>JAITYX010000004.1:3537500-4806250 GCA_021018815.1 Talinum fruticosum | reverse complement strand
TTTGGATGTTTAGAACTTATATGATAATCATGCTTTGTGATTTATTTAATCCAAACAACTATCAAGCCAAATGAATATTTTCTAAACTTACTCCTAACATTATTTTCAACTAAATTGACCATCAAATAGCAAACACGTACATAATAAATATATATATGTAAATTAAATAGCACAATAATAATTGTTTTTACTAACTATCAAATTAAGTTACTTAGTGAATAAATCACATATATTAATCAAATATTTTTTCTTAATATTTATTTTAGTTTACACACGCACACGTACACGTACATGCGCACGCGCACGCACGCGCACGCACGCACGCACACACACACACACACATATATATATATACACACACACACACACACACACACACACACACACACACACACATATCCTTTGAGAATTAGCATCTAAAATGAGAATTGAGAACTTTAAATCTTAAGCTTTAATTTTTCATTCAAGGGTTCTGATTTTGTCACATCATCACACACTCAATTCTAACATCCACACCCCCTCTAAATCTTAATGTGAATCCCGACCACCACCAACTTTCCTGGCGTTCGGCGACCGACAGCAAGCGGCCGGCAATCGGCAACCGGAGACATGGTGAAGCTTTGAAATTTCCAACGAGCATGGTGAAATTTGAGGCATGGCGGGAGGAGAGAGAAAGGAGAGTGGTTGCCTGGCCATGGTAACCGGCGACATTAATAGTGGGAGGAGAGAGAAAGGGGGTGTGATGGCTAGAGTTTGTGGGATAAAGATGTAGTTAAATCTAAACCATTAGATTAGAATTTAAGGGTCAAGATTAAAAGTTTTTAGTTCTTATTTAAAAGGGCACATTGAATATATATATATATATTAATTATACAAGTGTAAATAAATGCACTCTCAAATATATTTTAAAACGATAAACTTTTTTATTTTAAAAGGAAGTTTTTAACTATTAAAGAATGCAATATATAAAATCATGAAATAATTTACAATACCTTCCTGTGAGCCTTAATTATCACTTATGTAACAAATGTGGTGGATAAAGTGGACATTGAACTAATATGTGATAATATATAAATACAAATACAATTCCGAGTATCAAAGACTAGGGCCAGCTCTTCACCGCTCCACCTATTATCCATGCAACCTTTTTTTTTTTTTTTTTCTTGAGAAAAAATAATCTATGCTGACAAAAGAGGGGAGGGAGTGGAAACCTGAAATTGCTGAATTCATTTCACATATACATATGTGATGGAACAATACATTTCTCCAACTACTGTGATGATAGCAGATGACATGTATCTTGGGTTTTACTCCTCTAATAATCGGAAGATAAAAAAAAACCAGAAATGCTGAAGGAGCTCAGATACTGCTGACACTTTAGTAGCAGTATCACAGTCTCAGATGCATTGTGACAATCTCCGGGCCCCTATCCCTAAGGAACTCTAACCCTCCTGTTCTTTCTCGTGGTCCGATTCAACCACGGTAATCATGGAAGCAACCCCTGAATTCAGCAAGAGGTTGCACCTTCTGTAACCTGAGAACAACATTACAAATGTCACAAATTTTCCCACTTTAATCCCAATACAGAAGAAAAGTAGAGAGAGATTCTAGCAGGACACAGGAAGTTGCATGATTCAATAGCTTTCACTAATGCATCTTTTAGTGAAACTGTCGTCAATTGAGATTTCAACCTATATTAGCCACAGAAATCAGGTCATTCTCATCCATGGGTGATTTTGGATAAGGCCCAATCTGAAAGTGTTTGAGCCTACACAGTTTTTTTTTTTTTTTTGATCAAAGGTGATATACATGTTTTTCAGGGAGGAATAAAAACGTCCGTTCCATATCCATATCTATACTCGAAAGATTTGCCGGGGTAGTGTAGGAGTAGGAGGGGCTCCGATGTAGCAGCCTTACCCCTAAATTGCAGAATTGCAAAGCAGCTGGTTCAGTTAGACGCTACATCTTCCAAAACTATTGATTGGCTACCACTTCATAGAAAGGAAGTAGAGGACAGTCTAGAGAGGGATTTTGCTTTAGTCTACTATAACCTCAGCTGATGAATTGCTCAAATTGGCTTTGAAGCCTAGAAATTCGACAAAGGAATCAAAAGTTCAAGCAAATATAAACTAAACAACCATGAACCATCAACTAGATGAGGCCAAAAGGGATCATAGTGACCAACATAGCTCAAAAGTCTAACCTTATGGCTCTACTTCTCTACAAAGAAATAGAAGGATCATCTAAACCTACTGGTAGTTTTGTCATCCTACTCTACGAATCTACTCACCAGAGATGCCAGGAACACTTGATGGAAACAAAAGACAGGTTCAGTAATATTTCTACTCACAAAAATCACTTGTTTAGTTGGAAGCTTCAAAAGCTTAAGAATTGTAATAAATTATCTTATGAACTCTTCAATATATATTCAACTAAAGCCTCAAAACAATAAAGACCTACTATTGATCTTGCCGCAATAGGTCTGGGGACATCAACATGCCTTACCCTTAACATCAGTGTCCGACATATCTAGGAAACTGACTCTAACAATGCAAATGCATCACTTTCATAGCACATAAAAATTCTGAATGACTTCCTTGCTAAGACAGATCAAGTTGGAGAGCAATACAGTTCACCAATTTTGACTACACTTGCAAAGCGGCCACTCTATAGTGCATCTAATTGATCAAACCAACACAGATTTAACGTGGATAGAGAAGTATTAGCATGTTTTTACTTAAAAAAGCAGTGTAGGTAAGAAGCTAAAAGGAATTTAAAGAAACACACGAAATTTCCAGACAATTACCTAGAGTATGCAATGCTGAAAAACATTTGAATATAACTATTTGCTGCACCAAATTGTAACAACTATCTGCCTTGACTATTAACCAACTGAGAGAAAACTTCACTATTTGATACCTCCAACTTCTCGTCACTTGTATCCTCAACAGGTCTAACATTGATAGGACCATGAGAGACAACTCTAGCTGTAGAAAGCTCTGAAGCAAAAGTATCGCTAGATTCATTTGTTTCACTTGTTGCTTGACTCTCTTGAAGTTGCAACGCATACTCCAAATTCCAGAGAACGTCACCCATGGTTGGCCTGTCCACCCCGTAGTCAGCTAAACATTTTTGTGCAGTGTCCGCAAATTTTTTCAAAGAGCTTGGCTTTATTTCATCTTTGAGACGTGGGTCAATAATTTCCTCTAGAAGACCTTTCTCCTGAAATTCTAACGCCCATTCAGCTAAATTTACCTGCTCTCTTGCAAGCAAGGGATCTACAGCAGGTCTAGCGCAAAGAACCTCAAGCAACACAACACCAAATGAATAGACATCAGATTTATCTGTGAGCTGCTGCCTTCGGAAATATTCTGGGTCAAGATAACCAAAACTACCTTTGACACCGGTGCTTACATGGGTCTGGTCAAGACATGGACCAGCCCTGGAGAGACCAAAATCAGCTACCTTGGCAACATAACTTTCATCAAGGAGAATGTTGGTAGATTTGACATCACGATGGATGATTCCTTGAGCAAAACCTGTATGAAGATAGTGAAGACCTCTTGCAGCACCAATACAAATATCAAGCCTTTGCTTCCAAGATAATGCTGTCAATCCAGAAGGACCAGAACCATATAGATGCTTCTTGAGTGGCCCTTTCTCCATATATTCATAAGCTAAGATCATCTCTGACTGCTCCTCACAGTAGCCAACCATTGAAACAAGATGGCGATGTCGTATCTTCGATAAAACTGATATTTCTGTTTGAAACTCGGGAAGACCCTGCCTAGACCCTGGCATGCCTCGTTTGACAGCAACTTTGGTACCATCTCTAAGAATTCCTTTGTACACCATTCCAAATCCACCAGTACCAATGATTAAACTTCTGTCAAAATTATTTGTTGCAAATAGTATTTCTTCAAAAGGTATCTTCAGGCCATTCAATCCATTTCGAGGGGAGACACTAGATTCTGTAACTCTACTATAAAAACTCCCCACAGGTGCACGCAGGGGAGTCCATCCTGAACTCTCAGCAGGTTTTGGTTTCCTTCTGCATTTTAGTGTTATCAGAACAGCAAGCAACACCAAGCTCAAAACAGCAACACCTATAAGGACAGAACCTAGAACAACCCATATTTTATTTTCCTTGTGCCCAGTTCCAGCAACCTTGCTATTCACTATCTTCATGATCTCTACTCCATTCAAAATAGCATTCTTTTTCAAAGTAGTGCTCAGTGAAGACGGACCGACGCTAACTTGAATAGGTCCAGAATGGTCCATGCCCACGATGAAATCGACATAATAAGGAGATGCAAGGGTATGGTACGTAAGCGTCGACAAGTCGAAATCTTTGTAAGCCATAAACTCATTGACAAATACATTGAAATACAGTTGGTTAAGCCCAATGCTGACTATATCACAAAAATGCAGCCTCACAAGATATTGAACATGATCAATCACAGGAAAATTCCAGGAAATGTTGAAATCTGCAAAAGCAGAGCCATTATCCCTGTTCATCTCCTGGGCAGTCATATAAACAATATCCGGCGCAATTTCCCTACTAGCACCACCAGGTTTGTAGTTAGGGGGTGGGTTGTATTGACTCGTTTTGCAGCCGACTGTAGAACCAAATAATCATCATCTGGGATCCAAGTCCTCCAAAGGGTATCATTAAACGGGGTTAACTTCAATCCACCAACATTAATCCTATGAACAGTTTCCAGAATTCGAGATGACAGATTTTTGTTTTCTTTCATACCATTAGGACCAATTGACAAAACACCATAATCAAGAATTAGGTCATCTGGAGCTGAAATCACCTCAATTGCATTAACAAACCCAAAACCCAATTCACCCTCAGGTGTAAAAACAATTTCAATATTGTCATGATTCACCCTCAATATGAACTCCCTCAACTGCAAATTGGAGGCACTAAACCCATGAAATAGTGAATACCCATTAACAGAAACACTGAAAACAGCTGAGCTAAGATTATAATTCTGAGAACTGAAAGGCCAAAAATGAAGACGTACCAAGTGAATGCCCACCTTCTTAATGCTGAACCTATAGGTTGCAGACCCACCTTTTGGAAAAACTCTTGCTGTGTTGTAAATTTGGGGCAAATTGGGAGATGGGTTAGGGTCAGAAAGTGAAATTGGTGATGATTTGAGCGAAGAATCTAGAGAGAGAAACCTGAGCTTCGTTAAATCCCCAATGAATACCCTGTTATCAGCGGTGGCATTAGTGTTGGAGCCGCAGTTTATGAGGTATTTGTCAAATGGGGTGAAATCAGCACCAGAGTAGGAGATCATCAAGCAACAGAAACATACCAGAGGACAGAGAAAGCTTATAGCTTGAAACTCCATTTCCCCCGCCCCCTTCTTTCTGGTTTCCTTACAAAATTGTCTGAATTAGCTTAACATCAAATCATCATCACCATCATCTTTTCTAAAAGCAGAAACAGTGGCGGGGTAGAGTAATAAGCTGCGGAAATGGGACACAGGAAATTATTCAGCTTTCTTTTCTTTTCTTTTTTTTTTTGTGGGAACAATTTGAAATTTGACAAAAGATTAAGATTTTGGACCGTTCATATCACATGGATGGATCACGTATATGCCTTTGGTGGAGTGAAGTGTTGTTGCTTTGCCTTTTCCCCTGTGTTGGTGTATGAAATGAAATGGAGAGAGGGAGAGAGAGGGAGAGAGAGAGTGAGTGAATGAATATTCGGAGACGCGTGTTAGGGCGGGCCCCATCTTCATCACCAAATCATCTTTGTCAAAATTTGACATTTGCACATGAACCTGTATCTCCTGCAACCTGTAACTCTCAACAAATTGATCATAGTTCTTGGCTTACATGAGGCCAAGCAAAAAAATTAAAAAAATTATTTTTTTTAAAAAAAACATTCAAGTTCAACTAGATTGATTAACCCACCTAACAAGTTGAAAATATTAGCCACATCTATGTTAATCAATAATTTAATACTCAACTCTTCGATAGTTTCAAATCAACAACTTAATACTCAATTTTTCTAAAGTTTCAAAACATAATATAATATTTCGATATATTTATAACGGTTTTTTATAATGTGCCGTCATAAGGGCACATTTTTGTATCATTAATTGATTTGCTTTCCGCATTTTTTTATTGCTATACTAGAAGTTTACGCATGCTAATTATTTACTTCACAATTATGTTTCCTTTAGCCTCTAATAATATAACAAATGAGGGTTTAATTGAACTTAAGATTTAATATATTTACACTTCTCGATCAATATATATATATATATATATATATATATATATATATTTTTAAACTTTTAATCTTGACCATTAAGATAAAATTTTGAAAAAAAAATGTATTGTACTATCTATTTCTTTATTCTCATTTCCATTCATTGGAAAAGAAAAAGGCACACATGCATAATAATACAACATTACTTGAAGAAAAAAAAAGGAGAACATACCTTGTTTTTCTTCCTCCCTCTTTTGACTTGTTTAAAAGTTGTAACAGTCCATCTTAAGAGTAATTCCAGAACTTTTTTTTTTTTTTTTGGGCAGAAGTGTTAGTACAATAGTAAAGGTTACCTCAAAAAAAAAAAAAAAGGAAATAATGGTTAAAAAGGTTTACATGAATTGAATCTGGATTATTAATTGCATGCCATATAATTTTATTTAATATTAAATTTAATGTGTCATTTATGTGGACCATTGTTACATAAAGCCGAATTTATGATATTGGACCTTAAATCAAAAACATATAGAATTTGTCCCACAATAAAAATAAATGCAGCATATAATATCCCAAGTTTCAACTATGCAGATAATCTAATAAGTTTATTTATTCGAATAATTTAATAATTTAAGCATGGGATATACATCGGAAATTAAATAAAAATAATTGAGGGTTGAATTGATTAATGTTATATATTTGAATACAGAAGTGACACCGTGACACGAACTAAAGGTAATGTGATCGCAATATATATGATGAATAATTTTGTACAAGACAGATTTTTATTTTCAAAGTTTGCCAAAATATGTGGAAAATAAAGTTACTTGACTCTCATGGTTGAAAATTATGTTTCCTTGAGAATCATGAAAATTGACCCCCTTTCAACATCAAATTGGAATTGTATTAAGAAGCATTATCTTTTCTAGTTTATAAATTTCTCCTTCCATTAAATACTCAAAAGTTTCTATTTTTTTCTAGAAGAAATAATAATCTAGAAAATTATTTCAAAGTATGCCAACATCCATCATATTGTTGCCCAAATCTCACTTGTTATCAACTTTTTTTCCTGACGAGGAAGTAATGTTCAACTGGATTTTACAATTATAAAAAATGCACCTGTCCGAAATTTTGGTTTGTTAGTATCCATATGTAATATTATTTTTTCGTCTAAATATTTTTTACAGTTTTTATAATTTTATTTTAAAGATAGCTATGAGTAAGTTGAGTGCAACAATCAATCAAGCACAAATTGAGTGCAAAAACCAATTTAAAAACGTCACTGCATTGAGCTAGCTAGGGTTCCTGTCAACTTTTCCAAATCCAAATATTTGAAGACAACCATGAATTGGGTGCATGCCACTAACTTTTCTCCAATATATTCATTGCTAATAAATAATAATATTCAATTCTACATAACCATTCATAATTTATAGACCCCATCTTTCCCTTTTCTTTTCTCCCCATATACTGTGATTTGAGTTCATAAATTTGGATAGACATATAGAAGGGTCCCAAAATTAGAAATTTGAAATAGACTGAATCGCATACAGTAAATCTATAAGCCTAAGACTCTGATATATTTATAGATAAATTAAAAGAACGTTAATTATATAGTAAATTATATCAAAAAATTAGGATCGTGTCCTTGTTTAAGCTAAATATGAGACAACAATATCTCGTGCAATGAATGAGACAATTGGGGGATGGACCAATTGAAATATTGATAGTCCATGTGGTTGGTCTTATGTCATTTTCTTTTTACTTTGTATTTCGTCAATGATAAAACCATACTTTGTCCAAGTATGTCTACTAAGCTAGTTTGATCAAGATTAATCTTATCAAGGGTGAGTTGAAAACTACAGCTGTTATTTTTCCAAGTTGAAGGTAATGGCAATTCAAGTCAAAGTGAGAGATTTCCTAAAAAGAAATCAATCTAAAATAAAATTAAAAAAAGAAGAAAGAGTGAAGCTTATAGATTCGTAAATGAATTTTTTTTTAGGGGGAGGGTAAGGAGGTTGGCCTCTCGCTAGGTCCCCTATTACAATGAATTTAATGAGCTAATAATAGAGATGTAACTCAGTCAGATAACAAATTTTACCAGAGAAGTTTGTTGGCTATCCATAGCTTCCCTAAATGTAGGACTTATACGGCTAATATCGTAATCACAACTATAAAAATTATCTTGATTTTTTTTTTTTTTTTGGCGCGAGTTAAAATTATCTTGATAACTATTTTGTTTATTTGAATTGTGAATATACAATTCAAATCTGAATTTTAATCTTGATTGGACCTGCTTATGAAAAAACCCATTTGAGCCCAAACGATTAAACATTAGGTAAAGGCCCAACACCTTAGAAAAGCACACACCAGAAATATATGAGAGCCCACAGTGCCCCATAATAAGACATTGAATTAACCAAAATATCCCTCGAGAAGAGTCTACAAGCTAGACAAGGTCACTATTGCATATCGGTACAAATGATATTGTAGTCCTGAGTTTATAAACTTAAAATTATATATTACTGTAAACACCTAAAAAGTATCGTGTCTTCTTTATTTTATTTATTTGTTGGCTCGATGATGAAATCTCGAGTCTTATTTGAGGATTTGGATCGCGGACTATGTTTGATTAGTGCGACGGAAGTCGATGAACCGTAAAGAACCTCCAACACCAAATAAATAACCTTTTTGCATTGGGTCGATCCAAAAATACCCTTTTCTTTCGAACGATCCAAGATCGGGCCAATCCACCGGAGACAACGGAGTCCAAGTGTCGCATACCGGAAATTTCGAGCTTAAAATTCTACATTTCGCTTTTGTCCAATCGGACAAGGAGGTGAAGACCTCCAAGACAACATTAGATGCTGCATTTTATTATCATCGGTATCAAAGTGCTCGCATTTAAACTCCAAAACAGTCCACCCGAGACTAGGAGCATGAATCCCCAAAATGGTGTCGTATGGCCGGCGCCTTCAACCCGCTTTCTCACCTTGAAACGCCGCGTTTTGGCCTCGAAGAATCTTGTTACGAGCACGCTAGGGCACGAAACCTTAGGTAATCCTGGCTGGCCGGCGCCCCGACCGGGTTCTATCCGGCTTTATCCCGATTTTATCCGGCTCAATCTTCACATTATCTTGGCCCGGTTTTGCAGTTGCTTTTGAACTAGCTGGTCGAGCTAACCCTATGTCATTTCCTTGACCTAAATTCTCCCTTTAAATAGAGAGCGTTGGCTCTCGTTCTCACAATGGCTCATTCCTCAAGGTTACTTTGTTGAAATTCGTCAAAGAGCTACTCGAATACTCCATTTTGTATTATGATCTCTTGGTCCTTTTCGACTTATTCATATTCTACTCCTCACTCCTACTATATCTTAACCGAAGACCTCCATCAATCATATATTCTTTGACCTACCTACACACAAACTCACAAAAGGCCTTCCCGATTTACCACCTTCGCATCAATAAACCTAAATCGATATTCAAATCAGCGAGTGGGACAACTCGAGGATATAGATTCAATCTTCAATGGTTTAATTACTTATTGTTATGCTTTTATCGCTTTTAGTATTGTGGATTTGAGATGTATCACTTTTAATTCTTCTCTGTCTAATGTAATCCTTTAATTTTCCACTTTTCTTTTCTTTTTGCTTTTTCGCTTTCTTTACCTCTTTCCTTTACTTTTGCCTTTATCTCTTTCATCTATGTTTGATTGCTTTAATTTCGGTTAGTATGTTGTTGTATGCTTGTGTTTTTCACATTATTTTAATTCACTACTCGAATTAGCAATGTTCTTCTTCGGACGAGCGGAATGGAAGAATTTATCTCTACGTTTAGTATCCTTGCCCTCGAATGATTCTCGGCTCAAAGAACGATGGAGTCAATTTTTAACCTTTTTAGTCTTTGTTTTTCCATACTAAGATTGGAAAAACAAATTTTACTTTTGTTTTTGTTGTCCTTTTAAATACTAACTCGAACACTACTTTTTTGCTTTATTTCTATTCAAATTACATCTCGGTTTTTTCGATTACAGACATAAAAGGGAAGGATCTGGATCTGCCAACCAGGGTCGAGACACTTAAATCTCACAAATCTAGTCAAACTCTTAACTCTTCCGTACACATGTCCAATACACTTGCCACTTCAAGTTTTCGACGAGTCTCCGCCTATAAAACTCGATGGTGTTCTAATATTGCAAAATACCCTCAAAGTTCGTTTTATTCACGACCAAGAAAAAATTCATATTAATTTTGGCCAATACCCCCAATGTTTGTATTATTCTCATTCAAAATTCCTTTTGTATTTCGCACCTATCTTTATGAAATAATGGATGTTATTAATGTGTGGTTATTATATTTCGGTTTGCATTTTAAAATATTTTTTAAAAATATTTTTATTAAAGGTTTTTTTAATAATGTGAATATTATGAAATTGTTATCTTTATTGGTAGAGATGTGTGCAAAGATAAGATCGTATATATATGGATCTCTCCGCACTCGTGTAAGCGGGATCCTCAATGAAAGTTATTGTTATTATATTTATTGACATGACTAACGCTCGAGAAAGAGAAAGATCTACTCCCGCCATTTTAAAATACATGTCACTTAAAATAATTTTTTTATTTCACAATATTTGTCACTTTATAATTTCAATGATATATTAGTGACGAGTTTATCAATTTTATCCTCAAAAATTATTTTTTTCTCTTAATTTTTTATTTTTAATAAAATATTAGGATAATTTAATATTTTACTATAACTTTGATTATAACTTATATATTTTTTAATAATTGTTCATAATTTTAAAATAATAAATATTTTAAGTATTTTAAAATAAAAAGCAGTATATTGCTTGTTGGTTTGAAGGCGGTTGGAACTTGGGCCGTGAAAGACGATCCCCAGTTCAAGTTTCAGATCAATATCAGGTCGGCGCTTCAACCCTTCAAACACCTCGTCCGTCGTCATCGCCGTCGCATCCACTGCCTCCGAAGACCCCGCAATCCGGTACACCCTCCCTCCCTCCCTCCCTCCCTCTCAGGCCCCTTTCTGTATATCTTCATTTATACTCTAGTCTCTGTCTCTCTCATGGTTCTCGAAGCTACTTCACTTTTCCCGTTCTCCACTTTCTATTGAAGTTTCAGTTTTTGGCACCTAAAAATCATTGTTGGGGAGTTTGATCATAGGGTTTGACCTAGTTAAACTCTGGAATCTGACTTGGTTTAGGTTTACTTTGTTCTTGTTGTTAATGTTATATGTCACTTACTTAGGTTTTCTTTCTTCTATGAGCAATCGACATTGCTAATCCAATTACTTTCCCATTGTTAGAGGTCTATAATTCCACCGTTCGATGTTGTGGGTTAATTTTCTTGAGAAGTTCTTGATTTTTTTATGATGTTGAAATGTGGTAGTTTCTTTGAGGTTGGTTTAGGTCAACTGTATAAAGCCATCTATTACAATGGGCCACCTCTATTCTATATAATCTTTAATCATTTCACATTAAGCCAGAAATTTGCCATCATTGAGGTTCGAGAACAGCCTAGTCTGACCCTTGATCAATAATGTACTGGATCCTCATGGGTTGGTTTAGCATCAAATATCAGTTCTGGTGTCTTGTGAATTGGAATTGTTTGTCATAGTAACAGCTCTTGACTCTGAAATTGAGCTAGTGGGTGTTCTACTCCCATCGAAGTTGAGGTGGTTCTCCCCAAAAACGCGCTCGTGGTAGTGGATGAGGGGTAACCAACAGAGTTAAGAAATAGGTTTCTAGATGGGGACTGCCAAAGATTGGATTTTTATGGTGTGGTGAGATTCATGCTTGCTTAGATTAACCTGTACCTATCAGCCCCTTGTGAGTTGGCACCTTGTTTGTGTTATTCGAGGTGCTCTGTTGTTGATCTTCCTAGCTTCCGTAGGAGGCGAACTGTGCTTATTTATGTAATTTGCGTTCAGAGAAATATTTTAAAGCTTTATAAGGCCATATCGATCAAGAGTGGTTGTGAGAGAATCACCGTTGAGCGATTAGTATAGAATAGGAAAGCATTGCCACTGATTTTAAGTAGATCATTAGAATATGGATGATGAGGTGACATTGTAGGAGTATCACTTTCTAATTGATTTACCTCTTAGGTTGTGTATTCTTTAAGAATTTTGACATGTTTTCGTTGCCCTTGGTTTACTGCAGTTAAGGAATTGCTTTGTGTGTTGTACTAATGTGATGTATAAATTGTATGATCTTCACCAAAAGGTATGATGTACGAGTTCAACTCAACTTCCGAGCTCATATTTGAAGGTCCCAATTCCCAAAAGAGAATCTTATATGATTCATTTTCTGTGTGACCAGTTCAAGTGGATTATTTCCCTGAATAGTGTTCCTTGAGTTGGCTTGCTCTAACGCATGCTTCCTTCCTCCTTCTCTCTTAGCATTGGAAGCCTATTTGAGGTAATTTCCGTAATGTACTTGCTTTTGTAGAGGATAAGCAAGTCTGTGCTGAAGTCAATTTAATCAAGTCATGATTTCTTTTAACTCTAGGGTCTGATTGTTCTGACGGAGTATTGGCTATGGTGATGAATTGTATGAATAACTCCTCAAAATTTAAATGTATTTTTCTTCTCGTTTGGATTCATTTTATGGTCAGATTGCCAATACTCGTGAAAATGGAAGCCAATAGGTATTCTTCATCCCCCTTGGGTGCTAACAATGAAAATGAGGTTACCTTTATGGACAACTAATGTATCAATTGAGCCCATTGTTCTCCATCCCCGTAATTAATGCTTCAAAACTATGTAAGTGTATGCAGTTATTGGGTGACTCCTGACTCAGCACATCTACTTGAAACTTGAAACATGATTCTCTGTATGCATGCTTCCAGCTTCTATATAACTATACTTGTAAATTTGTCAGTTAATTGCTGCAAACTCCCACCCTCTCACCCTCTCTCTCTCCCTCTCTGTCTCTGTCTCTGTCTCTGTCTCTGTCTCTGTCTCTCTCACACACACACACACACACACACACTCAATTGTTTGACTATCTATTGCTATGAGCATAGACAGAAAGACTTACTAAATTTGAATACGCAGGTGCAACGAGATTGCGGTGCTTCAAATTGGATTAAACACTGCTGCTGTTGTGTACCATTATTTGATTGGCATCTGCATCGAAGAATATGGTACTGGATCATTGAACTTAGGAGATATCACATAGTTGTAAAATGTTGAACTTCACTGCATCACTCTTTGGTATAAGAAGTGGTGCGGTTGACTTTCATTTGGTGTGGACTGCTCTTTAGAATTACATAGGGGCCTTTAATGCTTAATTAATTGCTGTCAAAATGTCATTGTTACTCTCGAGGTGAGTGGCACACATGATTTACTCCTGTTTTTTTTTTTTTTTTTTTTTTTTCCCATCTGATCAACGTATTGTCCGCTAGGGCATCCCCTTCTGACTGAGATTGGTTGTTACTTTATGGATGTCTGGTACACTTCCGTCAGTTTTGCCATCAAATATGGAGTTCGGGTGTTTAATTGCGGTTCTGTTTCATTAAGTCTCATGTTACTGGTTTTGTTAGTAGTTTACTGTCTTCAATTGCAGGTTTAGATGCCTTTTTTCAGTGAAATGTGAATTGGTTATTGGAAGTTGGCATGTGTGCCATTTACATTTTGTACATAATTGCTTCATAATTTTAATGAGGTGTTTGACATGCTCAGGATTCAAATGGCCTGAATGATGAAAGCTCTGAGAGAAGACTTTACATTGGTAACATTGATCACAGGATTTCAGAGTAAGGATTACTTATGGCTAGTGAACAACAACCCTGCGCCCCAAAAAAAAAAACCCTTAGGTAACTTGATATGTAATTGTTCCTCGATTCAGGGCCACACTGATAAAGATGTTCTCTCCATTTGGGAAGATAGAATCAGAGGACTTCTTGCTGCACACTCGAGGACCAAAGCGCGGAGAGCCACGAGGCTTTGCTTTTGTCCAATATAGCACAAAAGAGGTAAGCTACTTATTATATAAATTATTGTTCTTATGTAAGCCATTTTTCTTACTGTCTTTGTTGAAGTGAGCATGCAGGAAGCTAGGGTGGCGAAGGAGAAGATGCATGGGAGATTGGCTTGTGGACGTCCTTTGGTTGTACGCCTAGCTAGTGAGAAATCTGCAGTTGAAACAGCAGAAAATTCATCAAAGACATCCGGAGTATTTAACAGGTTAACTACCTCCAGCAGCAGTTATGGGCAAATGAATCGGAGTGCTAAGATAGCAGCAATAAAGAACAAATTGAAAGCATTGGAAGAAGATGGCAGTCGAGCCAAGAAGCCAAAACAACTTGATAGCATTTCATAGAGAGTGTCTTAATCTAAGTGTTCTGTTAGTCAGTCGGTCTTGGACTAAGATGTCGAGTAGCGATTGGGTTTTAAATGTTGAACACCAATTGCTGTTATCACTGTTGGCTGATTATAGCGGTGAAGTATGGTAATTGGCGTTAAGATTGATTGCAAAAAGAGCATATGTATGATTATTGGAAGTTTAACCCGCTCTCACTTGTTGTGAAGAACAACAAAGTGCTTGATAGTAGGAATAACAGCTTTGGATGTTTGCAGCCACTAGTGCTAAATTCCAGACCAGAATTTAAGGATGATCCTTTGAATATTACTATATTTTTTTATAGAAAGAAAATTTTCATTAATGAAAAGCCATAGGATATTTATAAAGATAATTCTCCAACAAGAGTAAATCTTAAACAACAAAGTAGATTTTTATTTGAATAAAATTAATGGTAAATATACTTTTGCTTGACTCCATACTTGTAGCATTAATCTGTCCACAAACGATGTTCTTTGATTTTAATATGTCTTTTCCAAACATGAGATATTGTATAATTTCATATAATAGATCTCTGTAAGATATAATAGATCTAATATGTAGGAATAACAACTTTGGATGTTCGCAGCCACTAGTGCGAAAATCCAGACCAGAATTAAGGATGATCCTTTGAATAGTACTATTTTTTTATAAAAAGAAAATTTTCATTAATGAAATTCCATATGACATTTATAAAGAAAATTCTCCAATAAGAATAAATCTAAAATAATAAAACAGATCTCTATTTGGACAAAATTAATGGTAAATATACTTCTAATTGGCTCCATACTTGTAGCATTAATCTGCCCACAAACCATGTTATTTGACGTCAATATGTCTTTCCCGAACATCATTGAGCTATTGTATAACTTTATAAAATAAATCTCTATAAGATACAATAAATCTAATCTGAAAGAAATATATTACTATTTTTTAACACAAACAAATGTAAGAAGTTTATAGCCGCATAAATCCAATTATTTCTTGTTTTCCTGTTTCATCAATTTGAAGTACCAGAAATCCAACCATGCTTGTGAATTTGTGATTAAATCTTCGACTGCAATTCTGCAATTACATGCTCATCAAGGTCACAGCTGCATTTTCGTCTCTGAAAATCCAATCCGAGTCCTTCACATGTATTTAAGAACCGTACATCCAAATGCAATACCAAGGAAAGTTGCAATGGCGATACCAAAAATTCCAGCAAGGATACCAGGAACTACCATCGAGCTCCAACCTTTCGTGGTTGCCATCCCACAGGCTGTCGTGGGACCCCCAACATTGGCATTGGATGCAATCAGCAACAGCTTCAGGTCGAACCCCAGCAGTTTTCCCAAACCTAGAGTCACAGCAAGGTGGACTGCAATTTGGATGAGGCTAAACAAGAATATACTAGGTGCAGTGCTTATGACACTCCAAATGTTTCCACTGGCCCCCACCACGGTGAAGAATACCTATGTCAAAAGCAAGGAAGAAAAAATGATGTCAGATTTTAGATTAGTTTGGAAGCAAAAACAATGTCAGATTTTAGATAAGTTTGGAATAGCTAGCAAACGTTGCATGATTCATCAAATCTCCCATTAGGATAGTCAAAGTATTCATTGAGCCAAAAAGGAAGAAGAAAGAAAAGTTTTCACCTCCAATGTTAAGACTTATGAGGACACCATCAAGGTCAGCTTAGGAGTCACATGGCTCATGTTGTGACTATAGATAATAGAACAAATGAGCCATAACGCCTCAGGTGAACAGTAAACAAACTACAAATGCAGCCATGCAGCCAGCATGGACACACAGGCTGCAGCCTGAAAAAATCGACGTACAGCTCAATGCATTTATGAACAAGCAAATACGTTGAGAGCTATCTACTAGTCACTTGAAATAATTTCTTTTTTAAAGCAATAAAAAAAATACAAAATTGTCTCAGGTGTGGCTTTGAATGGCAGTGCGCCTAATAAATTGGTCAGCCATTATGTTTTATAGTTTTGGTGAGGGTGAGTGGGGCCACTCACTATGGTTAATTACAGTTATGCCTATGATCAAATGACTATAGACCAGCCTAAAATGCATCTGATTTACTTAATCAAGTGAACTGCTATTTACACAAATAAAGAAATAGCCATGCTGGTGCAAGTACAATTCAAGATCAAGATGCTGAAGTAATTTGAAGGCATGAAATATCATACTCACTGTCTCCTATTAGATAAGATCTGGCTATTGAAAAGTAATATTTTAGAGTTCAACACTTCAACTTCAGCATATTCAGTTACTAACATAACTAATATCATTTGAAGCATAAATACCTGCATGAGGATCATAGCTATAGCTTCACCAGAGGGTGCTAGCTGATTAAACTGTCTCGGGAACAGAGTTGCTAAAACAACAACAATTGCTGTTATCACAGGAAGATTGCCACCTTGAATTCCATAATATTTGGTCAGCAAATCACCAGCCTTGCATATTGCAAATGACACCGCAACAGCAGTTGCAGACTGTAGCACGGGGAGCTTATTGCCAGCCTTGGACTCCGTGTCCATCATACCATCTGATTAGGATACAATTTCACTCAGAAGGCCATAAATTTTGGCAAAAAGTTACACAATCTAACAATTATAGAATAAGAATACCAATAAAGTGCGACTTAAAGAAGTTTCTCTCCCCTACTATGAAAGTGGAGAGAAGATTACAGTCACTTATTGAGAAGAACCAAAATTAGTACCTCGATAGATTAACATCCACTCATGAAGGAAACCTCCAAACAAATTATTTTCAGCCACAATCCAAAAGTACAATCACAGAAACCGACATACCGTTATTTGATACCTCAGACTCTGGAGGTATTTTGGAAGCTAATGCAAACAGAGTAGTGAAATATACAGCACATAGAACATTGTCTGCAGCAAGTCCGGCAGTTAAAACAGAAGGAGAGACCCCAAGAGCTTCTGAAATGGCAACATAGTTGACAGCTGCACCAAAGAGAACAAGGTCATATGATGATTCACAACTTTTAGATGCAATAATTTATGAGCAAATAAGAGTATCATTGTATCAGATTCCAATTACCACAATGTGAATTCGCAAATGCAAAGCAAACAAATCCTATTCCCAAATTTCAAGAACAAAACTTTAGACTTGAAATAGCTTCCACAAGTGACTTGAACCAGATAAGGCTATAAGCTACTAAAACCAAGAAATTAACCAAAAAATGATGGACGTACAACAAATCTCATGTCTGCATTAAAGTTTAGAAATTTCAGCCATTCTCAGTTGTTGAAATCATATAAGCCATGAATCCGACCAAATAACAAAAATAACCATACACAGATCTCATATAACTAGGAATTCATGGGCATCGGCACTGAGTAAAATATCATTTTTCAGCATTGTGAACTTCTTTCAGCAAGAGTTAAGCATAAAATGAAAAGGCATAGACAAATGTTTTGCAAGAAGCAAATAAGAGATTTTCATATCAAGAACATTACCTCCACCAATATGTCGACCCATGAGAGCTGCAGCTATCTTCCATGCATCTTGACCAAGTGACTTCATTGGCACCAAAAAGAACGCCACTACAGTTCCAGCAGTAGTTGCAACTACAAAACAAACAACAGGAGCATCAGCATTATCGCAAAACTAATATTCCGGAACAAATCAGTTATAATTGTAGAGTTTAAAGGAAGGAGAGACTCTGCAGAAGGCACCACGACTAGGAGCAACTCCCTAGACAATCAGCATGCAGTAATCTTGACAATGACTATAAAAATGATAAATTAACACATGGCTACAAGCTTGATTCAGTTTTAACAGACATATTTCTTCTATTATTAAGCTCAAATATGAAGATGGGATACTTCCAAGAGAACTAGTATTATGGAGACAGAATGACATAGGCCATGTTATAAGATTCAAACCAGCATTGATAATCCACATTACCTCCTTAACCTTACAATTTAGGCAAAAAGTGAGATTGATGAAAATCTTTTGCACCAAAAGAGCCTCTCAGAAGCAAATAAATTGTTATCAAAAGATTATGAGTGATCCATGTAGTTGTAAAAACCTAAAAACTTGTAAAGGAGTATTCCACTGTAATTCTGATGGAAATCCACACACTAATTACCTACAGCAGCCTCTTCCTGGTTCTGCCATCCTAAATTTCATGTCCCAGTAACGTGTTGTCTCTGCTTTGCTGGGAGCTCTTACATGCCTTCATACCTGGAAGTATCTATCCTCAGTGGGAATGGATTTGAATTTAGTGAATAAACAAATAGTAATTGAAACTAAACTATATTTCCATTCGCAGAAAAATTAAACCTATAAAACAGAGCTCGGCTGATCAAAATATTTACTAACTACTTGAAAGTTATTCTAGTAAGGGTATGCATTCTTTAAGTATGTTAAATCTCCCATTCAATCAATATATATCAACACAAGAACATTACCATCAACAAACTCCAATATATAGCAACTACCCTTCTTTCTAATGTGTACTACCTGATCCAATCAAGAATGCCAAGAGCAATTTCCCAGTAGATTGTATCACATGACGTATATCTGCTCTAAACAACAGCAATGGCACAGCCAATGGGAGCAGATACTCAAGGACGATCGAATAAGCTTTTGCTTTGCTAGCAATAATTCCCAAGTTACTCGCTGCAAGCCCAACTAATACTGCAACCAATGGACCACTCAATGCACTCCCTATCTTGGTATTCTCTGACCTGAACCAGAACAAAAATCACCATAATTCTTTCCCTTGAATCCCATCTAAGAAAACTAATCAAGCTCCACTTCATACAAAACACAAGTTTAATTGGTAAAATAATTTATTTACATTTCAAATAAGTCAAATTATATCGACGAATCGCTCTACATTTAAGTCAAAAGATGAAAGTTCTATATTTAAGTCGTTTCCTCAAATAAGTCCAACTCTATCTAAGAATTGCTCCAGATAAGTCAAAAAATGAAAGCTGGTCTAATAAGTAAAAAATCTAGCCAAGAAATTGGAAGGCATCTAAACACATTACAATATCGCATAATTAGCATAATATGACCGTTAATTGAAAAAATGCCACACATTTTCGGCCAACGCACAGAATTGATCTCAATTGAGCTGCGATAAACTACTTCAATGCTAGATTAATAATCATCATTGAGGGCTAATTATTGGAAAATCTCAACAGCGCATTAAGGAAGGAGAGAGAGAGAGAGAGAGAGAGAGAGTACCAGTAACCAAACGCGGCGGAGGCGAAGAGTGCAGTCCAGGTTCCCCAATGATCATTCGGAGAGACGATCGGAGAACTCAAAGGAAACGCCGACCTCACGGCCACTGGTCGAATCAAACTTGGCTTCTTCTTCGAAATTGTTGGTGAGTTCACCAGGCTATGCTGATTCTGGCTTTGAGAATCCTCGAAATTCACAGCTCGATTAAGTGTCGGGAAGTTGCAGATTGAGCATTGACTAGGACGCGGAGCCACCGCACGCAGTGGCCTTTGCGGAGGCGAATGTCGCGCCGCCCCCAACCTCAGTGCCATCAAGAAGCCAGCCGGAGACTTGGAGATAGACGGGGTTCAGAGGGAGAGGGGAAATAGAGGTTCACGACTATTGGAGCGAAGTTGTCCGACCACTAAAACGGTACAAATGATACCGTGGGCCCCAATCACTATGCCCAAGTATTAATTTGTCCTAGGTTTCATTTAACTTTAACTTAAAGTCTTATCTTTTTTTTAAAACTTTTTACAACTCCTTATATTTATATATTATTTTTTATATCAAAATTTATTATGAATTTATTTTTCTACCGTTAATGATTATTGGTGAATATTTATGTGTATAAAGGTGTTTACTAGCGATGATCATGAGATATGTACGTCGCGGATATAATTATACCGACATCTTATTTTTTCTATTCTTATACTCATACTCTCATCGGATATTTCGACTAATATCGGATTTATTTGAATAGATGTGTAAGGATTTTTGATAATTAATACCTATTTGATACATTAATTTAAATTTTATGCTTCAAGAAATTCACAAAAAGTTCTAATAAATAATTAATTTCAAAAGTATCATGTCCATTTAAACTAGTTATCATGAATAATATTATAGATATTTTTTGTGAATAGTCAAGTTAAATGTGACCAGATCATTTGGGCTATTTCACCCATGTTATATTTAGCATAAGTTGTAAAGAGTTGTAAGGAGATGGAAAAAGATATAAGTAGTTGTAAGAAGTTGAAAAGAGTTAGAATGAATATAAAATGTTGTATATGATTCGATAAAAATATTTAATGTATTAATATGTGTATTTTTATAGTTATGTGCAACATAATTTTATTTTTATTTATGAATTTTACGTAATAGAATAATAAAATTTATATATTTGTGATGTCAAATGCATATATGTCATGTTTAATGATTTATTTTTTCATGAAAAAAGTTATATTTGATATTTATGAAAAGAGCTTTTATAGATGCGTAAATAATTTTTCATGTAATAGATAGTTAAAAATGACCTTAATTTTACTAGTTTGAAATAAATGTTCTCAACTATTAATTTAATTAGTTTAGAGCAATTAATAATTGAGAACATTTATTTAAACTTGTAAAATTAAGGTTATTTTTAATTATTTATTATATGAAACTTTTTCATAAGTATCAAAAGTAATTTTTTAAAAGAAAAAAAGAAAAAAATAATCAAACCGATACAAATGTATTTGACATTACAAATATATAAATTTTATAATTTGTATTAAATTTGTAAATAAAAATAAAAATATGGTCTACATAACTATAAAAATATATTAAACATTTTTATCAAGTCATGTAAAATATTTTATATTCCTTACAGATGTTTACAACTTCTTACAACTCCTTACAGCTTGCTTACGATTGCTTACAACTACTTAAAGCTTTCCTTACAACTTCTTACAATGCTACAACTTTTTACACCTAAATGGAACAAGGCCTTGTTTGAATTTTTAAAAATTCATCCTATTTTTATGGTCCCTCTTTTAAAAAATATTAATTTTTTCTATATTTTGTTATATTATCAAATTTATAAATATTTACAATAAATGCGCTTTTAGTGATTTAAAATTGTATTCTCCTTCTCAATATGATGAGGTCACTACCACCTCAACTATCAACACTTTGTTGGTTTATTATATCTTGATTTTGCCTTTTTGATTTGATGAAATTTTTTTCTTTGTCACAGTTAAAAGTTTAAAAAGTTTATTTGTTCTATCAAAAGTAAAAAGAACAATTTTATTAATTGTTGTCTTAAAAGTGATTCATAAGATAGGTATCAATGATACTTGTATTATTTTTTAAAAAATTGTATTCTTTCAAAAATATGTCTTAGTTTTTCTGATAGAGACTATGTAGTGTCTTTTATTCATATTACATAATTATGTATGGATATAAGGCATAACAAAAAAATTTAACTTTTTTAAATTTAGGCCTTTATTTTATCGTAGTCGGGTTACTCGCTGATTTATAAAAGTGTATTTCTCTCATTATAATTTTTTTTTATTCAAAAGACTAAAACATGAATTTTTTTAAGGGAAACGGCTCTTAGATTATTTGAACCAAGGTCATATATATTGACAAAAACTTAAATTATTAATTAGCTTCATTTTTGATGCTCTAATTGGAAAACCAAGCCTCATGAGTCATCTATACGATAATACTTTATGGAATTCCAGTTCATTAAATATCCCCCCACCCCTAAACTTCACTTGCTATTATCAGCTAAGACATCAATCACACAAAGCCTATATTGTATTACTTATATAGATCCATGGAGATGGAGTCATACTTGGTCAATGTGTGTCATCTTAGAGGCAGAATTAATTAATCATATACTTCTGTTTCATTGGTTGAATTTATGCCCTAATCAGATACTTTATTCTTATGTCATTTTCTCACAATTCTTTATAGCAATCATAAATGGTTGTCCCAGATTTTGCAGTACATTACTACACCTGTACTATATCAGAATAATGTACTGTATAAAAACAGTAATATCCAAGATAGGTTGAAACCTGAGAGCTAGATATATCTAATTATCTACATTATCAAACCATTTTGCTATAATTAGTTCCAAATTTTTTAAATTTTTTCTTATAAAGTTGATTTTTTTTTCTTAGATTGGATAAATTTACGCATGCACACAACTTTTCCTAGTATATATCACAGTACAACATAATAGAAGGCTAGAAGCCAACATAATTTTAGTGATCAAGCTAAGCTTTGTTTGCCTTGGATACTTTTGAATAATATTGAAGCCTTTACAATTGGGATGCCTTTCAGTGCCGATTAGTCTTAACATCGATACCATTTATTATTGTGTGTGTTATATAAAGTACCTTTGTCATTTCGATCATACTTCAATTTTATTCGTAAAGGAAGATAACACGAACAATACGTTGAATTTATACGTTATACAATTATTGTTCTAAATCTAATCCTCAATATTTTAACTACTTGACTTAAGTATTTCGGTTGAGATTACTAGACAGTTGATTATGCCTAAATGTACTTATCCCAGAGAGAGCAAGCTAGAAGGTTTGACTTTAGACAACTTGAGATATTATATATAATTGAAATGGTTGACATTGAACTTTCCAATTTCTTCATTTATTTAACTTCATAATATTTAGTTAATTCTGATGGATTTTTGCTCAAAAGCTGCAAGGAACATGCCTTTTCTATTAGCAGGAACTGCAAGATTTCTGCTGATGCATGAAGTTACTTCAACTATATATATGATCTTTCATTGCTGAAATATCTACGTCTGCATACAGAAAAAAATCACTTGTCTTCTGTAACTTTTTTTCTTCACATACATACAGAAAATTAAAAGGAAAATGGGTACTACTGTTTTGAAGCTGATCAAGCTAATATGTCTTCTAGTGTTCCTGGGGTGGATGGTAGTCTGGATTGTGCTCCCTATGGAGGTTTTCAAGTATGAGTGGACCCCCGAGCTATCGAAGAGGTTCAATCCTACCTACATTGGAGGCCAAGGTTGTCATAATTCTCTAAATCCCATTCATCAAAAGTTTTCTGGGTCCTTCTTGTTTTTATTTTGGGAAGGGGTGGGGGGGTACTAATGAACCGATCCTCTACAATTGAAGAGAGGAAAGATGCTATATCTGAAATCCCCCACCCACCCCCTTTCCTGATTCTCATCTGGGGGGCTCGGGATATGGATTTGAATCATGATATTTTTGTATGTTATTAGTTTTAAGAAGTGCTTTTGATAATATTGATATTTCATTGTAGGGACAAATCTTTTCTTGCTCACATTTCCTATGATGCTGATTTCTGTTCTGGGCTGCATCTACCTCCATCTTAAGAGCAAAATGGAGTCCTCCCCTCAAGAAGGTTTATTTCTGCATTACTGAGAGTTCGTTTTGTTTGTGCTTATATTATCACCGCCCCCCTCCCCAAAAAAACCGAACAAAATAAAAAAGGCAATAAACTAATTTAGTTAATAATGTACCCAGAAGTTGGCATCAGATACCTAAGTTTAGTATTCTTTCTTACGACAATTAAAGTGAATCAATATTGACAGATGTGTGTGCATATGTCCATTGCAGTTCGAAACAGCACCTAGCTGTATTGAGACGCCCCCTCCTCGTGTTGGGACCTCTTGGGGTTGTTACATCAATGGAGCTCATCTTTCTAACAATGTTTATCGCGCTTGTGAGTTGGCATTTCGGCAACTACTATTATGTCAGCGTTAAGCACCCCTTCATGATGAGTAACATGGAAAATATGCCAATGTAAGTAGTTGACTTATGGATGATGTCAGGACAAATATGTAAATTTTTGTGAGTTTCTAGAAGATGAGCTTATGATTTCTTGTGAGTGATGGAATTTGGCAGGTGGCAAATGAGGTTTCGGAGTGTGTCATTGCGACTTGGCTATGCAGGAAACATCGCGTGGGCATTGCTCTTCTTCCCTGTAACTCGATTATCTTCAATTTTGCCTCTGGTTGGGCTCACATATGAATCGAGCGTGAAGTATCATGTATGGATAGGGCAAGTAGTGATGGTACTTTCTGCATTACATAGTGTTGGCTTCGTTATCTACTGGGCAATGGTCAACACCATGTCTGAGGTATTTGCCATTTTTATCCAATCATAATCTTATAGACCCGACAAATATGTCATTCATCAAGTCATATATCTTAATAAATTGCTGAAAAATTTGGGTAAACTCGAATAGGACTTGGATTAGGACATTTCATATACATTCAAGCTGCTCTTGATTTGTCTAGAAGTTTGTAAAGAAAATACAATTAATTTCGTGAGACAAATCAACTTCAAGACTTCAAGTCATACAATTTGCTCGAGTAGTCTGGTATGAGAAAACCGAACTAGGATCTATGCACCCGAGATCATAGTTCTAAATAATTAATGTTGCTGGTGTTTTTCTATGCAGTTGCTGGGGTGGGCAACAGATTGGGTATCAAACATAGCAGGAGAAATATCATGGATTCTCCTGCTAGCAATGTGGGTAACAAGCTTTGCTTACACTAGGAGGAGGAATTTTGAAGTCTTCTTTTACACCCACCAGCTTTATTCCCTTGCAACTTTCTTCTACATCTTGCATATTGGAGTTCCTTGGCTATGTCAGATTCTTCCTGGGATGTTCCTCTTCATCATCGATAGGTACTTGAGATTTTTGCAATCTCGCTCTCGTGTTCGGTTAATTTCAGCTAGGCTTCTTCCTTGTGGAACTGTTGAAATGACTTTCTCCAAAAGCCCAGGTGATCAAACCCTGACAATAATGTATATTTTTGATCTTGAGGGGTTTTCTTTTCTTGTGTACTATTCTATGACATAATGACATTCAATCCATACCTTTTTTCGTTCTTTAGGTGTACGTTACAATGTCGCTAGTAACTTGTTTTTGCACGTGCCCAAGATCTCCAAGTTACAATGGCATCCTTTTACGGTCATCTCAAATGATAATATGGAGCATGACAAGCTAAGTATTGCCTTCAAGGCCGGAGGAAGTTGGACGACAAAGATATACAAAGAACTTTCGTCTTCTCTAGACAGACTTGAGATCTCAGTTGAAGGACCATATGGACCTGCTTCAAATAGTTTCTTAAAGTATTGCCATACCCTCTATCCATGTCTTCCTTTCTGTTTAATTCAAATGAACCTGATTGAATAATTTCCTAATGTATGGATCATTTCTCTCCATGTAGGCATGAATCACTTGTATTGATCAGTGGAGGTAGCGGGATTACTCCATTCATATCCATAATCCGAGAGATCATCCACCAATCCAACACCCAAAAAGGCCAAGTTCCGAGTATCCTCCTAGTTTGTGCCTTCAAGCACGCGGCCGATCTAACCATGCTTGATCTCTTGCTCCCTATGGGAAGCACACCAGGGGACCTCTCTAACATCCAACTCCGAATCCAAGCCTACGTGACTCAGGAGACTCAACCTCCTGAATCCGAAGACCAAAAGCTGGTTCAAACCAAATGGTTTAAGCCAAACCAATTGGACTCACCCATCAACCCAGTCTTAGGACCCAACAGTTGGCTCTGTCTTTGCCTCATAATATCATCCTCATTCATCCTGTTCATTGTTCTTCTTGCTCTTGTGACTCAATACCACATCTACCCCATTGACAAAAACACAAATAAGCTTTACAACTTTGGTGTTTGGTGTCTATGGGACGTCTTTTAATGTGCATCACCATCATTCTCATAAGTAGCCTCGTCTTTCTCCTACAAAAGAAGAAGAACGCATCAGAGGATCAGAAGCAAATCGCGAATGTTGAAGTTCCAACACCAATAAGCTCTCCAGGGTCTTGGTTCTATGGAGGCAACCATATGGAACTCGAGAGTTTTCCTTATCAGTCTCTTGTTCAAGCTACTGAAGTGCACTATGGAGGAAGGCCTAATCTGAAAAGTAAGTAACTAAAACTACACTCTCAGTTGGAAAATTAGTACTGTTTTGGGTGATTGTCGTCGCGATGATTTGTGCGGAAACTTGATTGGTTTTCATTTGCTTGATGTTCGTTACAGAAATATTATCAGAATGCAAAGGAGAAGATATCGGAGTCCTGGCTTCTGGACCAAGGAGCATGCGACATGATGCTGCTAGGATTTGTTCGTCTTCCGGTTCAAAGAACTTGCATTTCGAGTACCTAAGCTTCAATTGGTGATACTGTTATTGTTTGAGTTGTCTTCTGTAACTACTGTTAGTGATCACTGCATTAACAATTTGACATCGTGTTTTTTGTGTGAACCTATACAAAAATGAAAAGAAAAAAGTGGTGTGGGTAGGATGTTTAATATTTGATTTTATTTGAAATATGCTTTCAAAGTAGTTAAGTTGATTGTTTACTCTGGTTGTGAGTTGATAGTTTCAAATATTGTCCAATGCAAATCAAAAAATAGAAGTATTTGAATCATATGTTCAAGTTCCTATCAACACCTAAACAATATTGGTATCTAACTATAAATATAGAAAAAAAATACATAATCGAAAACAAAAAAATTAATATCATTTTAGAGTTATTTTGTCTAAGAATTTAAATTATCTTACTATATATTGCATTTTGACAATCATTTTTCATTATTCGTTATTTTTTCCCTTTCACGTGTTTGTCCACTGAAATTTGTATGTCTCATTTTAGCTTGCTTTTTATTAGGTCATTGTGGTGTATATATATATATATATATATATATATATATATATATATATATATATATATATATTTCAATCATCATTTTGACAGGTAGAAGACTATGTAAACATCATACACGATAAACCAATGGATCTTAAAAACAATCTGATGACAAGAAAACATGTCTTAAACCGACCATCTATAGCGTAACAATTAATAAATATAACCTTATTGATGAGATGGATACATGCAACTTAGTTCATTACCATTTAGTTCATTAGCTTAGATTTGTCCCACACATCCCATGTATATGTCAATGCTTCCTACAGAGATCATGTCTGCATCATTCCTGTACTTCTTAATCTTTCCAAGAGTGTTCAAAAGGGCGCGGTTCCTACAAAGATCATGTCCGCATCATTCTTGTATGTCATTGGTGAATATTGAAAACTTTTACTTAGCTTTATGAGTTAGCTCAAAATTCTCTCAAACCCCTAGTTATTGTATCTTTGTTTGGAAGCCAAGTGGTGCCCTGCTAGGTCTTTGCAAGCTTGATTGGTGGTGTTTCTTATCCAACTAAACTTCAAAGCTGCCACCCCTAAACCCTAGTTCTTGTATCTTTTGTCCAGCTTGCAATTGTGGTGCTCTTCTAAGTCTCTTTGCTTCAATCAGGTGACGAATCACTCTTAGCCTGATTGTCTCAAAGAGATTGACTCTCTTGTTATCAAATGTGGCACCTCAGGCTTATCAATTGGTCAGCAAATGTCTATCCCTTTTATCCTTTGTTGAGCACTTCTATTTTCAGTGTTGAGCTGAGTTAAGCATTATGTCTTCTGTGGTAGAGCATCCAACTCTTGTCTTGTTCAGCACTATGTTTTTCCCCTTTGTTCACTACCCTTTCAGATGTAAATCATTTATCTCTTGTTTTATTGAGCATTCAATTGTTCTTTGTCGAGCATTTAGCCTTTTAGTGTTGAGGATTCAATTTACTATTGAGCATTCTGTTTCCTAAGTATTGAGCATCCATTTTTCCAGTGTTGAGCATTCAGCTTTACATTGTTCAACATTCAGTATTCTGTTGTTGAACATTCTGTTTTTCGAAGCTGAGCATTCTGTCAGTTGGGTTCTTTGTTTCCCTTTTCCTATTTTCCTTTTTTTTAAATTTCCTTTTAGGCTAGATATCCATCAATTGTGTTATAAATACAATCACCCAAAAACTTGTAAAAACCGGGATGAGGCTGCGATGGTAGAGTAAACTCGAATCATGGATATGAGGGCATTGGCTCTGTAAACTCATCTTCCTCTTGGACTTGGACAACACATATTGTGGTGAACAACACCATAACAAGCATCAAAGTGAGAGCTTCCAATTTTTTGCTTGTGGTCTTTATTCGACTATTGTTGGGTGAAGGATTGATAGAGAGTAAGACAGTATGAGATATATGAGGTAGAATATGAATCCATTGTTATTTACATAATGAAGGATTGATGATCATTAAATTGCATTTAATTGAGCTTTAATGTATGGTAACATGCAATTAATAACTAAAAGTTAAAGGTAGATATGTTTACGATATATTTAATTTGTTAAAGGGTACGGATACTTTCTCAAAATGTTACAATATTCTATAAATTAGTTAATAATTTTTAAATATATGGTTTAATACAATCAGTTCCTTTGTAATTTTGCAATTTAGGGACATTATATTGGAACAATCCATTTTGGATGAGCTAGGATGAAAATTAATCCCAGAGTAGAAGACACGCATTTGTTAGGACACTCAAAACTTTTCAAATAGACGTTTGGTCGGGTACAAACCTTTTATCGAGGCTGCAAAGTCCCAACGGCCACAATTTTGGCCGTTGCAACAAAGCGAAGTGCAACAGTCGGAGAAAGGCCCCGCTCTCCTAATCCAAGCCACTTAGGTGGGTTCCTGGGTCTGATTCCGAGCCAATTATGCGGGTTAAGACAGCTTCCTGTTGTTGAATTGGTTTAGCCATTTCAGTTCCTAGGCCCAGTTTCGAGCCAATTACGCGGGTTAGGACAGCTTCATATTGTTGAATTGGTTTAGCGAAATGATTTTAAACCGATGTGTTGATTCTCAGCCTAGCCCACATCATCAAAGATGATAGGTTGCGGCAGCTAGCCTTAGCCAGCCCTTGCTACATGCCAACAACTAACACTTCAGCAGCTTGGGTTTAGCTACGAGAAAGTACAAATAAAAGAAAATCACATTGACACTAGTCTCATTAATGTGATCTTCAAAATCAGAATCTCAGTTGAAGTAATGTCAGAGAGAACAGAATGAACAAATTCAAAATCCGATTGTAATATGCAAACAGCTGAGAGAGGAGATAACAAGGAAGCATTTATCTCTCTCCAGCAATGACAGAGCAACAGTGCTAAGTACTACTACTAAGAAATGAAACTAATCCCTGGCTGGTGATTCCTTCAGCTTCAAAGGTGACAGTTCCAGATCCTTCCAGTCAACACTCCAAAAAGGCGATGCAGAGGACTTGGGTGTCGTTGGAGACTTCAGTGCAGGGGAAGTTGGCGGAGAGACATCCATCATCTCGAACTCAAGCATGTCAAGAATCTCAAGCTGAAAAAAGGAAACACGTATATTATATTCACATGAAAAGCTTAAGCTTGATTCCAGGTAAGTAAGAAGAGTTAGTTAAACTCAAATCAAAGCATTCAATGGCCTTTACATACAAAAAAAAGACTTACAAAATTGAAAGAATGAACTAGAAGACAAGTGAAAGATTGTCACTGAACTCACTTAGCTCAAGTGTCATACAGATGCACCGTTATTTTGAGCAAAACAGTACATCTCAAACCAATCTGGAGGAGAACATGAATCCTATATAAGCACGTCTTCCTTAATAGAATGAACCAATGATGGGTGGTGCATTACCACGAGAGAAAAACAAATCAAGAGACGTAAAAGGGAAGCAGTACAGGATTATGAACATGCAACAACTCTCATAGTTGGTCCCACTTGTGTGGGATCTACGGAGATCCTAATCTAGACAATCTTACCCCTATAAGCATTTTTACTAACAGAAAGCCCCATTCCAAAAGACCCACATTAAAAATTTTGAAAAAACAATTTATTTTTTTTTTTTGAAAATCTTTGAAGCCAAAAGGTAACAAAAGCATTAAGCACAAATAACCAGTATTATTATAAATAATGAAATGTAAGTGCTGGATACAAAATAAAAAAAAGTTAGATAAACGTGCCCAGAATAAAATAGTAATAACATACAAATGTCCAAGAGATACATGAAACAATAATAACTAAAATAAGACCTCAAAAATCACTATGCATTTTGTGGCCAAAGAAAAGCAAGAAGTAAGCTACTTAAGGGCTAAAACCCTAATACTAGACTTTTACATGCTCCTATCCTAAGTAAGGTCACGTGTTAATCCTAGAAACATGTCATGTCTAATGAATTTGTCCCAACTTTTCTTTGGTCTCCCACGGCTTCTTATGCACTCTAAAAGTTTAATCCTTTCAAGTCTCCTCACAGGAGCATGTACTCCTTCTCTTGACATATCTAAACCATCTCTCTTATCTTGTGCTCTATAGGTACTGTCTCTCTAATCAAATCATTCCCGATTCTATCCTATCTGTATGGCTACATATCCACCAAATCATGCTCATCTCGGCAACCGATATCCTCTGAACTTGATTTTTCTTGATTGGCCAACACTATGCTCCATACAGCAATGTCAGTCTCACTACTAAATGGTAAAATTTTCCCTTCAATCCGATTGACTTCGTACGATTATAATAAAGGCTAAACCCAAATGTAGGTGGGGGCCATAGTTACCAGGATCGCTCCACCCCCTCGGTTCCTTGCTTTGAAACAAGTGATCCGAAGCCAAAATCATACTAAATTTGTGCAAAAAGCAATAATTCGCGTTACAGACTAGGCGATCCGAGAAGCGTTCCTAGTAACTATGGTAGGGGCTACAAGAACGAAGATCGATTCCTAGAGGCCAATAAAACACTAGCACCTACTAACATATATTACCACACGTTGCACCCGAAAGGTTCATTAAACTATCCTCATTCTGCTCACCTCCCCTTATCATCACAACTTACAATCATGTACTAAATTATCTTGACCAGATTATAATTGCACATCCCATAAAACCAAATTCCCAATCAATTCCCTACATTAATTACACCAATCTTATACATTAGATAAACAAATAACCAATCAATTGTACTATCATAATACTCAATCTGTACATCACAGTAAGATCAACAGCTTTTAACTATATTAACATATTGTTGCACACAATCTAAAGTCCTGAGTACGGTTTCCATGATATGCTGACATGTGTTATCTTTCTTCTACCAATTTATACAGTTACAAAATTCATGTAAGTGGTATGACAGAAATGCCTGATTGAACTTCCTTGTAGTCTCATATTTGAGTTACACTTCATTAACGATATTTCAGTTACTAACAAATTAGGTTTTAGATTTGTTGCCAAGACTCCAATATATAATACAGTTTTTTCAATATACTCCATTAGTTTATGCATTGCATTTAATTTCAAATAACCCCATATTAGAAAGAATAGAAATCCCCTCAACACAAGTATTTCCTAGAAGCTACATCAAAACATGTGGATAAATAATTTCCTTTGTACTCCCATGAGTACGACATATTTCCATAAGCAACATAGGCCAAGGTTAACACAAGGACGGGGTATATACATCACGGCATTTGCGCATACCTCAGATTTAGCTGCCAAGGCAACTTCAGGGAGTTCAGGAGTGAACAGTAGTGACTCAGCAGGATCTGCAATTGTAGCATTGCATAATTAAGGTTCGATTATAACAAAACAGTAATCAAGCAAAAGTAAATGCTTTCAGTCACCTTTCTTAAGAGCAACAGTTTCAAGGAAATAGTCCATGCTCATAGCCATGGACTGTCTCTGAGCCTTTATGCAAATATCATGATTGTGGAGGAACCCTTCATTCAGAACCGAGCTGGGGACGTGCTCTTCACTAACAGCAGAAAGATTCTCCATGCAGTTCTTCTTGGAAGACTTCTCAGTTGCACATTGCTTATTTGAGTTTGTTAGATCACTGAGGGGTTTCCTCCCGCCTTAGGAGGTTGAACCTTCTGTGAAGCCTTGAAACCATTGAAAGTCTTTGCTAATGACGTGTCCTTGGCATGTGGTTTACTTGAATTAGTCACGTCTCCAAGGGGTTTCCGGCCTGCTTTTGACGGCATTTTCTCAGGAGCTCTAAATGCATGCTCGTCCATTCGAATGATGGGCTCAAACGAGGCCATAATGCTGGGTTCTGGATGAAATTTAGATGTCTTACTTTCAAATCTGCAGGCGCATCAACCGATTACAAAAACCCAAATACATTCACACAAATATAAACATACAACAACGAAAATTATATTGCAGAAACAAAAGCCCAAATTGACTTGCAACAACTTGAACGAATTGAGACCCAATTTCACATTATTATGGCCGAAAATTAGGGTTCTAGGAAGAAAAATATTGCCCGGAAAAATCAATCATAAAACTGCAAACTGAAAGCACCAAACCATGATTATATATGTAAAAACCAAAAACCTAAATCAAGTTTGCAAAAAGAGAGCAAAATCAAACCCAAACTTGCGATTAAACGGCCGAAAACCTAGGGTTCTTACTCCCTTGACCATGAATACTTGCCCAGAAAATTTACTTCATGAAATCGCAAATTGAAAGCACTAAACACGAGAAATCATGTAGCAATCAATATCCCCCAAACAAATTACCCTAAACGCAACAAAAAATATACCGAAGTTTGCATACAAGGGCCGAAAAGTTTAGGGTTTCTGGCAGCACCTGTTCTCAGATCCGGCGGCGGGCAGGCAGAGTAGGCGGCGGTCAGGAAGCGCGGGAGTTAGCAGTAGAAAGGCGGTCGGCGACCGGCGATTGAGCGTGAGAGAGGTAGAGAGAGAGCGATCGGGAGGAGGGAGGTTGGAGCGTGCGAGTGAGAGTGGCAAACGAGACAGAGAGACGTTATGAATGAATCAACTGACCGTTGGCTGAGTCTCACATGTAATAATTTTGAATTAAAGTGGGAATTTAATAATTAATTTTTGATTTAAATTTTAGGGAGATTTACAGCTCGGTTCCATTTTAATTTATATTTACAAGTTTAGACTGTTTAGTGTTCTGTTTTACACTTAAGCTACCCTCCTTGAGAAGTGAAATTATAATTTTCAAATCGAATTATTTTTATAAAGAATTTTTTTTTCCTTTAGATACAAAATTAATTATTTATATTATAGATAATATCTTAAAACTTTTTAATAAAAAAATTATTCATGTTTAAATTTTAGTTTTCTTATTTATGTTTCTTTTTTATAACACCAATATGAATTTCTCTCGTTATAAATAAATTAACTTATTTTTACATAAAGAAGAATAATGTATTCATTTTTATGATCTAATAATTTTAAACAAAATTTAAATTTCAAGTAAAATTATAATTTTAAGTTCACATTATAAAATTTTATTTTTTAAATTTTATTTTTCTTATTTCAATTAAAATATTTTGATTGAAAAAATATATGTTGTTTAAATCCTAAATCTTTATTTCTCAATCTGAAATATTAAATTCATAAAGCTAAACACTAAATCTTAAATATAAGATACTTATAATAGTTAGAATCATATTTAACTTTATATGTGTTGACCTAAAAATAAATATGAAATTATGTGTATTAACAAGAGAAATTTACATAATATTTTTTAAAAAATTTATATTTTTTTCTTTAGATAAAAAATAAATTATTTGTTTACAGAAAATTTTTTAAAAGTTTTTCAATAAAAAATTATTGCACATTTTAAATTTTATTTTTATTATTTATTTCTCCTTTTTAGTATTATTATGTATTTCTTTTATTATAATTAAATTAACTTATTTTTCATATGATCTAATTTTAAATAAAATTTTAATTTTAATTCACTATTATAAAATTTTAATTTTTAATTTTTAATTTTTTTATTTCAATTAAAATTATTTTGATTAGAAAAATATGGAAATCCATGACGGGATAACCTTGAATTTATTTGATTTTGATCTCTCGGTTAATATAGACATTCATCCCGAGATAGCATTATAGTTAACCACGGATTACTATCTATGTTATCCCGCTAAGATTATCTATGTTATTCTGAGAGGATTGTCTATGTTTACCTTTATTAATTTAATATTTTGGGTTGAGTAATTAAGTTTTAGAATTTAAATAATATTTTTATATTTTTCTAATCAAAATAATTTTAATTAAATTAAAAAAATTAAAATTTTAAATTTTATAATCATGAATTAAAATTAAAATTTTAATTAAAATTTAAATTTTATTTAAAATCAAATCATAAAAATAAATATATTTTTATACAAAAATAAATTAATTCATTTATAATAAGAAAATATATAAAAAAAATAGAAATGAATAATAAATGTAAAACTTAAATTGTGAAATAATTTCTTCATTGAAAAATTTTAAAAAAATTATCTATGATAAAAATAATTAATTTTCTATCCGAAGAAAAAAATTTTAAATAATTTATTTTAGAGAAATACGTGTAATAGAGAGATTCATATAGGGGAGGAGAGAGAGACAGATAGAGATAGAGGGGAGGAGAGAGCGAGATGGAACCGACAGAGGGGCAGGAGAGATTAGGGGTGAGCATGACTTATGGGTACTCTGAATCGGACTGTAACCTGGTCAAACGGGTAAGAGTAAGATTCCTAAAATTTAGGAATCGGTCAAACGGGTAAGGGTAAGGTTTCTAAAATGAAATCATGGAATCCGAACCCGGAACCGTTTAAAGAGTATTTTATTTTATACTTCATAGATCTTGCTTGATGATGATGGATAAGTTATTGATGTTGAAGATGCAATGGAAATTTAAAGGTTACATTATTTTTATTTAAATTTAGTTAATGAACGTGAGACAGCTTGTATTAGTTTTTGAAGAGACTTTGTAAAATTTTTATCACATTCCCTTTTAAAAACGTTGTTTCTAGTACCAACTTTGATTTTGTAAATAATTGCTAAAAATTGTGGTATTTAATTATTTACTTGTTGAACTTTAGCTAATTAAATTATTAACGTGAGTTGATGTTTTTAAGTTTTTAAGAGTTTAAAGTTTTTTTTCATAAGAATAATGGTGTGAATAGAGTACTCTGAACCTGAACTCGAGGTTCGTGTAAGGTTCCTAAAATTTAGGAAACGGTCAAATAGGGTAAAGGTAACATTCTTAAAATTCGGAAACTGGTCAAATATAGTAAAGTGAAGGTTCCTTATTTTGGGATAGTGCATCTGTAACCGCTCACCCCTAGGAGAGAGTTAAAGAGAGAGAGGGAACTGGCAACTGACGATGGAGAGGAAAGATGGAGGGGAGGATATAATTGACTTTTCCACTAAAGGAATGGTTTGAGTGTAAATAAAAGAGTACTCAAATGTAATTTATGCAAATACAAGGAATTTATGGAGTAAGGTCCATGCAAGTTGGTTTTCTTTATTTATTTATATATTTCAGAAAATGAAAGTCTCCATTAATGTAAGCCACAAAAGTTTATTGTTCAATGTGACATATTTGGCTCATAGTTTTTTATATAAGCCATTAATGACCTCATTTCCCGAAGGAAATAACAATTTTTTAAACTACTATTCTACGAGCCCATCACACCGAGATCCAACACTTGTGTTATGAATCCTAAACTATAAATCCGGTAATATGGCTCATTTTAGGGATTCAAAATCAGATCTTTTATGAAAGAGACCATGTGTGAAAATAGGGGATAAGTTTTAAAAATTACGAATCAAAACAAATTATCATATATGATGACCCGTAATTATAATATAATTTATAATAATAAAGAAATCTTGGTTGAAATTTATTTTGCTAAATCTTTTGTTTCATTTTAAATCACCCTAAAAACCCAAACTTACAAGGGTATTAGTAACTCTTTAGATTGTTTAGATAAATTTTTTCAACTTGAATCAGAGTAAATTAAAACAAATTATTTACTTAAAGATATAGTCTTCATTTTATTTGTAAAAAATAGGAGCCAATACTTTTAAACTTATAATAGAACAAAGTTAGTTCTCTATGACTCGAAGATAAGATTACTATATTTAATCCTCGTCCACACATTTGCGTAACATTAGAAATACTTCATCCATCTAATATTCATGGTCAAATAATGGAACCACACGACAATACTATTAAATGCATTTGTTTGGTAATAATAGTTTGGTTGAATTGATTTTTCAACCAATAAAAAAAAAGAATATATTTTGAAAATGAAAATAAAAAATATATCAATATTATTATGGGACAAGAAATATGAATAATACTGTGTGAAGATTCAGAAAATAACAAAAAGAACTTTTTGACTTTGTAGAAATGAATTTTTGGCTTTTTAGAAATAAAAAAATGAGAGAAAAATTCATGGATAGTCATGACCAAGTCACCTTCTTCAATCATAATTCATCCATCTCGTCCAATCTCTGTCATCTATCCTAAAACTCAGCAAAGAGGAGAGAGAGAGAGAGAGAATGGAGGCGGAGGTGCCACTGCTGAAGCCGGGGGAGGAGGACTACGCGCCGGTGAGGAGCGTGGAGGAAGCAGCATGGGTGTTCTGGAGAGAGACGGTGAAGCTTTGGAAGATAGCGACGCCGATAGTATTCAATATCCTCTGCCAATACGCCACTTACTCTCTCACCAACATCTTCGTCGGCCACATCGGCGATCTTCAGCTCTCCGCCGTCTCCATTTCTCTCTCCGTCATTGGCAGCTTCTCCTTCGGCTTCATGGTCTCCTCTCTCTCTCTCTCTATCTCTATGTCTCTTGGAGCTTGTTCGTTTCAAATTGTTAAAACTAGCGGTTATAGCGTTTATAACGTTTATGAACTGTTATGAAATGTTACATGTACTGTTATGAATGTTATAATTAGCGGTTATAGTTGTTATGGATTGTATAGCGGTTATAAGCTGCTATACTAAGCTATGAAATGGTTATAACCTGTTATAATAAGTAATAATAATATTAAATAATTGACTTTTTAATAATAATAATAATAATAATAATAATAATATTTTTATTTGTATTTTATTATTATTATTATTTTATTGTTATTATTATCATTATTATTATTATTATTATTATTATTATTATTTTATTGTTATTATTATTATTTTATTATTATTATTATCATTATTGATATTATTATTATTGTTATGAAATTGTCGAAAGAGTATTATAACGATGACAATGAAGATCATTATAATAACAAGTTACAATGTCGATGATAATCATAACAATAATAATTATAGTAATGATATTACTAAAATTTTAAAATATAATAATATTTTTTAGCAATAACAACAACAACAACAATAATAATAATAATAATTATTATTATTATTATTAATATTGCAATAATCATAGTAATAATAGTAGAAGTAGTAGTAATAATAATACTAAAAATAGTAATAGTAATAATTATTATTATAATTATAATAATAATAGTACTAGTAGTAGTACCAATAATAATAATAATAATAATAATAATAATAATAATAATAATAATAACAATAATGTATTAATATTATTATTATTATTATGTCATGGAGTACTAGTAGTAGTACTATTATAATAAGAAGTTACAACGACGATAATGATAATAAAAATAATAATTACGAGTTATAATATTAGTAATAATAATGATAATTTTTTTCTTAATAATGATAATAATAATAATAATAATAATAATATAATTAAATAATTATAATAATAATTATTATTACTAATAATAATAATAATATAATTATGTTATTATTATTATTATTATTATTATTATTATTAGTAATAATAATAATTATTATTATTATTATTATTAATATGAGTTTATTAGTCGTTATAGTAGATAGTCAGTTATAGCGGTTATAACTAGTCGTTATGAGTCGCTATAAGTCGTTATAGCGTTTATGGGGCGTGTTCGGTAAAATTAGCTGTTTTAGTAGTGATTAGTCTGTTTTAGTAGTCATTAGTTGCTTTATTAGCGATTAGTCGTTATTGACTAGTGGTTAGTGGTTAGATGTTTAACTCGGTGATTTGAGATAAGTGTGTTCGGTAATAGTAGCTCGTTTAAGTAGCAGATTTATATAAAATGACTTAAAAGGACATAATTGATAAAAGATTTTAGAAAATAAAAAGGAGAATTTTGGAAATTATGTGCAAACACTAGGTAGTGTTTTTGAAAACGTTACTTTGAGTAGCTTTTCGAAAACACTACCTAAAACTCTACCCACTATGTCAAACACTACTTTGCCGAACACTTACATTTTTAGATAAGTAGTGTTTTACATCCTCCAAAACACTAATCACTACCTCAAACGCTACTCGCCGAACACACCCATGAGCGGTTATGAGCGGTTATTAGCGTTTATGAGCGGTTATTAGCGGTTATGAGCGTTTATGAGCAGATTATGAGCGGTTATTAGCGGTTAGCGGTTAAAAACGCTTTTATAAACGCTAATTCGAACAGGCTCTTAGAGAAAAGAGTCTGTTTTGAACTCATTCTTGGTCATTTTGACTTTGAGTTTGGGTTTTTAAAGTATGTTAAATAAAATTTAAAAGTTTATAAACTTTTAAATGAGGTTGATAAAAATTCAAATCATACAAGAAAAAGACTCTGTAGCTCTAACTCGTCTTAGTCAATGCTTAGCTTGAACTCAGTTTGACCAAAATCGGCCCACATTTGAGCTCGGCACAGAAACTTGTACTGACCATAATTGTTGTTATCGATCCTTTCGTACTTAGATTACCACTGTGCATAAACTGTACAACTACTTTCTCCTCTGTTTCGTTCCAATTTTATTGATGTCTCTGAAAAACATTTCTCGATCTTCTAGCTAATTTGCACCCTAGGATATGATATTCAATGTAATTGGTTTATTGATTCATATTTGGGATTTGTTCCATATTTTTTTTGTGCAAAGGGGGAGTGGGTGATTATTTCTTGGTTTGAACTTTGGATGTTGAATCAAGGTATACTATTTCAGATTCATTTGAAAAAGATTGTTATTATCATGTTTTAACATGTTATGTGCATTATGAACCAGATTTTAAAATTAAAAAGATTTCTTTTAATTCATATATGAATCAGAGGTGTATGAAAATTATGAGAAACTCATTGCAAGGGCTAAGTTTGTAACATATTTTCATCCATCAATGAAGTTTCTAATGTGGCCTAAAATTGTTGTTACAAACTGTAGCTTGGTATGGGAAGTGCACTTGAGACATTGTGTGGTCAGGCATTTGGAGCTGGGCAAGTCTACATGCTCGGGATCTACATGCAGCGTTCATGGATAATCCTGTCATTCAGCTGTCTAGTGCTCTTACCAGTGTACATCTTCTCTGGACCGCTTCTTAAGCTTCTAGGCCAGGACCCCGAGATAGCCAACCTTGCAGGAAAGTTCACCATTATGATCATCCCTACTTTGTTTCCCCTTGCCATTAATTTTCCTACTCAGAAGTTCCTGCAGGCTCAGAGCAAGGTTGATATAATGGCATGGATTGGGTTCATAGCTCTGATAACCCACATTTTGATGCTATGGCTTTTCATCCCGGTATTTGGGTGGGGTCTGTTTGGTGCTGCAGCTGCCTTTAACATCACAAACTGGGGGATTGCAATTGCCCAGGTGGTTTATGTCTTTGGCTGGTGCAAAGATGCTTGGTTGGGGTTCTCAACGGCTGCTTTTAAGGAGCTATGGGCATTTGTTAGGCTTTCATTTGCTTCTGCTTTGATGCTTTGCCTTGAGGTTTGGTACATGATGAGCATAACCCTTCTTGCTGGTCACCTTGACAATGCTGTCATCGCTGTTGGGTCTCTGTCTATCTGGTGAGTTTGGATAACTGTCTATCACCTTTATGAATTGTGAACGGATTGGGTTCGGGAAACTTTCAGGTCCACAATATATCGCATCAGGTTGGATATGAACTTGATTATAGTTAATTGGCAACTTACTTGGAGTCATGTCACTGACTTTTGTTTAGAGAATTATTCTCACAAGAAACATTTCAAGTTTTGGTCATTACTGGCGTCTCACCATCACCAAGTTTGGTCTCGTTGGGTTTACCATGTCCTTCATCAAACTGCCGGGGGGGCTTTGTTTTTGGAAAAAGCAGTCACTAATGCAATTCCTTCACTTCCATTTCAGTACAAATGTGAATGGGTTCCAAGCCATGATATTCATCGGCATAAATGCTGCTATAAGGTATGTAGTCCTTGCAAATTCTCTGTTGTGCCTATGCTATAGGCTCATGTTTGCGGAGCTACTTTGTTAAGTGATGTCTTCTTTCTTCACTTCTAGCGTCCGAGTGTCAAATGAGCTTGGATTGGGGCGTCCAAGAGCAGCCAAATACAGTGTGTATACCACAGTTTTTCAGTCTCTCCTCATTGGCCTAGTATGCATGGCCCTTATCCTCATTGCTAGAGACTATTTTGCTGTAATTTTCACCAACAGCAAGGAGTTGCAGCAAGCAGTGTCCCATCTAGCTTGGCTCCTTGGTATCACCATGGTTCTTAACAGTGTTCAGCCTGTCATATCAGGTAAGTGGTATTAGCCTCTCTGCACTGTAGGTTCTATTTTCTCGATTTTCCTTTATATGATCAGCTGCAAGCCCAGATTTCTTCACCATGTTGAACAAACTAAACGGAGTAGATACGTTCTCAAGTATGACTATGACTTGCTTTGGCCTAATTTAGGCATATGATATTAATTAAAAATAAGGCGAAAAACACATGGATGATGGATTAGCCCAATTGAACTAAGTAAACTAGTCTAAGCTAGTCCAGGGGCTGAGTCAATTTAGCCCAACTCGGATCATCCCTGAATACTTGTGCATAGAACCTAGCTAAATTTGGCTCAGCCAAGACAGAACCACCAGCTAACACTACTGGTTTCTTGATTCAAGATATTGGTTCAATGTGCGTTTCTCCACAGGTGTTGCTGTTGGAGGTGGATGGCAAGCTCTAGTGGCCTATATAAACCTTGGGTCCTATTATGTGTTTGGGATTCCTCTTGGATTCTTACTTGGCTATGTGGCACATTTTGGAGTCATGGTACTTGTAACTCCCTTTTCCTTTGAGCTTGTAAGCTTTTATCAAATTTTTTGCCGGCTTCTGAATTACAGTTTCTGTGATTATAGGGCATTTGGGGTGGCTTGATAGCTGGAATTGCACTTCAGACATTGATGCTATTGTTTGTTCTCTACCGGACAAATTGGAATAAAGAGGTATGTATGCTCTTCAACTGCTCACTTTGATTCCGAGAGTTCGGTTTGACATGAATGCTTAATGTATGCTCTTCAACTGCTCACTTTGATCCAAAGGGTGAACGAACCAAATAGCATTATATGATCTCAACTTGAATGCCAAAAGCCTGAGCCAGAACTGTGTGATTTACTGATGTTTGCCTAATTAAGATGACAATTACCCTTACCTAAAAGGACCCTGTTCTTGAGTGGTAAGATGGAGAACATAGGCACCCCCTACTTAGTAGGGTATGACCTAATGTATAATCACGAACAATGTTCAATAGGTCATGAATGCCAATGAAGTGATTTAGCATGAACTTGATCCCGTGTTGAACCCATCTGATATTCACTTGGAACCTAGCTCATAATCAACCTAACCTAACCCAAAACACTGCATACCCAACTGTCAACACAGTCTCAAATGAACATATTTGAAAATGGTACACCTGCTCTTGCCCTACCCTAAATTAGCTCCACTTCTGGAGCCCGATCCAAACAACCTGTGTACTAGGGTCCACCTTTGCATTAGGTCTTTTCTATTGTTGTACCTGTAGTGAACAAATAGAGAGTTTTGCATTGTCATGCACAAAAATCACCATTCAAAAATGATAAAGAAGGTAACTTTGACACAGGTGGAGGAAACGACCAACCGGATGAGAAAGTGGGGAGGTCAGGATATCCCAACTGACAAGATTGGGTGATTAGCTACAGATGTTTCAGTATCAGCCATTGCTTGCTCTGCTTCACGCTCCATCTAAATCTGATGGTTATTGGATCTTATGGCTCAAAACGATAGCAAATATCATTAAATTTTCGCCATCGAAAAATCAAGTTCTTCAACATGACAGTATAGATCTAAACCTGCTGCGTCATTCTTCTGAGTGCTTTTAGCCATCTTGAAAAATTATACCATATGAAGCCTAATGCATAAAGGGCATATTGATTACAAGTATAGTCACTCAAGCAAAGTTTGTGGGGAAAATGCCCCTAGTGCTCTTCCCTTTTGTAATTTTTGCATTTTAGCTTTTAGTACCAATCTTGTGCTTCTGAAAACCCAGCTGTATCAGTCCTGCAAATTTTGCTGCAAATTTGGAATACGTTTCTTGTTCAATATAACTCTCTTGCAGCGTTGGCAAAATTTCGTTCAATCCAATTATTTGAATTTGTCCGACCCAGAAAAACCGCTTCCGGATATTATTTTTGACTGAATTTTAAATTCGGACATAAAATTTTCTTATTTTTGTTGTCCGAATCCAATTTTAACATGAATTTACGCTTGTCCGAATTGGTCCGAGCAAAAAAAAACGGATATCGGGCAAAAAACTTTATCCGATAACCAATTTGTCCAACCCAATTTTAACCCGTACTCAAATTTTTGCGCTGCTCTCTTGCTTTTACCAATCTTGGCATCTTGAAAAATCATACTATATGAAGCCTAATGCATGTTCTCTCTCTCTCTCTCTGTCTCTCTCAATATCACGGAAGTCAATTCTAGATCGTCAATCATATACGTGAAAATACCTGCCCTCGTACAAATATCAACAGTTGGTTAAACGACTGGGAAAATAGAGAGTTTGGTGAACCTAAAATAATAATGCAGCCCCTAAAAATATAAGCTCCTAAATACATATAAAAATTTGTAAGGCAATTCTCAATATATAAAATGATTTGTATCCAACTATTTCAAAAGAATTCACCAATAACTCATTAATTAAATTGATCTAACTCCATGAATTTCTTTTATCGATGTAATATAAATATATCAATAAAAGAAAATCTGTTTCGTTCAATGTTTATATTAGATTGAAACACACGTCGATAAATAAAGTTTTTGATTAGGATAGTTAAAAGTGTAATTACTTCATTAAATAAACAAAGTCAGGATGGCCGAGTGGTCTAAGGCGCCAGACTCAAGTTCTGGTCCACTAACGTGGGCGTGGGTTCAAATCCCACTTCTGACAGTGTTTTTTACCTCCTCTCGAAGCACACTCTATCTACATTTTTTTTCGCCAGTGGCTAGCAAAGGGCCAAAGACCATTTTAGAACGTAATAGACATTAGTAGGTTCATTAAATTAAAAACTTATAATGACTGTTGCTATACAACAGTCATCATAAGATGCATTAATTTGTACCGTATATGTGTATCATAATAATCACAACCGTTCATTTTTTTAATTAAATTAAAAACAAATTTTGAAAATTTAATTAAGTATTTTAAAAATTAAATTAAAATAATTAATTATTATTATGTTTGGCAAACCATTTAATTAACCACCCGTGGGGAAAAAAATAACCCAATAACCCGAAATCACGTTCCTATCAAACTAACCGCCATTTTTTCCGGCAAAATTCCGACAATAATAACGCCGGCGACCCACGGTTGCACCGTTCACAAACCCTAACCCTAGTTTTCTCTCTCCTCCATGGCTGCCCTTCTTCCCGACTTGCCGCCGGCCGCTTCCACCGCCGTCATCTCGGCCGCCTCCCCTGCTCCTCCAGTCGGTGCTTCCTCTGTGCACCACTCGCCGGCGTCCACCCCTTTTTCCTCTTCCGCGGTTTCGCCTCTGTTTCGCTTGCCGGCCTCGGCTTCGTTGTCCCTGCTGCATCCTCCCCGGCGTTCGCCTTCCGCCGCCGCCTCGCCTCTGCCGAACACTCGGGCTCCCGCCGCCACCTTCGGCGTCCTTCCCGGTTCCCTTGTCCTCCCGCAAGCGAAATAGAGGTAGAATGAGAAACAGAGGCAAGTGAAATAGAGGAAGAAACCGCGGAAGAGGAAAAGGGGTGGACGCCGGCAAGTGGTGCACAGAGGAAGCACCGGCTGGAGGAGCAGGGAGGCGGCCGAGATGACGGCGACGAAAGCGGCCGGCGGCGAGTCGGAAGGAGGGCAACCATGGAGGAGAGAGAAAACTAGGGTTAGGGTTTGTGAACAATGCAGCCGTGGGTCGCCGGCGTTATTGTCGCCGGAATATTGCGAGGAAAAATGGTAGTTAGTTTGATAGGAACGTGTTTTGAGATTATTGGGTTATTTTTTCCCCAAGGGTGATTAATTAAATGGTTTGTCAAACATAATAATAATTAATTATTTTAATTTAATTTTTAAAATACTTAATTAAATTTTCAAAATTTATTTTTAATTTAATTAGAAAAAAAATGAACGGCTGTGATTATTGTGATACACATGTACGGTACAGATTAATGCATTTTATGGTGACTCGTCATATAACGACAGATCGTTATAAGTGCATCCTTAAATTAAACTAATATTGTAGGGAATATACAGATGATAATGGTTATTATTAAGGAATATAAAGAAAGTAACGGTTATATTACAGGACAGTTAGAAAGTTAGTTGTATCCCAAGAGTAGCTGCTTCCTCAGCTTCACGCCTACTCAGCACCATGAACCTAGATGTCTGTCATTTGTGAGAGATGGGTAAGATTAAGAATGACCAGAAATTTAGCTTTCTGATGAGTAACATCCAGACGTGGGTCAGCGCTGCACTCACCAATGAGGACACCTGCAGTGACGGGTTTTGTAGGAAAGCCATCCACAAGAAGGTGAAGATGGTGGTGACAGAGAATATAGGGAGCATTGCAGAACTCACAAGCAATGCTTTGGCTTTGATCAATAGCTATGCTTCTGATCATGTCTAAGGATACACACTTCTGAGGAAATGCGTTCGTATATGAGGTGTCTGTGATTTTCTGTTTCTGTTTTATACAATCCTTAGGGGAAGAACAAGGGTATTGTCTAGGCCTTTTGGGGCTTTTTTTTAGGGGGAGTGGGAGGGAGTTCTAACAAGGCCAAACCCAACCCGTTGACCACCATATCCTAGTTTTCGGCCCCAAGGGAGGATAAGTGTATCCAAATACCTGCAGAGTTGGGACCTCCCTAGTCAGAATATCTGGAATCTAGAATTTTGATGACAAATGACAGTCAGTGTAATAGTTCCTTGTAAAGATAGTCAGTGTAATAGTTGGAAGTGTCTTTCACTTCATATATAAAATCTTTGCCAAAAAAAAAAACTTCATATATAAAATACAGTCAGTGTATAGCTCCCTGTAAAGACAAATTTAAACTCATATGTAAGTAGCTCGTATAATATAAAGATGAAATCCAAATGCCGAAGGGTATATTTCAATATGGTGATCCTCAGACCCATCAATAATTGTGCAGACACTACAAAAGGGAAGAATTCGATCTTCAGTGCATAGAAATATGATTCAAGGCCTAGAAAACATGTGAGACTTCAATTGACAACAAAAGTCAGATCGAAGTTCACAAACTAGGGCACAGATGGAAAGGCCTATGATACCTGTTAAACAGGGATCATTAAGTCAAAAAAGGTTTTGAATTATCAGGAAACGTTTGGAATCTGCTCCTGTAGGCTGTTGATAATCAGCATTACTTGGTGGCAGGGGCTTAGGATGATCGTTTAGGGGAGACATGTTATGAATGAGAGATAATGTGGTGCTTGCAGCAAAAATCTGCACCAGCACTCCTGCAACATTTAACAAACAATTTCAATTTGTTCGCTTGGTGAGAACGAAGTAATGAGAACCAGAAAAGCAACAGGAAGTTACCAACAAAAATTCGAACACCCTCAATAATTTGTACTCTCTGTTTCTCTGTGCTGCTTGCAAGCCCACTTCGGAAAGCCTATGTATGATACAAGTCAATAATTAAAGTAGGGATTAGGGAAAACTATAATGTTTAATGGTTTGCCCCCAAAAAAAGGAGCAGGGCAGTGACAAGACCCAATGATATTCAAAACATTTTGGACGAAGAGATTGTTTGACGGGCATTAAGAAGTAGCTCAAAGCTAATCCACTCAAGCAGAACATGAAGTAACTATTGATGGATTAAAGTCTAATAGATGCTTGTTTTAGACCTATTAAAACTCCACTTTCACCAGCCATCACCAGAAATTCCTTCAGCCTATCTTTACAAAAGTCATAACATTCACCTCCACTGAACTCCAGTTTCAGGCATAATCCTTCTCTAAAAGAACTTATATAGATGATGCAACATTAATCTAAGTAGAGTATTTTTGAGCTAGAACCGATGCTATAGCAAGCAAGAACATCCTATGGATCTAATCAAACATAAAAATACCTTCTGCATACTTCATGTAATAGTGCTTCGTGGGAACACATCACCTTATTCATAAGTTGCTTCTAAACTGCTAATCATTACTCTAGATTCTAGAATACGCAACTGTTTCTTTATCAATAGCAATTCAAGGAAAAGTTGTAACTACATAATACTAATGGTTTCCTTAACTCAAGGCTAATTACCTCTAACAGCAGATCGCTTTTCACCACACAAGCAACTGAGAGAACCAATGCGACAATTGACAATATTAAGTAAATCTTCAACAGCACTCCACGACTATGTCTTCGGCCTGCAAAAATCACAGAGAAAATAAGCTAAATATGCATACACAAAGGAATTAAAGGGAACTAAATAGCATAATAGCACGTCCATGCACAGTAGGGGATAGGCACACCAACCTGATTCACCGAGAATAAGAGAAATAAAACTGACAGCAGCTGATGAAATGGCAAGCACATTTGGATCTTCTCCCTTTATAACTGGCAGCAATATCAGGAAAATGTCGGCTAATACAATGAGCCCCTGCAACAAAAAGGGAGATTGCAGTCAGAAAATCAAAAGCAACTGATAGTAAATGATACAGTTTTGGCACATGCTTCCATAAACAACAGCAACTGACCAAAGCAGCTAACCAGTAACTACTCCCCAAAGCCAAAATTACAGATCAATAAACATAAGAAACAAAAGGGGGAAGATAGGATACCTGAATCAGGAGTATTTGAGAAAGACGAGACTTTCTTTTGGCCACCTTGGTGTACCCTTTTGAATGAATTGCAAGTAAAACACACATTTTGTCAGGAAATGACATAAATGTCATACTTATCATAATTAAAGCAAAACAATTGGATGTGGAAAAAAAAGATGAATCTAGAAAATGCAAGCTAGATGAGAGGAGATATGGAAGATGGACATACTGGAATCGACAACCATACGATAGGAGTAGTCCGAGCCATCAGTTCCTGAAGGCCTCCCTGAGGCTGCTCTCCTTTGCTGCATCTATCTCTCTCCCCTCCGATGATCTCTGAATCCCTAGCTGATTAATTGCCAAGTCCATTACTCTCAATAACATCAAATTTGTTTTTCCAAAATTTCTTGGGGTCATCCTTTTTCTTCTTTTTTTCCCCTTCAAAATATACCAGCATAAAACCCAAATCTACTACAGCAGGTTAAATTCATTTGTTTTTTGAATTTCTATTTATTTGATTCAAAATCTATGTTATATTTACCCCTTAATTAGTTTGAATTATAAGGACAAAATTATAATTATAGTATTTATCAGTTATTTTACTCTCTGTCTCTCCCCTCCCCGCCCCCTCTCCATCTCTCTTTCTCTAAATTCTAATTGTATTCATAAACCAGATTCAATCTTCTGCAAATATCTTCCTACGGGGGCTCTGAAGGGACCGATGGAAGAATCGAGTCGCTCAACACTGTTGTTGCTCCGCCGCTGTCGGGTAAATTTGTTTCATTCCGTCACCAGTTTTTTTTTTTCTTTGTTTTGATTTGGTTACCAATTCCCATCACTTATTTCTTTGTTTCGATTTAAGCTTAAAAGAACTCTGTAAATGGAGGTTTTTTTTTCGTTTATAATATGTAAATGAGATGTAGAAATTCAAGCACCCAAGCATAATTTGACAGAATCTTCTATCCTCCCATTTACATAGCAAAAATTCACAATTCAGCAAACATCTAGCTCCATCCAAACTCACAATGTAAAAAAGTAAAATACCATATAATCAATAGACAAAGAGAGAGAAACCTAGAAGGAGAGAATACAGGGGAGGGAGGATGAAATTTCTTTCGAGAGGCAAAGGCAAAGAGCTTGAGCATTCGGGATTTTAGATGTTATGGGCTCCCCACATTATCACATACATTTGAATCTTTCCTCTCGAAACATAAAACATAAATGCAATTGAACATACCCAAAAACGATGGATAGAGAGGCGACATTTTCAGATCCAATTGAACATACCCAAAAACGATGGAGAGAGCGAGAGGGAGTCGGATAGCAAGAGCAAGAACGAGCCGGAGAGGAAGATTGGAGAGTGAGAGCCGCGGATAAATAGTCCAGCAATGGCAGAGCGAGAGCCGGAGAGCGAGAGGGAGCCGCAGAGCAAGAGCAAGAACGAGCCGGCGAAGAAGATGGAGAGTGAGTCCGGAGAGAGAGAGAGCCCAGCAACGGCAGAGAGGTAGCCGGAGAGCGAGAGCAAGAACGGGCGGCGATGAAGATGGAGAGTGAGAGCCGGAGAGAGAGAGCTCAGCGACGGCAGAGAGGGAGCCGGGGAGCGAGAGGGAGCCCGGAGCAGCGACCGAGAGAGACGCGTGAATGAGAGAGGGGTGAATGAGGGAGGGCTTTTTTCTTTTTGATAGCCCTTTAATACTTCCAATTGTTAAAGAGTTTTTATTTTATATATAGATTATAATTTTATTTTATAAAAATATTTATTATTATTTTAAGTAGTAAATGTTATTTAACTATTTATTATAATTAATTTTTTAAAAAATTTATTTTAATGAAGATTTTTAATTATATATATAGTTCATAGGTTTTATTATATAAAGCTCTTTATTATTATTTTAAATAGTTAATGTTATTCAAACATTTATTATAAGTTTTTTTAAAAAAACCTTTAATTAAGACTTTTTATTTTATATAATTTATAAGTTTTTATTTTATGAAAATTAGCTTGGATATACAAGCACAATTGTAATTATAAAAGATATACGATAACATAATCTTGTATAGTTAATAGTGATAAAACATAGTAAATACTAGTTTTTGCCCGCACTAAAGCACGGGATATATTAATATATAGAAATATTAAAGAGAAATTTTTACCATTTAATAGCAGAAATTTCAATGATAGTTGTTATATCAAAAAATAAATTCTAAATGACACAAAAATATTTTGTAATAATAATTTTAAAAATAATTTCAGAAATAAAAATTACGTAAATCCTAATTATGAATAACGTAATAAAATATCGTCTCAAAAGTATTACTATTTATTCTATAACTCATAATAGAATGCATAATACTTATGGAAAAAAAGTCTCATGATATGAGCCAAAAATCTAATCGGCTAACTATATATATTATAATATATTAAAATGCTTCTATATATAAACCAAAAATCTAATCGTCACATAGTATATATATATATTATAACCTATTAAAATCAAGGTTGTTAGAATTGATATCTTAGTTACAATTGATTTGGGGGGATGATTAAAATTAGAATCATAAAATTGGATTGATGATCGTAAGATTCTAATATTTATTTGTAATAATAAAATTATTTTTTATAAAAATAAAAATATTTGCAGCATTCATAAATATTTATAAAATCCAAGTGCAACTATACTCGTCGAAAATTTTGATACAAAATATAATTATCTCGTAACTACTTTAGAATTATGGAATTAATTCTAATGAATCAAGGATCGTAGAATAATTTTACAATTCTACCATACATTTTTTGAATTAAATTAGGATCATAAGATACCAATGAATCATATAATCGTAGGATTGTTATATCTAGATCGGGAGTAATAATCATCATTAAAATGCTCGATACATATAAGTATAAGTTATCAATAATAGGCTAGCATATATCATCACAATACTAACACACAAAACTTCACTTCTACCCTCCCAATAAGATGAATAGATATTTACCTTGAAAATAATCTATTTAAAATCATGAAATTTATAAACATACAGTTTATAACAACACATAGGGAGTACATTTCTATTAAAGTTTTTATATGTATCAATATTATACCTTCATAATCTAATTCAAATGAATGTGTAGTTTTCCAACATTGTAAAAAAATAAAATAAAATTTAAGGAGTACATATAATTCAACCATCATAAAATCTAATTATTTAAAATCTACAATAAAGTTTGAAGACCTATATTTTTATTAGTAATTAAAATCGCTAATAAATAATATAATAATATAATCATTAATTGATAAAAGCTTGTAGCTCGAAACGGATTATGGCCATGTTCGACTTTACATGAAAAATAGAATCTATTTATGTTTATGTTCGTTTATGTTCTTTTATGTTTTTTTATATTCGTTTATGTTCTTTTATATTCTTTTATATTCGTTCCTTTCTTATTTTAACAACTCATTTATGCTCGTTTACGTTCATTTATGTTCGTCTATGTTCGTTTTTGCTCTTTTATGTTCATTTCTGTTCTTTTACGTTCGTTTATGTTTGGTTATATTCATTTCTATTTATTTTTATATTTATTTGCATTTTGTATGTAAGTTCGAGCATACCCTATATCCTCGGTCAAAAAACACACACACACACATTGATGAATGTCAACTTTTAACTAAAGATTAGACAATAATGTCCCATTAACAATTTTCCTTTTACATCCATTGATTTATTTGGAGAGAAATGTAAGGAATATTAAATTTTTAGAATATAAAAGTCATAAAAAAACCAAAAAATGAAAATAAAAAATTAGTCAAAATATTCATTTATAAAAATTGAAATATTTAAATGTAATGATGAGACAATATACAACATCATTATCATGTTTATGAGATATTTTATACCCACTTAAATACTATCTTGTGGGGTGTTGTCATGGCATAATAATGATATAAAATATGAAAAAAAAATTATAATTCAACCTCGTATTAAAAGATATAATAGCTTCTAATTAAAACAATATGGAATTTGAGCTAAAATAAATAATTTTTACACACAAAGAGATTTCATCCCAACCATGGCCTAATTAATATGTAGAAAGTAAGAGATTAATATGATTATACTAATATATTTAAAGGGAGAACTAATTTAAAGTAAAAAAATTAATTTGGAAGGAAAATGAAATTTAAAAGCTAATTAGAAGAAAAAATTATCTATGTTATATATTTATAAAGGAATTAATTTTTTTTATCATGGACTAATTTTTAAGTTAGATTTAATTTTATTTAAATAACAATTTTAAATTTGATAACTGCATAATTAATAGCCATATAATATTTTCAATGGTTATTTTGTATAAATAAATATTTATAATAATATTTAGTAAACGTGTATTAAATAAATGCTTAAAAATTTTAGTATATATATATATATATATATATATATATATATATATATATATATATATATATATATATCATCTTTCCATAAATCATTTAGATATTTTTGATAAAATAAAAGCAATTTAGTTTGAATTTCAAAAGCATAGAAAAAGGAGGGAAGCAAGCAATTTGAGAGAAGTCATTTAAGGGGAATTCAATGTGGTGCAAGTAACAATTCAAAAAAACATTTCAATTATTGTATTAGATTAGATGATTAAAAATATAATAGTTTAAAAAATTAATTCTATTAAAATCTATTTTAATTTACACACAATGCATGCAAATAAAAATAACTAAATAGAATTAATGCATTATAAAATAATTATAATGTATTAGTAGTGCCGACATCTAAGCACATTGGAAACTAAGGGTATGTAATACAAATAAAATCAGTTTTCTTCGTCCCTCCACCACCCCGCCCCCCGGGGCAATTTCGTAGTCTCTCTCTTTGCAATCTTACACTTCTACCTCTCTTCAATTTCATAAATGAATTTCAGCTTTTTACCCAACGAGAACATTTTCTATGAATTCCAGCGAAACTAAAAGGCATCCTGTGGTAATCTTCAACTGTGGTAACCAACCACGAAGAACGAAGAAAAGTGCAACTCCCAAAATGCAGAAAGATACTTCAATGGCATATAAAACTGCGATAGCAGAAACAAATACATTCAAGTACAGCTCTGTTGAGGCAAAAAGTATTCATCATCCAACTACACTAGAAGAAAATATTTGCTGAAGTATCTCACACTCGTACAAGAACCTAGGACCAAAACTTAGTTATACAATAAGGGTGAAAGCAGTCGATTCCTAAGCTAAACTTTGTCATCCCAGATGATGTCTAGTTCTTCTGCTTCTTGGGCACGCGATAGCCTCCGACAACACAAGCATGGTCACGCTCAAATGGCTCAAGAGTAACCTGCTCCATAGGCTTGAACTGGTCTTGTTGCAATTTCTTCACCTCTGATGCAAACACTGCCTCAGCAGGTACAGTTGAATCAATACAGTTGGCCTGAAATGTTGAACAGCAAATTCAGTACAACAGAAATTTCTATAGATGTCAGGAGAAATTTCTATAGATGTCAGGTCCACATTCACCCCAAATCTGAATATTGATGACCAAAATATGAGCAGGGAACAAAAACCAACTAGTTGGGAAAAAGAGCAAACCTTGATTGATATAACGAAGTGGCCTCCAGCTTTCAAGAAGTACGATGCATTAAGTGCCAAAATCCTAGCCTGCAAGATGGAAACATAAGCAAGAAAGTTCTACTATTTCGCACAGAATGATGGATTATTAAACGGTGCCTTTCCAAACATGCATGCGAGGTAGTTGAGCTGCTTAATCAAGAGCTGGGAGAAGCAACATCCATTGATAGTATATGAACTACTTCCTTCCGCATTAAAATGCCAAACCAAGTAGGCAGTTTTCAGTTCAGATAATGCCATGAAAAACCTAAAGAGAAGACAACACAAAAATATATAGTTTCACTGGTAGACCACCAAGGATATCAAGTCTCCAACCAAAACTCTCTTCTAAATGGATGGTAAAAACACATCTTGTGTATAGAACTAGGCAGTTTCAGAACTTTGTTATTTAAAACATTCGGAAAGAGAGTAGTGTGAAATTGATACAGACAAGGGAACTCGGAACAGTATTAAGATCAACATTAAACACATTAAAGACAAGGGAACTCAGAACAGTATTAAGATCAACATTAAACACTTAATCCCAATTGTAAACAAGGCAAAACACATTGCAGTAAACTGGATCAATCCTAATGTGCATATAAAAACATTCTGCCACCACTAAAAGAGGAAAACCCATAAATATTCATATCTATTCCACTTTAGAGAAAATCAATTCCTCCTCAGAACTCCTTCAATACTGAAGGAACCACACACACAAGGGAAAAGAAGTCAAGGTACACACCTTCCTCTCCAATCTCTAAACCAATATCAACAAGTGAAGGAAAAATTGAATCAGGGGCCTTTTCATGAAACTTCAATTACACAACTTACCAATTAACAGCAGAGAAATGATTCCTCATCAAATATTTTAACATGGAAAAGAGGCCCAACTAAATATTAGCTCTAAGAAAAGAATAAACACCATCCAAACACATGAGCTTCAAAGAGGTAGTATATCTTACAGCAAGCTACAAAATACTAATCAAGCAGAAAATATCAGGCAAATATCTTCTCGGAATAACATGCAAAGCAAGATCACAAACTCTTTCCAAACAAGAATTTAAAATAGGACAAAGTAGTCCAAAAAATCAAAAAGAGAAACTCAAGGGATTGATTGTAACAAAAGCAAGTTGGATGAGAAGGAGGTAGAAGAAGAAGAATTGTGTGCATAACAGATTGTAATGTCACTAAAACTGGAGGAAAAAAAGAACAATTTTTCAAAAGGTAATTTGGTAAGAAGAGTAAAATTTTCACAGTGAATCCAACCATAAATCATAATCCAAGCAAACTAATGGGAAAGAAAAACATGACTTAAACGCATCAGATACTCGGAGTTGACATCACCCAATAAGTCTTGAAGGGGAATCCGAGTTACTCATCATATGCATGATTTGTTAAATTAAAAAACCAAAAAAACTAAAAAAGAACAAAATACCTCAAAGACACTGACTTTCAAATTTCAACAACATAATATGTAAGAAAACAACATTTATGAAAATTACCAATTCATTGAAAATAAAATTTATAAGATTAGACAATATTGAGAAATTGAATCAATGGATATCAAATTAGATAGACAATTTAAATAAACATTGAAGGCTTGCTGAACTGAAAATGCAAAAATAATTACAAGTGAACAAACAACCATTAATCAAAGTCCATATAGTTTTATCAAGAAAAAATAAATCGAAGGCATATACCTGATCAGGTTGAGCAACATCAGAAAATATTACATCAACCATGCCAACCAGCATTCTGTACTTGGCTGGATGCCTAGCATCTTCAATGATGGGGATAACATTGGTCCTCTTCTTTGCCATGTTGACCAAATCTCTGCCACTTCTGTGTGAAAACTCAACAGCATAGACAACACCGTTCTGCAAAGAACACACTTCGTCAAACAAAGTCATTCAACAAAAAAAACACACAGTGATCTTACATAAACATGAAACTTACCGGCCCAACAACATCAGAAACATGTGACACGGTGGTTCCAGAAGCAGCTCCAAGATACAAAACCTTAGCACCAGGTTTCTGTAAGAAACAAGTGCATATAAGTCCAATAAGTATGGACGGCACATAACCCAAATGGAAAAAAACCTAAAAAACATTACTCTTCAAGACAACTTACAATCCAAATATTGTCAACACCACCAATAATGGCAGCTGCCAGCTTGGAACGGAAGGGATTCCATACCCTGTATTCAATCTTAGTTCCATCTTCTTGCTGCACATAACCATCAAAATATGCTCCAGTCAAAAATGATGCGATAGATCACATCATAAAATCTAATAAAAATCAGGTAGATAAATGCTTGTGTTTATCATAAAAAACCTAAACACATAAAATTGAGTTGGTCCTCCTCAAAAGGATCCAACCAACCCAATGCCTTAACATAGATTAAATAAAGTTAGGGGTTAAAATGATATGGGCGAATTTATAAAAGGGTGAACACCTCCATACAACATCAACAAAAGACAATATAATGTATCCCGAAAAAAGGGCCATATTTGTTTAGACAGAAAATCATCACCACAGGACGGATATTAGCATAACTCATATCATTTACGTAATTTAAAAACACAAGTCTACATAACCAATCACTAATCACTAACACTAACACATGGGAAAAAAACTAACAAAACTAACACTTTCTAAAATAAAGGGCAGAAAAATACCTGGACAGCAATTCTCTTTTCATTGTAAACAGATTCACCAGGGACCATGTTCTTGGTGACAAGCGCATCCTCTTTCCCCTTGGCAAGGAAAACACCCTCGTGTCTATGAGGCTCTACAATAACCTTGCTTCCTCCCTTCATTCCTCCACCCCTTCCGCCACGGCCCCTTCCACCGCCACGGCCTCCGCCGCCGCGTCCGCCTCTTTGAGGCTTCGATATGCCACCCCTAGCTCCGAGGCCTCGACCTCCGCCTCTTCCTCTCCCCCATCTCCTCGGCCTCCTCCCCGGCCTCCAAAACCTCCTCTTCCTCCTGTATTGCGTTAAGATTGTCAGAGTAAAATCACATAAATGGGTTGGATTTAGGTCGAAAAACAATACAAATTTCTGGATGATATATCATATCAAGATTGAATCTTTCGTCTTTCATTAGAAGCAAAATGAACAATAAATTAAAAACTCAAACTTCTTATGAATCGAACCATAAACTATCTGGGTCTAGCTTAAAAACAATCAAAACTTAACAGAACGATTAATCGCATGGACTTTCTACAACAATAAGCATTGGATTAAAACAACTTAAATATATCAAAGGTCATGAAAAACTTCAGTGGAAAAAGGAACATGGGCATACCTCTTCCTTGCGGCTTCATCTTCGAAATGAACGAGAAACAAGAGAGAGAAAGGTAGTGATTAGGGTTTTAGGAACTGATGAGAATGAGGAAGCCAACGAAACTTTGGAGCTGTGGTATAAATAGGGTGAATTTAGGGTTTAGGGTTTAGACTTCAGACATTTTTGAGCAATTATTGTGCCAAAATCTGGGCCTCTTTCAGAGCTTTGGGCTTTTAGGGTACACTGATGGTAATAAAATTGTGGCCCATCTAAAAACCCATTACTCTTATTTATAAAAAAAAAAAAAAAAACCATTACTCTTATTAAAAAAATAGAAAAGAAAAAACATTACAAAATTTAGTCTACCTTTTCCTTCAACTTTTTTTTTGTTACACCTTCAATTTTTCAATGTAAATAAGATTGTCTTTTTATATATATAGAAATATAAATAAGATTTAAACCCATAATTATAAAAACATTTAGGTAGTTTATGAAATAAGCTAAACAATTTTCATAATTGTTCTTATAGTATTGTATTGATGGTTTATTGTTGTGAATCTCCATTATGTGACGGAAAAATAAATATTTTATACTTAATATTTATTGAAATAATTTAATTACTATTTAGATTTACAAATTTAGACGGTTAACTATAAATAATGAAGTATTTGGAGTAGAAAAGTAATACCATCGTAATTTGATGTACAAATACCACATCATCAAAAAAGGAAAAATCAAAATAAGTTCTTGTTAATTGAAAAAAGTCGAAATAAGTCGATCTTTTCTTCTTCTTTTTTTCTTTGGATTTGGATATTTTTGGTTTATCCTTCTTTTTGTGCAAAGGAGTTGTGATGACTTTGGTTTGAAATATTCCATGTGGTATAAGTGGCTTATATTCTTTCTTTTTTTCAAGGGTAGGTGGCCCACCCATTAGACCCCTGTCTTGGGGAAAGCCCAACGGATTTAACGGGACCGGGAGGGTATGCTAAACATAACTATGCTCACAACACACAAATTTTCAAACTCGAGAAATTTATGCTTACCAGGATTGAAACTTGGTGGAGAGCCTTGGAATAGGGTGAGTGGCCATCAAGCCACTCACCTCTCGGCAAGTGGCTTATATTCTTTTATCTTCTACTCGAATAGCATAATTATGTCGATAGATATGGATGATAGTGGGTTTTTTATTCGATTCATACATATAAGACTCTATTCATTTAATTAGGTATGAGTTCAAAAATTTAGATCCAATAAATCTAAATTGGGTCTGAGTTTGGGTTTGGACCTGGGTTTAAGAAATTGAGATTCAAATCTTACTCAAAACTCGGTTAGGATACATTGACTCATTTATGTGAGTACTAGTGACTGCTATTGCTATTCTGCCTCTCTATGTATCTTTCACTCTCTTCTCTACCTCTTGCTCGCTCCCTACTCTTCCTTTCTGTTCTCTAATAATTTGTACTTTATATTATAGTTATTGTATATTTTGATTTATGCATTAAAACATGATATTTTGGTCATATTTAATATGTTAAATGTTGACAAATTGCCTTCAAACGTGAAATAATATTAAATATTCACAAATTAACATGAAAAAACTTTGACCCATTAATAAGGACTTATAAACCCACAAAGTCTATGTCTCAATCCAATATTCATAGATCCAATGAGCCTGATTTTAGTTTGGGTCTAAGCACATAAAAAAAAAAAAATGAATATAGATTAAGACGGACCGAATCCATGCCCGATAAATAGTCATTCTTATTATTGATAGAGTTTGATTGGAGCATACCCTGTATAATTCATAACACAATAACTCGTTATTCTCGTATCCCCACTAGTAATTAATATTAGCTTATCTTCTCATAAAAATAGTAATAATAAAATATTAAGTTCTCCAAGTACTCGAGCAAGTTTGATACCCAAATCCCAATAAACAGATGGTTTAATATAATGGTTTTGTTTTAAAAAAACACAAGAAGAAGAAACAAACAAGAAAAGGGGGAAAAAAAGGAAGAAGAAGAGTAAGCCATTGTGACATGAACTGTGATACTTACAAAATCCACACGATGGATTTTTAAAATCTAACTTGTTATGATAAACAAGTAGAATATTACAAATGCAAAACAAGTAATCCGATGTTTCATCTTATATAATCCTTAATTTACGATAGTTTCACTTAATTGTCTAGCAATCGTATCTATAGCTAATTCTAACTCTATTTCCCTCAATTTTTTTTATCATTGTTTAGATTCGAACCTTTGCATGCCGATATCGAAAATTGATGCTTTACCCTCTATTACTTGACTTTGTTGCTCGTATTCACAATTTGATTTTGCATGTATGTACTTTGATCGAACATAAATTACGGGTTGTCTCGTATATGTACGCAACTCTGGTGTGGATATGCTATAGATAATGGTATAATATAAGGAATGACATATGTAACTACCAATATGGTGTGATCTTTTATCTGTCAAACTATGAGAAGACAAATTTTATGGACCAGGGTATCTAATATGGTGAACCGTGCTTTAAAACTTTTTATCTTTCTAGGGAGCGATCACATGTATGTACTTTGATTAGAATATGAGTTTGCGATCAACAACGTTTTAAATGGCATCATCTTCGATTATTTTTCAAAGGAAGAGCTTAGTCGAACCAATCTACGACCGAGTGCTCTTTGCAACATGTGCATGGACAATGTCAATGTGTAGGGTAGCATCCTTTATATGACGATCAAAGGGGATAGTGAATGCCTGGTTCCAATGGGACATTCATCACCTTCCTCGTCTATTTGGCTTGGCAATTTGTTGTTCGAGCTGATCCATAAGACTAGCATATGGTTTTAATGGCTTGTAACGGCAGATTACATTCTCTAAATCTCTAGTTGAGATTGTTATTATTTATTTGATTACAGTGACAAGTGTTGTTATTTGTTGATAGAATATTATTATTTTTTATGCATTTATGCCTAGTTAATTGCTATTTATAAGTATGTTTGATTGCATTTTCACATATATTGAATTATCAAAGTTGCCCCCACGTGTTTGTTAAATATAATTAATAAAAAGACAAATTTGACGATAATAATTTTGTAATTTGGTGGTGTTAAACATTAACAATATTTAACTTTAGTGCTGATTGTTAGTGGTATGTAATTTGAACATATTTAACATTGTTACATAATATCAATTTTGAATGTGTTTTTTTTTTGACTCATAACAGTACAATGATTTTCAGTGTATATGTCTAAAATGTAAGGATATCTAAACGTATGTAATAACATATGTTCTTTTAGTAAATAATTTATATGCTCCCTACTTATAAACTATTTAGTTATTCACCCACTTAAGGTGTTTCGGACTCTCAAATAGCGAGACCTTCGGTTGGTATCGAGCCTAACCTTCTCAAGTGATCTAACAATCCAAGGTTTAAAGATTATATGACTTTTAACTATGGAAAGTTCGATGAAAAAAATCTTTCACCAAGCTACCCAAGTTCAAGGGATCAAACTTTGCTCATTGTAGTAAGATCATGGGGTGCTTAATCCAAGACTACGATGAAGAAGTTTGAGATATCATTTATAATGGCACCTACATTCCCACCAAGATGGATGACACTCGTACAATAGTTACATTGAAGTTAGAATTCACTACTGAAAAGAACTTGAGACATACAAAAACTTTAAGACAAATGAACATTCCGATGTGTGTCATTGGCGCAATCGAATTCAACAGAGCATCCGCTCATGATACTCCTAAGGAAGTATGGGACATATTGGTCACTACTTTTGAAGGTAACAATATATTAATTTTAGTTAATTATACTTAAATATAACATATGGTACTCACTTGGCACGAGTCAACGAGATCAATTGAGAATTTATTTGTATTATGAACATCAAACCTAATAACTCCCTCCCAAATACTCATCCTACACTTATTTGAAATTGAGCTACATTCATATGTGTTAAAATTCATTAGGTAAACAATTATGGGTCATTGCCCATTATATTTTGAATATTTTCATATTCATTCATTTAGGATGGTCATTACAAATTTACAATGAATATATTTGTTAATTTTAACTAAAAATATAATTTTTTAATTTTAAACTACAAATTTTTAAAGTAAGATCATCAAATTAATAATAATTTTAAAAATTTAAATTTATTGAAATGAATTTTACCTTATGGATATTAAATTATTATCACATCTAATAAATTTTCCACATCAAAGGAAGAATCACACAGAACCTTAAACAATCCGCCCCCCCAAAAAAAAAGCCTAATAAATAAAATAAGAGGAAAAGGGGTAAGAGAGAGAGTGCCGACTAACGACTGCACATTGCAAAACCCCTCGTCGTCGCTCTTTTTGTGCCCTCAAAAACCACTGGAATTCCTTTGGTGCGAATATCGCTAGCGGTCGCCGGCGACTGTGCGGCCGGCATCTCCCCGACACCGCCGAATCTTCGTCACTCGCCCCGGTTCCGGTGCTTTCTACGGCCGCTGCGGCTTTGTCAGCCGCCCTCTTCAATATTCGAGGCAATTTTCCGATCCTTTTTGTCACTATTTCTGTATTGATTTCTGTTTCTAGGGTTTACCAAACATGGAGGAAATTTCTTTGGTTTATAGGGGTCTGTATTATGTGATAGCTCACTTTGTTTTACGAGGGACTTTATTGGCAGTGCTTTCTTTCATTTGAGGGCTTATTATGTTCGTCTCTCTCTCTCCGTTGATGCATTGAGAGAGGGTTGCTCGGGGGTTGGGAGGAAGACAGATGGGTGGTAAGCACTGAGGGTGAGGACCCAAACGATGGGATCTTTCTTTTGATTTCATTATAATTTTCATACCTCACTGATTTTTTCTAGTCTTCTATCTCTCAATTTGAATCCCTCTCCGGGGATAATTGGTGTATCTATATCCTCATTAATTGGTTCATATGCTTTCACTGTCAAGTTTTTATTTGGGTCTAGTGATTTTAACGGTGGTCTTATTTCTCCGTCTTTGAAAGCATGTTCTGTGTGAGGCTGGCCTTCCTGTAAAGGAGGGAGATGGCGATAATCTTATAGTGTCTGATGCTAAAGTTTATCAGTAATTGTTAATTTTATTTTTGCATTTGGTAAGCGTTTTCTTGTCCTACTAGCTCTTGTTGTTCAGTGTTTATTAATTACAAGTATAATAAGATAACTAAGTACAACGCGAGGATGAAAACTTAGTGGACATTTGTTCTGAATTTCAAGCCTGGTCTCCTCTGTTGTTTTGTTTCTTTTCTCCATGTGGTTAAGTTACACAATTTTCTGAATGTGAAAACAAAAGGGGAGGAATGGGTTGTATATTTTTTTCCGGGGGAGAAGATTTCTTCTCACTTATCTAACATATGCGAGCGTGGGGAAATTTAAATTTTGTATGATGGTTGTCTCCTGACTTTGACGTCTGCTCATTCTCCCTCCATTTCAGTTCATTGCATTGGTAGTTTGATTTTCCATTTGAGCAATTCATGTAGTACGGAGATACAAGAAAGGGGGAAAAAAAGAAGAATTAATAACCTCTAATAATGGAGTCACCAGAGAAGGGTCGAAGTTATGCCAAAAGGGAAGTTGATGATGGTTCAGACGGCAGAAGAGATATGGCTGGTGATGATGAGGAATGGGAGGGAAATGGTAAAAGGAGGCACAAGTCAAGTAAGTCAAAAAAGTCGAGTAATGGAGAAGATGCTGATGGATGGGATGGAAGTGGAAGGAGGAAGAGCTCAGGAGACAGAAATGAGAGCCGAAAGGTGTCTGGTGGATCAAGCAGAGGGGATACGGATGAAGGTGACTATGACTTGAAGAAGGAATCTAGCACCAAGCAGGCAAAGAAAAGCAGGAAGCCAGTGCTTTGGAGAAATTGAGCAACTGGTATCAGGATGGAGAATTAGAAAACAGGCATGATGGTGGAGAAAAGTCTGGGAGCAGAAGCCATGCTAGGAGTGATGATAGTGACAGGAATGCATTTAAAAAACAACTTCAAAATTCTCTGACCATGAAGGTTCTCATCGGAGAGGCAAAAGCAAGGATGAAAAAGCACGCGATGTAGAGGATGAAAAGGCATTGGATAAAGATTCATGCCACTCAGAAAGGAGGGAAACCAATCGAGAAAAGGGCCATGGTTTATCTGAAGATGTAAAGAGCCGGAGAAGATGGGATGAATCTGACGCCATAACAAAAGCTGATAATAGTAGACATGAACCAAGAAGTGGGATAGGATCTGATACCAAGCTCGAGGGTTCCCGTGAAAGAGGCTCATCTTCCAGAATTGATACTGGTGAGCGAAAAGACAGAGTGTTGGAGCCAGCCAGTGACAGGGGTGAATCATACAGCAGGGAGGAGAGACGGATTGATTCTGATAGGTCCAAAAGCAGGAACAGATTAGATGCCGTGGAAGAGGATTATAAATCAAGTCCTGTGACCCGTGAAGACAGATTAGGTAGGGATAAAAGTGAGAAGCACAGGGAACAAAGAGTGGGCCGTGATGCTGGAGATAATCGAGATGGGTTATCTAACCCAGAAGATGATGGCAGTGCCTGGGTGAGGGACAAAACTTCAAGAGAAGTTGGTCATCCCCGAAGGTCAAGAACCCCTGAGAGGAGTGGGAGGCATCGCCATGAATCAGAGAACACTGAGATAGAATACGAACGAAGCAGCAGTTTAAAGCGCAAGGAAACAGAGAGGGATGGCTTCCGTGATGATAGAGGAAAAAGTCGAGAAGGTAGCTGGAGTGATAGAAGTAGAGAAAGGGAAGGCTCCAGAGAAATTTGGAAAAGAAGACAGCAGGCTGGCAGTGACAGGGATGTGGATTCAGTTCATGATCGTGACAGAGAGCGGGACATGCCCAGATGTGGCCGTGACAGGATGGATAATGAGTGGCCTGTTGGTCGTACTGGGAACAGAAAAGATGCCAGGAGTGAAGCTGTCAAGGCCTCTTCAAATTTCGCATCAAGTGAAAACTATGATATAATAGAGATCCAGCCTAAACCTCTTGAATCTGGAAGAGATGACCCTGGATCTTCCTTTGCTAGGAGAACTGAAGCTGTTCCACAACATGGTCCAAAATCAACTACACATGATGAGTGGACACGTTCACAAGATGACCCATCCAGGTTCGATGGACCTTTGTCAACCGCTGATGACTCAAGTGGAAAGTATGTGGATGATGCTGTTCTCATCCAAGATCAAAATACATGGAGGGATGATGGGAGATCAAGAGGCCAGCAAGGTACTTTTCCTGCTAGATCCTCTGGTGGTCAAAGTTCCAGTGGTGGGTCTTTGCCTTCACATGGTAGTCAGGATCCAAGTGCCTTCAGCAGGATGGTTCAGCTGGGTGTAAAAGGTAATAGGATAGGTAGAGGTGGCAGGGCCAGGCCTCCTGGAAGGGACAACCAACCGGTCAACATTCCAGTACCCTTGATGGGGTCTCCTTTTGGACATCTTGGTATGCCCCCACCTGGTCCATTACAACACCTTAATCCTGGTATGCCTCCTGCTCCTGGTCCTCCAGTCCCCCTGGTGTTTTTGTTTCTCCATTTTCTCCACCAGTGGTTTGGCCCGGAGGTCGAGGGGTTGATATGAGCATGTTGCCCGTGTCTCCTGGTGTTTCTCCAGTTCCACCTGGGCCAGCTGGACAGCGATTTCCACCTAATGTGGGGACGCCAAATCCAGCCATGTTTTTCAACCAACAAGGTCAAGGAAGAGGGATGCCTCCAAATGCCTCTGCACCAGGATTAAATGCCATTGTGCCTGTTGGTCGAGGAAATTCTAATGATAAAAGCTCCGGAGGTTGGGTTCCCCAAAAAGTGGCGGGCCGCCAGGTAAGGCTCCATCTAGAGGAGAGCAAAATGATTACTCTCAAAATTTTGTTGACACTGGCATGCGCCCCAGAATTTCATAAGGGAGCTGGAACTGACCAATGTTGAGGATTATCCAAAGCTTCGGGAGCTTATACAGAAGAAGGATGAGATCGTTGCAAAAGCAGCTACCCCTCCAATGTACCATAAATGTGATCTCCGGGAGTTTGTCCTGTCACCAGAATTTTTCGGGACAAAGTTTGATGTTATTCTTGTTGATCCTCCTTGGGAGGAATATGTTCATCGAGCACCTGGTGTCACTGACCACATGGAGTACTGGACATTTGAAGAGATCATGAATCTCAAGATTGAGGTAATTATTTTAAGGATATCTTTTCTGGCAACTTTTCATATTGGAAAGGAAATTTTGTTAAGGATGCTGACCTCTTTTTGAATGCATGAATATGTGTGTAATACCTCTCCGTATGTCCATATGAATGTTTTGTTGCTGTAAGCTCCAAGTACTAGGAAAACAAATCTCTTGATTACATGCTACATGATCATGTATGCTGAGCCACTGCCATTGTGTTATTTTTTGTGGGTATGGTTCATGTGAAAATAATGAAATTCACTGTAGGTCTTTCAAAAAACTAACTTTTTCTACAAATTATGGGAGTTTAAACTGAGCTGTGTCAGACCTGCCAGCTCTGGTGATGGCTACTTGAATGTACTGAGAATCCGATTTGAGTTGCGTACTTGTGATTGCAGGCAATAGCAGACACACCTTCTTTTATATTCCTTTGGGTTGGTGATGCCGTGGGCCTTGAGCAAGGACGACAGTGTCTCAAGAAGGTAAGCTGCTGAAGGTTGGAGGAAAATGATAAGATACAGCACAACACTTATGAACAATGGGATGCTGATTTGATAGTGCATCTCCCTTTCACGATAAATGGGATTATTTAAACACTTCAAGCAATAATTAGCTGTTGATTTTTCAACTTATTATTTACTGTGGTTTTCTCTCATGAACCAGTGGGGATTTAGGAGGTGCGAGGACATATGTTGGGTGAAGACAAACAAACATACAGCAACTCCGGCGTTGCGCCATGATTCTCATACTTTGTTTCAGCACTCTAAGGTTAGTATAAGTTTTCCATGGAACATCAACCTGAAATGTTATCATCTGCTTTGTCCCTCTAAAGCGTATTGTCAATCCTGGTAAAGGAACATTGTTTGATGGGCATAAAGGGAACTGTCCGTCGCAGTACTGATGGCCATATAATCCATGCCAACATAGATACAGATGTCATTATTGCTGAAGAACCTCCTTATGGTATGCGTTTTTATTCCTCATATACTTGTGCTTTTATTTGCCGACTATATGACGACCTGCATTCATGTTTATTAACTTTGATCTCCTGTTTGTGCCCATGCTGAAAAGTGATACTGAGAGACATGGTGGTCTTAAACTTTCAATAAGAAGCTTAAAAGAATTGGTGATACCATTTAGTAATCTATGAAGAGGGGAGGGGTAGGAAGCCGAGGACATTCATACATTGTGTAAAGCATAAGCTTTGTTGATTTCTCGTGGTGCTTTCCAAATACTATTCTTTGGAGCATTTGGCATGAGAGAAACAGAAGAGTCTATGAGGGTTTGGAGATGCTCCTTCAGTACTTAAAAGAACATCAAGACCCTATTTCTAGTGTCTCGATGAGATCTTATATTTATAATTTATGGTCTAAGATCAGATTTCTGACTCCCTTCTAAAGCAAGTTGATTTCTCTTTCCACAAATCTAGCGAAGTTTCCACAAGACTACCCCATTTCCTATTAGCTGAAATGAACATAGCCATTTGATCCTCAGCAAGTTAGGTTATTAACCATATAGCTGGGTTAATGGAAAAACCTCATCTGGAGGATATTGTTACTCACATTCTGGTAATTTCCTTTCACTCCTCTTTAACTCTGTAATGTTCTCTGCTACTGCTATGGATCCGGCAAGTTGGTTTTGTGAATTCATCATTTCCTGCAGCTTCCGCTGAAATTTGTAGTTATCTTTTTTTTCTTTAATATTATTATCACTGTAGTTTAACACCCTTATTCACCTGTTATCCCCTTCTGGCTTTTTCAATATCAGTTATAATGCTCATATGTAAGCCTTGAATCTCAATACTTGTAATCTGTATATGGCATATTGGCATCTCATGTGTGTCCAGTTTACCCCTGTGTGCGCTCTCATCTTAAGTATCCAGTTCGCCTACTCACCTTACCCGCCTTGGACATACCAAATGTCCTAGGAATGTCGATCCAATTGAATAGTCAGATGGACAGAATGTCAACACTTGCTCTCTTGGAAGAAAGCTAGAAAATTATTTTTAGTTGCCAGGATTCTTCTAGCCAGCCTTTTGACTTTTCCTATCTAAGTGCATAATGCATGTTGGGTTGAGTTGGCTACAATCTCATGTTAGCCACAAATTGACTTGCATGCCAGGAAGATGTAACTCTCTGCTCAGCCTTCTTAGAGAATAGATAGTATGCATTCACGATGTCTCTTCTCCAAGATTCAGATGAATTAGGGTTCCTATATTTTCTACTTGTAGCTGCAGAGGGCAGTCTCCATTTGTTGATTGTGTACAACTTATTGGTGGAGAATCAGTTCTCTATCATACTATTTTTTTAGTCATTTATGAGTATTACCTAGAATCTGTTTTCCAATGTTTGTGCAGGTTCCACAGCTAAGCCTGATGAAATGTACCGCATTATAGAGCATTTTGCTCTTGGTCGGAGGAGGATTGAGCTCTTTGGGGAAGACCACAACATTCGAACAGGATGGCTGACCGTTGGGAAGGGACTTTCCTCATCAAACTTCAATTCTGAGGTGAAATCACTTGAACTTTGAAGCACAGGTTCATTTTATATTAGTGTTTGTTTGGTAGAATGTAAATGTACTTATAAGGTTCATGTTTCACAGAAAGAAATGAAAACATACAAAGTGTGGTTGTTCTAGTTCAGTGGGTCTTTGGAGTGAAGTTTATTTGTTTGTTCACATTGTCCTGTTAACTTGGGTTCACCAGAAGTAGTGCAAGGGGTTTGCCACCCTCGTTTTATGTGTATATGATAGCTAGCTTCCTTCAATTTGCTTCGGGATGAGAACTTTCTTAGATCCTCTTTCTTTTGTATGCGCACTGAGGTGTGGAGTTGGATATTCTGTTTCGCTTTGTTTGATGGCTAAGGGGCTTTTATTAGTGCTTTGGTTTTGATCTGATAGTTGATGTATGTTTCTGGCACTCTCTTCCAAGATGGACCCTAAGTGGGACCTTGTGGTCCCGAGTACTGTTTTTCTTCAGCACAAGTACACTAATGGCAATGGCAACCCATTTGGTGTAAAATATTATGGGCCAAAATTATACAATACAGTCCCCTTTTCCTTTTTTCTTTTTAAAAAGAAATACCACAGACTTTGCTCTCCCTTGCTTTTTGCCAGACATGTGGTGTAGAATACTAAATTATGGATTAGTTATGTTTATTTAGAATGGTGACTTGATTTATGGACCTGTGAATTAGTAATGTTCATGTAGAGAGCACATTTTGCTCCTATTTTTGTTTGTTTGTTTTGGTTGTGATTTGATGAGGATGGCGCTGCATTACTTTTCAACCTTGGTCCAATAGTGGGGTTAGAGCACAAGTGGCGGGGAGGGAATGATTAGGAGAACAAGCCTACTTGCACCCCATGCCTGTACCCACATACACTCTACCCTCTTGCGAATTGGAGGAGGTCTTTATTAAAAAAGATTCAAACCTGGATTTTGAGGCTGTAGGCAATGACTTACCCCAACTTAAGGGGCTTTGGCTGGAAGGAGGAGAACCTTGCCTTACTCCCTACAGAGTTACTGGTTTTCTCAATGCAAGGCTAATGTAGGGTTTGGGTACTTTTTGCAGGCATACGTCAGAAACTTCTCTGACAAAGATGGAAAGGTTTGGCAAGGTGGGGGAGGACGTAATCCGCCCCCGGATGCTCCTCATCTTGTCCAGACAACACCTGAAATAGAGTCTCTTCGGCCCAAATCACCTATGAAGAATCAGCAGCAAATGCAACAACAGCAATCTAACTCCATCTCTCTTACAACTGCTAATTCCAGCAGTAGAAGGCCTGCTGGAAATTCTCCGCAAAATCCAACTGCTTTCAGCCTAAATCAGGAAGCTTCCAGTTCAAACCATCCTGCTCCCTGGGCTTCATCCATGGAAGGCTTCAAAGGTCCCAATGACGGTGTCTTCGATATGTATGGTTACAACATGCATCCAATGCCTCCAAATGCAGAGTATCTCGATTTTGAATCTCAGAGAATGATGAATATGTTTTAATGAGGTCCTTATCGATTCTTTGACAGTAATCACCAGCCATTTGCTGATAGTTGGGGGCCGAGCAGTTGGATATTTGGTACTGGGTGAAGTTGACAGAATGCTTTTTGCAATTTGGCGAACTTTGATGGTTGCGTACATATTCTCACTTTAGCAGTTAGATGTGGAGAGAATGGTATATCAAAAACTCTGCAAGTGGAGGAATTTGAGCCCAAGTTCCTCAAAATGGATGGAGAAAAGCTCAATAACAGGAAGACTTTGGGTTTTGCTGTGGTAGGCGTAGGTTGTGTCCTCTAACAGAGGAAAATGCTAGAGTTTTGAGGACCTGGAGGCACACTGGAGAGGCTATTCTTAATGCATTACTTGTTGAAGACAACCACACAACACTTACATTTCTGTACCATGGAGAGGCCCTTGACTGATAAGTAAGGGGATGAAGGTTGAAGACGAGCTTGTGATCTGCTATAGTGTTCTTCCTACTCCTCAAGAGTACACGTCGATTTTGGTGTTACATGAGATTGCTTAAATTTCCATCCAACAATCTATATGCTGATCACACCTCCAATAGCGATTCCAGCAAATCAGGGGCAAGGGTACCAACATCTATGGCTCGATCTGCGATATCTACTCTCAGTTTGTCATTGTTGTAATAGCCAATGAAAGAAATTGCAATTTTGCTTGATGTTGTGTAATAATATTTTTATATTCTTTCCATGTAGTTTCAAATTGAAATTTGTTGCTTTGCTTTGAGGCTAGAGGGCGTCCAAACTCCTTATTTCCATTTCATGATTTGAGGGTTTCAGCTCAGTTTGGCGCTGTTGTGTTCGTTGTCATCAAATGACCATATCAGGTTTCCTAGAGAGAAAACATTTGCTTTTGAAGGAGGTTTTATCTTTATGAAGGCTATCTTATTCTAGTCCCAAATCTCTATTTCTTTCATATTTCCTACTTTTAAAAAATTATTCGATATCTTTCTTGATGGTGGATGTTTTTAATAGACTTCGTTTTCTATTGAGTTCATTCAGTAAACATGGAATTTGAAAAGCACCCTAGTAACTTTTCTATTCACTACATTATTATAATAGAATCTGCTCCCTCCATTTCACAATTTTTCTCAACGTAAATGACTTTTTTTATATCACAATGTCTGTCCTGTAATCTGAATGATATGTTACCGATTAATTTATTAATTTTGTTCTTATTAATTGCATTTTTACATCCTCTTTTCACTTATTTTTTTCATTTTCAATGAAATATTAGGGTTTGGATAATTTGTATGAATCACATAGATTTGAGGGAGAATATGAAAACTTAAGCATGAAAAGATAACACTATCTAGGTATTATTTGCCTGGTCTCACAAATATTATTTTTGATTATGGCCTCAAGATACAATAAATCCTTGGAGTAAATTCAAAGAAGGCCCTCTTAATTCTGTGGAAGAACAAAGTCATAATTTTTAAGAGAAAATGAGAAAGAAAGATTGAAAGGATATATTTTCTAACAAAGGAAAAACTTTTATCTCTTAATGGAATCAATCTTGTAAAAAAAACTACATTTGGATGAGCACCAATCACCCAAGAGTTATCTTAATACATCCATGCGAGTTCTGCCCATCATCACGGGAAGCACCATGGCACGTGGTGAAAACCGTGGTGGCCAAGGTCACAAGCAAGACAGAAAAGGGAGCCAGTCTCATTCTGCCTATCATCACGGGAAACACCACGACCTATAGTGTGGACAGTGGCTGGTTTCCGTGAGCTTGCTCCTCACCAGGGGCCCCTGGTGCTGAAGAAGAGACCAATGGCGAGGCCGCCCGTGATTTTGTATTTCATACAATGACCCGTTTGCCAGAGCTTAAGGGTATTAAGTTGCCTTTCCTTCTCTTATTTTTATATATCTCGAATACCAACTATATATCATGGGTACCCTGGTCTTTAAACATAAATTTTGTCATGATTTTGTAAATTTTTTCGTGAATTTTGTATTATCTTGATATTCCATCCCAATTCAAAAACAACAAATATTGTGACACGCAGGGAGGATTAGCCATGGTCAAGCCAATAGAAGGCCATAAACAACCGATTAACTATGACTCAAATAAACATAAACATTAATTCTCATCATAGTAGAACAGGGGAATTAGAATATAGATTACATATAGCGAGCAGTTCTAATTTTATCCACTAATGACTGCTGCCATGTACAAGTAAATTGATATCTGAAAGTGAGATTTTACTGCATGAGAGTGGAAATAACTTGCAAAGCTGTGGACAAAAACAAGAACGGCATGTTAAATATATTCTTTGTTCACTCAACATCTGATTTCCAGCACTAAATCAACAATTCCACTTGTATGAAGGCAATATACACACATTTAACAATACAAGAAGAAAGCTCTCTTACTACACTAAGCCTCATGACCTTTGGCAGCAAACAAAACTGCCATCCTCGAGGTTCAATATGCTCAAAAATTGGTAAAAAGTACTACATATGTGTCAAAGTTTACCACCATTTTCTAGCTGAATCTACCTCGGAGTTACTCTGCTTGGAACAATAACATGCACACCCTAATTTGATACATGGGGTCATATGAGCAATGCTGTTCAGCAGCTCATGCCTCACTTTCAGGGTTCTGAACTGGAGGTGTTGCAGCAGCAGCTTCTTGAGTAGCAGCTGAAATTCAATCGACCAGTTATGAGCATCTGTACTCCTTTCTCCCCGACTTTTTTTGGGGGGATGAAGTTTGCACAACTGGGTCATTGTGTTATTCAAGGATCGAAACCCCAAACTAGATTTGTCTAATGGGTCATTCGGATCGGTTTCAGGCCAACAAGATGTTTTGGCTTGAATTCCGGTATGGATTGACTTCAGCTAGACTTGTGTTTATTTCAATAAGCTTCAAAAGATAAATAATTTTGGAGAAAAAGGTTTGGATCAGGTTCAATTCAGGTTTTGGGTTAACTTGAGGTTAGCTATTTCAAGTGTCATTCAGTTTGGGTTTCAAGTTAGTTTTTACAGGTCTAACCCAAACTCAAGATTAGTTAGGGAGGGGTGCTTTAGCCACTGGAGAATCTCTCGATTCTCAAGGATGAAAAAAGGGATACAAACCTTGAGGTTGGCTCTCTATTTCGATCTGGTTTTCTGGTGAGGAGGATAAGGCATTCTGTTGTGCAGCTGCAGATGCTTTTAGTTGCTCCTCTGTAATCTTTAAGTACTCTTCACTAGAATATGCAGCGGGTGGAGCTCCATCTACATTGAGGGGACGAGGACACATGAAGGGTAAAAAAACGGATGGATAGAAGAAACATGAACATCTCAGACTATATAGGAAAGGACAGATTGGGAAGTTGGGAATGACTAACCTTGAGGCTGACTACTCGTTTCAATCTGGTTTTCCGATGGAGAGGATGCAACACCCCATGCAGCAGCCGCAGACGCTTTTAGTTGCTCGTCTGTTACCTTTAAGTACTCCTCACTAGAGTAAGCATTATTAGGTGGAGCGCCGTCTAGAATGAGAGAGGGGCATGAGGGTCATGATTATGAATTTAAATAACCGTCAAATAACTGTCGTCAAATAATTTAAATGCCCGTGATTACATGAATTAAGACATTTGAGTTACACAAACAAGTGCCCAAAATTGTTGAGCATTATGAAGGTTATGCCATTGTTCTAATTAATCATTTACGGGAAATGTATCACAAGTGCATGCTTTGTACTTCTAGAAAGGTTTATTTGGATGAAAGGTTTTGTCCCAAAAGGAATATTCAACCATGACTTAGCTGTTGGCCGACAGCAGTGACAACATATCCAAACAACCCCCGTTTTAGGAATTAAAAATTTTGAGGGAGGCTTTCTGAACATACTTCTGGTTTGCACGGGGTCACCGAAAACCAAAAAATACCCAGATTCCCACCTAGAATAGGAAGACACTCCCTGTTCAAGCCTGTATTTTTTCCGTTAATGTGGGCCATGGATAAATCAAAAGTGCTAACTGCTACATGGAGGGAGGGTTTATAAGGTAGCTATTTGTGGGTAGCATAATTACCCGACTCATCTACCATATGGAAGACTCTACCACGTTTCAAAACATGTAGCTATTTAGTGGGTGGATGCAGAACAACATGAGATTACATGTTGCCAAATGGGAGATTCAAACATAAAAATTGCTGATTTGTAAATAAATAAAGGAATGTGATTATATTTTTGGATTGAAGGATGGTTAATGACACAAATTCAATTATCCTTGTAATGTATAATTATATTTAGAAAAATTGACAAGTCTACTAACTTGGATCAGCGACTGACGTAGTTTGAGATTCATCCAAGCTGGAAACTGGTCGAACTGACGTTAAATTGGCATTGTTTGATCCATACATTTCATTCGTCGACCTTGGATCATCATCAAGACTAATCTCCCGCTCCAGGGCGCTTTTGAATTCTCTAGAAACATCCTATTTGGAGAATTGTAAATAGATGAATCTAAAATATTTGCAAGGTGAAATGGTGAAAAACACACAAACAAGGCCAAGTCTAAAGTTACCTGAAGCTCCCTAATTGTAGGTTGAAATGCGCGCAAAGTTTTACCCAAATTTCGAGCAACCTGCATTTACCAAATACATTGTTATTATGGGTAAAAGGAAATTCAGCTCAATAGTAACACAGGCAACACATGTTTTCAGCAGCCCTAGCCTAAAACATATCTTACAAGCTACAAACAACCCCTCAAAAAGCCAAGTGAACAGCCTTTGTTTTCAGAAAGATTTCACTTCAACACCTATCCTGATTATATTAGGTGATGATCATAGCATGCCTCTGACCATTTAATAATGATTACGTTATTAATCACTTTCCTATGGAAGAATCATTTAGCTTCTTACTTTCACTCCAACCTCAGCCAAATACTTGAACATATCCCATGAGGACATTCTGATACAACAAGTCCAAAGATGGATACTTCAAAAGTTTATTTACTTGTCTAATTACCAAGTTAACAGCAACAAATCAACTAGCACATTCAATAATCAAATGCAAAACACTTGTCAGTATCCAATTACCATCTAATATCATAATTGGGATTTGGAAATGGCACCATCTGAATTGATTAAGGCAGCCAAACAAAGATGTATATACACAAAATTGACCAACAACATAAAACCATAAGCTGAGAGTATTCAACGCAAAATCAATGAGCTAAGAGCAAGCAAACTAACCTCTGCAAGTCCTTTTGGACCAAAAACCAACAAAGCTACAACCCCAATTACCAGGGCTTCAGGAGCTCCAACCCCAAACAAAGAAGCATAAACAACCTTCCCTTTACATTTTCCTTTGCTTCCTACATAGTTTCAGCTCCAAATTCAGCTGAATTCAGACTAATCCCATAAGTAAACCAGAAAAGTGAAAGATGCCCAGTTGAGAAACTTACTTAGTTTTTGAGATTTTGGTGAGATTGAGATACCCATGTGTCTCAGACCATTCCAAGGGGTGAAATTGCACAAACCCATTTGATAAAACCGCGAGGAGATAGGAAAATTGAGGGTTTTGTGGCATGAAGGCATAGTAGAAGAGGAAGAAGAACAAGGGATAGAATACATGGTTGATTTGCTATTTCTAGCAGATGATGAACAACAAAATGAGAGAGTAGAAATGGGAGAAGCCATTAAAGTCTTATTCTTTATCTATTTCACAGATTTGTAGTTTCCCCTGATGGCTGATACTGATTTCATGGATTTTGATGATAGCCACTGGACATTTGTGTTTTGTGAAGGAGAAAGAGGGAAGAAGAGAAGGAGGGAGAGATAGACAAAGCCCAAAGGTGATCAGAAACTCCCAAGAGCTTTACTTCCTCAGATTGAGGACATGGGCCAAAGAAATGCAACTTCTGGGCTGGATTTCTTTATCACAGAATTTCTCTTTTGGGATCAACACTGCCTTATTTTTCTTGGTTGAATTTGGGCTAAGCAACAGGCTCAATTTCAGGGTTTATTTTGGATAGGATAATTGTCAAAAAATTAGATTCTTGGATAAACAATTGTGTGGACATGGATTGGTCAACATTCGGCTAGGTTAAACAATAAATCTAGGTTAGATTTAGAATCTAGTTCCCATAAAATGCCAAAAGCATAAAAACCATTCATTCATAAGTCATACTATGCACAACATTCCAATTGAATGCTCCAATTTATCAACAAGATACATGATTATTGTTAATCATCAGAACAATACAAACCAACAATTGAAGAACTATTAATCATCACCTCAATTTTGACCAAAAAATGGAAAACAAGAAAGAAAAAAGTTTGCCAATGTCTTAATACCTCAATGTTCATTTTAGACCAAACTTTTGTCATTTGCAAGTAACTAACTAATGAAATCAATCTACACACACTTCAAGTTTGAAGGGGGACAATTTTTATACTTTTTAAAAAAATTAAAATTTCACATTTTTTGGGGGAATTTACTGCTTATTAATTATTTATATCACATCATCTTTTATCTTTAATGGAGAATATATTTATTTTTTACAAACAAACAAACTTACGTGAATAGATAGAATGACAATTAACTTGTATAGTGTAACTTATAAGTTATAGGAAAATAAAATTCTATTAAACATAACAAAAATATATAAAAAAATACAAATTAAGATGAAGAAAAATTAATATCGATCATGTAAAAATGTAAATAGAAAAACTTAATTACCAGCCAAATCTACTCACTTAAATTAATATAATTACATATATATGATAAAATAATATTTCTATTTTCTTTAGGCTCTATTTGATTCTAAGAAAATTAGAAGGAAAGAAAAAAATGTGGAAAATGAATTTCTTTCCCTTGTTTGAATTGAAGAAAAAGGAGAGAAAAAATTTTGATGGAAAAACTCATGGAAAATTTTATCAATTTGGTCAATGATATTTTCCTTCCAAAATTAAGAGGAAAATGGAAGAAAAGAAAAGTTTCACAAAGAGAGAGAAATGGAGAAAAGAGAGAGGATTATATTAAGAAAGGTCATTAAAAATTTTCTCTCTCCTCTCAATTAATCAATATTATTGAGTATTTTCTCTCTTCTCTCCGTGACAATGTAGTGATGGGTAAGAAGTTGGAAAATTATTATACTCTTTTTCCCTCTATTTTCCTTGAACCAAACACAAGAAAAAAATTAATTTTCCCTTAACTTTTTTCCTCATTACTTTTTTCCATTTAAATTTTCTTTCCAACCAATTTTCTTCAAATCAAATAGAGCTTAAAGTTAACAAAATTCATATGAACAACAAAACCTCACTACAAATACTTGAATCCAACACCAAAATTTTAGGTACAAATTATGAATTTTTGCATATGGACAAGATGAAACTCATAAGTCATAACTATGCAACCCTCCCATATATTAGGTCCATAATTGTCCTCACATACATCCCTGTCTCACTTGTTTGACACACTTTTTCTATATACGGTAAGCATACTCACATATATTGGACCCCTATCTCGGGGTATCCCAATAGATTTAATGAGCTGGGACGGGGCTGAATGTCAAGGCTCATATAAACTATCCTCCCTCCACAATTTTCTCAAGTACAGATTCGAATCTGAAGGGGAGGAATGAGGATAGGATCAGTGGCCATTGCGCCGCCTCAACACTTATTTGACACACTTAAAGCTTGTAGCATTATTATCCCCCCTCCTTATGGAGAAGATATATAATAAGCAAAGGTGTAGTTGTTTTATTGATCAAATACAATGCATGGTGTATGATAATTATATGGAGTAATATAATATAGATAAGTGTCTAGAATATGGACCAACCACTCCACCTACTAGCCCTATAACATGTGGTGTGTTGGTTTAGCATAGTCTATGTAGGGTCCAAAATACATGTTTTTTTAATTAACATTTTTTGTTAAGTATTTTTTCTTGTAAATAAATAAATTAATTAAACCCATCTTCATGAAAGCTCCACCCTATTGAAAATATCATCCCACTAGATACCTAGCTAGCCATGTAAAAGAGGCCCTTGGGGACTATTTGGTGGGACCTTATATTTGTTTTTAAAATAATATAATAATAATAATAATAACATGATAGCAACTTATGGTTTTCATTTAGTCACTAGGATGTGATTCCTATTATCTTCACCCTTTTCTTTTCTTAAAGGTTTCTTTTTATGGTTGTTACGTGGGGGTGGATCTATCTAGCAAAGTTTTTCATCATTGAAAGTTTGAAATCCAAACCACATCTTCTATTTCTAAGTAATTTGATTGTTTCGGCTTTTATGGACCAGATGAAGATAGTAACAGTAATATTTCATTCGAGTTTCATACATCTTGATTTCCCGAGGAATTAAAAAATATTATAAAAAATGTTCAAAAAGTAATTTTTTTGACTAAATTAAAGTATTTTTTTAAAAAATATGATTATAATGATGATATTGAAGATAAAGTTGGAATCAATCAAAGGGAAGGGAGGTGTCATTTTCTTAGCACTAAACATGCATCAAACAAGTGGAGTTGCACACGTGCATTCAATGTCTCATCTTAAATCTTCACCTAAAAAGAAAAAGAAAAATAAAGAAAAAAAAAGCCCTTCTTTCTTTCTTTCTCCTTTCCTACCATATTCTCATCGAGCATTAACCCATAAAAAGGGGAACAAACCATCCTTTTTCTGTTTCTTTATTGGGTGTTTAGTGCTCAAAATTTAGCTACCCTTAAAGGATTAAATTATGCCAATATCAATTTTCGTTTGAGAAAATTTGCATCAAAATATCTCCAACTTTATATTACATTGTTCATAAAGTTCTGAATTCTGAATTATTTTTAAAATATCTCCAACTTTAATACTAATATCTTTTAAATATCCTATCCTTAAAAAATTAGCGACCGGTGTGTTGAAATTGAAAATAAATTCATTGGAAACTCATTTTTTGGATGGTAAATACAAAGAATATTAGATAACCATTCTCTTAAATGTTCTATCTAAATTATTATCGATCAATATACATGTAAGCTTTTACGAGGGAGAGGTCGTAAAGATAACTCTAAACCTCATATAACACATCCTAACTTCACGATATAATCAGCTGTCATATTATCCTCTCTGTAAACATGATTACTTGAGTAACAAGAAAACAAATAAAGCATAGTTCGTATATCATAAATCAACAGTTGAATCATCCATAAAGTACGAATGATAGGAAACTCATTTATGTAATAGTATGGTAAATGGAAAGTTTTTGGGGCAAAAATTGTACTATGAGTATAGACATTTGGGTTGGTTTGCATATCCCAAAAAGACATGCTTCCCACATTAATGTATGCTCCTCAATGTGTTGACGTAGAATGTACAAACTGATCCAAAGTGAAACTGAACAAAGTCACGGAATTCACGTTCCTGTGGCCCCTCATTAACACAAGCACTGGTAATTTAAAGCAATTCATGCGTTTCTTGCATGTGTGTGCATGCACCTCCCATTCCCTCTTTTAAATTCATCTCTTTTGCAGATTCTTATATCTATCTAAGAGCATAAATTTTCAGTTGACACTTTATTATACTAGGCAAATAAAATTTCCTAATTTTTTTTTGTCCAATAATTCGGTGACATATATCATAGGAGCATATACTCCTAGGTATATAGTTGACGTTTTGCGCCTTATCTCGCCTATGTCTCGCACAAGTAATTTTTATTGAATTTCGAATTCTATCTCAAACTGACATTCAAAATTGCTCGCATAAAATGGATTCAAAAGTTGGACTCCCTTCGGATGAGATATGGTTATCCATTTCATCGTTATATGTATACTAGAACAATAAAAAGAATATGATGTATAATCACCCTATCAAAACTACTATTTCGTAAATCACAATCATCCATAAATAATTGGTGCGTTCGACTTTACATGAACAAAAGAATTTATTTGTGTTTTATATTCATTTATATTCGCTTGTTTCTTATTTAACAACTCATTTCTATTCCTTTATATTTGTTTCTCGCTTATTTTTATGTTAATTTCTTTTTATGTTTTTACTTATGTGCATTTTGTATGTAAGTTCGAAAAGACACTTAAATAAAATTAGAAAGCTTCTCACATCATACTAGTATATTATTAGTTGATGAATTGATTATCGACACCGAATAACTACTGAGTTATAAACTATAGTCCGAGAATTTTATGTACACTAATAAAATGGACACTAAATTTAGGACTCCATTCGTATTGAACCAAACCCAGAAAGGAAGGCAAAAAGAAAAGAATAGAAGAGACGGCGTTAAAATCGATGCACGGTCGGGGGTATTTTGGTAATTCACTGTTCATGTTGATGTCCCCATTCCCCGTTCCGTGTAATCCGTTACTATCCACAGGCAGAGCATAAAAGAAGTTCCTCATCAGCTCATGTATAAAAGGATTTGCGTTGTTCTTTAATTATTTCCGAATCATTTTGTTTTTATTTATCCCAATATCTTAATGCCCTCCGGAGAGAGAAGCTTAGGGGAGAGAGAGAGACAGAGGGACAGAGAGTTCAATCGGAACGAGGATTTATGAGCTTTCGTGGAACCTCGATTAAGGCCAATTTTTTGGTGAATTCTTGATCTTCGGCGCTTGAATACCTGTGTCGGATTCTGAATTCATTTGTTCTTCTTCGGGATCGGAGTTGGAGTTCATATCAGGATTTTGATGTTTGTGATTCCGATGTAGCGCTGATTATGCTTTTACTGATCTTCGAAGATTGAATTTTTATCTTAGTTTTTTGTTTTTGTATCGGATCCTGAATTTTTGGGAGAGAGATTTTTCCGAATAATTTTGAGTGATTTTCTGGTGGTATGGCGAGTGTGAATAACAGCGTGGAGACGGTGAACGCCGCGGCGGCGGCGATCGTCACTGCCGAGAGTCGAGTTCAGCCAGTTTCAGCGCAGGTAATTACTTGATTGCTTTGATTCTCTCTCTTGGTGCCTTTTCTTGGGGAAATTCATTCTAGAATTTCGTATGGTGTTTATTTCTGATTTGCAAGTTTAGGCCTTTTTATGGTGAATTTGAGCTTTAGACAACTGAAATTCATTTTTAAAAAATCGATTTAATCGGTGGTTGATGTTTACTTTTCTAGATCAGTCAACCAAATAAGAGAACAAATGAGCTGATGACCACTTATGAAAACTAAAATTTTGGTCGGTTTTGCAATTTAGATCAGTATTGGGACCTGAAAGCCGGGAAATCTTTACTCATAACAGTTAAAAGCATGATTTGCTACTTTAAATTAAACCCCACTTTTTATTAACCTTTTCGATGGCAAATCCAGTGTAATTAAAACCTTTTGATTGCAAATTAGTATTGCTGCTTTTGGCTTCTAAGTTCGAAAAGTGCGGCGGTGGAAAGAGTTATCGATGTGGATGTTTCTCGCCTCGGTAGAAGGGAAGATTAAAGGGGTTTCCTTTTTTTAAAAAGAAATTTATCTCTAATTGAGTTTGAATTAGTTGGTCCATGGTAGTCAAAATGTCAAAACAGTAGCATATGTCCCTGTTGTAGGAAATTTGACCTTTTTCTTTTTTTTGTTTTGGTTTTGTTTTGGAGGGGTGTTTGGGTTAATGAGTTATATTAATTTTTCCTGGCAAATGATTGCTCAGTTTGGTTAGAGATTGTGCGTATCATGTCTCTGAGTCGTGCTAGCTGGAGTGCCAGCAACTATGAAATAGCAGCATCGTTGAATGTGAAGCATATTGTACAATTGAGCATCTATAATAGGAAAGTTTTATTGAATTTGCACTGTATAGAAGTTTGAGGATGGATAATTGCTTACGGATTTTATCCAATGAATCTGGTTTGCCTATTTCGGAGTACTTTGATTGCAATCTCCACTCTAGGAGGAAATGAGGCACTGGGGAGGGAGTAGGAGGAGGAGGAGAATGCACAGAGGGATTCTATCTGGTCCTTGATCTTAGTGAACATGCTATACTAGGTGCATGCTTATAACAAGAATTTGCTTGTGAGTTTGTTGACAAATGCAAGCAATTCATCCAGAATTAGTATGTAATTTGTTCGAAGTTAGATCAGTGCTGAAGCAAAAATGTTACACTTACTCTGGAGGATGACACCTTGCTAGTTTACCAAAAGGTTTCACTGCCACTGGAATTAAGATATATGCTCTCTGGCTTCTTTCATCGTATCCTGTCGTATGATTTACATGGATGGAAAAATGGCATGGTACATATTTGAATTGAACTCTAATCATGGTTTTGGTATCTGATTGCAGAAGAGGAGATGGGGAAGCTGCTTGAGTCTTTACTGGTGTTTTGGGTCTCTTAAGGCCAGCAAGAGGATCAGCCATGCTTCCCTTGTCCCGGAGTCAACTGTGACTGAGAGTACTCCTACAGTTGCTGACAACCCAAACCCTTCAACATCCATAGTACTGCCTTTCATTGCACCTCCATCCTCTCCACTGCAATCAGATCCACCCACTGCCATCCACTCACCTGGTGGATTACTTGCCCTAACTTCTCTTTCTGTAAATGGGTATTCTTCTGCTGGGCAAACCCACATTTTTACAATTGGTCCCTATGCCCATGAAACGCAGCTGGTCACACCCCCTGTATTTTCAGCCTTCACTACAGAACCATCAACTGCTGCTGTGACTCCCCCTCCTGAACCTGTGCAATCAACCACTCCGTCATCACCTGAAGTACCTTTTGCCCAATTACTCACTTCATCACTTAACCGTGCTAGGAGGAACAGTGGGTCCAGTCAGAAACTTGCACTGTCATGCTATGAACTTCATCATCTCATATCCCCTGGTTCAGCAAATTCAGCATCTGGCATGTCATCTCCTTATGCTGATAGGCGCCCAGTTCTTGAATTCCGCATGGTAGATGCTTCCAAGATTTTTGAATCAAAGAAACTTCAATCTCTTAAATGGGATTCTAGAAGAGGATCTGGATCTCTAACTCCAGATGGTATGGGACTTGTCTCTTATGACAGTTTGCCCCAGGAGATCCACATCTCTGAGGTGGCATCCCTGGCCAACTCAGAAACTGGATCTGTGATTGAAGAAGCTCTTGTTGATCACAGACTATCATTTGAGCTTAACTGTGAAGGCACTCAGACATCTCTTGAGAAGACAGCAATAGAGGGTGCAGATTCAGAACAGGAAATAATAGATCAACCAACAAGGAAGAATGACGTAATTTCTCGATATGTTGAAAGTTGCTGTTTGTGTGCTGAAGATGCTTCAGCTGAAACCCCTGAGAAGATTTCTGATGACACGAAGGATTGCCAACACAAGCGGCCTTCTCTTTCTCTTGGATCAGTCAAAGAATTCAATTTTGACAGCAGCGAGAGAGAAATTCCAACTAACTCTACCCTTCGTTCTGAGTGGTGGGCAGATGAGAAGGTTGGGAAGGAACTTGGCCCAGAGAACAACTGGACTTTCTTTCCATTGCTTCAACCAGAAGTAAGCTGACAATCACTTTCTGAAACAGCTTCTACATTTTCCGGTTCTTCAGCATTGTTCGCTGAATATACAACCCACACATTAAAGCAACAGCAGTGAACCCTATGTTTATATATCAAGACCAAGGTAATTTTGCACCACTATCCATATGTAGATTGTGGCCGATATGAATGCACAATTTGCTGCTTGACTAGACCTGCCCCGACTAAGCAATGGATGTTAAACTGACATGATATTGTTCTGGGCATGGCAACTTGTTTAGTGGTTTGTGGCATTGCCAAATACTTCCCAGTTTGTTTCTTCTCCTGATCTCGTACAAAAATTACCATTTTGATATAACCATGACTGTAAATCTATTCATTATCATTCAGTGAGAACAATCAGATCTTTTTTCATTATCATTTTAGTGGTCTTCATCATGTACCTTTGGCGCTGAGTCCGTTAGTGTGAGAAACTTTGCACAAGTTTGCCTGTTACATTGACAAGATAGCTGTTCATGTGAGAAACTTTGCACAAGCTTGCGTCTTATATTGACAAGATAGCTGTTGATTCATCCTGACACCTTTAACTACAGCCGTATGTTACCTAGAGATGAAGATGGGCATCGATGTTGATCTGAGGTTTTGATCGCATCATTTTTACTACCCTGATCCTCGAATACATGCATCATGCTAATATTGTATCATGATCCTAGAATACATTATTACTACCCTGGTTACTGGTTACATGAGTTCATCACCTAAGCTAGCTAGAATTCTATAAATCTTATAGAAGGTCTTGACTACCTGTGCGGGTGTTGGAGCGTGAGAAGTGCATATTATGGTGATTGTACGACCCGTGTCACATTGTAGGCCCTGAAAGAGCATACTGATTTATGTGCAAGGCAAAACTAATGAACATTGTGATCTAAGTGAGGGTTAGGAATAGGAATAGGACTCCTAAAGATGAGAATGGGGGATTTGATGAAATGATGAATTCAGCATCCAGCTAATTGTCAACAATCACCCCGTGCTAAATGCTAATTCTGAAGAGCGATGTACGCACGGGAAGATTCAATTATATGCAGTCGTATCACATTCAAATATATGCTGTCTTATCACTGACGAGGCGGGAGGCTGTGTAGATATTGGCATCCAGCTACTTGGTATGTGATATTTCTGTCTGATATTAGCACTCCTTTTTGCTGGCTGGGCCACCTATGTCTCATTTCTTCTTACTTACCGAACAATATTAGCAATGTCTGGAAAGTACAGCCTGTACCCGAGAAGAGAATGGAAGTTTGGCTATGGGGGTCATAGACCCATCATTATTTAATGATGAACAATGAAGTGAATATAGAGATGCCTGCGGTGCAAGGACGAATTCATACCCTGTGGCACTATGTACATTTGTTAACTGAAGATGCCAACTAGTTCTGTCATTAAACCGGCCCCGTGTCTTCAAGAAACTGCTTCACGAGAAGATTAAGCTGATGTTTGAAGGTTCCGGACAAATTTTGTATCTGGTATGTTTTAACATGTCATGCCCCTTCACCTGAATACCGTTGAATTTGGAGTGTGCTCGTGTGGATGATGCATGAGTAACCCCATAGAGCTTACGCAATATTTATTCAATATATGAATTTCGTTGATCTATTGCCAAAGACCTCCCGGTAAGAGAGACTTTAATACCGTGCCAAAAATCAGCTAGAGACCATCCTTACATTTTACCAACACCTAATCTTAAATATAGCATAGTAATGTCTAACCTTCATGAATTTATATTTAAACGACTTGCAATTTAACTTGAATTTCTATACTAATATTGCTAGAATTTTCACTTTTCTGATAAGAGACCTGCCTAATTTGTCTTTGAGCAAATTATAATGTTTTAAGAGAAAAAATACAAATTATAACATAAACTGATCCATACATCCAAGTTTCTGTATATAATATTTTGTTTTAATTTTTTAAAAGTCAACTCTTATTTTCGTTGTCTCTTTTTCCAAAAAATATTAGATTCTATATCCTAAATTGTAACGCTGGTAAAAATTCGACTTCGAGTCAATATCGGGTTGGACAAAACGATTATCGAATGAAATTTTTGTCCAACACATGTTTTTTCAAGTCGGACAATTCAAACAAGCGTAAATTCGGGTTCGGACAATAGAAATATGAAATTTTTATGTCCGAATTTAAAATTCGAACAAAAATTCATACCCATACCTCATTTTTGTCGGGTAAGACGCATTCGAGTAATCGGATCGGATAAAATTTTGCAAGCACTACTAAATTGTGTCATATCACCGAGTTCATTAGATTCTGATTCATGATAATACTTATATCATTGACTTCGAGTCACCTGCCCGATAACAACATTTTCGGATATAAAACACATAAAAACTTTTTTTAATGTCAACCTTTTTTATGTCTTCTCTTTTTTTTTTTGGGGGGGTGGGGGAGTATTGTGTTGGGTTGGAAAATAGAAGGGAATGAGAATGGTGCTCCTATAAGGGTAATAGGCCCACATGTGAAGCATATCGAGCCCACTGTCCTTAAAATGCACAATCCAATTCCAATTTCCAAGTTTGATTTCATTACAACTATACTTCCTGCATTGTATGAAGGATGTACAAGATTAACCAAAACTTTCAATATCAATCTTCATAAATTGAATACACCCCTCATTGATAAAAAATTCAATGAAAAGAACAATGTGAATGTCCGCTCATTAAATTGATAAAATTTCTAGAAGTTATTATATAATATCTAAGTTTGAATTTCACGTGTATTAATTTTGGTGTAGTATTTTACATAAAAAATGAGTAGAACTAACATTTCAGAATAGGAGTCAAATTACTTTGATATAATTACGGATAAAATAAACAGAAACAACATATGTAACGTAAATGAACAGAAAAACATAAATTAACAGAAACGAACATAAATGATTAGCTGAAATTAATAAAAATGAACATAAATAGGCAAAAACGAGTAGAAATTAACATAAATAAATATAAAATATGAACAAATATTGGTAGATATACCAATTCGAACAGGCCCGTAATAGTCTCTAATCAAGCACTTGTAAACTACTTGTCATAAAATTTATTTCAACTATAAAATAATAAGATAGAGGAAATGTCATTATGTTATAAAAGAGGCTCTTAAAAAACAAAACAAACAACAAAGAACCAACTTCTTTTTTTTATAATTCATTAATTGTAAAAAATAATCTTAAACAAAAGTTATAGAATATATTGAAGATCATTCAAAATATGACACAATTCTTTTAATTAACACAAACATACAAATTTCATTGTATATCAATTTAAAAAATCAAAGGCATTGACCTTAGAAAAAGTCAAGATATCATATAATTGGAGGGATTTGATCATAGAGATTTAGCTATTTTCATTGGGACAATGATTTAAGTAGAAGAACTCTTAAAAATCAACCTACCTACCTAATCTTGTACTAAATTTAATTTTTTAATTTTTTTTTTTTGGGGGTCATTTTCATGAGAATTGAAACCCTAGAAACAAAGGTAGACAAGGGAAGACTTTGATCTTTTCAAATTCTAGTATTTTTCAGATAATTAGACTAAATCAATTCTTAAGACACTTTTTAGACTGAGTAAAACAATGCCTAATTGGTCAATTATATTATCACTAATTACTATATAAAGATAGTTCTAAGAAACTTCTTACTTGTTCTACTACTATTGACTCAATCTTTTCCATGCAATTTATATAACATTAGTTATTTGACTTATGATTTCTATATGCATTAATAGTCATCACTTTCAAGAAAGGAAAAAACTTTGAATTTTTTTAGTAATTTGAGTAGAATTTTCTACTCAATCAAGTACATGTTATTCTATTGGTTTTAGTTTCAGTAACGAATCTTGTTATTATACATAAAAGTTACTCAATCTGTTTCATAATACTAGTTATTTTCGATCTGTAAGGAAATATCAAAAAATTAAAAATTTATAGCAAAATTTATTTTTAAAGATCGAGTTGTCCAAAGTTTCGAGTGGAAATATAAAGGCTAACAATGAAAAAATGAAAGAAAAATAAAACAATTAATTATAACAAAATTGGTAAACTAGTCATTAATATGTCACGGGATTATAAAGTGATAGATATTTTTATAGTCCAACATTATGGAGATGTAAATGCTTATGCATATACACATTCGAATCTAAATATATTTCACCATAATATTCAACATTTATAAACTATTTTGAAGTTGAATGAATGCATACAAGGTACTAATTAAGAATCTGAACTTCCAAATAATTTACCCACCTATGATTCAAAACATTTTCGTAATCAATTTCAAATTTTTCGCATTCAATTTTTAGTATTCTTAAAAAACCAAATTTAAAGATAATAAAATAAATATACTTATCGAAAGAACAACATCACGTATCCGTTACCTGCTATTCGCAATAACAAAAATTTTAACCTAATGGGTGTGGCATAATTTCATTATCACATATTGATTTTCATTGATGGGCCATGCCCATATCTTGTTATCTAATCTTAAAAAAGAAAAATAGTATATATGTTAAACAAGAAGATAAAATCCATTACATAATAATGAATGATAATAGTGCAAGCAAAATTATTCCTAGATTCCAAAAGCAACTCCATTATCAAAAAACGGACGGCTCTGATTTTGGCTGATCATGCGTATATACAAAGTCAACAGATCAAAATAAAAGCAACCCAAATTTTGGGTCCCACTCACCCCTCCTAAAATTTAAGTGATTCCTTTTCCTACTGGGTGGAGCTCCCAACTTGCAAGCCAAACTTATCCCCCATCCCCTAAATTTATCCCTCTTTCTCCATTTTTGTTAGAGTAGATCTCTCTTATCGTGGTAGCGGTTTTATTTCAATAATGAGGTGAATACAAGTTTAATTTTTTATAAATGTACTTATAAAAAATGACTTTTTTAAAGATATTTGCAGCTGAAAGAAATTAGGTTTAACAAAGTGAAAAATATATTTTATCGAGTTTAATGTAACATAGGTTTTATTCAATAAACAATTCAACAAAAAGTTTAAACTAATAGTTGAAGGTTTAGGAATATGTTTACACTTTAACACGCCCCTCGTGCGGATGTCCTTTAGGCTTGAAGTGTGGATATAGCAAGACTCCTCCTTACCTAGTGTAATAATTAATATGAGAGATGTTGAAATTTGAAGTGGAAACCTCTCACTCAGTAATAATTTGATACCATGTTTAAGATCTAACTCAATCAAAAGTTTAAATTGATGGTTGAATGCTCAAAAATAGGTTTATACTCTAACATATCATATAGTCAAATGTTATACAAACATGGGAAATTTATACATAGATTTGTCCGATTTTGATTAACGAAATATTGATGCAAGTTATTTCGAGCTTTGATGTTAGATTTGCCGAAGTGAAAATAATGGGAGAGTTCCATTTTTTTTGACAGAGACTAAATTTAAAATCAAAATTATGATATTAATAACTTGATATGTTACGAATAAATTAAGTAATGCCTACCTTTTTTATAAACTACAAGTTAATAGTCACATATTTAATTATCGTGGTTAATTTGAATATCAAGTTTGGTCCATGTTATTAAATATAACACATAGAATTATGAAAAAATAGCAAAAACGTATGGTTAAAGGGATTTTAAGAATAAAAAATATAATTAATAAATTATAATATATTGATGTATATTTTATTGGTGTAATTATCTATATATTTTTATTTTTTACGTCAATTAAAAAACTACATCTTTTTTAAAAAAAAAAACCGTTCAAAATGCTATAGACATACATGCCACTAAGGGACGTAGCATAATTAGGGAAGTCACTTCTAAGGCTCTGTTCAATAAAATGAGTTGTTTGAGTAGCGGATAGTTGTTTGTGTAATCGATAGTTGTTTAGGTAGTTGATAGCTGTTAGGTTTTAGTTGTTAGCGGATAACCTGTTCAATTAAGCGGTTGAATAAATGTGTTCGGTAAATTTAGCGGATGAGTTAGGCGATTGTTGTAAATTTACGTAAAAGGATATAAATAATTTGTCAAATATAAATTAATGAAGGGATTTTTGTCAAAAAATATGAAATGCTACTTTCAAATGTGAAAAATTAATATTCTTAATTTTTCAAAAACACTACTTGAAACGCTAAAATGTACTACAAACGCTAGTTAAAACACTACCTTACCGAACGCTAATATTTGGTTGATTCTTGTTTTGACTTCGTGAAAACGCTAAAAGTTACTCCAAACGTTGTTGCTGAACATGACCTAAGTTAGGGTTCCTTCCCCCACCCACCTTTTAATTTTAATTTCAATATATTTATATATTAATATTTATTTTTCATAGATATTTTACATATACTAGATAAAACATTAAAAAACATTGAGTTGAAGGGGTAAATTTACTTGTCTACATGTGTTTTTATTTATTTATTTTGGGGTGATTATAATGCTTTCACCAGATATTCTTTAATACTGTTATGTGTTGTTATTTCTATTATGTCATGTTGGCTAACTATTTATTGAAAAATATATATATAATTAATTAAGACATTAAAAGGGTATAAAATTGAGGTTCACCGTCAATTGTTAGGGACAGCGGAGGCTTGGCTAGTAGAGGGGGAATGGGCGAGAGAGTGGGTCAAAACTCAAAACTATGATGTAGTCAAACCATTCTGTGAACTTCCTTTCTAGCATGTCAAGAGGGTTTACATTATAAAAAATAAAAATAAAAATCCCAAAGGAAATTTGAGCTCAGGGTCGTCTGTAGGAGGGTTTGTCAAATTAAGGGTTGTTTACTTCAATTGATATTGTCGAAAAATTTTAAAAATTTAAAATATCCTATATGCAAAATTTATAATATGATCTGCATTAAAGAGTTATACTTAAATTGATATAAGTTGTATAACACTTCAATTATAATATGCATATATGTAAATGTTTGAACATGATGTACAAAATATATAATAAAGGAATTATAATATGCAAATATGCAAACCTATAAGCTCCAAGCTAGAATAGACAACATCCCTGTTTCATTTAAATATAAAAGTAACGAGCTCTAAGAAAAATTGTAAATAAGTTGCAAGCATCTGTAAGAAATTGTAAGATATTTCTAAAGAATTAGAATATTATAAATCAAAGTTAAATAGAATAGGATCGGAGCGTAAATAAGAACACCATTAAATTTATAAATGCATGGAAATACACATGCACATAATCGTCGAGTGCTCAAATTAAAATGTCAATGAATTATTTCGGAATGTCAAAAATGTCACTAATTAATTTGATGATGAAAGATTGTTATTGGAATAGTTATTAACGGTTAAACATGCCACTAATGAAAATTCGTTCGTACACGTGTCATTAGATTAGTGGTCGAGAACGAATAAAATAAGTTACGATGACCTTTTTGCCGTTAATAATTAGTATAATGACAATGGTTGATTATCAAATTAATTAATAATATTTTTCACATTTGGAAATAATTGAATGAAATTTTAATGTGAGTACTCCATGAAACAACACTATAAATATAAGAAGAAAAATATTGAATAATTATAAATTATGTCCAACACTACACAAGCTTGTAAATTTCCCTCAGATAAACGCGACGCAGTTAAAAGGGTCATGGCATTTCTTTCACAATTTTAACCTTAGGAAGGAATATCACGTTGCAAACCCCACCACTGCTATCTCTCTCTCTCTCTCTCTCTCTCTCTCTCTCTCTCTCTCTCTCTGTGAGCTGCAGAAGCACAGAACTTCCATGGCCGCTGGAAGTTAATTCCTCACTGAGATTTATCGCCAAGCTTCGTCGATTCTTCTCTGGCATCAAGCAAATCCAAAGTATGCGGTACGTTTCGAACAGATTTTGAGCTTCTCCCCTTTCTTTTTCTGCTTTTTCTTTCTCTATTTTCGGAACTCAGCTCCGTTCAACCCTAGGCAAAGGGGATTCCCCAGTTCTCAGATCTGGAACTCGATCCCCTTGGTTCTGCTACGAAAATGACCCGCCTTCTGGATCAGACGAACTAAGTCGCGGATTAGCGATCCTGGTAACTATAGATTGGGAACGCCCGTTATTTATTTATTTAATAATAATAAACATTAAGGGAGTGAAATGGTATATGGTGGTTTAAGAATTAAGACAGGGAAGACTGAGAGGAGTGGTTAGATTTATAAGTTGACTTGAAATTGGAGTCGTTAGTCTTAATCACATAAGGAAGTGGAATATTAAATCCCAATGGAAATGGTCAAGCTAAGAAAACGTGGGAATTCTAATTATGGACTCTTCGTTGAAGGGTAATACATTTTTTTCTTGTGTGTGTGTGTGTTTTTGCGGTGGGGGATAGAGGGTAGTGGTTAAGTTTTGCCACTTAGGGCACAAGCGATTATAGACCCGGAACCTTGACCTGGGAAATTAAGCGAACTAGAGATCGATTGAGGCCATGCATAATACTACTTAATTGGTCATGTGATAGTGGCTTTTGCTCTTTCTGGATGATTTGTCCCATTTAGATGCATACCCATACTCCATTGCCCATAGGCAAGCTGCCCAGAACTATTTGTTGTGTTAGTTGGAAACCCACCTTGGTGAATCAAAATGTTACGGTCTCTTCGTTTTTAATCTTTGCAAACCTTGATGTTTAGGATATTGTATAGATCTCGAGTGGCCAGCCCCATGAAAGCGAGATCCACATTGGGAGTTGTTGGTAATTGTCTAGACTGTCAAGTTATTATGCATACATGAATAGGAGGGAAGCTGCCCAAAGGCAACTAGATGAGCATGCAGTATCTGCTCTATTGGATAATTTCTAGATCTTTTGCCCATGTACAAGCTTAAAAGGTTAAAGGAGCGATTTGAAGAGAATTTTGTTGCATATCCATGTTAGAATGCTAGCAGCACTGACGCGTAAAGCTGGTAAAAGATGCACTTGTGAAACAAACTGGTGAACAGTTTATGTCTTGAAATGGAAGTTTCTCTCTGACCGAAGTAACATTGTTACATTTCTCCCTAGGAACAATGAGCAAACGAGTTCCCATGGCTGTAACAGGGAACTGCATTGAATTGGACAGTGTTTTTGTGTTTGACAGTAGTCTTCGCATGAATATTGCATTGTGCACCGAGCTTATATATTATTAGAGCCTGGTCTGGAAGAATGCATGATTCTGAAAAGCTGAATGACAGATATGTAAAACTTCCTAATGTTGATCGGCAAGCGGCTGATCAGATAATGCATTATCACCTGACTTTAGTATTTTCTGGCGTGACATTTTTGAACAGGTTTAATTGAATGAATTATCTGATAAATGGATCTCAGATTGTCATTGAAGATTGAGTTTTGATCCTAATCTACTGTCTTCTTACAGGCCGCTACCATGTGCAATTGTTTCAGTGCATTTTCAAAATCTGGTTGAGGCTACCATCAGCATTGATGTGTTTCATTGAAGTCTTAACAGAGTTTCATTGAAGTCTTAACAGAAATTTATGTTGGTGCTTGGAGATTTAAATCCTTCTCATTTCCTATGATAACATATAGGTTAGTGACATAACACCAGTCTTGGGCTCATAGCTGGAAGTCTTGTTTCTGATTTGGTAAGCTGACTTATTGAAAACAAAACTATGCCTTCATGGTGGGGGAAGTCATCAAAAGAAGCAAAGAAGAAAACTAGTGATGAAACGATTATTGATACTCTCAGAAGAAAATTTAGAAGTCAATCTGATGGAAAACTGGATGGTAGCTCGGGTGGGTCTCGTAGACGTTGTGCTGACACAATTTCAGAGAGGGATCTCTTTCCCGAGCAGAGTCCAGGTCTTCATCTCCCTCCAAAGAATCCAAGCATGTTGCCAGGTGTCAAAGTTTTGCTGAAAGGCCTATTGCCCAACCACTTCCGCTACCAGGCTTGCATCCTGCCAATGTTGGGCGTACTGATTCTGGAATTAGTTTATCATCAAAGCGTAGAATAGAAAAAAGTTCCAAATCATCATTGTTTCGCCCCATCCCAAGACCTTCCTGCATTAGGAGTAGGGCAGATCCGTCTGAATTGGATGGTGATTTAATTACCGCTTCTATGTCAAGTGAAAGCTCTGTGGAAAGTGACGATTTGACTGACTCTCGGCTACGTAGTCCCCAAGCTTCAGATCTTGACATTGGGCCTAGGACTGCTGCTGGAAGCCCTTCTAGGTGAGGATAGATTTATTGAACTTCCCTCACCCCAAAAAAGAGGATGTTGCATGGAAGTATCTTTTATGCACCTCCAGTCTATCAATGATCACCCTGGATGGTATAAGATGGGATACATAATTTTACTGACTTTTTTGTTTTTCTTTTCCCTCTCCTTTCAAGTGTGCTGCTAAAGGATCAATCGCCGAAAGCTACAAAAACTGATTCCAGAGAAGCACAAAGACCTGCGAATACCCTATCAACCAATAAAAACTCTGCCGCTTCTACAAGAAGGAGGCCTTTGGGTAATCATGTTGCTAGTTTGCAGGTTCCATCACATGGTGCTTTTACAGTGCCCCAGATAGCTCTATGTCTAGCCCCTCTAGAAGCCCGATGAGAGCACCCAACACTGAGCAAGTTATGAATGCTGCTTTCTGGGCAAGTAAGCCTTATCCTGATGTGACTTTACTCGGATCTGGCCACTGCTCCAGTCCAGGTTCGGGTCACAACTCTGGACATAATTCTATGGGTGGGGATATTTCGGGACAGCTATTTTGGCAACCAAGTAGAGGCAGTCCAGAGTATTCGCCGATACCTAGTCCCAGAATGACAAGTCCTGGGCCGAGTTCTAATGTTCAGAGTGGCGCTGTGACTCCTATTCACCCTAGAGCTGGGGGTTCAGGCACAGACACACATGCAAGCTGGGGTGATGATGGGAAACAACAGAGGCATCGTCTACCGCTTCCTCCTGTTGCCATTCCGAGCCCTGCCCCATTTTCTCATGGAAATTCAGCAGCCACGTCTCCTTCTGTGCCACGAAGCCCAGCCAGGGGGAGAATCCACCAAGTCCAGGTTCACGCTGGAAAAAGGGAAGGTTACTGGGTAGAGGGACATTTGGACATGTCTATCTTGGGTTTAACAGGTTGCTAATTTTATAATTTATTGTTACTTATTTACTTTGTGAAGCATCAGGAGCAGAATGTTGAGAACATTTTCTAATCAAGTCTATTTCTTCAACAATGCAGTGAAACTGGTGATATGTGTGCTATGAAGGAGGTTACCCTGTTTTCTGATGATCCAAAGTCAAAGGAAAGTGCAAAGCAGCTGGGACAGGTTATTCTTTTCCGCCTATTTTGTGATTGTATGTGTATAATTGTTGTGTTAATTTATATACATTCCTTGTACAATTGTAGTTGCTCTCATTTACCGTCATACAAATCACTGTTTACCTATTTGGTGCAGTCGACTTGGAAATACTTATCAATTCAGTTTAAGAGAAATTTGTAATGAGGTGTTTTTGTGGAGCTGAGTCTCTTGTGCATTCTATACTTCAAATTGTGTATTGTCTTTGTGTGGAGGATTATTTGTTTTCTGTATCATGAGAGATGCTGAGAGGCAACTTGGTGAAATTTAACCACGTTGCAGAAGCTATCTTGAAATTTTCAAGCTGTCCAGATTCCAAAGCTAACTAACTTCAGCCTTAATTACTGTGTTTGATAGGTTATGCTACTTTTTGTTATCTCACTTGCACATGGCTTATGGAGATTCAGATACATAGGCTCTATCCCATTTAGTTATAAGGATCTGTAAGATAGTTGTAAGGTTAGATATAAAAAGTTATAAGCTGTTTACACCTAAGGTAAAGGTAAATGGAATAGGGCCATAATGTCTTACCCATTTGAGAGATTGATTCTTGGAGATGCAAAGGAGTAACGGAAGTAACAAGATAATAAGAATAAGAGCATGTTTGGCCTGATTTATAAAAAAAGGGTTTTTGTTTCAGTTTTTCTAAAAGTATTTATTGGAGAAGTTTGAAGTGTTTGGCCTAACTTATATGGAAGTACTTTTGAACAATGAGTTGTTTGGCCTAGTTTTTTTCTAAACTACTACTTATTATTGTTATAATTTCATATCGTTTTCCTTTTTGTATTATGATTATTGTTTAATATTTATATTTTTATAGGATAATACTTTTTTTCTTTGCTAGATCAAGAGATTTTTTTGTAACAATAAAATTTTATGTATTTATTCTAAGAGACAATATACATATGAAATTTGGACAAACATAAAATTTAAAATAAAATCTTTAGTGAATTGAAATAATTCCTCATTTATCAACAATTTGAGAGAAAGAGAGAGCCGTATAAAATAAATGCATAATTTAAGTATAATGCAAAAGGAAGAGAGAGAGAGAGAGAGATGTATCAAATGCAAATGGAAGAAAGAGAGCGTGAGGAGAGGAGAGAGAAAGAGAGAGAGAGAGAGAAAGGTAGCTAGCTAGCTAGCTAGCTGAATAAAATGCAAAAGGAAGAAAGAGAACGTGAGTAGTTATTAATTATAGGGGAAGAGAGAGTGCAGAGATAGAAGGCCCCAATTCACTACATTCTAGGAAACAGAAACAACATTTTGGTGTTTCTATTTTTTAAGGCAGTTATTTGAAGAGTTATTTTTCAAAAATATTTTAAATTTTTAAAAAATAGTCTTTGGCTTAATTTTTGTTTTCAAAATCTAAAAATTAACAATTAAATCAGGCTAAATACCCACTAAGTAGCAAACAACCACGGCTAATAGTTATTATGAAGCATGAATGCCAAACAACATGAAGTTTTCAACATTCCAATCCTGAATAAAAGGGGAGAATATTAAAAATCTGCAGGCAGTTATAAGTAAAAATGTCTCCTAGATGCGAAAAGAGTGATTGTTTAGTGCCTAGGTAGCAAATGAAAGATAAAAAGAAAGCTTATTTCAGGTGTGCGACCCTAATGCTATACCTTTAGGAATATCATTCTAAGTTGTATTCTCTGTAAATAGCCGCTGGGCCAAATTTATTTCGATAACCTCATAAAATTCTTCTTTGGTCTTCTTGTTCCTCTATTACATCGTAGAATGCCAATCTTCTCTCTCTTCCTCTCAAATGGATTTATACAAATCCTTTTGATTTGTACAAACCATCTTAGTCTTGCTTACTAAATCTTTGCCTTTACTAGTACCTATCTTATCTTCTATTTAATCATTCCTCTATTATCTTATCCCGTATATCACCATGGCTTCAAATTTATGGTTCATTAGCTGCATTTTGGTAGGTCATGATGTTTAGTCTGAATGTTTCCTTGGGTTTGGTGAAACCCTTGAATATTTTTTTAAGTTTGCTCTTTTGATTGTTTGTGCAGGAAATTGCCTTACTGAGCCGCCTACAACATCGCAATATTGTCCAGTATTATGGTTCTGAAACTGTAAGTCTCAGTTGATTTTTCTGTTTGCTTTGTGTCAACACTACTATTTCTTGATTCTTCTTACTTCTCCAATTATTTTGTATTCTCTGCGAGTTCTGTTTCAACTCTTTCTATTATTATTCTTTTATTATATATTATGTACTATAGTTTTTTAGCCTAAATCCAATTCTGATTCGTATGGACTCTAGCTACTGAAGATGGTTATTGTGGAAGAGATTTTTGTATTTCTACTAGTGAGATTTGGCTTACTTGATAAGTTTTTACTTATGCTTGCATTTGACAGCTGGGTGATAAACTGTATATATACTTGGAATACGTGTCTGGTGGATCGATCTATAAACTTCTTCAAGAATATGGACAGCTGGGGGAACTTGCAATTCGTAGCTACACCCATCAAATACTTTCTGGGCTTGCTTATCTTCATGGAAAAAACACCGTCCACAGGTGAATCCAGTCAACAGCCCCCTGCCCCCAAAGTTAAATGTTTTTTATGCCTGAGATTCGATTTAGTTTCTCATAAACTGGTTTAAAGATATCTGTAGTTTACTGCTGGACCAAATGGATACTTTGTTTTCCTGACATTGAGCTTTGTCTGCAGGGATATCAAAGGAGCAAATATACTTGTGGACCCTTGTGGCCGTGTTAAGTTGGCAGATTTTGGTATGGCAAAACATGTAAGTTCCTGATGAGTGTTTATATATTTCATTATTCCATTGAAGTGGAAAAGAGGCTAGAAATTATTGGTATGATATAATCCTCATGAGCTAGCTGAAAATTTTCAAACTGCTTATATTGACTGTTAGATACCTCTCTCCTTTCTCTCTCTCCCTAATCCTCCTTTCCTTTTTGTTGCAGTATATTGTAACTTGTTTGTGATAATTTTTGCAGATAACTGGACAGTCATGTCCATTGTCATTCAAGGGAAGTCCTTATTGGATGGCTCCAGAGGTTACAATCTGAACATCGTCTCTATCAGAGGCTTCATTTCTGTTTTCCTTTTGCTTCTCTCAATTTGATCTTCCATATGCAGGTTATAAAAAATTCAAATGGTTGCAACCTTGCTGTCGATATTTGGAGTCTTGGTTGTACTGTATTGGAAATGGCAACGACCAAACCCCCATGGAGTCAGTATGAAGGGGTCTGTACTCTGTAAAGGGAGCTTCTCGTTTTGCCTTTTTATTTTGGTTGTAGTTTGGTGTTTTTGTTTTCTTCTGTGTACACTGAAAAGAAAAAGTTGATGCTGAGTTCTGGCTCTGGAATCTCCAATCATTCTGACTTATTTGACAACCTATGCTGATTGCTGGTGGTCTATTCGTGCTAGCTCACGTCATTATTATAAAGATATCTCTGATAAATGTGAGGAAATAACGGGTTTTCTTGACGATTTGGATTGCAATAGTATCATCATCATTAGAGCTGTGCCTCTTAGCCAGTGACATATCACCACTTGCCTCTTCCGGGCATAGTTACAACTTACAAACATAGCATTACACTTTAATTAATTGTGTATCAACCAAAGTCAAATTCAGAAATTTATGGGTCAAAAAAGTGGATTTCTGTTGATGATTTTTGTTTGCCTGGTTATTTCTTGCTAGATCTTCACAATGCTCATTTCTTATGTGGTTATTTCTTGCTAGATCTTCACAATGCTCATTTCTTATGTGGTCTATTACTTTTCTTCAAGTAGTATTTTCCCTGTAACTCATAAGAAAAAGTAGTATTTTCTCTGTAATGTCATGTTATCATGTTGTCTGGGTTGTCGAAATGTCAGTCATGTTATGTTAGTATTGTAATCTCTAATACATACCACTCCCTTTCTCAAGTGGAATTTGTGATAGATCTGTGGTTCCTGTTTGGTTTTTGTAGGTTGCTGCCATGTTCAAGATAGGAAATAGCAAAGAGTTGCCTACCATCCCTGATCACCTCTCTGAGGAAGGGAAAGAATTCGTGAGGTTGTGTTTGCAGCGGAATCCTCACAATCGTCCCACAGCAGACCAACTACTTCAGCACCCATTTGTCAAGAATGCTGCTCCTCTGGAAAGACCTGTGCCCGCCCCTGAGCCATTTGATGCTTCAAGCATCACCAACGGAATGAGGACTTTGGTATGGTTCTAGTTCCTCTATTTTCTTCAACCCCCCGGCTTCTCCCCTCCCCAAGAGTAAAGTACCCAGGTAGGGGCCCCGCCTCTCATGGAACAGAAGAGGCCATGCCTCTAGTGGGATTTAAGACACCTTGATGGATATGGGGCAAATCTAGCTAGACGGCCCTTGGATGGTTATGTTCATCTACTACTTCTGTTTATTATCATTGGTTAATTTAGATCTTCTTTAAATTGGCTAGTCATTGATGGAAGATGGGACAAAAGACTACCCCCTTGGTGTTATCTTAGCCAACCATGCCCCTGAACTTTGCACTTTATTCAAAAATGCCATTAAGAGTTTCGGCTACCCTACCGTGTCATTGAACTTGTTTACCATGCGTTAAAATGCCCTTGTAACCGGCTGTAGGAGGTTAACGATCAAAAAGTAATTGGTGGCCAGTGTTACACTTAAAGACTTGAAATCTTTTTTTTTTGTTGCATCTCTCTCCAGACTTCTTTAAGTGTATTATGCAATTGCATCATGTAAATGCATCAGAAATTTTATTATGTATTTGTCACTGGTTTTTTCCTGAGTTAATTTTTTGTGTAAATGCATCATAAGAAATCTGAAGTTCAGATAGAAAAAAATAGCAATGTCATGTTGTCCAATTTGAATCCAAGCCCACACTTCCTCTTTCTTCCAGTAATCACCCAGAAACAATTCCCAAGAGATTCCAAAATCTTAAAGTTAAAATTGCTAAAATTCTCCTAGAAAAACAGAACCCCACGACCACAAACCATCAATCATCTACAAATTTCAGTTCATAATTGAACAAAATTGTTGAAATTTACCCAAGAACCTAAATTTTTCAATCACTACAATGAAAATAAGTTCAACCCAGATCCTTTATGAGCCTAAAAATCAAAACTCAGTTTAGAAATTTAACAGGTTGCATCAGAGAAGCCTGCAAAACAAAAGTCAAATGCCCAACATAAAGAGAAAGGGGGAGGGGGAGATTGCAATGGAAGAATAGCTTGTTAGCTTGATCAAGGCAGAGACAACATCGTTTGGGTATAAGAGATCTAGCAATGGAAGAAACGGAGCTGCTGGAGTAGGAATTAGAGCCTTCCATTTGGGATTCCACTATGACTGCTATTCAAGATGTGATTAACGTTGTGCATAGCTACTAAAGAAGAAGAAGACGAGGAGATTGAGTGCTGTGGTGAAATGGGAGCCTGACGAAGAAGTCTGGAGAGGGAGGGAGAGAGGAGGGGGCCTGGTAGGCTAGAGAGCAGATGTAAAGATTTATTTATTTTTTCTTTTGTTAAAGTCTTTTAAGTGTTAAAACTGGTGAATAATTATTTTTTAATCGTTAACCTGCTACAGCCGGTTACAAGGACAATTTAATATATATCAAACCATTTCAATGGCACAGTAAGGTAGCCCAAATTCTTAATGACATTTTTGAATAAAATGCAAAGTTTAGGGGTATGGTTAGCTAAGATCTCGTCAGACGAATCCAATGTCCTGTTCTATATTTTTGGCCAAACACTGGTCTATACGGTCAGTATGGTACTTACTGGCCTGTTCTGGCCACCGCCTAACAAAAAACTTGATTTTTTATTTTTATTTTTTAGAATTTAAAACAATACAAATCTGGTGCAGCGATATACTTATTTGGTTTGCCCGTCCCAATGAAATACCGGTACGATGGCCAGTGGAGTATTTAAAATTGTGGGTTTTCTTTGTTGGATCTAGTGCTTATATTGATCGTCATTGGATAATGTAGATAATGAACTTTCAAACTAGAATATGTGTGGCAATCTCTTATTTTGTTCAACTCAATCTCATTTGTTGATTCTGCTGCAGTTAACTGTGCATACCCATTGGTTTATGATAAACACACTAAAATTTGGGGAGTTGTTTACAATGATCTTAGTGGAGTTTTTCCTCGTGAAAAATCGCAGGGAATTGGGCTTGAGAGGAACCTTTCTGGCTTGGAAACAGAGAGATTAGCTATCCATTCTTCGAGGGTTTCGCCCACTCGACCTCGCTCCAGGTTTTCCTATACTCAATTCCCATTGACTCTTGCTTTTACATGCTCTTGATGTTCATTGATCCCTATCTTTCAAAAATGTCATGATGTACCCCTTTTATGGTCTAATTTTGGGTCAATTTATTTTCTTGTGCTTCAGTGAGTACAACATTCCACGCAACATATCTTGCCCTGTGTCTCCAATTGGTAGCCCACTGCTACATCCAAGATCACCACAGCACTTGAATGGAATGATGTCTCCTTCTCCTATTTCCAGTCCCCGTATCACTTCTGGCTCCTCAACACCACTTACCGGTGGTAGTGGTGCAATTCCATTATATTACTCACAGCAGTCAATTCACATGCAAGAGGGCTTTGGAGTTGTTCCTAAATCTTCGCATGGTGTCTTCCACAATGGGACATGCTATCATGACTCAAACCCAAACATTCTTCGAGGTATTCAATCTGGACCCTGGGCATTAACAGCACTTGTTGGATCGGAAAATGAAGTTCATGGAAAGCAGGTTGCAAGATCCTGTCAAGGGGACCTTTGTAATGGGCAATCAGTGTTGGCTGATAGGGTATCCCAGCAGCTCTTACTGGAGCATGTAAAGCTTAACCCCTCATTGGAATTTAGTCCCCACTCGTCTTTGCCTAGCCGCACCAATGGCCTCTAGCTTCATCACCATGAGACATGAAATTGTTTAATGAATTGACCATCAAAACATTGGATGAGAACAAATGAATTTCTATGAAACCCGGTCAGTGAAATGTGCAAAGCTATACTGGCTGTTGAGAGCTGCAGTGGCCAATGGAGGTAAACTCTGCACCCCTTGTCAATGGTCCTCAGCCACTAGACTTGTGCTGGAATGGAGTTCCATGTTGGAGCCACTATCACTGATCGGGGTTTTTACAGCTCAGTTCTTACCTAATAAAAACCTGACCATGGTAGGCACTTAGGTGCATGGCACATTGACACTGTAAGCTGTCATTCCTTGTACAAATTGAAAGAACTATGTTATCTGATGTAAGATTGATAAAAGGCACAGACTTTGAACCTCACAGTAAAAAGGTCTGCCCTGCTGCTCTGACAAGAATTTTCGAGTTTCTCAAAAGACCGGCATTTTTCTAGGTCATCTGACACAAGTTAGAATCAAGCTGGGGTTCTGGGTGGTCTGATATGTGTTGTACAGGAGCCTAATTCAGATTTGCGAAATATGGGCAGCCGTGCATTTCACAATTTGTTTAGCCAAAGGGATTTCAGTCTCTTTGGGTTGAGTTATACCAACTCTGGTGTAAATTGTTGATATATTTATGATGTAATATTGTTACCCTGTTTGTTTCTGTACATTTCACTATTCTAGTACAGAAATCTAATTCAGACAGTAATCTACTTTGTCTTCGGCATATGTTATATTCGGCGGTGAAAAGAAGTTACATCTGACATGCTTTCCTTTTTTTTTTTTTGGGGGTAGACTATGACACGTTTCTACAGATTCTCTCAGAAATTCTCTCATGTCTTAGACGTGACTATTGCATATATCTTGACCTTCTTAGATTCCATTATTGCATATATCTTGACCTTCTTAGATTCCATTATTGCATATATCTTGACCTTCTCAGATCCGTATCGGTATTGGCCCAGCCTGAATTAAACCTCATCATCCCCTCAAGTCAATTTATCCTGCTATTGGTTTGGAGTTAGCATCACTAAGTCAATTGATGTTGTATACTCTCCGTTCCTAAAAGTGGGAGTAGGTTTATGTATTTTTTATAAACTGAACTTGGCAAGGTCTACAAGATTCTAATTGTTATGATAAGGCTATCTATAGTGTGCCCAAAGCCCTAGACTTCCTCGAATCTCAATCGTGTTTCAGAGTCATAGTGTATGCACTTGATGTTAACCAATCATGTTTCAGAGTCATAGTATATGCACTTGATGTTAACCAATTTATAACTCCGAGCTCAGGTTTGTAGAAGACTAGAAGAGAAGACTAGAAGAAGAGGGTCGCGATTCATTGAAAAATGAAATTGTATTAAACATATTGTATTCCTGCGTTATACATGAGTTCCACATTGATTCATTGACATCAAAACTCTAGGGTATTCTTCTCGCAGACTCCCTATGAAATCGTCCAACCAGGGTTTGCTATGTTTATAATGAAGGAGCTGAATGCCATGGAGGCGGTTGAATCCGGATATGCCCAGCCAATTTGTTGTACAGTTGCCTCCAAGACACTTTTGAAATTGAATAATAACTTTCCGACCAGTGATTAAAACTGCATAAATATCATTCTATAAACCAAAGTATCTATCATGTTACTTAATCAAGCTTTCGCTAAATTCCCAAAGTTTCTTGGCCAAATCTGCATCATTACTTTGTGGGCTCGCCTGGGCTGGATTACAGTCTACAAAATATTTACCGCTAATTCTTGCAACGTCGGGATGCAATGCTACGTAGCATGTTGTTGCTGCACCCTGCATCATAATTTGCAATATCTTACAAAGCATAAGTTCTTACTAAATGCTAAAATTTGATTATGTATTAATTCTGATGCATTAGTAACATATGTTGGTTCAAGTGGTTTGACACTTATTACCCTTGAACAAGGCTCAAGTTCGAGTCTTGTAAATGGAGAAAATTTATAATGTGAGAGCTGTTCCCATTACAGGCCAACAGTGGTTCAATTGCAGTGAAATGAAGGATTAAGACCTAAAAAACAAAAAATTCTGATGCATAGCCCAACAGTGGGTCAATTGCAGTGGAGGATTAAGACCTAAAATATTACAAAATAAATTCTGATGCATAGCCTCAGTGTCTCTCTCACTCTTTCCCCCTAGTTGAACAATTAATCATGCATAGGCTTCAAAGTTTCAGGTTTCAGCATTACCTGGTGGACATTTTTAACTACATGCCGACCCACAAGATTGACGAGAGTTACGAGACCTGCACCAGGGAGAGACAAACTAGCATAAATACCATCACTATTTGATCTTCAAGTTTTAACTGAAAACAGAGGTTCACCGTGAGCAGAAGAAGAATACAGGAAGCACCCTCACCCAATGCATATCCTGAACACTACTTTGGGTTGGTGAGAATGAGATTTGCAGAGGCTATTCTATTAGAAATTTAAGTGAAAATTAAAGAGACAGTTATCTGACTTGACCTGAAACCTAATTAAATTTTAACCTGGATAAGGAAATCTGATTTCAACCTGAACATGAAACAGCCAGAAGAAGCAGCTGTTGATTTGACTCGATTGCAGCAAACTGACCTAGGAAAGTTTGATCTAGTCGGATTCTCACAGTGATTGTAATAGTTATCAAAACGTAGGTCAATGACCCGACTCAAAGTAACCCAAACTCTACACACTGACCTGAGCTAATATCCATTTCAACTATACTAAACTAGATCTGGCACACTCTGGATACAAAAGCAAACAGAATATTGAATGAACTGAGACAATCTAACCCAAACATAATCCAAAGAGCCAATTGAAAATGCATCAACCTAAGATAAATCAATGCAGAGGGTCCTTCACTCATATGGTTATAAAGCGTGGCAGAAAAAGACATGGCCCTCCAGGAAATGGGAAAGAGAGATGAAACAATCCCACTGCTTGTAACAACCTAGACATTATGACAACAACAAACAAGGACAGAAACAACTTGTAGTGCTGCCTGCATCTCAACCAAAGCATGCACTGAAAAGATGAAAGAAAAGTATAGCAGGATCCCTTGCAAATCCATTAGATGTAACTATCAGAAAGATATGCACCAATGGATTATTTGGAGTGATTTTTTTAACTAAACAAATTCATCATCTAGCCATCATGGAAAAGAAGTTACCTCTGAAAAAGCTGTGGTGGCGGAAAATCTCAGTGTCAACAACACCGGGATGAACTGAATTAGCTGTTATCTCCACCCCTTCTTCCTGCAAAATATGATAACATCAAGAACTCATGCTGTACATTACATCATTACCAACAGCAGAGTTAAAAAACTGACTAATGGAGTACTATGTCATGTTAGACCTAGATATGTGGCCAATTAGAATAAGAATCATCACTAAGAAAATCCATATGCATGTACCTATTAGTTATTAACAGTATATGCAGTTATCAATCACCAAATAATGCTTGATTATTAAATGGCCTGCTTTTGGTTCATCATCATCAGTTCCTGATCACAATGACTCCCACACAGTCATTACATGACTAGCGAATAACCATATCAATGATATTCAATAGGCAGACCCCAAAGATAGCAGATTTCTTACCTAACTAATGTTTTTGTATCATGTTTTCTAACAGCTATAAGCAAAATCACACACCTTCAAACGTCTTGCAAGTTCATTAGCATGTAAAACATTCGCAAGCTTTGACTGACCATAGGCTGTAAGGCTGTTGTACCTGTGATTAAGATCAAAGAAATATAAGGATAATTTCTGCATATACCTCACAATATTTCTGGAAGGAGAATCGACATATTTCTGCTGACCAGTGATCATACTTTTACGCCCCCAAAAAAAAAAAAAAAACTTTTGGGACTTGCAGCAACCACATATTATCACCTGCAAGGACAGAGAGTCATTTTCTGGCACTTTTTTAGCTGAAATAGTGGACTTTAGCAAAATGCTTTGTGAAACTACCCTCTACTTCTTTTTGATGGAGTAATAGATAGTCAAAAGGTTTTTTAATCTAGAGTCCAACATAGTACTCTTGTAATTTAGGGGCAAAATTGCTATATTCGACCCCAAACCTCACTTAGGCGGAATTCCAGGGTATGGACTTGATGGACTATTACCCAATCGGATCATTGATTCTGTCAAATCGAATTCCCTCCGGGTACGAGAGCTGGTGTCTTCGAGATGAGACATTTACTATCCTTCCTTCCCTTTTACTTTCATGTGCAGTCGCTTTCATTGTGTCGAGCAGAAGCTTTGTTAAAAGAAAGTGGCCTACAAGAAGAGAGGAGGGGGGATTACAGATTACTTACATTGATGATGTTTTAGAAGCAACTGTAATATAGTAGGGCAACTTCTTCATTCGGTTCAGTTTGACAGGCAAAGGAGAAGAAACCAAGAGGCATTCATAGGGGTGTGGGAAGAACATATTGTACTATGCATGGTTTAGCTTTCAAATTAATAACCCCAAAATTATCTGAATCAATTATCTCTGCCATTTTAAAATGAAAATAAAGAAGATGATGCTATTTGGCTTCATCTTTTAGCTATCTTGGACAGCGAGAGCATATATAAGCAGCAAAATCCTTCTAAATGCAAGGGTCAGACACGAACAAAGGCAAAGCGCATATATTCTTAATACCAAGGGCCATTGCTATAGTCAAAAGAGTTTGTTTATTTTCCAAATTCCAACCCTGCAAAATAATAAATTGAAAATACTAGTTTGTCTAACAAAGTTCACAGAATCAACAGGTTCAACTACCACTGTGCATAATACACTTGTCAAGAACTTTATGTGTTTACTGATTTATTGATTAATCACTGATATGTCAAGGATCAACCATCCTAAGCATCCTTAAAGAATCCAAGTTTTTGAGAACTTTTTATTTCAAGCAAAATATCACAAGTTCGAATTGTACCTTACCTAAGTGGTTGGTAGCAAATTGTAGCTCTATGTTGTCTTTGGAAAGTGTGAAAGGTGTAGCCATAATACCTGCATTGTTACTGGCAAAAGAAATATTTATGTATTTTTGGTCTTTTCCACCACAAATGATGAAACACTACAAGTATGGCATATATAATCTATTAGTTTTGCGTATAATGATATTATCAATGGAGGTTTTAGGTAGGCAAAAATGTGTACAAGTTTACATTTTAAAGCAAACAGATTGTTTCTAGAAAGCCTCAAAGAAAATGCAATATAATACTCCCTTTGTCCATGTAATTTGTCAAAAAAATCCCTTTTTTTTTGTGTTATGATATAATCAAAGTTCAATCTACAATAACCTGGTAGTGTTCTTACTGGCCAGAAAGCCATTTTCAGCCATACAATAAGCTGTAGAATTCAATGCTTATTTCATATAACTGGGATGAACACACGAAGTGAGACACAACCAAAAAATCCTACTCTAATTCCATAGCTAATACAATATGAGGCAATGTGGAAAGTGCAGCTTCCCTCGATCAGTTGTATCAATTATAGAACATGTGCTACACTACCTTGTACGAAAGATGAAATAGCATACTTAGATGCCCAAGTAACATCTTATTTATATGAGACTGCCTGCTGCATTTTTACAGTTCTAAAATACTCCAATGCTAACTCGTAGATCATAGAGTTTCTCTTAGATTTAGATGTGAAAGCAGTTAACTGAGTAAAAGACAATGGTACAGTACTCGCGCCTGATTGACAAGGGGCTGAAGTCCTTGTCTTATGGAGATATTGTTATGGTAGCAGGCAGAGAAAGTAGAAGGCCAGAGACATACTGTTATGAACAAAGCATTTATAGAATATTGAAAAAGAAGAAAATGCTTGATTTCTTAGTTCAGCATCACAAGCTGAACCATCAACTAAGCTTACATGAGCAGATTAAGTGGAAGGCCTGAGGAATTGAATTCTGAAGCAAATTTCCTTACTGAAGCCATAGAACTGAGGTCTAGCTCCATTGCATCAACTTTTGCAAATGGGATATCTCTTGCAATTGCTTCTCTGAAATTTCTGCCAGCAGCCACATTCCTTACTCCCATAATAACGTGGACACCACGCAATGCAAGCACACGAGCAGTTTCAGCTCCGATGCCACTTGCTGCTCCTAGAACAATCCCAAGAACGGAAATGAAGGAAAGGGGACAAAATGACCAACTCAGGGGAAGGTCATTGGCGAGAAACTACAAATTGGAACACAAAGCCACAACAAAATTAATTCAGAATAAAACACAACTATCTAACCGGGAATACCTTAGAAATTTAGGGTCTTAGGAAACAGTCTCTTTGCAGTTGTTCAATAGTAAAGGTAAGGTCCATATATTTGATAAACAACCCCCCCAAAAAATTCCCATGCAAAACACCAAATCCACACATGCCCTTCATTGGCAGGAGTCTAGGATCATCATACTGGGTTGATTTACTTACGTCATATGGCCTCCCCTCCTCTCCCCTCGAGCATTTCCTCTCTCCCCCACATGAATGTACCCCATTTTCTTGACCATTATAAAAGGTCCCCAAGCACACACAATAGTAGCTGGGTATACGGTTAGAGCCCGGGTGCTTTAAAATTTTCAAATTATAAACATTTCACCAAGCTAAAGGTGGAACTGTTAATAGGCTCGAGGCAAGGAGCTTACTCATTGATCTCTTTATTCTCGCTGCATAATCTCCTATGAATGATAAATTCATCCTCAAACCAAATGATTGAAATAACAAAAGATTCTACTTCCCCTCTGAAACAGCTTAATAAATCTTTTGCCACAACTTCAGCTGATAATTTTATCTAATGCATTTCAGCCATGTAGAAATGGCATATCACAGTCACAAATTTCTCAAATAGTAAATTGTAGTACTTGAATACGCATTCTATAAGATTGAATTAGTCAACTAAAAATCAAACGCTAGAACTAGATTTATCAATACAGTTCGAGTTAATCCCGAATTCTCATTGAATTATCAAGGGTTCAAATGCTAAAAAACGCCGAGACTTTCTTCAGTGTACATTCACAAATGTAATTTACAGGACTAGAAAATAAATAGACCAGCTTATAGAACATGAAAGAAGAAAAAAAAGCTAATAAAGAGAAATTGAAGAACCTGTGACAATTGCAGTAAGGCCACTGCCATTGATACCCTCTGTAACTTCCTCTGCAGTTGAGCTTCCTGAGAATCCTGATGCCCCTTTTCTCCTTAACCACCACATCTCCCTCCACCCCCCTCGCTCTCTCTCTCTCTCTCTCTCTCTCTCTCTCTCTCTCACTCTCTGTGTGTGTGTGTGTGTGTCTCGCGTTGAACGCTTGAAGCCAGATAGACAGACGATTCGACTGGAATGAATTAGCATTTGGATTTTTATTTTATTTGTTGGGGGTTAGAATTTGCATTTGGAGTTTCTAGCCCGTTCTTTTTAAAGTTCAGAAGTAATATGAGTTATAAAATAGTTATAAAATTAATTATAAAAAATTATAAATAACTATAAGTTAAATAAAAAAAAAACCGATCATTTTGGTTAAGTGTTTTTAGAGTACTAATGAACTGCTAATAATATATATTAGTAGTTACTATAGACAATTTACTAATACTTGTACGTAAAAATGTAGAATCTAAATAAGTCAAATATCTTTATTCTAATTTCTAATTAATCTAGATATTATGATTCCTATAGCGCTTCCATATTTCCTTAACACTTATTTTATTATATTAATTCTTCCGTTTCATAATATTTGTCGTTTTGGGTTGTAATATAAGTGAATATTAAGGAAACGCATAATTCTCCTTAAACTTGGTTTGGATTAATGTGCAAAAGCTCCTAAACCTACCCATTTCAATTGAATTTTGCTTGCACAGAAGTTGAGTCACTGAAACATATTCCATTATGAATCCACACTTTTGAATCCCTGTTTTTTACAGCTTCTTTGAAGCTATCAACGATAAAAATAAATTTAAAAATTTAAAAAAAAAAACAAACGCGAACCACCTAAGCAGTCTGCAGATTGAACATCCAACAATTTCAGGTAATTGTCTTTTTGAGGATAAATTATAGAAGTAATATAACTCTATATGCCACATCTGTAAAGCACTATACCAGCTCAATCTTCAGAAATCAGAGCAGAGCTCACACAATTTACAAGTAATGACTCCATATTGGGTTGCTATAATGTCATCATTCGATCAAACTCATGCTGAAGTCCCAAAGTTTCTGGGCTAAGGCGGCATCCTGAGCTTGTGAGGTAGGTTTGGCTAGATTGCAGTCGCTGTAATACTCACCGCTCACCCCCTTCAGCTGTGGATGCAGGGCTACATAACATGTCGTCGCCGCTCCCTGCACCAATCAACCATATTCCATATTATTATTACTATTATTATTATTATTATTATTATTATTATTATTAATATCATCATCAACAGGACCAACCAGAATCCTCCATTCCCCCTCTCCCCCCAAAAAAAATACCCCCTTCTCTTCAAATATCAGGATCAGGGGAAAGTGAGCAAAAAAGCTCTTTTTCTGGTTCCTTAGTATGGAACAGGAGGCAACCTCCCCAAACCAAATCGCGCCATAGTGGGACTTGAATTCACAATGCCTAAGTGGGGAGATGAGTTAAACACCACATAGTTACCACTTCTGTGGTAGTTATTTGTCATGTCATATCTCCTGTGATAATGTGGACAAAACCCTTTTCATGTTAATGTACAGACTGAGCTAGAAACTCACCTGTTCAACAGTTTTCAAGACAAATTTTCCCAGCTTACGAGCCACACCTGTCAAATTCATCGAGTTTGTGGGATGTCATACAAACATATGAACTATGATCATCATAATTAAAAGCAATTTTCCGTATAATTTTCTTGAGAGTCTTGGGTAACTAAGGAGACTCAAAATAGAGCAGCATGCCAGCGTATTATCATGGTGGGACCCTAGAGGGAGAAGGCATGGAGGGGAGAGGCTTGACGAAGAAATCTTCCTGTGCCACTGCTAGGATTAAAACCCACCTCCCTTGTGTGGGATGGCGCTTCTTCTTTGCTGGCCGTCCTGTGGCTATACATTATGCAACTTTCATGAGGTCAGCAAGAAGAGAACAAATGTACATACCATTCATCCAGCTGATGTGGCGGAAGAGATTGGTATCAATCGCACCCGGATGAAGAGAATTTGCAGTTATTTCAACTCCATCATCCTGATCACGAAACGTTATATATTGGAAATTTCAAAAGCCAAGGTAAAGTTGGTGACCTAATTGTGACTCAGGGAGGACAATAATATAGAAATGTTAAACTTCATATTTTTCATCCAATTCAACATATTGATATACAAGGACCACCGAATATTGGGACACAATCTAAAGAGATCAAGATGTATGACCTCACTTTGCAGGATCAACCCAAAAAGCGGGGAGGGCGGGTTGGAGGGGGAAGGGATTAAAGATATAAGACAAGAGAATCTAAGAAACGAGAAACGAGAAACTCAGTTAGAACACAAGCCTAAAGATAGTAATTGCCAGCTCTTCCATAATCTTTTTGGGTGACAAAAAATCAAAGTTATACCTTGAAATGTTTGGTTAACTGATTAGCATGTAAAATGTTAGCAAGTTTTGATTGGCCATAGGCACGCCAACTGCTGTACCTGTATAGTGGACCACGAAATATAACTCATCAATCCATCATCTAGAGTCAAACACCCAACTAAAATGACTCATAATGGACAGATATAATCATGTTCATGGAGATGGAAAAAATTTCATGTCTATTCCTGTAAGGAAATTTACTATTTATCAACGGCTCAATAGTCCAGTGTCTCGTGAGAAAATATTACCCTGATGGATCATTCAGTCTATCAAAACGAATTCCTTCAGAATATGTGAAGCGATGAGCCTCTGATGAAACATTAACAATCCTTCCTTCTTTTCCACTTTCACGCGCTGTCTTTTTCATGGTGTCCAACAACAGATGTGTCAGAAGAAAATGACCTACAAAAGTGCACAAAAAGATTAATGTCAGTAATGAAGTATCTAGGCATAGCATATACAACTTGAAATAACCTCATTAAAAAGACCAACCGACAAGATTTAGCTCTCTCATTACAAATTGATCATAATCACGGATGTTTAAAAGAAGCGAAAACATAGTTGGGAATGCATATATGATCCTCTTGCCAGAATAAGTAGATATAATCTCATGAATATTTTTTTGGGTCGAGAAGAGAAAAAAGAAGAGGGGGGTGTTTGCTCTGTTCATCTGGATCTGTTTTGTTTTAATTAATATATGAAATTTAAATTTCAAATGAGAAATCTGAATAATTGAGGCTAAAGCTAGAAAAGTTTGGATAAAACAACGTTCTGGATAAATAAAGCTGAAGAGACAAACCCCAGTTGCACTGTTGCAGGCTTGTAGCTAACAAGATTTGCTCAGTTATATTTCCAAGTTGTAGATAGAAAGAGACAAAGGGTATGGCTATAGCTCTGCAACTCACCTAAGTGGTTTGTCGCAAACTGCAGTTCTATATTGTCTTTAGAAAGCATGAAAGGGATGGCCATCACTCCTGCATTGTTACTTATGATATAGAAGGATAGGTTATTAGTTTCCAACAAATTTTTAACAACATGGAACTTATATAATGCATACAAACTTGAAAATAGTATAAAGCACACACCACTAGCTAGCAACCAACCATCCTCAGATCTCAATACATGTCCACAAAGTCACACACTATCAAGTTGTGGTGGCTTGACCAGCAAACAGCTCAAACAATGAAGAAGATAAGACAATAGGAGTATAGGACTGACCAGGCCAGCCCAAGGTGGACCTAGTTCACAGGCCTCACTAATGCAAGTCATTGACCTTTAAAAACTTCATCCGTTTTTTTTTTGGGGGGAGGGGGAGGAGGGGGTGGAGTTGTTTTGATGAAACCCAAATTCTCATCAACCCTTCCTGATTCGTTTAATTTGAGGGGCCGTATACGGCCAAGTTGGTCAATGTGCTGGTCAACCTGGTTTTATGCAGCCATCACTAGAAGAGAATTGTAGCTCATTAAGAGTACCAAGCTCCCAATAGTAAAAGTAAGGGGGAAAAAACAAGCAACTGCATAATCTTACATTAGAATGTTCAGTGGGCGCTTAGATGCGTTATACTCAGATACGAACTTTCTAACAGATGCCATTGAACTCAAATCCAATTCCATAGTATCTACTTTAGCTGCAGGAATTTCCTGAACTATTTTGTCCTTCACCTTTCTTCCAGCATCCACGTTCCTAACCCCCATAACAACATGAACACCACGTAATGCAAGAACACGTGTGGTTTCAACCCCAATACCACTTGATGCTCCTGTGAAGTAGTTGAATCAAGTCAAAATATCATGCTTACACACTAAACTTACTCTAATAAATGAAGGGGGAAAAGAAAAACATCCATTACAAGTCCAACTACAAAACACTAAACAAGAACCAAGCAACAAACAAAAGCATTTTGAGGAGAAAAAAAAGGGAAAAAATGGAAGGAACAGCAGCAGTAAATTTTAGACAAGCAATGAATTAAATGCAGTAGGTGATGATGGATATATCCGAGTCGCCACAGCTAACATGGAATTTGGAATATCTCAAACCATAAAGTAGGACAATGACAATAAAAATGAGAGTGCCAGAATTACCCTTTTTTAAAATATAAAAAAAATGTACACAAATACTTGCTATGAGCTCATAGGACATAGATAATGAATACAATAGGATGTTAATGGATTTCGATAGATGTTGAGAAATACTTCAAGGTACAACACTCTATCAATAACTTGAATTGATTAGCATGTATACACCCCCACCCACCCCCACCCCCACCCCCACAAACTCCCAAAAAAAAAAGAAAAAAAAAAGGAAAAGGTCAACCATCCAGTTAGGAATCGTCCTGGTATTTTCTTACTATTATTATAGTTAATCGTCATACAATTTGCACAAAAGAAAATAAACTTGTATTCAAACAGTCTGAGCAGATTGCACTGCAAAAACCTATGTACCTTGGAGCGGAGAGCACGTTAGCCAAATCTAATGATTAAAGGAGGTCTTTAAATTAAATATTCAACTCACTTTTAGGCAGTCAGTGATACATAATAGTTAAAAGAAATAGTTTGATTGTGTATGGGCCACAATTTTATTTTATTTTTTTGGGGGGTTGGGGGTGGGAGGTGTTCACCCACCCTTATCTTTGTCTATGCCCTGTGGCCATAGCACGGAACCAACTCAATCATGAAATCACCCAAAACTGGAACTCAGAAGTTGGAATCCAACAGACCAAGACTGCCCTTGCCTTGCTCTAGACTTCCAGAGCTTCATGGAAAGTTAGAACATCACCAACCTAGGAGCTCTTGGCTTCAGTTTGCATAGTCATGCTTCACTTGCAAATCGAGACTCTAAACAAATATATTAACTGAATCAACCCTCCTCGTAACAAAATCCTTCTTGGATCTTTATGCTAAAGACATTTAATATAGCATAGCCCAACCTCGAAAGATATTTGGAGGACCCAAATAAATATAAATGGAAGACCTTCCATTGACGATATATCACTGAAAAAAAGTTGAAACTGGAGGGCTTGACCTTGATCTCTGAAGGTGCAGCAGCCTCCTCTTTAGACTAGTAAGCAGAAGGCTCTAATAACCATGAAATATTGCTACATACTTCCCCACACACGTAACTGAGATTATGCACAACCCAGAAGAAGTCGTCTATAGCAAAGAATATCAGAATAACTACTGTTTCTTTATTTCAGGACGCTTGAAATAACTACTGTTCCAACTTTTGTCACTTTGTACCAAATCTACTATGCTTAAGAAAACCTTTGCATACTGACTACAACAAAAGCAACAAGAACAAAACCCAGAAGAAGAAAAGGACAACAATGAAGAAGAAGAATAACATGAAGATGACGAAGCCTATTACGGACCCTACACAAGCAGGGTCTAGGGCTCAAACACCTTGCATAAAAAGGCAACAAGAAGCACAATATGGATCCTGCTCAAACAGGATTTATGCTAAAAAACACTTGCACTTTACCCCACAGAGTCAACAGCCATACAGTAGTAACAGGTTGTTCAAGGTTTATTGTGCAACCCCTAATTCAACCTTATCCAATTCATCGCAGAGCTCTCTCCCCTCCAAATCACAAGAAGAAACTCAGACAGTTCCCCAAGCAACAATAAGTTTTTGGTTTAAAAGTACATATTTGGCATAGTTGGCGAACGTCCCACAACAATTCAAAAGTTGGTGAAGCATCATTTATTGCAAATGAAAGCTTGAAATAAAATCGACCCACTAGTACTAGATACAAAATACCAATAATAAAGGCAACAATAGAGATCAGTTCAGAAAATTGGACACCTACCTTAATCTATTGAACTCAATCTATAACACCGACCTAACAAATTTTACCCCACTAAAACGCACATATATTTGAAAAAATAAAAAGGGAAAAAAAGAGGAATTCATAAAGAGAACAATCCTTAAAACGAATTAAAAACCTGTAACAATGGCGGTGAGGCCATCCCCATCGATTCCATGAGTGACTTCCTCGGCTGTGGAGGACCCAGAAAACCCAGATGGGCCTTTTCTCCTAAACAACCACATTCTTTTTCTGTCCACCAAACACTCGTGCAGACTGCAAGCAAAGGCTACTGTTTGACCCTCTTTGATGATGGCAGACTCTCACGACGAAAATATAGAAAGAAATATTATAAAGGCAATTTCTTTTTCAGCCATTTAGATAAAAAAAGAAAATAAATCAATGCAGGAGGTGCTAGAGAGACAGTGGTCCAAAATCCGGATGCTTTTTGTGTGCTGGCATGGTGCTCATTCTGCCAAGTTCACTACCTGCATTAAAAATTGCATCTTCCCAATCTTAAATCTTTTTAACAGTTCAAGTTACAGCTTTTAATACACGCATCTTCTGTGCTGCAAACTTACATCACCTTAGAGTTATAATGTGATCCCCTTAATCGATTAAAAAAATCTTTTCAACCACCAACCTCCTTTTTTCTCCCTTTTATTTAGTTATACTGGATGTGAAGCGTAACTACAAGTTTCGGATTTACATATAATTTTAGACACAAAGTTATATTTTTTATTTGTATTTGTATATATATATCGGTTTTGCTAACCGTGTATATGTATATATGTGTGTATGTATCAAATAAAAAATATATGAATTAATTTTGTATATTTAATGAAGTACTATGAATAAAAAATATTTATAAATTAAAGTAATATAAACTTAATCCACTACACTATTTAAATGTATTTTTTGAATAATATTTTGATTCCATGAGATAAATTTGACAGCAAAACATATTATACATACAAAATATATGCAAGAGTCAATCATACACGTAACTGTACAATAAGATAATTTACCCACTTGGATTATCGGGGTTATAGAAAATGCAATGGATGAATTGAAAATGACTCACAGTGACAATCAAGAGTCAATCATAGGTACACCAACAATAAACAGTATAAGGCTTATGGTCCTATTCACATATTTAAGGCATTCCTTGAATAGCAAAAACATAAGGCATGATTTAGAAGGAAGCCACGCAGAGGGAAATTTAGGACCACATGATTTTTTTGCCATTTTTTCCAATTTTTTATTTGATTTGACATATATGTTTGTATTTTTTTACCTTTGTACATAGATAACTTAATTAGATAGTTAATGTTCCTCGACAACTCGTAATGAAGATGCTCAAGTGAAACTACTCCGAACCATTTTTAAGTGATTTTATTTTTTTAGAAAGGTAAGTACATCAAACAGAGGTAGCCCTTTCGGAAGGGTTCTACCTAAGTTGTCCTCCATGGGAATGGAGACGATGGAAAATTAAACCAACACGAATGCGAAACAAAATTGAGCCCAAGTCTAGCTACCCAGTCCGCGGCTCTGTTTCCTTCCCCGAATGTGTGCTTGGATGATGACCCTTGCGCATTGATCGAGGAACTTCCGAGTATCATATATCAACGTCCTGGATTTCCCACGGGTTTTGAATCTCTCCTTTAATGGCTCTTATAATTGTGAGGTTATCACCTTCCAAGTACTATATGGTTGAAGCCTGCTCGAATTGCCGCTCTAACACCGTTTCTCAAGGCTACCGCCTTGGCTACCAAGATCGAAGCTCGCCCCGGATATGATGATCCCGCTTGCAAGAATCTCATATCCCAATTCTCGATGACGAAGCTCGTTGCAGAGCACCAAAGGAAGATTTGGACCCATCAAAGTTGACTTTGACGAAGCCCCCGAGATTTGTGCCATCGAAGGAACAGGGGATAATTGGTGCTTGTCGACGTTAAGGAGTGGGAAGTCCGATGAGCAAAAACATCTAACTCTGTTCCTTGCACGCCATTCAGCCCATGAAGTTTTGGCATGAATACACGTAGCCATGATGTTGAAGGTTCCGTTCCTAAACATAACTTCGTTTTCGCTCTTCCGGATACTACAAAGTAAGTGGACTAGCTCGGATTAGGCTGATTAGGTTTCTTCAAATCTCTTATTAGTTAGAAGATTTGGTTGAGTGAGTTCACTCGGCACCGACTAAGATCAATCTCGAGCCACTCCCGTAAAAAGCGGTTCTCCAGGTTTCTCTAACTTGGCCGCACCGAGAGAACAAGTGATCGGTGGACTCGTAAGTGCCAAGGCAAAGAGGACAGGTGGTGCTCGTATACTTAAGCCCCTAATCCCTAAGTTTTCTCCGGTAGGTAATGCATTATGCCCTATTTGCCATAAGAATAATTTTAATTTCAGCATCGGATCAAGATTCCGGATCCAAGTAAATTCCCACCTCAGCTGATCCAAAGAATAACCATTTTTAAGTGATTGCCTTAGTATGATGAACTTTTTTTTTTTTTTTTTGTATTAATGTAGCTCACATCAGTAGAAATTGATATAAAGTTGCTAACACAGTAGCAAAACTAGCTTTGAGGTTGATTGAAACAAAGTTTGGATGGGTGATGCACCTCCGTGTATTATGCCTCTTATTAAAGCAGGCGAACTCAACTATTTTAAATGACGAGATAAATGATAAACCCTCCCAACTACTTAAAAAAAAAAAAAAAGTTCATAACCTTTAGAGTTTGACCATCTACACAAAGTACTATGCATAAATTGTTTTATAAATTGTAATTTGTCTTTTGTGACCATTAATTATAAAGTATGACTGTCACCTCATAAGTGGACACTTACCGTATTGGACTCTTACGTCTTATATAAGGAGATTAACGGTTAGAAAGGAGAATTAACAAGTGAACCTAAATAAGGGATATGTCTTTTCAGATCACAAATCTATTGCCTTAAATTCTTAAAGTGTCTAGCTCTACAACTAACTAAACTAATGCTCCTGTCCTTTCAAAATATAAGTAGCAATCAACGTAATTCTATAAGGTAACCTCCCATTTCTAATCACATGAGAAGATATAATCTATCTTGGAATTTCAACTATTTATTTAAATTTCTGATTAAATTATTTTTAACTAGAAGATTCAACGTTTATGGGCCACGTAACTAAGATTTAAATTTCAACAATCTTAATATTAATTTATTACAAAAAAAAAAGAAGGTACGGATGGGCCTTTTTGGGGTATGGCCCAGTAGAGTATTTTTGGGCCGTTAACTTGTGCACCCCAAATCCAAAAGCCCTAACCCAAAATTAGATTCCTCCCTGATCGTCGATCTCCACCCTTTCTCTCTCCTCTTTTCTACTCTCCGCCACCAACTCTCCCCCAATCTGCTCGCCGCCGACGAACTCCAATCCGTTCACCGCCGGCGAATACTGACTGCCGGAGATATTCTATCTCTTCCACCCTCGAAAGGCTGGTTCTCTCTCTCCTCTGTCCTCTCTCCCCTCACGTCTCTCTCTCTCCATTTCATTGTACAGTGATGGCTGCATCAGCTCGTCGCCTTTTTTTTGAAATTGTTGGTCCGTTGATCATCTTTTTTGCTACTATGCGAATAAAGTAGCTGGATTTTACCTAGTTTGATTATTGTTTTTGATGTTGTCCCTGCTGTTAATGCTATTTATGTGTGAAACGGGCGAGACATTCAAGCGTTGAGCTTGTTTATTACTGTTATGTCGAGAATTTTTGTTCTCTGTTCTTATGATCAATTCACGTGCGGCTCATTCGAACGGGCAAGATCAAATTTTTTTCTCATTCATTTTTTTTTTGAATATTAGTTGTTGCTAAATGTCCAATTGATCATTTGGTTCCGTTTGTTGAATTCTTAATTGGATGGCTAGCGCTACGTGTTCTGCAATTATGTGTTGCTATTGCTGCTGCTGTTATTGGTTATGTAGTTCCTTTTTTTTTTTTTTTATTTAAAGATGAAAATTGTACCTAAGTGTTTTCTTGACGATTGGGGGTTGTAGCATAGATTTGCATACAACATATGCATATCTAGCTGTATACATTGGAACAATGGTGCCTGTGAAGCTTATTATAGTGATTAAAACTATAATCGGGGACATCGGAGTATCAACTATCATAAGAGGTTTCAAATGTACAGTCGTCAAAGTCTTTATAGACTCTTCAAGATATGGTCCGATATATAGGATTTTGGAGATTTTAAAAAATGTTCAAGGATTTGTCAAAATAGTTACCATATGTTTCTATTCACCGCTTAATTCTCTTTGGGTAACTTAGGACTATTCTGGACAATTTTGAGTGTATTGTGTGCAATAATAATGCCTGATCATGGACGTTTCAGAATCATGCTTCAAAATCTACTGGATGGTGCCAATGGAGCCATTAATCTTATTAAAATTCTTTAGAGGGATATTTGTAATGCCTGAAGAGGTTTCGAGATAGATTAGGAAAGGCTTCTTATAAGGCCCCAAAACGAAGGTTATTATACATGGTTTTCAAAATTTTGGGGAAAAAATGTAGTAATGGTCAAGTGGGTAACTATGTGTTTTTGGACCTCTCAAAACTGTTCAGGATGTTTTCGCACCACTCCAGAGACTTTACTCTCTTTAAGAGTGTGCTTTACAGTTTGCACCGCTGTATTACCCATTTTTAGGATCATGTTTTAAAATCCACAATGTGGTGTGAAACTGCAAATAAACTTGTTATGTGATGGAAACTGTTTGGGGAGTGAGGGGATACTGGGAATGCCTTAGGACATCAAGTGTTAGAGTCACTTGGGACTGCCAAAATGAAGGCTATTGTACGTGTTTATTGCAAATTCAGAAAATCATACATTCGAGGTTTTCAGGACAAATGTTTTAGGGTTTTCAGAACTGTACTTACACAATCATAAGGCCCACTTCTCAACATTTTTGAATCAAGCTTAAAACCTATAGGGTTTCAGAGGTTGAATACTTAGAATTTCCTTGGACACTTAGAATGAGTACTAGTATACACTATTTTTGGGTTTTATTTTTTTGTTGGGGGGGGACAATCTGAGTAGTTGCAAATTTTGTGCCTATGCTCCTGATCACCTCTGAGAATGCTTTAGGGGATTTTAGGACCATTGAAAACAGTCTAGAGTGCATTATATGCACCTATAGTGCCTATTTATGGGTGTTCCAGGAGCATGCTTCAAGATCAACAAGATGGACCGTATCTTATCTTCTAGCTCCAATAAATTACTACCATGTACTTGATTCAAATATTAATAGTTGTTCTTGTTAAATTTGGCTGCTTGATCATTGTGTTGCTGGAGATGTAAGTTTGACTATAGCTCAAGTGCATTGAATTTTTGCGGTGATTAGGCCATGAACCTTCTCCATGTCGCTCAATTTGTGATAATCGCTCAAAATATTCTGGCCTCAATTTGTGACTGTTTTTCACCGCAGAACCAGTGCCTCATGGGTTACTCTGGCATGATTGATGTATTGGATATGTTCTTTTTGTTTGTAAGCGGTGGAAGCTGTGTCATTCTTGTCAGCAATATGTGCATTTAGTGTTTCATACAGTTACACTGAACTGATGTTGATTTCTAATCAGGGAAAAATAAAACCACTGGATTGATGAACTTCTGATGGATTGAAAGTTTTATATGAGAATTTTTAAGCAATAGTCAGTGTGGGTACTTTATTCTATTATATCCATTTGAAACAAGGAACAGAATCTTTAGCTGAAATTGCTTGTTAATGTGCTGAAATAGAAAAGAACCAGATTTTTTCATGAATAATCCTTACAAAAACAGCTTACTGGGAGCTGGGTGAATCTCATTTTCTTGGGTCTGGATGTACAGAGTTTGAAACTCATCTTCTGCTTGTTACTTTTCAGGTATCCTAGTATCGTGGATCATGGTAATATTCCGTTTCTTTTCAAGGTGGAGTGACATGATTAATCAAGGTTGTTTGTGTGACAATAGTGGAGATCTCAGTTATCAACATTCTCAGTTGTGAATAAGGAAATAAAGATTTCTATCCCTGTAATAAAATAAGGGAAAAAGAAATCTGTGTTGCATTTTGGAGATTTTTTTAATTTTGTTCGCCTAATTAAAATAAGGCTGTGTTTGCCATCAAATTAGACACCTTGATAGGCTCTGATGCCAGAAGGCGCAATGGCAGTGGTCAAACCCGAGGTGAGTCCATTAGCTGAATGTGAATTTCACACAATTTGCTGACAGTTGTTGCCTACTTTATTTTATCTTAGAGATCCTGTGCTTTTAGGATCCTCTGTTTAGTCTCCTCGTTTTCATATGTTTTGAAGTCACTACATAAACTTTCCATTAGAATAGAGTGCTTGATCACACTAGTGGTTGAATCGTGAATCAAGTTTATCTTATTTTTAACTTTTCCTGCTGATCATTGTAGTTTTGGAGGATAAAATATATACTTTTTCCCAAATAATAAGGAAAAATAAATTATCAAGGTCAGATTTTTGTGGATGCAAAACAGGCATCCTACAAAGTTAGAGATTGTTGACAAGGAATGGAAGATCAAATATTCTTTGGAAATAAGGAACAAAATACATGCTTCACTGGCCTGTAATGATGTCTTCAGTATTTATAATGTTTGGTCTTGTTCATTGCTTATCCTGAGTAAAGGTTTTTATCAACCAGATGAAGTCTTATGTTTGGCTGCAAACGTCTGATGGCTCAATTCAGCAAGTGGAGGAAGAGGTTGCAATGTTTTGTCCTATAATATGTCGAGAAATACTTCAAAAAGTATGGGATCTTCCAAAACAAATGCTATTTTGCTTCCAGAACGGGTTAATCCATCAACCCTTGGTTTAATCCTGGATTATTGTCGATTCCATCAAGTACCCGGTCACTCGATTAAGGTGTGTATTGGTGGCATAAAATATGGCTTTTGGTCAATTACAGCAATATTTGGTCTTGGGTCAATTGTTATTGTTATACACTTATATGCTGTGAAGAAGATCTGAGATTATGTTGTGCAATCAATCACAGACTCCGATTTAAGTGAAGTTGAAGGATTTTATGATTCTTATCTTTCTATCTCTCCTTCATTCTTTTCTTGCTTGTTTACCTATTCAGTTTTTGTACCAATGAGAAATGAAGCTTGGTATATTTATTTTGTATTATGGCGATAAGAACTTAAGTTTTTTATGGATACTTCTGCCTAGGAGCGGAAGGCATTTGATGACAGGTTCATTCGGTTGGATACAAAAAATTATGCGAATTAACATCTGCTGCTGATAGCCTCCAGTTAAAACCTTTAGTTGATCTTACAAGCCGGACACTTGCTCGAATAATTGAAGGGAAATCGCCAGAGGAGATACGTGAGATATTTAATTTGCCTGATGATCTCACTGAGGTTATTATTTGTTCACCACAAGACTTCTACTAAACATTTAGCTTTTGCTCTCCTTGCTAATGACAAGCCAACTATTGCAGGAAGAGAAGTTGGAGCCCTTAAAAAATGTAACCGATGACCCCGTATTCGACTATTAAATCGGTTGTATGCAAGAAAGCGGAAGGAATTGAGAGAAAAAGAGGAAAAGAAGGTGCTTAGTACTTCATTTTTTTATTTTCATGTTGATATTTAACGGGAGTTGTTGTTGTTGTGTTGAATTTTGATGTTTGTTTTAAATTTCTAGAGTCTTAGAGGTTATGAAGCTTCTGTGTCTTTTTGTGGCTGACTGCTGTACTGCTGGATCAATTCTTGTATTCATATTTTTATTTCTGACCAATGACTTCATAAGGCGAAAATCTTGCTGCAACTTGTGAATCAATTTAGTCATCTACTTTGGAATCAGGTATTTGTTTGCAGCTAGTATCCCAACTTCTATTGTGGTTCAAAAATAAAAATTAATTCCAAACAGAATCAGCATTATTTGCTGGTACCTCATGAGCAAGGGTGCCTCCCTTGTAGCTATGTTCCAGGCACGATTTGGACTAGACTACCAGTTTTTAATCCAACATGATATATGACCAGGTGTACGCCTTGTGCATTTCTGAAAAAAATTGCTGTCAATGGTAAGTGCCAAATTTCCATTACCGATGTTGGAATGTGGAGTGTCCAACCAGGTTACTTTAGGAAACGAAAAGTCCTAGTGACACAAGAACAAAATTGAATGCTTATCCATTTACTTCTGTAGAGACCCCAAATATAAGCCAGCATGCAGAAACCTAGTAGTTTGTCAATTTGTCAACTCAGTATGATGAACTAATCCAATTGTTTTAAACATAAGTGGGTGAATGGGTCACACATTTACTAATTCCTCTATATTTGCTTGGGTTGCATTCTATTGTATTTTCTATGTCCAAAATTTTCAGCTTCAACCTGTTTGTTTTCAATTTTGATGTAGCATTTCCTGTTAGAATAATTTTCATACATTGTTATACACATGCCAGGAACTGATGTCTACTTTTGTCTTGTGTTCAGACCATTGAAGTTGAAGAAGAGCATGTGGATGATCGTTCTGTGGATGATCTTTTGTCATTTATAAATGGTGAAGATAAAGGTATTGTGCCGTTTTATCTTTTCTCGTTTTTCCATATCGGGGCATACTGGAGTGACCAGCTGCTCCATATTGCACATTCTAAATATATACTTATGTGAGTTGGTTTACATGAGTGTAATTTTTTCTTTAGGTTCATCATAATAGTAAGTTGTTGCCTTACCAACACCAGCTAGCCTAGAGGAGTTGGTGAGTTGGCATTATGTTGTCAAATGATTATATAAGACTGCGGCCCCATTCGTTGACACCTCCACCCCGAACGCATCCACCACAAAAAAAAAAAAAAGAAGAAAGAAGAATACAGTCCATGAAATAAAAAAGCAATAAGGCTTAATTTCTCATATTTATCATCTACTGACGGCTGTAGTAATTATGTATTCTATTATTCTTCCCTATTGTTGTTTTGCATTTTCAGAGGCTGCCGCAATACTATTACTTAAAGGGAAGTTCCATGACACTGAGGCGTTCTAGGTTTAGGCACTGTTTGGGTTCACTTTTGCATGCTATTGCTTTTCCCAAAACCAAGCCCAAGTATTTGGCATGTGCTTTTGGAAAAAGCATATTGCAAAAGCACAAACTATCTGGTGCCTTTGCTTTCCCTAAAGCCTATAAATGGTGTCCACAGTTGCCTTAAGCATTATAAACCTTGTGCCTCGGAGTCCATAGTGGCATCTGAAACTTTTCTCTGTTGTTTTTCAATAGTAGAGCTTATTATCTTATTGGGAATCAATCTGTGCAGACCCAAAAGGAGCTAAAGGAGGCAAAAGTAAAAAGAAGAATCGTAGAAAGAAAACTCACCACAAGATGTCCAATGGAGACAACGGGGTCAGAGGCTACAAATCCTTGCAGCTCTTTCTTTACTACTTCCTTTTTAAACCCTTGTATCCCACCATATTTGTTTGTGACTTGTCAGGAGACGAATGGCCTTCCTCATTCTTGTCAAAATGGCAAAGCTGTTGATGGCTCATTGTCAGCTTCTGGTTTTCAATCAGAATTGCTTGATCACATGAGTCCTTTCTCGTCTAAACTCGAATTTGATGATGGCGACATTGATGATGAGCTGGACCCTGCAATGAAGGAAGAACTTGACAGGTTTGCCAGATTCTTGTCAATTTGCATATTGTCTACCATGTCTGTGTACTTGCATGTAGGGTTGAAGGTGAATCCAAATTTCCTTCTATGAAGGTATATGCATGCTGCTGGTGTGCACAAAATAGACAAATGACTCAAGCCTTTTATTTGAAGTGCCCAAATGTGCCCAGACTTCAATGTTGTTTGTGGTCTCAGGGAGCTAAATTTGTTGGACAGAACGTCAGAACATTATAGACCTGGAAATTCTTCCACCCCAAAACTTGAGCACGTAATCATGAAAAAGGCATACACATGCAACCACATTTCACATAATGAAGGGCCACTTTTTCTGCCCCCTAGCCCCGAAGTAACTTAACATGGGAATGTTATCAGATGTTTGAACAGTTGTGACAGAATTCTTCCTGGCACCATGAAGAGGCCCCGCACATCAATCAAGATTTGGTGATTCCATAGAAAATAATTACAGTTATCTTGTTTGATTTTGTTTTATGTTTTTTTAATTTTTTTTTTTTTGGGGGGTTGTGGTTGTGGTTGATTGAGATGCCTTGAATAGTTTTATTGTAGGCAATCCTTCGTATGTGTATCTAAATTCTGTCTTGGGATTGTAGACAGTGTGCTTCCATCAGATATTGTGTGTCAGTGTGTGTGTGTGTGGGGGGGGCAGAAGTTTAAAATTAAGCTGGCAAAGCTGAAATTCAGAACCATTGGGGAAGGGGTTAAACTGTAAATTCCAGTGCTTGCACACACGTGTGTGAGAGAGATCATTCACAATTCAAGTGTTATCATCTTACCTGTTTTCTTCTCACTTATCAATAGGGAGGTCGAGGACTTTGCTAGAAGATTAAATTCAGATTGGCCAGAAAGAATGCAAGAGATCTTATCCTTAGGTCAAGGAAGAAGGCTCACCTCCTTATCGTTGAGCACTAATGGCTCAGCACAGAGATATACCAGTAAGCCTTTACGTATTCTCTTTAAAAATACTGTCATCAACATTCTATTGAGGTAAACATCATAAGTGCTAGTATTCTTGATCGCCTTTTCTTGTTTGGAGCAACATGATGCTTTGCTCATGGCAATGAACCAACAGCCACCATGAAAGCCTGCTAGTTTATCATGGTGTTATTCTTCATATTACCCAGAATCAAATTGATTTGACTGATATAACCAGGTGTGCAGCGGAGTTAATGGTGGAAAGAGAGGCCGTCACCATTGTTGAACAGTGCGACTTTTTACCACTTGGGTTTGCGAGTGCTCCCGTTTCTGGCAATACTTGCTTCATTCCTGCCATCCGACCAACGTGCATTTGTTCATGTCATATGTGGTTAATCTGACGAGGAGGAAAGTGTTTTTTTTCCCTTTTTTCTGCCTCGTTGCAAATGTGTATATGCTTGATGGTGAGAGGGAGAACAATGATGATCGACTTGCCGTTGGTCTCGTCCTTAAATTTATCTGTTTTCTGTTGTTCTGGCTGTAACTTATTTGTTGTATTAGTTTTTCCTTGTGATCCCATAATTGTACTCGATTCTCTGAAATGTGGGTGTTGTAGCTTTAGAGTCGACCAGTTGTGTGGACCACAAGGTGAAATCGTTGTTGTATCCATTTTGTGGCAAATATCTTCAACTAAAGCATAAACTGGGGTAGTAAGTTTGCCTTCCCCCTCCCCCAATTCCGGCAAAAATATAGTTGGTTGTGCTGCGGGCGTACTTCTGTCAGAACAGGCATTCAACAATTACTGTTACCTTTTTACCATTGTAAATAAATTTGACCATTTCAGGGCTCGTGTTTGCTGTTCATAAACTAAAACCAACACCGTGGATAAACTACCAACAATTAATATAAGCACATAAATAGATACACCCGATACACGTTCGAAGTAGAACCGTTTTGAGGAGGATAGAGAAAATAGACACCACCTCTATTCTAACAAGGCTCTTTCTCAAAGTGAGATGAAGAAAACAAAAATACATTTATTTGATTTCATACTAGAATTCCTCAATCCTTCTTAGAGGAGGAAGGACTGCCATTAGAAGTGTAGTATCTCTTGAAAGCCCTAGGAAGGTACACAGGCAACAAGAACCCCAACAAGTTAAAAGCCCAAAACCCAAAATTCACTACAGATAGAGCCCTCCCAATATACAACCTCCTCCTAGACCCTTCCCCAACCTTGATCATCTCATCTTGGAGCCACTCCACAAGGGTGAACATCCGAGTCGAGTTATAGAAAACGGGCACGAAGACCCGGATAGGCAACGAAAACCGGTCCGAGACCGATACCCCCTCCATGAAGACCTGGCTTGCAAGGAGGAACACATGGGGCACAGCTGCCTTGATCCCCTCCTTGTCACCCTCTAATATGCCCTCAAAGACGTACAAAATGGGAAGAAACAACCCGATGATCCCGGCGAAGAGGACATAGAGGCTTAGGATCTTGGATTTGGGGTCGAAGACGGGTTCTTGGTCAGCAGGAGAGAGACTGGGGAAGGCAACCTTAGAGAGGAAGTACATGTAGATGATGGAGAAGATTACTAAGGCAAAGTCTTGAAAGCTAACCATGCCGCTGGCGGCTAAGACGGTCATGATGGCTAGACAGTTGATCTGGCGGAAGGTCAAGAAGCCTCTGCCGTGTCCTATGGGGCGTTTGGTGGTCAGGTTTTGGGGTGGTGTGGTTTCTTCATGGGGCTGCTCTTCTTCTTGTGGGAGACTTATGTCACAGGTTGGTCCGACTCCTCCTGACATCTTCACAGAGACAGAGAGAGAGAGAGAGAGGGGGGCGGGTGGGGGAAAGAGAATTGATGAAGAGATTGACCGGAGGATTGTGTTTAGAAGAAGATTTCAGTTGTTTAGGAGAAGAGAGAGAAGTAAGGAGACAGGATAGGGAGAGAGTTCAGGGCTAGAGGAGAAGACGAGTGGCAAAGAATGACGAGGTGTGAGCGTACAGAGAAACATAAGACGTGGAACACCAGGAGGAAGATATAAAGGCATACGGTTGTCCTTTTCCAAGGTTATTTTCTCCCAAGGGTAGAAATGAGAATTCATTGTATCAATAAAACTAAATGGACACATTTGAATACAACATAAAATTTCCAACCTTTTAATATAAAGAATACTGATGCTATCCTCTGATGACAATATGACATGATAGCTTGAAAAAGGGATAAAAGCAAGATATCTTTGCTGTTTTTTTCGCCACTCACTTTTTTGAAAAAAAGGAAAACAAAAACACTTCTCCCACAATTTTCTAGAGAGAAGACAACTGCTGAATTGGAACCTATGCTGAAAATGTAAAATATGATGGATCTAAAACTGCACATTTTGCCTATACTACCTATGAATACCCTTTTCAGTCTTAAGTTGTGCTTCTCTGTTTTGGGATGTATTTCACCTTACTGCCCTTTTCAGGCTTAGGTCTTGTCTTCAATTTCGCGGCTTCTGTAGAGTCCGAGTTTGTCATCAGACACTTGTTGATGCCACATTGGTCCAACTTGGTTGATCGAAGCGCTTCCCAGTTATGACCAGGACATCCTGGAGGTTCACCTTCAGGATCAGGAAGCAAGACTAGTTTCAAGTGATCTGATGCTATAGCCTCCTTCCATCCTACATTTGAAATTTGACCAGAAAATAAGATTAGATAGATAATTTAGTGTCTAGACATACACAAAAACTATGCATGCAGGGCAAGACTGCCTACATCCAGCACCTCCCCCTCCCCCTTCAACACACACACTATTGGAAGCGAGACTCACACTGGAAGTTGTTGTAAATACACAGACACTGCCATCTAGCACCCCAAGCCCACCCCCTCTTAAAAAAATATGAAGTGAAAGGGAGTTATCGTCTGACAATAGTTTTCAATTTTTGAAATAATCCGGAATGTGAATCAGCATCTAATCTAATAGAGAATTGATTGCTCCTTTTCCACCTTCCCCCTAGTCAATGATAATCGCCTCAGTCATTTGGGTCGCCACACTCACGTCCAAAAGGGGTTGATTTTTGGAATTGGCTTACAACAAGTGAGATCATCCCATGTAAGACAAAGGGTCCGCACACATAAATGTCAAGACAGAAGACTCAATAATCGCTATGCCCCAAAAAAAATTAAAAGGGGCTATTTCCTGTGAGAAAGCTTACATAAGACATCTCAACAGGAATTTGCAGTTTTGGATTGGATCAGAACCAATTGATGGAACATTTGGGCCAAACTAGATTTTGGTCGGGTACACGTCATATTCACATCTGTTATAGATCTAAAATAAGCATGTCAAGAATATAAAATATAAACAATGGTCAATCTAAGTTTACGTCAAAATTGGACTTTCTCATTTCTTGATCAGGTATTCAGGTCCAATTTTCGGTTGATCAGGTATCAGTTCTGCCAGGTTTAAGTTATTGAGCATTAATACTTCCTCGTCCCCTAACCTTGAAAACAGAAACTACAAAATGTGCAAAAAAACCATATGCAACAGCCAGCATATAAAATGGATCAATCAAGCAAATATTTGATCAAAGGGAAAATTTGCAACTGAGATGCTCTTCTTGGGAAATAAATAAGCATTTAGGAGAAGAAAACATACTCTTTGCAAGAAAAGCTTCCGCAACATCACTGGAGAACCTCAGGTCTCTTTCATATCCACCTTGTTGCACAGATGAGTTGAGCTTTTCCTCACAACTCTTAGAATTATTCTCAGTCTTACATATCTGCTGGATTTCACCATCATTATTGCAGGGAATAACACCAACTTCAGAAGCATCACTGCAATTTTGAGCGGGGAGCTCACCTGCAATGGCCTGAACCACTTCAGTCTTATCAGGCCTCTCCTGAGTATCCGTTTCACTTGGCATAGGAAGTGCTAATGCGGAAGTAACCTTTGCTCCACCAAGATTTTCACTATGCTGGCTCTTACAATATCCAAGTGCGACAGATATAGAGCCAATTAAAAGCTCATGCTTTTTATCCTCGCTAGGCAGATTTGATTCACTCTGCAACTTAGTTTTATGAATCTCTTCATTGGTGTATGACTTGGGTTTTGGAGTCCAAACCTTACCGCCATTCATGGCAGTTGCAGTGCGGAAATCCCGGTAACTAACAAGCTTTTGTATTGGTCTGGATTTGGGGGCCTGATAGTTGTGATTGGTATGAAAGCCATTTGGAATTCTGCGCAATTTTGGGGCTTGCCAACGGGAGTTGGCCATATATCTTCGACCACTTTTATGGAATGTTCTATGCTCAAGATGATGGTATGCACCAACATCAGAATACCCATTTTCATGTTCTTCATACATATCTACTTCATCATTCACAATTTGAATAGGCTCAGGAGATGGGGTGGGGTTGTCAGTGGTCTCTGGCACTTCTGGATGAGAGTCATATGCATCAGCCGGGCTTGAGGTTGGTGGAGATGAGGAACCGTCATCTGGAGAATCATCTGTTTCCAGACTCCCTAGCTCCTTTGCCCTTTGTTCTTTCTGCTTGAGTTTCTTTTGTCTTTTCTTCTCCAAAAGAGCAGCTTGTCTACAGAAGTGTACATAAAAGAATGTATTAGCTCCAATCTCAAATGGTTGATCAAGACTCAAATGTAGTGCCTACACACGTTAAATTGATGTAAAAATTACAAGCGAAAATCGTTATTGCTATATACTACTACTTAATAGTTTGTACAAAATCCTTCTAGGAAAATTTCCATACATGAGATTAGTTGAAAAGGGCAGGCTAAAATGCCGGCTATACCCTTAACAACCATATATTCCCTTCATTGCAAATTTCGAGGAGGAAAGAAGTTCTTAATCATTTTCATTTCTACTTTCCCAAGCAAATATGTAAAAGGGAAACCAAGTGTGCAAAAGCATGCAGCATGTCGTTAAGATCAAAAATTGCTTGTGATGTCAACAAATTCAAGAAGGGAGATAATGACGTAATATGAAAACAGGGTTGAGGATATGAACACAGAATAAACTGAAGGCATACTTTAGGAATTGTTTGAAGCCCTAGGCACTTCATTTCTGTGTGATGAAATCTAAGACATCATATTTATAGCTATGAAGCACTAGCTCCAGCTGTTTGAGAGTACAAAATCTGAACACATGATCCTCTGTCCATAATGCTGACTAAATGCAATTGCAACACAAGGAGAACAGAACAATTTCAAGTTAAACCACCAATTCTTAATGGTGCAAAATATAACAAATATAACATATCCAAGTGGACCATTGATTAGAGTTGAGAAAGTTAAAACAAACATATTAGCACCGGCATACCTGTTCTGAGCAGCTTCTTCCTCCTCCATAAGCAACTTTTGGTACCTCAATGCCTCAGCATCCCTATCAGCAAGACAAGCTTTGACCTGCCCATGAAGATAAAGCATTTCAAAACATGGCAACATGAAATGTCCAAAGGGAAAGAGGGGGGTAACAGGAAAAAGAAAACAAGACTTGATCAAGAAACAGATACAGCATAAGTAAGTGGGATCAATCAAAGAGAGTACCAATTTCCGCTCAGCAAGGAAACTAGTACAAGCAACCACATTCCTCATCTCAAGACCAATCTTCCCAGCTTCACCGTCAAACACATACTTATGCAGTGATTCAGCTGCACCGGCACATAAAAAGGTATTTTCACTTGCTTCATCAAAGACATTAAACAATTCCTGAGAAGATATTGGAAACCTGGAAGGTCTAGGTTGGACAATATCCTGCCAATATTAACCCACCCAGAAAACTGTCAATACTAAGATTACATGAAATGACAAATTAAATCTGGTGCACTAGCAAGTGGTAATAAGTTGGCAAGAAGGCACAAGTGGCAGCATACCAGGAGTGCAAAGCCAGCTTTTACATAACCCTGTGGTAGAGCTGTAAACCCAGGTTTACGGATAAATGATGTCAGTGTCTTTATTATTGAAGACCCAGGAACACCCTAGCAAAAAGGTTCAAAGAAGAAGAAAATCAGTCATAACTCAGGAGTTCAAATATCCTAGTATAGAGACAACACAAACTAATGTTAAGATTCTTGGTGTTGTGCTAGAGATAAATCCTAAAACATCTACAAACAATGAGACAATATGCACATTTAATCACCTTTCATTCTCCATCAAAGTCTCAACTCAGTCACTACTTCTCTATCAAACCCCCATACTTAAAACACAATTATCTGCATAGGAACATTTTTCTCAACAAGCAGAATTCTTGACTAGAATAGTTAAGTTTGCATGCATTAGTATTACAAACATCATGTGTTGGTCTGCATATTTTTCATCTCTGCAGAAAATGGCCCAACAAAACATAGACATGCATGTGGATAAATGAATAAGAGATCTTAAAGATGACATCTAATTAAGATTGGAGGAAGTACAAACATGCACACTGCAACAGCTTAAAATAGAGACACCTAGATTTATTACCTCCAGGGAAACATCTTTAAATGATGTGATCTCCATAGCCTCCTCCACAGAGAGCTGCGTCAAAAGATTTAAAATCACACAGTTTCTTAAAGCTTCTAACAGAAAGCACCACCAAACCTATGAGAAGGTAAAAAGAAATTACCTTGTCCCAAAAATCTTGCAAGAGACTCCGAATCTTTTTAGTTGAATCCTGCACAAGGAGCAAAATCAGTCAAGGATTGGGGGGGGACACTTCATACCTAGTGCACACAAAGTTTCGGTTGACGTAAGGCTTGAAACTAATCAACCACTTCAAGACCCGCCGCTTCAACCATGAAACACGCCCCACATTATAGGAAGTTACCTTATTGAAGTTTAAGTTCCTCCTATGTAGACGCATATGCCTTCTGTAGTTTATGGTTGAACAAAATTCTCGAGAGCACTTGTCACACTTCTGCAATTGAACCTTCACAGGAGATAGCAAAGGCCATCCTGATAATTCCAACATAAATATAGGACATATTAGTAGAAACTATAAAAAGGATTAATAGAACTCTCTTTTTGCAAGGACACTATCTGAAGATTTGTTCAAGACATAAATATGGCCAGCACCTTGATCCAATGAATGAAGCAACTGGAACAACTGAACTGGAGCATCATTTGGCTTGGAGAAAGAAAGAAGAGGGTCTTTGCCCACTGTTTGGGTAATATAAGTGTCTAATGAGTCACTGGATGCATCTGCACAAGAAGACTTGTTCTTTGGAAATGTCATCCTTTCAGCTTGATGCTACTCAAAGTTTTATAGCCTTAAACTAGGTACCTGAACTGCATAAAAAAATCTCACTAAGAAAACCTAGCACGAATTAAAAGACATAAAAAGTTCTAACTGAAATGAAGAAAATGACAAAGATGATAACTTAGGTAGGTCAAACTACACAAGAAACATCATAGGCAGTATGGTCAACAGTTATCTCAGTGAAACTAGCCACACAAACTCATATAGCCTCACTCCATGATAATCATACCCATACCTGCAAGCAACTAAAACTTCATCTGCACTTTGTTGAACCTCTCATCACATAAAATAATCAATCTATCAGACAAAATATTACACTAGAAGTATGCAATGAATTAAATGAATGGATTCCTCTTGGCCCTTGTTTATTCTATGTGCCATCCCTTCTGTCACTATAAGAAGCAATAACTAACTAAATCGATGAGGGAACTATGAGTTGCACAATAATAACCAAGATCCAGATAGCAATACACACGGATCTATAGCAGGGCTCAGAACAATCTACAAAAACAATAATGGAAATGCTTTATGTATCTGTGTTATATCTACTCCCTGCATTTCGTGCAAGCAGCACACAAAAGAAAGTTTAATCCCTGTCATTATTGAGTTGTAACTTCCTAGCTGATAAAAGATTGAACCATCCTACTCCAAAATCTTTGCAACGCCAAAATTGTAAACTTTAAGGTTTCTTTTTATTTTATTTTATTTTTTTGGGGGGGAGGGAGCACCCACAAACTTCAGAACTCATTACTTATCTTTAAGAACGCAAGCAGTAGAGGCATATCTTTGTTCACTTGATGACATCGATATGCTAGGTGAAACCTATGCCGCACAAAACACAAAACAACTCCTCCCCGTTTCCTAATATATATGTTCAGGATCAACCTTAACTGTAACGGGGAAATGAGTAGTAAGGTGATGACTTCCACAATGTAAGAAATGAATCAAAGAATTCCACAAATGCAAACTAGACAACGAAATGACTCCAAAAAAAGGCTCCAAAAAAAGGCTCAATTGAAGTGCCCATTGTACAGTTCCATTCAGGAGAACCACCGGCAAAGCCAAAAGCAAGCACCAACATGACACTACAAGCAGAAGAATATCTCCTGGATGAGAAAGGCACAAGCCGAACCAAACAAGAGCGCTCAAAACAAACAACGTCCCCTCAAATGCTGAGGGTGGATCCCAGAAAATCACATATCTACAAATACTGAAAATCTTAAGCCGAAATCCTATAAAGCCACAAACCCAGAACACTCGCAATACACATTCGGATAACTATTCTCCATCCATTGAAACAGCCAAGTGGGTGTATAAATTCATGTTTAAACACTAAGTAATTACCACTAGAACAAGACCCCACATCAAAATTCAAATAAATCAGATCAAGGGACGAAAAGAGAAGGAAAAAGATAAAAGAAATAAACGACGAAGTGAACTTATAAAGTTATATGTGATCGACTGATCTGGAATCAGTCCCTAATATTCAGATTTCAGAATCATTTTCTTTCCCATGATGCGAAGCGGATATTTAAAGGAAGTGTAACGTACCCAGTTGTCAGTTGGCACTTGTGATTCGAACCATGAAATGAGGGGAAGAGAGAAAGAAAGAGAGAATACAGAATCGCCGATCGGTGGGAGTGGCCTTGCCCTTTGAGTTAGAGGGTCACCGCCTGGAACAAGACAGAGAAATTGGAGGGAGGTTGATTCTGGAATTTTGTAGGTACGTATGAAGAAGGAAAGTGGTCAAGAAACCTTAAAGACGGTGAGAGGAGAAGGCGAAGGGCAAGAGAAAGACAGGCAGAGAGAGAGACAGAAAACCTTAGTGAATTGCTCTTCTACTCCTAATATCAAGGGCCTCTAATCTTTTGTCAACAGAAATGTGGAAAATGAATTCATCTGATAGGCGATTTATGGGGGTGTTGCACTAATTTTTGGCATTTTTAATTTCCATTGTGATTTTTTAAAAATATTTGGTACCCATTTATCATAATTCAAAATATCATTGATTTATAGGTTAAGGGGTGAATTTCTTTTATTACAATTTTTTTAATTTATAAATTTCACATCGACACCTTATTTAAAGGGAATAAGTGTCAAAAATTTGAACTAACATATGTTGGTAATTTCCATTGTAACTATACTCTTTTTTTTATTTTTTTTTACAAGGATGACTTCATTAATTGAAAGTTATATTGCATATATATTAAACATTATAAACGTTTGATTGTGAATTTGTGATTATACTAACTATGCACTTAATTCACCAGCCCTAGGCCTTGGAAAGTATTCCATGGATCAAGCCCGTGGTTACAATGAAAGTGTTAAAGAGTTTTGGAAAGAGAGTCACAAGTGTTGGTGTATGCAACATGACGAGGATAAGAGTTGGAAGATAGTGAGGACTTATCTATACCTTCGGATTTTGAAACTTCAACATCTTCAATTTTTTTGCTCATGAAACTTTGGGAAGAAGGGATGAGGATAAGAAAAGAGCCAAACACAAACTAGAAGCAACTAGGAGGAACTTAAACAGAAGGAAATCAAGCATTGATCTTGCACTTGATCCTTATAAAGAGGAAACCTTGTTGAGATGGTAGTAACTAAGAATGAGATAGGAACAATTGAGAATCACTAGAACCATGAAGAAAACAAGGAAGCTTCTTGCATGAAAGCAAGCAACAAAGTATGTGTACTGTGAAATTTTAGAGGTTTTATCTCCATTCATAAGAAATTTCAATTATTTAAGAAAAGGTAAGTGTATTGTGCATAATTCCTGATCTTATTTGGTATTTTATAGGATATGATGATTTCTTCACAAGTCTATGGGGGATTTTATTGAATACTCGTAAACACTATGGTTTTTTAACGTGAAATAAAAAAAATCAATTAGGGCTAAAAGGAGAAGGGGGATAAAGAGAGTAAGAAGGGCTATTGAGAGATTGAATTATTGCTTTTCCGGAGAGTCAACAATAATTGAAGCCCATATGCTCAAAGGGATGATGAGTGAATCGTCAATACGGTAGGTGGTGGAAGACAGTGAGTTATGAGAATGCAATAGTGAGTTATGAGAATGCAACAGTGAGTTATGAGAATGCAACAGTGAACATAACGGACATAGAATTTATATATGTTTTTGGGAGAGTATTTTTAGATTTTAAGAGGTTGAACAACTCTTCTAAAAATTGAATATTTTGGTGGAGATTACCTCATATGCAACACAAGGGAAAAACATATGGATTTCGTTGATTTGGAGATTTGCTTAAAAGTTATCCCGTTGATAAGTCTAGAAGGAAAAAGTCACAACAATTAGGGCTATTGTAAGAAATGATCTTATACAAGTTCACTTCATTGTGGGAAGGGATTCTACATATCAATCCAATTGTCACTTATTAGCTAATATTCCATAGTTTTTGTGGCATATGTTTTCAAAGTCGGGATTAGTATTAGTTGTTTTTTTTCGTTAGTTTGTATTATTTTTATTTTGTTTAACTTATCTCAATATTGTGAGTTTATGACTTTATTTAATAATACAGTTTAGTATAAAACTTAATTGAAAATTTTTCCCAATTCATACTATAACTTTTGATGTGAGAAAGACACGATTATGCTAGGACACCCCTTTATTTGACAAATGACAAGCTTTGGCTAACTTCTGTTCATGGAGGCTCGTGAAATTATAGTCATAAATAAATTGTAGTACACAACTATCACTTGGTGTCGTGGTGTAGCTGGTTATCACGTCAGTCTAACACACTGAAGGTCTCCGGTTCGAGTCCGGGCGACGCCACTGAATCATAATTTTTTCCCCCTGTTTGCTTTTTTTCTCCAGTCCCTACCCTTTACATTTGATGATGCGCAAAATGTACACTAGAATTTTTAGTATGCTTTCGATGGTCAACTTGGCATTCACGTAATTCACCATCCAAAGCAATTGTGCTCGATCTGAAAAAATTTTGCAAACAATAGCACCAGCAATCTTGTTTTTGATTCCACCCTTCCTCTCTTGTGTATTGATCTAAAAACATGCTCGAATGTTCGATTTTGATTGTTTTTTAACAATGGTGTAGTTGGAACATTTGTTCACATTAATGTACGACATTGATGCAAATTCCTTCAGAGATCATTGATAAGAACACCATGAATCCAAGTTATGGAATTCATTCACAAAGGTATAATAAATATCAACCGACCAGTTCAAATGAATACAATCTCACACCATGTTTTAGGTAGAGCGGTATAAATAGAATACATTGATACATAAAGTAAAGCATAATGAAACACACAGCAACATGGTGTTGCTGAAGATTTGTGATTGTCTGATCATTGCTAAAAGCGGCTCAAAATGTGTTGGAAAAACTATGCAAATAGGTCACCAGCTACCTTCTTCAGCATGCCATTTATCTAAAAAGGGAAACAATGTCAGACAGCAGAAAGAGTTTGGAACAGACAGTATCAAAAGGAGTTGAGAGGAAAACTATACCTGTTTCTCTGAAAGACCAATGTCTTTTAAATCGTCAAGCTGCAAATGAACAACAGAGTCGCCCAAATTATTTCTTTTGGAGAAATGAGGTGTGTTTATAAAACCTCAAATAACAAAAGCCTACAAATATCCGTGGACATTCCAAGGTATGATGGTAGGAAGTTGCCATTGAAGGACATAAACTTCACAACTTCAAATTGACTTACCTTCTTGAAGGGTTCAGGAGATTCTTCCCTCATTTCAAGAATGTAGGTGGCCCTCTTTTCTCCAATTCCCTGTTGGAAATTAAACAAAGAGAAACTATGAGGTGCCTCAGCATGCATAGAGCAACAGATTCATATGATCATTCCTATCAGGAGGATGACTACCAACCTTTAGGCCCTTAAGCTCCTCCCTGTTCGGGCAAAATAGGAAAGAAGATTGTCATATTTTTAGGAAACAAACAAGACAGGTATGCAAAAGTGGAATGTCTAGACACAAGCTTGCACTTAACATCAGTGCAGTCAGCATCGAGAAGGGATATGCTACAATGTTAGGATGTGCATGGTTAAGTAGTAACGCATTCCACATCATTTTGGAAAGTGTTCCTCACTGTAACTTAACCAGCATAGACTCGAGATAATATATGTTTATATGCTACAGTTGTTCGATCAATTTTGTTTAATACTATCATTTACTGTAACTCTTATGGGGGCACACACAACGACTCGCTTGTTTGAATAGTAAGCTGCAAAGTATGATGTTTTACCCATCACAAGGAAACTTACTTGCTAGCACTGTTTAAGAACTTCAAGTACTCTTGAACAAGAGAATCCTGAAAAAAAAGCGTTGATGTCAGCAAGATTGTGCGTACAACATCCCCCTTTTTCTTTGCAATTTTTTTTTGGGGGAGGGGGAGTTTTAAGCAGAAACACCAACCTTCATTCCAGAACCACGCACTTGGAAATTTTCCCAAGGACTTGCAATGTTAGCATTTTCATGTTTATCATCAACTCTAGTACATTGCTGAAAGACTGGCGTTTTAGGTTCAAAACTTTCATTGATGACTTGGTTACGAATTGAACTATCCTGGGCTATCTTCAGGCTTGATTCAGTTGAAACACAAAGTGATTTTAAGCTATTTGAGAGCTCCCGTATTCTTGCACTCAATGGTGGTGATGCAGCGTCACTGAGTGGCAAGCATTTGTTTTCCTTATCTATACATAAGAAAGGCACAAGAGTAAGACAAAAGTTTGCGCTCAAATGTGCCTTAAACGTGTCACAAGCTATTATTACCTTCAAGAAGAAAATGGCCTGTCTTTGGAGTTTGATATGTGGAAGGAGTTGCAGTCACATCGTTGTTCTCAACTTTAGCAACATCCTAAAATGAAGGGAAATGTAAAACTGTGTTATGTGATAATATACCTTTTCAAGTATTATTTTTCAGATATTAAGGTGCTCAAAAACCAATTGTGGTCGGGGAATGAACCAGGTCTCTGTTACCACTTCACAGAGACTTTACTAAGATAATTTCAGCAGTGAAAGCCATTTACCTTGGGTGGAGGAAGCTGAGAAGGATCCACTTCTGAAGCAGCATCTGATGCAGGCTTCTCCTGAAATGACAAGCAATCAAATTAGAAACAGAAGTCCTTTCTCCTCTCATATTGAGGCAAAATTCATGACATAATGACAATACCTCTTCAAGAGAGGAAGATCCAAATGCTGGCACATCTGAAGCAGCTGCAGGCTTCTCCTGAAATGACAAGCAATCAAATTAGAAACAGAAGTCCTGTATCCTCCCACATTGAGGCAAAATTCATGACATAATGACAATACCTCTTCAAGAGAGGAAGATCCAAATGCTGGCTCATTTTCTTGGGGAAGCATAAGCTGTGGATTGAAAATTTGGTCAGTTTCCCATTCTTTCTAGAGGTCAAAAATTATCTTGATACATTTTCCCAGGAGCTATACCTCTGTCTCTGTAGAATATTCAAGAGCTGAAGCACTTTCAAGACATGTTTTTCCCTGCTATGCGCCATAACATCAGAGAGTTTTCATAATAAAATCTCAATAGATCACTTCCTAAAGGGATAGTGTGTGATTCTTTCTAGATGTCAAAAAATTTATCTCGATACATTTTCCCAGGAGCTATACCTCTGTCTCTGTAGAATATTCAACAGCTGAAGCACTTTCAAGACATGTTTTACCCTGCTATGCTCGATAACATCAGAGAGTTTTCATAATAAAATCTCAATAGATAACTTGCTAAAGGAATAGTGTATGGGATGCATTATCTGAATTATGAGAAAAACATGATGCTATACCTCTGTCTCTGTAGATGATTCAACAGCTAAAGCACTTTCAGGACGCATCTTTCCCTGCAAGTGAGATAGCATCAGTTCCTTTGTTTTTCGGTTATAAAGATTAAATATGTAAGGAATAAAACAAGATGTATTATCTGATTTATGTGGAAAAACAGGTTATTCCCATTCATTTACTATGGTAGGGCCTCTTTATTCTTCAAGCAAAACACTGACAGACCGATGCAAAAATGGAGGAACCCATGCCAGGATTTTTATTTTTCTTTCTCATTTGGTTTTGAACTGAGATACAATTTTTTTTTCCATCCTCTTTTCGTTACTCTGGTATAATTCTGCTAGGCCAAGAGCATACCGGTTGGGACTATGGTTTTATTGTAGCGGATTTTATAGAAAAAAGAGACTTTTTAGGTGTCTACAATCTGGTTAAAATATTTTACCACTCATAGAAGAATTCTTGATATCTTTGCTATTGATGGTAATTTTCGTACAGCTAGTGGTAATGTTTAATGTTTAATGTGCAATTGGTGTACCAGCAATGTAACTTAGGGCCTGCCACACTCATATTGGACTGTCAACTACCCAAAAGATGTCTAAGCGAGGGTCAGGCATCCTATGGGGAAGATTCTGTTTTTGATTCAACTACTCCAAGGGCCACATGCACCGACATCTTATACTGAAAGGTCAAGAAGCAAGGGTTACCTGCTGTGCATTCTTTGATTGATTAGCTTCATCAAATAGTTTCCTGAAGAACCATAACCATCAACCCGACATCTTAGCGATCAAGACGTAAAGTATTAGTTAAATGAAAATTTCTGCATGAATCTCAAGACAAACCTTCCTTTAACTCCTGAAGCTAGACCACTTTGCTTTTTCACAGTCATCCGCAAGAGTGACCCACCACCTTGTTTCTTTGCAGATGCTGAAGCACTCATATGTTTCATGACTTTAGGGGAAAACAAACTTGATTTTGTGCCAAATTTAGATGCTGACTTTAAAACTTGTGGAGAAGGAATTCCAATTGTCTTGCTTGCACTTCGACTATTCTTTCCTGGGTCTAAACAAGCCAAAAACCCAGCTTGACATGATCGAGAGGCTATGCTGATTGTTTGTACAGTTTCTGGGCAGAAAGAGGGATTCTGCGAACCATGACATTGCAGATTCAGTTTCATAAACTCTTGAGTAATGCTATAAGAACCTTGTAGGACATTCAAAACATTTACCATGCAAGTAATCATCAGAGCCCTATTCATCCCTCCAAGGGAATCTTGAAGCATTCGGGTTAATTTACTTTCTCTATAGGGCACACGGGCTTCGTTTGCATTCAAGGCATATAAAACATTGTGGACAGCAAACAGAGATTTGTTTATCCTTGTGGTTTCTGACAGGTTGGAACCATCACTACTTTTTCTTCTAGAATCCTCATAACCTGATTAAATTTGAACAATCACACAGTTTTCAGTTAGACATAAGTACTATTGCATTGAAAATATGAAATTTAAAGATTACTTCAAGTAGAAGAACATACTTGCCAAGTCAATAAAATTTATTTTCCCCACAAGTTGAGTGTTTGAATTTTCAGTTTGAGGCGACACAACATGGACAATACAACCTATATGGCTCCGGTGAGATGGTTCAAAGATTGTTTTCTGTAATGGTTTGTGCACATTTGCTGCAGGGACATATATTTTCTTGAATTCAGACAAAGAATTTACCTTGACCTGAAAAGAAACATTTGACATTGTATGTAAAGAATAAACGGTTACGAATGCAGGAAAAACAATAAACACTTACAAATGCAGGAAAACAATTGCAATGGTCTAAGGAAACCAGTCTCCACTTTACCTTAGAAAGTCCCTTTAGTCTTATTTTTCCTTGACCATCCTCAAACACAGAAACCTCAGGCCTTCTGGAGTCCAGTAGATCAACAACTCGGTCTTGATGCACTTCAAACATTGAAACCGTAATGACTTTCCCTTCCTCTTCAGCTCTAGGTAAAATTGAATCAATTGTAAGTGCGATCAGCCCAAGTTCTTCCTCGGTTCCCTACTCAGACAAATCGCAATGTGACATCAGATATGGGAAAATTGTTTCTTCTTCATATGAAACAAGATATTCTTGTGGCCTCAACAGGAACATATCTTTTCACTTCACAACGTGGAATTATCAGCGTCGTGACAAAGAAATAGCAGAAGCAAATCCTCTATAATTGAAGGGATGACTGTAATGTTAGTATCCTTTCCACTAGTGGCAAAATTACTTTACCATTAGTGGTAAAGTTCTTGATACTTTGCCATTAGTGGTAATTTTATCATTAGTGGAAAATCATTTACCACTAGTGATAACGTCCTTAATTATTTTCTTGTTTCCACTAGCGGCAGTGGTAAAGTTATCGAAAGGCTTAGACTTTCAACCGTATCATGCAATACTTGCACGAAAAATGCCGTATATTCATATTACTCTAGAGGTCTTAATACTAATGGTAGAGATTATATTTTTGCCATTAGGGGTAATTTCACCACTAGTTGCAAAGTTACTGATTAGCTTTAGACTATACTATAAGATAGAATACTTCCACAAGGTGTCATATACTCTCATTACAACTCCCCATTTCAGTATCTCTTAATACTTTTAACATTGGTAGTAAAATGATTTTACCACAGGTGGTAAAATTTTTGATTGACTGATATTCTCAACCTTTGGATGGAATACTTGCAAAAAACGGTCTCATATTACCTCCCATGTCAGAGCTAAGGACTTGGAATCATCCAAGTATCTTCTTTTTACTTAACCGTCAAATTATCAAGAGGGTCTTAAAAAATATACCTTGATTGATGGGAAGTGAAGGGTACCAACCTGAATAGTGTAAGTCTTGCCACTGTTTCGAGGCCCATAGGCGAAAACCGTGATGTTCTGACCTCCAAATAATCCAGGAATCAAGGGTTTCACCTCTTTGGAAAAGATTTCCTCAGTGCTCATATCTTCTTCATAGCATTCATCCACATCATAACACTGCTTAACACTGTAAATCCCCAAAAATGAATCACTAATTAAGTAAAGAAAACTATTCTTGGCATTACTTAAACATTTTAAATGTAATTTCTTCAAAAGCGGTTAAAAAAGAATTCTTTAAGCCAATTAGTCAAGAAATTAAAACCCTAGAAAATTGCCAATTGAACAGAAATAATGGAAAATTTTCAAAGTTGATAATCAAAATGCTCTAATTCGAAGGCTTGTTCAGAAACCCTAAATCGAGCAGCGAAATCACTAACTACTAACCAATAGAAAAAAAATCGTCGATTGAGCAGCAAAATTACAAGATAGTGAAAAACATTCATTGAAGGGAACTAAATATCGCTTAAAACAAAAACACACTGATTAAATTAAACACACCTGGTAGTTTTCTCGGACCCAAGCGAGATTTTCACTCTACCCACCAAGTTTGAATTCGATTTCTCGTCAGGTCTTTGAACAGAAATCCAGGACTGCTTTGAACTCGAAACCCCATCAAAGGATTCGTCTTGTTTCTTCGATTGACCCCTGATTCGAGCGACAATTCTAGCTTTTCTACCTGGGTTTAGCCCCATTTTTCCACTGGAGAAATTCTGCTCAAGAGGAGGAAGAAGAGAGATTTGGGTTCTGTCGAGCTGGAGGGCTTGATTGGTGAATGTAGAGAGAAAGAGAGAGCGGAGATGTTGAGAGTGAGAGAAGGTATAAAAGAAAGAAAGAAGAGAGTGATTGTTATTTTTTTTTCCTGGTGGATTTCTTCGGATGAATGAGGAAGTAGCCGTTAGAGAGAGGAATTTGAAATCAGAGTCGTTTTCGGGCCCCTCTGCGCTCCTCTCAGTCTGACGCTCTATTTCAATCAATCGTATGCTGTAAGCTTCTCGACCAAGGGCATTTCCGTCAACGTATATGCTTTGATATTTCTTTCCCTTTTTATTTTTTTGAAAAATCATGGTTCGATGAATCTTACAAATATTGTGATTTGTGAGTTGTGCCTTGTAGGGCCTATACCAGAACATCCCTCTGAAAATATGTTAAAGGAAGTTTACGGTTTAAACATAATAAATATATGCTCATAAATGAATATAAGAATTTGCTAATATATCCTATTTTATTTTATAATTTAATTTTTTAAAACTCAATTCATCACCTCTGTACTATTTGAATCACCAATTGAATTATTAAATATATTTATTTTAATTTTTAATTTTAATTTTTTATTTTTCATACCAAATATATTTCTCCAAAGCTAACAAGTAAATTCATAAAAAAAAGAGTAAAAGCTTATTGTTTGGAACTGTGGATGGATTACTCGGAAGGTCCAAAGGGCGAATCATGTGATCTGTGTGCTACAAACTGCTCTTTGAACCACGTGTAAAAAATTGGGTTCATGTGATCCCCATTACAAATGCTCTCAGTCTCTTTTTTTTTTATTTTTTGGAATAGATACGTAAATGTCTATATAACTAAAATATAAATAATATTTTTTAGAGATTTAAACAGTTGAGAATTGAGACAACTTATATCTATATTTATGACCGATCCTCTATTGAATTTTCTTAAATTTGGCTTAATAGAAGGAGAATGCAGATAAAATTGAATTCAAAGCTAGAGTAAGGTAAAAATGATATTGGATTAATAGTATATATTTTGAGATTTGAGTCTACTATAGAACATCCACTGGCAATTTCACATGATATTTGTTAGTTTTCCATGATAAGAAAACATATTTTAACCAATCAGCTCATATGAAAAATGACATCCTCTCACTCCCTCTTATCGAGAGAAGCAAAAATAAAGTACCAAGCCCTTTGTCCCTTTCTAACATGGTATGTCATACAAACTTTCCCATACCCATAACAGATTTCCCAAACACAAATCTAAGTCTTAGAATTGGCCCTTCTGTAAAATTGTGTGTTTCATATAAAGTGAAATATCAACTTGTTGGTGAGTGCATCAAAATAAGCACTAGTACTAGAGATAGGATAAAAAGTATGAGGAGCATAGCTGAGGGAAACAAAAAATTTCACCAATGATGTTTTGTCATTTATGATACATGTACATCGGAATCTTTGCAATTGAAAGCTGAAAAGGTATACATTTTGTCAGAAAAACAGAGTGTAATCTAACAGAGCTATCCAAATAAGCATTCCAAAAAGGCTCTATATGTTGCTGGCTTGCTGCAAGCCTCGAGCTAGGTAACAATGAATGTTTGTCGAGATCGATTTTTAGTTCACAAGACTTAATTGCATCAGCACACATTGCAGCTCCTCCTACAGGTCCCATAATAATCAGGTGAACCAACCATGAAAACCGGATTTCTTTGACATTCACCTGTGGCAGCCCATGTTGGGCAGTTTTCATCTTCATCAGTGCAGTCCGTGTTTTCTGATTCAGATGAGACCTTTCTCCCACTGATGGGCCTAAGGTGGAAGAATTTCGTAGCACACCACATTTCACCTTCAAGAATGGGCTGTCTTACATGGCAGCTAGTCTGGTCAGGAGATGCATTTGGGTGGACATTGAAGAACAGAATGGCATTCCCTTTAATGGGTCTCAGAAAATTATTGAGGTTATTGGAGAATGGCCACACCTTGCTCTTTAGTCCAGAGACTTTGAGCTGCAGGAATCAAGCACAGGTTGAATGACAATAGTATATTGATGGCAAATTACTACTCCAAAGAAATACACTGTCAAGCAACTCAAGCATCTCAAAGTCAAACAAAGGGCAAGCTGATTGCAAAGCATCAAAGACGTGAACCGAACAAGCAGTTACTAGCCATGTTTCTTGGACTCCCATTGTCTGATGTACAGAACCCGTGCATTCTCTGAAACCTTTTGGTGTTATTTTCATCTAACAAAGGATCAATTGTCCACAGACTTGCACGAGGGTGGATTACTTAATAGAGCATTAGAGGTGAAATGAAGAGTTCCAGTTATATAACGATCAAGGAACTTCCCCAGTCACATTGATCAATCCCACCCACCCCCGTGGGGGTTGGTGTCAAATAGAGGTTAGTCTAGTCCCACAATTTCAAGTTGAGAAAGAATAAGAAAAGGATGATTATTTGGACTCGGGAGATGATTCTTTTGGGAATGGAGCCTGCAATGCACAGAAAAGTTTTCAACCAAGCTCAATTACTCAAACATATCAGGCTGTCAAGTTTGGATGACCATAAGACTCAAGTTGACCATATGCTTAGAATAAGAAAGGCTTCTTACAAGGGTAGAATTGCTGGGATGATTCATTCTCACCTTTGATTCAGGAAAGGAGATCTCACCACCCCGAGAAACATTTGAAAGATACAAAACAAGAGTTGCCATCAAAGGTTCGGCAATTTCCCAGGAAGATCTATTCCCAAAGTAGTCGTAATGCTGGTTTGCCTCTTCATGCCCATAGTGGACAGCCTGAAGTGACCTGCTATTCTCTGTGAACAGAGAATTATCAAGAAGGTCGGAATAATAAGAGGACAAATTACTGGAGAAACCTGTTTTGGTTGTAAAGTCAAAACATGACAAACAAGATACCTTGGGGAAGAAAGGCCCAAGCTGATGTCTTTGCCTCAATTCTGGCAACGATTTCATCCTAGATAAACAAATGGAGTACACCATAAACATTTCATTAACATGGGGACAATAAACACTTCCTTAACCACATCCTCCGCTACTAAAAAGCAAATATCAGATTTGTAATGATCCAGCAATTAGTACCCAGGCAATTCAACTGAAAAATAGGCAGAAGTAATTGCAACAGCAGGACTTCTATTCAGCCTTGCAAAAGATCTACTTCATGGTCAGCTAAGAGCAAGTGCAAATTTAAGATGGAGGTGTGGATGGGCACGTACACCATAAGTCACCCAAAAAAAAAAAGAACTTGTCAAGCATAAATGGAAAATCACAAGAAACTAAAAGAGATTAGTGCTAATTCAACACCCTTAGACAAAGAATATTAAGGAACTACAAAAATGGGCCACCCACATCTGAGAATTCATAACACAGTCCACACAAATCATGGAGACTTACTTTTGCATCCAATGTGGCTGTTGATCTTGCACCCACTTGTGCAGTACCTACTTTCCTTTCACGTGCCTGAGGAGCAACACAAATCCCTATTAGACTTAATTAAGGCAGAAACCTTAAATCCAAAATTATACAAAGAGGGTTACCAAAGAGATAAGATGGTCACACTCCTCATCAGAGGCAAACCCTCTGTAAACAAAAACCCTGTACCATTGAAGAAAACATCTAACAACATGAAAAAGATTATCCGAAAATTATCAACTATACAGCTTCAACAAGCAATTAGAGGATACTGCACTCACATACAGGAACAATAATCAACAAGGTTACCCATCAAAATACCTGACCTTGGTCGCCAAGAGAGTTGGACAACTCTTAATGGGTCTAGTCTGCCATACTGAATCGAAGGGGTCGCAACATTTTCCTGGCTTAGTTCTGCTCTTCTCAATTCCTTCCGGCTACTGCAGAAAAACAAAAGAGTGAATACAGACCACTCAGAAGCAACCACATCTCTAGTTCTACCTACAATAGAAACAATGGCAAAAAGCATTTTTCATGAACAGCCACCCTTAGGCAGAAGTAGAGACGCCATATGATATGATCCATATTTGGCAACGGTATTATGGTTCTAAAAGACTAGGGATGTGCTACAGAGACGAAGGACATCAAAAGAGGAGTTCATGGCACCGTCTACTATATTTTTTTTAAAAAAATTCATCCATTTGAATGGTGAAAATGGCATCAGATGAATAATGCAGGAAATTTAGAAATATCATAAACTTAAATCTAGGTTAGACTTACCCAGCAAACATTTGAACCTCAGATATTCAATAGGGAAATTCTTTGCCCATAAGATTACTCCCCCACCCATAAAAAAGGAAAAACAACTAGAAAAAACAATAAGAAAGATCGATTTTTTTAAAGCATTAGCAGCAAACTGCATCATTTCAGTGTGTTTTTGGGTCGGAAGAGATCAATGAGATTCGCACGCAAGACAAGAAACGAACAAGTAAATGAAAATCACGCATAGATAAGCCCACATGACGATAAATGCAACACCCAGATCAAAATAGTATTGATTTGAAGATATGCATAGCTGAAATCAATGAAATCAGCATCGATTTGCAATAATAAGAGGAATCTACTAAAGGGCAATGAATAAGAAAATGCTAGCCAAGAGTTGGATACAAAAAAATACTCACATTTGGGTCGAACAACTCGAGAAAGGACTCGTAACCGCCAACAGGATAAAAATTGGAAGAAGGGAGCCCATGATTCCTGAGAAAGGAGGGGCGTGAGAGGGAGAAATTCGGGAGAGCTTCAGCTCTTCAGTAGAACTGAAAGCTGAGAGTCATGGGATTTGCAGAGGAGACGAAGCAAAGGATCTGCTTCTCTTTCATCATGTAAAAACCATGAATGAGCTTGTAGTCCGTAAAGTATGGATTGTATGAACCGGTGGGTGAGAAATCAGAAATGAAATCAAGAGATCTCGACGAGCTCAATCTGTAAGCATGAGAACTAAAAAATAGTGCCACTTCTATGCCAGTCAATGTCACATTAATAGACATAAATCCCGATATTATTATTAGTATTTTTAAATTTATAATCGATGAAAATAGGAAGTATTTTAAAAATTATAAAAAATAGACAGAAAAAAAAGAACTTGTATTTTTAGGGTTATGTTTATGGTGGTATTTAAATTAGCTGTAATTATAAAATGAAAGATGCTTCGAATTGTCCATCTTAAAGCAAAAAAATTTCTTGAAAATATATGATAAATATTTACTTTTAAAAAATATCAATAGTAAATTGTAATTTTTTTAATCTTGTTTAGTATTGATAATTCTATAAACTCAATAGGACTAAAATACTTTTTATGTAAAAAACAATACTTTTATATAAAAGGTCCATGTAGTAGTGTAAAAGGGTATATGCTTTAGCCCTATTTGTGATCAATTTTAGACTTCTAGGACCAAATGCCGTACATCTATAGGTATAGATGGAACTTGGAAGACAGAGATTAGCAGAATGTCTAACCATAATTAATTAATTACGAATGATATACTTTTAATGCCCACATGGTTTCCTTTAATTTAGTCCTCATAGATTGATGAAAGGGGGCATGGTTCACCATTTATCTACACTAATTTAGTCCAGTCTAAGTTTCTTTACTAAATTACAGTGTGCAATGATTTGTAACAGCATGACTCATGGGAAGTTCCGTGCTTCAGTAAGGGGTTAGCATAGCCTATGGGTGTACTATATGATATATAGGGCCGGTCGGTCCAAACAACTGTAGTAATATGCTTTACTAGCCTGTAACACCATGTATGCCATTGTCATACTTCAGAAGCACTTGCATCTCATGAATTCAATGTTAGTAACCTCTGCAGTGCAGAATTAGAATGCTGCCAAATGATCAATATCCAATACTAGTCCCAGGAAAACAATGGATGCCGTCTCTCCCTCTACCTCTCTTTTCTGTGTTGATATGGATTCTGATTTATGCTTTCTGATGTCTGGTTTCTGAAACCAGTCAGAAGTTCTTAATCCAGGAAACGCTGCAGGCATTCAGACTGACATACCGTTGCAGATCAGAGAAAACAAAGAAAATAGAAAAATAGGCTCTGAAATTGAAAAGGTTGATGCATTAACTAACAATTCATGACAATTCATGCTCGGTTTTTGTCATATACATTACAGGATGTCCAACGCTTACAACCAACAAGGGAAAAAGCTTCTAAACAAAGGTGAAATAGGCAACAAAATGGTAAAAGAATAGAAAGAATGACCTGTAAAACTTCATACCACTTGGAGCTCAAGATCTTCTTGTCCTTGGAAATACGAGTAAGGCTGCATACTACGCCTCTCTACACCAGAGCCCCAAACAGAACGTATAATACTCAAAGCTAACGAAAGGTCCATATGCATATAAGCAATAACACTATTTACTATGCAACTTTTTTGGAATAAGGTGACCAGATTCATCCTTGTCAAAAAGACGTGCTACCAATTCATCCCAGGTCTCTTTCTTGTTCCTAGTAGATGACCCCTCGGAAGATCTTTCTTGCAATGATCCATCAGAGTGCTCAGTTTCGTCGTCATGATCATCAAAAGTCCCATAGTGAGAAGAATAAGAATCAGGCACAGAAAGGGAGGCAGCTCGGTATAGTGCAGCCTTGTATTCCTGGTTATGTTCTCTGGCTATTGTCAGTTGCCTCTCCATCTTTTGTTTCGGTGGAATCTCCATGACATCATCTTCATCTCTCATCAGCTGGTTTCACAAGAGAAAGCCAGGTTATTTTAGAAAATCATCATCACTATTTCCAGCCAATCACTGGCAGTTCTATTCCTCATGCCTTCTAGATAGTCCGCTACTGAGATTACCACAGATGCACATGACAAACAGGCCCTTCCAACCAGGTCAGGTCAGTCGATTTTGAGGTCGGATGGAAATAGGTTGATGGAATAATGGGGCCTTTCGTCTGTTATCAGTTTGGGAATTTATCTTGTCAAGAAAATCCAGTCACTATTGGTCAGGTGAATTTCAGGTTAGTTTCATTTGGATTGGATCATATTGTGTTAAGATCCATTTGGGTACACATTAAAATTAGATTATCTTATTTTAAGTCCAAGACTGACCTAACTTAGGGACTTCAGGCTGGTAATCAGGGGGATACACTTTTGCCAGATCCAAACAAAGGCTATTATCAGAAATGGAAACTGGATCAAATTGACTTAAGAATATACATTGACGGGTTTGAGGTTGACTTATTCATATCTCAATTACATAGTTCAATCTATCACTTTTAGAGAAGTTCAAATACCACCTTATCACAAAGAGGAAGTTTTCTCATACTTGATCAACTAAAGCATCAAGTAGATGCAAACTAACCTCCAAGGCCCTTTTGGCTTCCCTTTCTATCCAAATGATAGCATGGTCAGAAGTCGCATTACACGAGAGCACAATGTGCTCAAATCTTCCATCTACAGGCACCGCTGTCCTGACAACTGGAGGGAACCTTCCACACCTGTACTTATCACGATGTGATCAGCATCTACCAGCTGGATTTCTTTGTGGGGAGAGGGGGGTCAAAACAGAAGTTACAGAATCAACATCATCAGAAATAACCAGTAATTAATGTTTGCATTCAGACAACATGCACAGCACCCAAAGGGCTTGTTGATTTCATCTTCCATGGTATTATAATTTCAAATCACAGAATTTTGGATCATTATTCAAAATCCTTATACAAGTCCGGTGATTGAGTGAGTCTATATCACTCGTAGGTTTCAGAATATAGTAATAATTTCAGATCTTGTTATTTCAAATCACAACACATCAAAGTGAACAAGCTAAGATATTAGTTGGAAACACACACACAGAACTCATTCTCTCTTAGATAAGTAGTACCAAGTAGGGAGGTAATGTACAAAGGCACTCACAATTTAGTGTTTCACCCCATGGATATACTAATATGTGATGATGAATTTGGTGAAAACTTATAAATCACAGGGAGCATGTGGTCCTACCTGCATGGTTTCCTCTCAACAATGTGATAAAGCCGACCAGGTGCATACAACCTCCTTGGATCTTTAAGCATCTTTTCTTCTGACACGCATGTGTCCCTCATACACCGCAGGCATAATAAGCAAGGTAAACTGTAGGTACCAGAATCAAATTAGTTTTGTTCGCTTGACAAAGCCAAACTAAAGGCACAATAAACAACCCCCCAAAAAAAAAAAACAATATACCAATCTTAGTAAATCACTACGCTTTAAACTATTATTATATCACCAAACTCATCCACAAAACCAGACTATTCATGTACGTAGGTTCAAATCTTGAACAGCATAAATGGGCTCACATCAAAACAAAAGCATGTATTGCACACTACAAACTTATATATAAACTTTGCAATGTTTCTATTAAGCTCAGGAAGAAATTACCAAAAAGAGATTTGAAGATGTCTTCTAGAGGTGTTGCTGTCCTGGGTAAGAAGTCATCCTGGTTTGATCAGAATAAATTATTAGAAACATATATATATATGTGTGTGTGTGTGTGTGTGTGTATCATCATCATCATCATCATCAATGTTAAAAAGGAGTATATATATATGTGTGTGTGTGTGTGTGTGTGTGTATCATCATCATCATCATCATCAATGTTAAAAAAGGAGGGGAGGGGAAGGGAGTTAGATATAAACATTACGACTGAAAAAAAGATTTAATGGAACTGAACTATGCATTACATTTTCCTTTTCCAAGGTTAACAGAAAACATCATCATAACCTAGCAGTAAACGGCCCTCTGGGAAAGAGGAAGGTCTTCTAGTAAGATTATGTCACTCACTTAAGCAACAGACAAGCACCCAAGAAAATCAAATGCAAAAGAAGGCAGTCTTCAACAGAGACATGCAGACCTATACAGTGTGCTACATAATGATCAGATTCTTGAATCATTGTCAACAAGATTCCTTTCAACTATTGCAATCGTTTTGTAAGACATTTCTCCATATGATTCCCTCTTAGGGGAAGTTCAACTTTCTCAACTTGAAACATGTCACTTTCCTTATAAGCACATGACGTTGTAGTGAGCCAGTGGCTGACTCTGGCTGCTTCATTCTGTTTTGAACACAAGTTGGCAAAAACTCTAGATTGTTGCACACAAGTTATAACAGGCCCATGAAGCCAAGCTCTTTGCTACAACACATTATTTAGCACCTAAAATCCATCTCCAACCAGCAGTGAAAGATCTACTTCACCTAGATATAAATTATTGAAAGTCGTTAAACCCAACAGAATCATTGGGCCAAGTTCAAGAATGTGACAAGAGAGAATTGGGGTGTCCAGAGAGTCTCAAAATACTCACAATGCTAATGTAGCTTCTAGTAGATCAGTGTGTCATGGACTTGGAACGATGGAACCTGAATAGAAATATAACTGAATCAACCTCCCCTCCCCCACCCCCAATGAAAAAAAAGGATAAAAATAAAAGAAGAAAGAAAGAAACAACGCCTTCATGCACCTTCAAGTGCGCTGAAAGAAAACGCACTCTTTCATCAACTGTTTTTCACAAAAGATAACAAGAACAAGCTCTCAACAGTGAAGAGTTCGGAAAACTATTAAAATATATCGACTTATTTCACTTAGATTGTTCCTGCCACTCAAAATGACCTCTTAGATACTAGGGTATGTATAATCTTGACAAATCTAATAAGCAAGTACAATTCATGATCATTAAGCCTTATTATAGAATGCCTAATAGGTTGTAGTTATTTTGAAAATACTAAAATAAGGGAACAAATCTTCAATCAACCTCAGCAATAGAAACAAGAAGATTGAAAATTACCTGAAGCACAATAGAGTTGATGACGTCAGCATATCTCACAGCAAGATTTAGTGAAACACTCCTGGCAGGAGCAATTGCATACCCTCTTATCTTGTTCCTGTCAATATTTCCCAACTTATCTCGGTTCTGCACAGCCACCATTGTTAAAAGTGCTGCAACACCTGAGCCAAGGGAGTGTCCAGCAAAAGTCACCGTGTAATCTGGATATTTCTCCCTCAAGTTCCTCAACAAGGCACCCTCTCTGTCTAGCACCCATACAGCCGCCCTAAATAGCCCATTATGAACATAACCACCATCAAATTTCTTCTTCCCCAACTTGTTATCCAGAAGAACAGCATAGTCACTCTCCTTAGCCAAATTCAGCCCTCTAAAGGCAAGAACTATATCAGTGTGATCATGATCAACATACACTACATATGGGGGTGCATGTCCATGGGTATCTTTGTAGGTCCTTTTGCTTCTAGCCAATCTGGGTTGATCCCATAACCTCCAGGTGGTGCCCAGAGAGGGTTCCGGAGATCATCTTCATAAACAGAAAGTATGTACCGACACAAGCGAGGAACAGGCTCAAATTCTTCAGCTGTGGCAAGTCCCCAGTCCTCACTATCATGGCCGGCACTATGGAGACATCTTTTCCAAGCCCAACGAGCACAAGCTAGGCAGTAAACACACTCAAGGAGAGGGCAACCACATATGATTGACATCGTTCACTATGGTACAAGGAGGTCAAAAAGGATCAAAGAACATGTTGGTTTCTGTAAGAGAATTGGTCATGAGGGTAGCAAATGGAAACTGAGGCCATCAAATTCGAAATTTTGGACATGGGCTTAATAGGCAATGAGAGAAAAGATACTTTGTACCGAGGATTATGGAACCCCAGAATTTCAGGACAGAACCCTACTAGGGAGATCAAAAAAATAGGAAGATTTTAAGAGTTACAAGAAAGCATCATCTCCAAGCAATATAGAGCGAGTCTCGTTCAATATAAATTCAACCTTAATATAGAAACAAAGACCTTTCTAGGCCAAACCACCACAGGCACAGCTAGAACATATCAAACCCAGCTCCAAAATTGAGTTTTGATAGGATTAGAAAAGGAAATTCAGAAATCAAGAAATACCATCAACTAAGTATGCAGAAATGAATGGATGTTATCCCAAGTTACCTCAGTTTCTGACAATGCTAGCTTATTGGGGATTGCCTGAAATTGGCTAGGAGCACGGAATAGAACAACAGAAGTAGAGAGATTGTTGAATGAAAATTGCACGGTACAGCAGTATTCACAAAATAATGATAAGCAGATTGAGAAGCTGTAAATGATTCACTACCTGCAAGTCAACGCCAGAAGTGGGGTTCTTTCAAAATCTGGGTTTGAAACAAGGGATTGTTCGGTAGCTGCTACTGTGATTCATGAACATGGTAAATTGGGGTGAAATTAAAAAGAGTGATTCAATGATTAATGTCCTTATGATGCTCACTTGCTCAATTGTACGTCCCATTCTACGAGTGTGGAAACGTGCCATTTCTCTTGTCCAGTAGCTTAACAGTCTGTCAGCCGTCCCAACTCTTACCGTATCCAATAGTTTGTCTAGCCCACCCGTGTTATATGGTAATTTATTTTAATTTTTTAAATAAATTATTAAATTTAAAATTGAATTAATTTTGTGTTGAATAATTGATAAAATTTTGGTTTACTGAGTTCAGAGTCGGAAAATTTTCACTTTAGTTTAATTTTAACTAAGTTATTATTAGGTTAAAAAAATTATTTTGTGAGGAAAACTTTGGATGAAAATTTAGATTCAATTTAACCAAATTTAACTAAGGTTTTTGTTCCCATATTAAGTCGAACTATACTATTCTAATTGGAAAAGAAAAGGGATTAAATTTACCTATTGATATTCTCTGTTAGGTGTGGATTCATAATTTAATTTTCGATTTTTAAGTCTCGGGTTTATATGTCAAATCTATACTGTTCAAAATATCGTTTGAATTCCGATTATACCTATCAACTTAAGCGAGCGGGTAAAATGCGGGTCGGTTGTACTTTGTGTTCATATTTAAATCTATATACCATTGAGTGGAGAACCATAAAAAATTACATAAAATATATGTATTATTTCAACAAAGAGAGATACATACACTTAAGGTTGCAATGTAACCGAGCCGGGTTGCCGAGTGCTCGAGCTTGGCTCGGCTCGGCCAAAACACAGCTTGGGGTCGAGTCAAACTGGCCTGAGCCGAGCCTGAGCTAACTTGAAGGCATACCGAGTTGAGCCGAAGCTTAGCAAAGCTCGAGTTGGCTCGGTTTAAGCTAAGTAATTCACTTTTTTCTAAAAGTATTTATATAACGAGTATAAAATTGTCATTAAAATCAGCAAAATTTCATTCAAACCCGTATTTCTTGAATCTAATACAAAAATATATAATTGAACTTTAATTATAATCTGAGTTTAAAAACTTTTAAACCAAATAATTAAAAAAAAAAAAAAGTCGAGCCAAGCCCGAGCTTGAGATTAAGCCTGAGCCATCTGAGCCAAAGTCGAGCCTAAACTTCAAAGGATAAACAAGCTTCAAGCCGAGCCTGAGCGGACTTGTTTATACACTAATTAGGTCAACAACTAACTTAACCAACTCACATCTCTTCATAAATAACTGAAATAATTATTTTTAATTTGCATGATGTTACTTCCATTTTTAAGAATATAAAATAAAATAAGAAAAAAACTGACAGCATCTTCTGGACTGAATTATCTTGCCTACTCTACCAAAAGGATTTTCAAAATACCAAAAACTGGAATTTAAAACTTGCCCGATCCAACACTTTGACAGCAAATATAACCTCAAGTAGTCATTTCATCGTAGAAAGCTCCCAGAAGACCTAGACCTTTATTGATAAATTCAAGGATAAAAATGTGAGAAGAAACATAGGATTGGTTTCTTCTGATGGCTTATTATTGGAAAAACATCAGTGTGACACCAAAACCACACTGGATCGTGAAGCCTTCAGTATATATCAGTCAAAAAAAATGTGAAAGAAAAAACATTATACTCCATTACACGAAAATCAGTGTGGAAATAATCATGTTATTACACTAGGCTCTGAGGATAGCTTGCCAAGACTAGTTTCTGGAAACCCTTCTGACAACGCGCTCGGCCTGTTCCTTGGCTGTTGCACCAAGATCAGCAGCATGCTGTTGTAACTCCTGCAGAGATCCACCAACTTTGGCAATTGCAACATCTCTGAACTCTATGGTTCGCTTGCCTGAGTCAGATATCCATTGTTTCATGGCCGATATTAGGAGCTTTATCTTCTCGATTAGCCTGTTGATTATCTCTTTGGACTTCCCCACAACTTGATCTGCCATAAGTTTAAGCTTGTCGGTCAAGTTTTCAGCCCTATCAACTGTCTCTTCTACTGATAGTTGTTTCCCTACATTGACCCATGTGTCTTCAGCTGAGGCCTCCTCACGAAGGTCCTCACCAACCACTACTTTGATGCCTTGCCTTTCCCAGCGAAGTCTGGCTTCTTCTAGTGCTTTGGCATGCTCTCGCACTCGTTTTGCTTCTTCCTCAGCCCATGCCCTGACAAAGAAATTACTGTCATAAGGGGTGTATCACAGACAGAATATGGCAAGAAAGGCTTTCTCATCGCCTTCTTTTTTATTATTATTTTTCATGTGTGGCAATTTTATTTTTATTTTTTTCTGTGAAGTCAGGAAGCCCATTTGGAGGGAGGGTGAGGGAGACCTCCATCCAAGTGAACTTGGGGGCTCAAACTAGGGTCTATTCCCAGGTCAAGCTGGGAAAGCAACAACTGCGCTCCCCATCAACTCCACTCCATTGACGGGGTTAGCCAATTGTGGAAGCAAATGTTTCTCCTATAGATATCCAACTGTATATGCCCTTGTTGCATTCATTTGATATTATTTTCTTCCATTTTCTGGTATTTAGCTAAAGGACTCTTTGATGGACCTGCCCAACCACCTTTTTCTTTTTCTTTTTTTTTTTGGGGGGGTTGTTTGTTCGCCAATGTAGTTGGGAGGGGTAATGTCAGATAGCATGAAAAGAACTTCTTACCGGGCCATCGACAGAGCCTTGCGCTCGACCTCCAGTTCGTACTGTAATCGAGAAATTGTCTGGTTCTCTTCCTCAGTCTCTTTCCGGAGCTTTTCAATTCTTTCCTTCTCATACGATACCTCGACCTTGTTACTCAGAAGGCTCTGCAATTGCTCCTCCAGCTCACGCCTCAATTTTGAGAGAACTTCCATCTCTGATTCAATAGCAGCCCTTTCTTTCATCAAGGCGATATTTTGCTCCTCTCTCTCCTCTCTAAGCTTTTCAACTTCTTTACTTGCTTCTTCAGCCATCTTCTGCACCACATCTATTTTTCCCTCTCCATTGAAAGCTCCTTTTCAAAATTTGCATTGACATCCTTTTCAACTTCAGCTACCAGTGCATTATGTGCAGCAACTGCTTTGTCAGCAATCGACTCCGCTTCAATACGAGCAAGCTCTTCACTAACTATATCAGCTGCCTCCCCAGTTGAAAGTGCAATTGCAGCTTGACCTTTCGTGACTGGCTTATCTGGCTGGAAAAGTCTTGTGTAGCCTACAAATTAATATGAAGAACTTGAAACCCACGAAACTCTTAACAATTTGTTGCAGAAATATACTAATATGAGACCCACCAAAGGCAAGTGGCACAATTCCCTGCTCTCCTGCAGATAGGTCGGCCACGAGTGCTGGCCATGCATCTGGGTCGATCTTATCAACATCAATAAACCCAGAAAGTTGTTGCAGAATCTATTAAGGGAAAAAGCAGAATAAGTTTCCTCAATAGTAATTTTCAGCTAACCAAAGTATATTACAAGTCTTAGAATACAATGATGCCATGTTAACCTTTCTGTCAGCTTCTGGAAGTTGCCTCTTCTCTAGGGCCATCTTCCACGCCACTAGATCCTGACGAGAGAGAGGGCTGCAGGGAAAGAAATCAAGAAAATATTACAGAATGAGCAAAGCTCCATAGGCTTAAAAATCAACAGTAGCAGTTGAGCATGAAATAGCTTTACTAGAAACAAAATTAAAGAAGCACCTATCAGGATGGAAGTAGAAGGAGCCTATATCTTCTTCAGGTGAAGAAAGCATGTCACGCTTTGAAAGCTTGCTAGAAATAAGTCCGGCCTCCGCCAAGCCTGGCATATGATCACTTGATTAGTTAAATAATGGTTCAAGGCATAAAATCATAATAAATTTGTCAATGAATTTTCTCTTATGGTGTAAGAGTAGTTTACCTTGAATGGATGTGAAGTCAGGATCATCAGGTGTGATATCATCAAATGCAAGCTCAGTAACGTTTTCGATGTACATAGCAGGATAAACCTTAGAAATAGAGTTTCTAAAAAACAAACAATAAAAATATTTTACAACGCATGTAGGTTCAATTAACAAACTAATTCATCAGAAAGAAAAGTACATACCGCGAAAGAGCACTGCTTGCAGAAACTAACCAACGAGCATACTCACGGCGAGTGCAAAGTTGACCAGGTTGAGAATCACTCTCAATGACCTGTGATTGCCAAAGAAATGGGTATTGAGTTCCACATATTACTGAAACAAACAGATAAGTAGATTATACATCTCCAAAGACTAATGAACAAGTATTTAAAAAACAACTCACAGCTTATGTATGTTTAATAAATAAACCATATGAGAGATTTAAGCAATGATGTGGCCATACGTCCAAGAAAAGCTCAGCTTTCTGCGGACCAGTGTACAAAATCAAGTAACAATAAGATCCTTCTAAAGTCATTTTAGTGTATCATCTATATACATGTACTCATGAATATACATGGGCTAAATTGCATCTGCATCATCTCTTGGTAATTTTCGAATGAACAAAAGAGAGTCATTAAAGGCACCGCTGCCTTATAGCAGTAGTAAACACAGGCCAGCCTATTTACAGCAACCCTTTGCTTCGTGGCATCCATCCCTACTCCACAAGTCTGTCATGCTAGAATAGGACCAGAACACATTGACATCAGGCTTCTGCTGCACGTAACGATTTCTCACTGATCAAAGATACTGCTTATGTATCAAGGGAATCCATTGAATTTAGAAATGTTAACCTCCTTTCTTTTTTTGGTTCAAGAAGAGCAATAACAGCAAAACTATTCCAGATCTTGAACCTGGGTCACTAGTACCACCTCAAGCACTTGCCAGCCAAGCTGACATCCTTTGAAAGACAACATAGTAAATAGCTCATAAGCACAATCTGCTAACAACTCAGCTGTATACTTTCCTTCAGGAATAAGCCCCTGGGGCTGTTTCCTCTCTCGCCTTCCCCCTTTTTTGGGTTGGGGGGGAGAATGTAGGTTGTTTTCATATTATCTCCTTTCCGACTCTCAAGAATAGACTTCTCTCTAGTTTGCGAACCCATGTATCTTTATGCACTGCAACAGGCTACACCACTACATGAGGCCAACATAATTAATGAACAATCAGCACTACAACTACAGTGCTGGTTTAACCTCTGTGCTCTTTGACTTGGCTGCTTGTACTGTTCTACATGAATATACACCATATGGTCGACAGTAAATTACCTAGTAGAAGTTAAGATATCATCGTTCACCCAACGTATTTGGTTATAGTCCATTGGAGGTTGACAGGTCATTACAACAGGAAGTACAATAAGAGACTGGTGCTGATACATGAGCAACAAAACTGAAAACAATTTACCCAACACGTACCTTCAAGACTTGCAATGCTGCCAAAGCTTGCCCTTGTGTTTGATCATTGACTGCAGGAACCAAAATTTTTCCAGGAGGCACCTGAAGCGCTGCAGAAAGAAGAGTTGGTGCAGGAATTCCTCTAGTCGAGGCATCAGTAGTAGATTGAGATTCAAACACGGAGCTTCTGCCAGTGATGTTACTTTCATCACCTGCATCCCACTTATCTGAAGATGATTGAAATACAGAAAATGGTGCAACAGAAGGCTCATCCTTCTGGGAAACATTAATGTCTACTGGTGTAAAAATATTGTCACCGGAATACTGAAGAGGGTTACCCAGTTCAGCATCTTTTTCCTGCAGATTTGATCCAGCAACTCGTATTTCAACCATGGGAACATTTTCTGTTTCTAGAGTTGCATCTGCCTTAGAATTAGCTGAGCCATCTGGACCTTGAGAATCAGTGGACACAGGAAAGTAACTACTAGAAGATGGCTCAAATGCAGTGTCCAAAGTGTCTGTCTGGGTTTCTGCAGATATTCCTTGTTGTTCTGCTGTACCAAGGACCCCAAGGTTTTCAGCATCAGTATCAGACTGGATGACTACAACATCCACATCTACTTTGGTTTCGCTCTCAACAAGGGTATTCTGTGAGTCTATCAAGCTAGAGGTAATGAACGAGCCAACAACAGTTTCTGGTTGAGAAGATTCAGAGGAGGTTGAAATTGAATTAGGACTATCTACATCGTTTGAAATAGAATCAGATTGCAAATTTTCTTCGATAGAAGCATCAACCTCTGAGGTGGACTTTTCACGTTCAGACAATGAGTCCACATCAGAGTCATCAAGAGGAGTCTTTTGACTAGCATCTTCAGTTGATTCTAATGATGAGGCAAGATCACTCTCCAGACCTATCTCGCTCTCCTGATTATTATAATTTTGTGGGTTTCTTTCATCTTGGACACCAGATTCTACATCGTCTTTGTTCTCTCCCTCCCTGTAAATCTCCCCTTCTGAAGTCAACAACACTTCTTGCTGTTCTGGCAAGGGTGACACCTCTTGTTTTGGCCCTGGAAACCAGTTCAGTAGATATATGTCATCTTCCAGTTCAACAGCTATAAAATTTTAGCTATAAAATTTTAGCCATAACATATAGAAGTATAGAACTATGAGCAATACAATGAAGGCAACTTTACCCGAAAGTTTATAAAAACAAAAGCAAATGTAAATGAAATCCAATAGGCGTTCGAGCTCATCCAAACCACTAGGATTTACAAGAGAGACAGCTACTTACTTGAGTTATTCCGCTTTCTGATTGACATTCCTGCAAAGGTAATCCCAGCAACAAGAAAAAAGCTGGCAAGCCCTACTCCCACAAGTCCTGAAATCCAACTACTGCAGATCAATACTGTGACATTCAAAGTCAATAAATACAACAAAGATAGACGCTTTCAGTATTCAAGTTCACCAGCTTCCTTAACTTGGGCCAAATTTGAATCACTGGTTTGAGGACAAAATCGCATTTAGATACTCAAAAACTAATTCACAGACTGATCAACAAAGGTCCAATCAATTACACAATAATAACTCTTTTTATTTATACAGAAAAACCTCTTTCATCAACTAATTCACAGACTCATAGTGAAAAATATTGTTTCAGAATTTCACTCACCAAAGTCAAGGAGAATGCATCATTTTGTTGGTTTTCAACATTTTTGCAAACATAACAATATTTGCCCAACCTAATTCTTTCCGCCCCCCCACCCCCTTCTTTTTATTTCTGTAAAAGAGAAGTGTTAAACCCCATCTAAAACCCACAACCCAGCTAAAGCAAAAGGAGGAGATTTTCACTCACCTCCAACTCCCTTGTGCTGAGAATCACCAGACTGCTCAGCATTACCTACCCAATCATCCACAACGGGAGCACTACCCGAAGAATTATTTGAACCAACCCACGAATTCCCAGTACGACCCTCTTCCGATTGAGTACCCCTCTCAGTCTTTGACCCATCCTGGGCAACGCAGCGAACGCGAAGAAGGCGGCGGCCATGGTCGAAGCTCGATACTCGAGTCCGTACAAACAACAGTGGCGTCGGTGATCTCCTGAACTTGAAGTTGAACTGGAGCTGGTAGGAGTTCGGGGCCCATGCCAGTGAAGTCATCTCAGCAACCCCAGAAAAATAGAGAGGAAACCCAACAAAAAATGAGAGAAAAAGGTTAGATTTTGGTTGTGAAATGGAGAAAGTAGTCGTTTGAAAGCGACTTTTCTGGGTTTTTTCGCGTGAAAGTTCAGCGTAGTTGAGGAGAAGATGAAATGGTGATGTGAACACCTCCTAATAGAGAGAGGGTGAGTGAGTCTCTCTCTCTCTCTATCCTCCCTCTATCCGGGATTGTTCTGGGTTATCTTGCTGTCGCCATTGCTGTCCGATTTTGGTGATAACCTTTTCGGACTAAAATCCCGAAGGAGACTATACGATAACTCTCTCTCTCTCTCTCTCTCTGAAGAGGCCTTTTTAAGCTCTACCTACTTTTCTATGATTTTGTTAAGAATATGTAACATAATTGAATATACGACAATCTTATACTAAAATACAAGCCGTTTCACAAGGTTAATTAAATACCTTTACATAATATAATTATGGTATGGATTTTTATAATTTAATCATTTTGAAAACAATATAACAACTCTATTTAGCAGTATTTTATTAAAAATATAATTTATAAAGATTTAGATATATATAATCTTACTTTTTACTCAGAAAAGTTAGTTTTGATAATAATATAATAATAATTACAAAATACAACCATGTCAATTTAGATAAAATCTAACCACTAGAATTATATTAATTTTTTATTTTAATAATAAAATAAAATTTCGACATTTTAATACTTTGATTTACAACACACGATAGTTACAACAGAGTTATACGAAAAAAGAGATCAATTGAATATAAGCAACTAGTTATTTGGTCCAAGTATTACAAATAGGTCAAAACAACCACTCAATAATTAAAGGGTTTTTTTGTAACATCTTAATTTTTTATGTGATATTTGTAAAATGCTCAAAATTCTCTTTAAACAAAAAAAATAGAACTACCACTCTTGATAATGGGGGCTAGGAATCACGAAAAATTGAAAATGCAAAAAGAATTACTCCTTTAAGATTGTGACTTGGAAAGTGGACACACGTCAAAATTGAACACCTTTGCTTTATGGCTTCTGTACGTATGATGGTTTCACCTTGCCAATGTTTATGCTTGATTTTCAGTCTTATATGGCCTGGGCATAACAATACGCTTTTCTTTTTGGTGAAAGAGGACCAAAAGTATGATAATGCATTACAAAATTACAAAAAAAATATTGAAAAAGTTTCTAACAAAAAAGAGTAGGTTCTTACCCAATACCGAGTAACATAAAATTTCCCCAAGAAAAGTAGGAAATTTCCTAAGATTACAATATCAATTATGGTACAATGGATCTAACCAAGGTTACACAAAGGTAATCGAAGTAACGGAAACCTTCAGAGGTCAGAAAAGTTTTGCATCGGTTCGGCTGGAAGGGTTTGATCATTGTAAGAAAATCAGGGGTAGGCTTAAAGAAGGTAGAATTGAGAGTAGAGATAATCTCTAATCTTGTAGTATTCCTCTGATAAAGGTCCTTCAATCACAATTTGCTGGCTTCCAGCTCCTCCACCCTACAAAGGCAACCAAAATTTTCAGCTTACTCTCTTTCCTTTTCTTTCTTTTTCTTTTTTTTTTTTGGGGGGGAGGTTGAGTAGAACCATTGAGGGAAGGATGGGTTCACTTTGCACAAAGAACCAGAAAAGGGGGAGGGGGTTGGCCCGTCCAAGGACCCTATTGGAAGAAGATTCAGGAGGTGAAGCAGTTAACCCCCTTGGGATTTGACCTCGACACCTCTACAAGTTTTGTGCAAACACTGCCAAGCCATCCCTTTGGTTGTTAAGGTTTCAGCATACATGGTTCACTGATCATTTGTGGTTCTGTTTTGGTGGGGTATCTAATGAAGTGGGAAAGAACATCTGACCTTTTGGCTAGGATCTCCAACCTTCCGCAAAGTAACAAACTCTCCACATCGCAAGGCTCCACCAGAAAATTCTGCCTGAAAACAGAGATTTTGTTCACAAGTCCATCTCAAAATGATGATGTCCAATAGAGAGAAATCCACAACCACAATCGAAAAAATTTTAGTGACATACCTGGATGCCTTTACTAGCTAGAAACTGCTTGAAATCCGACATTTTGATGTCACCAACAAGAACCGATTTGTGAGGTGGGGCAGGAGTTGAGAGAGGCAGCAAGGAGAGCATGCCACTTTCAGTTTTCCCAACTTCAGCATCAACCCAAGCAATCTCATACTCCCCAAGCTGTTTTGAATGGATTAGGCGCCACAAAAAGGAGAGAGAAAGAAGCATGTGCACTTGTTATTAGAATTACAGAATACAATTAACTGAAACTCTTTTTCATTGTACTTATATCAGGTCACAATTCCTCAGAAAATTCTAGGGGCTCCTCCCAGTGGGATGCTTGCCATCTCCACTTGGTAACAAGTAAACCTGGCTATGATCCTCAGGTCCTACAATCCCTAGTCGCAACAAGCGCCTTCCCCACCCCCGGGCTTGTCTCAAATTCCAACTTTCTACACTGCACAGCTCGCAGACAGCCCAGTTGAATTGACGGGGCAAAAAGAGAAGAAACAAACAAACAACAAATAGCATCGATTAGGTGCCAAGTAAATAAAGAAACCATTGCTTATCTTTGAGCTAGCCCAACAGCAGTCCTATCAACAACCACAGATGGTCTATTCAACACCATTTTCCTCAATTATGACACCATCTATATATTGGCAGATTTACATTAAAAAGCCGAAGCACTAAAAGTACTTACAAGAAGTACCATTAAGCATCAGGCATTTTGACTTTTTAAGATCCAAAGCCAAAAAAGAATAAGCCACACAAAGAAGACCCTCCGACAGTCCTACCCATTTCAAATAAACATCGGGCATTTTGATTTGAGACATAATAAAACAAAAAAAAAAAAACCTTACACATAAGCATTACCAGAAAGCCACCTACACGCATATTCACTCATGAATAAAGCACATAAAGGAGACTAGGCAGGCCATAATGCCAGGATGATTACATACCTTTTTGAAGAGAACATTGCTCATCAACTTCTCTGAAAGTTGTACCTGCAAGAGGGGTAGAACTAAAAAGAATTAACTCTGCCACCAGAGATGCCTTACAGACAATGACATTGAAGCCTCCAACTGTTTACCTTGTAAGCACACAAATCTGAGGTGACATCAATTTTCTCTCCTATTTGAGGGGCATAAACATGAGGACAAACATGCTTCAAACAATGTTGCTTCAAGTGCTCGGTTGCCTCTGCTGATCCATGTACCAAGACCTGAATGAAGAGTCACAGAGACATCAGTAATGCAATTTCTGAACAAAAGGTTGCTGGCCCAAGAAAAGGCAACAACGATGAAAGAAAGGCATATTGTTATTCTCTGGGAGAAGCATCATTACAGAACCAATAAATTGACATCATAAATCTTACAAGCTTTAAAGGAGCAACATGAGCAAGAATTGACTTAATGGAGCGCCCATCAGACCTGCCCTCAAAATCCATGTAGACCAGTGAACATTTCACTTGTACCTGAAAAATAAGCATGACAAAGATTAGATTTAACATAATTCTTCATATACACATGTCGAACACCATATATAATGCCATAAGGGAAAGAACATGGGACCCATTTTCTAAGTCGTAGAATGTAGCAATAGGGTAAAATAACACAACAATGTTCAATTTATTATCAGAAATCACCTCACCCTGCAAACTTGTATAGAAGGAAAAAAAACAGTAATAGGTTACAGGATGAATGCAAAACATATAATGTGCCCAAATTTTTACCTCAACCATGGGTTTGACAGGAAGATGAAATAGAACATCAAAGAAAAACTGCATTACTTACAGTCAATTCAGTGGACACGACTTTGGAGGGCGTCGTATCAAGCATTAGACTAGCAGAGCCCTCGTCAAGTTTCCCATTGAGATCTCCAAGACCCTAAATACAACATTAACAGAGAGACATACTTATCATTGATCTAGGTTAGTATGATGAGAATTAACAGACAGACAGAAAGAAACAAAGCAACATGATGAAAAAGTTCAAGTCACCAAGGAGATAAAGGAATATAAGATAAAATTATAAATAGTGCTACATGGGTTTACCGCCAAACATTCATTGTTCTTTCAACATCATCCTTTTGAAGTAGACATCCATGCAATACAAAAACAAACACAGTCTATGTTCCCACTGAAAACGGATCTGGGGAGGTCATCCTTACTTGACAACTAGAGAAAGTGTTCAAGAATACCAAGCAGAACACAAAGATTTTTGTAAGAAAGCTTCAAACATTTGAAGAACTGAACAACCATAATATAAAATTTCATCAAAGGTATCAAAATTAAGCAGATCACAGGCAAATTAGATGAACATTCAGGGCACTTTTAATAGGTGTAAATGTAAAAGTCCCCAAAGAACCAAACCAGAACTAAGCCACAAAGTGACAAGCGGCATAAAATCAGCAAATCAACAACCATGCATTACATGAAACAAGGTTGACAGTACTTGATGAGGAAACTCTACCTGCATCGATGCATGCTCCATATTTTCTTCCTTGATCATATAATCATCGGGGTTGATGACTTCACCAAAATCATCCCAAGCAGCAGAGTTTTCAAAGAACGGAAACATTGGGGCTACACTAGTTTGAGGTGGAACGAAACCATCAATCAAAATGTCCTTATATCCATTAGCAACAGGTATACCTGCTGAAAAGCACCGACAAAATGAGAAGTAGAACACACAACTGTTAACTCATACTCGTATGGTAAGTTCCGGTTGAGATGCGAAAGATTTTAGACTGAGGGAAAATGAAATGAACACTGATGAAATAAACTTCAACCAAGGGGGATCAGATCCTCAAGAGAAGCGAAGGGCAGCTGGAATGAGCAAGTAAAGATACATACGCTGTCAAAGCTTTACACGTGAGATAGCACTACAACCATCGGACATCATTAACACCAAGATTTAACGAAAAGGAGAGACAGGATATTACTAGATGAGAATAAACAGTAGCTCATGCAACAAAGTCCTACCATATCACAAATTCCACCTCCAACCCCACGGACACAGGTGCAGTAGATGAGGAACTAGTGTATTTAACAGGTCCATCAGCAAGACTTTAATCAACCCACAATATAGCCTTAAATGCAACTTTGCAGATTAGTTCTGCGAGACATTAAGATTAGTTGTATTCATCCTTACCAAACAAGGGTATTACCAAGAATTTTCAATGATGGGCATATCCAGTACTTGAAAATACACCAAATTTGAAGATATTGAAACTTAAAAAATGAACATACCATCCGATAAAGTGCGGGTTTCACGAGAATCAATAACCATTGGATCACCCAAACTAGGATCAGATTCTGTTTTCACCTCTTCTTCTTTATTGACATTTGCTTTCAAAGCTTCTTCTTTTTCCGGTTTTGCTCTTCCTCATATGCTGCTAATTCCTCTCCCACCAAGGGCACCCTTTTAGACAGAGTAATTTTAACAGCTTTAGGAGGTGGATCTGCCTGAAGCATGCGAGCTAATGTGCCAAACTACATTGAATACATAACAATGTCTTAATCGACAAATTAGAAGTTACAAACAAATTTGGGGGGGATCATATAGGGATACACCAGCCAATATTCACAGTTTCATATCAATAAAACCATATTTCTCATGTCATTGAAAAACAGGCATTTATCAAGAAATTCAAGCAGATTTAACATCTCCGAATTCGAGGAACGCAGATAGTGGGCTATGGACTACAAAGTGGAGCTTGGACATCAAGGGCACTGTCCATTATAATCACTCTGCGACTGTGGGCCAAATTAAGCAGCATTTTCCCCTATAACCACAAGAAAAAGTTTAAATAGATGAATAAGCCAGATGATAATAATTACCTGGCCTCTTTCAGTAAAGAGGACAAGATTCTTAGGATCAGTTGCCCATTCAGCAAATATATCATGCGAAAACCCTGCTTCTAGGCTAGCCATAGATGCTAGTACAATCTGCGCAAAACTTAAAACTCAGTACATCCATTTAACAGTGAAAAGAAGAGGAGGCATGTGGTATGCAACAACTTTTAGCATTACACTAACCTTTGGGCCCTCTGGAACCTTCTCCAGTTCACTCTTGTTGATCAAAAGCGAGATATTCCTTCAAGTTTTGTAGAAATGCCTAGTAAGTGGTTTTCTCAATATATAAATAATTCCCTTTAACATAGATATCAATCACCAAATACTGTCAAAATTACTTGTCTTAATAAATGAATAATATTGACAGAAAAACAAGAAAAATAAAACCTAGAGCAGTGAGAAATAAATGGTAAAGTAAAACACTTACTTCAGAAGAAAAGCATTATCACGCGTGTGTTCAAAGGACTTCGCTATAGAATCATTCATCCACTCAAGGAAACTCTTTGCAAATTCTATTGTACTCGAGGAAACATAAGTGAGAAAGAAGATGGGATAAGTCAAATGATGTTGGGCCCAGTGCTGCATTTCCAAATGAGACCATACCATCAGTCATTGATTAAAACCAGAAAGGGAAAAACTAGACCAAACAGACAAACAAACCTGTTCAAGTATTAAAATAAGTTCCAGTACTCGCCCTGCTGTATCAACTGGAAGTAACACCTTCCCGTTGGCTCTAAGAGTTTTCATTATGGCATCTAATAAGCAGAGAGAGGGAAACATAAGAGATAACATCAACTCTAAGACATCTTGGCATTTTTAGCACCTTAAGCTGTTCTTAAGTTCATCGTAGAAGACCCTAAAATAAATTTTTTTAAAAAACAGCATTCACCGCACTGGAGGAGACTGAAACTAACGGATGGTGAAAAACAAAATCAATAGCAAGCCTTTTCCCCACCAACCACTTTTGTTGTATTACAAATCGCAGCTCATTGACAATTAAGACAAATTCATAAATAGAAAGGAAGACTTGTGTTCCTCACATTGAAGCGCTTTAGGAATGTAATTATGATTGCATTATGTAGATCTTATAAAGGGGGATGCACTTCAACTAGATAGGAATCAGTTACTTCTTAATAGCTGCAAAAAACCAAACCCAGTGAGAGAGAAAGAGACAGACCTAAGAATTCATGATCCCTTTGACGTCTTGAAGGTTGATTACTCAATGCATTGTAAGCATCCGTTATTAGCACAGCAGGGCGAACAAAGGATTCAAGAACAGTTCCATTTAAATGCCTGATCCACCAACAATAGATCAACAACCTCTACAAATCAACTCACATAGGAAAATTTAGATGGAAGTAGACAACAAACCTTTCCTTACGATGATTAAAGTCAACAGCATAGATGACATCCTCCCCATCCTTTGTTATCTTCCACACTGTACCTCCCAAGAGATGTCCAGCCACGTGTGGAGCAATAACTATTCCTTCACCCTTGTCTAGAGTAGATTTTTGGTCAGAAAATCGACACTATGTAGCAGCATTCAACTATGTCGAAACTCGAAAACCATCTGAATGTATAATTACACGCTAGGGACTGCCATTAACCATCAACAGTAGTGGTCTACACTCTAGGTCTAGCAGACAAGCAGGTAGAGCTTTGCAGCCTTCAATGAGACAAAGGCCAAAAGAGATTGAACGAGAGGTGAAAAAATTATTTTAACACCACCAAAAAGTCAATCTCTTCTCTGAAATAAGAGAATCTTGAAATCCAGTCATGTTACCATAAAATAATAACTTCAGTACTCTAGCAAAAACCGACTACAACAACCCAGTTTGATCCCACATCTCACTCTGGCGAGGTATTGTTCTTGTCTACTCTTAAAAAATATTTTTCTAGCGCAATTGATTTCTCAAGCTGCAATAAAAGACACATACCAGACAAGTGATAATTCTGGGAGTAAGTCAGTCTCGTCACATTTTGAAAAGCAGCATCAATGTCATCAAGCGTAAACAAATCAAATTCGGACACTTGCTGCAGACAGAAGTACCAAATTAGCATACAAATTGTAGCATTAGCTGTAGAACACGGCAGTTGTGGGTTAATACCTGCATGTCATTGCTAACAACTCATACTCCCCTAAATAGGTATATCCCTTTTGCCCTGTGGTATACCACTTTAATTAAACTTTCCCACCACTTTACTAAATGAAAAATTATCAACAAGTAGAACACGTGCTCAAGAATCCAATCATATTTTAACCTAGAGAAATAATTATGGGTTTCCATCTAACAATGAAAATATTTTTGCAGATTTCTTCGCCTAGAATTATGAGTCATCTCTTTAAATGAAACAAAAAGGAATTGGTCTGACAGGAGATCCAACTTCAGAGATAGCATTTCACCTTGCGTGAGAGATAGTGATCATACATAGTCAGCAAGCCTAATCTATACACAGGCTCTGTCGCATATATTGGTGCAGACAATCCAAATTGCTTCATTGCATATGGCAAAGCACCAAGGTGCAGTGTGTCGGGATATGAAAGAAGAACAGCATCTATAGTAGAAGCAACCCTGTAAAACAAAAGATAGTTGAGAAGTATGTTCTAGCCTACGTTACTTGTACAACTCTTCATTTTTCTTAAAGTACCTGTCAGACACTCAGCACTTGGACATAGATATGGACACCCTCATTTTAGACCAAAAATGTACAAAAAGTTTCACAAACTTGCGTCAGACATTGGATCCTTACACATGGGTATGGTCAAGTCCAAGTAGCATAGGTTCTAGTCTTAGAACTTCTAGCACTAGCATGTATCCAGCATCAGAATTCACAATGCAATTTTGCATTGACAAGCTTGTGATACTCTAAGACATCTGCCCCAACCCCCCTTTTCCTCTTCGGGCAATTGAGACCAAATCCCTCCATTTCTCCAACAGCAGTCATAATATTATTCATCGGGTCAAGTTTTTTTTGATAGAAAAATATCGGGTCAAGTATTTTAGCCAATAAAAACACAATAAATTCACATCTTGTTCACCTCTGTCTAGACCTCAAATACGATCTTGGAAATAAACTTAAATCCGTCCTCCTTATGAGGAATTCGCCAATTCAAACAAAAGTTGCACAAAGCTCTTCAGCAGAATACAAAGCTATGCAACAAATTCAAATTAATTAGCCCAAAAAAACTAGGAAGGGAGAGGGGGATTCAACTATCTATGTTCATCAACATATTCTTAAATTAAAAGGGGCAGCCAAAAAGTCACTTGCGTTTGCTAATGTTGCTGCACCATTGAAGAATAAACGCCATAGGAGACAAATTGGACAACTCTGACACCATTGAACAGTAGAGAATGGGAGGGATATACAGACCTGGAGAGGGGCTGGAGAAGGGAGGGATCGAAATGGTCATTCCAACCGCAATCGACGAGGAAGTTGAAGCCGTCGATGGAGACAAGGTAGGAGAGTGGGTTCTCGCTGTATACTCCACACAGTGGAGTCACCTGCACTGATGTTCCCATCTCTCTCTCTCTCGGTCGTGAAAGAGAAAGAACAACCCAAAGGGGGTGGAGGGAATTTTGAGCCCGCGTTTCCAGATTTTAGCAGGGCTTTAGCCTTTTTAGGCTTCGGGAAGACATCGAAAACGAACGCCCGTTACATCCCCGAGCCCCATCTCCGCCCTAGAATTCAATTATGTACGGTGCACTCTCCTTTCTTTCTAGGGAAATTATACAATTTTAATTTTTAACCCCTTAAAAAATTATGTTTGCATAAAAAAAAAACGTTTTTATATATAAAAAAATGTATTCTCACTTTCGACTCCCTTTTCTTTTTTATATTAGAGTGTCCTTTATAACTCCTCTACAATTATATCCAAAAAAATCTCAATTTTTCATATGTATTATTTTCTTGTGCTTTGTTTGACATTTATTGGATGAATTCTCTAGGACTTGAAAATATGTTTACTGTTATTTTTAATAATTTATGAATTATATTTTGTATTAATGGAAATGCTTTTCAATTCCTCTATAAAATCTACCCTGTATCAACATATTTATCTTATAAAAAGAAGTATAGTAGATATATATGTATTTATTTTATGAAAAATGATTTTAGAAAAAATCAAGCATTTAATGTATTCAAAGTTATAATTTTTTAGGACATGATTTTCATGTTGACATATTATATTGTTTTTATTTTATTCAGATGCAACAATTCTTCATACATCATTTATAATTTTTGAAAAAAATATATAATGTTACGGGATCAATGATATAACGTCATCATACTTTTCTCAATTATATATTACGTTTATGAAACCTAACATATTTGTAACTTCTCAACCACATGGCTGGCTACCACCAAGCAATTTTTTTGTATAATACCATCTAAAAAATATCAGGTAATAATTTGCACTAGTCTTAAAACCTTATATTTTTTTATGGTTGGAAAAATTTTGTCCAACCCCATTTGTACGATCAGAAAAACAATTGAATTCAGTCATGATTTTTTTGTCCGAATTTAATTTCGGACATAAGATTTTTATATTTCTAGTATCCGAACTCAATTTTAACCCAAACTTAAGTTTGCCCAAATTATCCGACCCAAAAAAATGAGTATCGAACAAAGAAATTAGTTTGATAACAAATTTATCCAACCACTTTTGACCCGAACCAGCGTTAATTTAAAATCCTAATTTTTTTGTGAGAAAAAAAAAGTGTACATTTTTTTTTTTTTTGGTGAAAACCCATTTCTTCGCACAAGACAAATAGAAATTTGAGAGAGAAAAACACCACATTTGATTACCATATGGTTACCATTCAACTTTTAGTCGTTCATCTCAAAATGTATGAAAACACCCATCTTTTGGGCCTGATGCTTGCATAAATTCGATCTTCCAAGCTTATATTTTTGGCTTCTTTATCAACCAATTCAATAGGGGGGTCGCTTCCTCAAGATAATGAATATATCATTCACCAAGTTCCTTGACATGATACATTTCAACATGGGCATGAATCTTTTCAACTTATATAAGGTAAAGATACAATTGTTGAGAGATGGATATTATCCTATCATCCATTCGTCCATGTCAACTACACGAGATGTTCCAGCAGAGAAATTTAAACAGGCCAGTAAATCCCCCTCCCCTGCATAACTTTACATTTTTCAAGCCCTCGGTTAGAGCATGATATATGTGAATCCAAGTACTCATACTTCAATCGAATGAGCTTTCTCATTCACCATGTTTGGCATTGGACCTTCCCAGAGCTCTGTAAGTTCCCTTCTCATCCAAGAGATTACAATTATCGGACCCAATGTTGAAGGCACCTGCATCCACAAAGAAGCACACATTCAATAATGTGGAGATGCTTCTACATGTGCATTTAGCCAATGAAGGGGAATAAATAAACACTGGAGTACCACCCATTGGGTCACTTAGATGGCCATCTGAATCCTTGGTTTTAAGAGTTTGCTTGCTAATTAATTAGTAAAAAGGAGGCAAACACTCATCGAAGAGACTTGTAGTTGTTCCTCTACCTACATTAACAGTGCTGTTTCAACCCAATTCTACATTAAACCAAAGTGCTTGTGTTGTACACCAACGCTTATGACATAGGATAGACACTTGAGATTTCATTTTGAACCAAAGAATATGCAAAATTTCAAAATAAATGAATTCGAAATCTGCACAGTAACATCAAAAGCCAACTTTAAGTTCAACAAGATAACAGGGATTCAAGCGTCTTCCACTTTCTTTTTGAATTTGTTGCAAATAGTGTTCCATTAATTTGTAGCACACAACAACCTCAATATTGTTGATTAGAAGGTATATAAAACTGCCTTTTTCTTTGCCTTGTTCCTTTTCCCTGGAGTAGGGATATCCATACCCAATCAAAAGAGTCTTCCATATTAAGACAGGAAGCAATGTGATCACCACCAGAGTAGGGTTTTAGACACATCTATCTACAAAACTCACCAATACTATATAGCTCACAGCAAGACACTTTGCACCCATTCAAGATCATGCAGTAATCATTCCTTTGCCACATGTAGAAAAAACACAAAGAATGACTTACCAGGTACAGAAGAGCTGGCTGTGGTGAGTGAGTCAAAATCCCAGCAGCTAAAGCAACTACAAGTCCAATAGCATATCCAGAAATGGCATACCATATGTACTTGTGGCCTCTAGATGATGCAAAATCTGCGGGGCTGACTGTTTCCCTGCTTTTTCTATGATCAAAGCAGAGAACTAATGCCAGGAGCATGGCAGGGATAGCCTGAAAGACAATGACCATACAAAATTATATAAATTATATTAGTCAAGAAGTACTTCAAAAATTAAAGGTCCAAGTCAATATATTATAGATAGAAACCAACAGAATAAAAGAACTGTAAAGATGTCAGACATATAGGATCAACTCAGTCAGTCACTCAGTCATACCCAGCAATCAGAAAGTCGATATATTAAGGATAAACATCAAACATATTTAACACAAAACCTTATTTTTATTCGAGAATGCAATAAAAACTTATATATCTATGTTTCTTGCATCTAATTATTTTAGACAATTCCATACATCTATCTAAATGAACCCTCATTTTCGCTACATTTTAGCATCTTTCATATTCCATTCCTCCTCAACATATATCTTATTAGTTTTCAAGTTCAGAAAATCTTATCCAAAATAAACTCTTTAACCTTATTTTTTCTTCTAATGTATTATGTAAATAAATGTAGATTGGTGACTGCACAAAGCACGAAATTTAGGCTAATTCTAAACAAAACTCTGTCCGGTTTAAAACAGTCAGCTAGAACAGTTATTAATTAAATGAATGTCATACCATATCTCCTAGACCAAGCATCATGAAGTCTGTAGCAGTTCCTCCAGGAATGACTCCACCTAGCAAATTCCTAGGGAAGACAATCTTCACTGGCAGCTCCAATTTCTTTGTAATCAATTGCAAACCTGGAAGACTTAAACTATTAGCCACTGTATGAACAGGATTTGAAGCCTGCTGGGTGGCTACTGAGACCATTACATTAGCCCCAAAGAATCTCTCAGAGTAGAAAACCCAAAAATGTCGTACATAAACAAGCACGCGAGAAGCATTGCACAGACTTTTATATTTGGAAGCCGTACATGGCTTACAAATGCAATACAAATGGAGATCCCCAACAAGTTGTTCAGTATCCAGTGTCCAGATACAAGCCAAGCAGCTACTATACTAAAGCATGCAATTAAGAGAAGCCCTTGGATCCGGGTAAATGATTTTGAACAGCACCGTGAAACAAATGGGTCAGCTAATCCAAGTTGTGATTTCATTTGATTGACATAAGGTGATAGGCAGAAGAAAAGGGAGGAGGCAGAAGCAACAGCTGTGAAAGCAGTAAGGAGTTGTGACACAGAAGAAAACAAGTAGAACATCAAGATCAAGCTCAATGAGCTCATTACTGGGATCATCAGCGCTTGAGACCTATCCAACGTAATTGATGCTTCAGAAAGATCACGATTACGTTCCATTTCTTTCCCATAGTTCAGGGCACGAAATGCAGATCCAAAAGTCACAGCAACTGCCGTTATAATGAGGGTAATCGGAGCAGGCTCTAACAAATACATAAGCTTCCACAGAGATTCCATAATTAACCACGCATGCAACTTGCTCCTTACAGGTAGGTCAGGTGTTAACTCTGATGCCCCTAAGAAACTCAGAGTACCTGAATAACTTGTGTAATAATGAACGTCTGCAGCCAAAGTTGCGTCCTTTCTCCAGTGAATTTTGTACCAGAGAAATCACGCAACCTGAAAATAAATTGAAGTAGAAAAGGTCAGTTCCAATCCAGCTAATAGAGATAGGCCAATTTCAAAGCTTTAACAGTCAGTGATATTAGACAAAGAAAACCTTGTCATTATGCATAGCAATGCATAACGAACAACATTACCACTAATAAAACAACTGGCTTTATGTCAACCACTAATCAGTAAAAGAAGCAATCTTCCACCATTCATTCCAAGTCAATGAAATGACACCGGTACAAAATCTATTTCATATAGGTAATTATGCAGAGAACGCCAGTGGAAGAGTGATCTAAGGAGGTCATGAACAATTACAGTAAAGAGAACCAATAAAGAGATGGATAGGCACCAAGGAAAACGAAGCTTTAACAAATAGATAGACTAATAATACCAACAGTGCATTGCCAACAATGTTTACATAACAACTACCCACGTGCATACTTTATGGATAATTACATTACTCGAAATGATAAAATAAAATAAAAATAGTGCACATACTATTAGCACAAGGAACACACAAAAAAAGGAGTCTAGAACGCAAGCCACTACTTTTGTCTACAAAATTATTCCCAATACACCATTGTACTATTCAGAATCATCAACTATGTCCTCATTGAGATGCAACTAGGCCCAGAAGGTTTGATCACCTCCCGCAATTCATCCCATACCATAACCCTAATTCTGCCAGAATCCCTGGTGTTTCTGTCAGGCATTCCTGTGGGGCATCAAGGTTACTTCTCTAACAGTGCCCAGCCCAATAAAAACCTCTCCTTAAACAAAGAGCACAGCATAGCGAGAACATAACAGCCAATAAGCTAGTCACATATCATAATATTCTTAGCCCCTAAAGCATCTTCCAATCATATCTAAAAATAATACAAGCTCAAAATCAATACTGTTTAAACTGGCAAATTCAGACAAATGACTAATATTCACCCAAAAGGTTGATCTCATTACTCAATACCTATCTACCACAAGAAGGTGAAGAGTAGTTGAGCTATAGCCATAGCCAACAAAAAACTTAAATTTCTTTCATGTAAAAGTGTAATGAATTGTCCTCAGCCGCATTTCAATAACTTTTTCTTGGACATCAATTTGCTAATCATTCATCCCCAATTTAATCGTAGCAGAAAAGGAAAAAGAATGATAAGGAGTAACATTTTCCAAATTAAGGACGAACCAAGAAATCTTAGCTGCTATATCATATTTCAAATCACACCTTTTCTTGGATTACTTTGAATGACACGTTTCGCAATAAAAACAAGGTAACAGGAGCCATGAGCAACATCAAACATCAATCTCAACGCAACCCAGAAAATATTTCACCCTCTATTTCATACCCATCGACGGAAAAATTAGTACCCAGTAACGCAAATAATCACTCTAGGGATTGCAGCCCCAAAAACCCAATAAACTTTTGCACAAGTTTCGAAATTGAACATGAACAGAAAGCCAAATCAGATGAAAAAAATGAGATCTTAGTCACACATGAAAAAAATGGCCACACAAATAGGAAAGCGAAAATTAGGGATTGGGAATTTGGACTTACCTTGGACTGGAAGGAGTTTGGGCAGAGAGAGAGGGAGCGAGAGGGAGAGAGAGTGAGTGGAAACGGCTTTGCTTGCTCTTCTCGGGAGGTGTTTTATTTTCACTGTTTATGGCAAAAGGTAGTCAGAGACTGACTGATCAGGAGCAAATTTTGCACGTTAGTCCTTCATCTATCTGGTATTTTCAGCCTATACTCCTGGGCCGTCGTGGGCCTACAAGCTTTTTCAGATTTCAACCATAGTCAAGCTCTAGTTGGGCCCTCACGGGATTTCTTCTTTAGGCCCACCTATATTCACCACCCATTGCATTCTTGCGTCATTTTTTCTAAAACAATCTTATTCAACAATCTAAGAAAAAATTTCTTTATATTTACGCGACTTTTTTCTCCTATAAAAAAATTTTTTAAAAACCTTGTTTTCATAAGTATCCCCCATTCTAGTTCGAGTCTAAAAAGGTTACTAAATAGCATAAAGTTATCATCGTACAAAAATTAGATATTCGGCCCGTAATAACATACATTGCATACTTGTACTTGATAACACAATGCATTGTTCTGTTTGGTGTTTCATTTACATATATAGAGTGGGCAATTGCAACAAAAAAAAAATTGTAGAATGATCAGCAATCTCCCCTACAATACATCAACTTTCCATGGTGGGCTTATAAAATGGGTTGTAGTGATAATAGAAGAAGTCGTGTCTTGTTTAACTATAAGTAAAGAATACTCGTTGGGGTACATCTAATGTGGTTCATTAATCAAATAGTGACTTATGACTTTTATCTTTTTGGCGTTTTTTTCTTAATCTACGATAGTATTTCATTTCATTTCATTTGAGACATATTACTATTGGTCCATATAAGATAAAACTCTTTCATTATATTCTTTTTATAAAATATAATTTGTTATCAAATAGTGACTTCAACCCCTTTTGTTTTTTATATGTGATCCTTTATTTGAGTTGAACTACTGTTGGCTAATAAAAATTTAAAAATTTTCTCACTAATCACCATATTTTGTACATTACACGACTCCTTGAGACGTTATGTGAGAAAAATAGGTATAAACTACTTAAGCTAACATATGTCCATAATAATAACTTTTACCTTTAAATGGATGCCAAATGGACAGGGATTATGGACTGACATCATATATAGTTTAGCATTATAGCCCAATAATGGATTGAAAAGGGAAATATGTGGTGTTTGGGGGAAGAGAAGTAGATGAACGAAAAGTACAATAGGGAAGGGAAAAATTGTACATAATTAGGTCTACATATATGATTGACATGACCTAATAATGTCAAATACATATTTTACCACTTAAGGTGAAAGTTTGGTATGGTATCTCAAGTTCAAACCTTTTGATGATAATAGTAATACAAAAGTTTGTTTGTTTTACAATTTGGCCAGTACTTTTATCTGCTATATTTTAACGTTGCTAATTATATGGGCAGAGTTTTGAAGAGGTTAAGGGTGTCAATGGACACTTTTGGCCCAAAAAACTTTTAAATCGATCTGTATTTGGACCAAAAAATTTAAAATTATAAATAATTAGACACGTTTGAATTTGGCTCAAAAGACATTTGACGTTTTAAATTTATGACTCAATCACCGGCTAACCACTCCCATTTAATCCTATCCATTAGTAATCACTATTCATAACTATAACCGTTAATTTTCGATTTTAGTCTGTTAAACTATATTTACAATAAAAGATGGTGTAAAAGGTGCATCTATGTTTCAGTTTCTGTGATCGATATATTTTTAATAGTTTTATAATAATTTTATATTAAAACTTTGAAGTGGTAGTCGCCAAAGGTAGAGTCGTCTTCAACAGAAGACCACACAGTCCACAAAGTTTGTTCACCTTCAACAATAAAAAACTTAGCTACCTGCAACCACCTTTGGTAAAATTCAGACAAAAAAAAGCCACGAATAATTAGAAAGTCAAGGAATGAAGAAAGCAGAAGGAATAAGAAGATAACAAATCCAAAGCAACAAGTCAAAAAGATACCGGTAGTATTTAAACAAACAAAAACCAAAATTAAGAACATTTAGCTAAATTAGTACCTGGGTTAGATTTTCACGTTCTTTATTAGGGTCGGAATTTTAGTGGATATTGGATATAACTTTATTGAGGGCAGTTGCGGGCATTGTCTTATATAAAATGTTTATTTTTAGGATTTGGTATTCATTGGATCTGATTTAATAACTGTGCATCGTCATTTGTATAGAGGATGATAGACCTACTTGTCACTTTGTTTGAATCTAAAATAAGTAGTTAAAAAAATTTGATAATCAATGGGATGTTTTTACTATCAGTCATATTTTTTTTATTGTGCGATTATTTTAAAAACTTGTTTCAACTTTGAATTTTCTTTCAACAATTTTGTTGATAAGTGGATAAGTACAACAATAATAATATTTAAAATTATATATAAATAGAATAGTAAAAAATTTCTATCCGCGGACTCAAAAAAATCTCACATTTATAATTTCTCTCATTTACATAACTCAAGCATAATTATATAAAAATTTAAAGAAAATAAATATCAAATCAATTACATTATATTATTTATACTCCTCACATTGAGTTCGTTTTCACAAATTTAATTAATTTATAGTACCATATTAAAGAAAGAGAAACGAGAAAAGAAAGAGGCCATTGGTCGGATCAAGATCCGTCCATCAATCATTATCACCATATGACATTATTCACCATCGTTGGGCAACGGTGGGGTGGCTCTGGCCCCGGCACTCCTTTTTCTGTCTTTACTTTCTATATACTATACATCCCTCTGGTTTCTCTTTCCTCCCTCTTCCCGCCATTCTTCCCCACCAACGGCCAATCCCAATCCCAAGCCCACACTCTCGTCCTCCTCCATTGCAGTCACATTTCACCTCATAAAACACCCAGTAATCTCCTTCCTTAACTGTACATCCCTCTGGTTTCTTTCTTTCTTTCTCTGTAGGATTATACACAGTTATCAGTATCTCCCCAGATCCTGCTCACACTTATTGTTGTTATTATTATATCCCACTTTCGCTTTCTCCTCCGTCATCGTGGAGGCGGAGGACGGGGAGGAGAGAGAATGGCTGTAAGGCTAGGAGTGGCACTGCTTGTGATACTGGTGCTAACGTGCGCCCCGTGGTGTAGCAGCTCGCAGGGATACGAACGACGTCTTTTGGTCAACATGACGCTGGTGTCAAGCGCAAGAGCCAGAGTTCTTGGCGCCTGTAAGTAATAATATCAAACCCTTTTTTTTTTGGTTCAAAAATTTTATCGGAATAATTAATTTGGGAATGAAGATTGCTTGGATGGGAGTTTGCCCGCATATCATCTCCATAGAGGATTCGGCTCTGGAGCACGCAATTGGCTTTTGCAATTTGAGGTACTTTTTTTTTAATATTCCATTTTGTTTTATTTTCTTAATGGAAATTTCATTTTATTTTGTCATGGCAAAATATTTGAGATGATGTATATTTTTTCTTTTTCGGGTTCAAAGGAGACATAAAAAATAAAAAATTAATACATATAACATAAGTGGATAATTATGTCTAGAAAACCTAATGTATTATAGCAATATTAGAACTTAAGCAAATATTTAATTAACTTTGAGATGATATATAATTTTTAATTTTGTATTTGTTTCATCAGATCATAAAACACATAAGTCCATCTTCTTAAATTGTCCAAAATAATCCTTGTCCGCATAATTCGATAGTCTTTGAAACTATTCTTATATTCTTTAATTTTTCATTTTAAAGAAAGACATACCAAATTAATGAATGAAAATAGTCAAATAGGAAAAATAAAAAAAAGGAATACAATACTGTAATTTTTGTCAAGTCAGCATATCAAAGTGCTATAAGAGCGCGATGTGCCAACATAAAATTTGTCTTTGTTTATTTTATAATAAATTCATCTTCAACAAAAAAATGTTACGAATAAGTTCAATTTAAACTAAAAGATAAAAAGTCGCTTTTCATTTAGCTAAACAGGAAATGCTATTTGTTTTTATTCATATTCAACTAGTAAAGATAAATATAATTTTTATGATCGTATTTAGGAGGACGATAATTACTCGGAATGAATAAAATGACTATGCTTATGACTTAATACATACTAGTTTTGATGCATTAATAAAATTTGGAGGAAGGTAGATCTCATGCTTTTAAAATGAGATTTTGGATTAAAATAAAATGTACTTTGGGGGTATTGAACGTTTATATATCAAGTTATAAAGTTGACTAATCATATATCTGTACTTTGGGGGTGATTTTTTTCTAAACTATGACCTATTTAGAGGGCATCAATTTGGTTGTTTTATGACTCGTTAAGCTAAGAAAATTGGAGTTACTATGCTACACCCCACTAAATTAATTATTGTCGACTTGACACGTCATAAAATAACCAAATTGATGCCCCTTAAATAGGTCATAGTTTAGAAAAGAAAATCACCCCAAAGTACGGTGCATATTTACTTTATAATTTGATACATAAACGTCCAATAACCCAAAGTATAGTTTATTTTAATTCAAAAACCCTTTTAAAATTTAGAAACCTTCCTTCATTTAGAAAGAATTTCAGTTGGAGACTTTTATAAAAATACCAAATAACAAAAATCAGAAGACAAACCAGGTTTTTCTGAATAAATTTTTGATAATTTTGCAGATTTTACACTTATGTATAACTTTTCAAGTGTATTTATGGCAGGCTTATATGTATGCAAAATCTTGGAGACCCACCACCATGCATAATTAATTCTTGACTTAATGAGATCACATTCTCTCATATGATTCACTTTCATTCATAAACATCAGTGTGGTTATAATCCAAATGATTTGAAACTTACATAATATATATATATATATATATATATATATATATATATATATATATATATTTGTCAATAATAAAATTATAAAAATTTGTATTGTATTTTTGGGTGTAATATACTCGAAAAGTCGAAATGATCCCATTTTATATTTCATTCATGTGTATTTGTCATATAAGTTGGATTTAATATGTATAGCTTAAGAAAAATCGGTAATATATACCAATACTCATAAGAATATGGTATAGAAAAGGTAAAATTTATAACATAGTAGTTTTGAGCGACTATAAGATAAATAAAGTAAGTTCCATTGAAAAAATGTCACTCTATTCTAATGTTATGTGTCGAGTAGTTTAATTGGACTTCTTTAAGAGTCAATGAATCGAACTTTTTGTGGTTGTTTGTTGGGCTAGTTTTGTTGTATAACTTGACTTATTGGCCGATTAATTATTGAAAATAAAATTATTTTCATCATTTTTTGATAGTAAGTGCATCTAAGAGGTTAGATTTTATTATATAAGGTTGAAAAAAGATTGAAAAAGAAAGGAAAATTTTAGATGCTAATTGTGCAATGATAGAGTCACGTTGGAAATAAAATGACGAAGATACATAGAAAGAGTAATGGTCCTGGTTGTCTTAAACAAGCAAGTTTGGTGAATTTTGACATTTGTGTGTATTAATCAATGGCTAATCATGGTGAGATTGATGGGTAGGGAGGTGGGTGGTGCAATGATGTGGAATCATGCCTAGAGAGGGCCCAAACACGCCGTGGATCTACACGCTACATGGTCAAGCAGGAAGTCTTTTCTGGCATCCTAAGCGACAATCAATCCCTTAATCCAGGTTCACATTCTTCGAATAAACTCTTCCCTATAGTGCATGTATATCTATATTTCTGATACCTCAACTCTTTGTCAGACCTTCGGTATCTTTGGATAATGGCATGATATTTGACATTTAACACTTAGACACGTATTTTTATAGGACACATTATACTGTAATAATCCTAGTAACATAGGTCTTTATGTATGACTGGTTTGTAGGGAGGATAACCAGCTAACTCTAACATAGGTTCATTTTATCCCATTATGTGTATTCATGTTAGATCCTCTATATTTGGATAATAGTACGACACTTGACACTTGAACATCTAGACACGTATCTTTATCAAACACTCCATACCGTAATGATCCTAGTAATATAGCTCTATACGCATGATCGGTTTGTAGGAAGGAGAACCAGCTAACTCCAACCACTTGGGGACCAACCTTCCTTGTTGTCATTAGTTATTATCTGCCTTGCTTTGGTCACAAGCTAATAAGTCATAATTGTTTCAATCAATCCAAGTAAAGCAAGGGTGGGGATTCATTTTTAGAATACTTGTTTGTATAATAAGAACAATATTCACAGTGGATTTTAACTGTATAGGTTGTCAGGAGATTCATATATAAAAATAGAAATACTGATTGTGAAAAATCCATAAAAAATATTTTATATAAAATTTCTTACTTGTAGAGAGCTTGTTTCTGAATTATTATTTTATTGAGATTCCGTTCATGATGAAGCAAAGTATTGGATGTGTTTCCATCTTTCTTTTATATGCTCAAGAAAGACTTTTTTTTTTTAATTTTTAAATAAGCCACAAAAGGGTAATACAATACAATGGGGAGGGAGAATCGAACATGAAATCTAATGTACTTAAGGAGTTCGGTCTTGACCACTAAATCATAACCTCATTGGTTGTTTAATTAAATGGGTGATCCGATCCAACATAGTAATTAAGAATTAGGCTTAAATATGATCATTATACATGAAAAGTGTCAACATAATTTCTAATAGATTTATTTTCTCTGGAGGCGAGAGAGGTACCCACCACGGTAATTTTTTTTGGACAATAATAAGTAGGTTTATTCATTGGACCTGTCCTATAAGGTGTCATCTCTTTTAAACCGTAATTATCAAATCAACAGAATTTCTTTTTCTTCAGTTATATTACACCTGAAAACCGCAATAACCTTCTAATTTTCGGTGACAATGTTTTGATCAAATTATCATAATATGTTATTTTTTTTATAAATTTCTTAAAACCAGTCTCTTAATTTAAAAATTCAGGTCGGGCAAAAATAAAATATAAAAAATTGTTATGATAATTTAGTGACAAACTCCCATGTTCATCATGTTCATATAGTTTGTCCTGGTTCAGGCTGGTGGCCCAGTTTGCAGACCCCAAATTAATTTTCTTTTGGCTTGGTTTGCAGCCTTATGTTAACCATTGAGCCATGCATTTGTCGTCCACTTGTTGTCATCCTTTTTGCCTTTCACTTTTTCTTCTTTGGTATGTTTTAAGTCACTTTTGTTTATACAAGTTGAACTTAAAACTCTTCTATAACAAATTATTATGAGATAATTGATATAATATAAAAAGACATATAGTTGATATAACATAAAGTATGCATTTTTCATAAATGCCGACTTCATCGTACGTTTATATACTATTTAATTAATAATCTGATTAGTTCCTTATGTTAGAATTCTGTACAAGTTTTTTTTTTTTTCGATTAATCAAGTACTGTTAAATGTATAAAAAAATTTTATCTCGTGTGATTCGGGTAAAATCCTTTAGAACATGAAAAGGCCCATATTACGAACTCTCTCTCTATATATACACTAGTTAATTAATAATAGTAACACAGTGATGAGTATCAGGTTTCCAGATTGAAATAATTCAGGGGTTTTATATAAATTAACCATTAATTAGGATATAATATGATGCTCTTTTGGCTGAACTTTTAACTTTTCTCTTTGGACTTTGGAGCATCACATGTTGCCTTATATGTGTATATTTCTATAGCCTAGAAAGAAAACCCACCGACTGGGTATGGATGGTTGAATGGACAACTCATTTGGATCTTCCTTTTTATCAGCTTCGATTTATGCCAGTCAATGGCAGATATGGTGCACTGTTGTGTATTTGCATGCTGGCTAGTATGCCACTTTTTTGGTATCTTGGAATGAGGTAAAGTTCTAGCCAAAAACATGGAGATGATATGCCGATTTTGTTGGCTACTTTAGTTAATTTAAGTGGTAAAATTTTACATATAACATTCACCATTCGTTCTTTGTTATGTTCATGTTATCTGTATAAAATACCCTTGTAATACTGGTCTTGTAGAGAAAAACAAAAAATAAAACCCTAAACCCTTATCATTAGTTTTGAATTTTCCTTATCAATGTGATTTTATAGTTTTTTAAACCAATAAATGACAGATTTCTACAACTGGAACCGAGTGAAGCTTAGATATTGTGATGGGGCTTCCTTTGCTGGGGATTCCATGTTTTACAATGGGGTACTCCACATCTCTTCCTTTAATTTTTTCCACTATTTTTCAACTTTATATTGCTTAGAATATTTTTCATGCATTGTAGGCAGGAAAAATAAAAACCATTGAATTATTTTTTATTTTTTTTTATTGACATTGGACAGACCTCGTCGCTTTACTTCCGAGGGCAAAAATTTGGTTGGCTATTATTCTCGACCTTCTTCCCAAAGGATTGTCACACACCGAGAAGGTAGTCTCAACTTTGTCTAGCTAAGAAATAAATGCTTTTATTCAATCGAAATAATTTATAGTTCGAGTTTCATTAGATTTTGGGTTAATTATGAAATACCTATTTATTTTACTCGCTTTTTTAACCGATTTTGTTCTTCATCATAGAGATATAAAATTAGCTGTCTAAAAAAATCGACGGATACACTCCAAATTCCTATTGGAATTCGCTGCCTCCTAAGTTTTGACTCATTAGTTTGACGACACACTAATTCTCGTATCATTCAAGTGCATATCATTTTGGTATAATATTGAAGAAAGTCGTGTTACAAAACTCAAAACTATGGATCGGATCAATTCTGACAAATCTAGAGATACGTTCAATTTCATTTGTGGCAGGCTTTGCTTTCTGGCTGCTCAGCTGGGGGTCTAGCAACCTTCTTGCACTGTGACAACTTCACCAAATTTCTGCCCAGGAATGCCACTATCAAGTGCTTGAGTGATGCTGGTTTTTTCCTTGATGCGTAAGTCCTATTTCACTTGCATCATGATCTCTCTTGATTTCATTTTTAATTTCTTCCTCCCGACATTGTTGATTTCTGATTTTTTGTCATTGATTATATCTTCACAGAACAGATATAACCATGAACCACACCTTCAGGTCCTTCTATAATGATCTCATATCTCTTCAGGTACAACCTCACATATATATTTCTACACAATGATCAGATCACACTTTTTTTTTAGCCCCTTAGGAGTAGCCTAGTAGTAGGATGGCCGGTTTGCATAAGAAGCCAAGGGTTTGATTCTCCCGATATTGTGTGCATGTGTTATAATATAACCCATAAAAAGTAAAACCTCAGATATATATCAGTTTTACCTAGTTTCCAATTCCTCGACCCTGACACCCCCGCCCCAAAATGGGAAGACGAAAAAGCTCTCCATCTCAGTATATCTCTAGTATTTATTTCTGAAAGTTCCCATCACAGGGAGTAGAGCAGAATCTAGACAAGAACTGCACAAGTTCGGCACCCTATCCTCAGCAAGTAAGTATAATTCCACAAACTTCTTAAGAACATATACCCATCAATAGATTTTGATTTCTATGATGCTGAAATTCATTCTTCATTTTGGCTTAGTGCTTCTTCCCACAATATGCTCTAAGATACATCAACACACCCTTTTTCATCTTAAACACTGCATATGATGTTTATCAGGTAATTCTCTGTATTTTTGGTTCCTACAATGATATGACATAGAAATGAGATGAATAAATGCAATGACTTTGTGCAGTTCCATCACATTTTGGTACCACCTTTGGCTGATCCACGAGGACATTGGAATCGTTGCAAGATCAATATAACAGCCTGTAACGAGACTCAAATAGAAAAACTGCAAGGTGGGTTTGTTTGTGTTTGAAACTCGATAAGCAAAACAGCAAAAGTAGTACATTGAAATTTCTCCTAACTAATTGCCTTTGTTTCCCCCAGATTTTCGAATGGAGATGCTTACTGCTCTATACCCTTTCTATAGAAACTCAGAAAGTGTAGGCATGTTCATCAACTCATGTTTTGCACATTGTCAGAGTGAGTCCCAGGACACTTGGTTGGCAGATGACTCTCCTAGGGTGCATAATCAGGTACTCTTGCTTAGGTTAATTTCTTTGAAAACTCTCATTCTTTAGTGTCTTTCTCACTCGGTATATTACTATAAATCCACAAAAACAGATAATTCTACGTAGTGGTGGCTAAATGACTAGATTGGTTTTATCGGAGTTTATGAACTTAATCCATAATAGCAATCTAAATCTGCTGAAACCAATCTAGTGAACTAGTCCTAAGTCCCAACCCGTTCAAAGTTGATATTCTCGAGCTTAATTGACCCAAGTCGACATGACCTGCCCATTTTTCTTTTGTTGCAAAGTCGAGTCCAACTTGATTTGAATCGTTTACTGGTTAGTACTGATTCCACTCAAGATGTATATATGTCAGGAAAAAGTTTTGGAAACAAATTATATGATACGATACTACACTTCTGGATACTGTACACTAACTTATTATTGTATGTATATATGAAATATGGGAAATGTAGATTTTGTTTTGATTTGTTTTATTTGCTTGAACATTAGCAAAGTAATGACGGGTGTTCATCTTGTAGACCATTGCAGAGGCAGTTGGGAACTGGTATTTTGAGAGAAACATCACCAAGTTGATCGATTCTCCATATCCTTGTGACTCCACTTGTCACAACCTTATCGTAGCTTAAAACGAAGATATACGAAACAGATTTACAACGCGACCTACAGGGAAAAATGTATAGATTTTTCAGGGAAAAGATAAAGTATTTTTTTAGGTTGGCAAAAGAGAAACAAATAGGAGTTTCTTAGCACACTAAGTCACCGACTCCCATAGATGCTCGAATTTTAGTACTTTCGATTTAGAGTATATCATGACCTTTAAATATTTATGAAGTGACTTTGTCCCTTATTTTTTCCATATTGTATTTGTAACATATACATGATTGGGGTATTGCATCCAAATCTCAAGGTTTCATAAGATTTTTTCGGTTCAAAGTTAATATACCCTTTGTATCAGTTGTATTAGGGTTATAAGATTTCAATATGATTCATTGAGTTCTTCTCTTCTTCTAGTCTTGTTTATGGATTTGGAGTTAATATATTGCATTTTGTTGAATGATGATTTCTAGCTTTCTCAAATTTATAGTTGATAATAGTTGCTACGATTTAGGGTATGTTCGAAATTACATACAAAATGCACATAAATATAAACATAAACAGAAACAAATATAAACGAATATAAATAAGCAGAAACAAATATAAATGAATATAAACGAACATAAAAGAACATAAACAAATAGAAATGAGTGTTAAAATAAGAAACAAACAAACATAAACGAATATAAACGAATATAAACGAACATAAAAGAACATAAACAAACATAAAAGAATATAAACGAACATAAACATAAATAGGTTCCGTTTTTATGTAACTTCGAACAGGTAGTTAAAAGTTCAAAAGCTATAATCTACCTTTAGTAAGCCTTTTTAAAAAATTACTAATTCCTTAACTTATACATCAACAACATCATCTAATGTAGATCTCATTTCAACATAGGATATAAAGATATAGATATAGATAATCTTATCCTTACAAGCATTCGAGCCTGTTTGAACTTACATAAACATAAATAGAAACGAACATGAAAGAAGTATAAATAAATATAAAAGAAGTAGAAACGAATATAAACGAACATAAAAAACATAAAAAAATTAAAAAATATAAAAATATATAAAAGAACATAAAAATAAATAAACGAATATAAAAAATAAATAAATTCTATTTTTTTATATAAAGTCAAATATAACATATACACCGATCAAATTCTCTTCCATACTCCTAAGCCCACAAGGCATGGCACCTAAAAATATTGCCAAATTATACACAGAGCAGGTCCGCTCGACTGTCCCAAGCCCAGAAGCACCATCTGGGAGTATCTATCACGAGGAAGGTCAGGGTGGTAATTTCATCTACGAAGCCAAAAAAAGGTAATCGGATAACAACGGTCCAAATATGTTCTCCTCTCACAAAAATATCCGATTGGCTACTTTCCTCCGTTTTAGGCGGCGGCGGCGGCTTCTACCTCCCACCACTCTCTCTCCGCCCTTGCAAAAATTACCGAACCACCCTTCCGGCGGAAAGTAAAACTCCTAACTAATGCAAAGCCCAGTAATATTTAAAGGAGGTCCGTGTTTGTTTTCCTTTTCCACCTGGAGTGCCAGTAGTAGACCACCGTTGTTGTCGAAGTCACCTTTTTCTCTCTCTAGTCCATTAGCAGCGAACCTCAGAAAGTTGGGAGCGGGAGGAGAGAGAAAGTGCGGTGGGAGTGGCAGCGGCGGAGTTAGGGCGATGCCTGTCACTTCTTCTTCTTCGGGCTCCATTGAAGCACCGGCCGGCAGTGGCAATTCGAAGCATAGTGAAACTGAAGCTTCTTTCCTCGCTTCTCTCATGCCGAAGAAGGAGACCGGCGCCGATCGCTTCATCGAAGCGCACCCTCACTATGATGGTCGCGGCGTTGTCATTGCTATCTTCGGTACTCTCTCTCTCTCTCTCTCTCCTCTTCTGATATTTCGTAATCATTATTCAACTCCTACATTGTGGCAAGAGTGAAATTAGTATGCTGAGTTTTTTTATCATCGGTAATCATTGTTTTCGGATTATGCTTTGTAGTAGCATATTCTAGTGTTTGATGGATATTGTTCTATTTGCCGCATGATTAATGCAGTCGGACTGTATTACGTTTTCATTTGAAAGCTTATTAGCTCGTGTTTTGCGGCACAAGTGTGGGTTTTTGATCTTTTGTAATAATTGTTCTAGCATTTTCTAGTGTTTGATGGATGTTGATTCTACTTTTTTGGTATGATTGATGCAATCTCAATCTCTAGAATTCCTTTTTCAGATGAAAAGTTGATCAATTGATACTATGATTATCATGTCTTCCCTCCAAAAAAAGGGGAAAAAAGAAAGAATATGTTCTTTATATTAATACCAAGTGGCTGCCTGTATTTCAGATTCTGGAGTGGACCCTGCAGCCGCTGGTTTACAAGTAACGTCAGATGGAAAGCCAAAAATATTGGATGTCCTTGATTGGTACGTCTTGAATTTCTTGATTTATGGAAATTACTTGAAAAGGGAGATATTTCCTCGGACACCATTCGAAATGCCATACACTCCTTAATCTGATCATGATTGAGATTTAGAGTGAGCCTTGATAATGGGGATAAACATTTTTAATGACAAAAAGTGGCATTACAGCTTCACTATAAAGCGTATTATATTATGAAATGGAAATGTTTACTAGGAGGAGGATATTTAAATTGGGATGACAAAATTAGAAGTCTTTTCACTTCATGGTACCATGACCATATGGTCTGTGGGCTGTGGCATAAAAGAGAGACAAATGGAAATTTCATAAGGATTTTTTAACATTTGAGCTCAGTGAAATTCAGTTGAACGAATTCTGTTTTCGTTGTTGATTAGCTCAGCAATGTGATAAATTGTTATGGGGAATCTTAGTTTGGTCTTTCGATTATGCTTTTTAGCTGAAGTTTTCATTTCAATGTTGTTTATCAGTACTGGTAGCGGGGACGTCGACACGTCTACTGTGGTGAAGGCTGATGTTGATGGCACTGTTTGTGGAGCTTCAGGTTGGTAATGGGTATATGAGACTTGAAAACAGTAACTGTAAAAGTGAGCAAACTTGACTCCTTAGGTTTATATCACTCTGAACATTCAATTATTAGTGATATCAGGATAAAAGAGTCTGTACTGTCTTTCAACCCCTTTGTGTTTATGTTCAGATTCTTTTAATTTGACTGGGTGATTGAGCTCCTATAAACTATGTGTGTGTAGTTTTCTTTGGTTGCTAAAGAGGTTGCAGTGTGGTTTCGTTGGATGTGAGAATTAGCCCAAATTTGATTGTTGTTTTCCCATTATTGCCCGGACTTTTAAGTTTTTAAATCAAGAAAGAATTAGCTCAAAGTTATTCTTGTTGGCCATTACTGACTCATGGAGCATAAGTCTCTAATTTCTCATGGGAACAGTAAGTCTTCTTTTTCTAGGGAGTTGCCTGAAAGTCGCTTTGCTAGATTGTTTTGATTCATAGAGAGCTTGCTTTCCTGTTTCTGGAGTATGGTTCTCTAACTTATTATAATGCCTAGATGATGCTGGTTCTTAGTAATATAATATTATTATTTATGCTAACAGCAAAGTCATCGTGATTATTCCTTATATGTTTTTGATAAGTATATCTCAGGATTAGTAATCATTTGATCTTGTTGCACCTTTAAAATTGCCAATTCTTTTTATTGTAATCCTGCACTTGCTCTCTGTGATCACTTTTAATTGTGCTATGTGTGTGAATAGTAGCCTTTGAATGAGTATCAACTATCAAGCCACTAAACTTAATTATGTTACAATTTTGTGTGTAAATTTTTGGTTAACAAATTAGTTTTATACTACCAATCTATTCTGATAAGTCCCTACCTGTCCCAGGGTGCATGATTGCTTAGCGGAGACCACTTTAGATTCAACAAGTCATTTTCTCATACTGCTGTATATCTGTTTTCCTTCAATTGTGTCTTTAAAACATTAGGAGCATCATTGATCATAAATTCTTCATGGAAGAATCCATCTGGAGAATGGCACGTTGGTTATAAATTGGTTTATGAGCTATTTACTGATGATCTGACATCTCGTGTGAAGGTAAGCAAAGGGTCTCTCTCTCGGCTGGATATTGTGCCTTCATTATTTGCTTCATTCCTTTTTATTAAGTGGTTGGTATAATGTGCTCTCCTGTGGATAGAAAGAACGAAGGAAGAAATGGGATGAAAAGAACCAGGAAGCAATTGCTGAGGCTGTAAAGAAGCTCCATGACTTTGACCAGGTTATTCTGTTTAAATTTAATAAATTGGAACTTCTAGCTATTCTTCTTTGGACCTGTTGGTTTTTCTTTTTATCTTCATAAGGCTGAAGAATTATTGGCCCCACTGCACTCCCCAAAATATGAAATAAAATATTTAATCATATTGATGATCATAAATGATTTATCCCGTATGTGAACAAGTGACTGAAGGCTAAATTATTGTAATTAAGAACCTTCCTAAAAATTTTTCAAGTCTGATGTGAGGTGATTATTTGAAAAACTGCTTTGGGTTTATAAGTTGTGCTGATCTTACAATATATTTACAAGTTACATATTTCCTGAAGATGCTTGAGTACATTTTTTCTTTCTTCTCTTCTCCTACCTGTTTCTCTGTTCCCTCCCCTTGTAAGTCTGCACCTATACATTCTTTGCTGTTTTTCTCCTGTTCCCTTTTTTCTTTTCTTTTTCTCTTTTTTTTTTTGGTTGGGGGAGGAGGTTTTGGAGGCTGCAACCAATTAGCCATTCATAAGCTTTTATAACAGAGACACCCTAAGGTAGAAGATGTGCATTTAAAAAGCTGCGTGAAGACCTCCAGAGCAGGATAGATTTTCTACAAAAGCAAGCTGATGTAAGTTTTAGTCTTCTTATTCTCCTTTCGCTGCTTCAGTTTGTGGTATTTGTTTGTTGATCTGCCATTGTATATGTTTAGAACTATGAGGACAAAGGACCAGTTATTGATGCTGTTGTTTGGCATGATGGAGAAGTATGGAGGGTTGCGCTGGACACTCAAAGTCTTGAGGATGAACCAGGCAAAGGGAAACTTGCAGATTTTATTCCACTCACAAATTATAGGTTTCTCTATTGCTTTTCACAAGGCAGTTTTAATTAAAGTTCTTAATTCCTGTAGCTCATATCTTAGCTGTATATGCCATAATTGTCACAGGATCGAAAGAAAGTTTGGTATATTCAGCAAACTAGATGCTTGCTCATTTGTGACTAATGTATATGAGGAAGGTAACATCTTAAGCATTGTGACTGACTGCTCTCCTCATGGAACTCATGTTGCGGGGATTGCCACGGCTTTCCACCCTGAGGTTGTTTTCCTTTCTGCTATTAAGAGATCAATTTCGCTTGTACTTCACCATCTAATTGCAATGGCGAATGCAACTGCTTAATAGGAGCCCTTATTGAATGGCATTGCACCTGGAGCACAGATTATATCCTGTAAGATTGGTGACACTCGTTTAGGTTCCATGGAAACAGGAACAGGCTTGACACGAGCACTGATTGCTGCTGTTGAGGTGGGCTTTTATGAAGGTTGGATTTATAATATTTTTTGCTTGGAGTTATACTGAAATGAAAAGGAGTTAGATTGCATCATAGTTTCTTCTTGTGCTTTTCTTTTTGATGGATGGATGGGCTTAGAAGTCTTTAAAGTAGTAGCGTGTTTTTTGGTGGGTCAGCGGAAGGGGTTATTCCTCTTTCAACAATGATTGCAACAGTCCCAATGTGGTCCTAACTGAAGTGAAGTTTTAGGTGATTCTTGATGTAAGTGACCTTACTCCTGACAAGCAGTGGCTGTCTCCAAGCTGCCCACAAAAAAATTCTTGAAATTAACGGAATAATTTTAAAATAAATTTAAAATAAATTAGAATAGAAAAGGATAATTAGGCACCTAGAAACAAGAGAAGGGCAAAGTGGGAATAGAGAATCACAAGGGAAACCTAGAGTCGTTTTTTAGTTGGGTTGTGCTTGGGTGCTGGAGGAGAAATTGAGGTAGAAACTATTTTTCGTTTCCTACTTCCCCTTTGTGTTTGGAACCTGGGTTGCTTTATTGCTGGTCTCTGGATTTGGATCCTCGAGTAGTCCTGATCTTTCTTGTTTTTTTTTAATCATTTGATATTATAAGAGGGTTCTGTTTTTGAGCTAGATGATGTTATATAACTACGGCTTTCTCGTTCCTTGCAGCACAAATGTGATCTTATCAACATGAGTTATGGTGAACCTTCTTTGTTACCAGATTATGGTCGATTTGTTGAACTGGTCAATGAGGTAATTATTGTGGGTCTTCTGTTTCTGCTGGATGCAATGGTGTCATTACTTCCAGTGTAATTCATTCTCAATAACTTGGATCACCATAAGTTTACTTTCATTTGACTGTTGCTCTTCTAATAAACATTTAATGCTTTTGTTTGCAAACCTAGGTTGTAAATAAGCATCGTTTAATATTTATAAGTAGTGCTGGCAATGCGGGGCCAGCATTAACCACTGTAGGAGCACCAGGTGGCACCACTTCAAGCATTATTGGAATTGGTGCGTATGTTTCTCCTGCAATGGCTGCTGGAGCTCATTGTGTTGTTGAACCACCAAGTGAGGGTCTTGAATACACATGGTATGGTTCAAAATTTCTTTCTTTTTTGTTTTTTTGTTTCTTAGGTTGCCATTACCTGTAATATTTCTTTGATTTGGAATGTACAGTATGAGTATAAGGCCTGTGTGTTTGGTTGGATTATTTTCCCATTCATGGCCATGGTGAGGTGGTGTGCAGGTCTAGTCGAGGACCAACTGCTGACGGGGACCTTGGTGTCTCTGTAAGTGCTCCTGGTGGGGCTGTCGCTCCTGTTCCAACATGGACTCTTCAACGTCGAATGCTTATGAATGGCACCTCAATGTCATCGCCATCTGCTTGTGGAGGAGTTGCATTGCTCGTTAGTGCAATGAAGGTTTTGTTTTTTAATTTTCAATTTTTTTAATGTTTTGAATGCATCGGTGAGCTTACTAAAGTCTCACTCTTGTCTTTTTATGCGGCTATTGTCTGCTGCACATTTTTACTGCTGACTACCTGTTTCCTTCAGGCTGAAGGTATTCATGTCAGTCCATACACTGTAAGGAGGGCTCTTGAAAATACATGCTGTCCTATAGGTAGTTTGCCAGAGGACCGACTGACCACCGGCATGGGGCTTATACAAGTTGACAGGTTAATATTTTCAGATACAACTTGCATTTATGTTTATGCTGTGTTAAGCTTTTATTTCGTGTACTTATCATGCGCTGATATTCAGGGCATTGGACTACATCAGACAATCACATGGTATCCCCTCAGTTTGGTACAAAATACAAGTCAATCTGTCCGGAAAGACATGTAAGGCTTGCTATTTCTTCCTATTTTCAATGGTGTCTCAAGATTGCTGGTTAATTATTCCTGTTAACTTTAATGATTAATGTATGTATCACATAACGGGATATACTTTTCGTGTTAGATAGCTGGATTTATCATGTGCCTTTTCAAGGGGGATAAATACGTACGATAACACCCAAATGAGATGCTGCTGTTTAAAACGTGATTTGATTTCTCCCCTCACACATATGTTGGGTTTTGTAGCGGACATTCATCTTAAGCTCAGAGCCTTCGCATGTCGATGTCCTTTTTCTTTTCTGAAATTTGGGATTAAAATCATGAAACGTGCCTATAGACCACACTCAAGCTCCTCCCTCTTATATTTGGTCCTATCACTTGTGCATGTAAGCTTTGCCATTTGTTCATGTAGTCGTTGACAACTGATCACTTGTGCATGTAAGCTTTGGCATTTGTTCATGTAGTTGTTGACAACTGATGCTCTGTGGATGTATGGAATCTAGAACACACCACTGCTACCACCATCTAGCCTGGATCCCACCAAAGAAAGTCTGAGACATCTGGATATACACAGCCTTACCCCAGATAAGCAGAGAGAAAATTGATGGTCGGTGGATGTAGTGTCTCCAGGATTAGGGGGTGTGACTGCATGTTTCTATCTCTTTTGGTAAAGCTAAGTATTCTACTTATTTTTCTTCCTTGCTTGCGATTGCTTTGAGGCTTTTTTTAGTTTTTTATGAGATTGGATGAGAGACTTACAGCAATCATCCTAAATATGACTGACTGGGTATGGCCTACGTGAGTTCCAAGTGGTTTCTGTTCAAATTGACAAATCCTGCATTCTGAACCCCATGAGATGGATTCTTTTCTGAATATCATTAAGCGCCAGAGTGCTACATAATTAACCAATTAGTATAAATCAATTTGTGTGAGCCCAAGGAGCTTTTTCCTTTCTGTGAGCATCAGTGTCCAAAGATTCTGGGACCTTTTAGACTTGCCATTGGCTTTTTTTTTTGTTTTGGGGGGGTCGAATCACTGAATGGATTCTCCTGAAGTATACATTGTCAGCCTTTTGAATTTGTGATTCATATGATGTAAATTCAAATGCATATGTAGTCATCTGGCTATCACTATGTGTCATCTACATATGTACTACGAAATTGTTATAATGGTACAGCCTTTCCTGCTTTAGTCTGTTGGAAAAATAAATCTAAGTTTGCCTCTCATAGATTGCACATGGCTTCATAAAGTTATAATGATCTTGTAATGTTCACTGTTCTGGTATTTCAAAATACCTGTTCTTACGCACTACAGTTATTGCTTGCAGCACCTAAGTTTCGGGGTATCTACTTAAGGGAGGCTAGTTCTTGCCAACAGTCTGCTGAGGTGAGAACCACAGACTGAGTTTGTCATGAATAGAGGGCTTCTGGTGCCCCTTTCTTAAGTCTATGTTTCTTTGCATACTTGTTTATTTAGTGTGCTTTCACTGGTTTCTTCACTTAATATAAGTGCTGTTTACTCCACCTGTACAATATTTAATACTTTTTAAATGTGACTTTCTCTCTCTCTCTCTCTCTCTCTCACACACACACACACACACACACGTGCGCAAACGCAGTTACATGCGTGTACTCTCCTATCTATTTCTTAAACCTGACCCCCCCAAAAAAAAAAAAGGAAGAAGAGGTGTTTCCCATAAATTATTAGTGAAATCTCCTATTCTTCCAAAAGGTACATGAGCCGAAGAAGATTCTGTATATTCAGAGTTGCAATCCACCTGCTTCTTGATAAACCAGATTCTCGACTTAGGAAGGAGAATCCATAACCAACTATAGTAGATGCTGCTCCCGCTCTTCTAGCATATGAAGACCTTTTTCAAGGTCATATATGAGTTTCATGTGCTATTTCCTTCAGAATCTAAACTATTTTTAAAATAAATAAATGTAGTGGACAGTGGAAGTTGCACCAAAATTCCACGAGGATGCTAGCAACTTAGACGAGTTGGTTCCTTTTGAGGAGTGTATTGAGTTGCACTCTACCAGCAAGGCAGTTGTGAAGGCTCCTGAGTATCTCCTCCTAACTCACAATGGGCGAAGTTTCAAGTTAGTGACTATCATCTTTGTTCCTCTCTTTTCTTTTATGTTCAGTTTTATTTAAATCTTCTTCTATTTCTGAATTGATCATGGTTTTATTTTATGTGTGCTTCTCAGAAGAATTTGACTATGTTGATCTGATAAAGAACAAATGAAATAGCAGAATCTTGCTTGAGAATGGAGCCCTAACTCCTAAGTCCTATGTCCTCCTAGTGATCGTTTATGTATATCATTGGACTGGGTCAAATTCCACTCCATCTTAGTTGAGCATCTGTGCTTTCTGATTGTGTTTATCCAGGATCAACTGTTGGTTAGTTTAAACTTTCGAGATGACATTAACTATTGAAAGGGACAATGCTATGTTCCCAAAAATTGAGGCTCGGAATATGCTATTGCAAGGCCTACTTGATGCAGAATCGTAGATGCTCGGTCATCTTTTCAAGTCATCGATTGAGAATTCTGCTCTTTTTCTTGGGTGGAAGAGCCAGCAGTAGAATGATAGGGCGGGAAACATAGTAAGTCTGGTAATTTTGAGAGAGTTCCGGGCTGCTGGCTCTGTACGAGTCTCTGAATATACAGTAGGTCCCTGTGTTTCAAACTTTCAATGGGAGTCTCTTCTGTCAATTCTCCCCCTCCCACTGTGGAATGAACATTATACAGTGCATGTTCCCTGTTACCCAGAATGTGAAAGTTATTTGCTTCATTATTTCAACTTAGTGATCCATGTTAGTACGTAGCTAGTAAACTGTTTTTGCTTTGTCAGGTAAAAGAGTTGTGAACTTGTTTTTTGCTTTATTCTGTTGGTAGTTATTTGAGGCCTGACAATATTTAATTGCTGTCCAGTTGCTAACATTTTCTTATAGGAAAACGATTATGAGGCCCCATATTCCCAAAATATATGCATTCAACTTATTGAATTATATGCAATTGAATACGATTGTGGAATTGTTGCAAACGAACTATTTCGACATGTATGGCCTTACTTTAGATTTGCATGTCCTTTTTAAAAATATGCATGTTCAAGGACAACATTGTCTTTTTATCACATAATTTACCCTTTGTCTTTTGAACTTACGTTGCAACTCACAAATCTGAAATAGTTGTGGAATATGAGGCCTTATGGTAGTTTTTACTTTTCTTATTCATTTCTGCAGTGTCATTGTTGATCCAACAAATCTTGAACATGGTCTACACTATTATGAACTCTATGGGATAGATAGCAAAGCACCATGGCGTGGTCCTCTTTTTAGAGTTCCAGTAATCATTACAAAGCCCATGGCTGTGAAAAGTTGTCCTCCTATGATTTTGTTCTCTGGCATGCAATTTTGTCCAGGTGCATTTCTTTGCCTTTCTTTTTGTTCATATTTTTAAAAGGATTTTTCCCCCTCCATAATATGTGATTTGTTGATATTCTCTTTTCATCAACCTTTGAAATAGGAAAAAAAACTCTTTTCTTCAGCTTAGAACTATGCAAATAATTATTGTTATTATGATTTATGTTCTACCATCAGTGTGATGAAGTGTTGATAAAAAATCACCGTGATGAAAGTGACTTGTCTATTTGAGACTAAAGCAAATGTTTTTGGTATAGCATCCTTATTCACATTGGCAATTGGACAGCTTAATACAAGTTTTCTTAGTATGTGTTTGTTGCATTTGTATTGTCAAAAACGTCTATTTTGCTAGCCCCACTATGGTGTGCAATTTCCATTTTCATTTACCAATTTGGACCTTTTGTGGGTTGAAATGATTCAACCGTTCAGTAATAGGCAATATGATTTAACGCTTATTGTATTATATTTGCATGAATTGAAAGATAATTGGGTATGGGGAGTAATTATAACTGCATTTGATCTACCAAACAACATGAAGCCTTTTATTTTATATCATTATCCTCCTTATGAGGATTTTCCAAAAGAACAATTTCAATATTGAGTTCACTCTCACCGCTAGTATATAGATCCTTTTGTTTGATGTTTGTATTCGTTTAAATCTTCTACAATTTTCTTTGGTTTCTTTAGGCCATATAGAACGGAGATATATTGAGGTACCTCTTGGTGCTACTTGGATTCAGGCAACCATGCGAACATCAGGCTTTGATACAAGTCGTAGATTTTTCATCGATGGTTTACAGGTTTGGGAAACTGGTTCCTAATTCAGACTTTCGGTATCCAGGTAATGAACTTGTCTTCTAACATCCGTTTCAATTTTCCCGCAGCTTTCTCCCTTAAAAAGGCCTATTAAAACAGAAAAAGTGGTGACGTTCTCATCTCCGTCAGCACAAACCTTCTTCTTTCCAGTAGAAGGTGGGCGGACAATTGAATTAGCTGTAGCTCAGTTTTGGTCTAGTGGTGTGGGAAGTCGTGAAACAACAATGGTGGATTTTGAGGTATATCTATTCTTCCGATTGTTTAGATTGTGTATTTCATATCTTTCTTGGCCATCGGCAATTTTAACACTCATTTGGGTTTCACATTGTGGTTCCTAATGTCGGAAAGATGGATTCGCATCCATCAATAATTTTCCAAATCTTTCCAGTTAATTGGCGTCAATTGTCGTAATTATTTGCACTCTAGTCAGCAGTTTACACTGTACTGAGCATGGCAGATCATTGACATCATCAACAATTATTCTGTTTATTCACTGCAAAAATGCATGTCATTTTTTTTTTTGGGGTAAATGTTCAGATGGAATTCCATGGTATTAGTATCAACAATGAGGAAATAGTGCTTGATGGAAGTGAGGCTCCTGTACGAATATGTGTTGGAGGCCTTATATCATCTGAGAAGCTAGATCCTTCAGCAATACTTAAGAAGGTAAAAGTTGCCTGTTAAAAAAGATAGCGACTTGTCCTTGTTCCATTGTTCCCTATTATGCACCTTTGTTTGATGTTAAATGCAGCTTTCTGTTGCAATTTCCAGGTTAGAATTCCACTGAGACCAGTTGATACAAAACTTCGAACTCTCCCAACAAATCGGGACAAATTACCATCGGGCAAGCAAATATTGGCTTTGACGTTAACGTGGGTCTTTGATCAGTTTATGACATTTAACCTTGTGCTTCCTGGATTTTGTGTATCAATTATTTATGTTTCTTTTCCCACAGTTACAAGTTTAAGCTAGAGGATGGAGCTGAGATAAAGCCCTATATCCCTTTACTTAACAATCGTGTATATGACACGAAGTTTGAGTCTCAGTTTTACATGATCTCAGATTCCAACAAGGTAAATATTCTGTTTCTCATTATCGAAAAAAATATTCTATTTCTCGTTCATTGTTTATTTCTCTCTAAATATCAAGTATAGACATGTTTCATTTGGCACTTTCTTTTAATTATTTATTTGATTTTTATCTTACAAACCATGCAAATCTACTTGTTTCATTTGGCATTTGCTGATATTTGACAACAACTTATGGAATTTCTACTTGGCATAATCTTCAATAATTGTTGAAACCTCACAAGCTTTCAGAAATTTCAATATTCATCCGTTGAAACCATATTAGGCTTGCTCGAAATTTGATTTCTGACTTCTAGTTACTATTGATTCCGTCTATTGTCTTCCTTTTTTTGTGTTTGAAAAAGGGAAGATTTTGTTAAATAATTAGCCATACAGCATCTAGAAGCCATATCGAATGCAAATACAGTTTCCATCCCAAGAAAACCACTTTTACATACATCGATAGCTTGTTTTCCCACTACTGCTGTCTAACAATGCATCTCGGGAAGAGATCCACACATCTTCTGTAATATCTTCTTGGGCATAGATTGTTGATGTGGTATCATTTTCTGAGGGGGATTTTTTTCTGACATAATTGACCGCATTTGAAGTCTCCAATCTCTTTGAAGAGCCACTTTACCTTTCAACTGGAATTCGTCCTATGAAAAACAAATGAAAAGACTACACAAAAGCAAATAACACCAACTTAAAATAAAACTCTCACAATTGTAGAGAGAAAACAACTTTCAGAATTGAAGAAATGACTAGTACTAGAAAGATAAAATACTACTGAACAAAAATAAAAAATATGGCAAAGAAGATGGTTAGGATGGCCGGAAAACCGAGGAGGCAGAAGATGGGGATGGTTAATGGAAGAGGAGATGCAGTATTCTGTCTATTTCCTATGTAGTTAGAACATTGGCTGCAATTTGTGCTCCCAATTCTTTGGCTGAGACGTGTGCGCTGATCTTGATGAAATGCTTTGGCTGATTTAATGTCGTCCCACATTTTTGTTTTAGCTTCTTTTTGTTTGTCTACAACTGCAGCGTGTGTATTCTGTGGGTGATGTCTATCCAAAAGCTACACGACTCCCAAAGGGTGAATTCATTTTGCAACTATATCTAAGGTAAGTCATTTTCTATTGTTAGTTCCTTATGAAAGGGTTATTTTCCATGGTGAAAGCTACATGCTTCTGGCTAGAATTGTTAGACCATGTTATTTCTTTCTGACTGACTGCCAGTGTTCATTCTGTTTTAGGCATGATAACTTACAATTATTGGAGAAAATGAAAACATTGGTGTCATTTATTGAGAAGAGTATGGAGGACAAGGTAGCACCATTTAAATTTCTTAATCTTTCTCCATGTCAGTGAGCTTGTTGAATAAATAAGATTTTTGAGTGAGATTTTAGCTTTTAACTGTTTGACCAATCTCATTTGAAATATTAATACCTTTGTAAGTAGTGATGATCTATGTGTTTGATTTTTTTTTTTTTGTGATTTTTTGTATAAAAAATTCAGGAAGCTGTCCGGTTAAGCTTTTATTCTGAACCCGATGGTCATATGATAGGAAATGGTAGCTTTAAATCTTCAACTCTAATCCCAGGGTATGGTTTTGTCATAAATATTTGCTTTTCCGCTGGCAATATTTGTGGCACATTCATGCAGTCATGTTCCATTTTCATATTTGGTTTGCAGATCCAAGGAAGCTTTCTATGTAGGTCCACCAACCAAAGACCGATTCCCGAGGGTATCATATCTTGGTGTAAATATGACTTTGTAGCATATTAAACAATAAACATCACCTACTCATAGCTTTATTTCTGCAGAATTGTCCCGAGGGATCAGTGCTTGTTGGGGCTATTTCATATGGGAAGTTATCTTTTGCAAAGGAGGGAGGCCCTGAAAAGAGCCCTGTCTCTTATCCGATTTCTTGTATAGTACCTCCAAATAAGGTTGCCAAGCTTGAAGCTCTGTTTAAGCTTAAACTTTTTATTATTCATTAGTATGAAAGAAAGCATTTATTTCATATGAAATGGAAAGTGGATAAATTTTGAATTACATCTACTCCTGTTGCCTTGCATGTTTTTAATTGCCATATGTCTCACAGGCTGATGAAGACAAAGGGAAGATTTCATCTTCATCTTCCAGCAAAAGTGTTGCTGAGCAGTTAGAGGAAGAGGTAATGTATCTACCTTTATACAAGTTCCACTTCTCTTGTGAATCTTGCATTTGGTACTTAAAATTTCTTTGTGCACAGTCAATCCCTTGACAGGGAAAATTCTCTCCACAAAACCAGCTTAGTATCTACCGAGTGATCCTCTACTTTTGGACAGCTCAGATATCTATTATTTCATAAATAGTGAAGTGAGCAGGATTTTTAGTAATTCCTTGAATAATCCGTCGCTTATTACGTTACTAGTAATCCATGACTGAGGGAAAAGGGAAAGGCTCATATTGAGAATTGGTGTTGTGTTAAAAGATAGCATCAGCCATTCGGCCTTCTTATGTGGCCTTATGCAAATAAATCCTCATCAGACTGTACATGTTCACTTGACGTGGTGTAGACACCTAAAAATTGTCTATTTTTTATAAAATGTCTGATGATGAAATTTAATCCTAACCTGTCGCTTGTGGCCCAGCGGAAATAAATGAGAATAATGAAAAACAAATAGAAAAAAAGAATGAATCAGTGTGATTTCCTCCTTTCGCCTAGGCTTTTGTGCTCGCCTTAATTTGTTCCCCCCGCTGCAAGGAACCAGTGTCGGTTCCTCCCACTCTTTGTGAGATCTTCTCAACTTGGACGGGTATTTGATCCATTCAAAACCAAATTTCAGAAATTCGGATTTTGTGCTGATTCTCTGCTTATTGTCCACTATGTTATCTTTTTATTATTTGGTTCAATTAGCCATAATTATGCCTATAAATAGAGGGCACTCCTGAGCTCTCTTCACTAACTTCAATGCTGTGTACCCTTTCCAACTCAAGCACTTCCTCATCCCATACCCTGTACACTTTCATTTCTCTAAAAAGAACTCTATAATCTCTAATCATTTTCTCATTCTTGCCATTTCCCTACATTCTCAAAAATTAGCCTATCGTTATTCTGCCAAAATTTTGTTATGTCTCGAGTTCAACAGATGGGTCAATCTGAGGGCTCCTAATTCAACCTTGTAACGTTTAATTTCATGTTTAACTTTTATTTCTATTTTGGTTGGTTTGGAAACCAAGTAATTTTATTTGATTAGCATCCCTGCACTATATAGTAGCTTTATTTAAATTTATTGCTTTCTTTATGCTTATTTTATGTCAATAATATGTTGCGTGTTTGAATCTTTCTAACACAACATTTAGCTTTTCATTCTAGTTGGTGAGGCTATTTTTTTCAAACTAGCGGTGTTAGTATCAACCCTCCTTACGCCGTACCTTCACCCCCTGACAACTAGAACATTGGTTTAAAAACCAATTAAATTCATTTGAAAATTTTTTCAATTTTGAGCTTATTTTATCCCTTTCGGTTTAAGCTCAATTGAAAGTAAAAATATTTTGGTTAGTTTTTCACGTTGACTAGAAACTCCTTTTTGATTTTCTTTTTATCTATTAATGCATCCCTGTTAGTAGCAACCCTCCTTACGCCGTACCTTCACCCCCTGACAACTAGAACATTGGTTTAAAAACCAATTAAATTCATTTGAAATTTTTTTCAATTTTGAGCTTATTTTATCCCTTTCGGTTTAAGCTTAATTGAAAGTAAAAATATTTTGGTTAGTTTTTCACGTTGACTGGCAACTCCTTTTTGATTTTCTTTTTATCTATTAATGCATCCCTGTTTTTTGCAGAAATGAGATTTTCATAACAGAATTCCAACCAGGGTTCTCTAACCCATACTGCTTCTGCAGTCTCGGTGGTCTCCACCCAGACCGGTTCCTACCCCATGGAACCTGTGCCAGTTCCTGGTGATGGGCTCGGCTTCTGGCCAGGCATTTGAACTGTTTGGCCAGTGAGCCTTGTAGTTTTGTTTTAGAAATTCTTAAGTTCTGTTTTCTTATCACTGAAATTTAATTCGGTTTTCGAAAAAATAATTTCTAAAAATAGGCAGCGCATATATTCCAAAAAAATAAATTCTCAATTTTTTAATAAGTATACTCCTAATGAAATTGACATTTATGGGTAACCATGCCTAGAACCCTTGTCGGTGCGGGTCATGGTCCTTACTTTACGTATGGACAAATATGATTGTCTTCCTCTTGGTTAAATAGGCATCTCTTCATCTTGCCCCACTGAGCATGGCTCGGTCAATAACTGCATATTGACCCTTTGATTGGCTCAGCTACATCCTCCTCACCTTCCATTTTGAAGGGCCATAGGGGATATCATCTTTTGTAGAATTCATTGAACGGCTGTTGTAATATAACCCTGGAAATTTGTCATCTTTGGGTTTAAGATCTTTGATGGCCCCATTAAAGGTATCAGATCCAAGTGCTATATAAGATTATGGAGCTTTTGTCATATAACCCTGGAAATTCAGCCAAAGAAGTAGCCTTTTCATGTTGCATAATATGCAATTCCAATCAGTGCCTTCTCTTCTGGAAAAAAGTTTTAGGGGCAAGAGGAATTTGTTCACCATGAGAAGTGTCACTTGTTAAAACTGTGGGTCTCTGATTTTGGATTCTTGTCTAAGTATTTTGGTAGTTTGTGTCAAGAATGTTTATGTTTGGTCTAAATATATTGTCTCAAGTATGATGTGCCTCGAGGGGGCAGATACATAACTTTTTCTTCCGAATGAAACTGCTGTGCTTTTCCTATAAGAGCAGTGACTCACATCATTCTGTCTTATCAGGTCAGAGATGCAAAGATAAAAGTGCTAACCAGCCTGAAGCAGAAAACTGATGAAGAACGCTCTGAATGGAGGAAGTTATCCTTGTCATTGAAGGTAAAGGCAATTGATGCTTCTTGATAAAAGCTTTCTTATGTGGAGATGAATTTGGGAGGTTTGTGAATTTTACAAGGAATGCATTATAACATGGCAGGAAAAAAATTAATACAATCAAAGCTGAGACGCCTCCCCGTTTCACTTTCCTTTTAGTGATATTTGTTCTCTTATTTTGACAAGAAAAGATTGAAGAAATACTTACCTCTCATAATCTACAATTGGAAAGAGAAAACTGAGTTGAGGGATGGTAATGATTAGCTCTTTATCCTATTACTGGCATTTTAAATATGGGTTATTCACATCATTCATTTACCAAATTTTAAAAATGAGAAAATAAATACTCTCTGCCACTACCTATCACCTTAGTCCCACGAGTCCCACCTCATCCTCATTCAACTGCCACCTCATCCTCATTCAACTGCCCGCACCAGTGTGCCTAACAGGCTACATCACCTTCAATGCTGCCCCTATCACCATATCTGCAGCTACTTTCTCTATTGCTTTCCTCTTCCGTGCGAGTAGCATTTGCAGTGGATATCCAGCCATAGAGAATGAAATCGAGATCCTGCGAGGTGAGAACTAGTGCCTCCATGATATCATAGAAATAAATTTGTCCCTTTTGGCTTCAAAGTGTTGCTTGCTTTGCTGGAGGATGGGCCAACTATGGATTCTTTGTTGAGAGATGTTTTGGTGGCCACGGAAGTGGCGACGAGGAAACTTTAGTGGGAGAAGTGATGAACAAGTTTATGGTTTTGATTGGGTCAGGATTCTCTCCCTCATCCACAGCTTGCAATTAAACCAAGATATTGCTGATTTAAGTTTCCATGATCTAAATATGAGCTTTTTTTTATCAAATCTAAATATGAACTTTGAATAGGCAGTACAACTGGATGGATATATTTTTTTGCTATCCCCTAGATGCTTGCCAACCTAATATTTTGTTCCATATCCTTTGCTTGACAGGCTGAATATCCGAATTACACTCCATTACTTGCTAAGATCTTGGAGGGAGTGCTTTCCCAAAGTGATGTTAATGACAAGTCTCAGCACTTGGACGAGGTATTTTCTACCCCTAGTTTTCTGTCCAGAGGCCAAGTTTAGTCACTATGTTTTCTTTTGGAGCAATTTTTTGAATATTGGAGAGGGAAATGAGATTCTGATTTAGAAGTGTGGACACTGATCTTTAGGTGTTAGTATAGAGAAAGAAAGTTTATTTATTCAATAACAAATGATACTATAAGCTCTGCAAGATGGTTGCGGAAAACAATGAAATAATGTTTTTATTTTAACTTTTTTTTGAATTACCAAATTATAATGGGAAAACAATAAAACATATGCAGTAAACATTCAGTAAATCTCCGACATTGTGAATTTGTGATATTGTTGTAGTATATGGTGATGAATGATCAACCTGCAGAAAGATAAAAGGACTGGCTATATCTTAGAATACCTGCCGAAGAAATCCTGAACACTTCGTTACAAATACACAGGCCAAAGAGTCTCATTATTGTGGATGGCTGTTTCTTTTTATATGATAGAAAGGAATAATTTTGAAAGATACAAATATTCAGAGTGGGGTTTACCAGTGGCGCTGAGCTTTTGGCTTGTGCAGAGGAGCTATTCATCGATAGAGGTACATACACTTCAGTGAAGTTCATTGTGAATAGTGGGGAATTTTAGATGAGATTCTCTTAATCAGAATTTGACATAGGAGCACCCATCTATTCAAATCATAGTTGCATTGATGAGTTTTGTGATGGTGGTGACAGCATAGGAGCATGCAAATGCACATTTATCCTCCTTGTGCATGTTTAATGAACTAATAGGCACTTGATTTGCCACGAAGATATTGCTCACTGGTTCTTTTTGAAACTTAATGATCACATTTTCCCTTGCCGTTTGGAAATAGCCTTTTTGCATGCAGAAAGTGAGGATGCATACATAGTGGACATTTCTTGACTTCACTGTGGGAGGATCTGCTATCGTTTGTTCTTGTTTGTATTCGCTTGATTGTTTTTTATGGGTACTCATTGTAGCATCATGCTTAATTGTTAAGCATTGTGGAAATTCTTGTTCACAACATTAGGCTTTACGTTTCTTTCTTCCTTGCTTGATCTGCTCTCTTGTGCTTTGGCAGGTTATTGGTGCAGCTGATGAGGTAATTGATAGCATTGACAGAGATGAGCTAGCAAAGTATATCTCACAAAAAGCATTCCTGAAGATGAGGAAGAAGAGGTATGTGCCTTACGTTGAAATTTTAAGAAATTGTGACAGCAAAGCATGCTCTTTTTGGGATCCTGAATTGTTATCTTTTATACAGAAAACCAAGAAGCAAATGGAGATGACTCGAGACCAGTTAGCAGAGGCCCTTTACCAAAAAGGACTGGCATTAGCAGAAATGGAATTGTTGAAGGTTCAATATTGTTGGACATTATGTTTATTCAAACTTGTTTTTCTTTAAGCCGTCACTAGTTGGTAATGCTAATTTTTTTGACCAAGAACAATCCCTTTTTTTTTTTTGTTGGGGGGGACACCCAAAAAATAGAGGTTCCTGACTGATTTAGACAGCACTAATGATGTTGGTGTTTCATATCTAAATTGCTGCCTGTGCCTCTGCTTCGGAAGAGAAGCCTTGCTTTTACGTTTGCATTATGATGAAATCAATGAAGTTGAAACTTAGTTGTGATTTGCATCTGGCTCCAGCCCGTGTTTTTGCTTTCCCCTACTGAAATGTACTCTGGTTTTTGAGCTTGCAGGGAGAGAGAAAAGCAGTGGATGGGGCAGGTGACCAAGTGGCAACACCATCTGATTTACCACAAGATTTATTCGAAGCAACGTACAAGGAGTTGAGGAAATGGGTAGATATAAAGTCATCAAAATATGGAACTCTGGCTGTCATTCGTGAGAGGCGAGCCGGAAGGCTGGGAACTGCACTGAAGGTGCGCTCGGTTACAATTTCATTTTGTACAGTATCGTTTGAATGCTCTATTATGTGGTATAGGTGTGCTTATCTGATCGAGTTGCTCATCATCAGGTGTTGAATGACGTAAGTCAAGACGAGGGGAGCCTCCAAAGAAGAAACTCTATGACCTCAAGCTCTCCCTGATCGAAGAGATCGGATGGGCTCATGTAGCTTCGTATGAACGACAGTGGATGCACGTTCGCTTCCCTCCAAGCTTGCCTCCCTTTTAAGGTTAACATTAACGCCACTGGTTTCCGTCTCACTTGCGGGCATTCTTTTGCCCTCTTACCACTTCCTCCCCCAAAAAAAAAAAAAAAGAACCAAAAAAAGGGGATATGCAGATGCCCCTGTAAAACAGTGTTCTATTCTTAAGATGAGGGGTCTGGATTTGATTCTAAATTGACGAAATCCATATGTTTGTGAGAAAATCTTTGACCTCGACTCCTTAAATGCGTTGACAAAAGCTACATTTTTCAGTAAAGAAACCCATGTAAACATACATTCAAGACCGTCATTTGATATGGCACCCTATGATTTCTTTATTTGTTTTATTTTTTTTTAAAAGGTAAAAAAATCGAAGGGAAGGTAGCACACACAGAGAGGCCATTATTTTTTTTGGGTAGGGTATTTTTGTAAGATAGTAAAGTTTAAAGGTAAGTAACGCATAGGTCATGAGTATATTTTTTTAAAAAATAAATTTAATGGAAGTATACAATTAAATTTTGGGTCATAGGTTATAGGTATTATGTGGTTGGTTGAATCATATTAAGAGTTGAGATACAAGATGCCAAAAAAATAGTAAATCTTAGTTCGTTTTTTATGGTAATGAATAAGACTTGTCCGGAGGGAGCTGCCCTTCATTTTCCACCCAAAAATAATAATAATAAGGATAAAATTTGGGATGAGAGTAACAAGAACATTTTATTTCACTGTAAAGTTGTGTATTAATTTATGTACATCGGGCTTAATATATTAAACAATACACTCCATTTGTTTTGTAATAATGTCATTTTTGGACCGTAAAAGAAATACTAAGAAAATATAAAATTTATGACAAAAATAATGTTGGTTTAAAAAATGATGAAAATCAACGAAAATAAGAGATAAAAAGTTAATTAATAAGCATGAATTTGGTAAACTAATAATTAATACGTAAGTGGGATTGTGAAGTAACAGATATTACGAAATAAAAAATATTGTAAACTAGATGAGCATATACAAATTAAGTGTGATTTAATTTTAAAAGTTATCTATTTTTCAACTTCTGCCTATGGACCCTATTCAGTCACATAAAGTGATTTTCTTGAAAAGTCATCCACACAGAATAAGGGCACCTATTTTAAATGTACCAAATTTACTGAAAAAAATATATAACAAATTCACATAAAAATACGGTAAATAGCTTGGACTCAGAGAAAAAAAAAAAAAACATTGATCTTCTTCCTCTACGGGAGAGAGAAATATCCAATAAGTGGAACAATCCGTTAATTCTAGGGCGTTACTGACAGTGACCCTTTTCATAGGCAAAAAGAAGACAAAGATGGAAAAAATAATAATAATAATTGAAGGGTCAACTGGGGAAGAAATTTCTCGAGTTATAAATATCCTAATATTTACTTTTTTTTTTGTCTGAATATCCTACTATTTACTTTGCGGCTAACTATAGATTATAAATGTATTTATTATGAAGTCTAACTTAATTAATAACCCAAACCATTGACATAATGTTATATGGTTCATATTATGTGTTTAAACTAATCGTAGTTATAATTATTAAAAAAATTTAAAGGTCAAAATTATTATCAGAAATATTGATTTGAATTTCATTTATATCGACATTTATGTCTTCCTTTTATACAAAGAAAAAAAATCATTGAAGAAGCCACACGATATGATTTACTCTCGCTTTGGAAGTATAATTTAATGACGTATCTAAAATATGAGCCATTGACATAATATTAATGTAAAGTATTAAGTATTTATATTCGTGCTTTATTGTATCATAATTAAACGCTATACATAATATAATATTTTTGGTAACCAGACGCACCGCCTGGGCTGCCTATTTTAGGGAAGCCGAGGAGGCTGGTTTGGGTCGGGGGAGGGCACGGGTAGGTGTCGAAGTCCAGCAGCAGCAGCAACAGCCCAGCACTCTGCTTCGACAAACGCTATACATAGTTGATGCATACAAAATTAAGCTTCATAAACTCAGAGACGTTCGATGATTACAGGCACCCCAAAGCTAGGCCTGAACGAGAAACAGTAAGAAGGAGAATGGCAGTAAGATGGAGAAATGGAGAATGAGAATGTACGGAGTATAGAGCACATGACGATCTTGTACTCCATAATGGCATAGCTCCTGCCTATGCACATACGCCCTCCAAACCCAAAGGGCATATACCCCATCTTGTGCTTGCACCCGCCGTACAGGTTCCCGTCGAACCTCTCCGGCTTGAACTCATTCACGTCGTCCCCCATAGGTCTTGATCGTGGTGCATCCCGACCACGTCGATCCATATGTTGGTGCCGTTGGGAATCACTACGTCCCCTACTTGGATGTCTCCTCTTGCCTGTCTTTGTGCGTTTGGTGACGAGGGGTATAACCTTAGTACTTCGTTCATAACCCAACCCATCTGTAAGATAAACGACAATACTTTAATCTCATAATAAGATGTAAAACAAGTTAGTTAATACATCTAATTTATTATTTTGTTAATTTAGAATTGATTTTTCTACGTACATAAATATTTATAAAAGTAAAATAGGTTATTCAGTCCATGAAAAATAGACGAGTCATTTGTATAACTTACGGTTAAATTTTTTGCCATGAGAAAGCAATTCGATTGATGATGACTAGCTAGCTAGCAAACAAAAGTGAGACCCACAAATGGGGATCTATGTGGCATAAATAGATACCAATCGATAAAGACCCAAGGCATGTATCCAGTGCCAGGGGACCGTTTGTGAGAAATCACGTGTCATGCACGTGTTCTTGGTCAGCTAAGACTTAAGACCTGGACGGTCGATGTCTCGCTTCTTCTGAGTAAGTCGTACACGCTGACCGTTTTCTATTTTATTTTTTGTTTTCTTAGTACGCACAAGAGCTTTGACAACATGTATTGACCATGCAATATTATACAAGCATTTTACTCATCTCTCTCTCTCTAGAAAACATATTTTTATAAACCTCTTGATGATAGAAAATTTTTCTCATATATATAATATTTTAAATTATGTTTTGGTGATATTAATTGACAATTATTGATGTGAAAGTTTGTTAGTTGTGGACAAACCGAAAAAAAAAAAAAAAAGATGAACTTTTTTCCTTGAGGAGAATTCAAATAACACAAACAAAAATGATGCAAAGAAAAGATGGTCGTACTTTGATTAGAAAATGGAAAATATTATGCACATAATCACGTTACTAGAAATTAGACAAATACTCAACACAGCACAAAGAAAACATGAAACGTGGTGTGGGTTGTCTAAAGTGTTACCTTCTTGAGGCCAGCAAGTTTAGTGAAGTCAATCTCATCACTCCCTCCAATCACCTCCTTGATTTCCTTCCTTAGCTCATCTTGCCATTTAGGGTTCATGGCCAAAAGCACCAATGTCCATGTCATGGCTAACGCCACTGTCTCGTGCCCTCCGAAGAAAAAGGTCTTGCACTCGTCGATAAGTTCCCTCGTGGTTAATTTCTTGATGAATTTTCCGTCGATGTGATCCTCACCCTCGAGTAAAAGTCCTAGAAGGTCATGTTGAGGTTTCACTCCGATCAACTGTCTTCTAGCATTAATGATCGATAAGAGGAGGTTGTCGATCTCTTTCCCTAACTTTTTGCCTCTAGGGTTTGTCCCAAGCACAAAAGTCCGCCAAAGGGCACCCCAACATAACGCGTATGCTTGAACAGACTTATCTGCATTGCCCTTAATTTCTCTAACAATATGTTCCCTGACTCATCATTGATTCCAAAATTAGTCCTGGCAATAATCTCCCCAGCTAATGCCGTGATCTCCCTCTCCATGTCGAGTTCAACCTTGCTTGCACTCGAAAGGAGAGTAGTCCAATGCTCGACTATCTTGGTCGCGGATTCCACCATCAAACTTGTCATGCCCTAGTTATGGTTCAAGGAGTGGTTTACACAAACATTAGTAAACAAAACTAACCAATTTACAAATTAAAACTTAATGAACTGATAAATACCTTCAAGTTGGAAGAGGAGAATGCAGGAGTGATAATGTGCCTATGACGAACCCAAGTCGAACCCTCAATCATATTGAGGCCAAATTCACCAAACATGGGAATCCTGTCACTCTTGAAGACATTGGGTTTTCCCCAATCCTTTCCGACTACACTTCCTGACATTTGCTTTAGGAACTCCGGCTCTGCTACATATAGAAACGGCTCCACTCCCATCCAATATACATAAACTTTCCCTGTAACAAAATAACCACATTAAAAACTACAATTATAATTAACTCCTCTTCAGGGATAATTATATATCATGGACTAATGTTAACGATAAACTCTTTTTTAACACATAGAGACACGTACAATAGTTGATACAAACCAATTTCTGAATTTTATTTTTTAATTAGTAATATTGAAAGACAATTAAGAATGCAAAAGCAACAAAATAACAAAAAAACTGACAACTTGAATCGATCTTTAAAACCAGCTAAAAACCTTTACCAATTTAAATACATATTGGCACTCACAAAGACAACCCTCGTGACTCAAGAGCTTTGGGTTTGCCTCTCATGTGCAACTTCCTAAATTTCAGCGTGGAAGCCACATTAAAACTAACGCAGAATATGCTTGATAATACTTATTTTATTCTCTAAAATCTATATAAAAAAAAAGTGCAAAACTATATCTTATCGAAAATAAAGAGAATTTACTGTTAATATGAAATTTTATGTATTATATAGCGTTAGTAATACTAATACATATTTGTAGTTGATTAATACAGAGGTTCAGATTCCCACAAAAAAGGTAAAATATTATTGATTTTGACATATATTTTAAGACTGTAATAATTTTGTAGGGCATTTATTTGGACTATATATAGATAAAGCATTGGAGGCCATGCATGCTTACCATGCAGGTTTTGCCAGTGGGCAAAATAAGGAAGAGAAGAAGAATGAATGTCATGAGATATCAACTCCTGCGACGACGAAGCAGGAGAAGAGGAGAACGTGGAAGAAGAAGAAGAAGATGAAGATGATGATGACAAAGACGATGATGATTTGCTTTGAATAAGCAACTTCTTCATGTCTCCAAGGTTTCCCATCGGGAAGCTTGGAGTTGGACCATCAAACCCCATCTTTCTGAGCTTTCTGTAAGCTCTGATTGGAGTTAGATAACAGGCATTTATCAACTTCCACAGCAACACTACCACCACCGCCATCACGAAATGCATTGTTGTATTCATCTCTCTCTCTCTCTCTCTCTCTCGCTCGCTCGTCTATGGCTTTTCAGTCAGAAAAGGTTTAGATGGACCGAACGAAGATTGCAGTAGTTGAGTGAAGAGGATGGAGAGAGGATGTAAGGGTATTTATAGGCAAAAACAGGGCAAGGGAGAGATGAAGGAGAACACAGGCATGTAGAGGAGGAGAGAGAAAGTGAAGGGTGGTAGTAGTTAAAGAAAGTCAAAGATAAGACTTGAAAATTGAAAGGGAATGTGAAGAATGAAGAGATGGGGCCGCGGCTTTGTACAGAAAATTTAAAATCTGGGAATACTTTTTGACATTCAGAAATTTTTATAAATTTTTTATTATTATTTAAATTTTATTTAAAAATAAAAACCCAAGCCTAAGAAGAGGAGTTTGGAGTATTAAATTAAAAGACTGCTCCCTAATCTTTACCAAAGTAATAATTCAAGGCCTTGACACCGCGTTTTGCTTTGCATGGTGATGTCCTGTTTGCGTGGGTGTTTTATTTGGACGGTCAAATTATATCATATTAGCCTTTACGTTTCCCACTTTTCATGAGTTTATGTTTACGTAATAGATTAAATCATACGCTTGGGTTTATTGCAAGTTGTAACGGATACATTCGAGTCGAGACGAGCTCAAGCGTGACTAAGCAACCGAGCCAAGCTTGTCTAAAGTCATATTTAACCAAGCCAAGCTCGTGTTTTGATTGCCGAGTTTGAGTTATGCACTTTTTCTTGTATGATATTTGAATCTTCACGTATTGATTTGAAATATATTTTTAGTTTAATAGATATAGATATTAGGGGTGTTTGGTGGGGGATTTGAGAATATAATTTGATGCATTTAGGTATCAAGTTTGCATGCCTTGTATTTGGTTGGACTTTTAAGGAATGAGATTTGATTTCTAAGGATATCAAATCCTCCCCAAATCCAAATATTTTGAAAAATTTTATTTTTAATGTATCATATCTTATTCCTACAAAGGTATCATATTCTTTTTTAAAAGAAAGAAAAATTATTCATCAAATCCTCTGACTCTTATTTTCTTCCATCTTTCATCAATTTCATGAATCAAAATATTTACATGCTGCTTCAAAGAGAAAACGAAGAGCATTATTTGGCTTGCTAAGCATACAAACCGAGCCCGAACTAGGCCCGACTTTGACCGAATCTGAGAGTTACCAAGCCAGTTTGACTCATTTCTAACCCTAATTTGCAACAACCGCCCATTTACTTGGAAATCTACAAGCTTGTTTGTTTCAAACTAATTAAGAGCATTATTTGTATATTGATTGCTAGTTCTTAACCCCTTTGTACCCTATTATTAATCAATCCTTACTTTTCATAATTGCTCCTTGGTACCACTTACCACTCCTTACTGCTACTTATTAAGTATTCGTACGTATACACAGTTAGTTCGGCATAGTGGTCGGAAGGGGGTGAACAGTAACCAAATTACACCAATCGGGGGCAATTAGGCTCATGACATGTTGAGTTTCTGCATATATAGTCTATGCAAAGAGACCTTTCTATCCCTATGAGTCGGACCGCTCCTAAGGATAAGAGAAATTACGATCTTAGTATTAATTGAGTTACAAACTCTTCTTAGTCGCTTACCCTTTAGTAGTAGGGATCATGTAACAACATCAACTAGTTATACTTTATGAGGTGGTCTGGTCTCTAATATGGATCTGTCATCTAATTTTATGATTTAAAATTAATATTTCTTTTTAATAATTATGAGTAATTATGAATGTAAAACTTTAACAGATCGTCACCTACGTTGACAAGTATTAAGTTACATCCTAATCGAATCAACCCTATTCAAAAGGCGTGTCATACGCGTAATTTTATAAATATAAAAAATTATAGATAAAATAAGATTTAACATAATTTGTAAATTTGTAATACAATTCTATTGTCTAATTAAACTATCATTGTTCAATTTATTACATGATATAATAATTTTTAAATAATAGAAGATAACTAAGGTATATGTTCATGAAAAACACGTATCATTTTTACACTCGAAAGTTTTAATCTCATGCCTTGAAATTCGATCTAATGGTGTAGATTGTGCCAAATGTTCAATCCACCCCAAGCCCACCTGTTTGTCTCTCCACTCCCCGAGTACAACACAATCACAGACCATATTATATTGCTCCCGCCACGTATTCCCGGCAGCTAATACCGATGCATGCTAGCACCGTTTCCGTGTCGGAGAACGCCGTTGACCGCCTTCCAAGCAACCCCCGTCGATTGTTTTCTTGAAAGAACGCCCATAGAAAAATAGGGAAAGCAAGAGGGCAAGGTGCACCCTGTTGGGAAAACATGTACATTTCGGCAAGGGTCACAGTGATGGTGGCCTGAGCAATTCAGACAGTGGGTCTCTCTCTCTCTCTGTCTCTCCCCTTTTGTTTTTAAAAGGAATCGAGTCCTTGGTTGTTGGATTAAACATGAACTGGACCATTTGAAAATTAATTGAGTCACCGGCGAAGAAAATCGAACCTTTATTTGCGCCGATGACTCCATTAGTGGCCGGTGATACTTTGACAAAATCACAGTACATGAGCTTCGTCGATTGACGCCTGATAAAATATTAGATGAATTTACGCCATTATATTAAAAATTAAAGCTTGAGAAGATTAAAACTTCTCGTCTCCACTCAAACCCGCACTTTCCACGTATATACAGTCAAATGATACGTGTGTTGTATAAGACACATTTTAAATATTTTTTTTTACTTAAAAATAATTATACTATGTAATAATTTGAAAAAAATGGTATAATAGAATAGTATAATTGTATTATAATTTATAAATAATTTAAAATATCTATTTTATTCATTATTTTTTATATTCGTAAAATTATGTGTATGACACATCTTCTAGGTAGGCTTGGTTCGATTAGAATGTCATTTGATACTTGTCGACGTAATCGATGATTATTAAAACTTTACCTTCATAATTAATTATAATTATTAAAAAATAGTTGTTTTAAATCATAAAGTATATTGGTCAAGACAGGACATTTTAATAGTGTTTTCATGCAAGACACATATTATCATATTATATATATATAACTTAAAAGTAATATTATCATAGTTAAAAAAGAATAGTATGGTTGAAGATTCTAGACTTAGCAATCGGATCATTTGGGTTAGTTTCAATTTGTGTAAGTTTATATCAGGTCATGTCCGAATCATTACGATTCGGTTGAGTTTGGGTGAAGTTGGGTTCGAGTTCGGGTCGGGTTGATTTTGGGTCAATTTATATTTGGTTTACTAAGTTTATCTTGCAAAGACTAAACACTTTGGCGAAAAATATTCGAGTCGGTTTGGATTCGAATTGGGTTCGCGTCATCTCAATTTGACTTTTGAAGTGTCGGATCGGGTTCGGTTCGGTTCGAGTTTCGGGTCATTGGTTTGGATTGAGTCACTTTTGTCACGTATAATTATAATGGTGTTACAACTTGTAATTTGTGTAAAATGATCTTTCTATACATAATTTTTTATAATTATAAAATCACGTGTACGATACATTTTCACATATAGGTTGATCTAATTAAAATATCATTTTGTTTCCATTGGGGTAACCAAGCGATACTAAAACTTTATAGTTCATAATTGAACGTAATTATTAAAAATTTAACAACTTAAAACCTTACAATATATTCATTTAAGTTAAAACAAGACATTTAATAGGTACCGGTACCTCGTAGTAAAATAAATATGGTACATAGGAGTATAAATAAAAAGAGAGAAAAGCCACATCCAATGTATCATGGAACAAATGTGTGTTATTAGGATAGGAGGCATAGTATAAGTTAGGGAGGAATCATAATAATAACAAAAATGTGCATAATGCCTATTGAGTTTCGTTTTGGGGTTCAAGACCACACGTCATTTGCCAAACCTCTAAAATTTTGGATTTATTATGCTGTTAACGGTCAGTTTTTGCTGCCCATCACACACAAAAAGTGATCCATGAGGACTCTAATGAGTTCCCTAAAGTACACTGGGTGGGCCCATTGATTATTGCTTTTAAGAATTTTATCACTAAATCCAAAAATAAATCGTCCACTATTTAAATTTTGTCAAATGTATGAATAATTTGGATATATACATATATACATAAAAATATAATTTTTAATGAGATCGTCTCACTCACTAAAATATAATTTATTAGATATAATTTTTTAAGCTTTTAACGTGATTGACGAGTATATTTAGAGTGACTTTTTAATTTGTAAATGACTAACAGTTCATTGAGCAATGACTTTTATCACAATTCATCTTACGTAAGAGTTATTGCTAACAGCTCATATTATTCATCCTCAACTTTTTCCTCTTCTCTTTGAAAATAGGTAGGAGATGGCGGGGCTCATATCATTGAACTAACTTTAGGTGACCATTGTACGAGTACATATTACGAGTATACAATCGTCCCCTTCCCATCAAAAAAATATTTTTTTCATGATAATACTTTATGTGAAATAGTCTCACACAAAAGTTACTAAAAAAAAATTGTTATCTTCATTTATTAAATTTTTTAGGTGTAATGTGTCTTTATATTAAAAGGGTGGATCTTTACTCAAACCATTAAAACATAAAATTATTGCTATTATCTTTTGCATTTTTCCTCAATAACAATTTCAGCATCATAATAATTTTTTAGACACTGAAAGTATACTAACTACTTATGATAACTTTTATTTTTATGACATATTATGTAGATATAAATTTGGTATCCATTTCATTAGTGCACTTCCAATGTTTTTTTTTCTTTGGTATTTTTTCAGAGAACCCTTTTTAAAAAGTTTTAGTAATCGTGTTTTCTTAAACAAGATGTCCGAGTGTATAACTTATTTTAAATTTTCAACCATCAATTTAAACTTTTAGTTGAGTCGGATAGATAACGTATCATGAGCTTTTAAAACATACGGCTGAATTGATACTCGTATATAAAGATATACTATAAAAAAATCTTGATATAGGAATATAATTTTTTTTTTGTGCAAAAACAACTTGATTATTTTTATAGTCCCTTGTGTATAGTTGTATTAAACAGTTCAACGTGGTCATTTATATCAAATAATACTTGACAAAGCTCCGACCAAAGAAAAAAAAAAGAAAAATACTAACAGAGTATAAGACTAGATTATTTATATTCTACATGAAATAATTTTCATAATTTTTAAAAATTTATCATTCCATAATTAATTAGACGCATAAATTATAAGCATGTGCATCTGTGCACATGGGAAACAAAAAATATTTTAGATTTAGTATTCGTTATATAAATAATTCACAATACCAATTTTCAACTACTGAAGACTTTTTAGTTTGTATTTTAAATAATCCACTCAAACTTATTTAGTTAAGCTTTAATTTTGGGTTGGTCTTCAATTGTTCACATCCACCTTATTTGCTTTGTGCTCCATTGGTTTTTTCATCGGACTTGTGCTCACGTCTTTATTCATTATACTTATAGAGAAAGAATCGGGTTGTAAATTGGGTGGTTAAGTTTGGTCTTTATATTTCTTTTATTTTAGTTTGGTTTTCTTTCCCTTCTTCTTTATTTATCTCCATTTTTAATGGAAGACAACTTAAGTAAAACTCTTGCGAGAAGGAATACCTATTATTTCCTGTACTTATCATTTAAAAAAAAAAAAAGCTTATTCAAGGGTACATATTTTACGAAAATATGGTAGGTGGCGTAAGGGGGGAGATGTAAGAGGAAAGGAATTACAAAGGGGGATTTAAGCATACCTATTGTTGATTAGATGGGTCAGTATACTACTAAATCATCTTTTTAAGTGCATGTTCGAATTTAAATAAAAATTATCATCCAATTTTGTTTTTCTATTCATTTTTTCTCATTTATACTTTTTCTGTTAATTGTTTCTACTCGTTTCTAATCGTTTATGTTATATATGCTATTTTTGTTTGTTTTTATGCAACTTTGAATAGGCCCTTTTTTTTGGAAGGTAAGTACAAAGAACATTTAGCCCTTCTCTCAAGGGTTCTACTTATGCTATCATCGGTAATATCTTGGAAAACTCTTGCAAGGGAGGGGATGTAAAGGTAATTATAGAACTTATAATATATCCTAATTTGGTAATATAATCGGTTGTCATATTATCCTATTTGAAAACATGATTAATTAAGTAATACGAGAACAACGATTTCATATATTATGAACCAGTGATCGAATCCTCTACGGGATGTAAATGGTACCCTTAATTGCCTGAATAACTAATTTGTCATCTCCCTCAACTTGTATGCGTGTGAAAGCTCACATCTAATGCTCGCTTTGATACAATCTCGAATAGCAACATCTTGTGACACAAGTATAGATGCCTTATACATGAATTTAATACCCGTCTAAATGAGAGCTCATTTCTAATTGCGTTAAATATAACCTATCTGCTGCGCATGTGGAAGAAAAGGTGCCTTCAAAATTGATATTGATGAAGCCACTTGATTGATAAAGAACACTATGGAAATCAGGAACACAAATCTAAAGAAAAATAAGAATAATAGCAAACTTTAAATTAAATTCATGTGAATAGTAAATCAACTATACATTTGAGATTTAAACATTCATAATAAGTGTACAAGTGTGCATGTACAAAATCTAGGTTGATCTCAATCCTCAACGAAGAGTTTCAAAAATTAGGGTATGCTGAGTTGAGATGATGATAGATGGGCAAATGTCTTTTAGTGATTTTAGGAATGAATCCCATTTATGAACCTACAAATTTGGCCCCCTAAAAAATAAAAATGTGTTGTCATTATCAAAAAAGAAGTAAAAATTTTCACCTTTTTGTTCTTTTCTAAATAGTAGCCCACAAGGGTAAAAAATAGAAATAAAAATAAAAATAGAAACTAAGGGAAGACACATAACATAACGGTACGATTTGATTTTTTGAAGTTGTGGAAATTCCAATAATAGGAAAAAGGGATATGCACTTTTTGGATTTGAGCGGTGATCAATATATATGTCTCGTACAAAAGTTCTACTTTTTATTACTTGTTTTAATTACCTTTTGGAAACTTAATTTCATGAATAAAACGTGAGGACTAAGAATTAATACTATGCAAATATATATATATATATATATATATATATATATATATATATATATATATATATATATATATATATATGACCTGTTCCATTTAACTGTAAAGAATTATAAGAAGTTGTACGATAATTATAAAGTTAGTTATAAAAAGTTGCAAACATTTGTAAGAAACCGTAATGCTATAAAAAGGGGTAAGAAGTTGTAAGGTTATATGTTAAAGTTTTCTGAAAGGGTTGATATGGTTCTCCAAGGGCACCGGATAAGAAAACACTAGTTACAATTTTTGATTTTTTCAATACTAGAAAAATAAACAGAAATTGAAGCATTACTCAGAGGAACATTTTTCGGCGGCCATATCAACATTTTCGGAAAAGAGTATCAAATATTATGGTAATAAATATATCTCATCTATTACCCTTAGAGCACTATTTAACATTTTTCTTTATTAAATTAAGAAAATAAATTTTAAAAATTTTAATTAAGATAATTAATTTTAGTGGGGTTTGGTAGTATTTAAATATTTCATTCCTAAAGAGTTAAATGTAAAAACTGAGATTATATTTTCTTAATAATTATAAATATTTTTTTAATGAATAAAAATATAATTTTTATTTTTTTAATATAAAAACAGTGATTGGTTCATATCTGAATAAAACACATGTATGACTAAAATTCTTTTAATTACGGTGATTGTAATATGATGACAACTGGTATAAATGCATTCAAAGAAAAAGAAAAATATAAAAATCTCCAAATTTTCACCAACAATAGAATTTTTATTCAACTTGTGTTTTGAGTTTTCTTTTAAAAAAAAACCTAGAGTGGTCAAATATCCAAAACTAATACCAATATCTTGGTCCATTGACCACAGATACGTATAACAAAATAACAGCAGCAAGCTTGGGGTGGTTGGTTTGGGGGGGCGGGAGGGCGTGTACGGGCATTAAAAAGATATTTTTTTTTATTCTGTCTGTTTGCGGCTTAGGATTACCCGTCGAATTCAGGTATAATTTTTATGAAATATCCAAGTATTAAACAACGTAGAGACTTTTTTTTGGTTTTATCTTATTAAATTGAGTATTAAACGGGTTTAGATTTAATATATATTAAAGGATAAAAATGTCGTTTGAACTGTTTTAATCATTGCTAGTATCCACAATATTTGTTTCCACTTTAATATAGTAGCCCATCACTGGCGGTTGTGACCGATTAACGATTAATAATATTTACGAGCCTTTAATATTTATATGAACATAGCATAGTAGCACCTGGATTAGTAAATGAACTGAATAAATTAGAAATTTTCAAGTTTGGGTCGAGAAATTTCATTCTTATGTTTAGACTTGGTGCTTTTGGAGAAGTAGGAATGAAAAGTCTTTCCCTTAAAAAAATAATATTTTAAAATCATTTAATCATTATAAACATATTAATAAAATAAATATTGAACGTACATATGGTATAATCAAATAAAAAATATAATCATAAAAACAAATAATTGAATAGATATTTTATGTAATCAAATAAAAAATATAATCATAAAAATAAACAATTTAATAGATATAAAAATTAAAATAAATCGATCATAATAAGCCGTATACTTTTTTATATATTTTTTAATGTAAATAAATCATCTCAGGTTTGGCATGTGGATAGTTTATAGTATATGGTCAATAGACTATCCTTTCTTTCTGGTCAACAAAGCGATCATTTATTGAAAAAAACAACCACCTATTTTCTATTAATTGTATTGTTATATGGTGTCTGTTGTTTATAAGACAAAATATATGAATTAATTAAATTTAGGTTTGAAATTGTAGTCTCTAATTTTTATTTTTTAAAAAATGAAACATTATGGCTAATGTAAAAGCGATTCAAAAATTCATTTCTAGTAACAATTTATAAAAACTTTATAATTTAATACAGTCGGTAAATTATCGGCACCCACTTTGTAACCTTTAATGTTTAATACGCATTTTATAAGGATTTTTAGGAACCTATTTCTCTAAAAGTTCCATCTAAGTTATCGTTACGTAAAAAATATGAGATAAAATTAAAATTTGAAATATAGATATATAATTTACTGAACTTAGAAGAAATTGGATCTGTTATATAATACCAATGATTTGAATAGTTTAATTGTTATTGCGCTCATGCATTCTAAATTTATATAAAAATTATTCGATAAAAGTGTTGAAGTAATAATATTACAGGGTATATAATAAGATAGGGTGGTGTTATAAACAATATGTAGTCATTATCTATGTTATTCGTACTTAACTATATTCATCTTTAATTATAAAGTTTTTGACGTATGTATCTTATTTATAGTCACATTTTTTTAAAAAAAGTTTTATATATATATCTATTTTTTTGAGTCGATATACATTTTGTTTTAAATGAAGTATTGAGTGTACATACTCGTATCTAAGTATCAAATATTCGATATAAATACTGATGAAAATAAAACATCTGTATAACATAGAACGTAATTAAATAAATAAATAAAAACTACACTTTAAACAAATTGGTCTACATGAGGCAAGTTTCTTTAAAACCCACTTTAGGTAACAACTAATTCCTATATTTCACAATGAAACTATGACCTATTCTTTTTAGTTGTAAAGTGTTATATCACCGTACGTTGTAAAAAGTTGTAAGGAATTATAATAAAATGTTAGGAGTCAAGAACAATTGTGAGTAACTATGAAAAGCTCTAAGTTATGAAAAGTTGTAAATAATTATAACGTGGTAAAGCAACTATAAACCTACAAACTAAAGCTTAAAAAAATGACAACCTCTTATATGCACTTCATCCTCGAAATATATCGACAAATGATTAAACGAACGGAAAAATGAGTGGTGATTTTATGAGACTTAAAACAATAACGTATGACCTGAGAATATGTCCTCCGACAAGCATTTAAGAATTTGAAAAAAAGGGCAGCCATGTCATCAGAAAAGGTATCTATGAAGTTGACAGTATCCCAGCTATAACCTACCAGTCCATAACAAGACCTGTCCACTAACCTCTGACAACCCCCAAAAAGAGGAGGAGAGAGAAAAGGGGAAGATCTAAGAGATTTATTATGCAGATAGTCATATCTACCGCAGTCCAAAATCGTAGACTTAGCGCCCGACCAACATAATAGCGGCTTTCACACAACAGCCAAAGATCCTCATACTGGATATGTGGATATCATCATATTATCAACGAGATCAAATCCACCAGAATTATAGCGGTCAAACTCGCAACAGCCATGCAGCAGAATGTGGTCAGCACTCGGGAGGAGAGGTCCTTTGGTTAATCAAATTTGATAAAAGAGAGACGGTAGGAGAAACGTTACTCTAAATTAATAAATTAACAGCTGATGTACGTAAAACTTTAATCTTTAACAACCATCGTTATGAATTTCGAAACCATGTTGAGGAATTTACAGTTACTTGGAAGTCTAAGCTAGGTAATAGTGAATAAACTAAAGGATAAATACTACGTTTTTTCAACCCTACCCTGCAAAGGAAATTAGAAACAGTGTCATTTTTGTGTTTTCAGAATCCTCTTGCCTGTAACTGTTGGTACTTTCGAGAGACGTTCAACAGAGGAAATCATGGAAGAGCAAGATGGCATCATCAAGCTTCATCAAGGACGAATCCAGAAGGACCTTGACTTCTTTGACACGCTCGCGTCTCTTCATTGCATCGCCGGCCAGTTTGTCCTTGGGCAGATTTATGATCTGGACAACCAGTAAACTTACATATGGTCAAGCAAAGAGATAGATGTGAACAAGATGATAGTACTTAAGATACCCACAGTAATTTTGCTTTGAAACACAAAACAATAGGGGAAAATGGAGGCGGGAGGATTGACTGATTTGATGCCTTCATGACCCATCAAGCTAGAAGATAATGAAATCAACTTGGTTAAGTTGGTGAAGTTATTTATAGTCTTCCTTGAAACCATTGGAAGGCCTAGTTTACAATGTAAGGACTTCATACTTTGTAGGTTGGGTTCTGGGCATTTGGACCTAGTCAGGCTTGTTGTACTCCCTCAACCGTGGATTCGCTGGTCTAACCACGCGATGGACCAAGATCAAAAGCAAATGCCCATTCTTAACTAAAGGAATAAGAAGCTCGAAGAAAGGAGTTTAAGATACCATGTCATCAACAAAGATCAATGCAACTATTGAACCCATCATGCTCTTACAATTATTGAAGGCACTTTTATTCTTGACGTAAGGAAAGATATACCAGAAGTATGCAATGAAAAGTTATGCCAAGACAGGATAATAGTCAGACAAGATGGGTGCATAACAACCATGACATGAGACCCACCAACATGAGGAACTTTTGAATTGTAAACTCAATGAATTGAAAGAACACTCAAATGAACCATTAAAAACACACACTTGAACCCTCATCTTAGCAGCCCACAGGATTTTAGGGTGTGGAGTGAGGGGAAAGTGGCTAATAACTAGAAAAGAATGCAGTATTTAGTTATGCATGCAGAGGCAGAAAAGAGATATCATTAGGCAGGGAAGAAAAAATCCACTGTCCAACACTATGGACATCCAAGCAAATCAGTAAGCACAATACCTCACGTTCTCGCTCTAACTCATACGAAATTCGCAAGCACAAATTAAGTGCAGCATGGTATAGCTCATCCAAAACATGATGCCAAAGATTGTCTTTCTTCACTCTCCACAAAAAGATCTCCGCTTGCTTAGGACCTCCTGTACTTATTTTCTGCAACAAAAGATGTCTTAGGCAGTTACACAAGAAAATGAGTCACGCATGATTCGCATTCAAACAGCTAGAAAGAACAAGAACAAAAGCCACAACTCCCCAGAAGAATGGTGATAAGCAACAAAAACTTCAAGGTCCCGTTCATGGGACAAGAACAGCAGGTCAAAGATTCAAACATTGCCTTTTTCTGGTAGGTTTTTTCTTTTTTTCCTTTTTTTTGGGGGGTGTTCAATCATTTAGAGAGAAGGGGGATAAAGCGATGAAACAAGGCAAAAACCGATCAATTACATTGGAGAGAATCAGAACTTCATCACATCAAAAGAGGTCTACTGCAAGGATTATTTCTCACAACAGATTAGTACAGATGTCCAATACATGGTCCCCAGCGGTGGATCCTATTTGACAGAGGATAATTCATCTTGCTAACTAGAGCTACAGAGGAAGTAAGCAAATATGAACAGGTATCAGAAAATTGTATTATATGGTTGGTTTGTGACCATAATCTAATTCAATTTAAGACATGCAGACGATAGATAATAATGCTGATACCTCCATTTGCACAAAATTATCTTTCCAAAGCCTGTATAAAATTGATGGTGTATCCTTCTTGTCCACAAAGGTTTGATCTGAAATCTGCAGGAAAGGATAATAAATAAGGGAATACACCAGTAAACAGAAAAACAAAATTCCAAGCACCAGACAGGTCGTTAAAGCATAAAATTCGGTTACACATATGCAAGCACACATACACATATCAAAAGAAGGAACACCACCAACTTTTCGTGAAAACACCTTCACAATGAGGGAAAAAACCACGATCCAACAATTGGCAAACCCACTCATCAGAAAAGACATTACAAAGAAACACTCAAAACATAATGCATCTCACTCCTCTAGCAAGTGTTTGAATATCTCTCCACCCATCCCACAATTCTATCTTTACTCTCGACAAGCTCCCACCCCCCTTCCCCCGCATAATTTGGAGTTCAAGGTGCCCGGGATACACCGGATAAGGCCACAACTACCAGAGTCACACCATCTTTCAGGACCCCTCGTCTACTCCCCACCCAAAATTTGGGGATGCATAACATATGTTTTCCTAAAATTCATAGGAGAAGTGTCCTGCCTCCAAGCTTTCCATTAGGAGTATTCCTTAACATGCCTATTTTAAATAAAATTTTATGAATAACTTTCCTAATAATACCAGAATTTTAGAAACATAAAGCAACCCACTTACTGAATTTCAGGATTTAATCATTAAGTTAATAACATATATACAATACTCCATACTTCAATCGAGAATGCACTAATCCAAGCTTGAAATTATACAAGTTGTCAGCTCGAAAAGATGGATCAGTAAAATAAATATACTCTGGATGTCAGTTAACATCCTAATTGTTGAGAAAGCACCAGCAGCAAGCTGCATTGCATTTGTACAGACAATAATATAACTAGTACCTTATCAGTATCCAGTGTGCGACCAGTTGACAATGATCTGAATATCCTAAAAGCCTCTTTTCCATACCTCTTTAGCACAATAGACTCCACCTGTTACAGAAGTCTATTTAGAACTACTATATAAAGCAGAATAATTTTCAAGCTCTCCAAAGATGAATGCATGAGAAAAATCAGAAAATAATAAACCAAGATGACCTCTTCTAGCTGAGCTTTCTTGATGATGTCATTCAAATCTGCAGAGGATACATTTTGAAACACAATTATGTCAAGGGTTAATTAAACAGAAGTATATTTAATGCTCAAGAGTTTTTGAAGGTCTAAAGCTTTTTTTTTTTTGGGGGGGAGGGGGAGAGCAACTAAAGATGAACTCTTACTAACGCTGTATATGTCATCCGATTCAGAGCAAAAATGGAGCTGTTCCAAACAAAATCTAACGCGTTCCAAGTTCATGGTGCGACCTTCGGCCGTCTTGATTACCTCCTCAAAAATTGATTCCAGGGACATGGACACTGCGCACCCACACCACCAAAAAAATAAAAATTAGTTAGCAAATGGCAACTAGCTTGTATGGAAAACATGCAGCAATCGCAAGGCATCAGTACATAAGAAACAGACCAACAAGGTAACAATAATCAAGATTGAAGTTTTCCAAATCTCCACTAGATTCACATAGTGAGACCAATATAATCACAAGTGCAAGCAAGCACATAAAGTAAAGCAAGCACCAAAATGTCAGTCAGTTTATCCTAGAAACCAGTTACTCTAACTAGGAGAAGGAAAGAAAGAAAAAAAAATCACACATGCACAGATGAGTCTAGGGGTGCTCCCCAAGAAAGAAAGAAAAAACCCAAATAACTGAATCAGGAAACCAGTTAATCAAACCTATTTGTGAGAAGTATCAAGTTGTTTGACCGAACCGCAGAAAACATTGATATTTCATTTCAATTATGGTTTACATATTATAGTCCAAGTAAACAACCATAGCAGGAGGACTTCAGCCACAAAATAGAAATAAAAAATAAAAAAAAGCCGGAGGAGTTGAGCCACAAGCAGCCTAGTTAACAAGCTTTCAGAAAATAATATTCACATCATAATTCCCCAAGTACAAGCTTCCGGACTTGTTAGTTCTGTTTGTTACTACTTGCTATTATTTTCTAATGCGTTTCCCCACTTTTCATGCTGGTATTATCCAATGTTATTGGCTATTGTTTTCAAATGCAATTGTTTTTCTAAAGGTTTACTTTGTCCAAAAAAAAAAAGGTTCTTTGTACAACTTTGCTTGGATTGCTTGCAACCCATGTCTTTATTTACACAGTAAGTCTAACTATATCTAGATCTCCAAAACCCTACTAAGACAGAACTACCCTGGGTGGCTGTGGAGTTGTATCATAATGCCCCACGTTTGGATTACCAACACCAAGGAAGAAGTTTATAAAACAAGGGTTGCAGTTTCAATAACTTAAAAAAGGCACTAAGGTAAATAGCACAGAACTGAAATTAAGGTCTCTAACTGAGTATGAGGGTTCAGAAATTAACAGAGGCACTCAATCATTTGGCTAATCAAAATGATCCCATGCATCAGCCCTTCAAACAGAGACAGATAAGACTGAACTAGCAAAGTATTGCCCGTGAGGAGCACAGATTGAAGTTTATGAGCAGTCACCTGTATTTTCCATGCATCTTGTCCCTTCCAACATGGAACTAAAAATCATAGCAGTGGTGTTATCATACTCTGCTGTTACATACTCAACACATGCCTTGAAATAAAATGGAATATTCAATAAAAAAGAATCAGATAAAGCATATTGTATAAATGATCATAGAAACTAATAGGCTACGAACACCACCAAGGCAGCTCAGTTGCTCACAAAACTACAAGTATACCTTCATTCTGAGGCGATGTATGAATTCCTCAAAATTCACACGCCAAAGTGGTTCTTTCATGCCCCCATAACATCAACCTCACCAAATTGCAGTGAATCGTGTTTCCGCTACAACAGATACAATACATCAAAATTGTGCTTAATACACCTGGCAACGCATTTCTACAAACCAACCAACCTTGTCTCCAATTTTAGCACCGGCTGAGCTAGCACTGCTTTTTCTTCATCAGAACCACCTCCAGGGTCTGTTATGATACAAAATCTCTCAGCATCCATGGGAATTGCGGCCGCCAAAGCGCGCTCTTCCAGGGTTATCTCTTTAATGAAAACCTGTAGTTATGAGGAAAATAAAAAACCAGAATGCATAAATTAGAGCATGTAGGACCAAATGCTCTCTCTGGTCTAAATTGAAGCACCATGGTACATCTGGAACAAAACATACAAAGTGCACAAGCCTCGAAAATATATCCTTAACATGGCATTGTATAATTGGGACAGAGATTAACTAGGTACACAGGGAATAGGTTAAGAAACAATTAGAGTCAACTCATAAAAATAAGGCCCAAGCTGTGAAACAGCTTAAAATAGAAAGCGACATTTATTTTGAGAATGGAGAGAGAGAACGGCTTATTTGTAGCAATTACTGGTTATCCAGAATCAAGAAACGGAACTTGTTATTTAGAGACCACCATAGCCTACAAGAACAGTTACTGCCAAAATCCTCTCAAAGTTCAGAAACAGATCATTTGTTAGTTTGAAAAAATAATACAATAATTAGTCATTTATCACTGTTTCTAATGTCTGCCTTCTAAACACATAATAGCAAAGCTGTGAAGGTCATTGCTTAACCTGCTAAGTGCATCACACTTTTCATAGTTTGACACTACTTAGCCACCTGTTTCATCAACTATGAGTTCATCACTAGACCACTAAGGCCTATTCCATTTAGGCTGTAAGGAGTTGTAAGGTTATAGTTGTAAGAAGCTGTGAGGAGTTCTATAGCAATAAGATATTTATAAAGTTAGTTATAAAAAGTTATAAGAAGCAAGTGTAAGAAGTTGTAAGGAACTATAACGAACTGTAAGTAGTTGTAAGATGTTATATGACTGTAAGCTAAAGCTAACGGGAACAGAGCCTAAATAAAACCACTCAAGGTAAGAATTACACTTTGAAAAAATAAAAATAAAATTCTCTCATCCTTTAATAGTGGAAAAGGCATACTGAGACTGCGAATAACCTTAGAAATCTGTTTTCTGAAAACAAAATGTGAGGGTGGGTCCTCTGGTCACTAACATCATAGTAACAATTTGATTATAGAAAGAAACATACATTTATCAACTTTAACACTCAGAAAATTAGATATCAAATGAGGGAGTTAGAAGTTAAACATCTGGTAGCAAAGTTTTTCCTTAAGAAACTACCTTAGCAGATCGACCTTTCTTAGCTGGGGCTTCATCCAGTGAAGAGATTAATGGTTCTGGAGTAGGGCATCGTTCCACATAGCGGCTAGTCACAAGCTTAATGAAGCTTTCTTGGTAAACATCTTTGTTGGCATTACTTCCTGACTCAAAGGCAGGAAAAATGATACATTGAGTCCACCTACTTTTGGAAGGGTGGGGAAGAGCAGGAGAGAAGATCCAAGGCACGAATATAAACAAGTAAGCATTTATGCACTGGCTCGCAAATACTTTCATCAGCAGAAGTCTGCCAGTAGCATATCTGCAAGAACAGTAAAGCGACTGAAAGGAGCATAGTCACAGCAGAAAACTGAAACCTGCTCCAAAATCGACAAGGGAACCGAAAAGAACATTGATATCATCATCAAGGCATCTTTAGGTAGATCCTGGCCTTCTTATAGGCTCACAAACAAGAAGCTTGGTAGTTCCATATCACACCTACTGCACTAAAAACATAAATGGCTACAAAAAGAAGCTTGCCTTCATTTGAACAATCCACAGCTCTATCCAGACATTGGGCCAGTGTAAGTCTGCCATGTTGCAGTAACCCTTCAAGAAGCTCCAAACCCTGACAGCATTGTTTAAGTATATTAGATCTCAGTCACTTATTTGCGTCTCCTGAAATCAACCCTGCTTGCAGGAGTAAATGCCTGAGGCAGGACCGACCCTTCGGGGGGTAGACTTCAGTTATTTCTTACACACAACCATTCGACGAATTAAAAAAGTAAAACATCAAATAGCGAGCAAGAAGTCATTAACTTGTTTATCCAGCTCCTTGGACACAGTGGCCATGAACTTGGCAAACCTCAATCGGTGTATTATGTTGTCGAACAATGCCATGTACTGCGTCACTACCAGTGTAGTATCTCTAGGACCACCTGACAGCATGAAGATGATATAACAGTAAGACTCACTATATGCTACACACACAATTTCTATAGGCAACATCAATAATTAAAAACATCTACACCTTCTTCTCCCCCGGGTAGTTTTAATTAGGCAATAAGAAATTTGCCAAACGGGTATCTCATTGCGAGAGCCCTTCATGGCTTGCAGGACTGATTGAATATCATATGCAAAGATTTCCTCCGAGAAATAAGATTTTTGAGTCGAACAAGAAGTTTAACTTAGTGGATTACTAAACGAAATTTTCCTTGATATCCTGTATTCACTTTTGCTTAATTGCCCTTTTTTCCATCTTAGAAAAGATGGTATTTTTAGAAGTTAAAAACAGTACTCGAAACCCCACAATTGGAGTCTAGGCGAAGCAATGAACATTGGAACCAAAAGAAAGACAAATTGAGAAGAACCATCTTGTTCGAGGGCAAAGGCTTGGACGCAGTTATGCTGGATTAAGACCCAAAGGCTTTTCTTAACTTTGTCGGCGGGGAGTTCAGTGAACCGAGAAATCTGCGCCTTCGTTAGGGTTCCTCTTCGAAGCAAACATTCACATACTTTCTGTACAAACAACAGTGAATCATGGACGACGATGGTTAACCAAACTAAATTAGAGAGAGAGAGAGAGAGCGTACAGCGACGAGATTGCCGAAGTCGACGGTGATGATGTGGACGGCGAGCTTGATTCCGTGCTGAGACATGCCCGCCATCACCAATGGCCGCTCTTCTTGCTCTCCTGGTCTCCCTCTTTCTGGCTCTCCCTCCCGCAACGCCAGTCAGTTAGTCGAAAGCAAACGAGGAAAGGAGGAATGCGAAACAAATTTTATCAATAAGTAAAATTTTATTTAGGTTTCGAATCAGTGATGGGTCCATAGCTCAGTGGCAGGGCATTTGACTGCAGATCAAGAGGTCACCGGTTCGAACCCGGTTGGGCCCTTTTTCTAATTTAAACATCTTTTTAACTTTTATATTTCACGTGTTCTGAATTTTTTTGATAAAAAGTATTTTATCATCCATAGGTATAATATTACTTTTCTGAATTAAAAATAATAATTATAAGGTTTACGTTTAATAAAAATATTAGGTAAATGTTGACCAAGAGTAGCTAATGTACAATATAATAAGGGAAGGGAATCAAGCCTGCGAGGCCTAATGTACTTCGGGACCTCGATCTTGACCAAGTAGGCCATGACCTCATTGATAGTAGCTTGAGTTAGTAACTTAATACTAAAACATTTGATTAACCGATCATATGTTTTCTAAAGTTAATTTTAGAACATGGAATTCCTTTTTTTTCTATTTTTTAACTTTTCATTAATATATAAGTGAGAGTGAGATAAATATACAATGAAAAAGGAATAAGCTTTCTTAATTAAAAAATATACTAAAATTAAAGATGATCTTCCGTAATTTAATTCATCACATTAAACATCGAAATTGAAATAGAGAAAAGATTCATAATCAACAAAGGGATAAGTGGAAGACTTGTTGATGAACCTCCGTTGTCTTGTATTAACTACGGGTCTTGTGTTAGCATTGTTTAGATCTAAGTTTTTATATTTTCCGTATATTCGGCCAAAAATAGAAATAGAGAAAAATTATAGTTGGAAAAAACATTCCTAAATACTCCCTTTCGTAGTAAATCAAAACTAAGTATTCGATTTTATTGATGACATAAGATGTTTGAGAGTGAGTATGCATGGGAATATGGAAGTTCCAAGCAACTGCCCAGTGCCACACAATTGGCTCCAGAAACTTATTAAACTCGATTACAATCTTTTAAAAAGCATAACTTAATCCTAATCCAACTGCATAGTGCCATAATCCTGTCCTTTTTTTCCTCCTTTACTGTATATGGCTTCAAGATCAAGTGTAATGTAAGCCTATTGGTCTGGAGATAGAGCAGGAGAGCCGAAGAACTCGACCGGGTTGATCGGAGAAGAAGCCGGAGCACCCAAAAACCCCACAGGGTTAATCGGCCCAGGTGCTACAATACCAGAGCTCTTAATCTCAGCCATCCCTCTCCTTGGGTTTTCAGCTTGTTTTTCGCACAACTTGGGAAGATACACACCTACAATTATTCACACACATATTTTGATCATTATTCATATCTCAACGCAGCATATCAAACTCGAGTTATGCTAATATATTCTATATACATATCGTTCCAATATATACCTTCACCGGCAGCAAGATTGAAGTAGAGATCGACAACATTAGGGCATCTCTGGTAGCACTGGGGGAGCAAAGCTTTTGGGTGAATCGAGACTCGAGGAGAGAGTCGGAAGAAATTCCAAGGGTGTCACGGTCAAGCCCACAAGCTTGGATGCATTGGTTGGTCTCGATCAAGTCCTTGAGCTTGTCGGCCTCGATGCTGGACGTGGTGCACTTGTACGCCTCTTGCCCGCTCCTTCGCACGTACTTCTCCAACACACATCGCTTCCCCGATGATGACACCGCGAATGCGCATTCCTCCTTGTTCAGTTCCTCGCATGTTATCTCTCCTACACATTTAAACGTATGCCAAAACTCAAAACGAGGGTGTCCACTTTTTTTTTTTTTTTAAGAAAAAGGTTTTGTTATGTAGCCTTCATGAATATGTCCTTTCAATCTAAATCAAATGTAATGTGAGTCTCGTTTATGTAATAAAAAAACTTTACTAGATTATAATATTATATATAATAATATAGATTTACGTATATGATACTTGACACACCTAATAGACAGTTTTGGTTACTTAATTTGCGAGAAGCTTACCTCGAAAGCCTTGAACAAAGAGGGCAAAAAGAAGAGTGACGGCAATGACGGCATTGAAGCTAGGAAGAAACGCCATGGATAGAGAGGAACAAGCGGAAAATTGACAATATTTCTAGCTCTTCTACTGCCTAAAGAGAATACTGAGTGAGGGGTGAGAATTGCATGGTGGGGATTACAAGTATTTATAGAAGTGGAAACAGAAGTAGAGTGCCATATATTCTGGTCACAAGTTTATAGGGAGAAAAGTACGAATGAAAACGAGTTCAGTTTGGAAATTCTTCTGTGTTTCTCTCTCAATCTCTTTCTGCCCTTTAATGATGACGCATGCATGGAGACTACAGAGAGCGAGAGAATTGGTGGTCTTCAGAAGCTGTGGAAAATTTGCGTCAATGACTTCGCCGCCATCAATGGCGCACTATTCTAGAAGATCAAGGGGTGTAATATTTTAAAAAAGAAATCGATTTTGCTCAAATTAAAGAGAGGATAATTTAATTAGTTTTAATTCTAACTTGTGTGCTTTTAGAAAAGAGTTTGTTGGGTAAGTAATTCAACTTTTAACTTTTGAAAATTTTGACCTTCAAATTTATCGGGTCGTTACATAATATTAGTATCTCTATATGTTATTTTTTAAGTAGTTCTAGTAAAATGTTTTTATAAAGATTCAATTTGAGAAAAGTTATTTATTTATTAGCTTTACCCACAAATATTACATGTGGTAATTAGAACAGGGAGATGGGTTGAATCTAAAATTTAGGGTTTGTTTATTATGGCATTTAAAATATCATTTATAACAGTTAATAGCTCGTAACAACATTTATTTTGCATAATTTAAAAGGAAATTCTCTCGTTCAAGGTTCAAAATCTGATGAAGAAGATCGAAAAGTAAAATTTTGCCATTAAACTAACACTCACTTGATACAAACTGCATGAGAGTCGTAATTGCTCTAGCAGTTACAAAGCATGAACTCTTATACTCACATGTTAAACTCCTATCTTTTTCATTTATCACAGTTGGGCAATAAATGTTGGTCCTCTAAAATCTAAATGATCTCTGTTATTTATAGACTTTAGAGCATTTTCTGGGGATTATTAATTTAGGTTCCATTCACAAATGGAAAAAAAAAAAAAAAAGGTACTCCAAGTATTAATTCAAGTTTATTTCCACCATTAGTCAATATAAATAACAACACACAAAAATTAACAATTACTTTTTAAAGGTATATAGGTTCACGGTGAATTTCATTATAATCTCGAGACTACTTAGCAGTGTAGTCCATGAGCTATAATTTTTGTTCTTTTTTTTTTTTTTAAATCAACAACTAAGGGCTTATTTATTTAGCTGTTAAAAACTAATTGTTAACTGTTACAAGATATTATGAATAATTAACTGTTAACTATTACAAGTTATTATGAGTAATTATATGATTAGTTGTTATGAGCTGTTATAATTAACAATTAGTGTATTTTAAAAATTTTCACGTATAAAGAAAATTTGTGGCCCTAAAATTTGATATTTAGAGAAAGAGTTGAAAATCCTTATTAACCTTAATAATAATGTCAAAGAATTTGTGGCCCTAAAACAATTACAAATTATTGAGAGACGGAGTTGAAAATCCTTAATTATCAACCTTAGTAATGATTATGCCAAAGAAATTTTGGTGAATTAATGAGCACAATTGATTTTGACCTCATCATTTGGAAATTATTGCGTCATGATGGTACCACAAATTTCAGCTAGTTAGGCAGGAAAAATAACACGTAAACCTGAACTCTGATTTAATTGTTAAAAAATTTAATTGTTAATATATTATAAAATTATAAACCCTTTATATATATGAATTTTGCAAGAAAATATTGATACTATACAATTAAAGCAGATAGTTTTTGACCTAATTTGACAAATTTTATTGATGTAGTACTTTGAACAAAATAATACGATTTTTAAACCCAAATATTCCCGAGACCAAATAAAATTACTATACAATTAAAAAGGAGAAAATTAAATCTGAGACTAAATGTACCTAACCGGAGCAAAGGAACGGTCAACATTACTATAGGGAGAAAAGAAATATTGATGTCTCCGCCATCAACGGGGAGGGAAGAACAATGGAGGCTAGGAGAAATTTCGTTCGTTGATTTTGACAGTTTCAAAGGGAAGACTTGACTCAGACGAAGCAAGGTTAGTGGGTCTCCTTTCTTTAATTTCGTCCCTAAAGTTGTGGAGTAATACGATGTGTCAAATGATAAATAAAAGTCCTATCAAAAAGTCAATTAACCAAGACGCTTTTTGCACCGTCTTTCAGTTAATTTCGCAACTTACTCGTGTCAATTTAAAAATAATTCAGTTTAAACGATTTCACACTTTTTATCTTAAGCAAGATATTAAATTTGAGTTTCAGTAAACGAAAAAAATTTATATGATACAAGAGATTTACCCCTTTACGAGATGATGATTAATTTTTAATAGTTATCATTAACAATTATAAAGTCTTAGTATTCACTGGCGATGCACACGAGAACAGACATAACACCGTACTCGGTTTAACCCTATCCGCAAAGATGTATTATTATGCATTTTTTATGAGTTATAACACCATTATACCATGAAGTCAAACTAATTTTTTCAACTTAATACATTATAATATATCTTTTAAGTCGAGAGAATATCTAAGAAAGAGACATTTTGTATTAAGAAGTGTATCATTTTGAATAAAAAAATTATTTCGATTTCAGGTGGGTTGCATATGGTAACTTTTATAGGTCTTTTCTGCGTCAAAATTGTTTTCCCTGCTTCTAAAATTATCTTTCGAGCATTCTCATCCAATCCTCCAAAATAAGCCCATAATTTGCCGAGATATTTGACCAAGATTTTCTTACGTAGAATATGATCTTCCATCGTTTCTGTCACTGAATTAAACATTGCAACAGAAAAACAAAAAATTATTGCTTAGGCAAAAAAATTCCCAACCAAATATTATATTTTCCTTTGAGTAAATTCAACAAAGAAGTATTTTATTGATGATATGTGGTGTAAGTGCAATCCACAAAACTCGAAATCAAAATGTTTGTTTTAAAATTTATAAAATGTAAATTTCTAAACACATAATAATGGCATAAAAATATAAATCTCGAATTGTAAGTATAACTCTACTTTTACATGTATATATATTCCCCTAGCTTGTGTACTTGGCTTCAAGATCGAGTGTAATGTGAGCTTATTAGTTCGGAGAGGGAGCCGGAGAAACGGAGAACTCGACTCGGTTCACCGGAGAAGAAGCCGGAGCACCCAAAAACCCTGCAGGGTTAATAGGTCCAGGTGCTACAATACCGGAGCTCTTAATCTCAGCCATCACTCTCCTTGGATTTTCAGCTTGTGTTTCGCATAACTTGGGAAGATACACACCTACAATTATTCACACACATATCATCATTAGTCATTTCTCAACTCAAGGTAACATATATGTATAGGACGTTTTTATATCAAACTCGAGTTTGGCTAATATCTTCTACATATCTTTCCAATTTTACTAGATATATCGATGAAAGGATTATAAATGTATGAAATCGATTGACATACCTTCCCCGGCTGCGAGATTGAAGTAGAGATCAACGACATTAGGGCATCTCTGGTAGCACTGAGGGGAGCAAAGCTTCTGGGTGAACCGAGACTCGAGGAGAGAGTCGGAAGAAATTCCAAGGGTGTCACGATCAAGCCCACAAGCTTGGATGCATTGGTCGGTCTCGATCAAGTCCTTGAGCTTGCCAGCCTCGATGCTCGACGTGGAGCACTTGTACACCTCTTGCCCGCTCCTTCGCAGGTACTTCTCCAACACACATCGTTTCCCTGATGATGACACCGCAAATGCGCATTCCTCCTTGCTCAGTTCCTCGCATGTTATCTCACCTAGAGTGCCTTGAACAAAGAGAGCAAAGAGAAGAGCCATGGAGGCGACGGCATTGAAGCTAGGAAGAGAAGCCATGGATGGGGAATGAAAGGCAATAAAGGAGCAAGGGAAATATTTGGTATTTTCTAGCTCTTGTATTGCCTAATGAGAATGTTGATCGATATGAGTGCGGAATATATGCTTCCAAGTACTTATAGCAGCAGCAACAATGCTATGATTTGGCTACGAATTTACGAGGAAAAGTATGAAAACGAGTTTCAGTTTGGAAATCTTTATGTTTTCTTCTATTGATTGATATGCGCGTAGACTGGGTCTTTAGTAGCCGAAGACATTTTTAGTCAATGACGATTTGGCCGCCATCAATTGCACGCTATTAAGGAAAATGAAGCTGGGGCCTAGCTATGGGCCTCTGGCCTTTCGGTCTTCGCTGTCTCGATTTTGTGATCTTACGGGGTGCGAGCTTTGTAATATGTTAGCCGTGTGCTTGGGTTGGGTAACATCTTCGGCTTTTAGATAAAATTTTAGGCCACAGTCACACGGTAACGGCGGAGGAGGAGGAGAAGAATGAATTGGAATTTATTCAAACAAAGGATAACTTATGTTAGTCTAGAAAGAGTTAATTCATTAGTAATTAGAGTTTTACTCTTAATTAGACAAGTTCATCTCTAAAAATTTATAAGTAATTTTAATTTGCAACTCAAAATGGTGCAATTTAACGTTTATAAAATAAAAAAAAGTACTTCTAATAAAATATCGTTGGCTTGTTTGTTGACCATTTCGTAAGATTAAGAATATTCAACAAAAAGTCAACAATTAGAGTTCTTATTATTGATTTCGTTTTCACATGGTTTATAAAGATTTATATATAGGTAACTTTTTTATTACAAATATTTATGTTCACAAAGTCCGATTTAAATACCCGCATAAAAAAGTTTTAAAAATATTTTACCTCACACGCTTTTTTTTTTTGAAACACAATTAAAATAGAAGCAATTGTATAATTAGGAATATTAAATTATTAATTTTCTAGCTGATATTCTTTTCATTTTTTGTTTTTATTGCATATGAGGCATAAAAGCCCATAATTACATTTTAGTCCATGTATATTTCTATCTTTTCGAAAAAAAAGGCAACTACTACATTAGCCTAGAAAACGATATATCAACAAAATTAGATCACAAAATTAGGCAAGTTAGGCAGGAAAACAACGTAACCTAATCTTAATTTGATTTAATCGTATTTTTCACCCCTATATTTTGATTTAAATATTAGAAAAATCAATGGAAAAAACGAAATACACTTTGATTTGTAAAAGTTTTTAGGATTATAAGTATTTTAGAAATTTATGAAAATAAGAAAAATATACTTTGAGGTATGATCAAAGTAAATAATTCATGAATTTATAAACCTTGTAGAAAACTCGTTCAAAAGAGAATTTGGCTATAAATGTGAAAATAAAATATATTGAATTTTAAAGCTTCAAAAGTGAAATTTCACTTATCAACATACATGGTGAAGCACAAGTAAGGTTAATGGTAAGTAACACACAACATCATATTTGGTATAATTTATAAAATTTTTAATGTAAATAACATATTTATTGTCTGTGAGTTAATATTGAATGTTTTTTATTAGTTAAACTAATTAACATTATCGGTTGTACATTTGGCACTCGCAACATTATGTTATGTTCCATGAATTTGGGGAGAAGAGAGAAAGCATATGAAGAGTCAAGATTATAGGCAGCCTTGGAATTTTGAGGTCTCCACCATTAACGGGTAGTGAAGAATAACGAAGACCTGAAGTTGGGTGGGGGTATTTCGTTGATTTTGACAGTTGAAAACGAGGAAACAAGCAAAGGTACTTAGTTGTAATCTCTCCTCATTCTGTCTCACATTTAGGCTCACTATTCTACGGGTTTTTGGGTTTGATTCATGGTTGTTTCTGGCGACTCCGGTAGCTGCCGGTACACTATATTAGGTAATGCTTGGTAGTTCGAAACTTGGACATACAACCAGATTCGCATGTTTGTAACTCGGGAATTTGCTCGTGGGCTACTGAACAGCAACCAATTTGATCACTTCCGCGCTAAGATTAGTCCTTATTTCTAACCGTTTTAATCCCAAATGTTCTGGAAGATTAAATAATATCAAATGGTTAATTAGCTACCTTTGAAAAGTCAATCAAGGAGGATGCTTTTGGCATTTTTTTCGGTTATTTATTAGGGTAAATTTTCCCACTTCAAATGAAAAGTAGTTCTACTTTAGTTCTTTATTGTACTAGTTTGCATTCTTAGTGAAACCCTCTAAAATGGCGAGGTTTGTTGTACATGTATTTTACAATTTATAATGTGATTTTTGTTGATGAGAAAAAGGAGAAGATGAAAATCTAACGCGTTCATAATCTCTACTTGATGACATAAAAGAATAAAGATTACGAGCATTAAGTTGTAAATTTGCTACTCAATAGTATAATACATAGATATAGGTCGGGTACACTTAACATAAAATAAATGTCGGTAATTTTATCTTTATAAGTCGTATAATTTATTCCAAGAAACACTCAAAGTTGTTTGTAAATTCATTGGATATATATTGGGCTTGTCCATTGTGCAAATTTGGGCTATCTACACGAAGTCGTGGGCTCGTTTCACTTTTTTGGGCCGAGTCTCCATTTTCTCCTCTCCTCTTATTGGGCCATGTCATAGGGCTTCCTAATAAAATAGTAGTTTTCTAGTAGTAATAATTTTGAATTTTTGCTGCAAAAAAAAAAAAGTTAAATTTTTTATCAAAAAAAAAAATTGAATGTTTTATCAACAAAAAAATTGAATTATGATAATTAGGGCTTTTTCATTTGTTTATTCATCATCATTTTCCCTCCCTTCTCATCGGCCATCGCGCTCTCTCTCTCCCGGCGCCCTTCTGACTTCTGAGCTGCCTTTTCATCGCTTCTCGCGCCTTCACAGCTCGGAGCCACCGCCGGACTCTCTCTCTCTCTCGACTTACGTGTGGATCGAGATGGAACCAACCAGCGGCTCACCGCCTCAAAATCCTCAACCGGCGCCGAAGCCCTGCTCATTCTCGGTCCAGGAATCATCCAGAAGCCGCGACAGCAGTAAGCTCTCTCTCTCTCTTCCTCTGTTTCTACTAGTTTTCGGATTTTTGTTTGAACTGGCCGGTCCTCTGTTGAGAGTTGCTTTCCTTTTGGCTGACTCCGGAATTTCGGTATCTCTACGTATGATTTCTTCTTTTTCTTGTTTTTTTTTTTTTAAGGGTACGCATGATTTCTTCTTTCTTATGAGTTATGTATTCCTTTATGTTGACAGTTTCCAAATGGGCATTTACAGTTCTAGCCTTTTAGGGTTTGTTGTAGATAGTTTTCAAACGGGCATTTACAGTTGCTGCCTTTTAGGGTTTGTGGTGGTGATTTCGTGACTGCTGGGAATGCTTTGTACACTTGAATAATATATTAATTATCCGGATTTATGAGAGACATTATTGTTAAGGGAAATTAAAGAAAGTAATCCGGAAATGGATCCCTATGCGTCTTATTGTGGCACTTGTTCTTGAGTATATGAAATTTGAAACCTCATGATGTACACGTTGTGTCCCTAATGAATTATATCCCTCATGGACTATGAATGGGAACCGATTGTCATTTCTCTGTGTTTCTTGGGAAGGCCCATCGAATGTAAGCGAATCTGATGAGCAGAATCGTGAAGATGCACGAATGCGCCTTGCAAGGCTCGCCTGTGATGTGAGTGTGGAACCTCGGTCGTTGTGTGAAGAATGTCCGAGCTTTAAGCAATTGATCAATGCCATTGAGCCAAATCGTCATTTCACCTTTGACTTTGAGTCCCTTGAGCATAACTGCTTGAAAATATATGCCCAGCAGAGGAAGATAGTCAAGGGAGTCTTTTCTAAATTAGGTGGACGCATTAGTCTCTCGTTGGATTTACTCTTGTATGAGGATTGCTTCTTGATTCGCGATTATTATTGCTTAGCTGCTTACTTCATTGATGATGATTGGAAGCTAAGGAAGTGGGTCATCAAGTACAGCGGTCCAAATCTAAATGCCCCATCTGAATTTGTCTTGAAGTCTTTGGAAGAGTGGGATATTGTGGACAAAGTACTTGCTGTCACTGTTGGAGGGTTGACCGGCATTGTTGAAGACATAAAGGAAAACATTGAAGAGACACGTAAGGCCCGAATGGATGACCGTTTGATTCATTTTCAGAACAGTAGCTGTGATATAATTAGCCGAATGGTCCAAGAAGGATTCGAAGAGATCAAGGGCATTATAAGCAAAGTTAAGCGGCTAACCGAAGTCATTGCCTTTATGGTATCTCACAAGTACTAACCTTCAAAGTGCTTTGAAGTTGGAGGCTTTCGGAGAATTTTCTTCAGAAAGTGTGCGCCAAGAGTATGATGTGCCCTCAGAAGAGGAATGGACAAAAGTGAGAAGTATTTGTGGAATTGCTGACAAAATTTATGAAATAGTGAAGGGATTGTTTGAATATAAGAGGCCAACAGCAAATCTCTTTCTGCCTCATCTCCTAGAGGTTCGGGCTTATCTGATACAGGAGTCAGCCAATTGTGATGACTTTGTGAAAGCTGTGGCTCAAAATATGCTTAAGACTTTTAATGGGTACTGGGAAGATGTGTATGTAACGCTTGCAATTGCTGCATTTATGGATCCCAGATACAAGATGAAATTCATCGAGTTTTCTTTTCCTAAGGCCGAGGGTGGTGATGGTGACTCAAGGGCTGCTTCTATTTTGGAGACCATTCGCAAGCTATATGATGGTTATGCTGCCCAAAATACTCAAAAGCAGTACTTATTAACCCATTCAAGTTCTGAGTCTGAGGATGAGGAAGAAGAAGACGGAGGATGGTCTGACTCCGACTTTGAGGATGAAGAAGAAGAGGAAAGATACCGGTCTTGGCAACGTGCCAAGAAAAATGACGTAAACTTGTGGATACGCTAAATATATTAAGCTCATACCATTGGTTGTCACAATCCTCAAATGATAATCATCCCCGTAAATCAGATTTAGACGTGTATCTAGAAGAGCCCATCTTGCCATGGACAGGGAATTTTAATGTGCTGTTGTGGTGGAAAGACAACTGGTCAAAGTATCCTCAACTTTCTATGATGGCTCGGGATTACTTGGCGATTCCTTTCTCAATTGCTACTTCAAATGAAGCATATTACACCGGACGAAGGGATGCAGATAGAACGGTGGTATCTGTGAAATCCAACTTGATGAATGCTTTGATGTGCACAAGGAGCTGGAAACTCCACAAAGGTTAACAACAAGGTAACTCATATGGTTCATTTCTCTTTTGACTCCCATCATTGACGAAAAATCGCTATTCATTCACTATCATTCTTTTACCTTTCTGCTCCGAATCAGAACTTTGAGAAATATGCTTGGCATTTTGTCATATGGAGCAATCTTTTTAACTTTCTGATGATGTCGGTTGATGCTGCGGTCGCCATCGTTGACATTTTGAAGCCATCATGTTCATTTTGGCTACGGACTATGAACCAGGAGGGTGGTCTCTTTTGCTAAGAAAGTGATGTTCCATTTTCTGGAGTTGAAGGTGGGCAATTTGACTTTCGACAATTGAAGTGTGTACTCTGAAACTGAAACATGGGCTTGTGCGGCTAATTGCTTTTGCTAGACTAGCAGTACTAACAATTCAACATACTTTAGGTATAGCTTGTTACTAAGTATATGGCAAGCTTCTCATTTCGTGAAGATACAGTTGGCCTAGTTTCACAGGTTATGATATATGATATATGATATGAGCACGGTTGGTCACAATTGCTTACGATCTTGCTTGGATGTCATTTTGGTGTAAAACTTTGATATTTTTGCCGTTATTCACCTGTTTTGAGCACCTTGTTCTGTTACTGCAGAACATTGATCTGGATTTACTGTCAACCGTTTTGCTGAATTGCAACAGCCATTGTCGAATTAATTTAGATTTGCTTATTCTTGTCGATCTTATAGGTAATTTCAGGCTCTTTTCGTTTTTGTTTTTGTGGGCTAGACTAGATTGGGAGTAGAAGGGTGTAGTATTAGGAATTCATCAATCATCATGGTTTTGCTGTAGCTTGTTGCTAAACTGTACGGTGTGCTGCGAGAATTTTAAAGGTACAAGTGGCCCCCTGAAAAATATTGCAGTTAGATACTTCGACCTTGGATGCCATAAACTTGTTGGCCATTTTTCACTAATCTTTTTCCTTATTTAGTTTTCACCATTACATGTTACATACAACAATAAAAACAATTCTAGTTGTAAGTCCCGTTTCTGTGGAGGCGTAAGCATATATATGTTATGACTTTAAAAAAAAAAAATCAAGCTAATTGATAGTGACTAAGTTTTAGTACAAAAGTGCAACTTCATGTCATTTCAAGGCTAATGAACTAACCTTATATGGAGTGTCATCACTAAACTTGCCTCATTGACCCGTTTAAAATTATATAAAAACACACAGAAACAAATAGAAATAGAAATCAACATAAACGAATATAAAAAAATATAAACGAATAGAAACAAGCGAAAAGAACAAAAATGAACAGACAACGAATAAAAAGAGTATAAACGAACAGAAAAAAGAAGAAATGAATAAAAATAAATAAAAATAAACAAAAATGAACAGAAACAAATAGAAAAGAAAAAAATGAACAAAGAACGAAAATAAATAATGTTTTTATATAACTTGAACGAAACACTGAAATTATACAACCTTTCATTACATTTTTGTTTATGGCATATTCATTGCAAATTTATGTTGATACCGACAAATTATACGAGCAAACAGTTTATGATATTTTAAAATAAATTTCAAAGTTCAGTGAGATGTTTTGTTATAAATTCTTAGTTAATCTCTTTTTTTTGGGTTCTTAAGGTGTACGGAAAGGGAATAAGGAACATACGGCTAGGTAAATACGAGATCACATCATCAATGAAAAATATCCATAAATAATTAATTTTAAAAAAGAATTATATATTTTTTGATTTAATACAATCTTGCATAATTAGATTAATTGACACTATTTTTTCTAGTTCTTTGGATACATACTTTCTTTTCAATTAAAGGAAAGGAAAAAATTATTAACCTAAATTTGTTAAAAGTGTATAAATTTGACAAGGCCAAATCAACTATATAATCTCAACCAAATAATCTCAAATCGGAGTACGTGATTTCCTTTTTTTTTTTAATGTCCAAAATTCGTCCATTTCCCGCCTAAACGTACAGTACAAGCACAAGGGTTTTGGGAATATAAAAGGTCGTAAATCCAAGTGAAGAGTTCTTTATTTTCTACCGCTTAGGGTTATCATTTTCGTCTCTCTCTCTCTCTCTCTCTCTCTCTATCCTTACTCTCCGGCGGTCGGCGTTCCCCGCCCTCCCCTGCCGGTAACTGCGTCCGTCGCACTACTGATCACCGGCGTTGTCTCTCTCTCTTGACGCATAATGGAAGAAGGAAACGGCTCATCACCGCCAAGGCCTCAATCGCCAGGAAAACTATGTCAATGCCCATTCTCACACGACGACTACAGCACCGACGACGACGACAACAGTTCATGTACATCACTCCTCTCTCTCTCTCTCTCTTTATTTTTTGGTAGTATTCTTGTTTGTTTCTGCTTATTGCGAGAACTTTCTACTTCGCCCATTTCATCATCAATTCAACTGATGTTTGTATTTCTCTTATTCGCTGCCTTTCTTCCAGCTAAATTCCCTTTATTTTTTTCTAAAAAGATTTTTTTACTTATCTGGTGTTAAAGTTTGCGTTTTTGAGTAGTTCTTTAACTTTCGTTTGTACTCCCCCAACAAATCTTTGTTCTCTGATCAGAAAGAAATTTATGGAGACTACAGAGTCATGCTTACTTTTTTGACTTCATCTATCGACTGGTGATATTATTTGTTATTCATACCCCAAATAAAAAATGATTACAGATGATGAGGTTAGAGATTATAGAGGATTAGATAGGAAGTGCCCTCGAAGTCAAACATCCTTGTTTGTTTTATAAAGTTTGCCAAAAGTGGATAATGAAAGCAAGAGTCTTTCTCAATACATCCTTAATAAAGCCTTAGGTACGATGAAGTTTGACTGATGTTTAGCTTGGCTTTCTGAAGTGGTCGTTAATGATTTTATGGTGGTTGTTGTGGTTGTAGAGATCTCAGTGTTGGGGAGGCTATCTTTATATTTGAATGGTTGACTTAAAATTTGTTTATGAAAGGTCTTATTTTCAATGAAATGTGATAAAAAGATTAAAGAATTCCTTCTTGGGAGATAAGAATTGAGAGCTTATCTTGTACTCCTGACCTGCCCCTAATGAATTATGAATGATAACTAGTGGGCACTTCTCCATTTCAGCGGAAGGCTTGCCGAGCATTAACCAGCAGCCAAATGAGAAGGGTCCAGAAGAGGCTGAGTTCGCCCTTGCATTTATGGTATCCTATGAGAGTTTCTCTCCTCGTAAAAATCTGTACTGAAAATGGTGCCTTTTGGCGATTCGTTGAAGCTGCTAATCCAAACTGTACTTCAACATTGAACTTGGAGACCCTTCAGCATAATTGCTTGAAAATTTATGAAGAAGAACGCCAGCAAGTCAAGGAAATCTTTTCAAAATTTGAAGGGCAGATTAGTCTCTCGTTTGATGTGCGCATGTATCTGGATTCTCCTGCCATGCCGGAATATATGTGCTTAGCTGCCCACTTCATTGATAACGATTGGAAGTTGAAGCGTTGGGTCCTCAAATATTGTTACTGGAATCAAAGCCACCCAGTTACGCTCACTTTCCGTTCTCTGAAAGAATGGGGTATAATAGACAAGGTATTTGCCTTAACAGTTGGAGTGACAGATGGCACTGTCAATTTTTTAGAGGAAGATGTTCAGGAAAGGTGGGAGGTTCCAATAAAGAATCATAAGTTTCATTGGCAGATTAGCTGCTGTGATATCATAACTCGGATGGTTCAGGAAGGGTTTGAGGAGATCAAGGACATCATAAGCAAAGTGGAACTGCTGGCATGGTCAAAATCTTTGCCTCTATGGTATTTAACAAGCAGTAAACTTCAGGATGCTTTGGAATTGGAGGCCTTGGGAGAATTTTCTTCAGAAAGAGTGCATCAACGCTATGAATTGCCCTCAGAAGAGGAATGGGCCAAAGTGAGGAGTACTTGCCGAATTGTTGACCAAATATATGAGATTGCGAAGGGGTTGTTTGAAGTTAGGAGGCCAACGGCAAATCTCTTTCTTCCTCATCTCCAAGAGATTCGTGCTTATCTGATACAAGAGTCAGCCAATCCTGATGCATATGTCAAAGCCTTGGCTGAGAAAATGTTTTTGACTTTTGACGATTATTGGAAGAATGCTTATGTAGTGCTTGCCATTGCTGCATTTATGGATCCTCGATACAAAATGAAATTCATTGAGTTTTCCTTTTCTAAGTCTGATGGAGATAATGGTGACTCAAAGGCCTCTTATATTTTGGAGATCATTCGCAAGCTTTATGATGGTTACCTGGTCCAAAATAATCAAAAGGAGTACTTGTTAGTTGATTCAAGTTCTGAGGCTGAGGATGGGGAAGATGAAGAGGAGGGGTCCCAGTCTCACAAACATGCCAACAAGGAATGTAGTAATCTTGTGGACACACTAAGTGTACTAAGCACGTACTGTCAGTCTGTGCAATCTATAAATGATGATCAACCCCATCAATCAGACTTAGATTTGTATCTAGAAGAGCCAACCTTGCCATTGACCGAGGATTTCAGTGTCTTGCTGTGGTGGAAAGATCATTGTTCAAAGTATCCTCGTCTTTCTAAGATGGCTCGCGACTTCTTGGCAATTCCGTTTTCTGTTGCTTCTTACCATGAGGCATTTTACATAGAACCAAGGGAAGTTGACAAAACCGTACTGGGTCTGAAAAATAAATTTACCAATGCTTTGATGTGCACAAGGAGCTGGAAACTTAACTACAAAAAACACTGACAAGGTACCCTGGTAAACTTATGTTTTGTTTCTATTTTCTATACCGTCCAATGTCATGAACATGTTGCAGTGTCTTTACTTTGTTAATCATCTTTCTTTTACTTTTGTGCGGTTTGTGCCATGGTATAGAAACTTAGCCAGTATCTTGCGGCTATTCTTCATATAAAGTTAAAAACCTATACTCTGTAGTGAAGTAGCTGTCTGGTAATCAAATCTTCAACATTAATAGTCCATCAATGCTACACCTATGCCTTACCTTGTTTTCAATCTCCTTGGTATTGGTTTTTCTGTTTTAGTTTTGCTTATTGTGTTCTCTTTGCACGATTATCTAATGGAACATCATTTCATCATTTTTGTCGTGCTTAATGTTGCAGATTATGCTGTCATTTTGAGACATTTCTTTTGGTCATTTTGGATTTGAAGTATGGATCAGAGTAGAAGCAGACACTACTTTTGCTAGGAGATAGCATAGTAAGCATCCTAATCTCAAACTATGCAGCTCTAACTATGGAACTATATACACTGACTGAATTATGGATATGTGACGTTTATTTTCGTTGCTGCTCTACTAATATTCGAGCTGCCCATTTTGTAACGTTGCAAACTTGAAATTAGCTTTCCATGAACAATTTGCAACTAGATGTTGCTTATCCATTGCCCACGTAGCGTATGACTTCAATTGCGTTCTGGCATGAACCTGTCTCGCAAGTTCTCATCTGTCATGAAAATGCAAAAATGTATGTTAACAAAAACTTGTTGATATTGAGATGCATAAAATTGCCAGGGAAGACCTTATGTAACAAATTTGCTGTAGGTGACATGGAATTGGATTCTAGAGTAGTTGATTGATAAGCATTTAATTGGGGAAATGCTCTCTTAATTTGACCAAGTAGTGCTTCAAATTTGGCTCCTAAAGTGGTGGGATCAGTCATGCGTGGCCCAATACATTGGGTTGGTCTTATTTGGGCTTTGTGACTTTCATATTTTCCCCCTTATATAAGACATAGTCGAACAATAGATAAATACGGAACAGATAAATACACCTAAGCCAAACTTGATTAAATTAGATGGAACTGACCTTGATAATGAGTCGAATTGAGTTTGGTTCATAGCCATGGCAATTGACCAATCTCATCAGCCTCCGGTGGGCCGAATCATAGTTGATAGTCTTCCCTTTTTTGGTTAATAACCAGATATTAATACGAAATTGTCGTATTGTACCCTTTTTTCCTTTTTTTTTTGTCTCTTGATACATAAAAAAGGTCAAGTAGGCGCTAATATTGCGCGGCGTTACCTGGAAAGCACAGAAAGAGGTAGTATTGAGTTTGCGAGATTTTTGCCCAGAAAATTATATTCAAAGTAGGTGTGAGATTGGTAAGGTACTTTTCAAATCCTCCCTCCAGTTGAGAAGAAAGGTCAGTCAGTAGGCTACGACAGAAATTTGATGGCAAGTTGAATACGTCTGGTATGAAGTCAAAGATGTGCATATTCTAGACATTCAATTCAATATGCAACGGAAGCAATGAGTTTTGTCAATATTTGCCTCGTAATGTTGACGTTTAATACTTTTGATTTATCCCTCTTTTTCTGCAACACTGTATGTGGGGAATGGGGATTAAAACTCTTCTTTGAAAGCTATGTTTCATTATTATTGCTTCTAATTGACAACCATGGTGGAGGAAAACAACCAAACCTAACGGACACCCCATAATCTTCCACCCTAGGTTATGTATTTTAGGCAGATAGATGTTGATTTGATATGATCTATACTTTTATAGTAGTGTCTAGATTTTAAGAAAATGAATGTGTTGTATACTTTAAAAAATGCTGATATAAACGTCATTTTAAATAGACCTTTAAGCTCTATTTGATTTGAAGAAAATAGGTTGGAAAGAAAATTTAAATGGAAAAAAAGTAATGAGGAAAAAAAGTTAAGGGAAAATTAATTTTTTTCTTGTGTTTGGCTAAAAAAATAGAGGGAAAAAAGTATAATTATTTTTCAACTTATTACCCATCATTACATTGTTATGGAGAGGAGAGAGAAAAACTCAATAAAATTGATTAATTGAGAGGAGAGAGAAATTTCTTAATGACCTTTCTTAATAGAATTCTCTCTCTTTTTCCATTTATCTCTCTTTGTGAATTTTTTCTTTCATTTTCCTCAATTTTGAAAGGAACATATCATTGACCAAATTGATAAAATTTTCCATTAGTTTTTCCATCAAATTTTTTTCTCTCCTTTTTCTTCAATTCAAACAAGGGAAAGAAATTCATTTTTCACATTTTTTTCTTTCCTTCTAATTTTCTTAGAATTAAATAGAGCCTTAAGAAAATAAATGCAAATATAACAAAAATAAGCTTCTTAGTATAGATGATTACTTCTTATATAGGGACGAAGAAGATTTTAGATATAAATATCTTTACTTTTTTAAGTAGAGATGCTTTGTCCGAATAGCAATGTGGGTAACAATTATTTATACATTTTTCTTACACTTTTTCGTCACAAATCTATAACTGTGGTTACATTTTTCTTCCAAAACATTCATTATAATAACTGGAGCAAACACCAGGAATGATTTAATATTAAGGTGCATTCCAGTAGAGAGTATAGTAGTAGTAAAAAACGTGAAGTGACGACAGCTAATTAATTAATTAATGAGGATGCAAAAATGTGTGGAAAAGAGGGCGACGGGGGAAGGAATGCAACTGGGCAAGGAAAGGAATAGAGAGAGAGTCAGGGGTCTCCCGTTTTTCGTGAGGTCTGGTCTAGTCAGGTCGTCGTCTCATTGGCATTCATGTCATGCATGATGTTGCTTTACAATTTTACATCCACCCACCTAATCTCTCTCTCTCTTTCTCTCTCTTTTCCTTGGGTCCTTTTCGTGGCTCATCTTCTACTTTTTCCTACTTGAATTCGGTGTGCGTGTGCATTTGGCACCATCCCACCACTTTCCTTAGCGTTAAGCTACCATTTACCACCCCTAATTTCTGCCCTAATTCCATTGCGTCTTATGAATTCTCAATCATTTGTTGATTTCGCATGTTCTTTTCAACTTATTATACCATCAACATTTACACCGATTAGTATTTATTTGCATCGGTTAAAATTTTTCAGTGCCTATCAACATTTATTAGATCGAACAGTGCTCAATCATATAATTGATGAACAGTTACTAGCACTCGTTAATCTCAACAATTTTGAAAAAAACAAGTCCTAAACTCACCAAGCTTAGTCAATTAGCCATGATTGAAACAAAAACTTTTTATCATCACCTTCTCATAATCTTAAATTGAACATTTTTTGTTTTTTTGGAATTTTAGAGATTTTTCATTACAAAATTAATACCAGTAGATCTCATGCCCAAATATCTCATACTTGTTTATAATTTTTTGATAAACTATTGTAACTATTGTCTAGCATGCGAAAATAACACATCTCTACGACAAGTTGCATGAGATATAGTCATAGGACCATATGGGAAACAACAAGCACATAAAAATTACTTCTAAATAATAGTCTTATTTCCATATAAACAAAAAAAAATATGTTCGGATGGGATTATGGATTAATATTAGATATCATTAAATTTATAATTTAAAGCTTTTTTAACCAAGATAATTAATGTTTAATAATAATAACTTTTATTATAAGTTTTGTTTTAATAGGATTTAAATAGATTTAAATATTGATAATTTTCTACCAAATAAAAATATCACACGCTTTCAAGTTGTGGTAGAGGGAGGGGCCACAATTAGACGTAAACACGGAAAAAAATACAAGGAGGAAAAAAAGGACTACGAAACCTCCCCCACAAAAATGGAAAGAGATGATGGGCCCGTGGATGGGCCCACCATCCCCAGGAATCGGCCCATTCCATGGTGGCGGCGAATGCCAAGTGCCATGTCTCAGGAATAGCAATGCAATACCGAACGGAAACCAAAGCCCATGGCCGTTGAGAAAGAGGAGAGAGAGAAATCAGATGTATCAGAGTGTACCGCCCGGTAAGGTGGAAAGTCATTTGATTACCTTTCACCTTCTTTCTCACCCACGAGGTTCTCAAGGGCTTCAGTACTACCACCAACCAGCTCCTGCCACCTGCCCTGTCTCACCTTCCCCGGTTGCTCCCTCCCCACTCGAACAATTTCTCGGAACTGGCCCTAATTTAATTTTGTGAAAATTTCACGTAACTCATAATATAATTTCATTAATTATAATTTCCTTTTCTTTTCTTTTTATTGTATTAATCCTTAATTTTTCCTTTTATTGTAACTATTTCATAAAACATGGACTGTACGAGACAATGTATTTTACTCTGTGTACTTTAATATGATAACTAATACAAATTTTTATTTATATAATAATTTATATTTATATAACTTTATTAGTCTTAGAACTTTGATATTTAGGTATGGGAATGTTTGAATTGAGAAATATTATTTGAAATTTCTGATACTATAATGTAGCTGACAACATATTTTCATATTCTTTGTAGTATGTCAATGAAAAATGTGTTGAATTTATCCAAAAAAAAATCCAGTTAGAATAGAGTTCATTGATGGAAAAAAGAAAAGTAAGATAAAAGAATCTTCAAAGAATTATTAAAGTAATTATCTTATATTAAAGAACTTATTAAAAAAATATTTTTTATAAGATTACATTGTGAGATCGTCACACTTATTTGCAAAATATTATTAACAATTTAAAAAAGTAAGCAATGCACATTTTATGTGTCAAGACTGACCCCCAAATTTGAATATTAGGTTGAAATATCAATGTTATGAGAAAATATGTGGGAGAAATTTTAATTTTAGTGTGATATTTCAAAGGTCTTTTTCTTAATTAGTTAAATTTTTTTAATTTATTCTTTTTTATATAAAAAAATTCACAAAAACAAAAAACCCTTCAAAAAACTCTATTAATTGAGTGAAGGTCGAGTGGATGATACACTACATTTTTTTTAACGCTAAAAAGAAAAAAGCTTAATTTTTTTTAATCCAAAAAGAACTTAAAAAAAGTGGTGAAATGAGCGCGACATATTTTTCTTTTTCTTTTTTTTTTTAATGAGAATGTGACCCCACCCATCACACGGCCGTAATCTACGACTGCCCCCTATAAATTGCCTCGGGCCTTCCACCGTCTCTTCCATCCTTCTCCTTCTCTCTCTCTCATATCACGCTGAACAAAATTTTTCCACACAAAAACTCAAAGAAAACACCGAATTGCAATGGAGAGCTTAACGCTTACGGGATTATTGAAAGAGGTCGCCGGAAAATTCCCTTCGCGGCGGGCAATTTCCGCCTCCGGAAAGTACGATATCACTTACTCTCGCTTGGACGAGCTCGTCGAACAAGCCGCCTCCCGCCTCGTCGCCGCCGGCGTCAATCCCGGCGATGTCGTTGCCCTAACCTTCCCTAATAACGTCGAGGTAAATCAAATCTCTCTTTCTCTCCTTCTTCGTTTGCGGTTCATTTTCACGAAAATTCGGTGAATTGTGAGCATGTCATTTGTCTTGAATAGTACGCGCCACGTATAGTATTTAGTTCTACTTGCAATTGCTTTGTTATTTCTGGCTAATTACGTGCTTGGAATTGCGACTAGTCAGTTAGATTATCGTGGTCCCTGAGAATAGGACCGCAAATTTGATACTGAAATATCAGTGGGGTTGATTAGCAAAAATACGTATGATTTTGTGGTTTTGCGAGTTTGTTTAGTATTTATTTTGCTTTCCTTATCCGCAGACCTCGGATTTGGTTTTGGTTAGTTGGCTGCTACCTTCACCAGGGTGGCCTGCATATTAGCCTCTAATACTTGGACCCGAGTTTATAGTCCGGATGCTATAATACATTTTTGGGATGAAAACTACAATTTTTAAAAAGGGATTATGAAAAATATAGATGAATTTTTAAAAAGTAGAAAAAAAGAATCATTGTATATGTTAACTCGGGTCCATAGATCATTAGACGTGGCCCTTGCTAGTTGGATGTGCAAATATGCCATACCAATAAGCTAACTTGTAAAAGACAATCTCCTGGGTGTTTCCATAACACTTGTGTTTGTTCCATGAATATCTTGGCAGGACGATTCGGTTGTTAAAATAATGCTGTGCGTGTAGAGTTTGCTGAACGCTACCTTATTCTAACAAAATTTTGACCTTACTGAAAGTATCTTTTTGAAGTAAGGGCCATTTCTGAAAGTTGGTTGAGTATGGCCTGAAGCCTAATCTTGTATTTCATGTCACACAATTGAGCCCGATGAAACAATCTTATACGAAGCTGTCCCTAACATTAATGTCATATACCCATCAGTACTACCCGGTGATTGCTAAGTGTAACTTCTGCCTTAACTTATGTTAAACAAGGAGATGGGTTTTTCTCACAAGTTACTGTAATTTCTTAAAGTAGTTGCCCTTTCTCCTTTTCTTGATTTTATTTTAATTTTTTTCTATTTTTGGGGGTATGGGTAGGTAAGACTATCAATTTAGGGTCTTCCTGCAGCGTCCTTGAATGGGGAGATGGGATTACTTCTGGCATGCTATCTCTTTGATGGTTCTTGATTAGTTAGTTTTTTACTAATGTCTTGTTTGGTGCACAGTTTGTGATTTCATTCTTGGCAGTGATAAGGGCCCGGGCAATGGCGGCCCCACTGAATGCGGCATACACTGCGGAGGAATTCGAGTTCTACTTGTCTGACTCAGAGTCAAAGCTTCTGGTCACTTCCTCGGAAGGAAACCAGGCAGCACAAGCTGCTGCTTCCAAGCTGAACATCCCCCATGCCTCCGCTTCTCTCCCTAATGGGGACTCGGAGCTGATCCTCTCCTTAGCTCAGTCTGAGTCTGACTCAGCCAATTCAATCTCAGAGGTTGTCACCGACCCTTCTGATGGAGCCCTCTTCCTGCACACTTCAGGGACCACCAGCCGGCCCAAGGGGGTTCCACTGAGCCAACTCAACCTGGTCTCCTCAGTCCGAAACATAAAATCAGTGTACAAGCTTACTGAGTCAGACTCAACGGTGTTAGTCCTCCCATTGTTCCATGTCCACGGGTTGGTGGCTGGGATGCTGAGTTCACTTGGTGCTGGTGCGGCAGTCACCCTGCCATCTGCAGGGAGGTTCTCTGCTTCCACATTTTGGTCAGACATGAAGAAGTATAATGCCACATGGTATACAGCTGTCCCCACCATCCATCAGATCATCCTAGACCGGCATCTCAATAAGCCTGAAAGTGATTATCCAAAACTCCGGTTTATCCGGAGCTGCAGTGCCTCCTTGGCTCCGGCTGTCTTAAGCCGGCTTGAGGAGTCATTTGGAGCCCCTGTTCTGGAGGCCTACGCAATGACAGAAGCTACTCATTTGATGTGCTCGAACCCGTTGCCCGAAGTCGGTCCACATAAGCCGGGTTCAGTTGGGAAGCCAGTGGGTCAGGAGATGGCAATATTGGATCAGAATGGAGTAGTCCAAGCACCTGGAGCTAATGGCGAGGTTTGTATTAGGGGCCCTAATGTGACGAAAGGGTATAAGAATAACCCGGAGGCAAATAAGTCGGCATTTCAATTCGGTTGGTTCCATACAGGTGATGTTGGCTATTTTGATGAAGATGGTTATTTGCATTTGGTGGGTCGCATCAAGGAGCTTATTAACCGTGGAGGTATATACATAATCTTTTTGATATTATGATTTGATTTGTTTATCTATTCCCCCTCCTTTCTCAAGGGTTAGCATGATTGTCAATCACTTGTTTATGTGTGATTTAGAAAAAGTTGAAGATAGTTAGGTTTCCTCTTTTCACATACAAATCATGGTAGGCCAATATTCTAGGTTTGAGGTTTTTTATCGGGTGGGGGAACCCTTTAACAGTTTTAGTTTTGCTTCCCCAAGTTTGTCAGTTCCTTTGATTCAATTTTAAGGTAGAACAGAGGAGATATGGAAATAGTGCCATGGACTCATGGGGGTTAGAACTGTTCTAGAGTTATTGCATTACCATGAACGAGTGGATACAGTCAAAAGAACCTTAGAAATTGTATTGCAATTTTGTGCACTTATATAATTCCGCATAAGGTTTATCGTGACCATACATATGACGTGTTCTTTTTGGATCACTAGTGATGTGACATCCTTCACCAATTACTTCCTGAAAAATTTGGTCCACTTGTGCTGTATCATATTGACCATCCAATAAACAGAGGTTCAGAAAAATAGCTTCCTATTTTTCAAGGAGGGAAATTAAGATTAGTCTTGACCGTGAAAAATGTTGTCTTGTCTTGAGTCACCGTGTCTTTAATGATTTTGTTTTTACCTGTGTCAACTTGCTCTGTAAGTAAAGCTTCATTTGGTCCTAATAAATTGCACAGTAATTGTATATTGTCAAGTTGGGTTAGGTAAATGTTTTCTAATATCAATTGCTTTCAGGGAGAAGATTTCACCTATTGAAGTGGATGCAGTGCTTTTGGCCCATCCAGAAATTGCCCAAGCTGTTGCTTTCGGTGTCCCTGATGACAAATATGGTGAAGAGGTGAGGAACTCAGTCTAATTTCTTTTCCTGAACCTTTAGTTGTTAGATTACGAACAAATAGCCCACCAGTTTCCATACATAGTATTGCGAACATGTGATTCGAGGATTGTTTGTTCATCATCAAGCAATGCATATGAATATGAGTTCTGTGTTTGCTAACTTTAAGTTGAAACCTGAAATATGCGGAACCATACAATTATACGGAGTAACACATAGTATGGATGGTGGGGTCAAAGGTAAAGCAATTTTTACAACTTCACAACGATAAAGCAGAGAACAGTCTAATAAAACATTACTTTGATGTAATCCAGATTTCAAAACAATTTTTTTAAAATCATATCTTTAGTTTTGAACACGATATGTAAAATAAATATAGTTGTAACGCTAGGTAAGTGCATCTGGACTTTCACAGAACTTGGTTGAGTTAGGCACATATGCCCAATGTTTAGGTGTCCCACTTCCCCGTCTTTTTGAAAATCGAGTGTTTTTGGTGTGAACTCATTTGTCAGGTGTTGTGTTGAATGTAAGAGAAAGAGTACGAGTGAATTAACATAAGATGTAACTGTAACACACATGAATTGACACAGGCCATATATCTACAAACGGCATCATTGGGCCAGACCCCTCTAAAAGAGTATTAATATTGAATGCTTTTGTAGTGCTTTTATCGTCATTTTTGGCCATGATAATGACTTTTGGTAAGGAGGATTGATTCCTTTAGATATAATATATATCTTGCTAATGTTCTTTGAACTTGCTTTAATTTTGGATGGTACATGTATTCTCAATATGTTGTCATAATGTCATATGCCACTAGGGCTTTGCACAAAAGCCAGGCAAAAAGTATTCGGAAAAGGAAAAAAAAAAAAAGAGGAAGTAGCACCTGGAAAAGATAGATGTGTGCGTTTCTAACTGTGTTTCTTATGCATATTATGCATTCAGTAAATACACGTGTTGGACTTCATACATAGAAATAATGTGGTAGAATTTGATCCATTTATCATTTATAAGTTCAGTATGGCCAGGTTCAAGCTCTACGTTAACCTTGACCAAGCCTAGTACTATGGGGTTGGGGGCGGGGAGCGTGGTTTAAGTGTTCCATTCAGCAATTGTTTGTGAAAGGGTTCCACTTGTTGGTGTAGAAATTGGCTGCTTATCGACCTTTTTATGTCTACAGATAAATTGTGCAATCATCCCCAGAGATGGTGTGGAGATTGATGAGGAAGAGGTGACGAGCTTCTGCAAGAAAAATCTGGCAACATTCAAGGTCCCTAAGAAGGTTTTCATCACCGATTCTCTCCCAAAAACCGCAAGTGGGAAGATCCAGAGAAGAATTGTGGCAGAGCACTTCCTTGCCCAGATCTCGACTGCCAAAGTTCCCAAGTTCGGTGCTTAAGCAGCGCGACAAATCCGACGTGTTCTTCCCAAGAGTTGGGGCTGCTCTGGCGTGTTTTGTTTGCCAGTACTGCTGTCCATGGGAAGTGAAGATTGATTGATTACATTGCTTGATATTGTTCTCCCCCTGAAAAATGACTATCTGTAACCCAATCTTATAGCATAAAGGAGATTATTAGTGGGAAACTTTTGTATTTTGGTCATTATTTTTTATTTTCTTGTATATTAGACCTCTCCCATGAGGGCAATTAGGCATCAGATTATTGTAGCAATGTTATTTAAGATGCTCAAGCATCATAATACATCATATATAAAAATATATGGCATGATGTTGGTTCTTGTAATTCATATATGTGCTTAATATATTGCCTCACATGGATGATTATATTCCCTTTTGATACTATACAAAGACCACGGGTCATAAATAAGTATAATATTGGCCTACTCGACTTTAATGTAAACAAAATTTATTTATTTTGTTTGTTTATGAGTATAATATTGGTGTGTTCGACTTTCCTTGTAAACAGAATCTATTTATTTTGTTTGTTTATATTTTTTATGTTCGTTTATGTTTTTATGTTCGTTTCTATTCTTTTGTATTTGTTTATATTCGTTTTTATTTAACAACTTATTTTTGTTATTTTATGTTCGTTTATGTTCGTTTTTACTCTTTTATGTTCATTTCTGTTTATTTTTCTATTTATGTGTGTTTTGTATGTAAGTTTGAGCATACATATAATTGTATGTATTAGGCGAAAATTCTATCATATTCCCAGGAGGTTGACACGCTTTGTACTTCCACTTCCTCATACGCGTTTGTTCATGTGTATTGGGTGGTCGGTTTTTTTTTTTTTCATGATCAGTAGTTTCTAAATGGGTATAATCTATGAAAATAAAATGCCAAATTAAAGTATAAACTGTCATTTATTAGCATAAATCTAACTTCAATATAGTAGGAAAAATAGAAAACTCCACTAAATTTATTACTACCATTTTTTTGAATTGAAACTATGATTTCATTAATGAAACATCAAATGACACTTATAGTAAAAACCGTGACTTATAGATTGTAGATTCAAAACACAAATATGAAAACCAATTATCAAATAACAAATATAAATATTATTGAAATCTGACTCCAAAATTGCGATAATCTTGATATGAATAATCATCAACGAATCAAAATCAAAATTTTTACTATTGATGGAAGAACTCACAATTTGTGCCATAATTTTGAAGTCGATTTCATCTAATATCTTGGACCATACGAAGTTGGAACAATTTATTAGTATTATTGGACACTTTTTTACTTTTCTTTTTAGTGTATTAATCTCAGATTATTTGTTCTATGGACTTGTATGTTGTCACTTCATTCATGCTGTGGTGCGGGCTGCAGCCCAAAGTCTCTGTCCCCTTCCTTATGCCCAATTTTCTCAAAGCTACCAGGAAAGAAGAAAAGGTCCAACCATTTAAAGCCCAGGAGTTTCTCTCTCTTTCTCACTTTTTGTTTTGTTTACGAGCTTCACTTGGTTCAATCTATCTAATTTAGTGACCAATTTTTCGAGTGTAGCTGGTAAAATATTATTATTATTATTATTATTATTATTATTATTATTATTATTATTATTATTATTATTATACTATTATTATACTATTATTATATTATTATTAATGAAAAATTATTAATATTATTATTATCATTATAACAACTCATCGTTATAGCAGTTTATAACAGTTATAAATGCAAATTATAACAACTTTTAACAGCTCATAACAGCTTATAACAGGTTAAAATTGTTATAAACGCTATATCAACTAGTTTTAACAGTTCAAACGAACAAACCCTAAATTTGTAATTTGTAGAGTCACAAAAATATGTCTTTCTCTCTTTATATATATATATATATATATATATATATATATGTCAACTGACACACCCACTTATAATACATATTGTATATATCGTATTTTATACATGTATTATGTGTACGGCTGATTTTTCTGTGTTAAGTGGGATTTAAAGGGCAAGAAATGTTCTTCTTGTCAAGGGTGGGAATCCAGGCAACAAAAGAGAGGTTCATAATCCAACAAAAGTATAATCCAAGTAATGAAGATCCAATTCACAAACTGTATTGATGACAAATTTGCTGCCCCTAGCTCTACTTTAATTTTTTATAGGTAAACGGACCAATTTATCGAATCCCTATCTTAAGAAAATTTAGTAAGCTATAATTGGTCGAGGAAGAGGCATGTCTGAGCCTAAGCAACAGCCCAAGTCCAACAACCATCCACAATCCTCACAAAGTTAGGACAAGATATTGCACCCTAGGATTGAACCCGAAATACGAGGATGGTTGATGATATACGTGACCAACCTGTCAAGCACGCTTCGACAAGCTCCTCTAGTGCATGCATCCGAATTCTTTCATACTTCTTAGTTAGTGAAAGGCGACTTATTAAATTATTAATATATTATCATAATAGGTAATACTAATTTGGTTATTCATGAATATATAGGATAATTTTTTATATTTTCTAATTAATGTAAACTTAAATTAATAATTCGCCTAACTTTTTGGAGCAATTTGATTGGAAAACATTTAAGTCTAAAGCGATTGGTTGAGTTTTTTTCCCTTTCCGTCATAACTTAGCCGCAAAAACAAACTTTGAAATCAGACTTTTCTAAAAGAAGTAGGCAGCTTGCTAGTTTTTAACCTTTTGTTGTCTGTGGCTTTTCCTAAAAGAAGAAATTCTCTCCCTTTTTGTTGCTTCTCATGTTATGGACTTCGCATTGGCCCCTTGACATTGGAATCTTTGGAGCTCAACGTTGCATTCCCATTTGGTCTTCATGAAGCCAAGAAGTTATAGCCTATAAGTAGTTCTATATATACAAAGTGGGTGTTGTTCTATTGGAAAACATTTGAAGGTTCGAACACTAGTGACTTCTCATTCACCGCAAAAGATGTGAGACAACAACGCGAATAAGTGGGATTAAACTGCGAGATACAGTTTGTCATATTATTTTATACATTGTTCGACTCAAGAAATTAGAATGTAAAATGGTTCTTAATATTTTTTTCAAGGGTAAGTGTGGATTATCAAACTAGTTGCTTATTTTAAAAGTAACCTCAATTAGATTTGAAGGTTTAAAGGGGATAAAGATATCAAGCTCATATATAAAGCCTAAACCGACAAATTCACCCCAACTCCTTTACATAACTTGTAAGAAAATTATCTCCCCAAGATTCCAACCCCGAAAAAAAGAGTGAAAGTATGGAGGGCATGCCACTAGACTAACACTCGCTTAGTAGATGGTGTATAGATATATGGAGAACTTATTTATCTTAATATCTTGGAATTGTTATTCAATTTACGGTATGTTCAAAGTTATATAAAATCATCATCTATTTATGTTTTTGCTCATTTTTGTTCGTTTATTTTCATTTCTTCTTTTTTCTTTTACTCGTTATGTTCTTTTCTATTTATTTCTATTGTTTATGTAAATTCAAACATGCCCAATTTCTTTCTCTCATATACAGATGCCCGGCCACATTCATTCAAAAAAGGAAGCCAAGAAATGTGTGTATAAAAATTGGGTGCAAGTGCAACATATATATTATTGATTTTATCAAGTGGCATGTAGTTAGTGCCATTTGAGGGAGGTTTTGGCCGTAGATGGCTGATTTTGCCAGCCTAAAATAGTACTTGCCTTTATTTTAATTTGAAAATTAATAATTTTTAAGTTTGTTACTTTTGCTAAAAATGAATTTCTTACCCAAATTGGTACTTTTAGTCAGCCAAAAATGAAACCCTGACACCACTATAGCACCTATTTTTGTTAAAAAAAAAAAAAGTCTCTATATGATTATGCTCGGACCAACATGCATCCCCCTCCACTATAAAGGCAAAAAAATAAATTAAAAAATTGATCAACAGTTAAAAAACAAATTAAATTAAATATTACTCGTTTATGGGGTTCATGGAATTTGGTTTTAGATGCAAAAGTTGAGGCCAAAGTAGATGTACAAAAGAATAAGGTGATGTCGAAGGAATGTATTTCATTTTAGATTTGTTATGTCAATTTTTTTAAAGAAAAAAGCATATAAGTAAACATTTTGAATTGATTAGAATTAAAAAATCGGATTAAAATTGATCGAGTATATATATGATGTATATGTTTTAGTCACACAATTTGCGAGTATATTAATGTTGTATATCTGAAGTGATTATGTAAGAACTGATAAGTTTACGGGTAAAATTATAAAAAAAAGATTTAATAAAAAATATTCAATATTTAAATATACATCATGATTCTCATATCATAAACCTCACAAAAATGGTAACATGAAATATAATAGCAATTTTCCAACAAAGATTTCATTTGCAAGTGGGAGGGATAACCCCCACTATCATGTAGTTGCACCCATCACATCCCTACAATTATTTCATTGCTCACACAAGCATACTAAAAAATTTTACATAAATATGTCCTTATTTTTATTAATCATATTAAATTTGAAGTGTACCAATTAATTATTTTTTACAGATATTTTTTAAAAAATTTTAGTAGTTTTTATACAATTTTTTTTTTTTTACAAACATGTATGTTTATGACTATAAATTACATCATTTACTCGGATAAGTAGACTCAAGTTATCATTAATAATATTTTATTTTAATTTTTAAAAATTCATCCCATATTTTCATGGTGTTCATTTAAAAAAAAAAAAAAATCTTCCCCAAATAGACCATATCATCGAATTTATAGACTCATATCCATAGTGTTTAAACAATCTCCTTATTTTTCAATTTTGAAAACATCTCTTTTAATTATATACGAGATATTTTTTAATATTCAAAAACCGAGATTCTAAATATAGTCTCTAAGTTAAATTTGTCATATTTTATTGTATTGTCATTACCTTTGTGCCTTTTTGGATAAAAAATACTTTTGTTTATTCCTAATTTTGTTTTCAATAAAAATATTTTTCAATGTGAGGAAATATTTGAGAGTATTTGTGACCCATGAATTTGCCTACCCTACTCAGGTGCCTTGTCTTGTCTTCCACAATTGTAAAGAAGAATATATAATATTACCTTTTTCCAAGGAAAGAAAACATTTTTATTCTACTAAAATTCATTAGCCACAAAGTGTCCTTTGAATCTGGCTAAAAGCTTTTTCTATTCCATTTTAAAAACTTTTTTTTAGTGGGTGAAATGTAGGAACACTAAAATTAGTTAGTATGTTAGTATTTCTATGTTATTTACTCCAACGACATGAATTACTTAAAGGCCCGTTCAAAATATCTATTAAAATTATTTATTATATCTGAAATGAGTTGAAATAATTATCTGTTATAATTGTCATGAGATGAAATTGTTGAATTTATTAAAGTGAAAAAATCTCACATTGACAAATTAAGAGGTCTTGAGCATATTTATAAACTTGTAAGTGACTCCTTCCATTACCAGTTGGTTTTGGGATGTAATCTCATGGATGTGTATGCATTACTCAATTGAATTAAAGACTCAAACTTAACATGGTATCGAGTTGATGTTGCTCATTGTTTGCCACCGCCACCCTATCGGATCATGTCACATGTTGGACCTTGGTATAGTCTTTTTCGAATTTCAATCGTTTAAGGTAAAAGCTATCCCAATAAATGCACTTTCGAACTTTTCTCCTTCTTATTAAGGTAAAGTCGTTACTCATTAGCCAATACTTTATTAGTATACAATTTCATTATTATAAGTGTTTGGGTATTTTCATTTTTAGTTATTTATTTTTAATCATTCCGGAGAAAACCAATGTATAACATATTAGCTGAGGTTTATCTGATATTTACTTTTACACTTGTAGGTAGGTTGTTATTATTCTTAATTAGTGGTGTGACTGAACTTGTATTAGCAATGTTATAATCGTAGTTTTTGTCTTTTTTGTCAACTAATTATAAAAAAAAAAGTTAAGTAATTATAGAATAAGGTCCGTAACTTTTACTCAAAAAGAGAAAATTTAATATTATTTTCAAATAAAAAACCCTAACCTTCATATATCTCGTTTAAGTAAATCAAGTGATTAGACTGGCTTGTCTCACACACTTGTGACCGCTATATCTCCACGAGCCATGTTTGAAGAGTTGTTCCTTCATTTTTATAATTACTTATTCCTCTTTAATCGTACTACGACTTTACATTACTTCCTACATCGTCTTATCGATCTAAACTATTTTAAAACGAACAAGCTCCGATTTGGACTAATCCTTCTAAATTTTTGAAAAAAACTAATTAGAGAGTGTTAATCTATATATTTTCCCATTTAATTAAGAGAGCATCCAATTAAGCAACCACGCCTAGCATGTTGGGTTAGATGAAACATACTTTTAACTACTAGCCATAAAAAACACACACACACACGAAAAGGGGGAAGCACTCATCCTCATGTAATGTGGAGTATCTTTTTCTTTTTGCCTCACTTTTTGGCAGTGAGACCAACACTTCACTCCAAGACTTCCACGTGCAATTTAAGTGGCCATGTGATTATACCTATCTAATCTATCTCTTTAACCATCTAATCTTTTGAGCCCCCTTTTTTCTGGGAGAAAAGAATTTGTATAATTGTCTTTGTGGTTTATATTAAGCTCTACTCAACAAATTTATAGATATGTTCAAAAGGTATGTACATAGATAATTTTTTTTAAAAAGATTTTTCAGTATAGAAGATACTTGTTATCGTTCACCAATATCATTAGGACTCGAGTTCTTATGCCTTCAATATCTTAGTTTGAAAAATTATTATGTGAGTGGCTAACGGGCTTTTGAGCTCAAATTTAAGTGTATCTGTCTTCCTCTGAGTCTAGATAACTTCATTGTGTTATTCCTTGATTGTGGTATAATGAGGTGGCCTGTCGAAATCATAAAAGTCACTACTAGAAAACGGGTTATGTTCGATGATTGTCGATCGACTCTTTTATTAAGGGTCGAGAAAAGTTTCTCTCAAGAGTTCTATCTATATTATTATGAGTAAGTATACATAAAAGCTCTTGTAAAAGAGAGGATGTAAAGTTAACTCTAAATCTTATAACAATATCGTAATTTGACAAGTACAATCAGCTACTCTATTAACTTTGTTTCTCATTACTAAATTGAAATTGAAATAAAGTAATAACCAATTAGAAAAAGACAAGTTGTGATTATTAGATAATTAATGATGCTGGACATAATGATGAGACATCATGACTGGATTAAATCACCCCAAAATCAAACATATGTACATTGGCAATAAAAAAAAAAAAAAAACTAAATATATTGATCAAGTATCCAATAATTATTCCACCACATTTTTAAAGGGAACCTATCAGCAATTGATGGCAAATCCAGAAATTGATAATCTTGTATTTAAAGCTTTGATTATATATTATTTCAAGTTGATAAATATATATTATTTTGTACATGAGATTCTATACGTTTGGCCCTTTAACTCTTTTCTTTCTGCCAGAATTTCATTCACAAGATCATCATTTAATATTCACAATTCAAAATTGCAAAGTTGCATGCTATTTACAAGTTGTTGATTATATATATATATATATATATATATATATATATATATATATATATATATATATATTAAAATTTTATTAATAAAAAATTATATGAAATTTAAAAAGATATTTTTTGGCAAGGATAAATTTTGAATATTAAAATATTTCTCTATTTTGACTAAGTAATGGTAAATATACTTCTATCCGACTATATACTTACCTGTGGTGAATTGGTCTTTTCCGAATATTAGTGAGTCGTAGTATTCTTTCATAGAATAGATTCATGTGTGATATAATAGATCCAACTTGAAAAAACATTACCTTAATTGACTCATAAATTCCATTTGTTGACTCATTCATGTACAAAATCTATGATAATATACCCTCGAATAAACAATACCGATAAAACTTACACATATAAGTAAGAGAAATAACTTGCACAAAGGCGTGACACAAAACTCTCATAATAAGGAGAAAAACTAATTAGCGTCGGATGATGAATCGGACGCGAAATGTTTTAGCCTCGAGTTCTTCTGCGTCGATTTTTATCCGACACTAATCCGACGCTAAACACGATTAGCATCGAGTTTGCTGATTTTTCATCCGATTTTGTCCGACGCTAATTAGCGGTTTTACTGTAGTGGACAATAGGAGCACCTCTTAAAATAGTGGGGTCACATTGGAGGCTCATGCACTTCATGTTTCCACCTCCAAGGACAAAAATCCCCGTTGTAACTAAAATGTCATATTACGTTGTCATTGAGGAGATATGGGAGCTAGACTATGTTGACTTCCGTGAGCCCATTTTTCGATGCAAATGGGCTGACATTAACAACGAGTGTCCGAGTTTATGAGATGGGATTCACGATGGTTGATCCGACAAGAGAAAGGCCTAAAGGGGATCAATTCGTTATGAAATCCCAAGCAAGACAAGTGTTCTATGTTGAGGACACGGTCAATGATAAGTGGTCTATTGTTCTTTAAGGGAATAGGCACGTTGCTGATGGAGATGATGAAAATGTGTGTGAGTTTGTTGAGGAGACCTCACCCATCTCCTTGAGAATACCTGTCGAAAATGAGGATCCCAATTTTGATTTAAGGGTTGACCATCAAGAGGGCATATATATTGAAGATAAGTCTAAAGAAAGGGAAAAAAAGGTATAAACCATATAATTATATCGACTCGGTAAGAATATTAATTTTACTCGTATGATATTCATTATTGTTGCTTGTTTTAGAAACAACAGTTTACTTTTCATTATTTTTGACTTGTAGTATTCACGTAAAGAAATGATTTTGTTCGATAATGATCAAAATAAGAACTAAGTTGTCTAATTGGAAGGGTAGAAGATCATCATTAGATAAGGGCTATCATTCGGGTAATGTTTCTTGTGAATAATTGTTATTATTTAACATTTTTCTCGGTTTTGGTTGTTATTCTCAACTCCCACTTAGAGTTTTCCACGGTTTTTATATGTTATAGAACCTCTACCTCTGCACGAACTCTAAGAAGAAAAATAAGGACTAAGCTGTCAAATGGAAGGGTAGAAGATCCTCATTCGATAAGTATCAAAAGGATACTAAGTCTTCCAGGTAAAGTTTCTTGTGCATATTTCTTGTGGATAATTGTAGATTAACGCTTTTCTCGGTTTTGGTTGCTAATCTCTGCTTTCTTAATGTTTTCCACGGTTATTAAGTTGCTTATTGTCAAGTGTAACCCTTGCACAAACTCAAAGCGAGCAGTACATAAGGAGCATGACTTTGGGAACATGACAAATGAAGTAGAGATTGCTTGGTGAGATGTCCTATTTGTGTATTCCTTTTTTACTATTTACGTCAAAAGGTACATTTCTTTCTCTTGAGACTTTGTGTTTTAAAATGATTTCAATATTTATGCCACAAGATTCATCTTTATTTTCCTAATGTGATGTTTTTAGTAGATTAATATTAAGTTATATGTGATTGTCTTTATGACTATATTACTTGTTTGGAGTTCGTGCGGAGGTAACGTGGACTGCAAATATGATGTATTATGTTATCCAGGCTACCTTTGCAACAACTCCAAACAATCAATATCATCATAAAGACAATCACATAACTAAATCTACTATATACAAAAGCATCACTTTATTAGGAAAATAGAGATTTTTTGGGGGCAAAAACATTGAAATTAGTTTATATACCACAAAGTTCCAAGAGGAGAGATGAACTTTTTCACATTAAATACTTAAAGAAGAGTACTCTTTGTATTATTATTTCACATCAATTGTAATATATTCTTTGCTTGAATATAAATGTTAAATATGGAGCTGTGTTGCGAACTTATTTAGATGGAACTTTGTTGTAGTTGTAATAAGTTAGAAATTCTTGTGTTATTGGAAATTCTTGTATTTATATGTTGGAAAATTAAGGTTGTTAGTTTGTTATTGTGCAAGTTGTGATTTATTTTGGAGTGTATTATGTACAGGGTACGGAAACCACCAAAAAAAAAACTATTAAAAAAATATAGTCCTATTACGATGGTTCTTACATTAGAACCACCGTCATAAGCTTAAAACAATTTGACATATCCGGGCGGGACCTATGACGACGTTCGTCAAATAGAACCATCTTCATATGTAAATATATGACGACGATTCTGCTCTCGGAAGACCGTCGTCATATAAGTACTTATGACGACGGTTTTACATGAAAGCTGTCGTTATAGGTGATCTTTTACTATGGTTGTTGAACCGTAGTTAAAAATGCTACATATAACGACGACCACATACGGGACGCCTGTTAAGCTGTTATTAAATGTCGTTTTTAATCGTAGTCAAAAACGCTTCCTATAATAGTGTTAATTTTCACTCGGCATCAAATTGCTAATGTCACAACATCGTCCCGGTTCAACCAGCAACCAACAGGGGCAGCTCGTGTTAGCGGACATTGCTCGAATTGGACTGGCCCAGTTTGGTGTGGCAGCAAGCAACATGGGTGGCCCATGTTGGTGGACACGGCCATGTTGACTGTTGACACTTTTTGTGTTGAATAAACAATGTTTAGGTTATATAATATGGTGGTTCTTCAATAATGTTTCTTAAAAGGCGATGGGTGACAGAATTTAAAAAATATTTAAAGCTCTGTTTTTATTAACCTCTCTCTTTATGAGAATAATTAATCATCATTTTTGGAACAAGGAAAACAGGTTAAAAGAGAGCAAGATATTACTATATTCATCTACATGATTGATTAGATTTGGAAGGTAAAATCACACAAAAGAGAAACTTTAACAATGCTTAATTAGATAATCTAAATTATCATCAACATTATAACCCTAGGTCCCCAACAAGCTTTATACAAAGTACTAATTATCTTTAAGCTATTTCTATTAATCAGTGATTAAATACAAAATGAAATCTACAAGAATCCTTAGAAATAAACACAAGAGAATAATATTTTTCCCAAAAATTAAAACTATGATTATCTTCTCCCCCTTTTGGTGTATAGAAAATCCATAACCAGTACATAAGTCAATTGCTTATCAGTATACACACTACACTCTACTTAAAATAAATAAATAAATAAAGTTTTGCATGATTAAAAAATATGGTAAAAGATCAGTTCAATAAGACAAAGAGGAAGTCTAATTAATTAATATGGACCCTCACTTTCATTAATTATGGTAATTTTATTAATTTAATTGCACCCAACAGTCCAACAGGAGTTAAGAAGAAGTTTATGTACCAGGGAAAAAAAAAGGAGTCCGTACAATGGAAACAGCTAAGTCCACCAAATGGGATGGATACCACCCCATTCTTGACTTGAAAAGCCACATTCATAAATTTAGGGACACAAATCTTATTGACCCATTGGGACGTTTTTTTAAAATTTCTCTCTAGCAAAACAACATTTCTTACGTGTTTAAATTGTACGATGGCATGTTACAATACTCGACCGTCAAATTATTAATTTAAATTTTCGATTAGTTTTCTTTTTAATGATTTTTCATGCATGCATATAGGTTCATCAATTAATTAAAATTTATTAATATATAGTATCTTGATCTAGTTGCTGAAGTCGATGTCTTAGATGCATTATGTCTCGTGTTTTATTTCTTCTTCCCTGATCTCTTATATGAGTTTTTCTATCTAAGAATCGAATCTAAGATAATCGTACTACCAAATCTGAGACGAAAATTAAAGCAAAATAATAATGTGTCGAAACTTAACAAAGTGAACTTGGAATTAGTTAGTTGACAAAAAACAAGATAATTAAGTGCTGAAGTACACAAATATTAATGAATAATTAGAGATTAATAACATTCACATGGGTCCCAATCCTTTTCTGAAGTAGAAACATGTTCAAATATCATTGAAGGAGAACTGGAAAAGGTCAATTTTTTCCGTAAATGTGGTTTTTTCGCTTTAGCTTTCATAGTACTCGAATAATTAAGCTAAGGTTGGTCTTATGGTTCCCACTTCATGTTGGCGCATATATATTTTTTGTTGGTTCCCCCTTTTTTAATATTCAAAGATCAGTTCAATTGAGTTGATGAGGTATTGACCTAATGGTTAAAATTGAAGTTTAGGGTACATTAGGTATCGGTTCGATTTTCCTCTTTCGACTGTATTATGCTGCCTTTTTGTAACTCATTATGACTTAAAAAAAAGTTTAATTAACTAATTTATAAACCAAACATCCACTTATTCAATATCGTAAATTATATATCATCATTGATTTCTGTTTTCTGTTTATTTATGATAATTTCTGTTTCAGATCATTATTATTATTATTATTATTATTATTATTATTATTATTATTATTATTATTATTATGTTAGTCTCTGGCTGAAAAAATGAAACTAAAACTCTAATCTTTCCTCATATTTCCTACTAACTTTCATTCTTGTCTGATCCCCTAATTTAACATGTCATGACTAATTCTATTTTTTGTTCTTCAAAAAAACAAGGTGAAATGGTGAAGTATTATTTCAACCAATCAGTATAGATAGTCAAACTAAGCTTCTACGACATACATCTTTTTATATATAATTTATGATAATTATAAACGTACTGCATATAATACATCTTGACGTAAATACGTTAATATGATTAGATTGTCATTTTATTTTCATCGGTGTAGGCAATAAATTTTAAAACTTTACAAGCAATAATTAATTACAAATATCGAAAATTTCCTCCGTGAAAGTTTTTAACCTTTTTCGCGAATTGGTTGTAAGTTCTGTTTGGAAATAGCTGTTTAGGGGTTTACAAAAGTGTCTTCTAAAATTGAAACTATTAAACAGGGGAATGATATGTATTTGTAATACTAATCTATAATTTGCTTAATGCAGTACTAAACCCATATTAATGTGTCTGTGTGTTTAATTGTGTACCGTTTAAGGTGAAAGCCGATGTGAATCTATGTTGTCACCTCGTAACCTCGAAGGCATTCTATTTGTATTTGTGAATTGATTAATTCAGCAATTCCTCTTCTAAGCTATAACATGTTTAACTACGATAATATTTTCAAAATTATATCCATAAGAAACTTATGTAATTCAAATGAGAGGAGGGAGGGGGGTTAGGGCCAACAAATAAAATAAACTAAATCTTTTTATAATAAGTAGGGTTTATGAATTCGAATCACGTTATAATTTTTTATATATAAAATTATATCTAACAAAAAAAGACATAATTTGGTATTATATTACATTATTATATATTCTAAAAAAATATATCAGGCAGGGCAATAATACAATAAGTATAATAAATACTCAAAATTAAAAAGATTGAGTTTATTCTTAAAAAAAAAAAACTTATATGAAAGATAATACGAATCATTATATACTTCCGAAACAATGGCATAGCTTTTGATAAAATACATTATCAATGTTGAATTTAATTGACCACATATTATAAGATGTGATTCTTTTTTAATTGGTTAATTAATTAATTAATTAATCTGGTTTCATCGTATGCAAGCAATATCAGGGTCTAGGAATCATGATTGAAATCAGATTATACTGAAAACGAGGAAAGGAAGTCTTAAAAGACAATACAAACACATTCAAGCCAGAGAAAGTGAAGAACCAAAGCCCACAAGATAACATTAGCTTCTTTAAACAAATACCAATGGTGATAATAATTTATAACAACTATTTAATTGGCCAATTGCTTTATGAATCCCAAATAAAAATTACCCAATTGCTTCCTTGTGCTTTATTATAAAATTATTTTCCATATTTGAAAAAGGAGACCGTACTTAAGAAATTTTTTAAAAAAAATTATTAATAAAAAGACATATTGTACCGCATCTACAATGATTATATATCTTTAAAAAAAGATTAAATGTAAAATATCAAGATAAATCCTTGTATTCAAAAGTTAATGATATATATATATATATATATATATATATATATTGTTGATTGACTCGAAACAATTTTGTTATCACTTATTGCGTTCTTCAATGTCAGCGTGTATCAAATGGCAGCAAGTTATAGTATAACTTTATGGATGAAGCATGTATTTGATGTGACAGGTTATACTTGAAAGTAAGATCAGGATAATACAATCATATGAATTTCTATTGTTGACTCATTACTTAATTACAATAAGTAGATCAAATATAATAATATCCAAATCGTACTCTAGAAGAAAATCACTTCTAAATCTACGATTAATTGCACGGAGGCGATGACCCAAACTTATCCTACAGGTGAGAACAATCTAACTCATACATAAGGTGGAAAACAAACCGACACGAATGGTGAGAAAATAAAATAATTCTTACAAAAATGAAGAGAAAATTTATTAAAAAAAGAGATTAAAAAAACTATTAAATACCTTAAAGTTAAGTTAAACTCCAACAAGCATAAAAAAAAATAATTAGGGCTTATCACCAACAATTATGACTGATAATTGTCCTTTATTGAAATAGATGGAGAGTAGGATTATTCATAGTAAAGAGGTTAGGGCTGTAATGTCATTTATAAATGCATATCTAAGGTTAGTCAAAGACTGTCATTCCTAGTCTGATTAATAATTGTCAAAGTGCATTTATGGCTGCTAATGAGGTGTTTAAGGTATTCTCTAATACCTCAAGGCTTAATATCAACGACAATAAGTCACATATTTATGTAGGAGGCTTGGATGAAGACATGAAATTGATTATTGCTCGGGAAGTTGGTTTCCAACTCAAGCATCTTAGGGTGCCCGTTACATCGATCTAGGCTGAGTGCTTCACACTGTCATATACTTATTGATAAAATGACGACAAAGATCACAGTTTAGCATAATAGAAACCTTTCATATGCCGTTAGATATATGCCGATTAACTCTACTTTTAAAGGCAAGATTTGTGCCGTGAAGAATCCAACACTTAACTTTTCTTTCAGTAAGACATTGTTTTCTTGAAGTCACTCACTGATACATTTAACTCCACTACGAGTATTATTCTCGATGCCACACGCTTCATGCCTCAAAAAGAGATCTTCGTTTCAAAGTAGAAAATCAATAAATGTACTACCTCTCTTATAAATAAATAAATATTTATCCACACGAATACTAATTTACACTATTATTATTACATAAAGTAAAGGTTTTTTTTTTTTTTTTTTGGTGTAGAGAAAGTAAAGCTTTTTAGGCAGTAACATATTCTTTTATTATTACTTTTTAAAGAAATCATATTATTCCACAAAGAAGCGGCCTTTGGTGGAACTTACTGTAGTTTGCTTCCAACTTGGTGATCCATTATATGGTAATTGATTTTCACTTTTTAGGTAACAATGATATACTATTTTGTTATTTTTAAGTAAGATTATAAATTCGAGTTTTATTAATTAAAAAATAAATTTATATTATAGAAAATTTATTTTTTTATAGATTAACATGCATCAGCTCAACTCAACTTGTTCAACTAACTATATAGATCATTGAAAAAAAAATTACTTGGTTAAATTTTCTCAAGCTTCAAGTTAATAGTGAAAATCAAGGTGGGTCCAAGAGGATTGAAATTTACCTAATTTCTGTTTTTTTGTACATTTAATGGCTCTTTACATTTTACTATTTTAATTATTGACACGTATAGAAGTGTATTCTCCATACAGATATTCATTGATGATACTTCAAAGTGTCACAATTCACATGAAAAATTGTTTGTCAATTTGTTGACACCTTTTTAACCTACAATTTCAAAAAGGCCACAATAATGAAAAAAATGTCGTGTCAAAAGAATGTCTGCAACTTAGCAACATTTTTTCATATTGATGTGTAAAATTTGTGGCACTTTATTGATAATGTCCTCTATTTAGCAACACTTTTTTATATTGATATCTAAAATTTGTGGCATTTTAAGTATTAATAATATACGTGCAGTGTAAATAAAAATAAATAAATATACATGTAAAAAGGAGAACGTTTATCATTAAGTATTAAAAATAATTGTCAAATGACTTTTTTATTAGTTTTATTAATTCTTTCATAACTCCAATATAGTGACAATGTTTTAAAATTTTATTATTGATATCAATCAATCAGTATCCGTTACACCAAAACGGTAAAGAGCTTTGGAGAAGATAGCGCGGATGAATATATATTTTTCCCCAAGAAGTAGAATTGAAATAGAAATTTGGCATTCCATTATAGGCAAGAACCACTCACTACTTTGTCGAATAATTCTACTTGTCGCTCTCGGACAAAGCATATTGATGTTAGCCCTTACACTCACTATACCACAAGATGTGCTGGAATTCAAGTTGCCTTGAAAAAATTCACCAAGAATGGATAACATGTTGGGCCAAGGTACTTGCCATGTATGGATAAGATTAGAAAGGTAACCAATCTAGGCATCACCTTGGCCTCACTTAACTTGGGTTGGGAGGGTGATTTCTAGGAATGTCAACTTATTGGAATCTCACTTGGAGGGTTGAAAAACTTAAAATGTGGCGTCTAAGTGGTTGTAACGCAATGCAACCGATATTGTAAAGGTATCGTGATTGCACAGTTTGTGGTAATTATAATTGTATTACACTTATTTGATTGCAGTACTCTCATTTAACCGAACAAAATAATAAAAAGACAATTATAAACTTATCTATATTATGTAATTGATTACATTGAACCCAACGTTAAGTTCTACGATATATCCATCCATCGTTCTTCGCAAGATCGAGCACACTATCTAATATCAGCTCAAGATTTAATAATTACTTGAATTTGATTATATTCAAAATAATATGTGAAGTGAATCGTCACATACTAATCACCTCCCAAATAGGTTGGAATAATGTGATAACTTTATGAGTAACTTCTTATCACAAAAAAGAAAGAAGAGAATAATTGAATTAATAAGGAAAAGGTGACAAGGATGTGAAATCTTGAAATTAATTACACTAAGTCAAAAGCTATAATAATAATAATAATAATAATAATAATAATAATAATAATAATAATAATAATAATAGGGCTCATCACCACCACCTTCCAATACGTGCAATTCTTTTTGACTAATCAAATGCTCTGACCTAATATTATCCCCCAACCGGAGGCATAGTATACTGTATACCAAGTTAGTTGGTTGGTCAAAGTTCTTAAAACATGATACATTATACTTTTAGCCCACGTATAATTATTATACAGTTCAACGAAAGGAAAAAAAAAGGGGGGTCGGGAAGAGTTTAAAGAATCATTAAAAAGGAAGTTGTTGCTCGTCGGCTTTTTTGATAGGTAAACTGTAATAAAATTTTCACCTTGTTCATATGGACTATATTCGTCCCCAATCTTGTTCTAAACATAAATAGGTTATTAGTTTTCTAATCTTAAAGATAGTTTAATTCAAAGGATTCCTAGATTTAAATTATATGTCTAAAGGTGTTAATGGTAGTAGTAATACGGTGGACTTATTCCTTTATAATTATACTCTTCATTTATATAGACGTGCATATACAATAGGTCTAAGATTTTTATTTCGTTCCTTAAAAATAAAAGTAGAACTTTCCCAAAAAAAAAAAAAAAATAGTCTTCACATACAGAACATCCGTGTTTTAGGTTTGCCTTAGAATTGGCTTTGGACCAAAGATGGTGATCTTTCTTTTAGAGTCAATTCAACTGAAGGGCAGCAGGGGTTCTAAAAACCCTAAAGCGAAGGGAAAAGAAGGGAATCTCATCTCTACAAAAGGCAAGGTATTCCCTCAAGACAAATCATCCAATAAAGGTTATGTTTGGTAAATTGCTTTTGCATTTTGGGCAAAACAAAAAATTGTTTTTGGATAAGATTTTGGTTTTTAAATCAGTTTAAAAACAATTTAAGCTGTTTAGTATTTGACGTTTTGTTGTAATTTTGTATCTTCAAAAGGCTACTTATATATATGATCAGCCGTAATGGAGATTTGAATGGCTGATGCTCCAAACTAAAGACCGAAATCATGAATGCAATAAGTTCCGATTGGGTTGTCCGACGGATCCGATGTAATACCCGTCAGAATTTCAATGTAATTCCCGTCGAAATTCTTGAAAAGAAAAGTTGGCCGTCAGACTTTGTCCGTCGCTAATTTAGTGTTTTTTTGTTGTGTATATATTAATTTCATATTTATTATTATATTTTAATCAAATTAAAGTTAACAAAAGTCCATCCTTAAAAAGTTGTTAAATTTAAGAAAAATAAAAAAATATATTTATTTGTTAAAAGTTATTATATGTTTGATTATTTGTATTTTTAAGTTCAATGTCTTTTTCTGATGTAATTATTAGTGCAATATTTCTTTTTTTAATTAGTAATTAGTATTGGCATTCTAATTTAATAGTGGTACTATTTTTATAGCCGCCTATTGGCCTCTTTCCACCTTTCCAATTTTTTTGGTATTAATTCTTCTTCTTCTTTTAATGTGAATTGTTTGTGTTTACAGGGTTATCACTGTTGCACCTTAATTATTATACAATTCAAAATTCTTGATAAATTAAAAATGGTGTTCTTATTCTTTCTCTCAGTTGAATTCCGTTGAAACTTAAAAAAAAATTAAATGGTCTATTAATATTGCAACATCATGCATTTTCAGTTAATACATATATTTTTCAAGGATAAAGAAGAATTATTAGCATACTTTAACTAAAAAATATCTATATAAATATAACATTTAAACACAGCCCGTGCATAGCATGGGTTTAGGTACTTGTTTGAATACTTCATAGTGATTGACTTTATGACAATTAGATTAACATCTCAAATATTTTTGAAAAAAAAATTAATCAAGATGTTTTTTTTCCTAAAAAACGGCTAATATAGACAACTTATATAAACAGCTAATCTACTCAATTAATAAATTATCAATCAGATAATATCTAACAACTAATTGTCAAGCCAACCTAAAAATGTTGCATTATCGTATTTCACTTTTATGTGATCCTTTTATGATTACCATGCCCCAATCCTCTTTTATCTCCTTTTCCTCAACAACTTTCTCCCTCTTCTTAAATTTTTAGATTTATATACGAAGCATTTATACTTGTTTATGAAATCGAGAAAATTGTGCCCCCAAGATCGAATTTGAGAGTGAAGAAGGGAATAAGGTGAGTGGCTACTAGGGCACTCACCGCTTCGACATTCCAAAACTACTACCTTGATAATGGATATAATACTAGTGAGAAGAATTTCCTTACGTACGAAGCGAATTAAAGGTTAAAGAGAATTTGTTGCTTAGAGCACCCGCATCTTGGAGCTTGCGGGCCATGAAAGTGGGGGTCAGGTGGGTGAACTTTGGCTTGCTTTGTGCACAACAACGTTCGGACAAAGAGGAGAGGCATGCGAGACATCCTATGCACAACGCATTCTGAGTTTTTTGTTTGGCGATGGGAGGTGGGGGAGAGGTTTCGAAGGCAATCATGCATGCATAAGATTTGAAAATGATGAAAAGCGAAAAAAGTTTTTTCGGGGATATAAATAAAGTCCCTAAACCTAACAAAACTTGAATCCAAGGGAAGAAGATCTGGTTTATGAGCAATGGTCCCTCCCTCATGGCTCTACTAAAAGCAAAATGGCACCCTCAAATAGACCAAAAATACATAGCATTGGCTCTTTCAAGGATAAAGTTGCACATTAAAAATTTCCAAAGCTAGTGATAGAATTTGAGTGCAATTGCCTCAACATCTTGGCATTCCCCAAAATCTACTTGGCATAAGTAGCAACTCACATCAATATATCATCCAATTGGTTGTGTGTTCCAAGTCTAGTAGCCCCATTGGCCCTTTGGTGACCAAGACATTGAACTACCACAAGAATAAAGCACACATTATATTCTTCCTCACATAACAAAGGACATGAGTGACAAATAAAGGGCAAAAATTGATGCATATATAATAAAGCATATTATTATCAATACTTCGATTATCAGTTAAATTAATTATTCTATTAGAACGAGTAGATTGAAAAAATTCATCAGATAGAGGTCATAAATTTAAATCTAATCAATACCTAGAATGTATTTATTAGTTTTAAAACTATCGATTTAAATTTTTAATAAAGTTAAAATTTAATTGGCAACGAGAAAGCAATAAAAAAACTTTGATGTAAAAGCATTATATAAGTCTATTGAGACCTAAGCTTGATGCATATGTTACAAACACTCAAGATAACAGTGGGGAGGGAGGGGGACTCCATTTCTCTCTCTGCAGCTTAAAACCATTCTCTCTCTGTCTATATATATATATACACACCCTCTCTCTCTCTCTACTCTCTGAAAATTCCTTTGTTATGGGTTGGAAGGGCACAAAGGGAGCAGAAGAAAACAGCATTTATAGCAGAAAAATCACTACCACCTCTTCCCTTGTCCATATCATCTGTAGACCAAGACCCAGGAAACAAGATCCTCCAGCTCATATTAAGGTTTGTATCCTATTTATTTATCACAATTAAAACTCATAATCGGGCATTTAATCACACCCATTTTTATGTTATTTGTTTGACTACATAATTAAATACTCTTATTATTCTGTTTATATATAACCATACACTATATTAACTCCTCGTCTGTTTCTCTCCCCCTTCCCATTTTCACATCCCCTGTTTTTCCTCTCTCTATCTGTCTCTGAAGTATGTATAATGAAGCATGGCTTGGTTGGCAGAATTAGGATTTGGCGAGTTGTGGGTGCACTGAAGTTTGTGGCTTTTTCAGTCATCGCCATGTGCCCGGCAAATGAATCCGGAATGACTGTGGACCGTGACCCACTTATCCAAACGGGTCAAGAAGAAGGAGAAGGGGAATGCCTCGACCCCGTTAATGGAGGAGGAGAAGAAGAAGAAGAAGAAGGGGCAAGAATAAGTAGTAGTAGTAGTAGCAGCAGCAAACAGGGTTTCTTTCATGGCATCTTTCACCATCTCCCTTTAACTGAGGTCAGTAATAAACAAGCCTCTCTTTTGCCATCTTTCTCCTTTTTTTTTTTTTTTGTATTCAATGTTCAACGTAGCCCCTTGACCCTTGCTTGTGATACAATTTTCAATGGGGCATAGATGTCAGTTAATTTAACCGGTGAGACTTTTGATATTGATATTGAAAACGTTAAGCTTTAAAATCCTATGTTTCACTCAAAAAATCAAGAAATAAATATTGAATACTTAATTTTAATCCCAAACTCCTATACTTAATTTGTTAAAAATCCAAAAATTGAATTTAAGGAATTTTTTTTTAATTTTTTGGTGGGTTAAAAGCTATTTTTGTGTATGTGTATTATGAAACAACTTTAGGCCTACATGCAACAAGGAGACAGCTAGTTGATTTCCCTTTCATCCCCATTAATAACAGTGAGATTATGCTTAGTAGTAACTCATTATACCCCGTTACCATCATTTTTCTAATTCTTTTTTGGTTCAAATGAGGCATAAATAATAATATAATACAATGGGAGAGAGAATAATCGAACCTCAAATAATTTAATGTACTTAATATTTCAGTTTTGACCACTAAATCGATATCTCATCGGTACCACTATTTTTAATAATGAGAGGAGAGAGAAAGAGAGAGAAGTGGTAAATTTGACTTAGGAAATAAATGTAGAAAGGAAATGCTGAAGAAAAAGAGGCAAAACGTAAATGTAAATGTAAATTTAAGAGCTTAATTTCTTGTTTAAATGGTAGTGGTCACATCATGGAACTGATGCTCTTTAATTTCTTTATATTATTTTCTATACCATTTCTTTGCATTATTTTTTCTTGTCAGTTAACTAAGTTCTGACCAGTACACTATATATAATCTATCATGGCCTCATCACAATTCCCTTTTTTCATATATATATATATTTGGAAATCATAAATTATTCCCACTGGAGGCATAGTATCAGTTTCTCCTCTCTTTCATACATTTTCCAATTAAAGTTTTCCCCATCCATAATGACTGAAGGGGTAAAAAAATGTTCAATAGTCATAGCCAGAAAACGTTATAATTAAGGTAATTGTTTGACTGCTAAAAGTCGAGCAAGTCCGATTGAAGACTATAAATATTAGACCCAATGTTCGACTCTACCTTCTTTTGTATCATAAATCTTGTATGAATGAATACTGTCTCTGTCTCTCATTCTTCTGCGGGACTGTATTAACTGCTGTCTCGACATTGCATATCTGAATTTTCACATTTTACATGGAATTATTGGACTTATGACAGCAGTTTCTTTCCTGTTTTTTATTTAATTAAAGGACAGAATACATAATTTATGGGGGTATTTATGATCACATCAGTAACATTTCTAAGCATATAATTAAAAAATAGGGGTAAATCACGTGATTTGGTATATGCTTCTTTGCCCCTAATTAAGCTTGACTTTTGGAGACTTTCATTAGGTTAATTACTATTTTTAATTTGAAAACTCAACTTTGCCATGTCAGCTCCACACTATCAATTGATTGATTATGATTTCATTGATGGGTAGATGCTCATCTTCTCCAACAACAATAAACAAAAATATCTCTGCAAGAATTCAAATAGTAATTTACTCAAAAATTAAACGAAGAATTCATTCGTATTCTCCTCCACCACATGATCATAGTGTCGGCCTCAGGTGGGGTGTACTCTGGATTCCTATAACATAATCATGTTCAATACCCACACAAAGATTTTAAAAATTAGTAGGGAATAAAGTTTGGGGAGATTCAGATGTAGACAGTTTTATCTTTGTAGGAAAAGAAGTGGATTGTAATGTCATGTTAACATTGCAAAATGGATGCAGGTGGCAGAGGATTTGAGATCTCTGGGGAAGATTGTGTGTCCAGTGACGACGATGACCCTGTTACTCCACTCGAAATCTGTGATTTCGATGCTGTTTCTTGGCCATCTAGGGAACGCTCAGCTAGCGGGAGGTTCCTTGGCCATCAGTTTTGCCAATGTTACAGGCTTCTCTGTCATAAAAGGCCTCAGTATGGGGATGGAACCTATTTGTTGCCAAGCTTATGGAGCTAAGAAATTGACTGTTATAAGCCAGACTTTCCAAAGAACTCTCTGCCTACTCCTCCTCACAGCCATTGGCATCTCGCTCCTGTGGCTCAATATGGAGCCTATCCTCTTGCTTCTGGGTCAGGACCAAGATATCATAGAAGTTGGCAAGATATACTTGAAATTCTCAATTCCCGAGCTGATAGCCCAGGTTCATCTTCACCCATTAAGGTCTTTCCTCAGGACGCAATGCATAACCAAACCATTGACTATAGCCACCATGCTATGCTTAGCATTCCACCTTCCGATTAATTACTTTCTTGTGATATACTTGAACCTGGGGGTGAAAGGGGTTGCCTTGGCTTCAGCTTGTAACACAATAAACTTGGATCTGTGCATCCTGGCTTATCTCCTCTTCTCCAAGATGGAGGTTAAACCTTGGGACGGTTTGACATTTCTGTCGCCATTTCAGGGGTGGAAAACAGTGCTGAGTTTGGCATTGCCCAGTGTCCTTGCCGTGTGCTTGGAATGGTGGTGGTACGAAATCATGCTCTTCCTCTGTGGCTTACTACAAAACCCAAAAGCCAGCATTGCAGCCATGGGGATACTCATCCAAACAACGGGGTTGCTTTATGTCTTCCCACATGCCCTCAGCATGGGCTTGTCAACCCGTGTTGGCCATGAACTGGGTGCCGGCCAACCACATGGAGCCCAGCGTACAGCAGTTCTCGGGCTTGTCCTGGCACTCGCTCTAGGAATGACAGCCTTTGCCTTAACGGTTGTTGTGAGGTCAGTGTGGGGGAAGATGTACACTTCAGAGCCAGACGTTCTTGCCCTGGTCTCAATAGCACTTCCAGTTCTCGGCTTCTGTGAGATTGGAAACTGCCCCCAAACAGCTGCCTGTGGGGTGTTGACTGGCTCAGCGCGGACTAAAGTAGGTGCAAAGATAAACTTCGTGGCATTCTACATAGTGGGTTTGCCAGTAGCAGTCCTCGTGGCATTTGTGCTCGAGGTTGGGTTTATTGGCTTATGGTTTGGGCTTGCAGCAGCTCAGGCAGCATGTATGTGCATGATGATCTACACATTGATCAGAACAGATTGGAAGCACCAAGCAAAGAGATCTGAGGATTTGACGCGGACCACAGATGAAACAGATGACTTAGAAACAGGCTTGCTGTCTTGACTTTTGAGAACCGACCAAAACCAAAGAAAACCAAAATATATGAACAAGTAAATACATTTCAGCCCCAATTTTTTGACGACATTATATCTCTGAGTCTGCCGTGATCCCAGCCAAGTTAAGGGAAGGACAATAACAATGGCTCTAATACAGATCCCTATCTAATACAGCTCCCTACCCCACATAATTTTTACAAACAATTTTTGTACAGGCGAAAAAAGCCTATTGAGTATACTGTCTCTTGTTTTTCGTATATAATTGCAATCAATCAATGCCCATCGTTTGTCTCTCTAGCCAACATGCATTTTAGTCTATGTTCGAGAGAACAATCAGCCCTACAATCACTTAATTACATGTTCAAGACTCAGCCTATCCGTCGAGAAGTTCAAAAGAAGTGCATAATATAACTGATAACCAGCGCTCTTAGATATGGTATGTAATTGTGTTAAGCATAAAGAGGCCTAAAAAGTTCAAATCTTTGCAGTTATCTGGAAAACAAACTCCATAGTTGTAAGTAAATTTCTAAACTTCCAACCCTCGCCAGATTATGATGCTGGGCAATTCGATTCAAACTCTATTAATCGGACCCCTAAAGAAATTGCAGTTCCACAAGAAATTTTGGAGCATGTAGCCAAAAATCAAATTGAAATTTAAGCATATATACTACAAATTTGTATCGACAGCCAGGGGCGGAAACATGTGATTGCTATGGTTATCCCAGGACACCTATAGCCAAAAAAATAAAATAAAATTAAATTTACATTTAAAAATTTTAAAAAATTTATAAAATTGTTACAAGCACAGAAAAATTGAATTGAAGAAAAGAAAAATCATAAGAAAATAGATTTGTCGTTAAAAGATCAACAAATTAAAGCGGCAAATATACACGAAATGCACTCACCAGGTATCGAACGCCGAAGACCTAGAAAATAGAAATTGCCTCTAACTGTAGATTAGGCGGGAAATGAGATGGGCATGGGCTGGTCTGGGCTCTCTCTCTCTCTCTCTCACTCACCTGGTTCAACCCGCCTTGCCTCATGAAGCCCATGTAGACCGTGCGTTGATCTTATCTTAGTTTGTAAAAATTAAAAAACGAGGAATTTATTCATTGCATATTTGCAACTTACAAAGCGTTTTTTAATAGTAAATACAAGAATATCAGGTAGTCCTTCTCTTTAAAATTCTACCCAAATTAAATTATTATCAATGAGAAAAAAAAAAAGAAATGGAACGAATGAAATATTCATACTTGGTTATCCAATGCATTGCGATGTTACCATCTTGGTAATGTAGGTAAATAAAATAGAGTCACAACTTGAAGTTATAGCCCTAACATCTTGGATAAGCGCAATTACCTATCAAGATGTGTTGATCTTTCCCCAAATTGCTTGAATGATTGTTTAGTTATAACTTTCAATTTGAATCCTATGAAATCCTGCTTGTAAAGTGGCTTGGAGACCGATCTCGCGTTGACATAGCTTCTGCTAGCAAAATTGGTACATGCTCCATAAATCTGGTACTCACCACGATGAAACTTCCTTGCCAATTATGAATAACAAACTCTTTTGTTGCTCTTACTAAAGATTTGAATCCATTTAAGTTAATTTTGATATATCCCCTGCTTGTGATTTCTACCCAACTAATTGGTTGGTCTTGAGATGTGATGGTTATAAGGTGAAGAATATTGTGAAGAAGAGTATGAAAAAGGTAACATAGACGTATGAATTTTACATTCAGCCTAGGTATACATTTCACACGTAACGAGGTCCCATCAATTTTAGGATATCATTATTGAAAATTAAACCATTATAACTTTTCCAAATTTTTCAAACAAGTATTGTGATTCGATAAAGATAGGTCAAGCGATTAGTATACAAGGTACTCAAAGTCTCACGAACACAGATACGTGTGTTCAAAAAAAGGATGTGAATGAAGCCAATTGTGATTGATAGCCAATTCCAAAAATTTTCCAAACTTTGCCCTTGAATGAGCAAGAATGCTCGATTGTGCAAGATCAAATCAACACCCGTACAGCAAGAGAGACAACAACCAGGCACAGCGAAAATTATTATAGCACTTGGGTCAAAAGTTATATCATCACATGTCTTAAAAACAAACTTTCAAATATATGTTGCCATGTATTCGTAGCATTTTGTCATACGGTTCAAGCTCAAACTTAATGAGCCATAACTTTCAAGGCATTTATGGATACTTAAGAAAAGTCTTAAATTCAACTAGAAAGGAAGAAACAGATACCTGGGTCATTGGATGGTTCGATATCTAGGTCATTGGGTAGATCGGTACGACCGAGATATGTCGATTCTTATATATCTTGACTTTTACGACTTAAGATTTGTTCGTTTCAATATCAACATCCTATTAATTACCACGTGTTAAGATGTTTTTTTATAAAGAATTTTATGATTATTTATCACTCGTTATTACTTGTCACTAGGTCATATAGTTGGAATGAATATACCCTTAATATTATAGAAGATACCTTGTCAAGATTTAATCACTATATAGACTTGAGAGGCTTTCATTCAAAAGAACCATATGACACAAATCTCACTCGTTAGTAAGGCCGAGTCCGACGAGTATTACATCGATCCCGACGGAAATTTTTTTGAGTACTTGTTGTGCAACCGGTTTTACATCGGGTTTCGATGTAAAACCCGATGGAATGGTCCAACAGGGTTGTTGACCCGTCGGACATTTCCGATGGACCCATCGGTCTATCCTTACCGACGAGCGAGATTCGGACATCCCTATCCATTTGATATCCCGTCCCCGAAATTTCTCATATTCCGTCGGACGTCCCGTCGCTATTTTAGTGTTTTTTTTTTTGTAGTGGATGGGTTCTTGATAACCTAAGTTGAGAGCGGGTGAAAATTTCATTCATATCAAAGTACCTAAGGTGGTCTAATAAAGTACTTTTTTTAAATTCTTTAAACTCTTCTCCTATTTTTTCTGTTCATCCAACCAACTATTGATATATAGCATGAGAATAATACATCATATAGGAATTATAATCTAACAACTATGTCATCTTTATTAATTGAAGCTATTGACATTCACATTTTAATTTAAGCAAAAAAATATGAACAAGCAAAATAATAACTTTATTATTTTTATTAATAAAGTATACTGATATAATCATATCAATTAAGTATTAAATTAGTAGAAAAGTATAATTGCATTAAGAAAATATACACTAAAAGTATACTAATATATTTGGATTGGTTAATTTTATTTTTTATTCTTAAACCTCTTATTTTTATGATGATATATTTTATAAAATTGCATCACGTAATGCAAGTGTTAATTCAATGTCTATTTTAAATCTGAAATAATTGTAAACTAGCGGTGGAGAAAAAAGATGTTGACTAAGTCTACCTTTTTATTGGATAATTAAAGTGGTAGTAATTATGTTAAAGACCCACGTTTTCCACGGGGCATAGTCACCTCAGCGTCCAAGGGGTTTGGGTTTAGGGTGTTCTTTTAAAGGGGGTCAGGTCCATCTCCATTTCTTCGCAACATAAAAGGTCGTAATCTGCCGACATATCATCTGCTCGACCATGACTTCTCTCTCTCTCCTTCTCCGCATCTTGTACATGTTTATATTTTTTGGATCGATAAGTTGGTGCACTCACTTGAACCGTCTATCTTATAAAAGTTTAAAGGATTAGAACAGGCCGGTAGGGGAACATATCAAGCCTTAGACTACCTTCCCCACATATTCCTTCACATGAGAAATTTTTTCTGTCCTGCCAAATTTAAACCTGAAAGGGACAGGTGGAAGGTAAGTTGTTTGGCAACTGGACCACACACCGCTCGATTTGTTCATGTCTATATGACCACATATATTCTCGAATTAACTAGACTAACTACCTTCCCCTCCTCCTCCTCTATGTAATCATGAATGCAATGAGCATAATTTTCCACAGATTTAGAGTCTAACTAGACCAACTTATATATTAGTTTAAATATCAGAATACATTGGGCCAAAAATAATACTGACATTTAAATTAGTGCTTTTGTTTTTGGAATAATGACATGTATATATCTGACATGACTAGACATGAGTATTACTAAATAACTGAAAATATCATACTTATTTTTTATTTTTACTCTTTATTTAGAAGATCTTTTTACAAGAGTGTTTTTCTACGCCTAGAAAATAGGAATTTTATTAATAAATATGACAACCACAATTAAGATCATGTTTGATAAAATACAAACCTAATAAAATTTCGATTGCAAAATATCTTCCAATGATGGAAGAGTCTGACTTGAAACATGATAGCTATATCAACTCTCATTGTTTGATTTTTGGTTTTTTCAAAAATAACTTCTTTTCTCAAAAGGGTCTCCCCTTTAGTTAGTTATTCGAGAGTAGGTGGAATTGAATAGTGATCCTCAGGATTGGTTGAATGACTGATGTCCTCCGGACTATTAAACAGTATTATAAGAAACTCCTTTTAGTACGGTTCAAAAACACCTTTTATTATGATTATCGAGCGTCGTATATACGAGCGATAATAGTAGATGAACATTTTTTGCTACGATTCAAAACCATAGTAAAAGACAACATATTACTAATAGGTATATCTATTATTACAATGGTTCTTTTTCTACAATAGTAGTAATAGCTACAATCATTTTAAAAAAAAACGGAGCACCTCTATATCTGAAAGTTGAAGATTTAAAACTAAAAATTGAAGAAAATGAAAAAAAAAACAAATGAAAAAAACACAAGTCAGATCTAAAAAACTAAGGAATACAGATGAAGTTATACCAAATAAAGAAACATCCATCAATGACTGTGCATGATGAAAGCAAACAGTGAGCATACTGTATGCACAAAAATCATTAATTCCAAATCCGTAATTGTTAACGTTGTAGCACTATTCCACCATTAAAATTTCACCAACGAAGAAAAAAAGGAATTAAAAGAACCCTTGCGAATGAAAGAAATTCGTAAAATTAGTACATCTTCTATAATTGCCGAAATTCCTCCACCAATCACAGTAATCAATCATCATAGAGCTGCTCCCAATTGGTTTCCAGTAAAGAGAATGACTTTATTAAACTGAGAGCATAAGGGGTTCCAATTGAATCGATAAGGTCGAATCTCCTAAGACCCCATATGGGCCAAGTAGGAGGCAGCGCTACCCATATTCGTTCCGCCGTCAGAATTCCAGCAACAGATTTGAAGGAGGAGGAGGAGGGGAAAAGGACGGGGAAAGAGGACAGGAGAGGAGAGAGAGAGGGAAAAGGCCAAGAGATATGAAGTTACGACTGAGAAAGTAATTTAGGGTTTTAAAATTAGCGACATATTTTTTATTACGGTTCAAGAAAAGAATTGTGGTAATATATATTATATATTATTGCGGTTTTCTCCTTGAACGGTAAAAAGTCGATGATCCGACCTATTACTACGGTTGAATTAAAGAACCCTAATAATAGGTGTAATAAAAAACCGCTTATTTACAAACATGTTACTCGCCTCATTGTTTAGGACGATTTTTATTTTTAACCGTCTTAAAATGCTCATGATAAAAAAACATATAGTTAGTAGCAGTGAAACCCAATCCTGACATAGTTTTTGGCAAATTTCACGATTATTGGGACTTGTTGGTTCAAGTAGCTAAGTTTAGGCAATTTCTTTTTATATGGGATACATAATGGATGTCACAGAGGCTACTTTGATTAGTAGTATTTCCATTCTTGTCGTGGAAGAAGAGTTTTCTTTGGCAAAGGCTCCTAGCCCTGGAGCAGGCTCTTCTCTTGGAAAGGGACTCATCTGGGTTGAAATCAGTTCATGTCTGAACTCAACTCTGGACATTTTTGCCATCCAATGGAGTTTATAAGCAGTTTATTTTTGCATGTTTTTGTTTTGTTATTTTGATCTTCTTCGTAAGGTTGCCAAACTACTAGTAACAAAGGCGCACGAGCTAACTCTACTTTCGAGTATCCCCAAGCCACCCTACAACCACCCATACCTCTTCCACACCACCCATTGTGCCACCAATGGTGCCTGTCAACAGGTTCCTTGTCTCCAGCGAATGCTCATCGGCCACAATTTCTGGCAGCCTCTCTGAACACTATACTTGGTGACCCGCGAAATTTCCTGTGTAGAAAATTGAAATATACGCGAAAAAGTTAAGCTTATGTTGGGTTGAGACTTGAAACTGCGCCGTATTAAATGCTTTCACCACAAGTTTTCGATATTTTCCGGCTGCTTTACTGCCAAAAGACGCATTACAATAAATGGATAGTTGCAAATTGCAATATCCGATAACATGGACGTTGTTGGTTATCTTAGCAGTCGGCGTCGAACCTGCTGGAGTACAGCAAAGGCAATAAGCCGCATAGTGGTGGCTCTGGGCTACGTTGTGGTGGCGTTGGTCGAGTTCCGTGGCCGGAGTTCAAACTTGACGAGTGCATAAGCGCATCATATATGAGGAAGCATCGAACTTTATGGAAGAGAAGCTGATCGGACTACTCAAAAAGAAAAGTTTTTATTCAACTTTTTACATTTGAATCAAAGTTTGCTTAACCTATTCCATCAATTATTCAATTGCGCACAAAATAATGATTTTAGGTCTCTATAGAAAAAATCATGTTTAAATCAAAATATGTTTATTAGATCAAATATCAACCGATATGATATCAATAAGATCCGAACCAAATGAACCCAAAATACGCTGACCCGAATATGACCCATTTGAAAGTAACTTGACTTATACCCCAAACCAAACAACTCACTTGTCAAGTCTACGCATACCTAAAATAGTTAATTTCAAAACACAATTTACAATGGGAAAAATTATTTTTCTTTTTTTTTTTTAATTGAAGATCGTGGACAAAATATGAATGGACTATTAAAGCGACATTATCCCTAAAAAGGGGAATTATTTGTGCTTTTATAATTTTTGTTATCATTTTTTCCTACTCACTTAACCTTATTAGTTGACTTTTACTTTTTTAATGAAAAATTACTTTTTTGGTGCTGCAAAAAAAAAAATCCTTATTAATTGACTACAAGACCCTTTTCTGCAAAAGATTACAAGACTAATTTAAGAATGCCCTATTGTAAATTTATTATTTTAAATTTAGTTAGTATCTTATTTTAGACTTATTATTGCTAAATTTAGTTGTTGTATTATATTTGCTTTTTAACTTCCCATAAAAAAAAATTGCTTTTTAACTTAATTTTATAATGTTACCAGTTTTTGATCCCCCATATGCATGAACTTCTTTTAAAATATTTTTTGAAGCTACAATATATTTTTAAATGTTCTCTACAATCCATATTTGGCAATACTTATGTATATTTGAAATTTATTATTTATACAAATCAAGATACATGTATATTGAAGAAAAAATTAAAATACCTAAATAACTCTTTAGGAGACAACTTATGTATTGACAATATGAATAAATTTATCAATGTGAATATAATATAACATATTATTATATATGTGAATATGAATCCTATAAATTAGAGACCTATTTTTCAAAAAAAAAAAAATCCAAATGACTTTTAAAAAGTTCATAAAAATTCAACAAAGTCCATAGAAAATTAAGCAATTGACCTTTCTTGATAGGTTATTATAATTTCTTTATCTTTTAAAAATATGAATATATTAGATTTTGAGATCGGTTCGAGTATAAACTCGGACCGGATCGGATCATATCGATTGGCTCGATTTCTTAGAAACTTATCCTTTTTAAATAAATAAATTATTGTGCGGATTATCCTCGTGACCATGCTTTGCTAATTATTGCCAACTCGTTATTAAGGGTTTGTTTCAGTGAGCTTCAATATGCCACATATAACATATATATAAATATAAAATCAACCAAAGTGAGAAATTATAAGCCCATCATCAACTATATTATCATCAAATTTTTCCCCTACTTGTATCACTATTTCTAGGACATTACACTAAGGGGGTCCAATCATCCCACTCGATTTAGGTCAAATAATTTTCAATATGCTCCCTTATCATGGCCTATGTACACTTTCGGTTCGATCCTAGTCCACATTTTTTAAAGTTTTATGTCTTCGAGTCAGTATGGTTGAGCCGATGTACATCCCTAGATTAGTACAATGAAGCTTTACCTTCTTAAGAAAAAAATGTTCTAGTTCAAACAAACTAAGTGTCCTTGACAAAAGTTAACAAAATTACATCTAAAAATTATTATTATTGTAAAGTTGACTTCTATAAAAATTTATACACATTTATTGAATTCGGAAAATTTCAAAAGCCAAATACAATTACATAAATTTTTTACTAATTCTACCACTACTTTATTAATTGTAACATCATTAAATAAAAAATTTTCATTTGAATTCAAAATACTTGGAAATATAAAAGCTTCAACTAGGAAATATAAAATGCAAAAACTATTTTGATTTTTTTCATGAAATATTTGCATTCTAGTGTTTAAAAAAATCCCCCACATTCTAAAATACAAATACCTTGCAATATGTCATATGAATGAATGCATATGCAATATAGCCAAAGCGAAATGAGTAAAGTCCCGAAAACTACTTTTTAAAAATATTATAATACTCATATTAATTCGTGATCTAAAAGTTAAAATATTTTATGAAAAAATTTGCACAAAAATTCTTCTATAATTTTAACAGATTTTGGCCGTGAAGGCAAAATTTGAAATTTTCAAATGATATATTATTGGCCAAGATAACTTAGAAAAATGAAAAAAAAATAGAGGTAGAAAATAGGCTTCTAGCTGAGAGAAATCTTAAGAGAGAGAGACAGAGAGAGAGAGATCTGGGAGAGTTCTGGACCAAAGAACGTCCAACTCGCCGATTTATTTGTCCGTATAACCACGAGAAAATAAAACAAAATAAAAAGTCGCTCAGTATGTGCTCCACGTGTTCTCGGATTATTCGCGGAACGTATTTTCATGTCTCCTTTTTATTTTTTTCCTCTCTTTTAATTGGCAGAACAAAAAAAAATTTCCGCCCGCTTTTTCGAAAACCCTGACCGGAACAGATACTCCGAATATCTTCACCGGACACCAACACACCCCATCCTCCCTTTCTCTCTCCTCTCTTCTGCTTACATTTCTAGAGAGGGAATAAGTGGGAAGAGAGAGAATTTGCATTTTTTTTTCACGGATTAGGGTTTAGTTTCTGCTCCATTTCCCTCCCCAAATTCACCAGCTATTAGAAGAACAAGCTCGAATTTCCTGTTGGAGCAAAAATCTTCTTTTTTTTTTTTTTTTTTTTTTGAGATTCAAGCTTTGCTTTCTTTTCACATTTTTGATTTTAATTTTAATTTTTTTGCTTCAAATGGAAGTTTGCTTCCATTAATGGTTACTCCGAAGCTTCGAGCTTAAGTTGAAGCTCAATCAATTAGCTAATCGGAGGGAATTTCATGAAAAAGGGATTCAATCGGTGAAGAAAGAGAAGAGATTGAGGGATGAAATTGGTTGTTTGGGATAAGATGGAAATGGGTTGTTGTCGTTATTGACTTTTTTCCCCTGTTTGATTGATTGTCTTGACAATAGTACGGTTTTTGATTGGATTTTTGCAGCAGATGGCTGCCCCAACTGTTATTATTGAGCAGACGACTTGACCAATTGAGAGAGAAATTGATTTTTGTCGGGTTTGAAGGTGGGGGTTGGGAGGAATTTTAATGAAATGAGGCACACTGGTATTATCTGAGGAGTAGAGAGAGAATAGTATGAGTTGCGGTGAGAGGAACAAACGGGAGTATGAGGAAGATAACAGTCCAGGTGGTGGTGGTGGCCTGAATCCGGTTTCCCAAAACGGGTCGATCGCCCCGGAGCCGGTACCAGAGTTGTCTATTGATGAAGGGCTGCTCGTTGACCCCAAGCTGTTGTTTATTGGGTCCAAAATTGGGGAGGGTGCTCATGGCAAGGTTTATGAGGGAAGGTTGGTGCGCAAATTTCTTTATCATATTGTTTGATGCTTTTGTTTGTTGTCTATTTCATTTGTGGATTGGTTAATTTCTTTGGATTATTTTCTTCTGTTTGATCATTTTGTTGTTAGAGCTCAAAGATCATGGTGCTGATTGATTGTCAATAGCTCTGAAGTTTTGTTCTGGCTGTGTTCATTTGGGATAACATATGCTCAATTAATGAAGTTTATGTTGGTTTAGACAATAATCCACGGCAATCGTTAATCGTGACTTTTTGCTCCCCTTTTTTGGTGTTTTTGGTATAGTTTATTGGTAATAAAGGACAGATATAGGGAATTTCCTATTTCCATTTTGAAAAGGGCAAAATTTCTGGTTTCTAGTTTTGGCTAGGAAGTGTCCAGCTGTTTATCTTTACTGTACTTGGCCAATACAACAGTTATTAGGACTCTTTAAGCCTGATCCTGAGTGATTATTGTTGCATTATTGTAACCAGAGTGAGAAAAAATTGTGAGGATATGCTAGCTGTTTGAGAAGAGGATTATGAGCCTCTGATTGAGGCCTAAACTGGGCTCAATTCTATGATATCTTATTGATATGTTTGAGCTTCAAAACCAAGGACTGGCGACAATTTTTATATTGTTTGATTATATTGTTCTGTTTGTGCTGGCTCGTTATGTTGATTTGTTTTTTCCCCTGCTGTTATTGTAGCAGCATTTTGTCTGGAAACTTATGCTTCCTGTACCTGGATGCAGGTATGGTGATAGAATTGTTGCTATCAAGGTTCTTAACCGGGGAGTACTTCTGAAGAAAGGGCTGTCCTTGAAGGTCGTTTTATACGGGAGGTTAACATGATGTCTAGAGTTAAGCACCACAACCTTGTCAAGGCAGGTTTTCTCTTGTTTTTTGTATTTTGTTTGGAGAGGCTCCTTCTTTTTATTTCTTTCTTTATCATAAAATTCCTTCCTTTTATTTGCAGTTCATTGGAGCGTGCAAAGACCCATTGATGGTTATAGTTACAGAACTATTACCTGGGCTTTCATTGCGGAAGTACTTAACCAGTCTTCGCCCGAATCAATTAGAATTAAATGTTGCATTGAGTTATGCGATTGATATTGCTCGAGCTATGGATTGTTTGCATGCAAATGGAATTATACACAGAGATCTAAAGCCTGGTAATATCACTAGACTAGTTTGCCTGTACAACTTCAATTTGCCAAGCGATAGAGTATTGGAAAGTTCATGAATGCTTGATTTTTGCTTTTATCCCTTCAATTTTATGTTTTTGCTCTTGATTCTTTGTTATAAATGTATGTCAGTGTGAATATTAATGGAAACGTTCCTGTTATTTTTGACCTTTTTACTAATGTTGTGCTTGCCATATTATATGAGTTCATGATATGTTTTGCTTACGGATCTCTGGCCTTTTTTTTCGGTTGCTGGTTAGCATCTATTGTGATGATCAACTCAGATACTAACTCAGCATCTTTCTTTTTCTTTCTTAATCTAATCTCATTAGATGTTGATGACACGACAGGCTATTTGTTGCATTTCAACTCTATTTGACCTTGCTTTAACTTTCTGTGTGCATTCTGTTTGCAGATAATTTGCTGCTTACAGCTAATCACAAGTCTGTGAAGCTGGCAGATTTTGGTCTGGCAAGAGAGGAAACTCTGACGGAGATGATGACTGCAGAAACTGGGACCTATCGTTGGATGGCTCCCGAGGTTGGTCCCTTTTTCTTTTTGTTTTTTTTTTTTTAAACTTAAACTCTCAGTGGAATCTTGTTTGATGGCTTGAGGAATCAGCCACTTTGAGGAGATGACTAGCATATATTGACTATCCATTATTCACATTCTAGCACATTAGTAATGTTCTGTTTGTTGGCTGAATGAGGTGATTGTCATGATTTTATAAGAGAATCCACATTTGCACCAGAAAAAAGAAGAGAGAATCCACTAGGTTGAGACCAACAATTTACAATGTGGTTTTAGTTTTGATTCCGGTAACGGGTGCGGTATTGTGGAATTTTGTTGTTGCGGCAATTGCTTAGCAAATCGCCGTTATCGGGAATGTATATGTGGTTCGCTCAACTTCATAACCTTCTGATGCCGTTGCGGAACAGCCTTATTTTGAATCCTTGGTTAAGACTCTTCAACAGCTCCCAAAAAGAAAGTACCACATCATTGCTGCACATACCACAAGTATGTTTATTTGATATGTTATTGTCTCCACTATTGTTATCTCATGTTTTAAATTTAGTACTCCCTCAATCTCTATGATTGAGACTCACTCAAATGGGACAAGTTTCTTTTTGAGTCTCCAAAATTTTGAGACTCGCAGGCTCTCTCCAAGTGACTATTCTCTTGTTTGTCATGCTTGTGATGAGGTAGAGTCCAAATCAATGTATAGAACTTTTATACCTGTTGCTTGAACAAGTCTAATTGCTAGAGACTAGATAGTAGCCATATCTTCCGTAGATGTGATTTAGAATGTCTCGTTGTGACTGTGTCATCTGCAGAAACTTCCTTTCTCTTCTCTGTAGGCTTTTCATTACTTGAATCAGCTTAGGCTTCTTTACTGGATTCAGTGGAAGAATATGGAACAGAGATGCCAAGAACTGCCATATTTTGGGTTTCATTCTAACTATTTTGTCTGATGCAGCAGTAAAATACCTTAGGTTGCAGCTGTAAAATATAGTATTGACTAGGGCCCTTGTTATCCAAAGATTGCTTGAAGTGTAAATGCTGCTTCCTACAAATACTGTTTGACTTGCACGTTCTGTTGCTTAGGCCTTGTCTTTTTCATCTTATTTTTTTGAAGAATAAGCTTTGATGAGTTCAGATAAGTTAAGTTCAACACTGATAAGTTCGAACAAGTTAAGTTCAGCAAAAATAAGTTCAAATACATTCCATTCAGCAAAAATAAGTTAAGATAAGCTCAATTCAGCAAAAATAAGTTCAGTTTAGCAAAAATAGGTTTAGAGTTTTTTATTTTATTTTATTAGTAAAAGGTAAGAATTATATTGCCAACCAAACACCAAAACATTACAACCATTCTAATCGAGGCATACCTTGGTGTATTTACTTCTCTGTACCTAAGTCTGCTTACTATCACTCTTCCACGCTCCTGAACAGTGGAAAAACAATATCTCTGTACATTTTGATATACTCTCCTATTTCTTTCAATCCGACAATTGTAAAAATAGGTTCAGAAATTCAACGTAAATAAGTTCTGGGATGGTTCTCTATGATATATGCTAAGAATTACATGTTTTTGGTTCATCAGAGAAGAATTGGTTCTGGGATTCTTGGCACATAATTTGGATTGTTGCAACCTGCAAACCAGGCATTATATTTTTTCACTTTTCTTCTGGTCCATAGGTTACTATAATTGAGTACTCAAAGGTATATACGCATGGATTCGTGGTCTTGTTTTTGCAGTTGTATAGCACGGTCACTCTGCGGCAAGGAGAAAAGAAGCATTACAATAACAAGGTAGATGTGTACAGTTTTGGAATCGTCCTGTGGGAGTTGTTGACAAATCGCATGCCTTTTGAAGGCATGTCCAATTTGCAAGCTGCGTATGCTGCAGCATTCAAGGTCAGTTGTCTTGACAAAATATGTGGTTTACAGTTACATTACATGATTTTTTTAGTCCAATTTCAAGGCGGATGGGGAAGTCACCGTCTAGCTTCAGTATCTACTGTAAATAGAGTGAAATGTCTCTTAAAACTATCTCCAACTTCTTCAGTTGTAATTTGTGGCTCTTGTGGAGTGTTAAACAGTCAATGCCTTTGAAATTTAGGTTATAATTGAATCTGCTTCACGAGTCATTTTAAAGATATGCAATTGATACACTGCCCTAGTCCCGACTGTGAAGTCTGGGATGCTGGCTTGGTGGTTACATACTACATTGAAGGATGATACTCATTTCTTGCAATTATCTTTGTTCTTATGTTTTTTGTTTCTTATCTATTCATGACTACAGTTCAAGTTTTAGGTTCGGTTGACCTAGATAACGGTTGTATTGCGAATGTAAAGAACGCTGGTTGTAGAACAACTTCTTGTTGCATTTTACCATCAGGCAATGGTTTTCTCTCTCCTGGTGGTGTCACTGGATTATTAAAGTTGGGAGTTCCATAATTCTCATAAGATGTTATTGTTGTGATCTAAACTTGCAGCAACAGAGGCCAACTATCCCTGAAGATATAGCCCCAGATCTAGCATTCATAATACAGTCATGCTGGGTTGAGGACCCTAATATGCGTCCTAGCTTTGGCCAGATCATTCGCATGCTCAACGCTTATCTCTTCACACTTGCACCAGCACCCCCACAGCCTCAGGCACATTCACCAGCACCCGACACCCATACTCAGGCAGCTTCAACAAGCAACGGTGCCATCACAGAGTTCTCTGCCCGTGCCCGAGGAAGATTCTCCTTCATTCGCCAACTTTTTGCTGCCAACAGGAGGACCAGGAACTTGCAATGACATGGTAAAGGGTTTTTCTCTTCTTTTTTAGCTGATTACTCAAGGATATATGCAGTGTAGTATTTTCGCTCTCTTTTTGCTCCCCTTCTTAGAATCCCTTGAGAGTAGCTCGAGATGAGAATTGTCGAAAAAGATAGCATGTTAGTGGGGAACATGTCCAGAAATAAATGGAAATACACAAGATTGTCAATATTATACAGCAAGTTCACCTCATTGTAAAGAAAATTATACACAGAATTTGATCCCTTCTCTTACTTTATTTCAGCGTTTATTTATGTTAGGTGATAGGATGATTATGGCCTCTGGTCCATTGCTCTGTTCATATTTCCTTTTATGGCACAGTTTAGACAAAAAATACGAAAGCAGATAGGCTGATTATGTACCTTAAATTTTAGTAATCTACCGAGAATTCGACTGGGGAATAAATATTCGATCAAATTCATAATGCATTGTTGCTGATTGCTGTTCCTTTCAAATCGTATGTTTGATTGTATTTTCTAGTTCTTGTATACCGAACTACATCGACGTGCTTCCCTCTACTCTAGCTTGCTTAGGTTCTAAACTTTTTAAGTGTAGATCTTTGTTACTCCCTTTTTTTCATATTTTCTTTGGGGGTATTGTAGCAGGAAGAGGCAAGTTCATTGATAATCATAGACAATATACACTTAGACGATGGATATAGGATTATAGACCCGATAAAATGACACAAGTAGAGAATGAAATCTAGTCTTTTTTGTAAAGAGGATCATGGAAATAAGGGTAGGTTTGTTAATGACACAAAAAGGAGCGGTTTTACGATCATCTGAATATTTGCTGGTGTCTGGTGCTGTCGTATTGAGAATCGGACGGCGGTTATTGCTTCGAAATATTGTTCTCTTGATAGTAATCAATTCATCATTGTCAGTTACTCACAAGAAAATTACTTTTAAATTTTCAAATATAAGATAAATTTTACGAATGCGATGACCTAAACTTTTAGACGTGAGAATAACCTAACTCATACTTAAGATGGAAACCACCCCACACTAATTGTAAGAAAATAAACAACTAAACGGAGAAAATTTTATTGAAAAAAATAAAAGAAAATTCATAAATACCTTAAAGTTAATTAAAAGTTTTCCAAGCACAAAAGTTGAACTTTGCCCCCACTAATTATGACTGATGGTAATATTTTATTGAAATAGATGAAGGTTACGACTATTCGTCGAGAGGTTAGGATTTTTCATCTGACAAGAAGTACATCATGGTTTAAAAGGATTTTAAAATATACGAAGTGGCAAGAAAAGGGAACGACCAAGAAGTTTCAAGTTCAACATAAGCGTACATATTAGAATATCTGCCTTCATGATCTAAAATTTTGGATTACATGTGAGGGTTTATACTCTCTACATCATCTCACAATCTAAGTTTTTCAAACTCAATCCATCATTTCCGCACCCCTCGGATCATCAACTTGAATCGTCAAATAAATTATTATCCATGGAGCCTACAAGTATTCATATCTTATCTAAGCTTCTACTTTAAATATGGAAATACTGGTTAAAAAAAAATGAAAAATGATAAAAGATGAAACGAGGATGGAATGAGTACACAAGCAATCATGTGGGTAGATCGACCTCGGATGAATGGAACGTACGTTTTAACAAGATGGATTGGATTACATGTACAAAATTGGATTGCAAAATTGAATTTTCTTTCCAATTTATTTCCTTATAATAAATAGAGCCTAAAAGAAATATTAGTTTTTATTTTGATTATAAATTGTTTATACATTTTTTTATTTATTAAAAATTATAATAATTCTTATTAAAAATACATCAATGCTCATGTGTACTACAAATTAATTTTAATTTAATTTAGTATAAATATTCAAAGTTATATTCTATAATTTTGGTACTACAACAACTTTGGCATGACGAGAGTTTGCCAATTTTTTTAGTAATATTAGAAATCATTATCTTTTATTATAAAAATAATAACAATATATGAGTTTCCAAAAAGAAATCAGAATGATATCTCAAAAATCCTCCAATAACAAGATTAAAAATTTTTGTGAGAGTAACATGTGAACCGTGATAACTAGACGTGTTATTCAATTCGAGTTAAGTTCGGATCGGATCAATTTTGGGTCGATCTCGTTCGAGTCCGATTTGGTTAATTTTGCGTCGATCTCGTTTGGATTCGATTCGTTTTTGATTTGGGTTAACTTTGGTTCGGTTCAAATTCGGGTCATTCTTGTTCGGGTCGGGTTCGGGTTAATTTCAAATCTGGTCAACTTCGAATGAAATTAATTTCAATCGGTTTCGGTTCGAGTTGGGTCAATGTTGGTTTGGGTAGATTTCGAGTATGGTTTTGGACGGGTCGAGTCAAAATTTGGAACGAGTGATTATAAGAACTATATACAATACAATATTACCGGATCCATCACCATCACTTGATATGGATTCGCTTGAATGAGATTTGAGGTCGATCAAAATTGTATCATTACAAGTACAAAAGTCCATCGTGTGATGCCCACCAAAAAAATACAAGTTGGGTCAAATTCGGATTCGAGTCGGTTCGTGTTCGGGTCATTTTTATTCGGGTTTGGGTCAAAATCGGGTTCGGCTCCGATTTGGTTTGGGTCGTAATCGGATCAATTATATTTGAGGTTGGTTCGGTTTCGAGATCAGGTTGTTTCGGTTCGGGTCCGAATCAAGTTCATTACATTTCGCGTCGGTTCGGTTTTAGGTCGATTCATTTCGATTTTAGGGTCAAAATCGTTTAACCTGTTTCGGATGTCGGTTCGGTTTAGGTTTCGGGTTGTTCGGGTTGACCCGTTCAGTTCGGGTCATTTTTTCAGGTCTAGTGATAACGGAAAAGAAGAGTATATATATATATAATGTGTAAAAATAAAAAAATTTGATGTGATACTTGTTTTGTGGAAGAATGAAATGGGTAGGCACGTAAGTAGTTGAGAAAACTTAGATGGCAATCAGGCGGCAAGCAACTCCGTCTCTGCGATAAAGCTGCATTTAATTAACGGGTTCAGACACACTCATATACATCATTCTTCCATTCATCCACCGGCTCAAGTAGTTGTTGAAATGCTTATTTCAAACATGGCGAAATTGATCATGCAGCTCATTTTTCTGACGGTGCTTCTCCTGCTGGTTTCCTGCGATGCCTCTAGAGATTATACTTCTCTTTGGCGTCTTTTTTTGCATTACCCAAAAGAGACAAGGAGAAACTCAAGCAAGAGGCCAAGAGATTAGGGAAGTCCTCGTTCAGCTTTGCGTCTGGGAGTCCCTAACTGCTTATCAGGTGGTGGTTTCTGACAAATTACAGCATATTCAAATGTTTCTGATGTTTTTATGTTGAATGCTGATCATGTGTCTCCTTCACTAACCATGTACTTTGTTTCTTTTGATTTCTATGTTTATTGCGTACTATATATGTACAAGCTGATCCATAAATATTACTTTTATCATTTTCAATAAAGTATGTACGTACTTAAACATGAGAAAGGCTACTTGAGATTCTTATTTATCGTTTACACATTCAAAGTTTTCTCAGCTCTAAAATACTTGTCACTTTAAGGTTATCGGGAATGCCAAAAAATACAAAATTTATGATAAAACTTGTATTAAAAGATCAAATTCTCTCAAGATTTTATTAAAAATGACAGAAAAAAGTAATTAATAAGAACAAAATTGATAAAATAGTCATTAATGTGTCATTAAAATTATAAAGTTACACATATTGTGAAATAAAAAAGTTCGTTAAAATGATATGTATTTTAAAATGAGAGAGTACTAACGAACAAGGGTCAATGTCGCTGTTGATGCACTAAAACAGAGTTCTTATAGCATTAATGCACTAAAACAGAGTTCAATTAAACACAAAATTGATGTACACTAAAGAAAAAGTCAAATCTAATTGAGAAACTTCTGTTTTTATAGCGATATTTCGTTTTACTAATTCTCAGAAGCCATCTTAAACTTTCAAAACCTTGATACAAATTTGAGCCATGTTAAATAATAATATTACTAGAATAACAATGAGAAATTATAAATTTAAGAAGAAACTAAAGAGAAAGAGAGAAAACACATAATCGTAGAGAGAATGGGAAAACACGGAAAGGGGAAGAACTCTATTGAACACGAGTCTTTTTCTTAAAATCTATCCAAATCTTTTAGTAAAAAACTGATGTAAAATCTATCCAAATCTTTTAGTTTTTTTATAATAAAAAACTAATGTAACGGTTGAAGTACATAAAATTCTATACTCCCATAATAATTGTATACGTTTTATTATACGAAATAGGTTTTAATAGATTGGTAATGTCATGATCAAGGGACACATAAGTACTAGTACGCGTTATTGTGGTTGGTTCTAGAAAAGTCGAATGGATGTGAGTTCATGGCGATTGTATGGCAAGCAGTGACGAGGTGCCCACCTTTTCACATCAAATTTAAGTAGACTTCCTTGCCTTTGCCTGACCAACAAATTTGTACAACTTACTCTTCAATTACTTCTCATCTGCTGCCCCAAAAACAAAAATAATTACTTCTCATTGATTGCAAAGGGATGAATGGATTTACATGCATGTACGTGTAATTTCTATCAATAAGGTAATAACCTAATTAGAGGGGTTCCTCTCTCATAAGAGATTGTACCTTACATTTTGGTTACTGATGTAACTCTTAGGTGATATATAGCCTCATGCAAGGTTGTACCTTTCTCAAATTAATCAGCAGGTACTCGATTCATGCACAATGCACCTATATTTATATTCGAAGTTATGATCATGTGAAATGGTATCAAATCAGGATTAGAGGCTGGGTTTACACACATACAAGTTAAGGGAGACAATAAGATAGTTATTCAAGCAGGTGATTATATTGCCAAATTAGAATGTGTTATGAGGTCTACAGTTCCTTTTACATCATCTCCCTTCTCGGAGTTCTCATATATATTTATTGATAATAACATAGGTAGAAATTCTAAAAGAAGGAGTATCTAATTTTCTTTGTACTTGTCGTTAAAAAAATAATAACCAGTGGATAATCTCTCTCAAGTCTCAACCACTATCACCTCAATATTCAATGCAGGCACATTCAGATGATGTTGTATTTCAAGTTGAATAAAGGAGGTGAAATGGTGGTTAAAGAAGAAGGGTAGATGCCTAAAAATGCTTTAATAGTCTCCCCCGGAAAATCTCTACTCCTTTTCGTTATTTTGCCCATTTCTCCATCCTTGTTTATTCTCCAATCACGTGAGTTCAATGTACCTACACGTCTCTCCTGATTTGGTCCTTTCAACTATACCGTCCTATTATTATGATTCAACAATTATTGGCCTATTTGAAATGGTAGATAAAATGAATAGAAATAGTAGGTATAATAAAAATGAATGGAAACGAACAGAAATAAACAGAAAGAACATAAATGATTAAGCTGAAATTAGTAGAAATGAATATAAACGAATAGAATGAACGAAACGAACATAAATGGTAGGAAACGGAAATAAATGTTGGTATATATGCCAACTCGAACAGATGTCGTTAAACGAGTAAAATAAATATTTTTTTAATCGATCTAAATGCTTATATGTGATATTATATATGAATGAAATATTGTCAAATGATGGGGATAAAAGAACATAGAGACGAATATATATTACTAGATGATACAATAGAGCATACAATTATCATAAAGTTTTTTTATTTATATCCACCAAATTATAAGGGCATATAATAATGCATATTCAGTCGTCAATTCGACTTAGTTCTAAGAAACGCGTTCTACTCAGTACTTAAATCGGTTAAAAATATCTAATATTTTTTGGACATGTGGGTCATAATAAGGTGTTGTTTTAGAGTTGATGAAGACCAAAAATTTCAGAATGTATTTGAAATTAGAATAAGTTGAAAAAAGAAAAAAAAACAAGAAAGGAACCTCTCATAGATTAAATAACCAAGAAAATGTTGGAAATTTTGGTAGAAAATTTATTTAATAAATATATGTTTTTAACTTGTTTTAGATGAGAGGCCAATTATTAGTTTATGGGATATGATATATCTCTTGCAGCGGAAGACATTTTGTAAGTGTCCAACTTTATGTTATATGATTTAAAATTATCAATTTTTCAATAATTATAACTAATCGTGAATTATAAAGTTGCAATTTTGTTGATTAGGTCGATTGAAACAAAATAACTTCTTAATCGAATAAACATTTTGCTTATGTAATGGCAAAGCAATTGGAGCTTGTAATTTACTTATATAGTTAATGCTAGTAAATTTAATCGACTCTTTTTTCTTGATTGCATACAGATTTGTTTATGTATCAATGTAAATAAAAAGTCAAAATCAAATCTTCAATTCTTGCGTCCATGTCAGCGACCTCACTTGTCACTTCATCGCTCTGTCAAGTCATATCCCCTTAACTCGGTGGTGTTTTATCGATGTTAAATATGATTAAAGTTCATACTATTGGTTTCTAAATAAAAAAAAATTGTATTATTTACGTTCAAATAAATAGTACTTTAGGAGTATTGGACGTTAAGATACCAAACTATAAAGTCGATCGACCATGCACCATACTTTGAAGGTTATTTTTTTCTAAACCACTAACGATTTAGGGAGGTGATAACTGAATTTTTTATGACATGTCAAGATGAGAAAAGGGGAATTACTTAGTGACCCCTCACTAAATCAATTATTCTTCCTTTTTTCTCAATTTGACATATCATAAAATAATCGAGTTATCACCCCTAAATCGATGGTGATTTAGAAGAGAAAAAATCACTCTCAAAGTATCATGCATGATCAGTTAACTTTATAATAATAAATAAACGTCAAATACCCCTAAAGTACGATTTAATTTAATTCAGAATCCTATCTTTATCAAAAAAAAATCCTTAAATGATTTAGTAATTTGTCCCCAATTTGTTTCGAAATCGAATTTAAGAGGCAGGTGAAGATGGTATGGTGAAGGGCCCTCACTGTTGTATTCTTACCCTACACGTATTGACATCTACATAAAAGAAGACATAGCCAATAAATTAAATGAGATTAAATTTATTTTCTTTGCCAAATTAACATCATCGGTTGGTAGTTGGCACTTGGCACCCTACCTCACTATACAACTACAAAGGAAATTCCCTCTTCTCACTTCCACCCTCTCAACACAAATTGATGCTTCTACTTCTTTTCTATTTCATTCCATTTTAATTTTTTAATAAAAATATATATTAAATATTAGAAACTCGAAAGTATATATTATAACGGGCGTAATATAGGTTTTACTTCAATATTTAAACATAATATCAGACAGTTTTTTATGTTTTCTGCTAAAATTTATTGATCAAGGTAGAATTATTCGCTAATTTATATTTATATTTTTAATTTTTTCTAATATTACCTTTTAGTTTTCTTATGTGCGGGACGATGAGGCTCAAAAAGTGATACGATTCAATTTACAGGAGCACAAATGGAAGATCAACCAATTTTAACATTAGGTACGTCAAATTTTATATTAATAGGCCTTAATCAGTTGAGTTTATATAACACTTAACTACAAAACTAATCGATACTACACATGAAGTAGCTCAATAACTTATATGCATACTTTAAGCCATTCCTCGATTTATATTTTTTTTAACCCTGTTTACATTTTTGTCAAAGATTTGCTACCCAATAATGTCACAAACACATATTAGCATAACTATATAGATGAGTAGATCACTACTATGTCGATCAGTAACTTGATTAAGAGTAGAACAACTATCATTTTATATAGACTAGAGGTTTTTTTAGTATAATTTTTTAATTCAAAAGACTCAAACTCGAGAACTTATATAAGGGAGAAAAAAGCATTAAACTATCGTAATCAACTCATACCAAGAACACATATATAGTTGGAATGCACATTAAACTACCTAGGCCATTATGAGTTGGTAATTAGCCTCTACACTACAACAATGGGCACTGCTTAATACTAAATTTAGCTAGATGCCGTGCCAGAGACCTAATAAAATTGCTACCAATCCAAGCATTCTGAATTAAAATCTCAACGACCACACTTAATTACTCCCATTATATGTCAATTTCATTGGTCTATTTAAACCCTGGACCCCTTTCAATCAACCCCACACCACAAAAACACTATACCCACGTACACAAAAGCCTTTCAGGGCAAATCATTATCCCATGGGTAACTTGAAGAACCCAGCTTGGGCCCTAGTGGTTGTCATGGCCCTGATGGTAGTAGCGCCCGAGGCCGAGGCAGTGCTCACTTGTGGTCAAGTGACCCAGAACCTAATCCCTTGCCTGAACTACCTCAGGGACGGCGGTGCTGGGGGTCTCCCCGCGTGCTGCAGTGGCATCCAGTCCCTTAACAATGCGGCCCAGACCACCCCAGACCGCCAGGCCGTATGTAGCTGCCTAAAACAGGCAGCCAGAGCCGTGTCGAATCTCAACATTGGACTCGCCGCCTCCATCCCTGGCAAGTGCGGGATCAACATTCCCTACAAGCTTGACCCCGCCACTGATTGCTCCAAGTAAAACATTCTATATCTTTCCCTCTGATTTGTAAAAATATAGTCAAAATGTTTCAACTTAATGTCAACTCTACGTCATGCTGTTACAATTATATTGTTTTTGATGGTTGATGGACTGTCTTAATGTGATACAGGGTGCACTGAGAACTTAACGACTGAGAGAACTGGAGACGTTGAATCTCTGCTGCTGTTTTTCTACAGGATGAGAAAATGTGGTGCTGGAAGGGAATTAGAATAAGATGGATTTTTTCTTCATTATTTATTTTCGTGTCGTGTCTTCTTTTTTTTTTCCCTTGTTTATATATGTTGGATGTTCTTCCTGTTTGATGTATGCGCTGATGGGGGAAAGAAAAAGGCTCAGAAAATTATATGTAATCATATGTGTATTTTCTGAAACTTATATCAATAAATTTTTATATCATATCATATCATGTTTATACCTTAGGATGTTTATAACTTCCAGCATTTGAAACCCTCTTTTTTACGGAATATCTATGCCTAAAAAGTCTAAGAATAGAATTGCGTCATACATATATATGTAAGCTAGGAGTATTATAATCTGCAATGTTATGTTTAAGCTTAACCATTCGGGATGACTGAAAACGGTATTTACGTGTTATAAAATCGATTTGTGCATGAGGCGATACTAAATCGTTCAAGTGTTACGAGTTTCAACTAACTATTATATGATTATTGTCTTCAGAGATTTTCTAAGCATATATACATTGAATAATAAATTAAAATGACAAAAATGCGATTATAAATCCGTATCAATTAGTTGGACAAAGGGTTAGTTTTTGTATGGGAAAATTGGTGGAAAATTATCATTGTGATATAATGTTGCCACAAATATTCCATCAAATAAGGAAAGTTCCTGTATCATGCATGCATGGAACTTGAAATCATGATACCGAAATTGTAATCCTTAATTTTTTTTTTTTTGGAAGAAAGTAATCCTTAAAATTACCTTTGCTATCATTGTGACAAAAAAACAATATATCAAGAAAATAATTTATATTTATTTAAATAAGAAAATTAAATAAATATCAAGAAAATAATTACATTTTTTGATAAAAAAAATAATTACATTTTCTTTTGCTTTAAAACAAAACTAAAACAGTTATGTAAGTTTTAATTTCAAGAAACTAATTTATATTTATTTAAATAATAAAAAATAAATATAAAAAATATACAGAACACATTTATACTTTAAATATAATGAATTTTTTAGCCAAACTGCTATTTGTAAAATATACAATAACTATTTAGATATTTAATAATCTAAATAAATATACATATATCTTAAGCTCATTTAATAACGAATGGGACTTAGTGATATAATATTAATACACCATCGATTTTTATCATAATGAGTTTGTAATCATGTGATGCTTATCGGATGGAATTGTATACTTTTATCATAAATGCTTATAGAATAAAATATATTGTAAATATTTAAAATAATATGGAATAAAGAGTAATGATTCTTTTTTCAATCCATTGTTTAATAAGATATTAGTCTAATAATTAAATTTAATATGAAAATATTAAATTTTTGTCCCTTTGTCTATATCCTATGTAATTATATGCTATGAATTTTGATCATATCCCCAAAAATAGGAAACAAAATGGTTATGCCAAAATAAAAATAGTAAGTAATAAATAAATAGCATTTTTTTTTTATGAATAAATTTATACCATGTACCGTGAAACCTAAGTATAGATATAAAACACTTTTTAAACAAAATATACATATAGAAAATTACTTTAGTTTTATTTTAAAAGAGACACCTAATTATTCAATTTAAATGATATGAACCAATAGTTAATGAAAAAAATTGTTCAATACTGTATCACTTTTTAACTTTTATAATTTTCAAGATTAATTATTTTCAATCGATATATATAAGAGAATAAAAGATCGTCAAAGTCAATTTTGATGGATCAAGTCCTCTTTATTGGCGACAGGAGATTTTGTGATCGAAATTGGGATGGTAGATTTATTTAAGTCGGACTAATAAATTTGGGCCCTACTTCATTGCTAAAATCAGAAGCTTATGCTATGAGAAATGGGGTCAAAGCGATAGTACAAGTTGGGTTTCGGTCGATCATTTTGTAAGGTGATAACCAAACGAGTCATTAAGGCTATCAATTAAAGGAGAAATCTAGGTGTCATAGGAAATCCAAACCCTTGTTCATAATACTCGTTTTCTCTGAAGGTGCAATCAAGTTTTCATCCACCATATATACGAGAGAAGAAAATCGAGTTGTTGATTAGGTAGTTAAGTTTAATCTTTGTATTTCTTTTACTCGTTATTTGGTTTTCTTTTCCTTCTATTTCCTTTCTCTCCATTTAATGGAGGACAACTTATGCAAAACTCTTACAAGAATGACTACCTACTAGTTGTTGTAATTATCTTTTTTTTAAAAAAAAAGGAAAAGAAAACTTGACAAATCACAAGATGACAAAAAATAAGGGAGAGAGAGAGAGATGCGTTGAAGTTGTCCTCTCTTCTCTCTACATGTGGGCAATTAGGCAATAGTAGCAAGGCAACCAGGTAGACTTGTGAACAAACTAAGCACACAGGCGGAACCACAGTTAGTCAAATATGGTTTTTACTTTTTTTTTTTTTTTTGAGTCGATATGGTTTTTACTTGATACTATATATATGATTATTCAAATATATAATGCTCCGAAAAAATAATAATATACTATTGGTCAAAATCACGCCTACAAAGTAAAAGTATTAAAAATAAATATGACAATATTACAAGATAATTTTATGTAAGATTTTCCTTAACTATCGAAAAATAGTTCAATTAAAACTTTTTATGAGAAAATCTTACTAAAAGAAGACATAAAATAAACAATAAATTTATGAATTAAAGGTTGTACTCTCCCACAAACATTATCCTCACAAAAAATACATATTTTGATCAAGTAAAATATATAGATTACCAACAAAAAAAAAAAAAAAAAAAACACCACACTATAACACTGGCCACTACTTCATGCCAATTTAAGGTGACTACCATACTCCATCTAATAAAATTAAAAATGGGTACTAACCCAAGCAACCCCATTAAAATCTCAACCACCCCTTTTCATCCCCTCCTCTCATATCCAACGGTCCATTCTTCTATATAAACCTTGAACCCCTTGGCTAACCTCAAACCACAAAAACATCACCCACGTATACACAACCCTTCCTGTATAATATCACATCTTGCTGACATAATAATTAACCATGGCTAGCTTGAAGCACCTAGCTTGTGCCCTTCTAGTCGTGATGGGCCTGATGGCAGTAGCACACGAGGCTGAGGCAGTCCTCTCTTGTGGTCAGGTGACCGGGAGCCTGATCCCGTGCCTCGGCTACCTCAATTCAGGCGGTGCTGGGATGGTCTCCTCCCAATGCTGCAGCGGCATCCGGTCCCTTAACAATGCGGCCCAGACCACCCCAGACCGCCAGGCTGTCTGCAGCTGCCTGAAACAGGCAGCCAATGCCGTGTCGGGTCTCAACATTGGACTCGCGGCCTCCATCCCTGGCAAGTGCGGGATCAACCTTCCCTACAAGATTGACCCCTCCATTGACTGCTCCAAGTAATATTCATTCTAGCTTTCCTTTTGATTTGATTGCTTGCTTGACTAACGTTGAAAACTAATTAAGACTTCATTTAGAGTCAATAATCAATCGGATCACGTCAATTAATATAATTAGATAGTCAAAGACGTTTCAACTTAATGTCAACTCTAGTCACGTAACTATCAACTGGTTCAACCGGTAAAGTATTCGGAAGTTGTTACCAAATATTTGCATTTAAATCCCGCTACATTGATCTTTAAACCTCATTTACTCTAGTTCTGTTCTCCCTTAATTAATTTGATGGATTGTGTTAATGTGATGCAGGGTGCACTGAGGACTTGATGGGTGATAGAATTTGGAGACGTTGGATCTCTGCTGGGGTTTTGCTACAAGATGGAAATTATGTGGTTGTTGGAAGAGATTAGAATAAGATGGATTTCATTTGCTTTGGTCGTCCATTTTCGTGTTGGTTGTATTTTTTTCCTTGCCTTGTCTTTCCTCAGTTTGATGTATGTTTTGTTAGGGGAAGAAAAAAGGCTCAGAATATATAGTCATGTATGTATTTTCTGAGCTTTATATCAATGTAATTTATATGATATCGTATTGTACCTTTGGGTGTTTATACATCCAGTATTTTATACAAAATATGTACGTTTATGTACTAATTAAACTAAGAAATTTACGTTAGATAGGACTTTAATATTAAGCTCATGTACTAAAAGATAAGGAAAAAAGTTATGTTTATATATGTCAATTGTTAAAGGATATAAGATACGGAAAAGCATCATCATGAAACAAAAATATGCCGACTCACATAGATCGACACGACTAATAGTTGGATCTAAGTATTGGTAATGCTATTTAGGAGTATAGCCGATAAAAATATAACGTTTTGAGCAAGAGACTCAACTTTGTTTGTTTTTGAGTGAGCAAAGTTGGGAAACATCTAATTAATTTGCAAATGACAACAAAAAAACCTTTAAGAATGAGTAATCAGGAGCTTACAAAACAACCTTAATTTCAAAAGGAGTATGATTATCAAGAGCAGGAGTGGGCAAGCATAAGCGTTGCATGTTCGCTTGAAGCAAAAAGGTACGGGTCATTTCAATTATGTGTTCGATGCTTCCATTCTGCCACCCCATTCTGTTCAGGGTGCGGGGTCGGGATTTTTAAAAAATAATACCACCGTCCACAAAATATTTCTTTAAGGAATAATCCAATTATCTACCACCATGTGCGAGACATAAATTAGCCTTCAAAGGTGAGGCCACGCTATATCTATTCAGGTATGGAGTGGGAGATCTCTTTAAAAAATTTAAAATTTTTTGATTAAGAAGATTTTCGACTATTTCTGAAAGGCACAAAAAATGTGACACACTTCAATTTACATTTCATGGGATGGGACATATTCATGTATAATAGGTGTTATTAAATAACAGGGCAACCAATGTCACAGTTAGTGCTGCCAGAGAGAGCAGCAGAAGTTATACTATTTCGATTAGTAGATATACCTGAAGCTGTTTGCTCTGAGTTTTGCCGATTGGTTTGCTGGTGATTTTGCTGATTGGTGTTGTGCCCACCCCTGTATTATTACGTCGCCGACCACCATTGCCATTTTCTGCTGTAGGCTCCTCGCCGCTTGCCATGGCCTTCACAATTACTGGTGCTGCTCGAGCTGCTGCCGCTGTTGGAGTCACGATTATTGCTTGCTGGCGTTATTGGTGGTGATTGTACAAGAAGCTTGATGGGTAACAGCATTGGAAGGTTGCTGCACCAACAAGTTTCTCTCCAATCTGGAAAGAATTAGGTCCATCGCATGGATGTATGAAAACAATGGATTTTGAAGATTTGTGTAGTTGGTTTGTGATCTCTCTGCATATTATTTCTGGAAACGATGACGAAAATCTAAAGAAAATGATGAATTATACTGACAGAAGAACAGCATCAACCAACACACAGATAAGTTGCAAACGTATTAGTTAAATTTGAAAGTTGTACTGATAGACCGATAGATTTAAATCCCACTAACTACATCGACCCTCGCGTTTTATTCATGCAAAACTATTGGTTTTTCACTTGCATCTGGCAAAGCTGACTTGACTATAGTTAATCCGAATCAAACTAAACTTGACCAGAGCATTATCTTTCAAACGTATTTTTCTTTGTAAGACAAGCTTAATTATACAAATACCAAACACCGAGTTACCAAAATCAACTCTATCTAAAAACGACCCGACCGGAAATCGTTGACTAGTTAACCAAAACATGACATGAACTGAAATTAACTCAAAGTGAAATAAAATCGAATCATCCGGGCATTTAGATGGGTTGTTAAGTCTCTCTTTGAACCATCTCGAAAGACTTCCAAAACTAGAAGCAGACGACACATGTCACCAACTAATCAACAGGTATACTTAATTACTTCAACAATCCATTAACTGCCGACAAGTAATTACAATAAACCCTTAGCTCAAAAACTACACTCAACTCCCCTCCCTCTTAGCCCCAAAGCGCCTATAAATACCACCGCTGAGCTAATACAAGTCCTCAAACTATCAAGTACAAGAGAAAAACCAAAACCATATACATACACTTCCGTACTCCCTCCCTCTGAAAATGGGTGCCTCAGCTATTTCCAAGGCCATTGCTTGTGCTATTTTGGCTTGCATGGTGGTGGTTGCACCCCATGCCGAGGCCTCCCTGAGCTGTGGCCAGGTGACCTCCGGCATAGCCGCATGTGTCCCTTACTTGAAGAGCGGGGCCGGCCCCTCCCCGCTTGCTGCAGCGGGCCTAAGGGCCTCGTTGGCATAAATTAACCCAAATTTTCGGACGAATTTAAATTTGAATTTTATATATTACCACAAACTTCGGAATTATTATATATTTTAAAGCTTGATTGTATTATATTATATTATCTTAAAAAACCATCACATTAAAGTGATCACAAATTACATCTTGGGTACAAAACTACAATGTCGAAGATGAAATTATGGGATTAAACTTTATCAAATAATATCATGGAAAAATGTTTACTATAATTATGCGAAAGCTTGTTCTACTATGTGAGATGGTAATAATGTAAAAGGAAAATATATACATTCACTGCCGACAAGTAATAACGCAAATTGCTATATTATTAGAATGTATAGTATGTTATTTGTATCTAGAAAAAAAATAGTGAAATAATTTTTTTTTTTAAAAATGTGAGACAAAAACAAATTTTTAAACATCCAACAACAAAAGCTACACAAATTCGCTTTTTACAAATAAGTTTTGGGGAATAAAATGCTGTTATATATACAAAAATAATTATATATTAGCCATATCTAAAATGTTTGTTTGACTCAGTTAAATAGTAAAAATTTCAAAATTTTATTCAAAAACTGTCTCCCAACTCCATGTAAGGGAGACTAATTTCTTTCTAAAAATGATGAAAATTGATTTGCATATGTGTCTTACAGAAGATATAACTTAAGTGACATAATAAATTAAAAAATAATAGTATGATTGAACAATAGAATTGTATTAAAACTTATAAATTATGTAAAATTATTATTTTATCTATAATTTTTATATATATAAAATTATGTGTATGACATACTTTTTGGGTAGGGTTGATCCGATTAGGATGTCATCTAACACTTATCGACGTAGCGAATAATTATTAAAGCTTTATACTCGTCATTAATTATAATTATTTAAAAAATAATAATTTTTAAATTATAAAATACATTAATATAAATTAAATAAGATATTTTAAGATTAACTTTGTACAAGACACATATCATTACCTTCATACCATAATAGAATATTTTATCTCCTCCCCTCCCCTTCTCTGCCCATATACCTCATTTGGGATCTTGTAATATATTCATTCTTGAGTGTGAAAGGCAAATTTTTTTGCCCAAAAAACAAAAGGTAATTTGTCATATCATAAAGCCGTTTTGAAAGAAATTATGGGGTTTTCTTTGCTAAAGAAAGAAACGTTTTAATGTGAATGGGTATGTGAATGCATGGAATACTTTATATTTCATATTAAAGGAAATCCATATACATTATCTCTATGTAGTCAATAATCAACCACTAACCATTCCCTTAATAACTAACTAATCACCAAGAGCCACGTAGTTAACTTAACATGGACCGACTCCTCTTAATCCATCTATAAATACAACCAACTTTGGCACCCCAATAACATCCAAAACCCTTACATACATCAAACCTCAGCACACTCTCCTAATTTCCCTCCCAAAAATGGCTGCCCCATCCGTTCTCGCCAAGCTAGCTTGCGCCCTTTTCGTGTGCATGGTGGCAGTAGCACCCCATGCAGAGGCGGCCCTGACCTGTGGCACGGTGTCTAAGGACATCGCTCAATGCGTGCCCTACTTGAAGGGCGGTCCTGGCCCCTCCCCGCATGTTGCAATGGGGTCAAGACCCTCGTTAGCGCAGCCTCCACCCCAGCAGACAGGAAGACTGCTTGCGGGTGCCTGAAATCAGCCGCGGCATCCACCAGTGGTATAAACTACAGTGCAGCAGCTGGTCTCCCTGGCAAATGCGGTGTTAGCGTTCCCTATGCTATTAGCCCCTCTACTGACTGCTCTAAGTATGCACTCTTTCCTCTCTCTCTCTCTCTCTCTCTCTCTATCTAGTTCTATATCTCTGACGTAATTTATGACAGTGGACATAACATTTGTTGTAATTATGCTTTTTTGCAGGGTGAACTGAAATTATGGATGATCTTACAGAGAACAGGAAGTATAGTCATGTACTAGTAAAATGTATGTATACAATAAGAAGAGTACTGATGGGGACTCTTCTTAGCGAGTCTCTTTCTTGTGCTTCGTATTTCTGGGCTGATCATTGTATCTTATTTTTGATCTGGTTAAATATACTAGTTTCGTACCGGCTCTTTATACTGTATGATGACTTGCGGGCTCTGTGATATCAATATACATATTAGAACAAGAAAACTAACATCTCTAAGCACCAAAATTAGAACAAAATCATCTTTTAGGGTGTAACCCTACAATATATGCATCGGCCACTTTAGGGTGCTCAAGAGTTAATTGTCTGATTTTCACACAGAAGACCAAAGCATTAACTCTCTTTAAATTGTATTACACGTTGTTAGAATTGAGAGTTTGGATCGATGAGAAGAGTCTTAGGATTAGATTGTAGGATTGTAAGATTCTAAGTTTGGATCGATGAGAAGAGTCTTAGGATTAGATCGTAGGATTATAAGATTCTAAGTACAAAGTTAAATTGACATTTGTAACTCCGTTTTCACCTAAAAAGAACCACGATCTCTATGTATTAAAAAAATATTCATCTTGTGCTTGAACTACCATAACTAAAAGTTTAAGCTAACAATTGAGAGTCAATAATAATGGTTTTATACATATCATATGTGTAAATTCTATTTGACTTGGAAGCGTAGATGGTACAAGGTACTCCTAACTTTCTGCAATGAATCAATATGAAGGCTGTTGAGACTCGAACTTGATATATCCTATTTACAAAAAGTTACACAAAGGTACCCTCGCATTTGGTATAACTATTTTAAGGTCTCTCATATACGAAAAATAACTCTTATGTACCTCGACCTTTGCAAATAATTATTCAAAGGCACCCTCGGGTTTAGTATAACTATTTTAAAGCCCCTCAAATATAAAAAATAACTCTTAGATAACTCAACCTTTGCAAAAATTATTTAGAGATACCCTAAAGTTTAGTGTAACTATTTAAAGGCTCCTCCGGAATGAAAATATACTCACAAATTTAGTAAACTGGGGATACCTCTTCTAAATCAGGCACATTGAGTTTTATACACTTTTCAAACATTCAAATTTATATATTTTTAGTATATTTCATTATTGAAAATTTGACACTTTAGTACCCTATACTATCAACAAATGATAAAAAAGTCTCTCAGGTATCAAAAATAATAAATTACTACCTTGAGATATCGTATAATGTTGTTTAACTCGTAAAAGTTATCTTTTTAGAAGTTATATATAACTCCTAAAAAAGGTAAAGTTTACAATTAAATAATATTATACGATAACTCCAATAATGATTTATTATTTTCGATACCTGAGCGACTTTTTTATCATTTTTGATAGTACATGGTACTAAAGTGTCAATAATAGTTCATTTATTATTGACAATTGATATAATAAATTAACTTCGAATTCTCTATCGGATGTAGTAATTATCACAAATTAGGACATAACTTAAGAACATGCGGGAAACTAAGAGATGCATATGGTAGGCTACTTGGGAAGGAAAAAAAAAGCTAAAAGAGGGGACAAGCAAAAGCGGGAAGGACCAAAGAAAGTAAACACAAGCAAATCTCAAGTGAACACAGTCTCTCCTACACAATCTAGCCAATCCTCTTAACCGGAATGGTTGCAATCAATCCTCTATTTTTTCATCTCAAATTTTTTTATAGGACATTTCTCTTTCTCAAATATTGAAACTTACTTAGCACTAGGTGCATTATTTGCTACCTTGTGAATGATCGTTGATTTTTTCTTTTAGGTTCAAAATTGGTTTGCAAAAGGGATATATTTTAAGGGTTTTAAAAGATATGTCATGTGTTTTTTATAGTTTTAATAGAATTATACCTATTTTAGATGTCCAATCATGTAAATGGCATACTTAAGTTTTATAAGTGTTACTACACTTTTATTTTAATAAAAGCAAGTTGAAGCATATTTCCTATATTACCACATTTCATTGTATCCATATTTACATGATTATAACAAAGGAGACAATTGCAACATTTTTAATTTTAATTTTAAATAATTCAAAAACTACTTATAAAAATCAAAATATAAAAAATTGTACATTTTATAAGTACAAAGTTTTATAAACAAGTAACTATAAAATTACAACATAAAAAATTACAAGTTTTAGCTTGTTAGATGCAAAGAAGGTAAAACATCAATGTTTTAAGTTTCGAGTCATTAAAAGTAGAGGTAAAATCGATACTCAACAAAAAAAAATCTCCTTCGAATATATAATGTTAATGTCACATTACAACAAAGAAAAGTATACTTAGGAGTATATTTTCATTCCCGATGGGCCTTTAAATAGTTACACCAAACTTTAGGGTACCTCCGGATAATTTTTTGTAAAGGTCGAGGTACTTAGGAGTTATTTTTCATACCTAAAGGGCCTTAAAATAATTACACCAAACCCGAGGGTGTCTCCGAATAATTGTTTTGCAAAGATTAGGGTAGCTACGAGTTATTTTTCATACCGATAGACCTTAAAATAGTTACACTAAATCTAAGGTACCTCTGTATACAAACTAACTCAATCAAAACCTTAAACGGAGGGTTGAAAGCCCATATACATTTATACTTTGACACATCTAAAAGAAATAGAAGAGAAACTCTACAAATTAATATGATGAATTCCTTTAAAATGTTTAAATTATATTTAAACAATACTTATGCTTCTTTAAAAAATGATTATTTATAGCATGGGCATACAACGTTAACATTCTTAATTATGCGCGAGCACAACCCTTTTCTTGTGCCAATTACTGTCAAATCTTAGCCAGTGATTAAGAGGATAATGCAGTGCACAGACGTGTCAAATGGGTCGTACAATTTTAGTTTTAGATCGGGTTTATTTTGGACACACTAGAGTTAATAAAACTTAGTTATTTTTATTGGTTTATTTAAGATGAGTTGATACGATCAAAAGTAAATTTGGAGGGAAAAGTCCAGAATCAATTAGGCTCAGGTTAAGTTGTTTTGTGTTATTTATCTATGAAAAACGGAATTTATTTATATTTTATTTTTGTTTATATTATTTTATGTTCGTTTATGTACGTTTATGTTTTTTATGTTCGTTTAAGACTGTTCGACTTTATTTGAAAACAAATTCTATTTATGTTTATGTTTGTTTATGTTCTTTTATATTTTTTATGTTCGTTTACGTTCGTTTATATTCTTTTACGTTCGTTTACATTCATTTTTATTCTTTTATGTTCGTTTATGTCCATCCATATTCATTTTTATTTCTACTTATGTTTATGTGCCTTTGGTTTATAAAGTCGAACAAGCCCAAGTAAGAGTAGTTGTTTTGGCCTTCTATCGTATAAATTGTAGTTTAGATTATTAAATTCATATTTTAAAGTAAAATTATTCAAGAGACATTTTATCTACTTTATATTATGGTATGGAGTTTTATATTCGATCATGTATATCTTTTTCTTTTTTATTTTTAAAATATTTATTTATTAGAGTTGAGCTACTAACGACATATTAATAAGTTCTTATTTTTGAAAAATTCTATCAGCAAAATTCACCAGTAAAATTTTGACATCAATCCGATTTGAATCAAGTAAATTCATAAATTGTCTTATTTCATATTTAATGTAGATCAGATCGATGATCTTTAATTTAAATGAATAGTTAGGTTATAGAAATGTCATAGTCATGAAAAGAAACACAATCTATGGACGGAGCTACTTTGTCAGCAACAGTATTGACACTGTTTGTTAAAAAAAATTATTAAAGTTTATATGTAAAAATTTTTTAAATTTTATAAAATTATTAGAATAGACATCAATAAAGTTAATTAATATTTATAAATTCGAAATTATCGAAAATGAAATAACATTAAATAAAATTTCTAACTCTGCTATCTGCTATCCACACGTGTTACGCCATGAGCATATACAATTGGAATAATCTTGATCAGCTAGACAAAGATTTATAATGACTCAAAGCCCTACAATAGAAATCTATAAACTCTACGTGTTATGGGTCTTAGATAAATGAGTGTTTGGATTAAAATGTCATTGAATTATCTCGAAATGTCAAAAATGCCACTAATTAATTTGATCATCAACAATTGCCACTGTACTAGTTATTAACAGTTAAAAATGTCACCGATGAAATTTTGTTCGTACACGTGTCAATTGATCAGTGGTGTTGGACCGGATAAAATAAGTTACAGATGACATTTTTTACCTATAATAACTAGTTCAGTGGCAATTGTTGATCATCAAATTAATTAGTGGTATTTTTGACATTCCGAGATAATTTAGTGTCATTTTAATCTAAGCACTCTTAGATAAATAGCGTACCACGTCGCAAAAGTGACAGTTAAAATTTTCTAACATTTTTTATTTTTGGGATCAAATTTTCAACATTTCTAGACAAGCCTATGACATGGACAAAAGAATTCCTCTCATCAAATTTTGGTTAAGCTGTATAATCAATCACATTAGGGTTCATTGCATGCCTAATTAATGATGTCCATACCCTTCCTTCTTGCTTCAAGAATCTTGATGTGCCTCTATACCTTGTCTTCTTCAAGAAAAATCTATAAAATTTTAAGATATTGATAAAAGTTTACGCGTGATTTTCAAAGGGCATGATATAAATTTAATAAGGTCTTGTTTTACTTATCTTTATCTTATAGTCTTACAGTTTTTTATAGCGACCCGTAGCTGCTTATAATTTCTTACGATTTTTATAACTAACTTTACAGCTATCATATAACTCATTTACAATCTGTTATAATTTTACTTACAACTCTTTACACTTAAATGAAACAAGATTTAAATACACGACTAAAGTAAGATGACTTTTCCCTCAAATATAGAGCAACTTATAAAATCATGGACTTGCTATTAACTCGAAATTTAAAGATTTTGATTGCCACAAAGAGTTATAGTACCTAGCTCAAGAATGTATAGTCTCGAAATTACAGTCTAAAAAACTTTAGAAGAGAGGTTTAGCAATTGGGCCACAAGGATAACGGGCCAGACGAGAAATCCTAAATGCATTGGAAGCCTCATACCATCCAGTAGTGAAAAACACTTGGGGGTGGAAGCCTCATACAATCCAGTAGTGAAAAACACTAGGGACTGCTCTGTTCAATAATTTTGAAGGGTTGGAGAGTGAGAGAGTAGGTGATAATGTAGGTAGGGAACTACTAGTTTGGGAGTGGATCATTTTCATCACGAGATTCCTGTTCTTTTTAACTGTGAGAAGATGTACGGTTTTAAAAAATTGTAAGAAATTATAAGGAGCTACAAGCAGTTGTAAAGTAGTTATTAGTTTAGTTGTAAAAATTGTAAGTGATTATAAGAAACTGTAAGCGAGTTGTAAGTTGATGCTAGATATACTTTAGCCGGCTTTATAGTTTTGCATCATCATTTTAGCTACAAATGTCCTCCGACTTTAGCAGTTTAACTGTCTTTCCTTACTCGTTGATGAGTTATAATATAACTTCATATCTAGAATATATTTTTGTATTATGTAATATACATCTAACTTGAAAGAATATCATCCAGATCGAGTCAATGAACTTTTGTTGTTGAATCGACAGAATTAATTTATAAAAATACCAAAATAGTTCTCTGTAAGCGGATCGACCTCAATCAAACTTGCGTGACTAGGCAAGAGAGATAACTTGTACAAAAATCTTAACATGGCAAGAATTGCAAATCTATATATTTCTTCAAGAAAGCTTTGAAAAATTACATTATTTACCGCGGAACACTACAAGTTTGCGTAACTTGTATCTCATGTCCCTGTTTTGCATAACCAGAATACTGACTCTCCTGTCAAAAATGTAGCCTTTCTTTCAGGGAATTACATCAAAAAGCTCAACACCAAGACTCTCAAACTCCTCTATAAATACAACCGAGTAGGGACATTCCAAAGCACCAATTTAGCCAAAAAGCTACAACAACACAAAAGGAATACCCCTCAAAACCACTCAATTATGGGTCTTGTCAAGTTGGCCTGTGCAGTTCTGGTGTGCATGGTGATGGCTGCACCACATGCAAAGGCGGCACTAACCTGTGACGAGGTGTCAAAGAGCCTCGAACCATGTGTGAGCTTCCTCGAGGGAGGGAGTGTCCCGAGTTCAGGCTGCTGCGATGGGGTCAAGGCCGTCAATAACTTGGCTTCCACCCCGGTGGACAGGAGAAGTGCCTGTACGTGTCTGAAATCAGCTGCGGCTTCCTTCAAGGGTCTTCACTTGGGGAACGTCGCCCAACTTCCTAGCAAATGTGGTCTCACTCTTGGCTATTCCATTAGCCCTAACATTGACTGCTCCAAGTATACAAATTCTTTTTACTTTTTATTATTTATGCATTAGTTTTTCCTGATAATCTGACTTTCTTTTTCTTCTTTCGTTTCTACAGGATCAACTGAATGAAAACAGTTCCCTAGCAGCAGCCTCGAAGCGTTTAAGAATAAAGATCCTGATGGACTGATCTATTTTCTATTTCATGCATAGTAATTTAATATGTACCTGTAAGAGCCACGGCTTTTTAGCTGTCTACGATACCAATATGTACTGCTTTGAAATTAATTATTATATTTCCTATCAAATTTACTTGTTACTGTGTCGTATCTATTTTATACCAAATTAAAATAAAAGCCATCAGAATTAATCCTTTTCAAGGATATATAGTGATAGTGTAAATGACGTCCTCAAATAAAAGATGGGAAAGCATATGATATGAATTGGTCCAAATCTGCATATAAATGGCTAAAAGGAACCCCAAAACATTCAAATGAATAAACTGAGAAAATTTGATATCTAATACACTAGTGACATTTGTCCCATTCACTCTAATACCCTTCATTTCCGAGGAAAATATATTTTCCTTCCAACGAAACACACTCTTAAAGAGGGTGCCCATTTTAAATTACTATCCTAAAATTAATTATAGTAATAAAGCAGTGATGGATCTAGAATTTTCTCACAAATTTTTTATGTGAGATTTTTCGCTCATGTGCGATATCGAAATAAGGGTCTTTTATAATTTTTCTTTTGTAGATGCCCCAAGGAAACTGTCGAAATTTCTCTATGTGATACAAAAATGTGACTCTATTATTTACAATCTAGAGTGTTTTCCTTTTTTGTCTTTTAATTTTGTAAAGTTTAATAGGTTTTTTAATTAAAGACATAGCAGAGAGTTTATTTTTTCAGCATAAATAAAGGTGTAAATGTTGATATATATAATAGTTGAGATTCAAACTCAAAAATTTGTTAATATATAACTATTAAAGATTTTAATAATTTAACTAATTAGCACCCACATAAACAAAATTAATATTACTTTTTTTCTTGAAAAACATGTTGATAAATCCTATGTTCTACAAATAACAAAATAGTAAATTTCTTAGCTAGCAGGCATAAAAAATCAAGTATTTATTCGTGAAGCGTAAAGATCAATCGATATAGACGGCATGTAAACCGAAGTCTTAGGTAACGACTCCCAAATATTTGCACGAAAATAAGAAGTTAATCGTAAAGGCAATGACTTTTGTGTAGTTTGAGTTGTGAATTTTGTTCTATTTTATTGGTGTAAGGCTATTGTTTCCTGCATTTTCTTCTCCTTTTGTTTTATTAGGGTTCGATTCTCTCTACATTGTTTACATGTGTAAAATACATGTATCTAAAAAATTATTTTTTGGTGCCTTTGTCATTAAGTAAAGTATTAGGTTTAATTTTTATAAATGGAAAAAATTTATGATTGAAGAGCTTTACGTCTTACATGGGCCAACAACAACTTCACTCCATTTAAGATGATCCAAAATTAAGCCCCTAAAAAACCTTCAAGGAGAAAAGCAAAACCCATGCAAAAAAAAAAAAAAAAATTAACCAAATATTGTTTAGGCATCATCTACGGCACGAAAATTTGATCGGAATTAATCTTACTCCATTAAAATGACAACAACCTCAACGTAATACTTCAACAAAGTTGGAAAAATGACATTGTTTTAAACCATCACACTAAAACTAAAAGTTAAGATTTGCATAGCTTGACCCACAAGTCCCACTTTTCCCTAACTAAACTACTGAAAATCGAAACCCAAGGAAATTTAACCATAACCTGCACAGAAATTAAGCATGCTTTCTGGAGGATAATTAGGGGCACTGTATATCTTATGGTCAAAGTGAGCAAGTACTGCATCCATTGGATCAATCTCAAGGCATTATCCAACGGCTATAATAAAATAGTGAAAACTTCTATAAGCATTCTTATTGGCCTTAATTACATCCCTAAGTTGAGTAATCTGATGTTAACCCCATCTAACCTTGTCTATAAATTGGAGTACTCCCAAACCAACAAAGGCAACAAGTCTCAGAAAATACCTTATCAACAAATCAAGTCCTTTATATCCTTTGTCTTTAGGGGTGTGAGTATACTCTCAATGGCTCTTCTCAAGCTGGCCTGCGCAATTTTGGTGTGCATGGTGGTGGCCGCGCCCCATGCAAAGGCAGCGATAACATGTGCCATGGTGTCGAAAAGCCTCGTGCCATGCATCGCGTACTTGGAGGGAGGGAGCGTCCTGAGTCCAGGCTGCTGTAGTGGGGTCAAAGCCCTCAACAGCTTGGCTTCCACCCCGGCTGACAGGAAAACTGCCTGTGGATGTCTGAAATCAGCAGCAAAATCTTTCCAGGGTATCGACTTTGGGAAGGCGTCCCAACTCCCTACCAAATGTGGTGTCAGTATTGGCTACTCTATCAGCCCCAGCATTGACTGCTCCAAGTATATGTCTTTTCACCCTCTCTTTCTTCTTTCAATTCAAATATCTAGAAGGGAATATCCTCCAAGGAAAATGATTTTTGATAGTACGTAAATACTATAGTAGCAATTTTATATGTAATAGTTAAAAGTAACGAGTACCGTGATTGAAATTTAAAAATAAAAATACAGTTGTAGTTTCCACAAGAAAATTACTTTTAAAATAATTCTCATGCATATAATACTCTACTCAACCACCAAGCAATAGTAGAGTTAAAAAATCTATTTAAGATCGTCCCTTTTTAGTATTCTTAAATTTTATAAGTATGAATTAATTTTTATAGGTGTCCCTTTGAACAATTTTATTGAATTTTTAATATTTTTACACATAAATTTTAACATGTTTCTAAGGCCAACCATGTCCCTAGACACTATTGTGCATAATGGAGCTCCGCCCATGCCACCAAGTTTGGATGTTGAAACCATGGTATAATTTTTGATATTAGTAGTACATTAACTTTATAGGTAATCTAACTTTATTCGGTAAATTTTTATATGCTCTCGGGTGTCACATTATTGTCAAATACCCACAATCTCCCCCTCCCCCTCCTCCCTCCCCATTTCCCCTTTCATCTTACCATTTCTTGACACATATCTTAAGAATATAAACCATTGGGTCTCTAATAGATGCGCTGACTTTATTCACTTTCCTTCTTTTTCTTTACAGGGTAAACTAGATGGAACATTACTCCTGCAGAATACAAGTATACAGCTCCATCCCATGCAACATAGAACTTTAAGAATAAAGACCCCAATGGACTACGTATTTTCTATATCATGCATATCAATTTAATTTGTACCTTAGTCTTATATTTATTTCGAAGTTGCAAAAATTGTGTTGTTGCTTTGAGGTACGTTTATTTATTTCCATTCCCAGATGTGATTTCGAATATCAAAGATTTACAGTTAGAATACTTTGATCAAATTTCAAAAAAAAAAAAAAATATGAAGACGAATCAGCCCCTTAAAGAGCATCAAAGTTACAAATATGAATTTTTTCCGATAATTTTTAAAACAAGTAATGCATATATATAAGTGCACCTCCTCGTCTTAAGACTCCTCCAAAAGGAATACGTTCCTAAAGGAAATTACAAAGTCTTTAAAACGGGAAAACGAACATGTCTAAACATCTTAATTAGAGGAAAATAGCAAACCATATTCGGTACAATATTAATTTAAGCTAGATATATATAACATATTATGTGCATTTACTCTTAATTCTTTGGATATGGTCATCTAGTAATCTACCCAAGCGAATGTGAGCAAATTTGGCATATTGCCCAACAGATCCAACAAGAGCTCTGGTTTTATGGCTTCAATTAATGTTGCAAATTCTTCCAACAAGTTCAATGCGTGAGCTACTTTAAAATTTTTTCGTAGCTAAAGGACAAATCTTGTAACAAGACGCAAAATTTATTTACCAAAAAAAAAAAAACCTGTTTAATTAAGCGTAAAATTAGAATATAATGTATTAGATTGAAATAAAATTTGTACTGCTGGGTAGCTACTAATTATATAGTGGACTCAGGATTATTGGTCTCGGGCCACTATAATCAATTTTTATTTTAAATTTTTTTGTTTGCCCAAATAGTCCCCCTCCCCTGTCATTACCTATATGTGTCCCGAATTTATAGGTCCGAAATCATGGCATAAACTTTGCTAGGTAAGAGTATTAATTATTATTTCATTAATTATATAAAATCATGTTATCTTATAGAAGTTTTCAACATTACAAGATCACACCTGAAATCCTTGTTCCCTATAAAGTTATTTTATTACGTATCATTTGTGGGCCTATTCAAGCAACAGTGTTCGGAGCTCAACCAAATATTAGTCTTAGGTAAGATAGTGTTTTAACATTAGTACCAGTCGTCATATGTGTTAAACAATGCTTGTTATTTACAAAAATACCACCGGTCCTATTTTCATGACGATTTGTCCTTTTAACCTAAAGACCCATCATCAAAAGTGGTTTCTATAGTAGTGAAATAATTTGCCAAATATGAATTAGTGAACTGATGTTTAGGACTGTCGTCATAGGTGTTGCTTGAAACATTTAACTACGGTTACATTAATGTAACCGTAGTAAAATATAACATAAGACGACGATTCTATGACGGAACCGTCGTCATATGTGTTAACAAGTTAAGTTTTTAAATTGAATATAACTCTAATGGTCTCTCACTCTCTCTCACTCTCTCTCCTATAGCGCCGCCGACCCCCTACTCCACTCTCTCTCCTCCTCCTCTTTGAACGAGGTTGCTTCTCTCAGCCTCTCGGCCATCGAACCCCTCCTCTCTCTCTCTCTCTCTCTCTCTCTCTCTCTCTCTCTCTCTCTCTCATTCTCTGCAGCAATGGCGATTTCCGACGACGCTCGCCAATCTGTGATCCCCTCCTTCCTCTACTCCTCGTCCCAAAATTACTCCCATTTTCATCTTCAATCGGACAATGCGAATTCTCCAAGGGCTTCGCCTCTTTCTTTGTAGTCACCTCAATCGCAGTTTCGCGGCGGTGGAGGAAATGGCGAGCACTACTCGAAGCCCAAGATCCACCGGCTGGGAGGAAGAGGAGGAGCAGGACGCCTTACCCGCCGAGCCTCCTCCTTGGTCCGTAATCCTCTCTCTCTTTCTCTCTCTCTCTCTCTCACACACACACATAATGAGATTGAAGAGGCAGATTAATTATTGTTTGAGTAATTTTTTCTTCGTTTGTTTTTCTAATGTTCAAATGCGGGACTATTTATGTTGTTTTTCTAATGTTCGTTTGTTTTTGTTCGCCGGAGACCTTGTTTTTCCGGGGACACCTGGGTTCTTTACCGAGGGGACATTGCGCGCTTCCGATGCTTGGAAGAGGACTCGAGGGTGAGCACCATCGCCGGCGAAAGGGAAGACAATCGTCTTGACTCCACACCGTCATCCTCGCTGGAGATCAAACAAGCAGCAGTGGCTTGAGGAATTTGTTGTTCATTTGATTTTACTTTTTTTTTTTCTTCGTTTGTTGTTTGATCAATTTTTTCTTCTTTTAGTGTTTTGGGACTGTAGTTGTTGAAGTAATTTTTTGTTTATTTGCTTGGTGATTGCGTTTTGCAATTTGGAGTTCGAAACTTCCCTCTCTACATAATTTATTTTTTAAAAATAATTGTACCTATAACTACAGCTTCTTTCTCTAGAACCGTAGTTATAGGTGCTCTTTCGATACAGTTTTTGAACCGTACTAAAAGGTGGTACATATAAAGACGTCCACATACACGACGCTTGTTAACCGTCATTAAAAGTCATTTTTAACCGTAGTTAAAAGTGGTTTTCGTAGTAGTGTTTATATCCTTTTATGTCAATTTGTAATAATCGGTTAGTCCGACCACTAAATTTACCAAACACATATATTAATCCGCTCAATTAAACATCTAGTAACAGTTAAAATATAACAGCGATATCCTACTTAAATATTTGTCCGATACAAAAATAGTAATCTACTACTAAAACAACTCATTTTGTATAACGAGGCTAGTCATCGGTATAGCTTATGGCTTCTCATACTTAACAATTGACAATTCATTTTAAATGTTAATAATTTTTTAAATTTAAACTATATATTTATATATTAATTTATTTCAATTTAATACACTTTATTTATGTCTTATGATAAAACATTTTATTAGCATCCGATGTATAGATAATGTGATCATAAATAGACAAGAATACACCGATAAGGTCAATGATGTATGTCTTCTACTGCATTAAATCCCGATTCCTCGTCACCTCGTCCCACGCAACCCCTCAAAGCCAAAATAAATAAATAAATAAATAAGAGAAGAAAAAGGTGGAGGGAAAAAACATTTATTAAGATTATTTGAAACTATTGTAAGATGTAGAGTTGATATATTAATGTCTCTGAAAATATTAAAATTAAAATTTTAATTTCATACATATTTAAAAAAATATTCTATAAGCTTCAATGCATAATTTTCTATAACAAATTAGAAAATCTCGAATTGAATTGAATAACCGTCGATTGTTTGTAATTTATGGTTGAGATTCGCTAATTCAATAGAGTTAATGCTTGTATAAAAATTTTAATTCGAATTCTACTAGCTTGTTTGAAAAACTGAATTTTTGACTTAGTCAATTCTAACACAATTAAGAGAATCGCCCTAAATGAACTTTTCATTAAAATAATTTCGATACAAAATAAATTTTATTTAAATATAAAATTATATTATTCTCATTTATATAATTAACATGTCTTTTAAGTATACCGACAAAGAATTTAAAAAGTCTTTTCAAAGTCCCGTAAAATACATATGAGCATGATGTAATATGAAATACATCAGCATGTCTTAATATCGAAGAGTAATCCCCTTATCCATCCCCATATCTTATCTTCCTCGTTCTCCCTCTATAAATACCCCCTACAGTGGACACCTTTCCAACCCACTTCCACATAAAAAAACCCCAAAAGCTCAGCTATCCCATACCATGGCATCTTCGCTAAAGCTAGCATGTGTACTTCTAGCCATCTGCGTGGTGGGGGATCCGCCCAACTCGGAGCAGAGACCGCGATATCATGCAGTGGGGTGCAGGATAACCTGTCGAAATGCATCTCGTACCTGACAAGCAATGGGGGACCGACTGCTACCCCACCAGAAGAATGTTGTGCCGGGCTGAGGTCCGTCAAGGCTATGGCTCGAACCACAGATGAGCGGAGGGCGGTTTGCCAGTGCGTCAAAGGGGCTGCGGCTAACACTAAAGGGATCAACTATGACCTTGCGGCTAAGCTACCCAACCAGTGCGGGGTTAGCATGTCTTACACTTTTAGCCCCAACACTGACTGCACCACTGTGTATGTTTCTTTCTACAAATCTATAACTCCAAATCTTTCCTTGACTAGTCATTTGTTAAGATTCAAAACTCGGTTCGTGATTAAATTTCTCGTGATGAACGCTAAGATTGATATACTTATCATATTTAAGGTGATGAATGCTAAGATTGATGAACATTTATCATATTTATTAGGTTGGAACGTCCTGACAAATTTTATATAAATCAGACCTTAAACAAAAGAGTAATACAAGTTATGTATGCTAAGATTGATGAACCTTTGTCATATTTAAGGTTGGATCATCCTGGCCAAATTTATATAAATCAGACATTAGACAAAGGAGCAATACATGCAGCAAAGTAGAGTCCAACCTAACATAAAAGGATAAGCTGATATATACATACTTAAAGTTCCAATAACAAACCTACTTTCATGACTCCAACACATTCTTACATCTACTTGTAGCTAGTTGGCCATATAACTTCCTCCAAAACAAATTCAAGTCGATTTATTTTCTATCTTATAGATTAAATATAGGCTGAAATTAGATTACTCTATTTTGAGTAATTAATAGATCCGAATTTCATTCTAAGTAATTAACAAATCCGAATTTCATAAAAATATGTAAATATACATACGTCAATATTAAATAGGACAACTACTCCAAACAACTTTCTTGACCTACGCTCAAATGTTACAACTTACAAGGCATATAACCCCATAGGTTGTGTTTTACATATATTCCAAAGTTGTGTCATCACTTCATTGGCCAAAATTGATCTTGGAAACTAAATATTATTGAAAAAATTTCAACCCTTTTTATTTGAAAATGAAAAGAAATTTTGGGATTCATCTGAAATTTTCCTTTATTTGTTATGCCTTTGCAGCTAGCTTGGAAAATAATAGAGCTTCAGAGAGAAGAAGACAATGGAATAAAGCAGGAGTCGAGACCTCCATATGAGAGTTCCCCTTTTTTTAATCCCTCATAAATAATAATGTGAACTTTTTGTTTTCACATATCCTTTGTAACTCAAAACTCCAAAGTAATGTAAGTTTCGCATATTATACATCAATCAACTTCATATTAGGTTCGGATCAACTTTAAATTAACTGTTTCGGGTATAGGATCAAATACTAATTCCGGTCACTTGGGTCACTTTTTCACTAGCTGTTATCCCCCAACAAGCCATCTAGTTGGTTTTAGAAAAGAAATGTTTACACCAGTATCTGCATAAAAGACGAGTTAAACACAAAAGTGGGCTCCGATCACTATCGATTATATCTACAGATCATTTTCTTACAATCTACTACTGGTAAGTAAACATTTATAGAAAATACAATTTGGAACGAAACCAGCTTCATTTGGATGATGAAAATCATATCACCTTATTTTCAATCAGATTTGGGTCTTCAAGAATATGATACAGGGTGAATTTACCAACTTTCATGTCAGGTTTTCCACAATTGGATGAAAATAATCAGAGCTGTCACACCTTCTACATATCTTCATACAATAAGCCTTGACCTATATTACAGATACAACAAATCTTGACATATATATTACATAAGAAAATCAAAGACACTAAAAATAGAATGAGCTGCTTCTATTGTGATTGTGAGGCATCTTCATCAAAGTACTCAAATATAAGCCTTTCCAAGCGATGTACAACTTCATCAGTTTGCGATCTTGAATGTTGGCTTTCTTTAAGTTCAGCTGTTTCCTTTGTCAATCTTGCTATCTCTTCTTCTAACTTGGGAACTAATGAGAGCTGATTTTTTAGGGCAGTATTTTCTCTTTTAAGTTCAACCATTTCCCCTCTAATCTTGAATACTCAGCCTTTAAGATCCGGTAATCTTCCTGCAAAAGCAACAGTTATCTTCGTCACTAATGCTGGAACAGTCAACTAACTTGAAAGGATAACTAGCAAGATCATTGAGAAAAGAAACTTGATCTAAAATTTGTCACCTTGAGATGAAGATCATTCTTTGCTGCTACCTGATTCTCTTGGATGCTCTGCATATCAAATGATGACGAACATTCTGGAAATTCTACAGTTACCTCAGACATGTCTGTTGATAGCCTAGAACTCTCTGAAATGTCATCTTGGACATGCTTGCCTTTTCTTCCATCTCGCTTGGGTTCCTCATCCAAGATCGCAATGTGACGGGCACTCTGATGAGCAAATGACAAAACATTGAAGGTAAGGTACGTTTACAGTTAAAATTTCATTTTCCTATTTCCTTAATACTGTCTACTCTTCTTATTCTTCATCACATTTATTATTCTCAATATACACGTCTAAAGGACATGCTAGACAAGGTTTCTGCATTGCAGGCAAGTCTTCATGTATCTCACTCACCTTAGGAGGAAGCCTTGGACATTGAGTGGATGTTTTTCTGGTGGTGGTTGTAGTAATTCTGACACCAACTGCAGATGGACTTGAGTACTCCACTGCGCGAACCCCTTTTGCATCATCAATCTCTGCTTCCAAGAATTCTCTAATTACATCAACATCTAATTCAGTTGATTTTGGTTCCAGCTTCCATGTTACCTGTATATATAAATGTTAGAACCACCTCGCTTCCAGAGGTAAAACATAAACAATATAATCTTGGTAGCTAATGAAGACTATTATTGTGATTGCATCTACTAAGTGTAAAGCACAGAGAGATACTAATAATGTTGAAACAAGAGCACCAACAATAGGCCAATAGGGGACAGAGGGAGAAAGAGGGCAGTGCAATATCACATACCTGATTCTCTTCAACCTCATCAAACTTGGAAGCAAACCAGTGCCGTTGGGTAGTGCACCTGCTACTTTCCCAACAGCATGCACGGGGAAAACCCAAGGTGGAATTCAGTAGATTTGGCCGTCCAATGTCTATATGCTCATAGGACCATATCTGCTCACACCAATTCAATGAAAGATTAAGACTCTAATAGCTCTTAAGGTTGTGGTGTATAGCTACATGATATAGACTCATCCCTATAGTTTTCAGAGCACTCCATTTAATACAATACATTCCAGCCTATGACACAACAAATACATTTGTTTCTATAAGCAATAAGTGAAGGTATATAACAAGGACTAACTCCAAAAAATGGTAAAAAATGACGAGGTTAAAGCAAAACTTTAATGATTAATATCGAGAGAAGTCAAACAGATCTTGTGCAAATGTAAGAAAAACCTTACTTGGAGAAGAATAAGGCAGCCTTCAATGCTCTTTGCTTGTTCCTCTTTCCTCTTAGATAAACAGCTAAATAGATCCTCTAACACGGCAACACCCCAAGCATATTTGGGCACTTTATCAAGATCTTTAAGGAAGGAAAGATAACGCGAGTCTATCTTTGCAGTGGAATTGGGGAAAAGCAGTGTCCCAAAAGTGAACAACAAGAAAGTCCTAACAAAGTCTTCATTTACTGAATCACCAAGAGACTCCAATCGGTGTTCAATTGCAGAAACACTTATCTTCCTATTACCCTTAGCAGCACCATACTCTTCTTCTAGATCAGAGAATGGTTCATCTTCATCCAAGACCACAGGTTTCCCAGTGACACAAAGTCCTAAAATCAAGGCAACATCAATAGGAGCAATAGTCAGCTCTCTGCCCAAAAGCAGAAATGCCCTTTTCTCACAATCCCACCGGTCCATCCATTCCACTAACAGGTTCTTCCGGAGTGTGTGATGATGAATCCAAAGCAAATTCCCAAACCCAACACTTTCAATCGCGGTTCTCTGATCATGGGTCAGCTCCTCTACTTTCTTTACAAACGACGACATAGAAAATTTGGTGGTAAAGTTTCCAGCCTGAAAAGAAGAAAGAGAGCAAAACATAGTTCAATTGGCTGAAAATCACATCCAAAATTGAACCCATCTTTTTTTATACGACCATTTGATCATTGACCTCTACTAATTTATCATAAGTAAGATAAAACTATTCATGTTCAATATTTAAAATAGGAGGCCTCAGCCCTCTAGCACACATTCAACTGTACAAAATCCATGTTTTCAGTGGCATTTAATAAACATGAAAAGAGTCATCTTTTCACGATCAACAATTCTAACTTAGCCAACAAAAACATGCTCCACTTTTCTATGTAGATAGCTCGTTAAATAGCCCGACTCAATTGAAACCAGTAATCTGATACAGAAAAATTACTTCAATTTTTTTCCCTTCGTTCATCTTCTAATTTCTTCTTTCGACAGCGACAGGGTGGAGGGGCAGGGGAATTTGAAATTCAAAATAAAACGGTCAAATTAGGAAAAAAATTTCAGCAGTTTCTGAAGTTTCTTCTCATCCTACATTTCCAGCAGATAAATTTACTAGAAGCAACCCAATTAACCAAAATAAACATGAAATTAAGCCCAGAAAATTGCGAATCGCAAAAACCTAAAAGCCTACAAAAAGAAAAAATCAAATTTTGCAAGAAAATTGAGGAGAAAAGGTAGAAACTCTACCATAGTTCGCGTATCTTCAAAAGAGGGGAGAATGGAAGATCTCCTAGAGCTCATTCTCTTAATCGCGTCAGAATCGAGAGCGCTGTCAAGGGAAACCGCCATGGAAGACCTCCTCGTGCTCCTCCTCATCTTCGCCACAGATTTCTGGATACTTAGTTCTTAGACCAGTGAAACTTGAGAGAGAGGGAAAGAGATAGAGAGAGAGGGACAGGGAGCGGGGGAGCAGAGGAGAAGAAAGTAGAGAGAGAGGAGAAGACAGTGAAGCTTGCGAGGGAAGCTTTGGGAGTGAGATTAGGAGAGTGAATTTGAATGAAGAGCCACCAAAATTTTTTAAAAAATAATATGAAATGAAAAATACAATCTCAATTACTACAATGAGGTATGATGATTTTATTTTTTAATTTTACAACTCTTTTGAGGTATTATAAGCCTTGGAAGTGGCAAGTAGGTTATTAAATTATATAAATAATATTTTTATTTTTATTTTTATTTTTTATAATAAAAAGCAAATGAAAATAAAAAGACGTCTTATTTATAATATAAAAAAACTTAATAAAAAATATTGATCTTTCATCCTTAAATAACTTATCATTTTTTAGAAGGCTACAATTTATTAAGAAAAGTTGGAGAGCATATAAATTTTATCTCTATTAAGCTTACGTAATTATATTATTTATATATTAAAAATTTGAACGAATTTTATATATGAAAAAAGTCTCATTTTTTAAATTTATTTTATTCTTTATTTATTAAAAATTCACAAAACACGAAAGAGAAATAGCAAATAAAAATTTAGAGGAATTTTCTATAAAAATAAATAAATTTTCTATTAAAAAAACTTATAATACCTCAAAAATACCTTAAAATTGAATCACATGTCAGTCTCAGAGCTGAAAATCAGAAATTAAATTAAAGGGGTTAAGCGCGAAATGGATACTTGTTTTTTTATAAAAAAATTATAAACTGCCCGTGAACTGAACTGGGCCACAAAGTCTTGAGAGAATTCCGGGTTCGAGTCCAATATGAATAAGGCCCCTGTGGACCCCTCAAGACTTGGGCCTTTTTTTTTCTTTTGAGAAGCCCGTGAGCCAATTACTTGCCTTGACTTGGGTTTTTTTCCTTTTTACTTTTTGGGTAATAAATAGAGCTCAAAAAAAAAAAGATAAAGAGGACGTGACAAAAATTTTACTCCTTCCGTTTAATATTCATTAATAAATATTAAAATATTAGAAATATAAGAAAATACGTATAAAATTATCGATCCAAACATATTCGATTAGTGATTTGATGATCTAATAACATATCTATCACACATGAATTATAGTATTGTGACTAATAATTCATCAAAATGTAACTTTTATAAGAGTCACCCGCAAATGAAATGAGTTATCAATTATCCTTTATATATTTAAAGTTACCATAAAAATTCTCATCTTACATTAACTTTTAGGTGAGACGGTTTGACACAAGACTTAATATAATTTGGAATTGAGGGCTCTTATTTGCTGGTCCAAGAAACCAGGAACATGAAGCAACTATAAAGTTCTGAGCATTACATGCACTATAGGAACATCAAGACAGTGAAATGGCACAAAAACAACAGCAGCGGAACTTCTCGATGGGCTCAAATGATCTGCCCTAATAATCATAACTTGGATTTGAATCCATACTTGATGAGGCTGTCTCGCCATTAATGCTTACTGAACAAACTTCATGCCTTTGGCAAGAGAATAGACGCAGGAAATGATGCAGTCCCGTTATTTGGAGCTCCTTCAATGTCAAGGATGGAAGTAATCAAGTTATATATTTGAATATTCTCAAAAGATGGGACCTTTCTCCCCCTCTCAAACTGAGGACCATGAGCGATGAAAATGGTTCTCATGGACAAGAATGCATTGTCATACCCGTGAGATCCTCCACATTCTTTACTGTTCGTCCTCGTCTGCTTCACCTTGAAGCCCTCATCGACGAGCCCGATTATAGGCGGAATCCGATCACTGGCGAAGTAGTGAAACCTGCTAGGAAGCTCTTCCTTGAGGTAAACTTTCAGATACTCCCCATTCTTCACCCTTCCAGATTGTAAACCCTTGGTCATGTTTGCCACAACCTCTGAAGGGGAGTACTCTGGAGGAGGACGAATGGCTAGAATTGGCGAATAATATTGGACCCAGTCCTGCGGAATCGTAATCCAAGAGGCCAACTCATCCAAGATGATGAGCTTCTGATCACAATTACCCACCATTCCATGATCACCCAACATAATGATATTGACATCCTCAAAGACCCCTCTTTGTTCCAGCCCTGCAATCAACCTCCCAATCATGCTATCAATTCTAACAACCGCATCGGTAACCCGGGGATCATCAGGCCCGAACTGGTGGCCCTGATGATCTGGGTCCTCAAAATACAATGCCATAAAAACAGGAATATCCTCATCAGGCAAATCAAACAAACTAAGAATAGAATCAACTCGTTCCTCAAAAGGCACAGAATCATCGTACTTCCAACAATAACCAGACGGGCAATCCCATGAACCTTGAATTACCTCGGAACCAACCCAGAAATAGGTGGCAGCCTTCAATCCATATTTAGCCACAGTCTGCCACACGGGTTCACCGAGCCACCACTTGGGTTGGTTGCTTCCAGGTCCAAAGGTTTCACCGGTTTCAGGGTCAACGAACCAGTTCATGACTATGCCATGATAAGCCGGGTACAAACCGGTCGCAATGGAGTAATGGTTAGGAAACGTCAGAGTCGGGTAAACGGGAATGAGACCCTCTGCAGCCTCCGTTCCATTGGCAATGAGGCGATGGATGTTGGGGGTTGGGGCCTTGAATTGGTATCCGAAGCGGAACCCATCCGCGGAGATGAGGAGGACAACTGGGCGGCAGAGCTTGGTGAGGGGGCGGGCGGAGGAGGAGGAGGAGTGAGAGTTATGGGAAGAGTAAGCAAAGAAGGCAAAGGCGGAGGCGATGGCAAGGAAGGCGGAGGTTAGTAGCAGGAGAGAGAGAAGGAAGGTGGTGGTCAGAGTGGTGGGCGACTTAGACGGAGAGGGATTATTGGTGGTGTTAGAGGAAAGGAGAGCGGTTCTGGCGTTTGAGTACCCGTCTTCTGAGGGGAGTTGGGAAGACGAAGAGGGTAGGCTAGATTTAGTGCCCATACTCTCCCTCTTTGTCTCTCTCTCCGGCCGGCTGGTGATTGAGGAGTTCACTGGTAGTGGCTGGCGGTGGGTACTTCCGCAGGGTTGGGGCGAGGGGTGTGCCACGGGAGCGATCTCTGTTTAAGACTGTAAATTCAAAAGCCAGTGAAGCATATACTTTTAAATTAGACACGTATATTAAGTCTAAAAAAATTTATTTATTTAATTATTTATTAATATATAATTAAAAAAATAGATACTTACAGATATATATATATACATAATACGTTATTATTTAAGGTCAGGTAAAATAATGCAGATTTGAAATTTTTGGTATTTTCAGTATCGGGATACGATGATGCAGCGTTAATTGCACATGAGTGCCATTAATTGTCACGGATAAGAAAATTTTTTATTATAATATGCCTTTCACGTTTGCTTTATGTTTTGGGTTTTTTATTTTTTTTATGAGGGCAGTCCATGCTGTTAGGAAGTTGCCAATCACATGTTAAGATGGTAAATGACACAAGTATCAATAACAATCTTTATTACTACTGTCATCTATTTTATAAATTTAAAATTAATTTATAATTTTAATACATATATTAGCACCACTCTTACGTGGCGTTTGGTTGGATATAATATAATAAGATTGTAATATAATTAATTATTTAATGTAATTAGGTATGTAATATAATGGGACAATAATTACATTATTATGTTTTGTTATATAAAAATTGTAATGTAATTACAAAAGTAATTGATTATTTCAATGAAAAAAATAATAATTAAATTACCACTTTCATTACATCCAACCAAACATGCCCTTATTCTAATGGCTGAAATTCAGAAATTAAAAATTATTATTGGTACAAGTAATTATCATAAAATGGGAATCAAAGCAATTAATATAGCTCTCGTAATCTTAACCATACATGTGATTTGATTTAAAGAGTAAAAAATTAGATGAAAAATCTAAAAGAAAATTAAAATGTACTAAGTTATAAATAAAATTATTTAAGTATAAATTAATGTGATAACAATACAATTTTAATTAAATTATAAATCTAACTTTTTGGTGGGCCACAAAAGTGTTGAAGATCAAGCAGCCCATACTAGGAGGATATGGGTTAAACCTTCAAGCCCATTGTACAATGCAAGAAGGTCCGCCAATTAATGTGAACCCGGCATGTCGAAAAACGACATGTGTCCTTCTGGATCTTGGGCCACGTGTCCACCAGTTGCAGTAGCCAATTGGGCCCTTTTTCTCCTTGATTTACGCTGCGTACCCTTTGGAACCTGCTCATTTACGCGTTACTCAGTGTCGTTAGTCAATCAATACTCATGGTATTATTATAAATTAAGTTTGGTTTAAGTGGGTCGGTATTTATTTTTCTAAAAAAATATCGGATTCGAGTATTTTAAAAAATATAAGTGATAGAAAAATTCTATTATTCCTCCTTCTCCTATTGTAATTTAATTCCTTTGTAACTCGTCTGTTAAAAAAAAGTATAACTAAAAACTAATTGTGGTATTATTGAATAAAATTATTCTTTAATTCAGAGATGTTTAAGGTCTTCTTCAATATAATTAGTGTGTGACTACTTCATAATTATTTGACAACTTGATAATTGTTTTAAGCTTTCTTCCCATTTTTATATGAATGCGGCTTTGACCCAAAAACTCTCACTTAGTGATCTGTCTTCTTCAATATAAGCCTCTTGTACCCCAAAAAAAAAAATTATCTGAGCTAACTTCTTCTTTTTTTTTCAAATTAGGCAATCGGATATACATAATATGTACACATATTAATTAGCGATTAACGGTTAACAAATACATACTCATACTTGCAATTGTATTCTTTTAGATGTAGACAAACATTTAGAATTCTACACCCACAATAAGTAAATAACATTTAACTTTATGAACTTTAAATATCAATTTTTTTTCAAGGGTAAATACGGACTACTTAACTAGACCTCGTATCTCAAGGTGAATAGGGATATCAAGTTTTAGACATATAAGGAAATTGTCTCTCCCAAAATTCAAACCTTGGTGGAGAGGATGGAAGTGAGAAGTGTGTGTCATTTAACCAACACTCACTTGATATTAATCCAACCTACATTCACAAGAGTCGATTTTGATTTGATCCAAACCTAATTTTATTGATCAATTGAACAAGTCTTAACTCACAATCGGGGTACATTTGCTATGTAAATAATCAATATAAGCTTTTTGCACCCAAAAAGAAAAGATAAATATCTGACCTTTTTTTTTCAAATTAGGGGCATACATAATGTTGTCATCATCGTCATTATTATTGTCAAGTTAATAAACTTTTAAACTCAATCATCACTGCTAACCACTAACTATAACAATTGGTAGCTGCCCATAATCATTGGTAACCGTTAATCGTTAGTCATAACCGTTGTTAATTGCTAATTGCTAATTTCAACCGTTAGAATATACGTGACCTAATTCAAAATATATCACAATCGTATTTTTAAATATAAGAAATTGGTTTAAATAGATTCCATCAATCCAATATCATACATTCATAAGAGTAGATTTTGATTTGATCCAAACCTAATTTTATTGACCCATTATTGAACAAGGCTTAAACTCACAATCGGGGTACATTTTGCTATGTAAATAATCAATGAACCTACACAATAATAAGGAATAATATATAAATTAATAATCAAAAAGGTGTTGAGAAGATATTTTTCATCACTAATTCTGATTCTGATGATGATATCTAATTTTGTCCTTTTTATGCTATCACTCATAATCTTATGACGTGCCAAAAAGTTAATTAGAACAAGTGTTAAATTAATCCTAATGACTACGGCAGCCAAAAAATATTTAAAAATACACAAAAAGAAATACCTTCCCTCTTCCACTACCCCCATTTTTCCTTTAAAAAATAGAAAAGAAAATAAAACTTGTCACTAAACCAACTCCGCCCAAAAATCCAAGAGGAAGGAGTTATGAGGTTCGGTACTCCACCTGATATTTTTTACATATAGTCTAGTTCAAGCATGAGTAGGTAAGGTCTCAAGGAAGAAAAATTAAATTTTTAAATCTGTTATAGATTACTTACTATCTATCTGAATACATTAATAATAAAAATTAAAATTAATCGAGCAGATTAAAATTGATGTATTTTTCGGTGTGCTTTATTTAAATACAGGTGTAATTTTTTTTATTGAGTGTTTTATGTTAACAAGCAATGACCACAACTTATTTTAGTTGGTTTTGTGATGTTGTAGTGTTCTAGATGAAGATTAAGATTATAGTTTCTTTTTCTTAATGAAAAATAAATAATGATTAATGAAAAGTTACAGAATATTTTTTTAAATAAATAGTGATTAATGGATAGTATATATGTTTTAGGTTAAAAAAAAAACAATAGCTTAAAAATGTTATAAGAGCCTGAAATTTAAGTCATAAAATAAGGTAGGTTTTGAAGAAAAAGTCTTGGCCGAAATGTGAAGAATCAAATTCTCAAGGCTATATTATTCTCGACAACTTTATAATGAGATTTGGATAGGATAAACATATGAGGTATTTCTAAGGTATAAAAATTCCACTTACTAACACATGAGGTATTTCTAAGGATAAACCGATATATTGTAATTAATCGATTTTAATTTTATAATTAAAATCAGTATCATCTAATTATATCAAGTTATGTATTAATAAGGTCATAACCTATCGATCAAGACTAAGGTCCCGAGTATATTAGGTCTCGGGTTTAATTTCTTCCTCCCCATTGTATACGTTAATTTGTCACATGTAACTTTTAAACTCAATCGATTCTCATCATTTATATGATAAATCAAGGATTACCTGATAATCTTATAAAAAAATAAAAGGATTTAAGGTAAAAAAATTATAAATAACAAAAAGGGAATGAAGTTTTATGCTTTAATATTAGATTTATAGACTTGAAACTCCAATAAAAATTTATACTAAATTTTCTCTTATATAAATTTTTTAAAAAGAAATTAATCAACGCTAACATAATATTGGATAACATCTATCATTGTTATACGTATATAACACGGGGTTAATTCACAGCGCACGGATCTAGACCGGTAAGAATAAAAAGAAAATTTTATCTCTCTTACTTTAGGTAATGATGGGTAGAATTTGTTGTGTATTGAAAGAGACAAGTGATTTTAACAAGTTAGATTTATGTTTCAAAGATGATTAATATCTCCCTTTTACTTTATGGAATAGTTTTTGTTTTTCTTCCCTTCCATCCCACTTCTTAAATCATCACCCTTTCACCTTCTCCCCTACAATAAAGTGTGGACCAAACTTGGCCTTCTCTTTCCCCAGCACAAATTTAAGGGTCACAGTCTCCCTGTGTTTGCCATGAATTTTCAGAACACCCCTTTTCTCAGCTCCCCCATGTCCCCTCAAATCATCTAATTCACCCCAAACCCAGAAAAGAGAAAAAAAAAAAAAGAAGATAAATACCTGAGAAAAATATGTAGCTGCTCTGTTTTGAGATTTCCTGACAGGAAATATTTTGTTAGAAATGCCCAGAAGAATAATCTTCCATTCCATCAGAAGAAGCCCACCGGTCCCCCAGATTTGGATATTATAATTAACCCTCACCACATCTGCTACTACAACTACTACTCTCTCTCTCTCTCTCTCTCTCTCCACCTCTTCCTCAGCCTCAGATTCTCTCTCCTCCCTCGCTCCCTCAATCCATCCATGGCTGCCCGTCGACATTTAATGGACGCAGGCGCCGCGGACACAGGTATGGTTGTGGCTGCCACGCCCACCAACTCCTCGGCCGAGGCTGAGTTTGCTCAGGCAAGCTTCGACACCAACATGATTATAATCCTCGCCGCTCTCCTCTGCGCTTTGATTTGCGCCCTGGGGCTCAACTCTATCGTACGCTGCTTTTAAGGTGCACCCGGGCCGTGGCTGCGGGGGCAGCGGCGCCGGCCACTGGAGTTAAGAAGAGCACCCTGAGGAAGATTCCGATTTTCGTGTACGGGTCGGATCCCGGTTCGGGTATGGATCCCGGGTCCGAGTGCCCTATTTGTTTGGGTGAGTTTGTGGATGGAGAGAAGGTCCGGGTTTTGCCCAAGTGTAACCACGGGTTCCACGTCAGATGTATTGACACGTGGCTTGGGTCCCACTCGTCCTGCCCCAACTGCAGGGACTCCTTGGTTGACGCCGCCAGCTCGACCAAGGCGGCGCGGCCGCAGAGCGGTGGAGAAAGCGGCGGAGAACGGGAGCATGTGGTGATTGAGGTGAACACTCAGAGTTAGTTGGCTTTTTTTTTTCCTGAAAATATTGTTGATAATTTACAGAAATAGGCTAGTGAATAGTGATGTTTTATATTTGTCGAATTTCTACTGGATTTTTTGAGGTTGGCTAATTTCTTCATATAATTAGATAATTTTTGGTTTGAAATATTGCTTTTATTTCAATAATTCAATCAACAAAATATAATGGGAACAAATATTATAATACCAATTGTACTTCTAATTCCAGGATTAGCTTGTAAAACAATTCCAAAAACACATTTTTTTCTTTTTTCTATAAATTACAGAATTTTCTCTTTTTTTATCAAGTCCAAAAAACCTACTGTATCACATATTTTACATGTCTTAGGTATGTACTATCCGAAAAAGAAAAATATGTCTGAGATGAATTTAAAATTTAATGTATTTATTTTATAATTTTAATTTTAATTTTAATTATTAGGTGTAGAATTCATTAGTTTTCTTTTTCAAATGGGTATTTTAGGATTATATTTGAATGCATTTAATAATATTTGGTCTCGATAGAGTCGAATTTTGTTTTATATAAATTCAATCTTTGCTCACGATTTGGATTATATCGAGTGTCCAAAATCATCTCGTGTTCTATCAGTGTCCTTTGTTGATGGTAGGGACTGGGTGGCTTTAATTGTATTTTGTCATCAATTTACCCCTCGATCGGCGGTTGAAATGTAATAATTTTTTTTTGATCGGTAAGCACTTTCGTTTAAATTAGGCCCTTATCTCATAAAAATCTAAAGGATTTTACTAGGCCGAAGGAGGTGTCAAAGCTCACATCTACTCCCCCAACAATTTTCTCAAAGCTCACATTTATGTACGTATTATTAAAGTTTATCTACTATGATAAACTATTAAATGTTTCAATTTGGATATAAAATCATTCTTATTTTTTTAGTAAGTGAAAAGATGTTAAAAATAGGCATTAATTATCGTGAATAATATTACAAACACTTCATTCAAATTTGAGTTTGTAGATAAATCAATAGTCAAATTGAACGCGACAAAATCATTTAACTTATTTCATCGATGATTTGATCTGCTGTCCAATTAAATTATTACCTTCCAATTAATCAAGTACACAGCCATAACACTTCCTGGCGTCCAGCAAATCAAGTACATGACTATATACCACTTTGAGTCCACTACATAAACCCTACCATGTCACGGAACATTATCAAATATAGACAGTGTGACCGTACTTGTACTCATGATGAGAAGTGAAGTGCGTCACGTTAACTTAAGTATTATTATTTTTAAATAATTTTTTATAATTTTTTTAATATGTGAGTGAGTTGTTAATTGATTGTCAAATCCGTTTGTAACGAGTATCAATTTTTAAATTTGCACTACTACAATAAATAAATCTATCTTACAAGAAGATCGTACAAGATTTGTGGATCTTCTTATTAAAAGTTGTATAATGAAACAACAATTGAGTAAAAGATGAGCGTTCAAAAGAGTTTCAAAAGACTATATAAGATTTATTTTGCTATTTTAGTTATGAATTTGAGTTTTATTGTAGAGGTCGTATGGCCTTCAATTAAAGAAATTCATCCATTATTTTCAAAAGTAAATCTCCTCCTCTCTAAATAATAATTCTGTATTTACTATTTTATTTTTTAATCATTGAAACTATTACGGTTTAATTACGATCAGTGGTAAACCTATTTTACTTTAATTTCTTCAATCAGATCAATATGTAGAGGTATTGTTATTCTTTTTGTGGGAAATTTTTCTTCTTCTTCTTTGTGAGAGTTGAATTTCTCTCATTTGTACGAGTTATTTTTTTGGCCTATATATTCAAGATTTACTATGATTGTTGATTCAAATTTGAGGTATATTTAAAGCTTGTTCGAACTTAAATACAAAACACACATAAACATAAATATAAACAGAAACCAACATAAACAAACATAAAAGAAAAGAAACGAACATAAAAGAATACAAAAGAACATAAACAAAAATAAACGAACACAAAACATAAATAAATTATATTTTCATATAAAATCGAACAGCTAGATTAACATATTTTTATCAATTGGGTCTCATAGCCATGAATCCTCGGTGGAGTGGGATTTGATGCCCTACATATTGGGGAGTTGAAGTTCCATGTATTTTGCCAAGAAAAGGAGGTTGAACGCCAGATTTTAAGTTCCATACCTTTTTACCTAATTAGATAGGCCCAGTTATTGTTTGGGCTACTTAGAAATTAAAATTGCAGATTTGATGTATCACCATCCTATACAATGAATAATCAAGTTTGTGCCTTTCAACTATTTTCAAGACTTGCTTCGATTGCTCCAAGTACGTCAGTGTCTGTATGGGATTTTGTATGTTTAGCGTTATATGCTTTTTTCTCCAATTAGAAATATATGTATCGGTTATTATTTTTTATATAAATAACAACTTTTAAAAAATTTATTAATTTAGTTAACTGGTACCTGCGGTTGTTTTTCGATAATTATATGGTACAAACATTTGATAAAAGATTAAATAAAAAAAAAAACAAAGATGAGTGGAAATTAATAGAAAATTTTTAAAAAACGAATGTAAAGTACTGCTATCAAGGTATTTTGATGGAAATATCGAAACGTGGTATTGTCATAAGTGAAGAGAAACCTAACATAATAATAGTAGTGATGGGATAGAACATAGGTGGACGTGTTGATCAATGTTGAAATTATGAAAAAGAGTCCAATACATGATATACTGAAAAATCAATTTCAAAAAGATACACTCGTAATAATTATCATTATGGACTATTACTACAATTGAAAGTAATTTTAGTTATTTATGTTTCAAATTTAATCCTAACCATTTATTTTTAAATTTATATAAAAATTATAAATTGCATAATTTAAACTAAAAATATTATGTATAATTGAAGGAAATATTATTTTTATAATTTATTGATATGTGAATTTTTTTGCAGAAATAATAATTTTTATAATTAACAAAACTAAAAATGATATTTTCTTTAATTAACAAAAAAAAATATCCCTGTGTGTGTGTGTGAAAGAGAGATGGAGAGATAGGGGGAGGGGGCTAGAAGCAAAAAATGTAAACAATACAAGAGATTGAAGCCAACTTATCAAAAACATTAAAGCAACTTATATTTATAATATAATTTACGGTTATCGAGCGAGCTTGACTTAGTGTTTCAAACTTTGAGGCAATCTCAACCCCGATACAAATACCAAGGAGAGCAATTTTGTTTCTCTTGTTCAAGGGTAACCTACTAGGCTTCAACGTGTCTATGCCCTCCTCTCCTAGTTGCAAGTTATAAGATAGAGGTCTAATAAGAATAACGAATACTCACCATCCTAAAAATAAATACTTGGAACTAATTAATTCAGTTGACCATTTGAGGTCCCTATCGGGTCATTACACGAAACAAAAATCTACAATGTAGAGATCAAATGATCACTGTATAATACTTGATATCCCCGGTCCATTTTATTACAAGACGCAAGAATTATTTCACATCTAGGGTGATAGCTATGTTTAAATAAGAGTCGCACAATAGATTTATACAACCATGTAAAGAGAGTATGAAACCAAGACCCTTAAGCACCTTACAATCCCATTTTATTGTATTGGAAACCACCATTGTGTCTATTTTGATCATAGCTTAGGGAGACATTTGCTTTTCTAGCATATTTGTGTACCAATTCATGGAGCTAATAGAATATTATCTTGAACATTATTCTCTTTCACTAAAGCATTTTGATCCAAACCTCAACCAAATCGGTCAACACAAGTTCCAAACTTGCAATCTTTCTACCAACATATTTTACATAAATTTATATTACTTATTATAACATATTTATATGCCCATGAGATTGTAGTATAGTTGGCATCAAGGTATTTTGAGTGTGTCTCTTGACCTTTGATTTTTGGGACGAGTCATAAAGGAAGTATTTTTCTTTGCACTCTATCTATAATACCATTATTCAATTACAGGTGCAACTACGCCGAGTAGGTGTAACTCGTTGAGTAGTATAAGAGGCGACCATGTTACAACTTGGCTAGATTTATATAAAATCTGCTTCAAGCTCGTCAAGTTTGTGTAATTTAGGCTTAAGCTCAAACTTGGATATATTTTACTTGGATTGGATCTCATATCGAACGAAAATCGATAATATTTTTTTTTTTTTGGCTCAAAAATTTAAACTTCAATGCTATAATCAAAGTATTTTTCTTAGGCATTACACTAAAGAAACAATAGCTGGAATGGAGTTTTGTTAAAGTTTAATGATAATGTCACATTTCACATTAACAAAAGAATGAACTAATCGAGTCGAACCAAATTAATCTACTGAGATGCTTTAAAATTGATTCGTGATCGGCTCAAACTCGAGGCAACTCGATCTTGAGTCATGCTTTGACCGGGCTGAGCCCTAATACGTAAGCTGGCCCGGTTTAATTATGACCCTACTTCCGGTAAATAAAAATAAAAATAAAACAGGTTCGCAGCAAGACCGAGTTTTCCCCGGTTTTCAGCAGGAACCCGGTCCGGTGTCGTCCCAACTGCGAGTCAGCCAGCTACACGTATTCTCCTCCTTCGATCACCTACTAGTCAGTTGGACGACCTGTTGGAGATTGGGGCAGTCTCTCTCTCTCTCTCTCTCCCCTTCTCTTCAATGCTCGTTACAGTACATATGATTTCCGTCAACAAACTCCATTTTTGATTTGATTCGATTGGTTGGCCATAGGTTCTCTCTCTCCTATGGCCTCCGATTCCGTCTCCTCTTCTTCCTCCTCCGATTCCGACTCGGCCTATGACTCAGCCGCTGATCAAAACCCTAACCCTAGCCCTTCCGACAAGCCGATCAACCATGAAGACGCCATTGATGGTCAATTGATGAGCTCTCTCACATTGAATGGCCCAAACGACTCCGTCAATCATGAACAAGAAGCGCCGTCTGTGCCCCCTGTGGGCGTCGTTGATGCTAATGCATTGGCCGGCGAAGAGAGTGATCGGACTGTAATGGCGGAAGTTGGGGTCCGGGAAGAGGAGGAGGAGGGCCACAGCAGTGAGGCAGTGGTGATGGAGGAGAGAGAAAGTGACTTGGGATTTGGTGGTGGTCGTGGTGGTGATGGCGATGGTGAAGTGTGGAGGCTGAATTCAGAGCTAGAAGGGGATGCCCCAGAGAGTCCTAGTAGCAGTGGATATGCTGGAGAGAGGGGTACCACTAGCGCGAGTAGTGCATGTGGGACTGGAGAGATTGGGGAGGATGAAATTTGTGAAGTGAGAGCTGGCGATTTCGTCAACGGCGTAGTGGATTCACAAGCTGTCTGGACACCTGGGAAACGCCACGTCGATGAGGTGAGTCGCCGATTTAGTTCGTTGTCCATTTTAGTTGTTTCAACTTTCAGCATTCAATATTACTATTGGTCTGGAGCAAATTCCTATTTTGCATTGCTGAAATGTGATCAAGAATGTCTTTTGAAGATTGTATTTAGTAGATGAGCCTATTATGAGATCCCAGGTCCACTGTTACACGACTAAGGAATTTAGTGCTTGTAGATCACTTTATGTTGAAACTTGAAAGAATTAGGCTGGAGAGTAAAATGATGGGCAACGATCCAGGAGGAAACCTTGCTAGGGAACGGAAGGAAATCAGAAGAAAAGCAATAGCACTTGAAATTGAAATTAGGTCATTGAAGTGGGATGGAGAGATGACTTTAAAGAAATGGGCAGCAGTGTGCACGATGTGACTTAGAAATGTTGATTATTAGTAAGATCTACCAACTATGGTACTCTATTCAGTATGGAATTTGGAGCTTTTAGCATTGTGCATGCTGCTTGCATGTGTCATGGTTGAGATATTCTGCTTTGGATGTTTGACAGTGGGGGTCAATTGGCACGTGCTACTTCCCTTTCACTATGAAGCTCTAGATACTATCATCCGGTGGCTTCCACCTGCTCGGACTTCTCTTTTACAATATGCAGCAGGTGTTCTTCTATATTTAGAGCAACGCTTGGGACTTTACCCGGAAACAGTCTACAGAAATACTTACGAAATAGTTGGTTCAAATTCAATACAAAGGAAGATTAGTATTCCACTGAGATATGACTAGTTGACTATAGATTACTGCGTTTATGTGGTTATTAATGCGTACTATCTAAATAAATTGTGTATGTCAGTAAGTTTCCTTATTTTTTCTTCAAATCTTCAATAAAGAAACAGTGTGATTAAAATGAAACATCTAATATAGTGCAGCTAAATGGTTTAGTGTGCATGCATGAAGGAAGAATGGCGCTATGGTAGAGTTACTTCCCGAGTGCACACACACTATATGATGACAACCTGATGATCAGTTTTCAGACAATTGGTGTGCACCTTTGTTAGCTTGGCACATGCATATTTTGAAGATTGCTTAATTTAATGTAACACCACTTGCTTAGACTGGTTTAGTTTAGTGACATGTGGCTGCACATTTGTTAGCTTTGCACTTGTATGGGTATTATTGGAGATAGTGACCATGAATGACTTGGAATTTAGGATATGAAAGCCAAAAGTGGTATTATCCTTGACAAGGTGCTTGTGCTGTCAAAAACAGGTTGGAACTAGAGCTAGATGGCTTCACATGGTTAAACTTTGCTATGACCTGTGGTGCCTCATAGTCACTATCTGTACTGCTAAAAGCCATGATATTGGTCTTTTTGTAGTGAAGGTCTTATAGAAAACAAGAAATAACAAAGTCTGTGTTACACAGAGTCCTCATTTCACCTCAAGTATTTGTTGCACGTTCTAATGTGATTATAGATTCGTGACTCTTCTTTTAAGATTGGAATCATACAAATCGTAGTAAAACGATGTAGCCAAAGGCCTTAAGCCTTTGTTGCATGTTGATATTCCCTGAGTTTTATGCTGAGCACCTTAGCCCAAATACTGAATGGAAATATGGGTAAAAACTTCTACCAGTCACATTGATGGTTGCTTTAGATCAGCATAACGCTATGTTTCAGTCGTGGTTGTTGGCTAGCATGATGTTGAAAATTGTATTGCCAACATGTTAGCCTATACAAGAAGAGACTTGGATTGAAATCAAGCCATTTGTGTGAAAATTGAAGTAGTATTGCCATAAATATGAGTGGTGTGGTTTACATGCCGTAAATGAGGATAACTAAAGCATTTAAGCAGAGAGTAACAACGGATAAAAAATGTACAATCTGTTGGAGGGCCTGATAAAAATCGCATGGGTGTTATTGAATTTGTGGGGATCTCGCTTGCTGGACTTTGGCAAAAACGTGTGCATAATTTATTAGGATCATTTATTAAATTTAAGGTGGTGGAAGATCTATGCAAAAATAAGGATAGTTACTAATGTTGGAGGTTATAACACCATCTCATGGAAATAACACTATCAGTGCTATGCAGTGGATAGAGTTACTGCATCGTCTTGTGTTTTTGTGGGGATTGTTTTTCATTAATTGCTTTAACTGATTTCCTATGTTTCTCATATAAACCCATCAACAAGATAGATCTTTGTTATGAACTCAAGTTTTGTCCTTACATGTGTATGTTTTCTCGGCCATGTTAGAAGCAATTATTGTATAAATGCAGGATGATGCATCTATGTCCTGGAGGAAAAGAAAAAGCACTTTTTCATTCTTAGTCACTCTGGTAAACCCATATATTCCAGGTATGTGTTCTGCCCTAACGTTGTAATGTTATGATGTTCTACTTTGGTTCTAACGTGATTTCTTACGTGGCATGGGTTTGTTTTCATAATTGGTTTCTATGTCCTAAAAGGTATGGGGATGAGCATAAGCTAGCTGGGTTTTCAGCAACACTGCAAGCTATTATTTCTTTTGTTGAGAATGGGTATGTCATTGTAGCGAGCAGATTTAATGATTTACTTGTAGCTTAGGAGCATTTATCTATCCTTATCTATTTTTGTCTTGTCTAAGAATCATCATTTTTTAAAATTGAAAATTTCTCAGAGGTGATCGTGTGAAGTTGGTTAGGGCTGGAAAGCATCAGGTTAGCATTTTATTGCTGTTATGTTCTCGACTCCAATTCTTTTTCTTGGGCGATTTTTCCCCCTTTTTTTCCTGCCTCAGACAAATTAAATCATTCTCTATAACATTTCACTATTTTTATGCTCTATAACATTTATTAAATTGTCCTTGTATGACTTCATGACATAATCTGTTTACAGTTATGTTTTATCACTGCATTGCATCATTCTATTTGTCATCAAACTTTCATTAACTCTTATCTAGCATCCCCAGACAAAAAAGGGTAGCTTTCCACCAATGTTGATTTAATAAAGCTATGGAATTATTCTTTTAATTCTCGATGCTTCTATATTTTTACTTGCATTATTGCATCTTGAGAATATGTGTATGTTAGTTGTGGCATTTTGTGTTTGCTGGATGTCATACCACATTAGAGTTGTTCGCATGAGGAAGCCACCAAACTTGGCTACATATGTTTAATTACTAATATCAATTTCAGATAATGGAGTTTAATAGTCATATGGTGATATGGTCATATGGGACGTGAACCACCCTCTTTCACTCTGTTGAAACTACTTCCACTCTACTTTGCTTCTTACCTGCTCTAAGTATACTTTTTCCATATCAATTAATACAACTCTAAAGGAGAAACTTGCTGGAAAGTTTACTCATTATCAAAGCTCTAGGCTGCTGGATCTTACATCTACCGTTCCTGTGAAGTAGTTTTCTTCTGTGAGAGACATGTAAAGCTACATGAAGGGAGTTAAGCGGGGTGTTTTTGCAGATCAGTGAGATTGATCTGTTCATTTATAGTGGCTGGTTTTTGAACGTGATTTGGCAGGCTGTAAAATTTGTTTTGTCGATATGCGCACGTGTGTTGGTAACCTACATTTGATATGTTTGTTTTTGCAACTTTTTAGCTTCTGTTGCAGAGATCTAGTGTGAAATGCCAAATAACCTTAAGCAGGCAATAGTGTAGCGATGGTTGGAGGGGCAAATGTCAGGATCCCACCTAGAATTGCTCATTGACTATACTTTGGATTGGAAGTGTAAGATTGGATTGAGAACGATAACATAAATTCCAATGATAATCAACATTGGCATTTTATCAAATACGCCCACATTTAGTAAGCAGCATGTAATAAATTGAAAACTACATTTGTAAAGAAAATAAGAGAACACTAGCATCCCAATTGAATTATTTCAAATTTGAACTAGAAACTAGATCATTATAATTAAACACGTGATTCTAGTTTACAGTTTATAGGTTTCTTGTAGGAATGATGTTTAGGATTGTAATAATGGTGCTACCGTCCATTCTATTTTGTTTTGTAGGATCAGAAGATTCTGTAAAACTTGTATTCTGTTAGAGATTGGATGAGTTATCAAATTATCATGCTCTGTACCCCAGAATCACCTATGATCGAGATTGTGACTTTGATAGCCATGTGTTCCGTAATTTGGTATCTGCATGATGTGGTTTGTGTTTAATGGTACAAAATAAATCATGCTTGTCTAGTCTTTTGCGTCCCATCAACTACTACTATGTTTTTCAGGTGGTTTTCCTTGTCAAAGGACCTATTTATTTGGTTTGCATCAGCTGTACAGAGGAACCATTTGAGTCTTTAAGGGGACAGTTGGAACTGCTTTATGGCCAGGTAGCTGTTCTTTTCTTCTACTATCTTTCTTTTCTTGTATAATCTACTCCTTTCTGACTATTTCCCAATTAACATTGTGCACACAGATGATCCTTATCTTGACAAAGTCGGTGAACAGATGTTTTGAAAAGAACCCAAAGTTTGACATGACTCCTTTGCTTGGTGGCACAGATGTTGTTTTCTCGTCTCTCATCCATTCCTTCAATTGGTTTGTTCCTCTCATCACTGTTGGCCTGTAGTTTCTGTCGAACTTTAAGAGATATTTTCTGTGTTTGTCTATTTGCGCTCATCCTTCTACCTTTCTTCTGATTCCCTTATTTTTTTCCTGGTCGTTCTTTTTTTGTTTTGGTTTCCTTTTTTGGGGGGTGTTGGCTTTTAAGTCAAATGACCGGTGTAGTCCATGTTTTCGATGACTCTCCTTGTTCTTTAATGTGATTCTTAAAGAGAGGATGCATACTGTAAGGTTAAATGATTATGTGCTTGAGTCATTGGCTAATGGACAACTGCTTGAACCCCTCCTGCGAACTTGGATGTAAAAAATGACCATCCACTTCTGATTACTTGTTATTCTGAATTTTTTCATTTTAATGGTTGTTTTGAAAGTGAAACCAGTACTGGCGACTGATCATATTGACAACAAGATGTGGTGGCATTTAAGACTGACTGATAGTGATAATTGAACTCCTGTAATGCAATCACTTGGAAGAAGGGATATCATTGATCTCCAATTAGCTTTTTTTTTTTTTAAAATTCAATTTGTTGACTGTAGTGGGTGTATAAATTCTGTATATGGATGGACTTGGAGGAGTCTAATTTTCTCTTCATCTTTGACTAGGAACCCGGCCACTTTTCTTCACGCCTACACTTGTCTTCCCCTTGCTTATCCGACTAGGCAAGCTGCAGGTGCCATACTGCAAGATGTTGCTGATTCAGGAGTCTTATTTGCGATACTGATGTGTAAACACAAGGTTTTATTGATTTTGTTGAGCGGCTCCTCCTTTGATCACACAGTCGTTTAATGAGGGTTTCATTTCATGTAGCTAATTATCTACGACTGCAGGTGGTTAGCCTTGTCGGGGCACAAAAGGCGTCGCTTCATCCAGATGATATGCTGCTGTTGTCAAACTTCGTGGTGTCATCTGAGTCATTCAGGCAAGCACATTGGAGTTGATACTCTATCATTTGATTGCATGCTTTTATGGATTACTTTTCTTATTGATTTAAGAAATAGGCAATTAAGTACTTGATGATTCCCTTGTTGTGAGGTCCATATCAGGTTTCAGAAGAAATACTGCTTTTGATATGAAACAGTAGCCTTTGTGCTCCATGCTGTGGGTTTCATTTGGGGTTTGAGAACGAAGTTATGTTTTTGATATGAAACATTTCCCTTTCTATCAGAAGCTAGTTCTTAATGATGGCTTTTTGCATTTCGCCAATCAGAAAATTTACAATTTGAAATTTATGTCGATTCCTTAATTTAGGAGAGACAGAGACTCAATGCCACTGAAATTTTGTATAGATTCCCTATATAAAATTTTCTCAACTTAATGACGCTGAAAATTTAGGGACTACCATTCTGGGGCATCAATGAGATTAGGTCTTACAAACATAACACCCCCCCAAAAAAAAAGAAGGAAAAAAGAAATAAGAGACTGAAAAGGAAACAAAAAAATTGTGCTGCTTACTTTGTATGATTCTGTGTTTATTTCAGAAGGAAATGAAATGACTACCCCCCTCCCAACACCCACACACACTTGGGGAAATGGAGAAAGACGAACTCAGAAATAGGGGCAAGATAGACAATAATTTCTCCTAGGAATTCCTGAATACTAGATAAAATCAAGCAGGAGGAAGGGTTAGAGACCCTGAAATCCCACTTAAGGGCTGCTTAAGAGAATCCTTGCCTTTGAAAACAAACAGTTCAGGTTTCCGGCTTCAAAGTAAGACACTCTCAAGGTACTACGAACATAACTGATGCGGATAAAGTCAGTATTGTATTTAATGTGAATGCTTATTACTCTAGCTCTCTTTACAATAAAACGGAGAAGATGATGTCAGCAACCAAACTTTGCTTTTATAGACGACTGACTTTGTAATACAAGATATATTTTTAAAATTCTTACTGCTGGAAAATTTCTGAAGTTTCTGATGTGGTGGTTAAGAATATCTCCAACTAAGAGTATGAAGAAATGAAAATATGATCTAAACTATGTAATATAGTGAGTTTATTTTTTTTTTCATTTATTTCATTTAAATTGGTCTGGCAACAGAATGCATTGCTATATGCTTTTGTTTTTTAACTGCCATTTATACATAACTAGATGGGTATTCAGTCATCTGAGATATAACATTATCAATAGCAAGAGGACCTCTCCAGGCATGCAATCATCTGCCTATTGAGGTATAAGCTTCAGATGAATGTAGCCTTACCTCTTGGATTCTGGGAGGCATTTTCCATAAGACTTTTAATCAGAATGGCACACATTAGGTTATATTTAACAACCTTTACAAATCAAATGACTGGTTGTCTTTGGATTGAGTCAATAATCGCCCAAAGTTAAAATTTTATTTCATGTGGAATACACAGACATGGATAGCATTTTGCCCTTGTTAACAAGAACGAATACCGATTGATTCTTCACATATATAAAGTCCACTTTGGAATTTTTTTCAAAGAATTCTACTTAGTGATTCAGTTATTTCTGTTAATGAGATGATGGTTTTCTTGCACAATATTGTTATACTTTAGTACTCAACAATTTCCCTCTTCCCCCGTTCTTCTGGTTTGCTGTTTGATCTTTTATTTACTGCAGTGTTACTTTTCATGTTGGCTACATGCAGGACATCAGAGTCTTTCTCTCCAATTTGCTTGCCAAGATATAATCCCATGGCCTTTCTGTATGCATATGTCCATTATCTGGATGTAAGTGCGTTGCTCGTAGAAGTTTATGCTTGTTGCAAGTTTGTGGAACTGCGATTCTGTATAATGTCCTCATTGTTCATCTTAAACGCACTGCTTAGCATTTTCTGTTTTATTTTGCATTATCAAGTTTAGACTGCAATATCCAGAATTCTTTTGCCTGAAAAATGACGTGACATCATATCTGAGGTGGCATTCTGATTAAATTTTGTCAGTTGTGCACTCTCACAAGTTGATGTTAAGTTTGCATATTGCTGAATCATGCTTGGAATGAAATTTCTCTGCATGTCCAGTTAGGTTGTTTCAAGTTTATATGGTAGCAAATGTTGTTTGTACTCTATAGTGTTGTGAATCTCATTTGGGAAGATTTCTATAATAGAATCGATAGGATGGAATAGACCTACATTATACATGAATTTGCCTGACTGCATGTATGTTAAATTATCTGCTCATCATATTTAAAGTGTCCCTAATACTTTGGTTTGTGGCAGGCTAATACATACTTGATGTTGCTTACCACAAGTTCAGATGCCTTTTACCATCTGAAAGAATGCAGGTATGTATCATTTGCATCTTTAAAATTGGATGAGTGTATATTGAACAGTTACTCTTAGCTTTGTTTTTGGATTTCAGCCTATTGAAACTGTAGAGAAAATCATTATTTTGCAAACCCAGAATCTGGATAATTATGTTTCGTTGACTTTTGTTTTGGATTATACTTTTGCCTTGTTGAAGAGGACTTCCACATCCTAATTTGGATTTTCTTCTTCTCTCGGCAAGATAGCTTTATCTATCGCCGAGGGGGAGAAGCTAGTGAATTAGTACTGTTGCAGAACTTATGATTTATCAACTCTCTTCCTCCAATGAGATGAAACCTGTTGGTTGGAATTGAAAGTCTTTCTTGTTTGCATAAAGAATTATTGATGATATTGGAAGTCATGTGTAAGATGTTGCTCTCCTGTTTGTGATTGGATAAATTTTTGCTTATTCCAGGTTACGTATTGAGGCTGTTCTTCTGAAGTCGAATGTACTCAGTGAGGTGCAAAGGTCTATGTTAGATGGTGGGATGCATGTTGAGGATGTACCTGTAGATCCATCTCCGCGATCTGGCTCTGCTTCTCCTCATTTAGGTCAACATTCTCCTGAGAGAGTGAGGGAAACATACACTGGTGGTCCCTGTGGACTTTGGCATTTCATGTATCGTAGCATTTATTTGGATCAGTATGTGTCATCAGAGTTCTCATCTCCAATTAATACACCACAACAACAAAAAAGGTTAGCACTGGAATTTAGGCGTGAGGGCATTTAAACTCTGAATTTGAGAGTGCTGCTGGCTCAACTATGAATTGCTCTGTTGCAGATTATATAGAGCTTACCAGAAAATATATGCTTCAATGCATGATAAAGGATTCGGCCCCCACAAGACTCAGTTTAGGAGAGATGAGAACTATGGTAAATTATATATTATTTCTAAAAATCTTGTCTTGGACAATTTTGGTGTAGCTGTACTCATGGAAGTCGAGGCTTGATTTGATCCCCACATATTCTGATTATGCGTTTCAATATATTGCAGTCCTCCTTTGCTGGGTCACGCAAGATTTTGAACTTTATGCAGCATTTGACCCACTTGCAGACAAGGTATAGTTACTTTCATTCGTCTAGTAAAAGATGAAGCATGTTATAGAGTTATATATCATCTGTTAGCTGTTTTCAGACGTTGGTGAGGTGATTTAGATGTTTCATGCCATTCTGGTGCTATATTGCAACTTTTTTTCAAAGTTATGTTGTATGTTATTGCTGCGATCATGCTGCTACTTGTCAGCTAGATGAGTCAACTTTGTTGACGCTGACTACAATAGTTGCTCAGAGGAGGAATATGCATCTATGTTGTAGATTTTGATCTTAGGTCCAAAGAAACAATCTCTTTGCAGTCCAGGGCCGAGGCCCCTGGTTATACCTGTGTCCCTGAAGATGTATATTTAGCTCCATTCTACTCATAAATATATTGCTTCTTCTGTTATATGGGGGAAAGAGTGTTGTAGTTGGAGGTAAGGAACAAGGTACTTTTGAGTCTAGTGTGTGCTGATTGCTATAATTCTCCCTGTTAAAATGGGTTGTATTTTTCACTGCATTTTTGCTATCTATGTTCTCTGCCCCCCTTTTTCCTGTTTGGCTGAGGAGAATGCAGGATGGCTTTCAATTGAATGGAGTGCCTGTTGTTTTTCTTTGTTTTATCTGATCATAATGTTTGGGAAATCTTTTGTAGACTCCTTAAATTTAGTTGATGGATGGCTATCAAAATTGTTGTATGCTTGAAAATTTTCCAGCTTGAAATTTTCGTTGAGATAAATTGAACAAAGTCATTGACGACAACTATGAGCTATACCTGCATTCAGCGCCTTTTCAAGGGAAATTTGATGGGTTTCCATTTTCTCATATGTATTTTGCCAATCAAACAATATGAACAACTTTGTTTGGCTAGAATCCATCTCGTTTCCGTAACTAAGGATGGAAACTTCATGATATTTAAAGATATATGACAATAGCATATGATTCATTTTTGTTGCCAGTTGTAGTTAATTTATTTTGATTGTGATGATGTGGATTTGTAGGCTCTGGCGATTAGGGCATGCAATCGTGTTTGCCAGTGGGTAAAAGATGTGGAGAATGAGATTTTCTTGCTGGGAGCAAGCCCCTTCTCTTGGTGATTTTTTTTCTCCTCACCAATTTTAATACTTGTTGGTTTCCTATTTGAGTTATAGATTCTTCTTTTCTCCCCCTCCCCCTTCCCCCTTCTGTTCAGTTGGATCTAATAAAAATCCCACTTTATTTTTTTGTTTCTTTTTGTTTTTGTTTCCCCTCACAAGTGGGTGTTGTATCTTCTTGATATAGTTTTCCTAGTACATACATAGTGCTATAGGCAAATAGATAGCTGAGTTTATTTGTTAGCATGTGATATATTTGTAACCTCGGCTTCTACAACAGTCTTAGACTCTAGAAATGAGTCTCAGTCTTACGGAGTATGTTGCATTCTTGCTATGCTTCTTATTTGATTCTGTTTTCGTACATTTTGAGTTGTGTATGGGAAATAATGCATACGTGCTGTTGATTACTGCCTGCTGATGGCGGCTGAGGGGCAAATCGCCGAAGATTGTCTGGACACTTACAATTCCTTGTAAGCAATTATTTTAGAAGATAGTCCATACCATAATGCTTTGCCTTCAGGACAAGATCAAAGGGTACTGGGATTCAGGCAATGGTTATACGATGGTTATGGGACTGCAGTCCTGGGGCGTAAGTTGGCCTTTCTTTCTTTTCTTTATTTGGGGGCTCGTAGACAGGCGAAAATGTGGGGGTTTTGGGGATTCAAGAAAAAGGGGGTTGTGTATCTAGGATTACCTTGTTCCTTGCAAGGTAGTCTCAGGACTATGTTATAGTGGCTGGATTCACCTCTGGAACTGAGAGTTGAAGTTGGTGAGTCTGTGGAGAGGCAACACTGGTGTAAGGATCGGTGCTTGCTCCTCTTCTCAAGGGCCCGGTAAATTGAATAAAGCCAAGTTGTAAAGGCCGTTTTCAGCTGTTGGTGCATAATAGGTTACACACCAGCACTTGAGTGGAGTTCTAATGACATGTTGATCTTGTTCATCTCAGAATGTGGAATAAGTTGTCTCTGGTTAAGAACTTCCATCAGTTCTCAATCATGTGGGCACTTCCCTCCTCCCCCTCTCCCCTTTTGGGTTTAGATGAGTCGTAAAGTATAGTACTATACAATTACAATACAACAAGACAGGGAGGAATCTGAGCCCGAGACCTTATATAACTAGGGGCCAATCTTTATACTTAATATTGATGAAGCTAGGAAACGAAGGCAAACTCTGGTTCTTCTTATTGTGGCCTGTAGGGGTTTCAAATGCGAAGAATGACATAAAATGACATGGATAAATTATCCAATATAAAATAATACAATTTGTAATAAAACAAAATACTCTCTTTGTTTTTGAAAAATCGTTTGTCTACGTCCTAGGCATTTTTTATATTTAACACTATATGTTTCTTATAGTTCTTACGATATTGATAAAAAGTTTAAAACTAATTCTAAAATAGGCCTCAAGAAATGATAAATAATAGTACTTGCAGATCACGAATCTGTCGGACATTTTAGGGATATCTCGTGTAGCAGGAACAAGTAATGTATATAAATTATATCATAAATTCGTGTTTACAGATTCAAATTGTACTATGAATTTTCTTTTTTAAATTATGCCATGTTATCGAATTAATAATCCTAAATCCATAAGTATTGAGCAATGTAGGTTGAAGGGGGCGCTTCATAGTAATTTTTTTAGTAATTGTTATCTTTTTTAAATTGAATAAAAAAATTCAATTGAAATCCAAATAAAAAACTAAATATTAACATAAAATAAATAAAAATGCTTCTTATTCATCGCCTTTAATGTGACATTTAACAAAATCGTTATTAACTAATAATAACAAGATGAAGGCCAAAAATGAATGGAAGATATAAGAGTACAGTAAAACAAATGCTATTACCAAAAATAGCCTTATATTGATTGCAATTTTCTGTTGATTCGAAATTAGGAAATAAATTAGGTAAAATAAAAAATGCTTGATGATGATCATTAAGTAATAAACACATGAAGGAAAAAACTAAACAGATCGTCGCCTGAGAGATTCGAACTCTCGCGGGGAAACCCCATGTACTTAGCAGGCACACGCCTTAACCACTCGGCCAAAGCGACGATGTTGCAATACATTGAAAAGTAAATGCTATATAGTTGTTCTTAAAAAGTAGTTTACTTTTCACTTAGGAGCTTCCTCACAATAAAAGCCATGGTGATTAGTATATATAATAACATTTGTAGACCTCTCTATTAGGTGGGTTGTCTAGCTCATACCTATGATTCTTGTTTTTTTTTTTGTTGTTGTTTGTAATCTCACCTGGTAAAATTGCCTAGAAATTCAACCTAAACCGTTTAGCTCCATACTCCACTCGACGCATTAAATAACCGAATTGAAGTCCACCGAAAATTAAAATTGATCGAACTAAGTAAACCTTTTTATCTCGTGCACAAGATAAGCTTATCGGATTATAAATTTGATGACCCAAAGTCAATCCAAGCCGAAAATAAAATAACAAAATCAAATTGAATCTCGATAACTCGAATATGAACTAATCTGTACACAACCCAAATAACCTGTTTGCTAAGTATAATCTCACATGATAGACGTGCCGATTTGGCTATCAAATGAACTTCCCCGCTTCTCTACGTTGTGCTTCTCTTCTCTACCCGGACATATGCAATTGAATTTCCCCGCTTCTTCAATGCTCAAATTCCGCAGCAATGGCGCTCAAAGTTTCTCTCTCCTCCATGGTTTGGGGCGCCTTTTTCTCTACTCTACATCCTCCGGAGCTGAATCTTCTCGTTCTTTTATCAATTACTTGGTCGATTCTCTGGGCTTCTCTGAGCAACAAGCTACCTCCGTGTCAACCAGGCTGACTCGGATCCGGCCTCTTCGGCGAGTAAAGAGTGATTTTGATTCAATTGGCAAAGCTCATTCAATCGTAAATTTCTTCAAGAAAAATGGATTCGACCAATCCCAGATTAGAAGTGTCGTCCTCTTTAACCCTCGAGTTCTACGCTCTATTCCTGATAAAACCCTAAAACGCAAAGTTGATTCCCTTCGGGAATGGGGTTTATCTCGACCCATTATCCCACAGGTTGCCTCTGTGATTCCTCTTCTCATGTTCAAATGCACGAATTCTGATACTATGATCGCACTACAAACCTTGAAGGAATTCCTGGGCTCTTATGAGGATGTGATTCGTCTTCTTATTAGATCGCAAGGTGCTTCAATTCACCGTCTTTCTACTGTTCTGATGCCCAATGTTGCTCTGTTGCTCAATTATGGAATTCCCACGGAGTCAATTCGGAAACGCGTACTTAAGAGACCCCGCTGCTTTCTCCAGAGAACCGTATATTTTGAGGATATCTTGATCAGGGTTGAACAGAAACTGGGGATTCCTCGGGGCTCAGAAATGTTCTTGTATGGTGTGATTTTGCTTGGCAGCCTTAGGGAGGAGACAATTCACTCTAAATGTCAAATCTTTAAGAGCTTTGGATGGACGGAACCGGAAATCAGAGATCTTATCAGGCGACAACCCTTTTGTGTGGCGTCATCTGAAGCAAGGATCAAGAAGTCATTGGAGTTTTTAATGAAGGAGCTCTGTTATGAGCCTCATTTTCTAATATCGAATGTTCATTTGTTAACCTGTAGCCTAGAGAAGCGGATAATTCCGAGACATAAAGTCTTGCTAGTGTTGGAGGAGAAAGGCTTGATTAGGAAAACTCCATCTCTTGGCACCCTAACCCGCTTCACTGAGGCAATGTTCTTGAAGAAATTTGTCCTGCCATTTAAGGAGGTCCATCAAGTTTATGCGGAGTCTACTGCTCAACCCGTGGAGCTGCTAACTCAAGGGAATGCGGACACTCATTCCTAAAGTTTATTTCTGAAGGATAAGTCCGTAAGTGCTTAAATTAGTCTATGATCTTTGAATTATCAACGTCAGTATTTCCATTAAAAAACTAGTAATAGGATACTGCTCTTGAATGATAAGGTCAATTTTGAAAACTAGTTATGCTTTTGAATTACCAACTTCAGTATTTCTTTTTCTTCTGTGATGTTGTAGAACATGTTGCGAATGGAAATTTTGCGTGTTTGATTAGGTCAGTTTGACCATTTTATTGGAAATACATCATATACAAGTATGTAACTGACCAAATGGATTTCGAAAGAATGATCAAATGGATTTCGAAAGAATGATCAAATGTATTTCGAAAGAATTAAGATTTTGGGTTCGGTGGTTTATGCAAAAAGATGCTTGTTTCTATGTTTAGATATTGTCATGTAAACCTGTGCTTTAGAGATCCCTTATGTCTTCTATGCATGTTACTATCAGAGCGAATGACCGCTGTCATCTTTACTTGTATTCCTTGGAAAAATGGAAATTTTGCAAGACTAACAAGGCTCTTTTAGAAGTGTTATAGGTTGCCATCAGATGAAGATATTGTTTTGTCTTACAAGCTGTTTGAATTTAGGCCTGCTTCTCTAAATGGACCATGTAACTGGTGGTGTCTCTCTCTCTCTCTCTCAAAATGGGATTGTATCCAGCAAGCTCGATGTAATAAACACCGTTAAACAGACCAACTGCTCTTGCCTTCTAGATTAAGTGCTCTTTTATATGGCGTGAAATAAACCATTTAAACTATGGTAGACAATTATAAACAGAAACAGACACTATTTTATTACTCACCACTCCCATACAACCGAAAGGAAATGTTGACAAGATTGACATAGCTTCCACAGAAGTGTAGTTCTGTCATTATGAATTAGCTACAATAAAATATTTGGGAATATGAACACCTTCCCAAGATGAGAGGACTCGAATTAATTTCTGTGGTCTGCTTCACTTAGTATCAAAAGTTGGGTTAATGGCTAAGATTAGTTTTAAACAGCAAGTCTCACCTAGGTTTGTGCCTCATGACACTCAAGTGGAAGCAAATTCTTAGGCTTATTGAGGTTTATACCTTGTATGTGCCTTGGGTCAGCACAAGCCGATTTACTTGCACTCCCCTTAAATAACAATGGATATCTAATTCTATAGGGAGATTTAGGCCCAAATGGTCTTGCGAACGCCATCATTTATATAGCTGGACATGCATATTTAAGCATTAAAGCTGCTGGTTACTGAAAGAGATTTTCCTCTCTACAAATTGATCGGTGCATTATGCTCATGATGTAATCTGTAGTGACGTCAAACATATTTCACTATGAACCCTAATGCATGGTGTTTCAGTCGGCTGTAGTGATACTTTTCTGGTATCTATGTTGCTCTGTTCCAAAATTATTGAATTCTAATGGAGTCGATCTGAACATGCACACTTAACCGATCCTGGCCCTTTCTAAGGAATACCAAATATTTTGAGGATATATTGGTTAAGGTAGAAGAACAATTGGGGATTCTTCACGACTTGATAATGTTCTTGTATGCTGTCCATTTGATAGGCAGCTTTGCTGCGGAGACTATCAACTCTAAATGTCAAGTGTTTAATGGATGGACTGAATTGGCAATTTGTGGTAATATCTTTCCATAATTTGGATAGTTGAAGAAGACAAGTTTGGACTATTTAGTTAGCTTGAATTACAATGGACTTAAACAAAATGCCTCTCTTTGAATCTACGGTCTAACAGAACCAGTCTTTCTATAAATTTTGCAATTGCAATTCAAGGGCAAGCCTGCTACATTAGACACCTCCACATTCTACATGACGGCAGGACTTTCAGGATATAGATTTAGATTTGGATTTGGATTTTATCATATAACAACCTTATTGCTTGTTGTTCTTTGGAGCAAGATTGAGAAGTTTTGAAGTTTTCATGAGTGAGCTTGGTTATGAGCCTGCGGTCTTAATAGCAAAAGTTTGTTTGTTAACATATCGCCTAGAGAGGCTGATAATTCCAAGACATAGAGTCCTACTGGTTGTTGAAGGACAAAGGCTTGATTAGTGGTAATTACCCATTTGATTGTATTACCAGAATGTGTGAAGCTTGTTCCTGAAGAAGTTTATGCATAGTGCACTGGTCACCCTGCATAGCTGGTAACTCTGTGGAAAGTGGATACTCACTCCCAAAGATGGAATTAGCTTGTGATATTTGGATTATCAACTTCAACATTTCTAATGAAACGTCTGTACTGCTCTCGAATGATTATATCTTCTCTCTCAAATGATGATGTTGGAAGATCTCAGCTACCTTTTCCCCCAAAATTGGTGTGTACAATTAATTCAGGTGGACCATTTTTTGGAAGTTCATCACAGAGAACTGACGTTGAGTAATTTAGTTAAATGGATCTCAAAATATTGAGGTGTGGGCTCCTGTAAATCTGTGGATGTGTGAAGCGATTTTTTTCCTCTCTTTTATGCATGTTGATTATTGGAGTTAATTATCCTGTCTTCTATACAGTGGTGGAGCTATTTGTATGCCACGGGTGTCCCGGGACACCCTTGGCAAAAAAAATTTGTTAAAATTTATGTTTAAAAATCTTAAAAAATTTATAAAAATGTTAAAAGAGACACCTATAAAAAATAATAATACTTATAAAATTCAAGAATATTAAAAAAGGGACTCCCTTAAATATATTTATTAGCTCCGACACTGCTTCTATACTTGTAATCCTCAGAAAAATGAAAATCGTGCAAAACAAATAGTGTCTAAAGAAGTATTATAAGTTGTCCCTTGGGAAAGGTCCAGATCAGGTGAAGATTTGGGATTTCGGTCATCTTTCCAGCTGTTTGAATGTTTGAATTTAGGCCTGCTATTGTAGATCAATCTTGTAATAGAGGATGTTCAATGTGGGGATCGCTTTTCAGGGATGAGTACGAGACTTGCGGTTAGGCTCAGTTGAACCCTAGTGGAATTTGTTATGTTTCTCTTGTTGTGGGGGAATCCGAATGCCAATATAGCGAGATTTGAACTTAAGTCCCTGGTAAAGATTCAGAAAACTTTATTGGTGAGTGACCCCCACTTAAGTATCTGTATAATTTACTCTTAGGTAGCTAAATCCCAAACATCCATATTTGTGAATGTCTTTGTCGGATTTAAGCATAATTTGGGATGAGTTAGTGTTGCTTTTAATAACTCTGTTCTTTTTAGCTTTAACTTAGAGTCTTACAGCTCTTTACTAGCTAAATACTACGACTATTGACATACATAATATATTGTAGGCTTCCTTTTATTCATATGAACTTCCAATGCCTTGAAAAATCGGTAACAAGGAGAGAAAAAAAGAACATACAAGGGGAAAAAGAAATAAAGAATCAGTAAACTTAAAGGGACAAATATTAGCTACAGTGGACATATAACCCATTATTAAGAACCGCCACCACTGCCACAGTCACAGTCACAGCCACCACAATTCCCGCTGCCACAACCACCACCACCACCATGACTACGGAGGCCAATATCGGCTTCAGCGTCTCCACCATCAGCACAAGCAAATACAATCATGGATATGATAGGAATAGACGTGGCTATGAACCACACCAGCAATAACAACCCTCCAATACTACTACTACTCCCTGCCTGTTCCACTCCTCCGATTTGGTTTATTCCGGCCACCTCCAAGTTCCTCACCATTGGTTTCTTTTCTTGTTTATCCCACACCTTTTACAGGATGAATGATGGATGGAGTTCTACTGGAAAAACACCTAGTATAACGCTAGTGCTATATATACAACAGAATAATTATTATTATTTTTTGATCAAACAGAATAATTATTATCTATTAGGATTATACCCGTGCTATGCAAATATGATGTACAGTAGTCATTATCCCTAGGATTAGGCTTTTAGGGTTTTAAAAAGTCGCTTATACCCTATGCAAATAATAAAAATAATCAAATTAAATTATTATTTAATCTTAATCGGAACTAAGCACAATCCAAACCAAACTCACTGAAAACTTGCACGAGTGAAAAATTAATCCACTGTATTTCATAACAGGTTCTTAATGGGAATAACCCTTGAAATGCATTAACACAAACATTTTGCTGATTACATAAATAAGCAAGTAATTAGGTAGGTTAATTTCAAAGAGATCACTCGGCATTTTTTATACTAAAAACAACCTGAACAATGGCGGCCCCGGTTTGTATGACAACAAGAGTGATAAAATACCCAAGTACTGATGGTTTCTTGAGGTAATCTAGAAGGAGCGCTATCCCCTTGTGTATAGCTTCGTTACGATACTTATTCAAGTTCTTGCAGGTATCTGAATAGCAGGAGTAATTGGCCAGTATATGTTTCGTGACAGAATTAAACAAATCTGCCACTGCACCATCTGACTCTAGCCAGTTCTGAATTATTCCATGCTTCACTAGCTGATTAACATCTTCTTTGGTGTCAATCAAGTCGTCCATGAAGCACATGTAATCACTGATGGTTCTTTTGTGCCCATCAGTAGCATGGTTGTACAATTCGTATGCCATTACGTTCCTGAAAAATGTCTCCGTATGGTGCCACATAATCAAAACTGGCATCTTCAAGACCCCGGTCTTCTGGTCAAAGTTTATCTCAAGTAATGGACTTTCACTCTTCCTAGAATGGATTCCGGCTATAGCAAGTCTTACTGCATTAGGAACCCGGAATTCATTCATAGCCTTGCCATTTATGGTGCAAAGGCATGTAGGTGCTTCTACCTCCTTGCCTTGATTGGAAGGTGGGGGTTATCTCCCTATTGTTGTCTTCGTCTGATTCTACTATAGTTATTCTTCGCATTCCATTTTGTGCAATGCAGGAATTGCCATTGCCTTCCTCAATAGTTCCCCCTGGCATAGCACTTCCCCCAATGTTTTGGCTCGATGCAGTGCTTTCCTCAACCCCTGGCTGTTTTGCAGGAGTACTTCCACAGATCATCTTCAGGAAACTAAGTAGATGATCCACTCGCTCGCACCCTTCGATTATATTAGCAAGCTCCTCACTACTCAAGATATGTGCAATGCTTGGGATTGAGGTTCTCATAGCACAGTACACAATTTCACTAAATACTTGTTTTCTGGATGGTAATTCCTGATCGTTCTCAGTACCAGGATTTAAGGGGTTTGCAGCTCCTTGTTGCCTATTGGAATGGGGTCGACCATTATGCAGAATTGAGGTTGACTTTTTGTAGGATTACAATCTTCAAATGTGAAGTCAAACAAACCTTCCAGGACAAAATATGGAATTTGATTCTCCAGCAAAGTGAGGTCACGTCGAACTTCAAAGGATGTTCATGTACTTTGAAAGACAAAATCTTCTGACGGGTTCCAACCTTCGTATTCCTTCTCAATGAACGAGTACATTTCATGGAAGTTTTTGGATTTTGGCACTGTTTTGTTCGAGTAGGAATCAGCCGAATCATTCCAATAGTTACCAACGACCTCGATCAACTGGTAAATCTTACTTGTAAATCTGCTTTTAGGTGCTGTTTGTGACTCTTGATCATTGTCACAATCTCGTGTACGCTCATCCTGGACAAGAGTCAGCTTCCTAATCTTCCTACAAAGGAACTGGACTATGAAGCACCCATCAAGTAGTCGCATCATAGCTAATTCTTCGTCAGTAAGCGTTATGGTTTCAGCATACTGCTCACGTGCATTGGCCACCATTTTCATCACTTGGTCCATGTATTTTTCAATCTTACCTCGTAGACCTTGTTTTTCAAGAAGTTATTTGTGGCGCGGTCAATGAGAGCCTTCATATAGACCATCTTGTGCTTTTCCATAACTCTGTAATTTTGATCTTTGTAGTGATGCGGGCCTATGGAAACATGGCAGGGGAGTATGCGTTCGCATTGAGTTTTCGGAGGTGTTTCGAACTCTGTAGATGGTTGCTTGTCTGACACTCAGTTCGTCGCATATTTTCTTGCTCTCAGTAGCCAACCAGGACACTATGCCCCAACTGGAATAGTTGTCCGTAGACTTGATTTCATGTTGCGGATTTGATGTTTGCCCTACGTGAATGTGAAGTTAGCGATACCCATAAAAGATAAACGTAGAATTTTGACAAAATAAAGGTTAAAATTTTACCAAGCTCTCTGCCCAGTCCCACGTAATCGCCGGCTGGCGACTTGGAATGGTGGAAGACGTTTGTGTTATGCTGCTCTGTTATTGTGGCTGGACAGAGAGAGGAAAGTTGGGGAGAAAGGAAAATTGGGTAATTCAAAACAGTTAAGAATGAAACAAAATTAAATTCAAAGAGGGGTGTAGTTCTTTCCAAAAAGCAAAATAATATATAAACCTTTTTTTCTTTTGTAGGCAAAGCATGCTTGGATATGGTACTAGATTAGAGGATTGAAGATAGAGCATGTAATTGGGTCATTCAGTTTAAGTATGAGTTGTGTTTAATTTTAGATCGGATCATGTCTCAAGTTTATATCAATTTGGATTAGTTTGGGTCCAGGTTTAGGTCAGTCAATGTTTAGGATAATAAGTCTGTCTTATAAAAAGAAGCGATTTTGTTAGAAAATTTAGGTGCGGTTTGGATCAATTTGATTTTCAAATTCACTTTCAAGTGAGCTTGTTTCAGGTGTTCGGTAGGATATCCGAGTTTAGGTTAGATATGGGTTCAGTTTATTATTAAATCTAATTGTAGAAGGGGTTGAAAATGGAAGTAGAGAATTCTTTTACTTTGCTCTCTAATACAGTAACTTTATTGAAGACAAATTTAAAAATATTGTTTGCAAAATTAATGGTAACTCTTCAAATTACCAGGCATAGAATTAATTTAAACTTACTTGGATAAATTTGTTGTGCGTTGTGATTAGAATAACATAGTTTGGCTCCCAACTGACAGTAGTGACAAGGAATTCGCTTCCTTCTCCTCCTCATTGTATAGTGTACTTTAAGAGCACTTATAGTGGGTGAGCGTGTAGAGTATACTTTTAATGACATATTTATCAAAACTCACCCGCCACACACCTGCACGCCTTGGGCTGGGATGCTCTAAAGCTCCTGTTGAATTGGAAATATATTGTTTGATAGGAAAAGCCTACTTAAGTCCCAAAAGAAAGATGATTGGCATTGAAGAAGCCAGAAAGGATCGATGTAATCGCTTACCTCTCACCAAAGGCAATTTTTAGGGAATTATTTTCTGATTCTTTCTAATTGAAGGATTATTGGTTGATTAATGATCATCACTGCACCAATCAACATTTATAAATACTATTATCTGTATTCATTATGGTTGACCTTTAAATTCTTTATTACTTTACTATAAAAGTCCACAACAGCTAAATTGACTTATAAATATCAATCGACATGCCTTGTACCACCGGACCTAAAAATAAAAATAAAAAATTCAACATGGCTAACATATCTTCTGAGAAAGTAATGAATATACGTATAATTAGTATAGAAAAAATGAATCTTATTTTAAAAAATTAAAGTTTTAAGACATAAAGATTACCTTCATTTTTACATTTCAATTAGTATAAGTTAATCTCCATTGTTTGAATGATTATGACAAGTTTCAGGGATCAACAAAATATTTTATTTTATTTGTGTGTCAATTTAAGAGAAAAGTAATAATATATTTTAGGCCATAAAAAATACTATTAAAATGAAATTTCGTGGAAGCAAACATAATGCTTTGATTTAGTACTAAATTTGCAATCATGGACTGCAAATTATACTCTTTGAAGTAGAATAATGTGTGATTTTGTCACTTAATATTTTTTTATTTTATTTGACTCTGTCATTAATTATTGGATTATCTTCATAGCTGCCACCAGGACCCACATCTAATCAATTGTTGCCCTTTTTTTTTTATTTTTTTAATGTCAGTATGTAGTAGAATAAAGTGTCTTAAAAGAATAGAAATTAATAAAGGATATGTTTATGTCATGAATAAAGCCCAGCAATATGGATTGTAAGATTTAGCAGTAAGTAGCAGTACAGAGTATATGGTTGTAAGCGGTAAACAGTTGTGAATGATAAATAGTTGTAAAAAACTTATTAAAAGAGTGCTGGGGAGTAATTCGAACAACTGCGAGCAATAAGTAGCAACAAAAAGAAAGTGAAAATGACAAAGAACAACGATGGGTGTGTTAATGCTGAAATACGCATGTTTTAAATTCTATCTGAGTTGTAAAATTGATCTAACTCAAAACGCCTAATTTGTTACATTAACCAAAAATTAGACGTACTTAAAAAAGTCACCTCAAACCCAAACTGAATAACGCAAATTCTTACCCAATCCATTACCCATATTGAATGACTTGAAATCCACCCTGAATATTTTGCATCAAAATATTTCTCATTACCAAACTAATTTATTAGACTAACAATCAACCGATCTTAAATTAAATTAAACCCAAAAATAACCCAAGTTAAAAACCGAACCAAGTCTTATTAACACAACCAAAAACTGGACCAAATGATCCATTACCAAAAGCAGTAAAGTTACTCTTTTGAGCTTCGATGGAGGGAGTATATCGGTTTCACATATACACCACCCCCCAAAAAGAAAGAAAAAAAATAGTACGGTTCTTGGACATCCATTTTGGCGGGAGATTGTTCTTGACTTCTTGGAGTGATCATGGTATATCTTGCTCAATTTTGCTGCCTTGGGGGTGAAATTGTGTTGAATCCCTAGACCCCATTTTCCTGGGAAATCTAATCATCGCTTCCCTGGGTTCAATTTCTTCATAATCTAGTGACAGGTTCTTCATCTCCATCTTCTTTTTCTGCTTCATTTCGCAACTATTTTCTTGTAATGCCATGATGTTTTCCATGTTGCCAAGAAATTTACTTCCTTTTGGCTTTTCAGAATTATTACTATGGTCTTCTATGGAGGGCTTTTGATGGATTTACTCTAGGGTTCCTCAAATTCTGTAAAATTGCGGAAGAAATTTAGTGTCAGGCTGTTTTTCTTTTAACGATTGTGAACCCTAATCAAAGCCATGGATATCATGAATACCGAACTTATAGTAAAAATACTACATTCTTGGAGATTATACGATGGATCATTTATGGATTTTGTTATTGGAGCTTATGATTAGTAATGAGTTCTGTAATTAGAAGATACTAAAACGAATAAGATTCTACCAGAGGACCGGGAACAAACTGGTGGTTTTAACATTACATCAAAATATTGTGATCTAGTCACATATTGGTATGATGCATATAAGCACTTTCTTGGGCTATCACATTACATCAAAAATATTGTGATCCAGTTGCATATTGTGTATTATCTGGAACTTACATGCATAATACATATATGAACAACATTTCATTTTGTCAGGTAGACTAGCCAATGATGGGGTCAAATCACAAATTGAGAGTCAGCAATGAAGGAGGAGTAGATAGGATAAGCAATTTACCGGATAATATCCTAAGTCACATCCTCTCTTTTCTTCCAACCAAATATGCTGTTTCCACAAGTATACTCTCTTCGAGATGGAGGTTTCAGTGGATGACAATTGACAACATTGATATTGATTATGATCATTCCTTGAATAACCATAAATCTCAAGGAAAAGATGATATTGATGGATCCATGAGGTTCATTGTTTCTGTAATTGGACACTGTGACTCCACCAACATTCACAAGATTCGTCTAAGTTGCCACGCACGTATAAGTTTATCATGCCTTCTTGATTTTATCAGCTTTGCAATCAGCCGCAATGTGCAAATGCTGACCTTGATATCCGGGTTGGCTTTGTCTATGCGTTGCCTCATGAATTTTTCACTTGCAAATCAATTAAAGTTCTTAAGGTCAGGATGGACTATGTCTTTTGTGTTCCTTTCTTGCTCGATCGTTTTCCAAATCTCAAGGTGCTCCATGTTTGGTGTAACCTTGTTATCGATTCATTCTATGAGAAAATGTTTCATATATGTCCACAACTTGAAGAGCTATCAATAGAAGCAAGACCAGATGAGCTACAGAATATGACTTTTGATATCCTTGCACCTTCACTCAAATTTCTGGAGATAGTACTTCCTGTTGACTTGGATCATGAGTTTAGTTATAGGTTTAATGTGGTAGCTCCTGAGCTTGAACGCATCCACCTCAGGGATGACCCAATGCCCTGCATTTTGGCTGGTAGCTTTCCTCACCTCATACATGCTACACTTGATATTGGGACTGCTGAATTGCATGAGGCTCATATTGAACATGGTTGTTTGACACTTCACAGTGTAAGCAAGGTGGCTTATTCTAGGAGTTTGTCCCTGTCAGTCCATACAACAACTGTAAGTAGCCTATCTTCTGTTTTACCACCCCCACCCCCCGGCAAACTCGGTTTCCAGATAATACATTGTTCATGGGGTGATGATTGAAATGCACTTTTACAAGAACATAGCTTATATTGATTTGATACCCCATTGGATGCTGAGAGCTTAGGAAAAAATCTGGTTGCGAGGATTTTTTGGTTCTCTTATCTCGCTTTTCAGTTTTCCTTTATTTTATTTTCCTATGTATTTGGGAAATGTTGTATTGGCTGACCAACTGTTGTGTGGGCTTCCATATAATTATTTTGCACTGTTTTAATCATGTAGATTCAATGCAGCCAGAGTACCTGCTTGCTAGAGACTTGGTTTGCTGGAGTTATCCTGTTGAGAGAATAGGAGAATATAATCTAAACTGTTTAGCATTAATAGTCATGAGCCAGAGCCAATGAATTTGTATAACTTGCTTGTATGATTATGCTTAGAAATTTGCCTCTCTTTCTAATGTACGTGCTTGATCTATGTGACCTTTTTCCTTGCACATGTAACAGGAGACCCAAAGATTGATATAGGTGGGAATATTGGATTCCAACCTTCGAAGAATAACTAGGATAGTAGTTTTGTTTATGATAAATGAACTTGTTTATTTTTTTGAGTCTGATAAGTTGTTGTATATTATGATATTATTTCATCTGTTAATTAACTGTTTTTCCCCGTATGTTGTCCTTTTCTCATATCCAACAATGAAGGCTCTGAGCAAATTCTTCGACACAAGGCATGTTAGCTTTCCCTGGTTAGGTCATTTGGGGATCACAATTCATGAGTTCTATGTGCACAAGCTTTTACCCTGTTTCTTCCATACATCTGCGGATCTACAGGTACTGGTTTTGCCATTGGTAAGTTTTTTTCTTTGGCTATTGTTGTTTTTCCGTGTTAACCTCCTTTTGTGCAATGAATAGCTATGATACACTGATAAAAGGGCATGGTCATTGAGTCTTATGTGTGTTTAATTCAGGTGAAAAATGAACAACGTGGCATAGAGTACAGCCAACCTCTGAACTGGGAGAACTGGCTTTGGCGAAAGGTTCAGTTTGCTCGCGCAAACTCAAGGCAATCAGTATCAGGTCATTCCAAGGCCTATTTGTGGAGCTGAATGTAATCAAGTTTTTGTTAGGACATGCTGAAGAATTGCAGGAGATGACCATTCATACCATAGAACCGAGTATCAAAGACAATTTCTCCGAAAGCATACTGAAGCTACCAAGGGCTTCGAGCATTTCTCATGTCGAACTTGTTTAAGAGGATATATTCTGAGACGTTACTAATAGGAAGCCATTCAGTTTGTTAATTGGTCCTTGTAGCTAAGATTCAGCATTAAGGAGACCTGTAAAGATGCTTCGTGGATCTTTTTTGTTGCTCATTAGATGGCCTTTTGTGTGGAGGTTTATTCTGTAGTATGCCCATTTTATGAAATTTGTATACAGGATGGCGAACCGAATCGATGGCCAACAAGGATTGGAGTTACATTTGAGTGAAATGGTTGAGACTTAGTACTGTTGGATAATGTTTGAGAAAGGACTAAGGTGAATGTCCAAAACCTCTGTGAAATGCGACTATGAAAACTTCAGGGGTGAGGATCATGTAATCCTACAGAGGGTTAACGGGTGTAAGAAATGGGAGAAACTGTACGAATTAGGCATGAAAAAGGCTCACGGTTATGGTGGTGTAGCAATGGGAGCACAAAGCGAGTTGTCACCTAATGTAGTGCGGTCTTGGATGATGATTTAAGTATAGATCAGGTGGAATCCAAAGCAGCCCAGGAAACAGCGACCTGGTGCATATCAAATGGATGGAAAGTGATTTTCTAGATAGATTGTGCTAACCTAGAGGCTGCCTTTGAGTTTGGAAGTAGCACCTCTTCTATCTACTATTCCAACATTGGATGGTTTTTGAGCTTTAAGAAAAGGTTAAAGATTGCTCCAGTGGAGATTCTCTAAGGTAGCTCCACTTTAGGTGGTTTGCAAGACTGGTTCAGTCTTTGATTTAGTACCAAACTTACAATTGTGGGCTGCCTCTCTCTCTCACTCTCTCTCACTCTCTCCTTTCCCAAACCGGAAACCTAATTTTCAATTCTCTCTCTCTCTCATTCTATCCCTTTGTTTTCTTGAATAATCAGTCGGATTCCAATATTGATAATTGGTTGTGGAGATGATATAATTCAGTTAAAGCAACTCGTCATTTTCATTTTTTTTTAATTTACGAGCTAGAAATGTTGAAAATAGAAAATGTGAGAACCAAATCATCGCACTTGATTTGTTTTGCTATGTCTAGTCGAAGTTGCCCTAATCTGTTTGCATTTGAGCTTCATTTGAAAATCCCCCCCAATCTATTTCCGTCGTTGTGATTTGAATGCCCAATAGGTAATGGTGTCAGTTTTTGTATAGGGAGATTTGGATCGATGGATTAGAACCCCAAACTCGAACCGGGTCTGAAGAGCCAATGCAGAAGGCGTTGTCTGCTAAAAGGAGATGAAATTAAGGGACTGGGAGAAGTGGATAATATCTACCAGATCATGTAATTGGGTATATACTTTCTTTCCTCGAAATAGAAGAGGCAGTTAGAACTAGCATATTGTCTTCAAGATGGAGGTATCTTTGGAAGGGCTTAACACGTCTTTGTTTGTGGTCTGGTGGTTCTGAACTAGATTGATTTACAAATCTTGTGGACCATGTTCTTCTCAATTGTACCTATGCAAAAATTAGAGGAATTCAGTCTCATTTGTTCCAACTAGATAGACTTCTCCCATCTGAGTGGTTGGATTTTCTCTGCACAAAATCGCGACATTGAAAAGCTGAACCTTCATGTCAATATGCCTTTGTTGGAGTTGCCAGAAGAGCCATTGCCACAATGTATCCTTACTTGTTCGACACTGGTGGCCCTTGAGCTTAGTTCATTTTTTGATATCGAAATACCCAGCTCAGTCTCTTGTTTTCCTTTTCTCAAGTTACTGTATTTTTGTTTCATATCTCCTGGCCATGATGATGATATGCATTGGCTCTTGTCTCTCTGTCCAGTGCTAGAAGAGTTGCACCTGCATGGCCATCTTGCCAAAAGAGCTAACATTCGATATAACCATTCCTACTCTGACGAGATTGACTTTGCAGATAAAAGATGAGGGGTTTGAGACTATTAATTATTACAATATCATCATTGACACCCCTATTCTTGGGCACTTGTCCATATCTGACGATTCCCTGTCTCGTTATGTGTTGAAGAATCTACACCAGGTTCATAATGCGGATATCGATTATAAGCCGCCTCTTCGAGCTCTTTAAAGGGGCTGGTGCTACTGAACTTCTGGCATTGCATTCTTATACTCTAGATATCAGTTCATTCTCTCGTTCCATCTCTCGTCCTCTTTTACGTAACTAGTACTTTCATGAACAATATTCTAAACCTATTTTTTTATTGTACTAGTCCATTGGGTTAATTATTATGTTATGTTCTGATTTTATCTATTTGTCAATTTTAATTTGCTCTGTAAAGGTTCTTGAATCAGTTCTCAGCTATACCTGGCCTTCATTTCCATCCGTGGTATATTTAATCCTTCATCCAAGTTCATTATCAGCTTGGAAATGTTTTCCAAGTGTGCTCCACAGCACTCCCAATTTAGAAGTTCTAATTTTGGATTTGGTGAGTATCGATGTGTTTCTTGAACCTTTTGTTTTAAATGTTTTGCATGTCAAATAATATCCTATGTCTTTACATTCTTAGGAAGAGATGAACGACATTGATAATCTATCTAATAGTCACCACTGTACTCCACCAGACAGTGCCCCTGATTGCTTATTGCAATGTCTGAAGGACATTGGAATCAAGTGCTTCGAAGGAAATGAAGATGAGCTCCAAGTAATCAAGTATTTGTTTTGTAATGGCCATGTACTAGATGGGATGATGATTTGTTTTGATCCATACCCAATGAATAAAAAGTAGTAGAGAAGCTGATGGCATTTCCAAGAGCTTCCAAGACTTGTGTTGTTGATGTCCGTGAATACTTTTGGTTTGAGACTGAACTCACTCCCTCAGGAAACATGATCAATCTATTTGGTATTTGATGTCTGTTTGGCCACTTCACTCTCCACTGATAATCCCAGCTTTCATCTTTTGTGTTTATTACTGCTCATTTTTTGTAAATATTATATCCTAGTCTCGTGTTGACACTGAAGAAGACTGGAGAATATAGTGGAGGCCCCCAGAGGATCAGTGAAAGAGAAAGGACTGAAGATTGCGTAGTCATGCTCTTTTTCAGCCTGTCTGATTATGTATTTTGGTGCAAGCCCTATTTATCACTCTTGTGGATGCAAGTTTGAATTCTGATACATAAGTATGTCACCTGTAGTGTTGAACTGAATTTCCTTCATTGCTTGAAACACCAGATCAATTTCGGTTCCAGTGTATGCACAGGTGCCATATTTAAAGATGCAGTGCCCATGACAGGGTCATGGAAGTGGATGTGCTTAGAGCAGAAATTCCTAGCATCAAAGTATTCCAAAATTACTGTTTTGTTGTATAATTCTGACAGCAAAAGGCGGTTTACTGATGATGTATCCCGAGTTGTTCAGAGTATTTGGATTGATCAAGACACCGCCCGAGTCTTGCAGTTTACTTGATAATGATATTGACAGAACTTACTGACTCACATTTTTTGCTGTATTAATGTGTGTCTTTTATGGTAAAAGTATTGAAATGCCGTACTGTTCTGGTCTCTTGGGTGGTTGTAGAGGTGTGTTGTCACAACTTGGGAGCGGGGCAACTGTTGCAGACAAGCCTGCTCAGATAAAGTCCAAGTCTTAGATAAAAGTTCTTTGAGTCTTCAGAGAAATTCGACAGCGTTCACCTTTGATGCTGAAAAACCTAGCAAATTCAAAACAAACCTGTCCTCTCAGTTCAGTATCAAGCAGGAATTCTACCTCGAAGATGAGACTTTGAGTCCTTGGCAATTGGAAGCTTCCCTCCCTTCTGTCAAATCGAGTTTGGGGTGGATACGCCAGTTATCCAGGTTTCCAGCAAGAGACTCACATTGTGCTATGTTATGCAGATTAAATTTCAATGTATTGGTGTTTAATCACACTTTCTGTATCATAAATAGTTGTTCAGCCAGATAAAACATCAGTAAAATTAGTCGTCAAGTTAGATTGCTCACATCAATGTAAATGTGTATGAATAATTTTGGATTTAGTGAGTATTGAAGTTCTTAAATATGGCATCAAGAGTATTTCAGGCATCTGGGATGGAAATATTTTCAACACAAACAACCGAACCCATATTGTCCACTATCCGACGAGCTGACAATTAAAGTCCAGTGTGAATTCTAGGAAATGGGGTATGATAATTGAAGAAGTCCATATATGTACGGCCTTCTTTCTTCAGCCTTGGATTTCAGTGAACTCAGTGCTTTACAAATGGGACATTTGTTACTATTATTTACTTTCACTAAACACACAAGGGCTTCCTGTGGGGAATAACACCCGATTTTAATGCTGCACCATAGATACTTGAGGCTCCAAGCAAATGTCCTCGTCTGCTCAACTCATCGATCAAAATATTGTAGCTGATTTTGCTTGGAATTCTACTGGCTTCATGTAGAAGAACTAAAACTGATAATGCTTTGTTGATCCTCCCTTCCTTGCACAAACCATGGATGATTCGATTAATTGTGACCATTCTAGGAAAATACCCGGCCTCAACCATCTCGTTCAAAGTAAGCAAAGCATTATCAATCTCCTCCCCAATACAAAATGTGTGGATTACTAGGTAATATGTGTCCGGATAAATGACATAAGCCCAGCTCTTCATCTGATCATACACTTGATAGGCAGTTTTTAGGAGACCTTCCTCTGCCCACGATTTCCTGCACAAAGCCCTTAACAAAGTGTTCATCATCCGCTCATCCACCTTGAAGCCAACCTCCACCATTTGATTGCAAACCCACAAGGCGGCCATGATTTCGCCCCATTTCAACAACCCGTGAAGCAAAGTGCTGTAACTTATATAGTCAGGCACACATCCTCTCTCCTTCATCTGCCTCAAGAGCCGGAACCCCTTCTTGGGTTTGCCTTCTTTGCAGTACCCATTGAAGAGTGCATTGTAAGTGACCGCATTTGGTGTTAATCCCATTGCGATGGCTTCATCGAGCAATTCTACTGCCTCAACTGATCTGCCCACTTTACATAAACCATCCATAACAGCAGTGTAAGAGTATATGTCAGGACTAATATTGCCTTCGTTATCCCCCTTTGCCTTCAAATCTATCAACATTTTATATGCTTCTTCTACTCTTCCCACAAAGCACAACCCTTTTAGGACAGAGTTATAAGTATGAACATTTGGCTTGCACCCAAAACTGCCCATCAGTTCTAAAACCTCAATAGCTCTCTGAATCCTCCCTCTCGAGCAAAATGAAATAACCAAAATAGCAAGTGTCACAGTGTTTGGTCGAAACCCATTTTCAATCATACGGTCCAAGAGCTTTCTGCCCTCATCAGGCTCACTTTTCTTGCAATAATGCCTGATCAATATAGAGTATGTCCACCAATCTGGCGAGACACCATAAAAAGGCATTTCGTCGAACAGCTTCAAGGCGAGGTTCAGCTCCTGAACTATCAACAAACCCGACATCAAATCATTAAAGTAAGCAATTTTCTTCAGCCCACCGTGCTTCTCAACCATATTTTCAACGAATTTAGGCCTTTCGAGAGATGGGATTGCTCCAATTTTCTCAGCAAAGCGCTCAGCTCTCCGCTTTCTTTCTCCCTCCTGCACCTCAACCTTCTCTTCTGGAAAGGCGGGTAATACCGCCGTTTGAGCAGCGAGACATGGTTGTAACTTAAACTTCAAGGCCGGTTTGAAGTTGACACGAGATAAATTGAAGGACAATTCAACTGGGTACAAATTATAGATGCTGGGTTTGGAGTTCCTGATAGAAATTTTAGTGTGCCGAGCATTCAATTGGGTTGGTAAGGGTGATGGTGATGATGAAGATGAAGATGATGCATGTTGAAGGGATTTGCTGCTGAGCAGGTGTTGTTGAGGGAGAGTAGAAAAGGCCATAAGGACTTTGCTTTAGAGGATATGCTTGAGTTGTTTGCCAACATGGTGTAAAAATCATCATGAATGCTCCACATATGGATATTTTCATTTTGTATTGTGTTTGTAGTGACTTAGCAGTACTTTTATTTATCTGATTAGTTATAATTTATGTGTTTTTTTTATTATGTATGTTGATATTTATCTTAAGTTTTATTTATTAATCGGGAAAAGAAAAAGTTCATCTTAGTTTTACAGTTGTCGAAAAAAACTTTTGTCTAATATGGTACTTGTTAGATCATGTGAATCATGAATATCAATGAAAATTATAACCTCAAATAATTTTTAAAAAATATGCTAGTAATAGTGTTCAAATTTGCATATTAATCATAGGTGGAGAATCCATATGATATAGGTTCATTAAAAATTTCTACTCAATATAAAAATAATAACAATAATTCTCAATGTAAGCTCTATTTTTCAAGTTTTGAAGAAATTTAAATATAGACAGTTTTATCTTACCTTTACAAATATTTTTAACTAAAATTTACTACAATAATTAAATATAAGCAACTGAATTCCCATAAACTTTAAAAGAGGTCATCATCCACCTCAATATATATATGAAAGGGTCGCAAAATCTTTCACATTACAAACACAGAGACGCTCTGAAAAAGCAGAATTATATGATTCCAGACAATTAATAGCAACAAAAAGGGGGCATACACACATATGATGAACAAGTTTGAAGGTGATGAACACCCCTAACTTTCATCTTAATGAATGATGACCCATTATAACTACATCAAAAATCAAATCAAAGCCTTACAGATTTGCTAAACCTCCTCCAAGATCGAAGATCTTTGCTGTGTGGCTCATCTTCTGTGGCTTCTTGATGCTGATCATCTCTCCTCCCTCTCCTCCTCCTAAACACAATGGGCCGAATGAGCTTTTTCACCATCTTGTTGAACCCCCACGGCCATGATGACCCCCTCTTGCCTTGCTCCACTGGCTGCCTCAACAGCTGGGGTGGCAGCCCCGGTCGGGGTGCTGTGGGTCCCACCAGGAGGAACGACGAGCCGGGCTCTGATAAGCTCCGCCTTAGCATGGCCTGTTTCAGCTGGATTTCGACCGAGAGACGCTCGAACTGATCCAACAATGTGCTGCTGTTCTTGCACACATCTACTTGGATTTCACCCATTTGGTTGTGTTTCTTATAGTATGGCTCCTGTTGTGGTACAGATTTTTGATTTGATGCGAAGTACATAATATGATGCTATATAGAATGTTATTCAGTCTGTCTTCTTTTTGGGGGATTCTTTGGTTTTCATAGGAAGGCAGCTGGTTGGACATGATAAGAGAGGCTGACAATAACAAAAGGGGCTTCAGCAGAAATGAATAACATAGTACTACACTACTACTACCAAAAATTAATACACTATCATAAAAAGGGTTTGTTTCTTGTCCAAGCAAGCTTTAGTCTGAAAAGAAGATGTCGGAATGTGAAAGTGGATGTTGTCTATGACATCATGGATTGTCCCATACTGATAAAATTAATTAATAGTTTTAAACACGTTTATATAAACTAGTGGTTATTACATTCATTGTTAATAATTCAGACAGGTTCAAATCTCACTTGAGTTTTATATACACAAAATTATGAATAAATAAGGACATCACTTCAAGTCTCTCTCTATACCTTATTTGCCGCTAATATTTGGGAATGGTTTTTGAAAGCTTGAACCCCACAAAAGTAAAAGGGAGAATCAAGAAAAGTAGGAGTACACTCGGTTACTAATTTTGCAATTACACTCTTGGAACAAGGTTGATTCGATGAGATTTAGTGTCCAAAGCTCAAGTACATTCTTTAATTAATATGGCTAAAGTTGACGAGGTGAATCTTTGCAGCAAATCAGCTCCAGAACTTCAATTGCAGCTAAAATTGAATTCACTTTGGATACAGGTTAAGTTCTTTCGAGTCAAGTGATTTTCGGTTCAGCTTGACTTACTAAACTGATATTTGGTTCAATAAACTTATATTGTTGAAGAAAGTAACAATACAACAAATTTCAAGTCAGATTCAATTTACTTCGATTAAGTGAGATTTCAAGCTCATATTTGGATTAACTTCTTCGGCGTTAGTTCACGGATCATTTAGTTCGGGGATTATTGGACATATATAAGTAACCAAAAATAATGATATAATTTACTAATAAAAAGATTTCTGAAATTTCTAACCTGATAACTCTAACTAGAGGCTAATACTCGGAATGCTGCGCTTCAAACGCACTGTGCAAAAGTTAACCCTCTATGATCCATCAACCCGTAATATGCATGAATAAGATATTCTTCAAGTATTAAGAGACGCAATTTTTTTAATTCCCATTATTAATAAGTTTATCATAAATTCATACATCAAATATTCAGAGAATCAAATTGTATGATCGATTGGATAACACTTTAGATATTATATACAAAAAAGGAGGATAAGAAGCCTAATTCTAGCAGCTCAAATTAAACCTAATCACAAATGTGAAAAAATTAAATATAAAAATTAACTAAAGAAAGCTTACTAGGTGGCTCGGTTGTGATTTTTCCAATTAACAAATTAATTAACCAAGACAAAACCCTAACCTACACAAAGCTAGCAAATAGAGATGGTTAGTTGCATCAAGAAAGCTCACCTAAGTCTACTTTCGTAGGTCATCAACTAGTTGAAGTGATCTAACCACCACCTATTTTCACGGAACTAAACCAAATAAACCACAAGGTTAGCAACAATCGAACCTAGCTTAGGTTTGAGTTATTACCATGTCGGAATCCCGGCTATACAATTATCTTATACGAGCAAATCAATCTCACCTTTCAGCACAAGCTAATTCACTCAAAAATATAGATGAAAGGTCTTTCAAATATTTCCTTGAACACTTGGTAGAAATAAGAAAAAACTCAAATTTATAAGCATAAATTGTGTGTGGTTAAGCTAATACATGACTAATTAACTATCAAAAAGCTAATCACAACTAAAGCCTCAAAAATTAGACATTAATATACATGAAAACACAAACAAAACATACTTTAGCAATTCAACTAACAAGCATGAACAATAGAGACGAAATAGATGTAAGTAGCATAAAATAAAAAAATAAAATGAATCAACCATAAACACTAGAAATTTATGTTAAACATAAACATAACTGGCACTAATCTAACAAATCAAATAAGCATAAAACAAGAAATAAAGAGAGACAGAAGAGAAAACCTACTGGATTAGAGGCTCGGAAAGCAAAATCTTGAGTGTTATGCAAATATCAACACTAATCCAACCTAATTACTCTATTTGGCCAACTATAACGCTAATTTAACTCCTAAAATTCTTAGAAATCTCCCTCTAAATAGGCCTCCCCGTAACTTAGCCACAAAATGACCTTATATAAGAAGCAAAACTTGAAAAAATGTTAAAAAATGCGACTGACAGTCAGTAACAATGTTAATCCATGTTACTTTTTGGACAAAAAATTAAAATAGACTTGTTGGGTGTTGAGCCGCAGGACGTGGGATAATAAGTGTTTTCTCCATTCATAGAATTTAAACACTATACAATATTCATAAACTATACAAAATTTATGGCTAATTAAAGCAAGTCCCTTTTTCCATGTCTAAAGTAAGATTTGTATTATATTTTAGTTGTGATATGTAATTATGTCCATATATTTTTAATGAAAAGAAAAACAAGTAATTACCATAAAAAATTAGTCCGAGCTGGTTATGATTTTGTGGAAACTATTTATAGGTCCAAAATTTTAATGCGTAATTAATTCAGGGAGACATTCGAGAAAATTTTACAAATTTCCAACTTAGATAGGGCTGCCGGATTATCGGAAATTCATAAAATTCACATAGGTTGTCCCCCTCTAAAATAATGACACAATATAAACAACATCTAATAGTACATTTTTAAATTTTAAAATTTATAAATAGTTTTCACAACAGTGTAGCCACCTCGTACTAATTCTTTAATAATTAACATATCTTTTTATAACATGTCAGATGATTTTACAAGGAGAGTGACATCCACGTTCCTAATCATCACAAATTATAAAGGATATTTATCATAAAAAATTATGTTAATGTGGGTTTCAAATCATTTAAAAATGGAAAGGCAAAAAAGAGAGAAGAAATCAATTCAATTTAGTCACGTTGTATCGTTTTCCACGAAATATTCTTTATAATTTACACTTTCAATTAAAAAAATACAATATTTGAATGGCGGACATTAAGATTTATGCAAAAATACAAATTTTTTTTTATTGTAGTTTATCAAATTAAATATCATAAGATGTTATTATATACACAACTCATAAAAAATTATAGTAAATTTCTTCCAAAAAAGGAACGAGAACTGAAAATATATGTTGAATTTTACTATAAATAAATTTAAACGCAATGAACTATTGTTTTATCACTCTTACATCATTTTTATTTTTCTTTTTTGGTCTTCTCCGTTATTTAAAAAAATTAGAATAATATTCTAAATTTTTAGTGGGTGTTCGACTTAAATTTTAAAACTGTTTTTGAATTTTAAAAACTGAAGTTAGGCCAAACACTAGTTTTTTAAAAATTAAAACTATTTTTCAAAAACAATTTTAGAAAAAAACTCTTCGAAACATAAACGAAGAATAACTGTTTCGTTTCTAATTTTTGGAAAAACTCCATAACAAACACCCAGAATCACATTCTCTTTATATATCTCTTATCTTTTTAGTAATTTTAATTTTTGTCTCTTCTCTATCTTTATCTCTCTTCTCTCTATCTCTTATTTTATCTTATCTCTATTTTTATAGAAATTTTGACCAAATAAATTAATTATTTAAAAACACTTATATAAAATTTAGGCCAAATAATTCAATTTTTTCTTAAAAACATTTTTTAAAAAAAACACTTTTTAAAAATAAAAATAAATTTTTAAAAAGTAAACCAAACATGCTCTTAGTATTATTATTTTTGCATTTTCGCAAAAGAAAATAATTTTTTTTACTAATACAAACTCACAAACTTTACAACGCGTACAACGGTACAAGTTACACCAGAAAGTCTGCGTCGCCGTCAACGTTTCTCGAATCGCAGAATTGATTTTGACGAAAATCAATCGAAAATCAATCCCCTTCGCGCATAAATTTCATGCATTGATCCCAGAACTCCCAAATCAATAACCCTACGATTTTCAATTTTTTGTTTTTGTTTTTGTTGTTTATGTTGATTTTGTATTTGATCCCTCTGTCGATTCTATCTTCATGCGATCAGAGCTACTGATCGCCTGCTGATTTTGATTCTCTCTCCTCTTTCGTTGAGGATTTAATCAGTTTTCTTCATTTGCTACTCGGAATTCCCAATCCCGCATTTCCTTGTGCGAAGAGGTCTGATTCTGGAGTTGTTTGGATTTATGGGTGGGAATATTGTTGCGGGTAACTAGGGTTTATCTGGAGCTGATAAGGGTTTTGTACCCGAAATGGCGAAGAATGTGTTTCTGGTTACAATTGTAGTGTTTCTCATCGTCGCTGATGTTTCTGATGCTTCTTTCTTGTGGAAAATCCGGAAATTAATCGCCCCTCCGCCGAACGAAGATCGCAATGTAATACCTCTCTCTACCTCTGTCTCTCTCTCTCTATCCCCCTTTTTAATTTGATACCTTAATTTCTAAATTTTGCATAGTTACAGCTGAATTTGCGATGAAGTTCTAGCATATTTGTTTAATTTGTTTTAGGGTTCTCCAATGCCAAGCCCTGACGTTGGTAGGAGTCAATCAAGCTCTGTTGCTGGTGAGAAGAAGGGTAAGGAGAAAGAGAAGCAGCCCACCCCACCTTTAACTACTGGGAAGGATAAGCCCAAGCCTAAGGTTGATCAAGGAACAAATGATGCAGGCCCAGCTCCTGCAACTGATACTAAGAAGGAGGATAAGAAGCCTCCCAAGGAAGAGGTGAAAGAGAAGGATAAAAGCCAACCTGACTTGCCCCGTGAAGGCAAAGATAGCTGTAGTGGGTTAACTTTGAATTGCCACGACACCAAGTCAATGATCGCCTGTGTTAAGAACACCGACCATGGTAATTTAGATAACATTTTTGCTTTCCAGTCGTTATATTGTTAGATATATACGCTAATTGATGTTGGATTGCTATGGATAGAAACATTGCTTGATGAAGTTTAAGTGATATGGTTTCATTCGAGTTGTTAATAATTCTTGGTTCAAATGTTTTTACCCCTTGCCAGTTGCTATGCTTATGACAAAGTCACTAAAGCTTGATTATAGATCAGGAAATTGATGCTTGTGTATGTTCTACTTGGATGGGCCTAAATACAAACACATTCCATTACACTTTGTAATTTTGGTTGATTAAGGCTTCTAGGCATTGTGGTATTAGATGTTATTAATTAGTTGTAAGTTAAGTGTAATCAATTTAGGATTGATCCAATTTAAGACCCCAGTTGGTTTATCTTTTACAAGGAAAAGAAAGAAACATATACATGTATTACAATCAAAAGGATGGATGCAAAGCTAGCATCCTACAAAAGGATCATATAAATCCAATATGGAATTATCCACAGAATCTCCAACATCAAACTAAGATTGACAAAGTTCTATTACGTCAAAAGTAGAGTCTTCATAGAATTATACTTAAAGCGCTAAAGAGATCCCTCCACTCCCTCAAAGACTATTCTATTTCTCTTACACCAAATGCTCCGAAATGTGGCATGTGGAATGAAGAAGGCTATCTTCTTTTAGCCTTTTTCCCAAAGAAACCCCTCTCAAGTCTGGAAATGTTTACTAATAGAGCTTAAAGTGACCCAAGAAACTCTGAAGCAACTAAAAGCTCCCAAAGAGCTCTTGCAAAGAGGACAGTGCAACAACAAATGCTGGGAGATTCCAAATCAACTTTGCACATAGAACGTCTATTTGCCAATATCTTTCCCCGCTGTAAATTATTGCTATTCAAAATACTCCCTTGCAAGCTTCACAACGCAAAAAGATAGGTGCCAAAGACTTCCTAATAAGGTTCCAAGGGAGTAGATTTTTGGGGGGGCTGAAATCAAGGAGAGGGATGGGAAGCGAGTTTCAAATAGAAAGACTTGCCTTGACAGAAAAAACCCCTTTAGAGTTGAGATCTCATATAACCGTATCAAGAGAAAAATCCCCAAAAGTGATTTATGAAAGAAGCTGAGAAGAGTGTTGTCTTCAATGGAGGCTTCTCAAATAAAAACTGTTGACCAAACAGTAGCAGACCCCCTTCATAATAATCTACAACTGAAGCATCATTATCCAGTGCAAGGACATAAGGAGAAGGGAAAAGGTGTTTTGAGGGGGTACCTTCACTCCACCAGTCATGCCAAAAAAATTTGGAGGAGCCAACACCAGTCTCAACGGAAAAGTGTGTTTGCATATCTAATGTATGTTTGAATCGCCCAAATGTTTGATCGCCCAAATGAATGTATCAAAAGCATTCTTCGAAGCACATACAATACTGAATTTATTGGACATTTTCTCCTTTTAGTGTCGTTTAGATTAATTTTTGTTATGCCACGTCATGTGGTTTAATATCTCATCATAGCATGGTTGAATCAGCCAAATCTTGCCTTTTACTTCTCACCTTACATTGATATTGCTAATTGCTTCCTCACTTCTTAATTTTTCATAGTATGCTTGCATATCTAATGGAGCATTGTGCGTCAACTTCTACCCACAATCAACTTAAGTATTTATTCAATAGGTGAATTGTGTACATGATTGCATCATAATCACCATCGTTTGGCAATTTTCACGAGCTTGAGTGGTATTTCTTACTGCACTCTACTGCTAAAACTTGCCTTCATTTGAACAATCTGACATTGTATGGTGTATGATGTCCTCATTTTATGCCCCCTCCTTGGTTGTCCTGGACGATCAAGCCAAGATCTTTATGGTGTTTCTTTGATATTACTTGTACATATGTGTTTGACATCACTGAAGTTGCATTCTTGGTACTGAAACTTTGTCAAACTTAAACTAAAACCTTAGAGCATCATGGTATTGGTACCTTGCTATAGACTAGAACAATATCATCCAGACACAAGTATGCCTCATGGCCAGTCATCTTGAGTTGTCCTGGTAGACTCATCCATTTGTTTGACCCTAAATTGATGCAAATACTCTGTATCCTGTCCTAATGTTGGTTTGGCTCTTTTACATATTTCTCTAGTAGCTCTTTTAAATGTCTTTAATAGCTCTGAACACCACATTGTCTTTCCACAAATGTTATATTCTTTGCAAGGTCAATAGAAAACATATCCAAACTCTTTTGTCTTTTTATATCTTCACTGAATCTTCTAATAAGGTGATTGGTTCGATGTCCATTTGTGGAATTGATCCTCTGGAAGTAACCAAGTTTTTCTTTACCCTCCAAGTCTCCATTTGATCTTCCTTTCTGAAAATTCCATGGGCTAGGTAGTCTACTTGATGTGTCTGTAGCTGTTGCAATCTCAAGCATCCCTTTTGTTTCTATATGAAGGGATGCAGAATTAAGATGTTGAGCCTTCATTATCCAACCTCTTGGCAGAATTGAGAGTAACATAATAGCTTTGTAAACTGAGACAAATCACTTTCTATTCATTTCCAAGCTTATATGATTATTTCATTTGTATATGTTACGCCTTCATCTTACTTGTTGTGTCCGTAACAACTTCTATAGTACAGAGGTTATAATGATCAACAAGTTGTCATCACTGACGTTGAAGAACTTATATGTGGGATAATATCTTCAAAAGTGGAAATTATCTGTCAAACCCTGCATGATGAAACATAAGAGATAATTGATATTCAACGTATCTATGATTTAATAAATATCACTTTTATGTGCCTGTAAGCACTACAATTTCTAGCTTGTCGGCAATTCCATATCTCCTATTTATTTAGACTTACATCATTCCGATTTAATTGATGCTGGCCCTGCACATGCCATTCCAACAACCAGCATGAATCATGTCTTCTTCTTTTTTGTTGGGAAGTGAACCGGGCACAATGCTGGAGAACTGATCCCGATTGTACCCACAGAGGAACCATCACCAGTTGTTATTCTGCTTATTTAGCCCCACGCTCATGAGAGAACTAAAAATGAGGCTCTACATTTCCAAGAGTAGAAACATGTGATTAACTAACCAATTTTGTGATCTGAAACAATGAATGGACTATCTTTGTATATTGTATCTGCTTGTATTAGATATCATTCTTTGTGAGTTTGTAAGGAATGCTAGAGGAGCTTATTAAGGAAGTATAGAATCCTTCATTTAACACCTTACTGAAGTCTAGCTTCAAAGATACTCAAGACTCTGACACCTTTCCTTGATATCAGCTTCCTGCACAAGAACTTGTCCTTTTCTATCATTAATGCGCCTCACTTGGTCCAACTTCTTGCTCTTCTCTCTTCAGCCCTTGCTAGTTAGATTAAAGATGTTTGTTCTCCTTTTTAGTCAAATCCTTTGTAAACTGCAATCTGTATAGGGGTTTTAAAGAATTTTATGAATTTTTAGTGCAATTGAAGCATGTTAGTGTTGATTGCCATGTCGAAATATTCTTGTCTAAGTCTGGTCATCATAATGTCATTAATATTACTGGAAATAGAACTTTAATTCATTTCCCAGATTTCCATTATACACCAGCTTTAGTTATTGTCTGATATTTTATTCTTTCAATGCACTTTTCTTTGTCATTGTATTGCCTCTCTGAGTGACCTTTAGATATTTACCCTTTTTGTTTGTACTCACCATCCCCGTTCCCTTTCATGTGTTATTCTTAGCCATTATTGCTTTCATCTTTCTTGCCAATTGTCATTTGTAGCACAGGGTTATGGAAAATTAGAATTTGGCGGAGCTTACATTTAAAAAATTTAGTCACCTACTGTAGATCTGATACTCTGTAGCCCAACTGGTCGAGCATTACTTTTAGTCTTCTCATGATTATTACTCATACATGCATGCGTTTGAGAACTATAATGCTAGGGGAAAAGAAAAGGCTAAATATTCCAGTTTGAGGTTGGGATGACATCTATAATTTGCGATTCGATCATTTGTCTAATCATAAATGCCCCCTACCTCTGCACCAATATTCTCACCAAAATAAAATTAACTAGAAACTCCTTTTTTGTTTTTCCCTGGTGTTGGTATTATATGGTGCTTGCATTGACTGTCAACACCGGCAACTAAAAATTTTCAAACAGACTTTCAAAGTTTCTGCATGCGTGCTGGAGTCCAAACTGTGTAGAGCAGTTGAAATCTACAAGATTTTGAAAGCATTACAAAGACTCTGACTTCTCCAAGTCTCATATCAATGTTCATGTTGAAAGCTTTATGTAATCCTGTATAGCACAAGCCTTCTGCTCCTCTTGTGTCTATTGTTTTCATGGAGAAAAGCCGAGTTAACTTTCTTCTCATAAGTGATCTTGGATGAAGTTTCTGTGAAATCTCCCTCATAGTGGTGCATATTTTTTAATCAACTTTGTGCATATCAATAGGACACAACTCTTTCGCAGTCACAATCTAATTAGTATTTTAACAGTGTTATTCTCAATGTGGATGTCACCGAGACTTTCCAGTTAAGATGCATCAACTACTTTCGGTTCTAAACATTTACTTCTATTGCTGTTCTTTCTAGTCTCCAAGTGCGGTGCTCCGAGCAATCTTCTTTTGAGGTCTCTCCTGTGAACAAGTTACAACCGCTTCAGATGGTGGCAGATGCTTGTTGTCTGACAGTACATTAAATCCTCAAGTGTCCATCATTCTAGATACTCCTTTTTAAAGATGATATAGAGGGCCGTGTTGTCAAATCTTAAACATTCCAACATTGTTGTTTTTAAATTTGTTACAAATTGCACACTTTCAGAGAGCCTTTCAAGGTCCCTTCAAAGACAGAAATTTTTAGGGCTATCTTTGGTGAAATATGAGATGTGTGATATTTTTTCACAACCAAACCAATTATCTTATCCTTCAGTGGACTGGTGTAAAATGGTTTATCATAGAGAGTTTTGTTTCAACCATTCATAATGGTTTTGTTTTCTTTGTCCATCAATTGTCCTCCCTTGCTCTTGAAGGATGAAAAAAAAGGCTCTAGAGGATTAGCGAAACATACTTCTATGCCAAGGAATTCCTATGGTTGCTGTTGGTACTTCTAATTTTATCCTTTTCCCTAAACAATGGTCAGGTATGTTAGATATCAGGTTTTAGCAGCTTATATTCACTAGTTGATAAACAATTCTTCATGTGGCCAGAGGATGAGTGCACAAAACACAGCTAACTAACCTTTTACCTTTTTTTTATTGGAGGGGAGGGAGTCAGTTTTGTTGTCATTGGACACTTCTAGTCTCTAAAGTAGCCAAATCGTTTGCTTGGTTGTTTTGAAAAATATAAAGCTTGACAATTATGTAAATGATTAAATTGCAAGTTTGATAATAGTATTGCATTTGTTGATCTTCCTGCAGAGTTCTTCTGATGTAATGCTCTACAGGTTTGAGTACCTTAGATGTCTGCGTGTTTCACCTATTAATATTGTGTTGCCACTAATACTTTATCCAGAGGCTTCAAGCTGTGACAATTTGGTCATCCTTTCAAAAATATCAGCGTCCTTTGTCACCGAAAGCCTACAAAGGACTATCTTTATGCAAGTCTTTCATGTTCTGATAGCTACAGCTGTCCTCATTCCTATAATCATTAGTATTTTGTATGCAGTATCACATGGTGATGATTAGACTGTAGCATTAGTTGTGATATGTGAGCAATATTAGAGCTTTTGACTGCTTCAGTTTTACAAGTAGGGCAGAAATCCTCATCGGTTTGCTTTTTTCATCTTAAAGCAACATCAACAGCTTTGATTCTCATCCAGAATGGCGGAGACAGCAGCATCAAAGTTGATCTCACAATTCCACCTTCTGTGAAAAAGTCAATTGATGTCCCAAAGCTCCAGACTAATACGGTAAGTATTTTATGTATGCTTGGCTGCTTACTTTACTTTTCAGATTGTTTGGCAGCAAAAGCTTGCGAGTTGAGTTGTTTCAAGTTTTATCTTTCCATGTTTATGGTTTGCTCTTGCCAACTCCTATACAACTGATTTTTGAGTATTGTTCCTCAATTTATTTGCTAGATAATATCTTCAGCCTTAAAGTGTAACTTATGCTTGAAGCCCCTGCCAGAAAGGTTAATTTTTTTAATATTCTTCTTGACAGAAATGGTTCTTTTTAAAATCTTTAATAATGAAGATATGAAATGGAGTAAGGAAAGACTAAGTAAAGCAAACAAACTTGAATAGCGAACATCACAACTAAGAGTTGTTAATAAGCGTACAAGCACTGACTAAATATTAACTCTAGATTGTTATATGAGCAATGGAAATCCTAAATTAAGCTCATATGAAGGAAAGCAAAGTGTTACTCGCTTGTTAGGGCGCTCAAGTTACATGAACATGGAACTTAATGGCAAAGAATGTGTACAAAGTCTACTTCCCTTCATTCTAATCTTAGATATCTTGATTAGGATGGATTGTCAGTCTTGATTTCAAGGTAAAATATCTCCATGCAAGTAGAGTTCAATCCTCCTGATGGAAAACCAGAAATAAAGACTGACAATCTGTCCTAATCAAGATATCCAATATTAGAATGAAGGGCAGTGGTGTGGTGATAAACGGTTATCTTGTAAGACCATCTAGAAGCAGAAAAGAAGTCTGTTGGAGAACTATCAACAAAACACTGCAAAGGTAGTAGTGAATTGTGATACACCAAGAAATTCAACATATCTACTTATCCCAGAAGCCCGTTCTCCTCATACTGTAAGTAAAGAATGCATCTTTAAATCGCACTGATCATCTAGGCTTGATTATGAAGTTGCGAGCTCATTTGCAATCAAAATCATGATAAAACTGTTCCAAGAATTTTGACCCCAACAAAAGCATTCTAGTTGTGTGAAATCCAGCTGTGAATGACGCTTGGTCTGATGGCCAACTCCTTTGGAAACTTGTATGCATAGCCCACCAAAGTTACAAACTTATTGGCTGGTATAGGAATAAGACTAGTGAAAGTTGCATTCAAGCTTGTGAGAAACTTTACCATGGAGTCAAATCTTGTAGGAATGCCATAGGCAGGACCTTTCCATAACTTTTATGAAGAACCAAACTCTCTTTAGAGAAGCAAAGTCCAATATCCTTCCTTAGAGAAACTCAAAGAGGCCACTTTGCACCTTCACAACTTTGACCCAAAGGAGGAGGATAGAAGACTTGGATAACTAACTAACTGCAGGGAGGTTTTATGCATTCTTAATTGGCCAACATTCTGCTCTGTGCTTGACAACAAAGATGGTCTAAGAACCATGCGGTAAAATTTTTGTTTGAGTTGGATCAGAGCTTTCTCACCTCAAAACTTTAGAAGCACTTTTCTATTTATTGTGACTGTGCCCTTGTGTACAGAGAATGTTGTCATCAATCTGTGTATTACCTAGTATGACGTTTGGATTGTTTAGATGATGTGGATTATGCTGCCTCACCCTCAATTAACAATTTGACATTTCGGTCAGAGTAAATAAAAATACTTGTTTTGAAGATAGAAGAAATCATTGTAACTTGCATTTTTGGCTGTTTTGGATTAATCTTCCTTAGTAGTTGACAGTCATTTTCTCTTGTGTGCTTGTGTTAGGAAACCATAAAAATCAAACATGGTAGAGGACAATCATGACTCATGAAATTGCATGGCATGCTAGAGGTTGCGTGTGTATGTGTGTTTTGGTAATTGCAGGCAGCTTAAGGCATTCTGGACACATGCCCTTCATTTTCTCTGCTTAAAAGAGAATCTTTTTCAAGGAGGGTGGAGGGGAGGTGCAAACATAGACACTCACGCAAGTATCAACATATGCATGTGGTTGGCAATCAAATATGCTAATTTTTGCTGGACTCTAACACCTACATTTGCCTTACTAGAGCCCCCCCAAAAAAAAAAAAAAATTAAAAATGGGTGCATCTTGATAAAACACAATTTTTTGGACGGTCACGGAACTAGATGTCTAGTTGGTGGCCAGTATGATGTTGCAGTTGGCAATCAAGTCCCCTTGTTCTAGGAAATAGCTATCACAATACCTTGTGTTTGTTGCTTCTCGACAAGTCCTGGACCTTGCCAAAGACCAATTTGATTTATTTATTATTTTTGGGTTGGGCAACGGGAATTTAAGTAAAACTGGCAAGAAATCTCATATTGCCGCCCTATTTGTCAGGTGAATGTTTCGCTTCCTAAAGGTGGTAGCCACAAGATCACACTAAATGCCGGGAATGGTGTGTGTGTGCTAGATCCAGGCGTTCGTGCATCAGATGAGAATTTTTTCCGGCACCTACCTTCTTATTCAAAGTTCATGACCCCAATTTATGGTGCCTACTTCTTGTTCGCAATAATTTTATTAGCTGGAGGGGTGTGGGCTTGCTGCTGGTTTGGGAAGAGGAAGGCACACAGTGAAATCCCATACCAGGAACTTGAAATGAGTGTGCCAGAATCAGCAGCTGCTCCTGAAACAGCACAAGGATGGGATCAGGACTGGGATGATGACTGGGATGAAGAGAAGGCTGTCACATCGCCTGGAGCAAAGAACATTTCTGCGAATGGCCTCACATCAAGGACTCCAAATAAAGATGGGTGGGAAGACTGGGACGATTAGAGCTTCATCAATGCATTGATAGAGAGTGGAAGTGCATACGAAGTAAACATTGAGAGAATATATATACATATATGGGGTGTAAACCCTGTTTTTATCCTGCTAAAGTTTTCATGTCTCAACAGGTAGATGTTTTGTGGATAGAAGGTTTTTATTTTTGACTTCCCTTGAAAGTTATGTATATACTGTATTCATTGACGGAAGTTTTGATTCATTTTTATACCACCTAGTTTCATTCTTGCCTTGAAATTCAGAATACCTCCCCCAACACCTCCGTTTTTTTTTTTTTTTTTTTTTGGTTTCTTTGGGACTACCTGACGAGGGTTATGCAGCCTCAACTTCTTGCAAATGGTGTGGTACAAGGATTTTGATGTGGCTGGACTTGAACCTGTCTTTTTTCTTCTGCAAACAGCTTTTAGGATGGTTAATTAATGAGGTTTTGGCCTAGTGGTTAAGGTCCCGAGTACGTCGGATCTCAAGTTTAATTCTCCTTTCTTTTATTGCAATTATATTGTACCGTATGTTGTAGCTCATTCGGACCAAAAATTTAATTAAAAAAAGGGGGAGAGGACGATTATTTGGGGTCCCATATCAAAAATAGTTCCTCCAATGTTTCTTTTACTGCCAAGTCTTTGCTGCACTGTTATTTGGGTTTCACCTTACTAATATGTTGACTTTTTTTCAATAAATAATGGCAAAAGTCAAAAATAATACCAAACAATTAAAATAATAATTGTAGGTACTTAGACAAATGAACCCAGCAGTTGAAGAAACGAAACAAAACACTAAAACCACTAAAATTTAACTCTTTGCCTTAGGCAGCTCAAACCACCTTAGATTCTCACTAAAAAGAAAGCCAAAACTGGAGCCTGTGATTGTGTCGATCTCTAAGCAATGGGTTTCTCGGATCAATACACTAAAACTACTAATACTAATATCTTAACTTAGGGGTCAATACGAGGTTCGACCTGCGTACTTTAATTATATACTAAATTTTTTCATATTGTTATTATATTGTAATGTCATTTATAAATTTATTTATTGAATCTAAAAAAGCCTAGTAGCCCCCTACTCTTTTTCGATTTATATTATTTAGTTTAATTCATTGTAAGAGATAAGTTCAATTTAGTTGACATAAGTTAAATTTGGTCCAATTCAATAAAAATGGGTAGAGATTAGAGAAAGTGCAAAAGAAAGAGAGAGAGGCATAGACAAAATAGAGAGGAGCGGACAGTCCAACATACCTGAGTACCATACCAAGCAAACCTTCCACATGGAGATCCAACATGAACACAAGGAGAGACAATTCGAGTGTGAAAATGATAGAAAAATGGAAATAAGGATAATATATAAGTTAACCGGAGAGTATTTATAATAAGTGATCGATATTTTTATGAATTCACGTCTTTAACTATCGAAAAAGACACTAACCTAATTTTATTTAATGTTCATAAAATTTAAAAATATATATATATTACTACAATAATGAGGGTTAGAAATTAAATATCAAAGTTCAAGATATTTTGAATCATTACACGATATTAATATCTCATAGTCTTCTTGTTTTCCTCTATATCGAGTTGACCCGTGACCAGTTTTCATAGACGTAGTGCATAGGCAAATGTTGTGCCTGTGTCATTTAATATGTTGTTACTTGTAACTTTATCTATGTGTGCAAAGGTGGCCCCCAAACATTCAATAATCAACATATTAGATTGTATGAAATTTTTATTTATTTAGACTATAATTTTTTTCGAACCGTGAGTGTTTAAGATAAAAATTCTCTTAATAAGTGTTTTTCATAAATTTGAACTTGTATTCTCCTCCTTACCGAGGTAAGGTCACTACCATCCGAACTAACACCTTACTGATGTTATATAAACGTTATTAAATTAGTACCATTTTCATTTAGTTGAGGTGGAAATTCTACCGGCTATGTCAACATATATGTAGTAAAACACCCTTGATGAAATTGGGCAACACTATAAGTGGTAAGATAATTATGTGCATTATTATATATCAAGGTTATCAAATACCGACAGATAAAATATGATAATGCAATTAATCTCTTTTAACATCTTTATTTATCTAGTATTTTTATCAAATAAAGACAACTTTACAAGTGTTAATTGGACATTTATAGAGTTACTTTTAAATTATTGATTGTCGTGTAAGAGTCTTTTACGAACAGAAAATATCAAATTTTAACCTCGATATTTCCTATATTAATTATTACACGAGATAAGCAAGTGCGTTACACCGTCCACATTTTAAATCTAAAAAACATTCACATAAAATTAGATCTTAAAACATAAAATCATTTCTAAACCCTCGAATTTAACCATTAATGTAAATTTTTCATCTATGTATAAATTTTGCCTCATTTTTTCTGTCAAAAGTGGCCAACATCATAAACTTTGCTTCTCGATAAAACATGGGAAGGAGAAAAATCATTGCCCGTGTGTGTGTGTGTGTGTGTGAGAGAGAGAGAGAGAGAGAGAGAGAGAGAGATTGCTTTCATATAGAACTGTTCTTATGATTGCAAGTGTGGCATTTTTTTAAAATTTTTGGAAAATAAAAAGAAGCATGGCATAAGTATGGTGATGAGGTTCCCCATGGCGGAACATCATTTGATTCAAAATATACAAGCATGGCATGTATATATGCATATATATCTTGAAAACTAAGCCTAATTATTATTGGTAATATTGCACTCTCCTATTAATTAATTAATTAATTAATTATGATGGACGCAGCGTGAAGGCGAAGGGAGGGAGTGCATGGGATTAGTTTATACGCCGTAGCAGCAGCAGCGTGGCTACGGCAAAAACAGAGAGAGAGAGAGACACAGAGAGTGTCTTAATCATGATGTTTATGTCTTGATTTTCTGTTAATTATTATGTTCCCAAAAAGAAGCCTCTGTCTTTTTCCTTTAATTTCTGTGGGAAACTTAATTGGCTTCTCCATCATATTCATCTTGGTTTTAATGCTGGAGTTATAAGATATGTCCTCAAATTCAAATTTCTCACTCATTTTTATATATTTATCCTAGTTTTGATACTACTCATATTTAATGGTGACTTTTTCTTAATGCCTACGATAATATATCCTTTTTCTACAATGTCAACATTGTATTAAAAATTATGCGGTTTTAAGTTACTATTATTGATACTGATTCAATTATACATATAATACTGAAAAGTAGATGTATAAAAACTTTGTACATTAGAGAATCACAAAACATTTGTAGAGAACACTTAAATCTGACATTTCGGTATTTATCTAGATTTGACGTGATTTATCAAATTCACATAACATAGGTTATATTAACTGCATGATGTGTGTATATATCTAGATGCCAAAATGGGCTACCTTTCAAAAAAATCTGTCATGCTTTTCACCTAAATAGACATCACAAATTGAGATATCTAAGTAGCCTGACATAGGTAATTTAAGGAGGCCCATGTGAAGTAGATGATTTCAAATAGGAACATAGAAGCTCATTTACTGTGCTATCCATTTTCTGACCAGTAAAAATAGGTGAAACTATTATTGCATAGCATTTTTTATTTTTATTTTTTTAATTTTAATTTTGGATCCCCACATAGCAGAAAATTAAATAGTCAATATCAGAGAATATATACTCAAAGAAGGGCCATTTAATTATAATAAGGTGCTCAATGCACCAAAAAACATTACAATAAACATAACTACCCAAAAAGAAAGGAAAAAATGAAGAAAGATGTTGAAAGGGGAGATGACTTTCTGATCTTTCTCTATATACCCTCTTCCTGTTGCTTCACAATCACAAGCCAAAAACATGACTAGTTCTCTTTGTTGCTGGGAAAACACCATTTACATGCTCTCTCGTGCTAATCTAAACATTGAACTTATTCAAGCTCCTCCTCTCGTCCCTCAGAAGGGCATTGGATGAGCTCCAAAATGTTCACTACTTCAGCCATATCCGGTCTATTTGATGGAACCTGAGATGCGCATATCAGACCGAGCTTTATCACAGGAATAACCTCCTCAGCCACGAAATTCCCATGAAGTCTCTGATCAATGCAGTCCTCTGATTTGCCTTCCTCTAATGCCCCTCTGACCATGTCACAAAGCACAATGACATCGTCCTCCATGTATTCTACTGGCTTTCTTCCGGTCACAATTTCAAGTACTAAGATACCAAAACCATAAACATCGCACTTCTCAGTTATCTTGACTGTTCGGCATGCAAATTCAGGTGCCATGTACCCAAGGGCACTCTGAATTTTGCTGCTTAGAATATACCGATCTAACATAGGCAATAACCTTGCCAGGCCAAAGTCTCCGACTTTGGGTTCACCTGAGCTGTCAAGGAGAACATTTGAGGACTTGAGGTTGTAATGAATTATGTTCATCTGATGCAAATGTGCTAAGCCCTTGGCCATGCCAACGATGATGTTGAACCTCTGGTTCCATGAGAGGGTGCTCTGGGTGGGATCATCATGGAGGAGTTTGAACAAGCTCCCGCTAGGAACATATTCGTTGATTAGGAGTTGCAAGGATGGGACCCAATAATAGCCTTGCAGTGACACAAGATTAGGATGCCTCACTTTCCCGAGCTTCTTGACCTCCTTCTCAAACTCTTGTTGAGACTTGATCAAGCTCGAGATATTGAGCTTCTTGATTGCAACGGAGCGCCCATCTCCTAGGACCGTGTGGTAAACAACCCCAAAGCCTCCCGACCCAACTCAGAGTCCTTGTTGAGAAGGGCATGAGCCCCGGTTCCAAAATCAGCTTCACCGGAGAACATGACGAGCTTGCCATATTGGGAATCACTCATTGGAGAGTGGTTGTACTCTTCATCTACACCGGAGAAAGTTGGAGGAGCAGCAGAACGAGCCACATGAGCGTTTCTCACATGGAGGTTAAGGATAGTGATGACCACTACACCCAGGAATATGAAAGCAGCAGCACCAATGGCAATTAGGGCAGAGATGCTGAGCATGAGCTTCTTATGACGGGTGCTTGTAGGAAAAGAGTCATCCCCAGAATCAGAGGATGAACTTGGGTTTGGGTTGAGAACAATAGGCTTCGGGTGGACAGCAGGGCAAGATTGGTTAACTACTGACCCACATAAAGATGGATTGCCCACGACAGATGAGAGAGGGATAGTATCGAAGAACCCACCAGCCGGAAGTTCCCCTTCGAGGTTATTGTTCGAGATGTTAAAGGCGGTGAGGTGGGAAAGATCAGTTAGTTCCTTGGGTAGATTGCCAGAGAGCTTGTTATGAGACAAATCAACAACCTCAAGGTTAGTCAGATTGGCAATCGCAGGAGGTATTGCACCTGTGAGATTGTTTTCCGACAGGATCCTGTACATTACAGTTATAAACCCTTTGTTAGACACAGAATAGACATCCATACAAATAGTTCATGAAAACTGTACAGATTAAGCGAAGTTATCGATAAGCTCCAAAATTGGATAAGCTCCATATCTATAATGCCAAATCAGGCCAGAGTACTATCAAGTTGCAAAGAGACTGCCTTCATTAATCCCATATTTAAAAGACATTAGCTGCCTACTATTCCTTGGTCACACATTTTGCTTTATTCTGCTATATCCAAAGCAGGGGGGCAATAATGACTATTTCACCTACTTTAAAAAATGGATGGAAATGTTCACATGTATAAGCACCAACTATTATTCGAATATATTCTTTGTGCAGTATATTTGATCACAGAATAACTTCATATTGGTGCGACTATTAAACAGAAAAATTATTGATCAGCCCATCTCACTAACATGAGAGATTCAGAGAAAGCAAACAGAAAACTGAACAGAATGTTAATAAGACCAGGATTCAAGCAATCAGGATAAACAAAGACTAATAATCATAGCAAATGACAATGAACAAAACTGTATAAGGAGAGAACTTACAGTGTCGTCAAGGATGAGCAATGGCCGATCTTAGAGGGGATAGTCCCGGTTAAACGGTTCCCTTCAAGCCTTAGCTCTCTGAGTTCAACAGCATTTCCTAGCTCATGAGGGAGACTCCCATTCAGCATATTCTTACTCAAGTCAATAACTTGAATCACTTTCAAGTCACCCACACTTCTCGGAATTGCTCCGATCAATGAGTTACGTGACAAATTCAACAGCTGCAAGCTTCTGAAAGCCCCAATCTCTGAGGGAATGGTACCCGAAAGTTCGTTCGAGGACAAGTCCAGAAACACAAGGCTCTGATAAGAGGGTACCATTGATCTACGAGAGGGGTACTCAATGTTTCCCCTGAATTTATTCCCAGAGAGTGAAATACTCTGCAAACCCAACCCAAAAATCCAATTGGGCATCTTCCCTTTCAACATGTTTTGGCTAACATCAACAACTAAAAGGTTAGCACAGTTCATCAGAGACTCAGGCAATCCACCTATCAACCCATTTGAGGACAAATTCAGTTGTTTCAATGACCTCGAATTTCCTATAGTAAAAGGGATCCTTCCAAAGAATCTATTCACTGAAAGATCCAAACTTTCAAGGCTTTGCAAATGCCCAATCCAATCAGGGACTTCCCCAGTGAGCAAATTCCCGTTCAAATTGATTGAAATGCACATATTAAGTCTTTGCAGTGATTCTGGAAGAACCCCAGAAAATGAGTTCCCTCCAAAATCAACTGACTCCAACTGCCAACAACTCCCAGTGTCATCTGGTATTGGCCCAGAAAATGCATTCTTTCCTAGACTGATTACTTTCAAACTGTACATACTCCCAAACCCCTGTGGAAGCTGACCCTCCAACAAATTATCAGACAAATCAAGAGATTGCAACCCATTCAAAGACCAAATATTGGCAGGCAAATTGCCCGAAATCCGGTTCGAAGAGAAGTTAACAGACTGCAATGACATACATGAGCCAAAAGAGTCTGGTATCTCTCCAGATAACCCATTGTTAGCAAATGAAACAAACTTCAAAGACCCACATTGTTGGAAAAGTTCATCAGGGATAGACCCAGAGAGATTATTGCCACTCAAATCAATGGATTGCAAGCTCCAAAGGTGGGCAAAATCAGGGTTTATAGACCCAGTAAGGTTGTTGTTGAGAGAGAGAGTTTCTGGAGTGATTGCAACCTCAAAAGGCCTCGACTGATCTGCCCAGAAAGGGAGAACCCATCAAGGGTTAGCCCAGTGACCCGGTTCGTATTCGGGTCACATTCTATACCGTTCCATTTGCAGGGACTATCATCACTCTCATTCCAAGACACCAATTTTCCTTCCGGGTCACGAAGACCCGCCTTGAAAACAATCAACCCGAGAACATCATCATTGAAAGCATCCAAACACAGAACAATGGAGGGCGAGAGAAGAAGAGGAAGCAACAACAGAAGCAGTTTCACAACCATTTTTTTAGGGTAAAGTTTCAAGCTTTTCTGCACTAAAATGGGGAAAAGAACTAGCTCAATGGGAAAGCAAATGCACCCAATTTGAACAAGACATGTCTAACTTTTTTCTGGGTTCCTCTCAAAATCACAGCTTCAAGCACAGAACCAAACAACCAGGAAGATTTTTCTTCTTCTTCTTCTCCTTCTTCAAATGAGAATGGAAGAAAAACAAAGAGGGGAAGCATAGAAAGCAGAGAGAGAGAAGTGGGGAGCTTACTTGAGAAGGGGCCAAAAGGGAAGATTTTGGTTAGGGGAGGAGAGAGAACCGAAAAAGGGTTGGAAAAATTGAATGTGGGGCAGTGAGGGAATAAATTGAGAGGGCAAAAACTCTTTTTTTTTTTTTCCCCTTTACCTTAGACTTTTTCTTTTGTATATACAGAGGAAAGCTGTGGTGTGTCCACTGGTACTTTGTCCTAGGTGGTGATAGAGGATGAAAGAGAGAAACTTTACCAAAAGAAGAAGAAGAAGAAGATGGGGATAGAGAGAGAGAGAGAGAGAGAGAGAGCGCGAGAGGAGGCATACGGCGCAAAGAGCGCAGGGAGTAAAGTGGGGGTATTTAATTGCCTGAGCTGAGCTGAGGCAGTGCCAGTGCCAGTGCTAGAGATCAGAGAAGAAGAGGGAGGAGTTAATGCAAGGCCTATTAAATTCAATTAAATTAAATTAAAGTGATTAGAGGAATGTAATTAAAGTATGTAGTTGGTCAAACAAGAATCCTCCAAGCCCACATGGCAGTCAGACCCCTTTTGTAGTAAAATCACCAACATCCATAAATAACCATTTCCAATTCTCATCATCCTGCTTCTTCATATTGCCCATATTTGTTTCTTGCTATAATTTATACTTAAAGATATATTTGAAATGATATTTATAATAATTTCAACTTATTTAATCTTAATTTAATTATAATAGTTAATCTTTTTAATTTATTTAAATTCATTTCAACTCATTTCATCAATAAAACTAACCATATTAAATTATAACAGACTAATTATTTTAACTCATTACTATTCGTTTATAATTTAACAGGTATGACAATTTATTTTGACAACTTTTATATATATCCTGAAAAAATATACTGGTGACATTTGAGGGCACATATTTCGAGGTGTATAATATATTTTACCCGTATGTGACACAATTTACATAACTTTACTTTATTTTTAATGATTATTTGGAGTTTTGTATCGATATATTCAATAGGTTAAACTATTAAGAGAAAATTAGTTTTAAATTTACATATTTTGAGTGCATTGTTTTTAGAATAAGTTTTAAAACTAAATAATGTATTTTTCTCATTGCATAAGATAGCAAAAATACTTATTCATTTATTGGAGATATCAAGTCTTAAATGTTGACAATTTACCAAAAATGCATACCATAATATCTAAAGATTTAAAACTAAAATACCTTTTTATTCACAAAAAGTAAGAAAATAAAAGGTTGTACAAGTGATTGAGAGAAGTTCATGATGATGATTGATGGCTGTCATGTGATTGAGAGAAGTTCCCACTTGAGTGGATTTCATTTAGATCTTCATATCTCATAATTCACTCCGGCCATGTTTAGTTTTTCTTAGAATAATTTGTAAAAATATTTACATTTCGTATAAAAATAATAAGGTAAGGAATTTAAGATATGAAGATAAATCTATAGAAAATAAAATAAATATTTAAAATGTGTAAAAAATTAAATAAGATAAAGAATATTTAAAAGTTTATATAAACTTATATGAATCTGTAATAGGTTTAAAAATAAATATAATTCTATCTAAGTTAAAAATAAATTAAAAAATTCACTTCATAAATGATTTTTTTAGAAAGATAATTTTAAAAATTAAAATTTAACCTGTAATTATTTACATAAAAAGTAAATAATATATCAACGTAAATTCAGACACGTAACCCTTTTTTTCCTTTTTCTTCGTAAGGTTGACAAAGGAACATTATGCATATGTATATTCATTGACATATCCCATTCCTCAATCTCATGATTCTTTATGACCACACCATACTCATGATGTACACCACTATGTTTCCAAAAGTGCTTTATAAAGTAAATTCAATTGGCGTTAGTTGCCCCTCCCCCTAAAAAAGGGTTATTATAAATTTGATAGTGAAATTAATTAATTAATAATAATAATAAAATAATTTTGTTTTGTTTTGTTTTTTAAAAGGAAAACGTAAGTTATAAACTTTGGTTTGAAATCATATCATAAAACAAACCAAAGTAAAAAAATCATAATGCATTATTATGGCCCATGGGAAGAAGAAGCATAGTAAGGTGTGGATGTTGAGACAAAATGACCCTTATATCTCATGCACTTGCATCTAAATAGGAGGTTGTTGCATCCTTTTATCGGTTATTGTTTATCTGCCGTTTAGTTGGTTGTAACGTAATGTAATTAGTCATGTCAAAGTATCGTGATTGTATAGTTTGTAGTAATTACAATTGTATTGTATGTATTTGATTGCAATACTCTCATACAAGCTGTTCAGCTTAATAAATATATTCTAAGAATCAACCTAATATCTTTATCGGTTAATAAATAAAATGACAATGCTCATCATATTCGAGATGTAACTATTCGAGTAATATTAATATATAAAATAGTTAAAATGCGAGAGTTACAAAATAAATAAGGAAGAAAATTAAGAGAGCATAAATCTAATGTATTAGTTTTTGGATTTTTAACCACGCTGTTTCGGCGTCAACGAAAACTCGAGGTTTTACGTCCATCAACAAAGCTAGTTTTGTTCTTTGTCACCCTCTCCTTCCTTATTCATGGGTGTTAGGAGTTAAGATATGTTTGTTTTAATGTTTAGAAGATATTAATTACTGCTAGTCAAATCTAACCATCCTTTTATGGTGAGATGCGTTTGAGGTTAAGGTTGGCCACATGCAGAGAAGTGGCGTAAATAGCGCTTTACCTCTTTTTCTTTATTAATTAATCTTTTCTTTTTCTCTTTTTGTTTTTGTTTTTGTTTTTGTTTTTGTTTTTGTTTTTGTTTTTGTTTTTGTTTTTGTTTTAGAGAGAGAGAGAGAGAGAGAGAGAGAGAGAGGGAGTGATGATTGACTTGACCAGCAGCAACACCAACTTTGATTTCTTCCAAAGACGCCATCCATCAAACTCCAAACCCCTTTCACTTTAAAAAAATAAATAAATAAAATTCTATGTTAAAATTCTTAATTACTAACTTTCGCTTTTTAAAGCCTTATATGTAATTATATAGGCCCTGTTTGGTTGTAACAATTTTTTGAGAAAAAAAAGTTATTTGGGGAATTTAGCTGTTTTAACTTGATCAATACATTTAAACTAGTATTTGGTGGCCAAATAACTCTTTCTCAAACAACTATTCCCATTAGTTTTTAGGAAGAGCTGTTTGTAAAAATGATACATTTGTCCAAAAATTTGAAGAAATTACACCATATGCCACCAACACTTATTATTATTATTATTATTGAATATAATAAATATTATATTAGGTAGAAAATAAATGAATATAAATTTTGTAAAAATAGTAAGAAAAAATTAAATGAAGATAATTTGTATATATAACATAATATAATTATATTTGAAAAAATAAATGATCAATAAAAATATATATATTTATTTATTTAAAATACAACTTAGACATAAGGGCATAAATAAAATTTCACCAAACATTTGTTCTTCAAATAGCTAATTTTACCAAATACCTTTTCAAGAAACAGTTAATTCAAACAATTAATGCAAACAATTAACAAGTTAACGACTAAAAAAGTGGGACCCACATTGAAGATTGTGATGTAGTGATAATCGATGTCGATACATAAATTGTGAAATTTAAAATGTGTTTAGATGAATTTTCTTCACAACCCGATCATGGTTCCTTGTATATTTCATATCAGATTTATTTCAAATTGTTATGCGTTCTTGTATTTAGCAAAGCTTAAGACAACATGGCAACACGACATGAATCTATTTCGAAATACAAACACCACAATTTCCATTAGGGAGGGACCCAATCCAAATCATTGGGCCAGGAAAGATAGGACTCAGGCCCAAATTCATGGGTTTTAGCCGTCTACCGATCTTTAGCTGGTCCATCAATTTCTATACTTATTAATTTTTGAAGAATCGAGATGGAGCAACAGAGTCAAGGGAAGATCTGCATAGGGAGTATACTACGTATGGCAATTGGATAAGGGGTTAATCCGAACTCGTTCCGGAACATTTTATATAAACTTTGAAGTATTCTGCTTTCGCCATATGTCAACGAGATGGTTGAACGAGCGGATTTTTATGGGCCTGATCTCTCTCCTCTCTCTTCTTAGAGTATGTGTTACTGGGAGTATTTAAGAATTTGCAGCCTCGGCCCATTAGATTTTGTCAGCTGTGGAATTTGTTTGGGCCTTCAACTCAGAAATAATTAGAACCATTACTAAGTAGGCTATTATCAATCTATTTGTTTGGGCCTAAAGTTGTTAAATTAGAGACAAAGGCCCAGTTGGGTTTTGAGTCAGGCCCAAATATTTTACCTTTTTTTTTTTTTTTTGGTGTGCTTTATGCTTTCCCTTCCCTTCTCAGCTACCAAGCGAATCAAATAAATAAAGTTACTACTAAAATCAAAAAAGAGCAACCTGAGATCCAGTGGGACCCTCCTTTCTAAACCTATCTCCCACCTCAATCGCAGCAGTAGGCGCGTGTCTCACACTCTCTCAGGGGGTTTTTGGTACTTGAGGTTTGGTGATGTTCCTTTCTTCCACCTCGCACTGACGCCTCTCTCTGTCTCTCTCTCTCTACCCCTCGACTTCCTCGCTCTTCCGATTGTGGATCACAACGCCGGCGACCACAGACTATGGAGAGCTTATCCCTCGCAAACCCTAACCCTACCTTGTCAATTGGCCAGCCATTCAAGAACAGAGCTCTTGCTTCTTCTTTAATGGCAGCCTTTTCTTCGTCTCCTTCTAGGACTCCCTTCTCTATTCGATCAGAATCGCTCCACCGCCGCCGGAGACCTTTGCTTGTGGCTTCTATAACTTCGTGGCCGCCGCCGCCGAAGGGCCTGGGTTCCGGAATCGGCATTATCAAGAAGAGCCGGAGGAAGAACTCGCCAATTCTCATTTCCGCCGCTTCCCACGAAGAATCAGTGAGTTGGGCGATTCCCTGTAATTTCCGTCCGTTTCTTGCTTTATTTACTGTTAATTTTTCTATTGTTCCTGATTTTTAGATGGGTATTCTTTTATTCTTAGCTTGGGTTTTGGGTTTCAGAAGTTTGTGATTATAACGAGTGATTTGTCCTAAATTACAAATCAATTTAGAGGCAGTTACGAGAAATATTCTGATTTTTGGCATTTGGCATAAGTGGGTGATAATGTAGAAAGGACCAAGAAATGCCCTTTTCTCGTTTGAGGGTGATATACTGATTCGTGTAGGCTATGACTCGCCTTTTGATGTTATTGATTTCTCCGAATGGTTCATTGTATTGTGTAGCATGTGGGGTTTTATGTATGCTTTCACCCTAAGTTGAAGGGGAAATGACTAAATGAGAATTTCATGTTCAGCCAGGGACTAGAAGAGGTTCTGTTTCTTTGATTAGTCTCTCAGTAATACATGTTGTTCTCACAGTTCTCAGTAATACATGTTGTTCTCACAGTTCTCAGTAATACATGTTGTTCTTACAGTAGCAGCCTCGTCCAAATGATTAGCTAATTTACTGCAGTTGCTGAAAAAGAGACGTCGACATATGTGATCGGAGGTTCTAGAGTTGAGCTGTTGTTGAATGTACTGTGTTGAATATTGAATATGTTTTGTTTCGAACTTCTGCTTAAGTAAACCTTCCGTGGTGACAGGTTGAATGGAATCCATTTTATTGTGCATATGTTGATCATTATGGTTTTGAGAGGTGAAAGATTATTAGTAAATATTGCATAAGAAATGTTTTAATCTACCCTTTTGATGCTGCTTGCCTATCTTTTCTCAATTTGCTCAACCAATTGCCAGGTAGGCCCCACGGCTTTACATCGTGATTGAAATCGTTCGTGGAGACCTTTGTCAATTGTGCAATATGGGTATTTTCTCCTGGCATCCGATAAAATTTATGATATTATCAATTACGTAACCACCATGTCATGCCACTATTTCGCTTACCTTTCTACCGTCTCTAAGAATCTGTGGGTGAATGACTGAACAGTCTTTAGCGACATCATAGCAATGAGTTATTGTCCCTTTCACGTCATCTTTTTCGGTGAAAGACCTTGAATGGATTTGCTCTCATGAGACTTATTGGTTTACTCGACGTGTTTAGGAGTCCTCTGATGCAGAAATTGATATGGACAAGAATGAACTTAAAGAAGCTAGTAAAGAATCTCAAGAAGCTTGGGAGCAGACACTGGCAGCTTTCAAAGAACAAGCTTTGAAATTGCAGAGTGTTTCACAAGAAGCATATGAGGTATACTCTAAAAAGGCAGCTGTAATCCTGAAGGAAACTGCAGAACAATTGAAGATTCAAGCTGAGCAAGCGAGAAAAGATTTGACTGTTATGGCTAAAGAGCTGAGTGAAGATGGTAGACAATATCTCACTATCGCAGCAGAGAACTCTCCTGAACCTGTTAAGGATGTGGTGGAGACCTTTGCTTCTGCTGATGACCTAGATGATGTATCTAAAGTCCGTGATTTCTATGTTGGAATACCATATGGTACGCCACATGAACTTTTCTCTGGATGGAACATAATTTAAGATGTGATTTACAATATGTCTGTGAGTAAATGAATGACTTAAAATCTCTGTACACTGAGTCTCACAGATATATTAATACAGAACTTTGTAACACAAAGATCTATCTATACATAGTAAAACTTAACAGTTCTATGCATGTAAATTTATTCTTGCAATTAGTTGAATGGCTTAGTTTCTTATATTTACTAGTCCATCCTTGTTAATATTTCTTTTTCCCATTTTACCTGTGCAGGGACAATTCTTTCAGCTGGCGGTTTCCTTAACTTCATGCTAACTGGAAGCATTTCTGCCCTTAGGTTTGGTGTGATCCTTGGGGGTATTCTTTTGGCTTTGAGTGTTTCGAGTCTTAAAGCTTGGAGAAAAGGAAATACCAATGATAGGGCCTTGACAGGACAAGCAGGTTAGTCTAGCTTGCTTATATGTCTATATTATAGAGACAATCTACTATTCAGAGGATGTGCCTGGGAAATTTTTATCATTAGTTTACATTTTAGCCAAAAATTATCCAACATACTCATAACATTACATCCTAGCCATGCTTACATTTAGTGATAAATTTACTTTCAGACCTTACAACAGCATAGTGTGGGTTCTGCTTTTGTGGGGTCTGTTGAGATAATTTTACATCCAGACCTTAATTATTTTATATTCTTCATCTCCTTATGGATGTCTGGCTTTTTGATGACCCTAATGACTCAGGCCCTTGAAACAAAATCTGAGGAAGGAGGTTGGGGGTGCATTTATTTATTTTATTTTTTTCCTGGGGAGGGTGTGTGTGCGTGTGTCTGTGTGTGTATAGAAGGTAGTTATTGAAGTGCAAGGGCATGCTTTGTCAGTTGAATCAACATCTTTAATCTCCTCTTCCTTGTTGGTTTAGAGGGAAGGAATCAGACCTTGCTGCTTTAAGAATTTGGGAAAAGAATAAACCGAAAACCTAACTTTATCCTAATGCTTCTATCAAGGTGTAGAGGCTTGCTAACTTGTTAACTTGCGGTGAGTTCTGGATGTATGTGTTAGTGCTAGCATTTAGTCAAAATAGGTGGCAAAATTGGCGGTGCGTAATTTTGGTTTTTTGCTCTAGTGTTTATATTCTTGAAGTTATGCCAGTCTATGCGCAACACTTTCACCTAAAATACTTGCATATAACTTCCACTCCCTGCACCTACTGCTTTCTGCAAACCTGCTAGTTATACAGTTGCTTTCGTTAAAATATAACAAAATTGGTTTGGTTATGCAGCAATAGCTGGCATTCTATTTCTAAGGGACTTGCGCCTGCTGTTTCAGGTATTGCAGTTTTCTTTGTATTTTTTATGTTATAATTTGATGCTATGTTATTCTTCTTGGTGCCTACCAAAATCTCTTGGAAATTGTTCTGAATCTTCTTTTCCTTGTAGGGTTCAACCTTGTTTGGGCTTGTTAAGACAATCATCAGGTTGGCATAATATCTCTTCTGTTGTTTCCTGTTATGTGTATCCTTATTGTTAATGCTGGCATCATCATCCCCTCCTGCCCCACCCCCCAAAACAAAAGGGGAAAAGCCCCCAAAAAGGTGAAAGAGAACATGGAAAAAGGGAGAGGAACAAAAAAATCAACTGCTTTCCTTATCCAAACAAAAAGAAGCGTGTTAGAGAGAGGGATACTGCAGAGGGAGAATAGAAATATCTATTCTGCATCAAAAAATTAAAACAAAACAAAAAGAGAACAGAAATATTGATAGGAAACCTATGTTACGCAGACTCGAGTACAAGTGTCTAATATGGATATGTGTCAAGTGTCAAACTCAGCTATTTTCAAGAAAATTTGCATATTTTCGTTGTAGTTTGAAGTGTCAAGTGTCGTACCTTTTTCCGAGTGTTGAGGGTCCAACATGGGTTTGGTGGAGGAAATGATGAGGAAAATGCTAATTATTATTAGGCGATACCATAGATTCTAATGTTCATCAAGCAATGAATCTTTGAATGCTTACCAAGTGAAGAATCTTTGAATACAGTTCCTTAGAGTTTTCTTATATGATGAAATTGATGCCTTGGCTTCTGAATACTGATGCAAATTTCTTGTGCAGTGGCGCTGTTACCACTTTCTTCATATACAGAATCATCTACGACAAGCAGCAGAGACGCCCAAATCTTAATGGGGAGGCACAGAGTTGATGCATGTAAATGTCTGAACGTATTTACTGTTTTTCTCCCCAAACTGAAGAAAAAGCTCAGTCACTGTGTTTCAGCAATTAGATGCTCTTGATCTTGTGCGTCCTTTACTTACCTTTCTGTTTTACGATAGGGTTTGATCGGTAGGTTCTATAGCATTGTAAAATAAGCAGGCTTGGATCGTGCCCCAGGTTGGGTTTGCTGACTGATCATCATGAAGTTGCTTTGCAATTTGATGTGACCTGCAAATTTAGAACCATAGATACCATGTCCAGTGTATAAATGACTTGAAGAGGTTCTTGTTGGTAGTGTTATTGTCTAAACTCCAAAGATGTGAATCGATTAGAAATTGTCATTCTTTATTGAACCAATTATCTTAGAGTTGAAGTGATTGAATTATTTGTGAGATGCCCTTTTTAATTGAAATCTAATTGGTATTTGATGATTCTGAAATGTATTGAATAATATCTGAATTTATTGTTACCGTGAGCAATAATTCAAGTTTGAGTTAATTTATATTCCGATAAATTGAGAGTTTGGAAGAAAAATACCATACTCGGACCTTGTCTGGATTACTAGTTCAAGAGAAGGCCCGAATCTGTGGACCTAAGCCAATTGTTCGAATGATTCAAATTTTTGATTTGAAGTTCTAGAAGCTCTTACCTAAATTATATTCATGATGAGATTCAAATCCGAGCCCAATTGTCTAATGGCTAAATCCTGTGAACATATGAATTTATGATTTGAAGGGTTGGAAGTTATAACCTAAATTATATTTTTGATTGAAACCGGACCCATATGTGTTATGTTCACATTTAATTGTTTGAATTTGGAGATTTCTAGTCAAAGATAATCTTCGGACGTAATTGTCCGAACCCAAGTTGGTTGGAAAAATTTGAACTTGGACTTGAATTAACCCTATTTGTTTGGATAAGGTAATTAAATCAGATGGAATTTTATAGGTGCTACTTATTTGTGTATAAAGATTTATTCGTTTGGATAAAATATCAAATCAAATGAAATTTTATAAGTGTTACTTATTCATGTGTAAAAATCATCCAATTTTAGAAGAAAATCATCCCCCAAAAAAACCCATAGCTTACGAGTAACATGATCAAAATCACCTTCCCTTGAAAAAGGACTAGAAAAATACTTTTACTTTGATTTGGAAATCTTAAAAAATGGGGCAAATTATACAAAATTTCTAGAAATATTTACTCCGACCTACACATATTTATACATGGGAATGGGATTGTTTATACATTCTGCAGTTGTACGTACATTAATAGTTGTATATGCAAATACATACTTGTAGAGTCGTACGTGTATGGAATTATATTAATATTTTGAAAAAGTTATATTATATATCGGAGTATATGCTCTTGTATCTTAAAAATAAACATATATGAATAAAAAATTATCTAGGTGACCAATACATCTAAGTTAAAAAAAAAAAAGAGAGACAGATGTCTTAAATGTGTTCACCGCTAGCTATTGATGAAACTCGAGAATTTGATTGGTAAGTACGGGATGCCCTTATTTGCCTTATCTAAGAATACCCAATAAGATTTACCGGTCTAAGAAGGAAGTCCTTATTTGCCTTATCTAAGAATACCCAATAAGATCTACTGGTCTAGGAAGGAAGTTCAAATACAAGCGTTTGGTTGAGAACTATGTGCATCTCCACACAAGCAGAATTACAATTTATTTACTTTATAACATTACCAAATATTAATTTTAAAATTGTAAAATGATAAATATTATAAACCCGTAAAAGGCAGCCTCAATGGCAAATGAGTTTGAGCGGTAACGTGTATGGCATTGACTAGGTGCTTGTTGGGTATATGTCTCAGTCCAATAAATTTTCCTAATTATTTGTAAATATTATGTTTCCATCAAATGACTAATAAGTTTATTTCTATTAATAGCGGGAGGATTAATTTCAATGGCTAAGATTTACTATTTGAAAGCATGTGGATCGCTTGGAAAGATATCTCATTCTCTAAAAATAACACTTTTAAAGTCAAGAGAATTTCTCCAACATGATTATTCCTTTGAACTTTGTACACTTTTGAATTCTTTCATATTGAATAAATATCGGGAGATTTCTTTATATTTTAAATATCATGTCATATTGATAGAGCTTTTAGAAATGATTTATTCATATTTGAAAGTTTTATTAAATTGAATTTTTCTTCGGTAAAACTGTCAAGTAATTACCAAGTACAACGGATATGATTGTATGAGGATCAATGATATTCTATTCTTTTAAATATGGATTTCGAGTATCATATATTCTTCAAATTTCTTTATACAAGGAAATGACGGAATAGGATCGTTTGTCTGTTTTTGCCAAGATGAGAACACACTTAGACAAGAAAACCTAACCCATGATATTGTTGTTCCCAAAAAGACAAGCATTTGAGCTTGGAAGACACTTTCCAATTGTAAAAACTCAGCATGTGTGACCACTAGCTTTTCAAGGCTTTTTACCCCCTCCTCCTCTTTGTTTGGGGATGGATTTCATGCTCTATTGATGAATTCAAGTTATTAGATACTCGATATATAAAACTAAGATGCTTAATATTTTTGGGTTTATATGTTAATAGACGACTCGATGAAATGAAAAATTAGGAAGAGAATTTAGATAATTTTAAAATTAAAAAAATAAGTCCAAAGATTATAATAAAATTTGCAGAGAATGAAGAATGAATGTAATACTAAAGGCACATGTTGCTCTTGTTTACACATCCATCAACCTTGTTATAACTTATTCATTGCAACTTAGTTTTGCTCATCCGAACTGAATTGAACATGTTTTTACCGATTGTATAAATTGAACTTATTTCTATAAAATTGCAAACTTATATATATTCATACTAAATTAAACTTATCCGAACTGAACTAAAAATTTACTCTTACTAACTTCGAACTTACTTTTACGGGTTGAGGATTTTGATGCTATCTTCTGCCTTGTATCAAATTAAAACAAGTTTTGTCATAATCTTTACAATTTAAAATAGCATCAATATTTGGGTAATTGGTTGAAAACTGAAAATAATTCCTCAAAGTCTCCTCCACTAGCATGTGTATATTCCTGTAAGAAAAAGATTGATGCTGCAATGTATATCAATCAAAGGTAATGGATTTTATTAGTTGGAGTAGGTTTTAACGTAAAATGGTGTATATATGTCACTTTATTAATGCTATCTATTACTTTTACAAACAAAGGCATCTACATGACTAGGGTTTTTTTTGGGGGTGGGGGTTATAATTTTTTAAATTATAATAAAAGGGTAAAAAAAGTTTATATATGTAAATTGAACATTCATATTACTAGAGATGATAGCGGGTCCTGAATTCGAACCAAGTTAGTGGGTTTGATCCGAAAAATTTGGATCCGATGGGTGTATGTTGAATTTGGATTCAAGTGGTATTAGATAAATTTAAGTTTGAGTTTGAAATTTAAGATCTAGACCCCGACCTACTAACTCTGATTAAATATGTTTTTACAAGAAAAATATGACTTAAATTTGACTTGTCCTAATTCACTCAAACAATTAAATCACTCCTTGCCTACTTCGCTCGTTATCAATCATCACTCATAAGTCTCAAACACTTGCTCTCACATTCTTATTTAAGTTTGTTTAGTTTGCTTGATTTTTCAATTGTTTGTTATAATTTGTTAATTTATAAGCTACCTATAAATGTACGTGTGAAAAAATAAGAAATTTGTATTATCTACAAATGCATAATAATATTAAATCGGACATAAGAATGATAAGAATATGATATTTCTTAACAATTTTAGCATGATAGTACGAACTCTGTTTAGGACACGTGGACCCATCGGACCTGAGTATGGGTCCATACTTTACAAATCCAATGGATCTAGATTTAAGTCTGAAAAATAAATAAATTTGGGTTTACTTAGACCCGACCTAGACACGACACATTGTCATGCATGCATATTCCTATTAGTGTACATTGATCACATTAATTAATTGAAGTAAAAGAAATCCCAAAGTAGATATTAGTGGTTGATGATGAATTTTGAGATAAGCCATTGACATTATCATGGAGATCTTCATCAACTCAATGAATTGTAGTTCTTTAATTTGTTAACCAATCCATTATATTGTTATTTTCATGACATGTACAGATAAGTGTCACTATAACAACATGAAGTGTATTTTGTTAACAAGAGTACAATAAATTTATAAGACAACGGTATAATCTCAGGAGTTTATACGTTACTTGAATTACCATATATATTATATTTTTGTTATCATTGTATTTTGATTTAAATATCGCTCTAACCTCGACCTACAGTATTGTACCTTAACTTTTGAGATAAGGATAGAAAAGGTTTTCTTGATTGAAACTTATTTCAGTTAGCCTTTCTTTCTTTCTTTCATATCCCTCATTTTGTCATGGCTATGGAGAAGAAGGTGGTATGATAATGACCATGAAGAAGAAAAAAATTGAAGACTCTGTTCTTCATACCTAATAATTGAACTTTGTCTGCCGAAATTATGTGTCTTTCTTCACCAATTTCTTCTGCATACTCATACTCTCTCTCTCTCTCTCTCTCTTCTCTTTTGGAAAATGCAAAAGGAGCCAAGGGGCACACTCACACAACTTGGGGCATGTACTAGCTAGGGTTTTTAGAGGGAGCTAGGGCATCATTTGTATCTTTCTACTGTTTGGGGATTTTATTTTGCTAGGGCTTTTGTTTGTACCATGTAACCAAGTTTACCAGGAAAAAAAAGTTAAAAGGCTCTACCAAGTTGGTGTTTTCTAACCTGTTTATATACATCCATATACACCGGTGACGTTTTGTGTCCGATCTTTTAGTTATGTTGAAATTAAATTATTAGCCAAATAAAAAGGATAGAAGATAAAATCCTTAATTTCTTTTTAATTTTTTTGGGTGGGAAAAAGAGCTCACAATTAGGCTCTTATCTAGAGTACACTCTTGAACAAGCGAGATCCTCTTTTTTTTTTTTTTTCATTATTACGTCAAACGGTTTAAGATCATACAATGAGACCTTAAGACTAGACATCACAATAAAATGACAATAATAAATAAGTACACTATTCATTAGCTGAACCTAAGCGTATGCTCCCAAAATCCCAGCAACAAACCTTTTCATTTGTGATATAGGTCCTGCTCCAATAAGTTTTAGCTTACAACTTTTAATAACAAACTTTACAACTATTATCTTACAGACTCGTTATAAATGCTTATAGCTCCTTATATACGGTTTACAACTTACAGTTAAATGGAATAGAGAGTACCCAACAATTAAAACGACCTAGACTTATGCCTGTCTACTTGGGGGAGAAGCTACACCAATCCAACTGTTGCCATAACGGCTGATATATCTTGAAAGTCAGAGTGAAAGATTATACCAATGAATCAATAACGATCCCTGACCCCCTCCAAAGAAAAAAAAGGGGGCCAATGATTATGAGCATTTTTATATGTTTTTCCTTTTTATTTCAAATGGGAGCAAATCAAAAACCCATTTGTGTATTTTCTTCTTCTTCTTCTTCATCTTTGTTTTTAGGGCCTCTGTCACCCAGAAGTTCTGGGAAAATCTGGGGGTGAGAAAAAGACAGGATCATATGGACATGACAAGTCCTTTATTTACAGTGCTTTTGTTTGTTCACACGTGCCTTTGAATCAATTTCTGGGGGCCTTCCAATAAATTACAGATATCCTTTTTGAGAGTGATGGGATACTGTTAATGTTATTATTAAGGTATTTATTCATTTTTATTTATGTCAACATCCACTGAATTTTTCTGGTGCCTCTTTCTATGAAGCTACCAAGTTCAATGTCTTTGAGAAAGAAAAAAATACCCAGAAAATAAAAATGAAATAAACAAACAAACATAAAGTAAATGTTGATGTGAACTACTTGCCCAATAAGAGTAATAGCTTGTTGGAAGGTTCATCACAAAATGGGTTTGCATGATATATTTATGTGCATATATAAATTTCTCAATTTTATTCAATAATAATAATAATAATAATAATAATAATAATAATAATAATGTTAGCCTTTGTTTCATCATGACTCTTGGTTTGTCTAGATGGTTGATTTGGTTGTACAATAATTATGTTGTGCAAGTACCACTTACCATATTTACCGCACTGTAAAATATTTTCTGATGATCATACATATCGAAAATTTTTTATTTAATTTTAAGTAACTTAATGTACCTTTACTCACGAATTAACGAATTTATCTCATTTTTTAAAAAAGGAATTAATAACTATATTTTAGTCTACCCTAACCATCACCAATAAATTATTATTATTATTATTATTATTATTATTATTATTATTATTATTATTATTATTATACGGCTTTTAATTTGAGAAATAGCAATAAAAAAAATACCCTATTTGCGAGGTAATATATGTTTTGTCTAGACTTAATTTATTATATTCGAAGTTGATCCATTTCTATAGCTAGTAATAATGAATCAAATTTTTAAAAAATTATTTAAAAAGATTAATAATACAAAAACAAATTAAAATTGCCCCCACCAGGGCAAAAAAACATATATTAAATATATGGCCCCTATATTTCCCCATAACTCAAGACATATAGAAATGAAATGATGAATGGGTCCTTAAATTCATTTGTTGGGTACTTTGTGATACGAGAATGTTTCCCAAACAGTTCATAATTAAGTCCAATCATCCTCTTCAAATCCCCCTTGATTAAGTAAATCAACAAAATAAATAGTAGAAATTACCATCAACTATCAAGAGATAAGCATATTTCTATTTTTTAATCATTTACAAGCTCGGATCTAAACCGAAAAACAAAAAAAAATATAATTCTTTTGATTTTTATTTTTCAAAGTAACCAGACATGGTATTTTACGATACCGTAACTTTTTCATTCTTTTTCTAAAGAGTTTATATACATCTGTAGTTTATAGTACGAAATACAATATTATTTTTTATTAATACAAATATAATTTCACCAATAATGTTGTACTTGCATGGTCATTAAAGTGTGGAAGCATAGAAAATGGAGATTTTTTTTTGTTTTTGGCCCCATTTTAAAGGATGAGCTGGAAGTTTGCTTTAATGGGCTTTCTTCTCATGGTAGACTATATAGTTGATGGAAAAGATATTAGATAATTTTTATATTTTTATATTTTTGAAAATGAAACATAGGTCAAACTATGACATTGTAACTTTAGATTCCAATTAACACACCCAAAAATAAAATAAAATAAAATAAAATGTGGGGCCTCAAATGATCCAATTAATTGAGCATATTGTATTGTTTAAGAAAATTTTGTGAGGTCACATCCATCTTATGAGATGAAACTTGGGATGATCTTGATTTGGTGAGATTATTTAGAAAGATGCAAAGAGAGAGGATTGAGGAAGAACAATCCATTGGGGTCGGACCGAACCCGAGAGGGTAACCTTTTTTTATCTCGATTGTTGATAGTTATTAAAATGTAATTGGTAATTATAAAAGTTTAAAAAAATAAAATTAGTAAGTTGAATCATATGTTATATTATTAGCTGAAAAAATCAAATAAAAAAAATAGTAAAAGAAGAAAAAGAGGAGAGTAAAATGAAGCTCACAAATGGGTTTCTTATTGGCTAAGAGAAAGTCTCATCTCTTTTTGGAGTTTGTGATTAATGTTATAATTTAATGGTTAGATTTATTGGTTAATCTTAGTGCAAACACACTACCTAATTTGGTTAATAAATTATAAAATAATTACAAGAAAACAATAGGCCACATCATTAAGAATAGTGATGGAGAATTGCGTGGTGATAAATTTGTACCATGGCTATTATTTTCATTGTTTCCTTTTAAAGAGTGGAAATTATAAATATTCCATTTCTAATCATGGTTACATTTACTCCATCTTAAGTAAAACTAGCTGATTTTGAGTTGAATGTTAATCTAATAAATTTAACATAAACAATCCTGTCGTAATTTATCTGTTTGATTCTAACAAACACGTGTGTATTAAAAAGATTACTAGTAAAATTAATATTCACGGAACTCAAACTCCAATGTTTTACGACAATGCTAGGGAATTTTTACCACTTGAGTGATTCGATATCAGTAGATTACTAATAAAATTAGTGAGAGGTCTGTCAATTTCATGCATGTCAATTCAATGAACAATTTGCCAACAAGTTGATCATGGCTGATGAAACTTCCATTCTTAGCACACATGGGGAAAAAACTTGTGGCAACCATGAAAACAAAAACCTAATGAGAAGAAAAGAAAAAGAAAAAAATGAAAAATTTACAACTAGGGACTACAAGACTAGGCACTAGACAACTACGCACTTATTCTTATCCTCTCCTCAATATTAGGACAAGCTAAAAAAGAAAAAAGCAAGATTTTATCTAGGTAGGTAAATTAATATCATACATATGATTGATCAAATCTTAATCTACAATATATACACATCCTAATAACGTAGAAGATCATCAAAAAGCACATCATGATGATGATGATGATAATCATGATGATCATCATACAATGTACGGTCCCAGCAAGTGATCCAGATCAATAGATGACTCAGCCATCATGTTGCTGAATAAGTAATCCTCCTCCATGCCCACACCGTGTGGACTAGCCACAGAGTACACATCTGCTGATGAGATCTCAGACCGTGGGGTTGTGGTTGTGGGATCAGGGGATGATGGTGATGAATTGTACTGATTGTGATGGCGGTGGTGGAGATCAGACGGCTCTGATAGGGTCTCCTCCTTGATGGGTCCACACTCCTGCTTCACCACAGGGTTGGGGAAGAACAAACTCGAAGTGCTAATGCCCTGTTTGGCTGAGGGGACATTCATGTTTGTCCCAAAGCTGAGATAAACAGAGGAGTCTGGGTTTTCTGGGGTGGTGGAATCAATGAAAATAGAAGGGGTTTTGTGGAGGTTTTTGCAAGTGTGTTCTCCATGGTAAATTATCCTGTACATTGTGGGATTGTCTGAGATTTGCTGTACCTGTTTTGTTGCTTGGCACCCCTGATCCATTTTGTGTGTGCATCTGTAGTAATTCCTGCATTTACCCACATTCAAATTTCAATTTCCCAACAAATTTACATAATTATAAATCATATTAACAGTCAAGTGGGATTCACATATCTAGTGAGAATTATATTCTATTCTATTGGTCTCATCGTGCTGTTCTCTATGTCAAGTGTCTACTTGTATATATTTGATTTTGTATTGCTTATATGTCAAGTGTCTACTTGTATATATTTGATTTTGTATCGCCTATTAAGCGGGGAAAAAGTTATATTCAATTAATCACTAGGAAATTGATTAATCAATGTACCTCTTCGTATACCTGAAAAGAGGAAAGTTATACATATGCAATTCAATTCTTAGCAGCATATACACTAGTAATTAATTTATAATAATCACGATTTTTTTATTAATTAGATTTCTTTTGGTAAGTTGAAATCTAAAAATTTTGCAAAAGTCGAAAATTCTAGGAATAAGAATAAAAGCCTACATAAATGATGCCAAAGGTACATGTGGGCAAAATTAAAACTTATACGATAAACATTTGACAAGAAAAAAGGACAAATAAAAAGACGAGGAAGAGTCGGAAACAAAACATGTTAATTTCCTTGAAAACAAAAACCGGAGATGTCTTAATCTTATCGAGAAAAATCAATAATCATAGGGATTAAAAGTGCATAAATAATATTATGTCAAAAGAAGAAAAAAGAATTTTGTGACTACTAACCTTGGATGGGTAGTATTAAGAATCACTTTCTGCCCATATTTTCGCCAAGCATGGCCATCATCAGTTAGATTTGGGACATTTAATACCGCTGATTCAACGTTCCTCCTGCAAAAATTCCAATTAAGCCATCATTAATTTTAATTAAACCCCCAAAATTGGATAAACTTGATCATTAATTAATTAGCCTTCAAAAACCCATTAAAAAAAGGAAAAAAAAACCAGATATTTTCTTGAACTTCTCATCACCCACAACCCTCAATTGGCCGATGGAAACTCATATAGCCATTTGCCGAAATTACCATTATACCCCTCCCCTTCACTCTAAACCCGAATCTAAATTTATAATAATAACAATACCAATACCTTCTTTTGTAGCAGCCTCTTCGATCCTTCTTAGGAGCATCGAGAGCAGAGTCTTGAGACTTGGAATTCCCGAATTGGGGGTTATCCTCGAAGGCGAATTGATCAGGGTTATGGAGCTTCTCGAGGACGGACTCGAGTGCAGTCAAGGCCGCCATGGAATGATCATCAAGGCCCTTGAAGTAGCCATGGTGATCAGCATCAGTGGGGCGTTGATTCAGCAAGAGATCCCTCATTTGATTAACAGAGGCTTTCCCTCTCTGCAAATCTGGAATGATTTGGTTGATCAGATGATCCATGATTTGGTTGATTGAATTTCAGAGAATTTCTGGCACTTTCTCTCTCTCCTGAGTGTTGGGGGAAGTGGGAGGAAGCAGCGACTGAAGACTATGCCTTTATAAATTAATTGTGGTCTGAGAGAGGGACTCAGTAAGTTCAAGGAAAAGCCTCCGGAAGTATGCAGGAAAATTCACTCCCCTAGACTACCTACCTTTTTTCTATTTTATTATAATCCCACGCGCTTCTACGCGCGTGTCAGTGCTCTCCCTCTTTTGCTTAATTGGGTTGGGTCTATTTTATCTAGAATATTCCCCTATAATTAATTTACTTAGTAGTTTTGCTTAATCAAGAGTGAAATTATGTCGCATACACATTTTCTTTCTTATTAATACAACTTTATTTATATAATTTGTTACTTTTTTCTTAAATAATGCCTCAAATTTTAAATATCGCATTAATAATTAAAAAACCGTCATTATTTATGACATACCAGTGGCTCAACTATTATAAAACAAAAGATCAAAACAATAAAAAAGATCTTATTTTATCAGTAAATTTTTTTAGTGTTTGGTTTGTAAATTAATGCGAGTTTAGATTATAATAGTGTGTGTGTGTAAGAACTTTATATAATTTATGAAATTTGATTAGTTTAAAATCGGATACCGAACATGCATAATAGTTACGTTAATTACAGGTCCAAAAATTTGTACTTATGTTGTAACATTAAAGATATGATTAAATCAATGTAACATATTATTAAAAGGAATTCTAAATTAATAGAATTATTACAGTAAGGAATGGAGATGTGGGGGAAAAGTAGAGGAAAAGGGGAGTGTTATTTTTGGAGGGAGGCTACGAAGTGTGAACCACGCGCCAAATAGCATTAAAGATAAAATTAGGATTCGTCACCAAAGTGACGGAGTTTGTTTGGCGTCATTTTAATGACGTCACAGCTTGCGCCTCCCTTCTCGAATCCCTTTAATTTTTTAAAAAGAAAATAATAATTATTTCTTTAACCTCATAACGAACCGTTGATGCTCTTCTATTATCTCTTTATTTTATTTTATTTTATTTTAAGGTTGGTGTTGGAGGTTAGTGATCGCATGTATATACATATAGACATTTTATGTCTTAATCTTAATATAAAAAAAAATACAACCGATGAAAATAAATTATGCATGGTAAATGACTAATATGCCCTTGATGCTTTGTTATTCTTGATGGTGGCTAATGACTTAAATAGAAGGGCATTTATGTCTTCACAGTGGGATTTGTCATTATCATGTGAGATCTTCACCATAATGCCATGGATATTTATCCACACATGTAATTTTAATATTTTATGAAAGTATTGGTTTTTATGATAACTGATTTCATTGGTTAGTCTGAGTAAGCACACATAGTTAGCTATACAAGGGTAGAGTTGGTACTCTATATTTAATATTGTTTAATATTTGGCCTAATCAAACTATATCTCGTTCTATTATTGTGAGTAATTATCGAAATATGACTTCTGTTTGAAACAGATCATTATATACGAGATCCAAAACAAAAAACTGTATTAACTAGAAGTGATATAGATTATTCACAGTTTATAAGTCAAAAAAATGTATTAATTAAAAGTGATATAGATTATTCACAGTTTATAAGTCACAAAAATCGCTTTTGTAAATTTAAAGCTTGGCATATAAATTTTTACCCATGCCACTTCTAGTTGTGCAATTCCAACTCAAGTTCAATATAATATTTTGAAGCCTTTTTATTTATTTAATTTTAATGAGTACTTTGTTTGCCTTTCTAGCTTAATGATGGGGTAATTTTTGAGGTCATAGATGTTTTTTTTCTTTTTCTCCTCCACAAGTTTAATATGATAATATTGAAATTGCTTTTTCCCATTCTAAAGCCAAGATAATGATATGAAGGAAGCCATAAATTAATTTGCATGGCACTTTGGGGGTCATTTTTGGGTGCCAATATTCCATTAATGATGGTTTTTATTTTCCTTTTTAAGGTTAATTAATTATTGAATAATTAAATAAGAAAAAGTAGCATCTTTTTAATTTATTTAACAAGCATACATCCAAAATTTGAGCAATTTGGTTCATGCGTGTCCCCTTCCTTTCCTATTTGAGGTGGAAGATTACCATCATTTTATTCATTTTTTATAATAATTATCAAAATCTTTAATCTTGGTCTTGTCATGAAAATTGATCCCTCAATTACATTGAAATATCAAGTTTTATTCCACTTTTCATACTTGTAGTATTGTTTTAAGTTGAACCCAGAAAAATATATATTTCAATTTAGTTCTTGTATTACTTGGATAAATATATTGTATGATCTAATCTGCGTAATTTTTCTTTTAGTATATTATGAAATAATCATACTCCGGATATACCATTTTTTGAGGTTGAGGATCATTTTAATGTTGGATTCTTGATATCTATAATTCGAGATCTTTTAGGGTTGTGGTATAATAGTTTTTTTTTTCCCTCAAAATTATAATTTCAAACTCTTTATTCCATTGAAAATATCCGATTTTATGCTTAAAATATGAAGGGTTGAGAACTTAAGACAAAATGGTGAATAGTTAGAAACTTTTTGAGTTTTTTTTAATTTTTTTATATTAGATTGATGAATTTGAAACAACCAACACAACTTCTGCAAATAATATTTTCTTCAATTTTATAAAATATTTTTTATTGAAAGAATACAATTTACAAATTTATCTGAATTAAAAAGATAATTAAAATCAAATGCGACATATATATATGAATAAAATTACTTTAAATTATGGTAAAATTATCGATAACCACCACCATTACTCATTAATTATCAAAACCACCCCTTGATTATGATTGTAACTTTCAGTAGGTCAATGCTTTTCTGGTGTATACTTATTATTACTAAATTAATTTAGCCAAGAGAAGACCAAAAAGTTTTCTTTTTAAGTAATCGTAGTTTTAAATATCATAAGCTGTCTGTATTTATCGTACCAAATAAGAGGTTTCAACTTTTTATTTTTTATTTTCCAAACTTTATGATGATACAAATCCGACATAACAATACATAATGTTAGTACGTAGTAGGTCTTGCGTAAAATCGTCTCACTTAAAAGTTATCGAGAAACGTAAACTTTTATAATAAGTTTAAACACATGGAGGGTGGCTTGTGAATTAAAAAGTCATTCTAATATAAGTTATTAATCATATTAAAACCTTCAAAAAGTCACCTCTAATGAAGTCCAGTCTCACGAGTAACTCTTACATAAGACGGTCTCATATAAGAATTTGTGAAAGAGAAATACAAATTATACCCTAAACTCGGATGTATAAATCTAAATTACTATATATATGATATTTTGTTTTAGTTTTTAGAACCCAAATTGTATCGTGTCACCAGGTTCGTTTGAACGGGGAAGATGACATGGTTAGAAAGAAAGATTAGGAAGATAAGTACGTGGAAAAACAAGAAAAAGGTGGATCTTTTTAACTACTGAATATCTTTATGGAATGACCACCGCGACCAGCAGCATTTAGGACATAAATTTGATAGACTGTATATTATAAATGGCTGAAAGCAACAAATATTTTATTATTTTTAAAAGGTACAAATATTTAATTCAAGAACATAAACAATTAATTTTTAATGACAACAAGATCTAAGTATTAATGTCATTAGTAAGACATTGTCAACACATTCATATCTTACCAACTCATGTTTAGAATAAATAATTTATTGGTTCAAAATAATATTCAATGATTTTTAGATTTTATTTTTACATTCATCGAATTTTGAGAATTTTTTCAGCAAATTGAAAAAGTGTGACTTTCTCTTTCATGTGGGTGTGTGTGTGTGTTTTTTTTCTTTTGTGGGTAGAAGATAAATTAAGCATCTAAGATATCCTTCTTGTATTAATGATTTCTTTTTACCGATGCAATTGCTGATGGTTAAGTTCTAAATATTAAGCGTACTTGTTGGAAAGACTTTTACTTTATACGCTCGTGATTCAAAAGGTATAAATATTTCAACTGAAGTTCATGAGTCTAGTGTGTACAATGTGTCAATAGATTCATGATTTGATTGTCTTCTTTGACTTTTGATATAAACTATAAAATATTTTTTATATATTTAATTAACTATTGAACATATTTGCACACTATAAATTCTTATTTAATTTGTGGATTGAACACATATTTTGTAAAATTCATATTATTGCACCATAAAAATTAGTTGTTGCCTTATTTTAACCTTAAATATGGAATTAAAATAATAAAAACTTACTTGCTTCCATCCATTCATCCTTGTCTTAACCATTTCTATCCTCTTTTATATCTCCTAATAAATCTGAAAACAGAGAAATAAAGAAGCTTAAAATTATTTTTTCTTACATTTCACTATTTTTTCATAAATTAAATTGGTTATAAAAAACCGAAAAAACTAAAGTTAAATCAAGTATGCATAAACTAAATTTTTTTCCCCAAAAAACTAATAGGAATGAGTAATCTTAAATTGGTTTAGTACCAAAAATCGCTATCCCTAATAAATAATTTCTAGTTTTTCGATAAAAATAAAAAATAATAATAATAATAATTTGTAGGCTTTACCTCCACTTGCAAGTCAAATGAAACATGTGGCAAGACTTCGAAGCTTTAGGAAAATGACGTACTTGGTAAGATAGTGAAGGAAGATAAGTACGTGGAATAAAAAAAAAAAATAGAGCGTAAATTTTAAAAAATTATATTATAAATTTAAATTTATTTACCTGATTATAACGATTGAAATTAATTCTTTTTAAAAAGAGAATTAAAAAATAGTGAGTGATTATTAAAAAATTAAAATAAAATATCATACGAATCTACGGACCTCAGTATATGATAAAACTTATAATAATTAAATTTAGTAGAAGAGATATTACCTTTTCTATATTTATTATCTAAAATTAAAAATATAAAATATAAAAAAAGCATTAAATGTATATTCTTTGTGGATATGATTAATACAAACATTAATATAAACATTTTGTTTACCACTTTAAACATTTATATAAATGATATTTATAAAGAGAAGAGTCAAATTAGATAAGACTTTGCAGTCTACAAAGCTATGGAATGATGATAGACTACTTAGTTATCCATAAAATCTTTTATCACTTCAAATATTATGGAAAAAAAGTGTGGCATATTTTAAGAACCCATTTTTTAAAGAAATAACTAATTAATTTGTATAAATAATGTTCTCTTTACGATAAATTTTAAATGGTTTTATGATATAAATTGTAGAAATTCTGTCAATTTTTATATTTTATTAGTTATGGAATTTGCAGGTTATTTTTTTCAAATATATATATATATATATATATATATATATATATATATATATATATATAGTGAGGAAGACAAGATGGAATTATGGGATGGATAATCTAGAAGAACAACGAAAGGTGATTGCTGTACTTATCAATAAGTGTGAACATGATGACTTTCTCTTTCATGGGATCGAATTTGCGTCTGTGGAGTTTACTGGTCAATTTTTTTTATTTTTTTTTTTTTGCATTTTTGGGGGGTGGGGGGAGATTTCGTGATATACTCTTTGGCTCTTAAGCATTTAGAATCTAGCGTCCTTCTTGTATTAATGATCTTTTTGGACAGTATAATACAAGAGAGATGGAGTAATCGAATCTAAGACTTAATGTATTCAAAACTTTTAATTAAGATCAAAATTTCATCGATTTTTTTCTCTCCCTATATGTGTTTAAAAGTGATAGTTGATATAGTTAATTTAGATTCTATACATAAAATAACTAATTTCATGAGTCTAAAGTAAACAATGTGCCAATAAATTCATAGTTTGATTGTTCTCTTTTTGTACTCCACATCTCATTGTACTCCACCTCTTGCCATGTTATTGCCTTTACTAAACAAATATATGTCCTTGAATTAGAAAAATTTTATAATAAATTACCCTAATATATGTAATCACTAGTGAACTTGATAAACGAGTCGTCCAATTTGGATATAGATTGAATTAAGTTAAGACTGGATCATGTTTCCAGTAAATAACGCTTCTAGTTGGGTTGAATTCTGGTGGGGTAAGTTTTATTTTATGTTTACTTCAAATTAGCTAATGTTTGCCTTATAAAAAGAAGCAACTTAATCAAATCTTTTTGACAGAGTTTGGGCCAATTGAAGTTTCGGGTTAACTTTCAAGTAAGCTTGTTTCAAATATCGAGTCCGATATAAATAAACTGTTTCGAGCGGTTAGCTAGTTGCCTTGCAATTGAACATGAGAGCTTAGAAGGTGAATTATCCAACTTCTCCCACTTTAGACATATTGGGCCTACTCTTTTAGACATAAATATGCCAGATTGAATCCATCCTCTCATGTGGAAGCAATTGATGTCAAGAGGTAGAAGAATAATGAGGCAAATAATTTTGTACTTTAGAGTATATATGCTTCTTTCTATAAATTATTCTTGTAGAATTATAAAATTATTTATATGCAATCCGAAATACATGAACAATTAATATATTAAAACATATGCTCCCAGGGAGTATATGTATCGTACAACTCCTCCTCCTCTCCGCGTGAGTTCTTTTTATGGTAATAACTATTAATTGGGACACAAACAGATAACATAAGCATTAAAAAAACTAAAATTAGATAACAAAAACATTAATAACCATTAACAGATAATAACAGTCATCACGACAAAACAAATAATCACAACAACACAACACTACTCCTTATAGAAAAAACTGCTTAAGGTCCATAACTGTAACCCTAGACCTCAAAAGACTGATATGAATCAGAAAAGGGGAGGGATGTTAAAGTCCGACAGTCCAGTTCTACAGAATCTCTTCAAGAAAGAGAAAATTTTTCTCCCCGACTCAAACCGGGAGGGGAGAGGAAGGTGGGTGAGTTGCCATCACACCACTCGCCGCTTCGGCAATCTACAAAACAAAATGTAATAGCCCAAGGAATATACTCAGTGGTTGCCAACTACAAGTGTAGTGTTCACAGGTAAGTGGGACTCAAATTTACGACATCTTTTTCTTTAGAAATCAGAATCAAGATAATGTCATAATTGGGTAGGTCAAAGGATGAATGACTTTAGACCAAAGTGAAAAATAATTCGTCGATTGAGTCCAGAATGTGATGAAAAATAGAGGTTACATTGAGACAGCTAATTGATGATGGAGACAAATTAATGTTTACATTAAGGATTCAAATCCCACGTTCTGGGTCAAGGCTAGTTATCAATTTATTCATTAATGAGCAAAGGATTCTCTGCCCCCACATTGACATTCACGGTAAACCCCCTAAGGAAGTCTATTGGTGTCTTATTCTTTCCCGTTTTTCCGCAGGGTTTCAATTGTTAAATCATACTGATAATCGTAAGAAATTGTACAGAATTATAACAAGTCATAATAGATTGTAAGAAAATATAGAAAATTAGCAACTGTAAAAATAGTAACAGGATATTAGATGTAAGCAATAGTAAAAAGCTGCAATGAATAGCAAGATTTTAAACCGTAAATTTGAGGCTAAAATAAAATAAGCCCAAAGTAGAAGACCATCCATTTTAATGCTATGATGCTACCCAACTAGTAGCTACTAGTAGATGAACCAGTAGATCAACTAGATTAAGCACTTCACAATATGTTTAAATGGCCAATTATGGTTAAGACTAAAGCCTAAATCATATATTTGAATAGAGAAAGATGACTTGATAGAGTTGGACTTTCCATCATTTCAATTCTCACTCATGCACCCGAGGATTTTATATTGTGCTTAAATTTTCATACCTGTCTATGCAGATTAAAATGGATGGTCATGATAACAATGGTAACCCTAAGATCTGGCAAGATCATCAATAGGGTGTTCATTGAACACCATGGAAAAACACAAGTATAAATACTGAGACAAAATGTGACTTATGATTTTGAATGATGCAATTGTGATATATATTCTGGACTACTTCAGTCACTCAAATGAGAGACCAAGAGCCAACCTGTCCGGATGCTTCGAGTTTCATCATTCTTCATTAAATACACGAAAAATTTTCAAATTTTGGGAGTTGAATTAGTCACTCTGCTTCCTACAAGTTCCTTGTATAGCATTTTATGACACTAGTTTTATGGACTAAATGATTTCCTTCTCTACCTACAGGGATATACATCTGAACAGAGCTCATGGCAAGCAACGAGATCCTGCCATTTATCCTATACAGCAAATATGGTGTCAAGACAGGTAGAAATGAACCTTTCTTTTGCTGGCTTGATCCTGTTTCAGACAAAGACTCTGTTCCCATTTCTGTTTTGTATTCAACTCTTTTCAAGAAGAAAATCTCTCTTCTGAAGCAGGATCATTTCCTAAATCCAACATTCTGGATCTCTCCACCAGAGAACAAGAGATCACCATAGTTCCCGAATGTTCCATCAGTGACAAGTAACATGCCCGAAAATGCCATGGCAGTTTCATGATATCAGTTCATTGATCCCACAAATTGATAGGATGTCAAATATTTACCTGAAAGATAAGAATATGGAGGAAAAATAAATGCACACATCCAATCTCAAGGAAAAGCTGTCGAAGGCATCTAGACAATCTTGCAAATTGGCAATTGTATGATGCGTGGAGAACATCGACAAACAGCATACAAATGAGAATGTATTCCTGAAAATTGAACATGTGAATTAACTCCGGCAACCTGTTTCCCTTCCCAAGCGCTAATCCCACTGCACAAATGTGCCTGTTGTAAAAGTGAAACTCGAGATACTCTTCGACAAGTTTCGCTACTCAACTTCGAGTAGTTCGGCTCACCTGAATTGGGAAAAAGACAGCAGGAGGTATCAGGGTGGTATTTTGCTTTCAAAAATTTCATAGGGTTTGTTGAGGAATGGAATCACAAATAAAATCAGAAAGGTTGGGTTCTGCAGACAAGGCAAGCATGGATGGGAGGAAAAGAAAGGTGAAGGAATGGAGGGTAAAAAAAATTCGAAAAAGAAAAGAAAACAGTAAAAAGAAATAAGATTTTGAAAACTTTAAAGGAATAAAATTGGAGCCCTTGGGAGATAGGGGATTCATTGGTTCAGATTATCAGGTTTCACTCCATAAAGGCCTGCCAAATGCCCCCTTTGAATATTAATACCAGAGCAGTGAAATTGTCAATGAAAACAGATGACACGATTCCTTACTAATTATGAGACGTGATCTGGTGTTTGGAGTTCGATCAACACAGGACCTGGGAGAATGTCATGGAGCAGAACAGCAACACCTTTGTGGCACTAAAAAGTCCAAGCGGAATTCAATGATCAATGCAAAACAATTTCTTCCTGACAGGTTTTCCTAGACAAAATTATCGATTCATTCATGAAGTTAATTTACTTTCCAAGATTTCAGAGCCCTTGGCTGGTTCCTAAAGAAAGGGTTCCCATAATATCACAAGATATCCCCGTACATTTTCTTCTATTTAGGAAATAGCACTACCCCCTCTTGCTTAAGCAAACACTCTTCAATTGCTACCCCTACCTTGTGTTTTGATAGGGATCTTCTGAAAACGCTTCAATTGAAGGAACCATTGTAACAAAGTTCATCGTTTGTATGGTGTCTTCGAATGGGGAATTTAAAAGGTGACAAATTTCAGAAACGAAAAAAAGGATTTTGGCAGATGTATAATCCCTTTCAAAACCCCTGGACTTTTAAAAGCCTTTTTCTCATTTTGGCTCCAATCTCACTTAACTGGAAACCCCTTTTTCAACAACACAAACACAGTGCGCAACTGCAAAAATTCAACCCTTTAAACTGATGATTAGGTCTCACACAGTGGAGATGGTACACTATTCAGTTGCTAAATTTGTTTCTATGACACTTGGGGTAGACATCTGGACTACAGGCAATTCATGAAGTCTATTGTTCAAAATTTCAAATGCTAGAGAAAGATCAAAAACTCAAAATCCAGCCAAATATGGCCCCATGCTTCTTTGGGTAGTATTGGATGGTGTCCTCTTTGCTGACGCTAGAATATAGATAGCAACTGCAATAACTGGATCAATTTGGACAATTAGAGCTGCTTCAAAGAATCTTCATTGAAGGTTTTCTTCACTCAAATGCACAGTCAGCTAATGGGACTTCTACCCTTAGGCAGCCAGAAAAAAATTTTGAAAGGAAAAAAGGTTTTGACCGATTTTACAGCAAAGGTTGTGTGCAGGCTTCTCTGTATATAATCCGCATTTAAACTTTCACTCTCTGGGGTTATCTAAAGAAGCTCCTGACTAGGGCATAGTTGAGGAGGAAGAATTCGCAACATATGTGAGTTCAGGGCAGAAGTCCAGCCTAGACACTAGAATTTTTTGTTTGCTTGCGATATCGCTTCTGCAATCTCGAAAAGCCGAAGATGGTTGGGGATTGTGAAACTACAGAGAGGATTACTAATGAGCTTGACTTGCCGTCTGCAAATCAGAATTATTTGCTTTTGTTGTTGTTACGTGCAACACTTGGGTGGGCATGAGAGAAACAACAGATTGTTCCAGGACTATGACTAGCCAAAGCTTGTAAGGAGCATGGCGGGTAAGGATTCACTAATTCTAAGCTGGCGGGGCACCAGGCATCAGGTCATAGACTAGTCGGATATGTCTTTAAAGCTCTGCAACAGCAATTTCAATCTGTTGAGAGGCAGGTTTTCAGCTTTAGATTACAGAAGACTAAAGCAAAATGTCTCATCATACTATGTTTTGCTCTTTGTTGTGGATTGTATAATTGTAGGCAATCAATACCTTTCAAATTTAGGGTTAAATGGAAACAGCCACCTGAACATTCAATTGTATGGCTAAGTTTGCATCTAACAATCTTTCAAACCCCCACACCACATCCAACGTGGGACTCCGAGGCACTTTGAAGTCAGATGAAATAAGAATAAGGTGTTACTGCAGCTTTTCTCAGGGTTAGAAAAATCCCCAAAAATAAAGGGAGCAAAATGAAAAGAAAAACACCCTTTGGAAAGTTCCAGGTCAACAAATACTGCTGCACCAAGTTGAAGGATGGTTAATGAGCACATAACTCATAGGCTTACAAGTTCTACCAGATGTTCACTGGTAAGTGATCTTCTCCAGAAGCACAGAAACAGCCATTTGAATTTGGAATATTTGCAGAGGCATGTAAGAGATCGAAGTGAGTAAGACAACAAATTCATAATCCTTGAGTCGTACGTCAATAAAATATACGATATGTATCCACAATGCTAACAAGAATACCATGAAGTAAATGAAAACAAAATCAAAAGGATGCTTTTGCGGATACATAGGGATGCAGTCACCTAGAGTTAACAGCAAATAATCCAGTCAAAAGTAAAGAGCTATGGTTGATTGATGCTCTATTTAGCAAATGTTTTCCATTGAGCTGTATTCTGGTTTTTTTCTAGTGGCTTAGGCTGTACAATTTGATCACCAAGCTGGGCAAGATGAGAGCAAGCAATGCTTCTAATTCTTAATTTTAAGACTGAGACTGCTCCAAACTTAATTGTTATGTCAACATAGGAAATAGGATCAGCACCCCTACACCTTGCTAGTAGTGAATATATACAGCGAGCTGGTTGGAAGACTGATGAAGCACATACTTACAGCAGAACCAGAGAACTGAGGGCTGTAAACAAAAGTGGAGACATAATCAGGAGAGGATTTTTCAAAACTGGGCCTGTACATATTGATGTATTATACACATCAACCATAATAATCTGTTTCAAGCCTCCGTCTTCTTCCATCTTCTCATTGCTTCAGCTTCTCTAGCTATCTGAATATCTGAAGCCCAAAACATTTGATGTACAACTTTGCAGAGAAAACGAGGGAATAATGCCACAATAATGATTAAGGCAATAGTAAGCCAATAAGTAGGTGACTTTGCAAGATGATAAATTGTCCTGCAATAAAAATTAAAAAAAAAAACAGAAATAGGTTACATATTGCATTATGAAATATGACAGCAGCAAAAAAATATATATATAAAATACGAATTCATAAACTTCAGAAACAAGACTGACCCATAGTTTGGAAATTGAGCTATAGAATCCAACACTACCAAACCGGCATATGTGATGATGATAGATCCCCATACGGCAGTATGGGTAATAATTACCCAGCGATGAATGTCCATTGCCAAGTGCACATTCACAAGTATTACAACAGCAATTGTCCACAGGCTGCCCAAGCTCCAAATATCAAGTGCGCTCCCCATGTAAGTACACAGAGGAATATAAAACAGGACAAGGCTCTGCCAGAAGGTGTCGAGCATTGTTATCCAAAAGAGCTGTAAACTGTAACTCTCTTGTCTGAGCCCTGCACCATAGAGCTTCGGATGCTGAAGCAACATCTTATGACTCAAGTCCTTGTCTAGAACTCCAACAACAATAGTTGGAATAGAGGTATAGATAAGTGAATACAATACACAGCTCCAATCTGTCAAAGCCTGAGTCGTTGAAAAAGCAGCATACAAAATATACCTGAAATAAGGCATTGAAAATTAGCATCTCCGAATTAGGGCTTTCCCTTTTTTGGGGGGGTTGTTGCTTCAGACTTACAGACCGTTTGCTCAGGGAAATGCTTTTGCTCATACATGTTGATGCTCATCAACAAGATGACAAACGTATATCATTAAAAAGATTATTCCAGAAAAGACACTCGTATTGTCCCTCAAGTTCCACTTCAACTTCAATTTGGATTTGAGGATGAACAATCTACTTCCATGTTTTCTATGAACTGGGGTCCCCTAAGAATAAGCGAATGGAATATACAACAGCTGTACATAGTTGCCCACATGCCACAATATGTTCCACCAAAATGCCAAAGAGAGGCACATAACAAACGAGAATAAAACAGTAGGGACATAGGTTAATCACTTTGATGAAATTTCATGTTTCCAATCAGCATAACTCAAGATAAAATGGCAACAGATTATACACAAACATGCTCAAAGGAGCAGGTATGTCTACCTTAACGATATGCATGTGCGTTAGAACAGCAGTTTGTGTTGAATTTTTGAAATAAAGATCATCAAAGATGTTTACATTGCGCATTGGGAAGTTTTTCTTTGCTTCTTTCCTCTTTTTTGACTAGAAGGGTATACAGCCTGCTTATTCACTATAGTATAAAGCAAGAAAATAAAGGGAAAAGCAAGGATAAAAAGAAAATAAAACAGGGAGATAAATATAGGACAAAAGAAGTTTAAAAAAAGAAAAAGAAAAAGAAAGAGAGAATGAATAAATGAAATATTTAACAGTGCGGCACCCCCTCTTCCTTCATATCTCCCTGTCCCTACACAGAGTCGGGTTCACCTTCATATATACTAGGAACAGCTTAGTCTTTGGCCATCCTGGAATTTTTGGTTCCCTTTCCCTTTCAATCATTTTTCCATTTTAGTAGCATTTTCTTCTTTCCATTAAAAATTGTCTTCCCAATTGTGAGATAGGTCAACCTCCACCTGTGGGTCGTCTCACTCCAATTAGGAGTTCTTCTTTTCCTTTTTCCCGCCACTATGATGTGTGTGACCTGACTTATGATCCAATTCCAAAACTAAGTTAATAGCAATGAATACATTTAGGAACCTATTTCATCACGAAATCACCCTTTTGTCCATTATGCACTATAAAGCCATAGCCATCATACTCATTAGCATTATATCATTCTATTTTCTTTTTAATTATCTCTCATCCATGTGATTTTTCAATCAAATATCATTATTAATTTGGATACATTTTTTTCCATCTTCAAAGTTGAGCCCATTCCAGGTATAATCTTCTCAATAGTTGAATTCAATTTCAATTGTTTCGTATCATGATAGTAACGAGTAGGAAAATAACAAGTATCAGCTCACGCAGGCTTGTGAGCTTAGGCAAGCTGAGCCTCGAGCCTAGTCTTCACTTCAGATCATGGGGCCTATCTCTACATAACATGTCCATCTTGCAGGCGGATGAGCCAAAAATCATGAGGCCTATCACCAAATATTTGCTTTAATCTTTCATCACCAAAAGAAATACGAACTCAGCCCCAGACATCAACAAAACCAATATCTTCTTGACAACACCACTCAGAACCGAACAAAACATGCCTAACAACATTACACTTCACAAACAGAAAGACAATTTTGGACACTTGTTACACAGCAGACACTCATTATCCGCAATTTTCTAGAGAGCGCTGCAGCCTCATTTTCAGATAGAACATCAGCAAATACTCGCATAAGAAGACCTTCAACCTCTCAGTCAATATAGCATCAATCCCTGTTCCAAACTCAGTCACCTTCAACACTCCATCTCAACACCAGGCTCGCCCCATAAGTGTGAGCAGCCACCAGGTGGAACCCTGACTGGACATTAAAAATGCCCTTAGCTTCCTATATCCATAGAATCCAATCTAAGAGATCTCGGGATCAGGACTTTTTGTCACCTCTTCACTCTGGCCATCTCAGTTTTAAGGACTTCCCAACATTTCTCCAAAGGCAAAAAAAGGTCACAAAGCCTCAAATCCTCCCTTTCTCCATCTTCCCTTTGCCTGGCTTAAAATGCAGAGCCCAAGGAATCCACATCTATAGATGTCCAATTACACACCTGAAAACAAACACCGGAAGCGTTCATTTCATGTTTGATTTGATTTGCTTTTCTGTAGTTTTGAGATTGACTTCAAAGGGATGAATTGCTTTTGTATTCCAAAGTGGCTCTGCAAATCTGAATCTTAAATTTGGTATTCTAAGAAAAATGTCTTGCCTACTATAACAAGAAGCCCCATTTCCAACAAGGAATTTGCAACAAATTTGTGGATCTCTTCTCCATGTTGTTCTGGAAACAACATTTGTTCAGGAAGATGAGCAATAAGGGTTTCTTTTGGTTAGAAATTTATTTTGGTATTAGAGCTTCCATTTGTGTAAGTCAAATATACCTAGCAGCTGCCTATGCTAAATTATTAAGTAGTAATGAATTTTTCACTTGTAAAATCAATAAAGGGGAGGGGCTTAAGGAAGAAAATGAGAAGATGAAACAAATAAAACAAAAGTATAAAGGAGAAAACTAGAACAAGAGTAAGAATCTAAAAAGAGATTAATCAAAGGAAGCTGGAAAAGTCAACAACACTTAGTTTTGATTTTGCTAGAGTAGATTCAAGGACGATCGAGATGTAGACAATCTTATCCTTACTTTACAGATAGAGAGATAGACTCCAAGAGCACAACAATGAACATAAAACAATTTTATTTTGAAGACCTTTTTGTTGAAAGATTATCAAAGGGCTAATCGAGTGGATATGATAATAAGAGTAAGCAACTCACAAACACAACTAATAAGCTAGTAGAAGTGCATTCTAGGTGCTGAGGGGCAATTACTAAGTGTTGTGCCATTAGAAGGCCAAAAGCCCAGCCTGCCTATCAGCTACAACCCTAATCCTAAAACCCTAAAGACTCCTATCCTAGGTCATGTCCTCCATAATGCACAACTGAACCATACATAGCATGATTACCTCATTCTAGCCCATCCTTGGTCTTCCTCTCCTAGAAAAGAACCCAGAAGGCCAGCAAAGTGGAAATCAACAACCGCATCAATCAACTCCCAAAATTGTATCTCCACACTTTTCTTCACATATGCTCAATTTATAATCCAAGATTTCCTGAACAAACTACAGATTACATCCTATAAAAGCGTCGCTTAACCCATCCTATAAAACAGTCGTTTAATCTATCATCAACCAAAATCAACCAGTGAACTCATGAAGAAAAGACATTTGGCCAATACCAAAATTCAATCAGTAAGCCATAAAAAGTCACAACCAACACAATAAGAAACCATGAAGCTTCAAGGTGTCTCATGTTAACTGAGCCACAACAGGAGATGAAGGTCCAACAAATACAGTAGGACATCACCTATTCATCTGCCTTCAAAAGTGTAGTATATTAACATACTAGCTAATGATTATCCCCATGCCATCTGCCACATCTCAGGGACCCTGATTAACTTTTTAAATTAAGAAACTCTTAAAACATGAGGAATATCAGCGTTTCGAGGATGTTTGATAATTCAAAACTCCTTAATTAATCTCTCTCACTGCTGCTTAACCTTGAATCAACTCAACTGACATGATATTTACCACCCTTTCACTTCAAAGCATGAGTTGATGACAGTTAATTCATCTTTTACCTTCAAATGAAGGGACCAGGACTTCCATGTCAAGTTACATATACTCAGAAAATTCAAAATATGCAGGTGTATCATTGAAGAAATCTGAGTTCCAAATTCCCACTGAAACTTAATAAAGATAAAAAGCACAGACCCAACCACGGAAACCTTGGTGAATTTCCCTACCTTTGATTACCCGGGATGATGAAAACGAACCCTCAAACATGGACACAATTAAATACAGTAGCTTCATCTAATTCATAAGGTCTACGAACAACCAAGAAATACCTAAGAAGAGCCACAGTAATATACTGGGGGGAACCAGGTTAAGCTTACCAGAATAGCATAAGTACGAAAACTGCATTTCTGTAGAAGTTATAAAGAATCAAATAACCAAGACGATGATAATTCCAGTGCCCGTGCACCAGAAGTAATCTTTCCAGAAATTGGAACTGTCCCATAGCAAAATCTGATACCATTACAGCCTGACGTCCCTCCTGACCACAAATTCCAACTCCAACATCCGCCATTTGAATCATGGAAACATCATTGGCGCCTAGGACAATTTTCAGACAGATAAAATCAATTCTTCTGTTCATTTCTCCAGGACATCACTCAGGACAATGATGGGCCACACATAGAGAATGAGCTAATCATAACATGCATCAGAACCATGGATGCAGCAATGCACATAAGGAACCCGCACAAAGATCAGAATTTATACTTACCATCACCAATTGCCAAAGTCAAATCATCAGTACGAGCCTTGATTAAGTTAACAATCCCGGCCTTCTGCAAGGGTGCAACACGACAACAAAGGACAGCTCTACATGAAGTTGCAAGATCAAACAGCTGTATCAGGAAATCAAGACAACCGTTAACATAAAATCAGATGATTTGCTCCCACCATTGAAATGCAGTTCTTATGCTCAACAAAATGCCACAATAATGTTATCAAAGCAAGACATATGATCATTATGTCAATAATATATACTTATGAATACCATTCGACCAAAAGCTTCTCCATACACCCAATGAACAAGAAAACAACAAACTGTTGCTAATTAGAATGCACAAGCACTATTGAGCCAATAAAGATAAAATGTATACATGCCTCTGATTCCAGATCTGTCTCCAAAATGTGGACAAGACTACTCCCACCAATAATGAGAGCTAATGAAGAGCTTGTCACTGCTTCCTCTGGATTCCACAGGATTGTATTTTTACTCCTTGGTTCATCAGGAATCTTGAGATAATCACTTTTCACATCCCTTTTCCATTTTAAACTCTGACCCACAGAGCATGCTGATACAAGGTACTTTGACTTTGCCTCAGCCAAAAGAGTTTCACACTCCTCTTTCGAATCTCCATTGATGATGATCTGCAGCATATCAGCTGTCAAAAGTTTGCAAGAAAGCCCGACGGAGATGGCTGTCTCTTGCTTATCACCAGTTAGAACCCAAACCTTAATCCCTGCCTGCCGAAGGGACTCAATTGCTTCAGGTACATTATCTTGTAGTTTGTCATCAATGCCAGTGGCTCCAAGTAATCTCAAATCATGTTCTATCAGAGCAGCTGTTTCATGTAGTTTTTCAGATCTATCCGTCAAAGATGTGCTAGCATCCTCATATTTCTGCAGCCACTCCTCAAGTTCTGCCTCTGTAAGATCTCTAGAAGCCAAAACTAATGTACGCAAACCTAATGATGAATATTCAGCAAGATGACTTTGGGTTGCAGTTTGAACATAATCATCCCCGTCTGTGCCTTTGGCCAAAATAGAGAACATAGAAGTATCAGCACCTTTTACGAATAGTTTGACAGAATTGTCAGGAAATCGAATCACAACTGACATCCTTTTCCGAATGCTATCAAATTCATGCAGACCCAACATATCCAACCTATGTGAAAACGCATATTAGCACCCATTTTATTTTTTAAAAAAAAAGAACGAAGATTTGCTGCACAAAGATCACAAAATACTGTTTCCCCACATCGTTAAACATCAGCTGAAGTTTGTGCAGTATCTGCAACTCACTAAGTTTCAGAAATAAACCACATCTCCTCTCCCCCTAAAAAAAATGAAAAACAATAATTAGGAGCACGTTAAACGTATTGTGAACAGGTAAATGAGGTAATTAAACACATACAATTATGCAGAATTTGTTTCCCCAGCTATTTTGGCACGATCCTATCTTCCACTTTTCTGGACAATGAAAATGGTTCTTTGTGACATATTTTTGGGCTTTAGTTTATATTAGACTATCGCAAAATGCCTCACAAAACTGTTCTCTACTTCTTTTTCTTTGTAGTAGGCAATCACAAGGTAATTAATCCAGGGTGGGTCTTTTGTAGTAGGCAATCACAATAGTAGGCACTCTGTTCTATGCCTCAGTTTACTACCCTGTTCTTTTTAGCTTTAGCTTACAACTTTATAGCCTTATAATTTTATTACAGCTCCTTACAGTTGATTATAGAAGCTACAAGTAGTCGTCCATTGGGGGAGGGGGTAGGGGTTACAATTAGTTTGATGTTCTTTTACTGTCAACTTGTCCATCAAGAAAAGAAAACTAGTTGTCAATACTGGTTTACCTAAGATTTACCTGAGTCTTTCTCCATTAACATCAATTGCAATGTGCCCAGAAGTGCGCTCAAAAAGAGTGAAACCATACGCAGATGCTGCAACAACAAGGGCTTGTTCATCTGGAGATTCACCCTGGTAGTCAATTTGTAAAATGTTGTCCTCAACATCACCTCCAAGGCAGCCATCAAATGCACTTTGATTGACAATAGGAAAAACTGTGTTACATGTAGCAATAGTAAGGAAGAACTCATGAGCTGCAATTTTCTCATCTCCACAGGAGTCTTTATGCAACAATTCCACGAGATCAAAATCAACATTAATTTCAGATTTGAGCTTCCATCTCCTTCTAGACAAATATGCTGCCTCTGTGACTACTGCACAAGCAAAAATAGCAGTCTACAAGAGTCTCAACTCTGAATACATCTTCATCCTCTTTTTCACTTTTTTTTCTTTTTTGGGAGGGGAGTGAGGGAGGGGGATTCGACACTTTCCAAATTAGGTATAAAGATAATTAGCAAAAACTTATCCACATCATGGAACATACAAACTCTAGTACACAGCAGAAGCAAGTGCTCAAAATATTCAGGTTATAGTTAAAGAAACCTGTTGTTGGATATTAAAAGCAGAGGCACTGAGACCAACTAGTGCAGATGAAAAATAAAGGGAATATGCTCAAGATCAACATTCTAGGATATATTCTAATGTTTGGAGATCTTGCGGTATCTTGCTATTATTATGTAATTTTCGTGTGTTTATTTATGGGTAACTTTAGATGATTCAAACTAAGGATATTTAGGAGTGTTTCAGTAATATTGAGTCAAGCTTACAATATTCCTGTACACCCACCCCACTTCCACGCATTTATTTGCAGGTTGCATTCTTTCACGCAAATCCAAACAAAAATTGGTGACATTCAGCTTTGAAAACTTCAACATAGCATCGACAAACGCCATGATCTCCACTGCAGCCACCGGTGCGCTCCTCTGCACCAATGTTGACGACTTCATCCCCAACAACTTCAATCTCAAAATCAGAACCCTCTATCCAAATCACCGTCATCATCGGGCGAATTCAAAGGCCTCACCCTACACAAAGGTTCAAACTGGCAATATGTTTTTAGACACCAAGATTTTGCCTATTGCTCGCCAAACTAAGTCCAGTGAAAATAACAAGGAGAAGGAGCCCGAGTTTTGTGTTAATAAGGATGAAGAGATTGTGGATTGGTTTAATGTGACGATGCCATTGATGATCAAGATTGAGAGAAAAAGATGACTAGAGTTTTGATAAAATTGAGGTTGAGATTGACGTTGAGAATTCATGAGGAGAGAAAAAGAAAAAGGAGTGGTGAACAATCGGTTAATATTAAGTCAACAATAGGTTAACTTTTGGTGAACAATATCACTGTTTTAGTGAATACTTTTTGCTTGATAAATTTTGGTGAACAATAAAGAGTGATAAAAAGTGTCCCGATTTTAAGTGAACAATAGGATAATTTTTGGTGAATGATTGAACACTCTTTAGTGGACAATACGTTTTTTTAATGAACAATAGATCATTGTTTAGTAAAAGAAAACTTTAAGTAATAGAAACTAAGCAAATAATAATATTGAAAAAAATAATAGAAAAAGAAAAAAGAAAGAAAGAGAAAATATGAAAAAAATATCACTTTAAAGCTTGCAATTGGAGCAATTACATTGATTTGCAAAAAGCCTAATTTTTATTGAATCTCATATTTATCTTTTCACCCTAGCCGCTCGCATTTGGTCTTATGAGTGTTTGGAGCGTGCGTTCGGCCACGGGGTGTAGAATAATCTTCTACATGTGCTTGCTTAATATAAGAACCTAGAGTTTCCCATTCTACAATACCTTTGTCTTGGAGTTTCCTACATCTTTAGGCTATTATAAAAAGAATTACATTCACACTAACAAAAATTACACTAAAAGTATATAGGTATATTATGATAGGTTCATTTTTATTTTTCCTATTAAAAGCCCTCTGATTTTAAAGTGATATTTTCCATCAAATTATGCCACATCATGATAGTGTAAATTCAGTTTATTTAGAATAGTCTTCTTATAAATAGACGTTGTCTTAGGTTACTATAACACCTTCTGATAAAATATTAAATAATTGAATAACTTAATTGAGCATAATGTCTCCCTACCTTCTCTTTGTCTCTCTCCTCTCCTCCTCTAGTTCCTTCCTTTCTAATTTCTTCTCTTCCTTTGTAATTTTCCCTCTGCTTTTCCCTGTTTCCCCATTCTCTATCAGTTTGGTACCAAAGCCTAATCGTCTCACACTCTGCCGATGCCACCTTCATGCACTACCACGACCACAGGAAAAAGTTCAGAAAAAGGATGAAACTTTGCCTCAAAATTCAGGTCTGCCAGAGGAAAAAACACACTCATGTTATTGATTGCAGCATCATGGTTGTTGGAAGTTCCTACCGTCGCAACTGGTCCTTGCCGATGCAATCTTTGCAAGTTTAACATGATAAGGTCACCAGCTTTATCTATGAAAAGGAATAATCAGAAAGCTGCCAGAAAATGTGCTTGTTGCTTGCCTAGATCTGAACCTCTCAAATGCTATTTCTGCATTACGGGATTCTTAAATTTGTGGCTTATGTCTGTGCTGCTACTGCCAAAATACTGGCTACTGCAGCTGAGTGATCCCCAAACTTGTATTATGATGACCCACTTTTATACTCATTATATGTGAGCATTCTTCATCAACTATATACAAAGACAAAGAGGATTCCTCATGAAGTTCTCATGTTATGGGCGTGTGGAAAAAATTCCTAATCAAGCCAGAACATTCCAAGTAGAGGCAAAGCCATATAAACTACAAACTCCTACCCTTTCAGTTTATTTACAAACTAGGGTAAGCAGCTAGACATTCTACCATTGACTTCGTTATATTCCAAGACATCAAAAGCAATTTTTTTCCAAAGGACAACTGAACAGCACAAGAAATTTCAAGCAAATTCCACGTTCAAATGTTTACAGATATGAATGCAAGGGGATTCCCTTACTGGTTGCACAAATATGTATATTCATAAAAAAACAATCCAAGAAAGCTCCAAAAGAGATCTCCATGTCCTGAAAGAAATATCTAAATCCATGAATCAAACAAAATATTGAAGCTACACCTTTGCATATAAAGGGAATAAATGCAACAAATGGCCATATCAAAGCAAGGGACCAGACCCTGTGAACAACCAGGCTATATCAGCAAATCAACAATCAGGACAACTAGATCGGGTTAACCCAGATTCTTTAAATTAATGACTATATAAAAAATTTGACAAATAGTACCATATTGACCTACTTTTACGGTAATATTGTACAAAACTTGATTGTAATTATATTTTACTGACCATTATACTTATAAACAAAAATTATGCATGTCATCCAACACTATATAAAGGCAAGTTTTACATATTAGTTATTTAATCCACAGTTTTTTTGTTTTTTATTTTGTAATTATCACCTAAGACGCATATCTAACTTCTTAAATATTTAATTTATATTGAAAAAACAAGAACAACTTCTTAAGCATTGTATTTTAATAAAGAATATAAGGCATAATAACGAAAGTTTTTCTTTTGATTGAGAAAGAAGTAAGACACAAGGCACAGTGAGCAGCTATATATAATAATTTGTTATGGATTAAAGAAGAAAAAGAAGTGCTATCAAGGTCACAAAATGCGTGCTGCATTCAGGATAGCGCCATGGCAGGAAGCAACAGCAGGTTATGTGTTCAACCTCCATTGCAAGCAAAAGTTCTAATTTTATAATAAAGCTCTTAAAAATAAAGGGAAGGCAAACCAGATTAAGCAAGTGGTTTTGCTGGTTGAACCAGTTCTTGATGGATTACCAAATGGGATGAGGGGTATCTCCGCACTGGACTATGGTCAAGTGAGCTTCTTGTAACACTGGGGCTAACTGGCTAAGGAACCCCCACCCTCAAAAAGAAGGAAATAAAAAATAAAAGAAAAGAAAGAGGAAGCAGCAGAAAGGAAGAAAACTGCACCCAAACAGGGTGGAAATCCAGTTGGAATTGCAACACCAGATAAACCGGCTTGACTAAAAATTTTCAGATGCCTGAAGATCAAAAGTTGACACCACAGCTACGTTCAAATTAGAAAGGCCAGAGAGGACATTTAAAATATGCAAGGAAAGATGTAGTTGCGAAACTGCAGAGAAGGAATCGGCGACTGAATGCCAGACTAACATAGGAGCAATTGTGTAAACATGACAGCACAAATGGATCAAGGATATCAAGCATAGGCATTAACATAAATTGAACTCCAATGTACCTGCACTGCTCTGATGTGGAGAGGCTTCAGTAGTTGAAGAGAATGCACCATATTTCTTGCCATGGAGACTGACTGTCCTAAATTCCATTTTGTTTTGAGTAAGTGTCCCAGTTTTATCTGAAAATATATAACGTATTTGACCTAAATCCTCATTTATGTTCAAAGATCTACATTGGAACTTTGAGTCACTAATAGTATCATACATGTGCTTGTCTCTTATCATGAAGTATGATTGGCCTAATCGAACCAATTCCATTGTGATATAAAGTGATATTGGTATCATTATCTGAAATACTATAATAGAGCTCAAGAAAACAATCAAAGTCTCCAACGAGATCCCATAAAATTTGTAGATTTTTCCATCATTCCTCCCACTTGTGATATATCTCTTTCGGTAATAAGGCAAAGTATCAAGCTGATCTTTGTGGTCTTCAAGCCAAAGACCCATTCCAATAGCCACAACAGAACACATGATAAAAAGCAAAAATGATAACCATAGGGTTTCCCTGTTCATGCAGTGTTCCAGTTTGCTTCTTTTAGAAGGGGAAGCAGCACTATTCAACATTGCTTTTGTTTCTCGGCCAGCATATACCACAGCGCCAATCACCCATTTCGTGTTCTTCAGTTGACAACCACGCAAAATGATATTTGATTGGCTGAGCGGGAACTTTCGCTCTCTGAATTCCATGTTGGCAGTGAACTCATAGACATTCCTATTAGGCTGTTCACACCTGATCAGCCCATAAATCATCATGCCTTTAGAGACAAAGGTAGCTGTTTCTTGCCTGGCATACCTTGTCTTAAGGTTAGATTCACCATCCAAATTCATAGTCTGAATGTAGGCAGAACCACTAGGATCACTTGTTCCCAGCAAGACCGTGTCACAAGGAATTGTCTCATCAGCAAATATTTTCACAATCTCACCAACCTGGATATCCTTCCACCTCTTCATTTGGAATGTCCCTGATTGAAACACAAGAGCCTCCCTATTATTCTCTGTCTTGTCCGATTTGTGCCTTTGCCAGTCTTCATACCCATCTTTTACGGCAGTAACACTAAGCACAGACAGGAGAGGAAAGAGAGATGCTGTCCTTCCAAAGACTGCAAGAGGCGGAAGCTGGTTGAGAGCAGCTATCACTAGGAAATACAGATACGCAACCCGTTGGAACTGGAAGAAAAGATTCTTGGGCAAGAAATTAAGGAAGGTATATTTGCTGGTCCGGATCTCATTGCTTGAGTAGTTACACTTATCATTTGTTCTATCTGGATCATTAAAATAAATTAATCTTGGACTTTGATCCCAAAATATATCATCATCCAACTGCCCATTTTTATAGTAAAGGATCTGAGACTTTCTCAATTCTTCCAGCTCCTTTGATAAATCTCCGGAGATATCAAAAGTTGTTGGATGACATTTTTGTTCTATTCCCACCCACAACTCCGGGCGTTCATGGTCTTGTATGGGGGCAGCAACGTCTCCTCGGGGGCATGAGAGGCAATAGAGTAAAAATGCCTATGTCCAGAGCCGTGACTTTGAGACCATTCCACAGCACTCTCAACAACAGCATCATTAATGGTGGTGATCTCTTCGATCCTCTTCCACGTCCAATAATCTGGTTTCTGAATCATTTGAGGAAGAGGAGACCGAAACATTTGAATGCAGACAACTCAAGTTACTAGCTGTAGATGGATGCCGAGGCCCGGCATAAGACAGTTGCGATAATTTAAGTAATGGCTCATCACTGGAAGTCATAAATTACTCACCAATGTGCACATTGGAGAACTTACAAAAATGGGTTGTACCAGCTCTGAAAGCTAAAAAAGGGAACCCAAGGCATTATGTATTCTTTCTTCCCAAGAATAAAGATAGGTGAGAGTTTTGAACTTCCCTCACCCAGTGGCAGTAAACGTTCTTACAACGCAACTTCACTCAGCATTCTCAATGAAAAGATCCGACACTTCTGCTTCCCTCTAGCACAATCTTCTCAAATTCCTTCCTTGAAATGCTCAGAAACAATGATACAGCACAACCCAGACCAGAATTAGACAAACAAATGGGATTTGCTGAGAACCCAACTACTTAGAACAGCGTCTAACTTATCGATTTCAGTTAGTTTTAGTATTTTCAAAATCGTCGATTCCAGTTCCTATTCAATTTGATATAATATTTGCAAATGCAGTGGTTACTCCGAGCAAACAAAAACCACAATCAATTCCGCCAGAAATGTTGAACTTCTGGAAATAGATAGATACACCACATTTGCAAACCCTAATGTCACCTACTGAACTAAATCAAGCTCGAATGTTATTGCATTACCAGCAAACACTGAACTGTAAATATCCTTATGAATAAGAAAAGCTGGCAAAAGCAAAATAAATGCCAAGCAAAAGAGGAGAGAGAGAGAGATAGAGGCTAACCGGGGTGTCGAAAGCGAAGAAAACAGAAATAGCAGAAAAAAACCTCAACTATTCGCCCGAGAAATCAATATCAAATTGCCCTCCAATTCACTAAAACTGAATCCCAAACAAAAATGTCTCACAAAATTGGCACCCTTTCGTGAAAAGTCTCTGATGATTGAATGCCCCCCCAAGATCCCAAAAGATCGGTTGTGATGGCGCACAAAATTAGGCCAAAAATTTAGGTTTCCGAGACGTCAATCAAAAGGAGATGGATTGAAATTTAGGTGGTAGAATCAAGAATGGCTATGGTTATGGATTGCCCGAGAGAAAGTGAGGAGCGGGAAACGAGATAAGAGGAACGGACCTCCACAAATCCCGCCATTTTTAGTCATACTCGTACATGACTGGATTTCTGCATTTTACTTACCGTTGCGTTCTGCTCTGTTTTTCATTTATATTTTATATTTTCTTCAAGGGAATCGGTCTAGGGTCTAACATAAACAATTTTTAAATAATTTTGTAATTTAGGGTTAAAGCTGTAATATTCAACCCATGTTCAACCCATCGATACCTTACCTAGTGGTAAAACTTTTAAGATATCCATTTGATTTGTCTTTAAGAAAAATTTCTTATCAATATAATCGAGATTGATGAATAAAAAAATTCAAACACAAGTTTTAATTAAGAAGAGGACTATAACCTCTTGAAATGCGATAATATTGATCAAATTTTTCATATGTTACCGTGAGTTTTTGAGATAATAATATTATCATCCATCTTCCTTGAACTTTAGTAGTATATTATTTTTCCCATCGTGTTTTCGTATGATAATTTAACCATCTTAACCATGGTAGTAAATATTATGTAAACACGAATCCTAGCAATATAATTCGAGTGCGTAAAAAATACTCCCTTGTGAATTTTATTTTTTTAAAGTATTGAATTCATATTTTTAATTTCATTACTCTCTTAATTGTCTTTGTTTTTATCTATTGCCTCTCAGTGGGTGGCCACATGAGATCTCTTTATATGAACCTTTGCGTGTGTTGCTCGAATTCTTTCATTCTCTCTTTCTATTTGTTTATTATGTCTATATTGGAAGTTGTGGCTATAACTAAGGTACCAATTTATGGTTATTGTTTGGCTTTTCTTGAGATTTATTTAAGATTTACAAAAAGGGCTGAAAATCTTAATTTGAGTTTTTACGGGGAGTTGAGTTGTTTTTTATTTTAACAAAAATGGTTGAAACCTTCATTTGAATTTGAATGAGATTAGTATTTTTTGTTGAATTTTACAAAAATGGGTGTAAATGTAATTTGAATTGTTGGAGGACGAGAGACATTAAAGAATGAGGAAATAATCATGAGCGGAGAGGAATTAATTATAATCTCTCCTTGTCAAACCACCAAAACTTACCTCATGACTAAAATTTGAAGGGTATTCAACTTCTCTCAACTCATGATACTTTTTTTCTTACTTAAAATTAACTCATTTTAACTCATAATTATTTCCATTTTTACTATTTAGTGTCTTTAGTTCCCAATATTCAAATTAGTGTTACCTATTTATGTAAAAAAAAAAATCAACAAAAAGATGCTCACCTCCTCTAAACTCAAATGAGAGCTTTAACCATATTTGTTAAACTAAAAAACAAGTCACTACTCTATAAAAATTTAAATTAGAGTTTTCAATCATTTTTTTGTAAAATGTAAATAAAACTCAACAAAAATCAAACAATATCCATAAATTGGTACCTTAGTTATGGCGACAACCTTCAATATTGATAGAAACAATATGTCGGAAGGGAGAATGTGAGCAACTCGAGCAACACAAGCAAAGGTTCGGATAAAAGAGATCTCGGACGAGTCACTCATTAAGAGAGAATAAATGAAGCGAATATAATTGAGAAAGTAGTGAAAATTAAGAAAATGAATTCAATACTCAAAAAGCAATTCACAATGGGGTATTTTTTGCACACTCGAATAATATTTTCAGAATTTTTTTATCTACATAGTAATTACTTACGTATTTAAGGGGTTAATAATGATATGAAAACCTAAGAAGTAAATATGTGTGTGTGTGTGTGTGTGTGTGAAAACGACTAAATTGAGTTCATATTACATATTTATAACTTATTTAAGTTGGATATAAATATAATTATAAATTAACATAATTCTATTTATCTATTAGTTATATTTTAGATAATACCGCTGTATTTTATAAAAATAATTATAGTTAGTATTCATAAAAAGAGTCAAGATCTATATTGGTGATGCCAGTGAGGCAGCAAGTAGTGTTACAACCCAAATAATCACATCATAAACAGATAATCAAACTCAAATACACCACCCCTCCCAAAAAAAATAGCAAAAAGTTATGACTTAAATTTTGCAAAAAAAAAAAGACAAACGGCGAAAATAAAAACGCGTTAGAGTTGGACAATACGCGCTGATTCTGCCACCCTGGCCAATCATCATCATCGTGGCAATTTTGTGATTAAGCACCAAAATCAGACCTCTTTCATCGTTGATCCTTATTCTAATTCATAGTGAAACCACTGGGCCTCTTGCTCTCAGCCTAGAGTTGTCAGATAGCTCGAGATGGTAGGCCGGTGAAAATTTGGGTTCAGATTGCTTTAAATATTTGGATATAAATTTATATTTGAATTATGTTTAAATTACGATTAACACACTCTGATCAGACTTAAATTTAAATTTATAATATTTGGAGCATGTTGTCTAAATTTGTTATATACTAATTGAATATTTTGACGGAAACAGTATTTGTGTTTGAGTTTGTATCTAATTTTCTAATATTAGAACTTGATTGTCAAACAAATCTTTAGAGATTTTAGACGAAAATTATATTTAAACCTATTTATTCAATGTCCGAACCCGATTGTCTAAATTAGTTCGAACTCGAATTAATTCACAAATATAGACGAAAATTATATCCGAACCTAGTTACACTTAACTTAATTTTTAATTCAAATGTGATCAATTATCCGAGTTTTAAGTTTTAGACAAAAGTTAATTCAAATGTGACCAATTATCCGAGTTTTAAGTTTTGCAAAAAAGGGTTGCGACCAGATCCCTGTTTTTCAATCGGACAACTTCCACTAACCGGTACTCGTATGGGTTAATTTTTCCAAGACTACACAATCCTGAAATACTAAGGACAAAATCGTCAATTAGTTTGTTATTAAAAAAAGAAAGAAAGTATTAGCGGCGGCAGTTATTTTATTTTATTTTATTTTTTGATAAGCCGGCTGTTATTTCTCATTCTAAATTAAAAGAAAAAAGAAATTATTTAATTAATGGATTTAAAAAAGTAACTTAAAAAGAGTACCCAATCCCCAGATACTTCCTCCATTTCGATTCGCCAGCCAATTTCTTCAAACCCTTTTCGCTCTCCCTCTCCCTCTCCCTCTCCCTCTCCCTCTCCCTCTCCTTCTCTACCCTTCAAATGTCTTAGACCAGCTCTCACCTTTCTCAGCTTCTCTCTCCTCTTCCTGGGAATTCTTCCTCATATTGCATCTGGGTTTGGGAGCTCAGAGATCATTACTTTTGTTGGGTGATTGAAAATCTTAGCTGATTCAATTCTGAGCTGAATTTTTGGTTAGTTTGAGCTCTTGATCTTTCGCTACTGCTCTTTTTTCTTTCTCTTGTTTGAACTTGTTATCTGCTTCAATTGATTTTATTAGCTGTCTTTCTTATTTGTTTCGATTCTTGATGAGATGAGGAGGGTAGATTACAAGCGTGATTGGGTGTCAATTCCTGTTCTGTTTGTGTGGTTTTCGATTTTAGTGAATGTGATTTTAGCTGCTGATTGGGTCCCAAATGATATTCTGTTGAATTGTGGGGCAGAAGCCCCACAATCGACGGATTCCGATGGTCGGAAGTGGATCTCCGACGACAATTCCAAGTTCTTGATGTCGTCGGCCAAGGATTCATCCATTATGGCTACGGCCGCTACCCAAACCTCTGATGTTGAAGAGGTGCCTTATATGAGTGCTAGAGTTTTCAAATCACAGTTCACTTATAGCATCCCTCTCGCCCCGGGCCGTAAATTTGTGAGGCTTTACTTCTACCCGAATACCTATTCGGGTATGAATTCCACCAATGCTATATTTTCTGTCACTGCTGGTTCTTATACCTTGCTTAGCAACTTCAGTGCTGCCCAAACCACAGAAGCCCTCAACTTTGATTACCTTATTAAGGAGTATGCCATCAATGTGGATGGTGGGAATTTGAATATAACCTTCAAACCCTCTGCAAACTACTCCAACTCGTTCGCTTTTGTTAATGGGATTGAGGTTGTGTCTATTCCTTACTACATTTATGACACGGCCGCTGGTGACCAAGGGCCGTCTATTGTGGGCGGTGGTGCTTCTTTTGCCATTGACAACTCAACTGCCCTCGAGGGTTTGTACCGGCTGAATGTGGGGGTAATTATATCTCGCCCTCTAAAGATACCGGTCTGTTTAGGTCTTGGTCTGATGACACGCCTTATATTTTTGGGGCGGCAACTGGGGTCACCAATGCTGCTGATCCTAATGTCACCATTACTTATCCAGAGGGTGTGCCCTCGTACACTGCGCCAAAGGACGTGTACTCCACTGCTAGACTTATGACTCCAGACAATCAAGTGAACCTGAATACCAACTTGACATGGTTGTTCACGGTGGATACCGGATTTACTTACTTGGTGAGGCTCCACTTCTGTGAGATTTTCTTCGACATAAATAAGCCAAACCAGGTAGTGTTCGATGTGTACCTCAACAATCAAACTGCAGACTCTGGGGTTGATATTATTGTCTTGGCCGGAAGCAATGGAGTTCCTTATTATAAGGATTATGTGGTGATTGTTCCCCCAGCGAAAGAGCCTCAACAGGATTTATGGTTTGCGCTACATCCGGATGCCTCTAATAAGCCTCAGTATTATAGGGCATTCTTGAATGGTTTGGAGATGTTTAAGATTAACAATACGGATGGTAATCTTGCTGGTCAGAACCCCATCCCTGCTCCAAAGCAGGACTTCATTTTACCGCCGTCAGCATCCTCATCTCAATCAAGTAACCGTAAGGCAGTCATTGGCGGGAGTGTTGCTGGTGCTGTTTCACTGTTGTTCCTTGTTGGTTTTCTGGTCTTCTTCATTACTCGTCGTCGCAAATACGGCAAGGTCTCCAACCCAAGTGATGGGCCATCTGGATGGCTTCCCTTTCTTTATATGGAAATTCACATTCTAGTAGCTCTGGGAAGACAACTACTACTGGAAGCTATGCCTCGTCTCTCCCCGCAAACATCTGCCGCCATTTCTCCTTTGCTGAGATCAAAGCTGCCACTAAAAACTTTGATGATTCTCTTGTCCTTGGAGTTGGAGGTTTTGGTAAAGTTTACCGGGGAGAAATTGATGGCGGGACCATCAAAGTCGCGATCAAGCGTGGGAACCCAACCTCTGAACAAGGTGTACACGAGTTCCAAACAGAAATCGAGATGCTTTCAAAACTTCGTCACCGCCACCTTGTCTCTCTGCTTGGTTACTGTGAAGAGAATGGAGAAATGATCCTTGTCTATGATTACATGGCTTATGGGACCCTTCGTGAGCATCTGTACAAAACCCAGAAGCCTCCTCTGCCATGGAAACAAAGACTTGAGATATGCATCGGAGCTGCTCGTGGTTTGCATTATCTCCACACAGGTGCCAAGCACACCATCATTCACCGAGATGTCAAGACAACCAACATTCTCCTGGATGAGAAGTGGGTGGCCAAGGTGTCCGACTTTGGTTTGTCCAAGACCGGGCCTTCATTGGATCACACCCACGTTAGCACTGTTGTCAAGGGTAGTTTTGGATATCTTGATCCCGAGTACTTCAGAAGGCAGCAGCTGACTGATAAATCAGATGTCTACTCTTTTGGGGTTGTCCTTTTTGAGATAATATGTGCTCGGCCTGCCTTGAACCCTACACTCCCCAAGGAGCAAGTCAGCTTGGCAGAGTGGGCAGTGTATTGCTACAAGAAGGGCATGCTTGAAGAGATCATCGATCCATATCTGAAAGGCAAGATCGCGCCGGAGTGCTTCAAGAAGTTTGCCGAGACTGCCATGAAGTGTGTGGCAGACCAAAGTATTGACAGACCGTCAATGGGGGACGTGCTGTGGAACCTTGAGTTTGCTCTGCAGCTACAAGAGAGCGCAGAGGAGAGCGGGAAGGGTCTCGAAGGAAAGGACTTCAATGAAGGGCAGAAGTGTGATATCGAGTGTGGAAACAAGGACACCGATACATCTCAAGGTTTCGATACAAACGTAACAGACTCAAGGCTCACCCTAGCCAGTGAGGACTCTGATGGCCTAACACCTAGTGCTGTATTCTCCCAGATAATGAATCCAAAGGGACGTTAGGCTCAAAAACAGTTTCAGTCTTCTCTCCAGAATCCGGGAATGCTCCTCGTAATTTTCAAGAATCACACAGAGAACTCACTAATCTATCCATCATCAACCTTGTAAGATGTGCGGCCATTCATCACCATACTTGTAATACTCAATTTTCTTTTTTTTTTTATTCTTCATTTAGGGCACGCTATATTTATCTCATTTGTGGGATTTTGGTGTTCAATAACCAAATTTGATCCAGATGTAAGTTGTATCTATCTATAGATTCATTTGGAAAGCGTGAAAATACAAATGCTGTATTCCCAACTGTACTGCTTTTTTCCTGTGTAATTGTGAATTGTTTTCAGTTCAAAATCAGTGCCATTCATTTATTATTTTCTCAGAGGTTGTACTGTATTACTTGCTGGTGACTTTTGTCATTCCCTTTTCTATGCAAAAATTCTAACCCAAGACAGGATTTGGTGGTCAAAATGACTCTTTAACCCTTTCACAATTATAATCATATTATTATTCAATTTGTGCAATAATAATAGTTTTTTTTTTTTAAAAAGGAAGGATGGAGACCCAAAGCCAAAAAAACAGAGAAGAATGTATGGACTCCCACTAAATGCGGTTGTTGGCATTATAAGGATGTATGGAATTTGTCAAATTGTTTTGCCATGGAAATTGTCAAAATACATGATAGAAGGTGATGACAAAAATATAATAAATATATGGGCTGTGATAGAGAGAGGAAAGGAAAGCAAGTCCTTGGTTTATATTTAAGTGCATGACAATACATGATGATGGCTGGAAGTGCGCTGGATAGAAGAATATGACCCTGTGAGTTACCCGTCAGAAACACACAGATATAGCTGGCCTTGTCAAATTGTTAGGTGGGCTATACTTAAAGACAGATTCGAAAGAACCATGCACAAAAAATAGACCTATATGTGTCTATGAAATATGAACATGGAAAATGGACAACTTTTTTTTTTTTTTTTTAGAGTACCATTCTCTGGATACTTGGTTGGATAGTTCAAAGAGCTTTGGTTTTTACTTTACCCTAATCGCCCATGCTTAGTGCGGTGAAAATTCAGATTCGAGATAAATTTAGGTCAGATAAATTGGTTAATGTCTGAAATTTGGAAAAATATTTTGTCCAACATCCTTTTTTCGGATCGGATAAATCGAACAAGTATAAATTTATATTGAAATCGGGTTTGAGAAACATAAATAGGAAAAATATTATGTCTAAATTTAAAATTTGGGTGAGTAATTAGTGTTCATACCCAGCTTTGTTTTTCAAGTCGGACAAATTCAAATATTCCGGTTGGACAAAAATTTGCCAACAGTCATACTTTTTAAGGAGGTATGTTAGGGAGAGGAAAAAAAGAAAAAGAAAAACAAGAAAAAAACAACTTATTTATATTAAAAATCTGCAGAATGAGGATTATCCGCTAAACTTACAAATATTGATTTATGGACTATACATAATGTTTTAACATATTCTTTCTTCTTGTGCGTGTATGTGTGACTGGTTAAAAGTTGGTCAATTTTTTCATATTCAATCGGCTATACAAGCAAATTCCTATCATTTATTTTTGTGTCAAAAAATTAAATCGTCTTATATCTTATTGTGATAATGATTTACCTTTTTATGAAATTTAACATCCAACTTACAATTTCGATATTAGGTAAGACACCCCTCCTTTTGGTTCAAACCCGAAACAAATAACATAACAATACAATCAAATATATATACTCAGCCATGCATTAAGCCTATAAGGTCGTTGGTTGGGTAAAGCCAAGGTCTAATTTGAATGACTATTTTTGTGATTTTTTTCTGACTCGTGGAAGGGACAAAGTGAATGTATGATCCAGGAAACTTCATGGTAGGTGTTTGGCAAAGAGGTCGTTATCATAATTTTTGTTGAATAAATAAAAGAATGGGAAGAAAAGAAACCCTGAAAATGAAAGAAATTTGATGATTATAATTTCATGCAAATAACAGCCGGCTGATTTATAAAATACTTGGCAAAATGGAGGGCAGTAGATGGACATCAGAACGTTCAAGCAAGTCTTCTTCTTGTCACTTTGGCCCCTCGTTGAACACTTCTTGCCTTTCCCAAAAAAATGAAAAATAATTATCTTTCAATTTGTAAGCAAGTCTCCAATTAAAAAATATGGTACATATATATTAATATATCCCATAGATTCAATCGGTACATAAAAAGAAAGAAAACCATATTCCATAGAATTTTGTGGCCGAAGGAGATATTGCATCCTGAGTTCTTGAAAACGGAATGTATATATTAACAATGTACATTCCGTTTTAAAAAGAATATTCGTTCGACATATTGCAACTTTTAATGCGACATTTTGACTAGTACATTTTATAAACTTATACTTAAATAAAATTATGTTATCTTCTTCTACTCATAGAAGTATATGTAAATCCACGGGATTCGATCCTCGGAGAAATTGTACTTGTTTGTGCCATTGGCAGGAGCCTCTTGGAAGCTTTCTTTTATTATTAGGGAATGTCATTTCCTGTCACAAAATCAATGGGGCCTGAGTTCTTGAAAACTAGGTTAGATGTTCTCGTTAGTACATCACTTTGCTGTGGCTATCCTTGCATTGCGTTGCTGGTAAAATATCGGTTGTATAGTGATAGTCAATGTCACAAATGTCATAGGAAAGTTGCAACTGTTTGTATCAGTCAGAATGACATTTCCTGTCATGGCATGCCAATTAACTTCAATGATCGATCAACCTGGATAATTTCTTGGATCCTCCACTTACGAGGGCCCTTAGTTTCTTCATTTTGTTGGGTAAGATTTACTTGAAATTTTTTTCTAGAGAGCTTTCAAAATATGAAGTTCTAATTTTTAAGGGACCGTCTAATTTAACAAGTTGAAAATAGAATAATGAATAAAATCAACAGGTATGTGAGTGATTTTTCATTTCTAATATTAGTTTAGTTCAATTTACGAATGAAAATATTTGATTAGAACGGAATGGTTTTATATATACTTTGAGAAGGGAGATGTTTTGTAACAGTCATACATGAAGCTCCAAGTGATACCCTCGTATCACGTATGTGATTCCAATAAAAACTTATGAATCAAACATCAAATATGAAAATTAGTAATTTTATTTTCGTACCTAATGTAAAAACCCGACGAACTAGACAATCCCTATAAACTTTGAAATTTGTGAAGAAATTTAAAACTTAGTTTTGAAAAACTTTAAAAACTGTAATGGTAGTGTAAAATTTACTTTGAAAATGCTTCTTAAAATAGCTAACCAACATAAATTTAAAAAATAGAGACCTAATTCTTAGTAAATACACCTCTTGAAAATCGACATTCATGGGTAATTGCGCCTGTGAAGGTCGCGGTTCTTACAAATGTCCAAAAATTAATTGTCCTCTTTCCAAAAATAGAAACGTTTAAATTTTTAGAATTTTTAAATTGCCTTTATTTATGAATTCAAAACAATTTTAACAAAAATTGACATTCACAAGTACATTTTTTGAATTCATTTTTTGGTATATTAAGCTTAAAATAATTAGTATACTCATCTTTAAAATGCACAATAAGTAAAAAAACATTCAATTTGAGACAGAGAGTATAATGTTCATGTACTTCAACATAATTACAATTTACAAGACATGATTTTATAATTTGCAAAATTTCACTCCGTATCCAACTTTATTATGTATGATTTTAGGTAGTAGAGTCATGGATCATATACATGGACTTTAGATGAGAGTATAATGCACAATTCGTCGATTTTTTTTTAAAAAAAGGACGAATATGAAATTGGCTTATCTAGCCATTAATACCACCAAAAAAGCAAAAAAATCCACTTTTTAAACAATAATGACATAAATAAAGAATAAAGAATACACAGGAATACCAAAATCAACTGGTGGTTGTGGATCATGCAGGCTAGGGAATAGTAGAATACAGAGAAAGGGGGTTTTGGGGGGTATCATTGATGTTGTGGTTCAAGACATGGACTCTCTGGTTGTGAGTCTAAAATGGCAGTTATCTTCTTTAGTAACTCTGGCTTATTGCATCCTACTAGCTTGTCAATTTGTTCTCCGTTCTTGATGAAAAATATTGATGGAGTTGCCTTGATATCGTACGAAGTACTAAGATCCTGCAACCACAATTTCATAGAGGTTAGGATGATATAACGACAGCAACAACTCCAATGTGGGTCTTGCTTGCGTGACGGAGGTTATCATGATACATAGCGAAAACAAAAGGCTAAAAGGAGAGGGATGTCAGTTTCTCCTTCCTAGTTGAGGGTAGAGAACATACACCATGGAGCCTCTATTTTCACATTTGAATTAGGGAAACAATGAAAAGCCCAATGTAAATCCCGCTAAAGCAAGTGTGAGGAGGTTATGATGTATCATGTATGTAATCTCGCAATCTTATGCCAGCCGAGCAAAGAGGGTGTTTCTGAACAACTCGCAAAAACTTTTGATATGTATCCAGAAAAGTACAATTGCATGAACTGAAATGTGAAGCAAAAATGCATTCTATTTTGCCTACTGCAAGCCCTACAGGGTCACTGCAACAGATATAGAAGCAGTCAAGATGTATGCTACATTATCTGATGGAAAGAGATGCCATTCTGAATGAACATACATAATACAACTAAATGTGAATTACTTAAGCCCAAACTTGTCCTCATAGCAGATATGTGAAAAATGCAGAAGAAATATAGCATTATATATGTATCCATTCTGTTGCATTGGATTTGTGGTACTTACACTCATCTCATCAACGTCAATGACGAGGAACATCAAAGAAGGGTATTTCTCGGACAACTCAGAATAGTAAGGCGTCATCAACTTGCAGGGTCCACACCATGATGCGCTGAAATTTGCGAGGACCTATCACAATAGTGGTTTTTAATCATCATTCATCAACTTACATGGCAGCAACCAAGACTTCAGTCTTGACCAAACTATAGATACAGGTGCACCAAAATAAACGCTAAATAGGTTATTCACTTAGACGAGGCTCATTTTGGTATAAAATTGTCAAAAAGAATAACCAGATCAACCCCTATAGAGCAGAAAATTAAACACGAGTCATCAATACATGCTGGCAATCTCAGGCTAGAAAGCTATTTCAACATTTCAAGTTTGGCTTTGAGCTAGCTAGCTCACTACTCCTTGTGAGCCAACTTGATTCATCTGCTCCCTCGACAGTGAAGCATCGTAGTACAAGATGACAACTAATTTGCTGCCTCAAACTCAAAAATCAAAATAGAGTTCTTTTGTGTTAAAGTTTGCAAATACCATGTAAATGAAGTATCGTGCTCAGAGCAATTCCTACCATAACACTAATATACTAGAGAACTTCTTCCCACGATGTGAATGTAAAATGTTTAGTCATGTAAGAATCTGGCTAACAAGCACAATAATGAATAGCATATTATCAAATATGGTACTCGTGGCCAACCAAAATATCTGCTATTTTGCAAATGAATATTCCTTAGAAAGTTTGGTGCAAAAGGCTTTAAAACCCATAGTTTATGCAAATACTTTCCAACTAACTTGGCCTCCACATATAACATTTTTTTGGTCTCCACATGCAACATAATCGACCCATTTCATAAACAGCAAAACAAGGCAAATAGACACTGTCAATGTCTACAAGAGCAGGAAACTGGTGATAGAAGGAGGGAGGAAAGTGAGTCCAAGAAAGGGAAAAAGAAAATTGAAGTCAATGGAAGGGAAGAGGTGTGGTTCTTCAAGCCAGATATCCTCATGTCGGTATCTTTTATTTCTGTTATTGATACTCTCTCTTTACCTTAAGTTTCCTGATCCTATAGGACTAGATTGCCAGAAGCTCTTTTTTAAAAAAAAAATAAATTGAGACACCCCCAATTCAGTTTCCGGTTGAACGTACTAAAAAAAGTGGTAAATTAAGTGCAAAAACAAATTCCGAAAAGGATCTAAAAGTTGGTTTGCAGAATCTGACATTAAAGTTCAGGGTACTACAACAATAAGAAACTAGTGAAGCAGATCATTCCCCGGTAAAACAAGATAGCTCATAGAACTTACAATCTTGCCTTCACCTTTTGCTTCTGACAATTTCCTCTCCCACTCTTCTTGAGTGGTAACAAGATGCACATTTCCACCAGCGAAATTAAAGTGATGAGTAGACTCATCTTGATCACCTTGGTGCTAGAGAGAAAAGGAGAGATTACATCATCAAATTGTTATTCACTTCCACCAGCCAATTTCACATGACTAGCTTACTGTGCAAAAACATTGTTTTACAAACCCAAAACTAGTGATATAAGGAAAATTATTCACATTCTTCACTACATCCCTCAAGAGCAAATAGAAGAAAATTGAAAAGAAACAGTGTGAAACCAATGTTAGAAATACGTTTCAAAACAGCTTTATGTTATCAAGAACTTACTCTAGACACACAAATTCCCATCCTGCACAAGTACAGAGCAGAATCTACAACAGCAGCAAAATCACCTGCAAAAGGAAGGAAAGTATGAAATATAAGCAGACAACATGGAATGAAAAAGCATCAAAGAAGAAATTCATCTCTTTGAGAAGGAAGGTCCCGTTATACAGGCAAGAAACCAATAGAGAGAAAGCCCGGCAATCAGATTAAGGGGAAAAAAGGCATGTACATCAGCCCAGCTAAAGCACTCATCCTAAACATCTTTCACAAGATACAATAGGAATAGAATTGAAGCCTTTCTATTCTTATTTCCTTTTTGTTGACATGGAAAAGTTGATTATAGTTATCAGATCAAGTTACAGCTATTACAAGTTGAACAAACCTCATTCAGCACATTCCGCTCATTCACTTCATCAATTTTGCTACTTTTTCATAAACCAACTTAATCAAAAGCTTAAGCTGATTTTTAAAGTCCTAAAAGTAAGTTCCATTATCCACTCTAACATGCCACCTCTCGCAAATACCCTCCCTTGAGTTCAATGTTGCATGCTCCATAGGCTCCTCCCTCCCATGCTTTAGTATATAACCCGCCTAATGTATCGGTTGCTAAGTTGCAAAATCGAAATCTCCAGCTCTCACGCGTTGCAAGTTGCTGAGAGCTAGTTAAACAATAAGATTGACCGGAACAATATTAACAAAATTTACAAATTCTTAAACCTTTTCACAATTAAGATAGAAAAGGGCATTAATAAACTCTTTCTACTTAATTGCAACCCCCACCTCAACACACACGCACACAAAAAGTAAAAACGGGGAGGGGGTTGGGGAGAATTTTCCAGAAATCTGAAGGCATCACAGTAGAACTACAACAATTCAGAACATTCCATTTTGTCCTCCCCCGCCCCCCACCCAAAAAAGAGGAATTTGCAAGAGTTTGATGTTTAAATAATGACATAGGATTAATAATTCCAACCCAGAACGGCAATAAGGGCAATTAACACATTTATTTATAAAATATTCACGTAGAAAAATACCCAATAATCAACCTAAGAATGACAACACGAAGAAGAAAACGACATGAAACAACAGAAATGGAAATTGATTGTAAGAAATAGAAAGAAAGAGCAAACCTTTGAACAGGGCAGAGTAAAACCCCAAACTTGAAAGAAAGGGAGGGGTAAATCTCAGCGGAAGGACGACGTTTTCGATCCAACGTGAAACCCCACGTCGTCAAAGTGCCCTAAATGATTGATGAAAAACTGGGGAAGGAAATTAGGAAAGGGAGAGAGAGAAATTATGATGATAGAGTAGAAGAAGAATAGGGTACAGATATAGATAGAGGGAAAAGGTAGATGATGATGAAGGAATGAATGGGTCGTTCAAAGGTGGAAAGGTGGGGTGGGGATGGTGGGCTTCTCTTTCTGTTTCCATTGTTTTGTCTAATTGGCTTTGGTTGCAGAAAAAGTGGAGGAAATTTCCACATGCTAAATCCCTTCTTTCATTCGTTTGTTTTGTTTGATTATTTGATTTTTCATTTCAGTGACCAGCAACAAAGTGGAGAATGAGATGGCTGCTCAATTCTCCGTCCAACGTTGTTTGAATAGAATTAAGTCTTTGGAGTGTGTTTCTTTGCTTCAAAGCTCGAACATCGTCTTCATTTTGAAAGTGAAAATGAGAAACCTTTTGTTCAACCCACATGCTTGTCATTGTTCATCATAAAGATTAATACCTTAGATTAATAAAGTACAAAATCTGTCATATTATATTTTAATACTCTATGCGACAATAACGTAAACTATAAAGTTTTATTCTTTTAATTATGAAAAGTTCTAAGATTGTAGACTTTAATTGGTAGGGTTATAAGAAGTTCTAACGAGATACAAAAACGATAGTTATAAGGTTAGTTGTAAAAAGAGATAAGGAGTTACAAACATTTGTAAGGTTGTAAGTTAAAGATAAAAAAATATAGTCTAAGTTTTTTAATTTTTTCCCTAGTGCTAGGTGATTATAAAAATATCTTTATATCAATTAGCTTGATATGCAACAATAACAACAACTCCTAAACGTGTCTCGCTTTACGTGGGGTCAACTAGCTTGATAAATTCTTGTATTAAACAATTAATAATTGATTGAAGCTACCAATATTTTCGAGACTTGAAATCATCTATAACATTAATTTAGGTCGAACAAAAACAAAATATCTTGATTTAAATGAAAACCATTCATAGCCCTTTTGAAGCATGTCATGCTCTTCCCATTGATATTTATAATGTAAGAAAATAAGAAAATAAACAATAAATTAACTAACTCGATATGTTACCACTAATAATACATCTCCAATGTTGATTAAGTGTTTGGAAGGAGGGAGGGTTTCTGCCACAATTAGTACAACACCCTACTCCGAAAAGACATTATTTATTCAAAACATGTATAAATTATCAAAATAAAACTTTAACTGGTTCAAGATTTTATTCATAAATTTACAACAACTAACCTTTAAAAAAACACTCTAAATTTATATATACTTTTCTTGAATTTTTCCGACCCTTTTACTCGGTTATGAATAAACCACCTTTCTTTGACCTCTTCTCCTTGCAAACTAAAGGCACTTGAAAGGTTAGACTTGTCAGTTGGTATTGTGCTTTCATGTACTTTTATTTCACATCTTATATAGAAGCTTCCATTGAAAATTCTTCCATTTCATAATTCTTATTGCTTCATTTATTTTATTTTCTTTATCTCCTTAAAAAAGATTGCTTGATATAATATCAACTGTAAATTACAAAAAAATTGTCACCATCCAAAACGAAAGGAAATTAGATTACAAATTAAAATCAAAATCAGAGCAAAACAAGACAAAAATGTGATTAGTCAACGGCCCAACTGACTCCTTCGAAACAAAAACGGCCCAGACAAGATACGTCCAATTTACAGTTACTCAACGACGACGTCGTCTAATGTACATAATTTCAATTTTTCAGTGTCTTGGTTGCGGAGAACAGAATCGACTCACCTCGCCGCACCCTGCAAATTTCCTACCTTTCTCTCTCCTCTCCGTTCCTCTTCTTCTAACTAGCTAGCTCCTATTGCATTGCATTTCTGTAAATTCCCCCCAAAAGGTATGAATTTCAATCTCAAATCTCTCTTATCAACTTCAACTTATGATGATTGAGGAATGCCATTTTCTCTGCCCAAGGGTTACCTTTGAGCTTTACTTGTTAGTTATCTTTATGCGATTTCGGAAGCTTTCCTATAATTCTTATCAGGGTTCGGTTTCATTTACCGATTGGGAAAGTGGGCAGGGGGATTCATAACTGGGATTCTTGAAAGTGGATTTCTTTTGATTCTATTGAACCAGATTGTTGAAATGAGCAGTTTCTGATGGGTTTTTGGGGTTTCTGGTGCCCAGATTTTGGGGTTGAGTATTGGTGGATAGTAAAATGGAGGATGATAAAAAGAAGAAGAAAAACAAGAAGAAGAAGAACAAACAGCAGGGGAAATCAGCTGCTGAAGATAGTGCTTCCAATGCTGGAAACACAAGTTCTCAGGAGGAGAAACCTGTTTTGGAGCAGAATAGCCTGAATCAATCTGCTCAATTCACCGATGGTGTAAGTTCCTTTCTTCTAGCTGAGTGAACTTATTGCTGTCATTGTAGTTGGCCTTGTTCTTTCTGGAAAGTAATTGGATTGATCAAGAGTTGTATGTATGCGAATCACGATTGCACCTCCTTTGTCTGTAATGTCTAGCTACATGTGAGTGAAGGGGTTGAGTTCTCATCGAAAAAGTTGTTTACTTTTTAGAGTACTTGTTTGTGGGTCGACAATTGAAGTAGTTATCATCCAATGTAGATGCCTTTTCTAATGTTGAATTTTATGATGTTCATATGCATTCACGAGCTTTAATGCCTTTTTAAATGATCGGTCTAAAAGAACAATCTTTGCACAATTACCGTTGCATTTGACCACTTTACCCTGTTCTAGATAAGAGCTTTATAAAAGAGCTTAGAATGATGGTATCATATGGTATCTTAGAGGCATTGAAAATCAAGCTAGACAAGGAATGCAATAAAACTATGCTGTCGGCTATACATCGAAGCAGTAATATTGAATAAGTATCTCGCCAATCACTTCAGTCCTTATCTTATCCTGATTAAATGTGTGTTGCATTAAAAATGAACGGAGTTCTGTTTCTTTATATGCATGCTGAAATATGGAGTTTCTATCTAATATTTCTACATCCTCCAAATTTTCATTTTTGCAGTCCCTTTCAGTTGACGATGGAAAACAGAACTGGTTGCAAGAAGAGGTGAGACTAGCTGCATGAACTTACATGTCCTGAAATTTTAAATGTTTCTGTTTCTGGGCATTTCATCTCGATTTTAGCTTTTCATTTTGACATTTCTTTTTCTTTAGGTAAGGCTAAGAGACATGATCAAGCAACTACTCTATGAAAAGGATTCACATATACAAAGACAGGTATCAAATTCGTTAAATGGGAGGCATTCCCGGTGTGAACAATAAACTAGCAAATGGATAAATTTTGCTTTATCTAAAGGAAAAGGATATTGCATCTCTTGTTGATTACAGTATGCTCTCTCTTACCGGTTTCATTATATACTGCAGGCTGATCTAGAGAAAAAATTAAAGAATTACAGAGTGAAAATGACTCTTGGCGCCAAAAAGAGGTAATGCTGATTGGTTATTTTTATTATATTTTCTCAAAGAAAGCTCAGTGTTACACCTTTCTAGGAAGCAGGGTAGGAAATTAGGTTTGGATAATTAGCCTTTGCCTATTATGTTGTGGACAACAGAATCATTTTATAGTTCTGAGTGACCAATGCTTGTTTTTGTTGTGAATAGTAGGCCATCAATGCCTTTCTAATCTGGGCTCCCGTGGAAATTGTCTCTTGGCAATTCATTTGTTGGATTGAGTTGTAGGATTAAGGTTGTGTAAACCCCTACTCTCCCCCCCAAAAAAATAAAATAAAATAAAATACTTAATAGAAACCAACCCTAGGTACGGATTTGAGGTTATGGTTTGGTTTGATAGGTGGCGGGTGCTCAAATTTAATGTTTTACTTGCAGGTAATCTTGGATCAGAGAATCAGTCAGTTGTTACAGGAGCAGGCTTCTTTGAATTGTGAAAAGGTGAGGATACTGTGTTTTGTGACATGAACAAATTCTTCTTCATTGATTTCATGGGCATTGGACATACATTCTTGTCTTTTGTCTCGTCACATTAGCAGGTAATTCTTGTATAAATATCTTCTTTAGTAGAGGGATTTGAATGTTTCTTATTTAGTTATCATCTTTTCCAGAGGCATTTGCAGGAAAAGGTTACAAATATTGAAAAGGAGAGAGTTTTATTGGTTGAAAAGGAGGTAACCAGCTGACCATTCTGCATAGCCGTCAGTGTTTCCTCTTTAAATCATGATTGTGATTTCGTTTAGAATTGTTGACTTGTTTCAAATTTGAAGCTAACTAGTTAACAGTCTTCTATTGTCTGTTATGATTTTAGGATTTTTTAATATTAATCATCTTCACTAGGATAATCAAAGTAGTGTTTTTAGGTTAGGATACTAGAATACATGTTTATGTAATAATATTCCTCCCTTCTTTTCCAAGCTTGGGACAAAGCTATAGCCTATGAATTATGGAAAAAGAAATCATATTCTTGGGAGTAGGTATTCTAATTCCAGGAGACACATAAAAGACCAAATTAGACACGTGCTTGGGAAACGTGAATTTATTTTACCCACGTATATTTTTCAGTTTGTGTGAGTCTCAGGGGGGTACATACTCTCACGAGTATCACATAGGTATTGGTGGATTTATACTTCATAATTTTTTATATAGGAATTAATGGCTAAGTGTTGTTTTGCCCATAGAATTCTGTTCTACATCACTTAAGCTCGACTTTCTGTATTCCTCTCACATGTCAACTGCAGATCATCTTCTGTCTTTTTAATTTGGGATGATAAGCTAACAGCACACTGCTTCTATTTTACAGAACTCTTGCAGGGGAATGATTGCTGCATTGGATGATGAAAACAATAAATTGCGAATGCAGGTATGCTTGACTTTTCTTGTATTTTGCTCTATATTTTGTAAATTCAGTACCTAACATTGGGCATTTGGACTCATTGAATTGTCTTATGCCTCATCTGTTGTGGGTTGTGATTGAACTTTGTTAAGAAGGAAGATTCTTCTGAAAGGAGGAGTATTTGTTTGATATAAGGGATCAATAAGTTTTTTTCTGCACCTTTTCAAATGGTGAAAAAATCAGGGGGTAAATTGTTGGAAAAATTCTTTTTGGCTTTATAGATCTCCATTTAAGACCAAAAGGTGCTCACTGTTCTCCATATAATGTGGGAAAGGTTCATGGAGGGTATAGGAGAAGAGCTTTATTAGGGATGGACAGACCAATAATGAGAGCCCCCTGCTTGTTTTGGCTAATTGGGAAAGCGTTTATTAGATTCCTAGCTGGGTTGTCCATTGGCTAAACCATGGACAAGATTGATCAACTTCCTGTGGGATAGAACTCTACAAACTAGGGCAGGCTTTCCTCAAAATTCTAGGTGTCAGGTGACAGATTCAGAGGATAAGTAGACAATGGTTCATCTGTGCATTTGTTATGAAATTTCTTTAAGAGCTTGTAAATGAGCTCTAGAATGTGTTCAAGTTCAAGGTCTAGGAGGTGAAGAATTTTGCGCTTTACCAACTGAGCTATATCCAAAGCCCACCCACCCACCGCCCCCAAAAAAGGAACAGAAAAAAAGAAAAAAATTAATGATTTGGTTCAGAAAAAGTGATCTGTTGGGTGCCATCATCCAATGATTCAAGCCTAGTACGAGAATAAGCAGTTTAGGATCACATGTGGCATTAGAAAGGAACTAGGCAAGGTTGATTGAAACCAGTCTGTCTTTTCTCTGCTATCGTTGAGTTATTAGGCTTCTTGCCTAAGCCTTCTTATTGCTTCTGGTAAAACTGTGAGCTTGCAGTGGGGGCTGTAGTCAGTCTGTGGTCGTCGTAATTTTGGTCGAACTTTTGAAAGAAGAAAAGTGATAATTGGAGCCAACGAAGGAGGAATCATCCTGGGTTGATGAGTGGTAAGTCCTTGGGAATCCTATTCTCAGACATTGTTGATGCTACACGACCCACGTCCACTCGAAAGACAACATGGAGGAAGGATAAATCATTAGAATGTCATAATGCTAATCTGTGTTCTGTCAGCCTTGGAAGTCTTTGCAATCTCAGTGTTGGCAAGTTCAGAAAAAAAGGACCGAACTTGAATAGTGAGCTAAGTCAAATGCTGCTCGAGGGATTATTGAAATCTGAACTGGTTGTATGACTTTTATTTTGAGCTCAAAGGAATTAAAGTATGGAGAAACTGCATTTCAGGTGTTGGGAGAAAATTCATCTTCTTTGCTGGAGCATATCTCCTAACTAAGTTGGTCAGCTAACACAAATTTTAGTTAGTTTCATTTTTTCGGTTCATTCATTAATTTGAAGATATTTTATTCAATTGAATTTCTTCTGAATAATGCTGCGTTGACACTTCATCATTTAGACTCCTTCCTTTTACTTTCCCTGAGAAGAGGAAAAATCTACCTGTGCATTCCGTATTGTTCATCCTTCATATCTGTGACATATTTTGACAAGGAGTGAGATTTGTATGGAATGAATTTGCATCTTTTGAGTCCCAATTGTCTCTATTTGCTCTGATGCTGAAATTGAAAACAAAGCCTGGCAGGTGGTGGAGTTGGAAGGAGCTAAAAACAGTATCTCACAAGAAAACAGACAACTGATAGACAACATTTCAACGTTACAGTCACAGATTCAGGATCTTGAAAGAAGCTTGGCTTCAGTACAGTCATCAATGAATGCGCAAAGCCAAAAGGTGTGTTCCTTCTGCAGTTCTGCACTATTTGTTTGACTCCATTGATTTTGTCCCTTAGCTTATGCCATTTATTGTCCTGGATACTGTGATATCATATTCTGGACAGGTGATGCAATATTTGTGTCGTACCTCAACTTTTTATTTATTTTTTTGATTTCCATTATCATATTGCTCCCTGCTGTTTATACCACGACACAAGCTTTATCAGAAGGATTCCTTTCCATCACAACATTGGTTATTTTTCCGAATACCCCCTCGCCCTCAAAAAAAGAAAAAGGTTGACCATATAGGTCTAAGGCGCAGGATGCTGGTAGGTATGATGTTGAACATGACTTCACAAGGCTGATGATGATGCCTTGAGAATTTTATCTTAAAAGCATATGTTTGTAATAATGAGTGTGTCAAACTTATTCATGCAATGAATATGAAGGGCTCAATAGGTTTAAGATCAAGGACTTTAGCATCGTGCCAGCGTAATTCTTTGTTTAATTTGGAAATTCAATGCAGGATGCCTCTGAGAAAGAGGATTTAAATGCTCAGATAGAAGCTGCTTGTGCATTGGTCGAGAAATTGGTGACTGAAAATGCAGAACTGGTTGAAAAGGCAAGTAACAACACCTTCGTGAGTACATGCACATGCACAGTTCGACATTCCAACTAGTCTGCCAACTCTATTTTTGTTTTTATTATTGGATCTTATATTTTAGGTGAATGAGCTGTGCATGGAGCTTGGCCCACGGAATACGTCGAATGATATTGCTTCAGTAGCGGTACCTGATTACGCTGCTGTTCAAGATCCTACATCCAGACCCTACGATGTGGATGTGGGCCATGCAAATAATGTGGCTCGGCAGTCTTCAGAGACCTCTGTTTCCGGAGAAATAGTTCAGATACCATTAGATGAAAATGAAGCTCGGAAACAGGATCTGGAAGCACCACCACCTTCGTCTATCAATGAAGAAGGCCAAGAGGAGGAGGATGTGGCTCTTACGGATGCTCCTTTGACTGGTGCTCCTTTTAGGCTCATTTCATTTGTTGCAAGGTACGTGAGTGGCGCTGACTTAGTCAATAACAGTTCTTCAGATTCGCTGCTGTAAATCTGAAACTTATTTTAGGCTCGTAGAAGAGAAGAGGTTCATAGTCAAAAGAGATTAGAAGGTTCTGCCTTTTGCTGAGGTCCACCTTCTTTTTGTTTAAGGTGGGCATGATAGGACTCCAAACAACATTAACAACAATCTAGTATGAGTTCTACCTAGGGCTATAGGTCTGAGATGTATCTTATATGCATTCTTATTTTACGTCTTTTGAGAAACAGAGATGACCTCCAGCGGATTTTAGACTACACTGTTGAAATTCCTTCTGATACATGAGCAGTTTTTTATTCTAATGTTCTGGAATGAGTACCTCTTTTTGGGAAAAATTATTATTATTTATACCATGTTACATAATGACTCCCTCAAAAATTCTGCTTGTAGACTATATATGTTTGAATTTTCATATGTTGTATTTCAACAAGATTCGTATTGAGTGATGATGGTTGTACTCCATAACCGACCTCTATCTGATGGTACAATTGCTTTTGTTACTGTAAGTTGTTGAGTGACGCAAAATCATTATAGTCCCCATCGCTTGGGCTCGACCGCTCGAGTTGGCCATGTCTTTCTTTCTACTTCAGGACTCATTTTTCTGAATCTCATAATGGTAAGGTAACTGCTGATCTTTACAATTCTCATAATATCAAAGTTTGTTTAGGTGAGATCCTCTAATCATCTTCTTGAAAACCCGGTTTTCTTTTTCTTACTAACATGAACATCAGTTTCTTCATATCCCCTTTGCATAAAATAGTATGACCTAATAACTAGTGATCAGAAAATCATTCCGTAAGGACAGTCTAATAGTATTTGGTGCACTTTTTCAGTGGAAATCACAATGACCTTTAAAACTTTAAGGCAAATGTAGATACAGCAAACACCACTCGCACTCCTAAAGCAAATCTTTGAAGGCAGGAAAAGAATGACCAGCTTTGAGTTGCTAACCTATAATCCTAAAAGAATAACTGAACAGCTGTGAGACCTCACAAGTAAGAGGAGCTACCAAGAGTTCAGTTATGTGCAGTTCTTTGTTAGTCATCTCCTCTTTCTCAGAATCAATGAAATAAAAATCACAGGCACAAATGAATCAACATGGCCTCGCCTCCATGTTCTTTCTTTACTGTGTCTGAGCCTCGGAGGGCTTAGACTCAGCCTCGGAGGGCTTAGACTCAGACTCCTCAGCCTCTGGTGATGACCTGTTTGAGGAATTCAACTGTCTGATTTCTTCAATCATCCTCACCACTTCTCCCATGTCGGGTCTCATATCAGGCACCTTTGAGACACAGGCCATAGCAATCTGAAGCATTTGAACCAACTCCTCTTCAATATTTTGATTCCTCATTAGCTCCACATCAAACACTTCTGCCGTCCACTCCTCTCGAAGAACAGATTGAACCCACCTCGGGAGATCAGCCACATCATCACACCCCGGTGATTGCACTGGAGTCTTACCTGTTAGTAATTCAAGAAGAACAACACCAAAGGAGTAAACATCAGACTTATGGGTAGTCTTTCTTGTCTCAGTGGTTTCTGGTGCTCGGTATCCTGCTGTTCTTGATGGAATGGAAGGAAAGTTCATCAGAGGAGCTAGGCCAAAATCTGAGACACACCCATTAAGGTCCTCGAAGAGAAGAACATTTGATGACCTGACATTGCCATGAGTGAACCTGCTACCACCAGCTGAATGGATGTGGGCAATACCCTTGGCAGCTCCCAGCACAATCTTAACCCGCGATTCCCAGTCTAGAGGTGGTCTCTCATCATCCTTACTTCCTGAATTTTCAAACCTGCTAAATAAGCAAAACCTATACATAAATACAACAAAAACAACTAAAAGATAAACAGGTCATACCATGCAAACGTGTGAATAGGCTTCCATTAGTCATATGGTCATAAACGAGAAGTTTTTCGTCCTTAGAGTAGTAATAAGCTCGAAGAGGGACAACATTAGGATGCTGACCAACTTTTCCGATCATCTCCATCTGCTGTTCAAACTCTCTTTTACCCACCACAACTTCCTTCAATCTCTTGACAACAACTCTTGTTCCATCCTCTAAGATGGCTTTATAGGTCGTGCCATTGCTTCCTTTCCCCAGAACTTCAGCAGAAGCCCGCAGAAGATCCTCGAGATCAAAATTAAACGAACACCCTTCAAAGAATACCAACTTGTTCTTCTCAGCTTCTTGGACTCCACTGCTAAACTGTTCGTTAGGCTTTTCAGCCCTTCCCCGGTAAAACCCTTGCCTTTAAGCACACTAGTTCCTTCATCATTCTTTTTCTTCATACAACACAAGAGTACCATAAGTAGCAGGAATGATAGCACCACAGCTCCTGCTGCAATTGTGATGATAGCCACTTTGCTTAGTCTCTTCTTAGTGCTTCCTTCGTGATGAGAAATATGGGGCAGTGGGGATACATACACAGAGGAAGGAGAAGGAGTAGCTGGAGAAGGAGGAGGAGGAGAAGGAGAAGGAGAAGGAGCTCGAGAAGGAGAAGGAGTCGGAGAAACTCCAGGGCACTGGTTGAGTGGGGGCCCACACAATCCAGTGTTTCCTTCAAATGAGGAATTTGGGAAACCTCTAAATGCTGATGGAATAGATCCATTAAGATGGTTGTTGCTGAAATTTAACTCTTTAAGGCTTTGAAAACTCAGTTTTGGGATAGGACCAGTAAGAGAGTTGTTCTGCAGGTACAATCTAGTTAGATGTGTCAGATTCTGAATTGACGATGGAATCCTGCCCTCAAATGAGTTGAAAGAGAGATCTAGAGTGACAAGCTGAGGTGATAAAGAAGATGGTATATAGCTCGATAAGTTATTGTGTTGGAGAAACACATACTGAAGGAAAGGAAGAGACAACACATCAGGTGGAAGACTCCCTGTGAGGTCATTGGATCGGAGGCTAAGAATCATGAGCTTATCGAGTCTTCCAAGGGTATTATTCGGGATTGGACCTTTGAGTCCAACCCCAGGTAGTCTAACAGCCGTTATACTAGCGTTATCTGAGCTGCAAGTAATTCCAACCCAAGAGGTGCATATAGGTGTAGAAGCACGCCAGTTTAGTTTTCGGCCATGAGGCACAAGAGAAGCAAATTGAAGCAAAGCTCGCTTGTCAATTTCGAGGTTGGCATGTGTTGGAGGTGGAAGAATGAGCAGGAAGAGAGCCAGAAACATCAAAAGACAGAGGAGCTTCATAGGAAATCGATCGATTTGAGCCCCCAGTACCAAAATAACCGTTTAGTATACCTGACATTAGAAACAAGAGGTTTTATCAGTGACATTCATCAAATTTTAGTTACAATTATAAGGAAAACTGAAAGCTGGTCTTTCTGAAAACATCAAGTGTTACAGAATAGTTTAGAGATAAATAATCTTTCACAATAACAGTATACATAGGTACCGTACAATATTGTTGTCTGTTATCAGGGTATGAAATTTTATTATCTCTAGAATATTCCGAAATATAATGAAAAGCTCTTGTCAATGCAAGAACACGAGTACCATTTTAAGAGAGAGAAATACCCCCAAGTCATTTCTCACCAAACTAAGAAAAACGCAAAAACAGCAAGCATTTCAATTTTTAACCTCAGACTTCACAAAAATGAGGATATTCAGACAGAAAGTTACATCTAAAGTGAGAAAGGGTAAAGCAAAAAGGCATTCTTTCTTCAGAAAAAGAAAAGGGAAGCTATTTTAGTGTCCCAGGTTAGATGATGAAAAAGACCACTTTGTGACATCCCCCGCCCCCATCAACCCAAAAAAAATAAGAGCAGCCATTGTTGATCCATTTTCCTCCACATTTAACTTAAAAGAAGTTCCACTAAAATACACTTCTAAATAAAAAACAGAACTTCATTGTTCAATGATCCCACAGCCGAGATCCATGAATTCTAAATCCCAAAGCATAAATTTAAAACAGATAAAGGACAAACCCCAGTTCAGAGTTAAATCAATGCACAAACAAACATGCCTCAAGGAAACAGAGTGACCCACATTTTGGAGAGGGGGTGAGAGAGTATACCTGGAGCTGCATTGAGAGATAGAGAGAGAGAGAGAGAGAGAGAGAGAGAGAGTACAGAAGGTGAAGAGGGGGGCTAAAAGAGAAGAAGGAAGAAGAGCATTTGAGTATTAAGGAGTATTTTATTGAAATTCAAGATCTTCCCAACGACCAATCTTGACAAACACGTAAATTGGGCATGTTGTTCCTTTTCCACCCCCATTACCCCCAAAGCTGCGCTCTTTCTTCTTCCCTCTCTCTCTCTCTCTCTCTCTCTCTCTCTCTCTCTCTCTCTCTCTCTCTCTCTCTCTGTGTGTGTTTTCTTGCCTACTTTAACCGAAGCAGAAGCTTGAGCGTGAAGCCCACGAAAACTCCTGAAAAAGGGGTTCAGTTCCCTCAAGGTAGCTTCACATTAGCAGACCCAGATCTCCATTTCTTTGTCTCTCTCTCTCTCTCTAAGCCATGAAAGCTGGGGGCTTTTCTTCTTCCAGTGCTTCTTCTTGAGCTGTAAACTCAGAAAGGAAATGGGGGAGTGGAAAGAGAAAATAGTAGTCAGTGGTTGACTAGACAGTACATAGTAGACAGGCCACCTCACATTTCTCACCCATTTCACTCTCTCTAGTATGTTACTGGTGTGGAATGGTCGATCATGCTTTTTATTTACACATATTATATTACAAAAGTAAGATAGTCTCTCATACTCACATATTTAGTGATTGAATTATTTGTTTACCGTAATTCGATTAAATTAGTTGTTTGTATTAACTGTTTATATTAAATGTTTTTAGAAAAATTATTTTAGTTACAAATAATTATTTCTAAAAATATGTGAGACAAAAAATTAATTTATAAAAATTTAATCATAAAAAATTATTTTTAAAAATATAACTTGTTGACTAGGTCAAAAGTTAAACCTCCTAAAAAGCTACTTTTTTGTCAAAAAAAAAAAAAAGAAATTCATTTGTCAAACATGATCATAGGTCAATTTACTTGAGGTTCTATCTTGTTTAACTTAGTTTTTAAAAATTTAATTGTAAAACTAATTAATAATAAATAATTTCCTAAATTTTAGAAAATATCACAATAAAAGGATTAACTAAAAAAATGTTATAAGTGATCATTTTCATCATAAACATCAAAAAGCTCTTTCAAATAACTTTTTACAAGAATTTTTCAAGGTTATAAAGATAAATAAGAAGAATATTTAAAAATTTAATTTAAAACTGATTAATCACAATATATCGGTATACTTTTAAGTATATTCTTTTTGTCAATAAAAACAAAGTTTTTATTTGATGTATTGTAGGGCTAATATAGCTTTGCTTATTTGCATAATTAAAGCCATGTTTTCAAACCCAAAAGGTGGTGGAAAAGAATAAGATTAAAAAAAAAGGGGGGCATTAAAGTTGGGGAATTGATGAAGATTAGAAGCTTTCAATTTGGAGCCCAAAAAGATTGGAATATAATGTTCTCTCGTTGACTCCCGTTGATGTCCCATCTCAGCAATAATCATATCATATCATATAAAAATGGTTGGTTGCTTTTCAAATCATCAAGAAGGATCAAGCCTTGTGCCATGGTCACACCTACCCCTTTGACTTCAAAGTGAAAACAATTTACTCATGACACTCAAAGAATACGACCCACCATCCAAAAAAGACTAAAGATACATACAAATGAAGTTTCCTTATTTACGAGCCTGGATTGTAGGTAGGGCGACCGATCCTTAGGACTAGTCGATTTTGTTGGGAAATTTAGCCTCACTCTAAATTTTATTTCAAATATGTAAAGTTAGAGCAATGATGCGGAAGCGTAATAGGATGATAAAAGTAATACCAAGGATTTAATGGAAATCAACAAACAGAGAAAGAGACAAGGATTTAACGTGAAAACCCTGGAAAAACCATGCCCTGCACGAGTATAAACACATGCAATATTATAAGAGAGTACAAGAACGATATCAAACCCGAAGACATTCTCAAACTCAAAATATATCCTAATCTCACACCACTCTACTCATAATAACACTCACTCTATCATCTAGGTAGGATAGTCATAGGACGCCCCAGAGGCTCCCGTCCGGGTGATTCACTCACCTCACTTTGTTCACTCACACCCCTCATCACAAGGTGTACATAAGCCCTACTTTTATAGGGCTAAGAATTCTAATAATAACTTCCCAACAAAATCTCCTAAACTTACTAAAACTTTTACTCTTAATTCTAATAAGTAACAAATACTCAATACAAATAGGAAACAAACTCTTATCTAAATACAATTAGATTTAAAATTCTTTCCTAAAACAAAACCAATCAAACGCGGACAGCCGACCACTTTAGATTTCAATCGGGGAATGTCAACTAGACTTGAACACGAAATTTTAGTACACCGCCCAACAAACTCATTAGCACCCAAAAAATACGATATGTGTGGCGGATTTTTGGCACTAAAGATGTTCATCAAAGAAGTTAACCAGCTTGTAGGAAAACAAGGAGAGAAGTATTGGTAATTGGTATGTCAAGTAGACTTACATAATATGATTACAAGTTAGAATTTTTAAAATTTATCCATCTTTGAATCTAATTTTGTTTACAATATCTTAGCCTAAGACCAGCAGAAAGATTGTCTCCAAGTTTGTTGTCTGGTTTTCTGGGTTGATATTCTTCCTTCACATGCCATTCTTTAGTCTTTTGGAAGGGCATGTCTTCTGCCCTTCAATGCCAGGAATGCTTCATCTTCTACCCTCTTCATAACCAATCATTTTTCTCTGCCAACTTCTCATAATAATAATAATAATAATAATAATAATAATGGACCCACTAACACCATTCCCCAGGCCAAAACCCATAATTAAGAAACCTAAGGGAAACGATTATCTTCTGGATCATGTTTTTGGTTCCAAAATTTCTCCAAATCTTTGACATATGTTTATGCTCGGTCAAAAGTGAAAGATCCATAATAGTTAATACTTGGTTTGATTTCTATGTACCCGGTGTCATGACATCTGATTTTTAGAATCTCGAGTTCTATTCTTGTGAAAAATTTTACTTATTATACCTCGTAATTTATACCTTTCGATATATTCACTCTACTCATTTTTATTACTTTTTGTTTGTGAATAATTTTTCATATTAAATATAGGCCAATTCTTGAAAAACTAATACTCAGTGCACCTAGAATTTTGATTTTTATCACCAAACCAAGATTGATTAACCAACTCTAAGTGCTCCTATTTGTAATGGTAACTACTCAATTTTTCTTTTGGTATAAATAATAACTTGTCAACGCTATAGCATAACATTTAAAGTCACATTTCTTTGAATTGAGCCAATCAGAATCGAACCCAACTCAAACTGTTTTCTTTAAAAGACCATACTATTAAATCAAACATTAACTAACACAAAAATAACTTGAACCAATTATCGTCTAAACTAAACGCAAATTGAATTGAAACTTCATCAAACTTTACGGCTCGTTTTGAATTGACCTGAATTGAACAACCAGTTGATTAGCTCTACCTAAATCTTTAAGTTGTCATATTTAAGAGTTTAAGTGGCCAACTAGGGTTTGATTAAAATAATGTTGAGGTCCCATTGGGAGTCAAAAAAAAAAAAGAAATTGGAACTTATTTAACTTGTGATGATCAATCATAGTGTTTAGGGAAATGAAATTTCGTGAGGGGAAAAATTTTGATTAAAATAGCTTGAATCACATGCTAATGATCAAGTTGGTAACTCCAAAAAGTAGCTCAACTACCGGTTTTGAATAAAATTTCTACCTCAAAAGGTTATCATCAATTTGATTGTTAAAACCTTGATGCTATTTTGTCCTCTAATACTTGTTTTAGGGTTAACCATCTAATCTAATATTTAATGAAGACTTTGTCTATACTGAATTCTGATACTAACATGATTGCCAACTCTAATAAAAATAGATTCCGTATGAATTTAGTACAAGTTGAATCGTATTTGTATTTATGTCTATTTTTGAAAATGACATCTATATTCGTACTAATAATCATTAAACTTTTAAAAATAACACGTATATCAGTATTAATTGAGTTTTGTTTGGATATGTTTCAAAAGTACAAAGTGTCACCAATATTTGTAGACCAACCCCCCCAAATTGTTTGATGATTGGTTAGCTAGGGATTGGTATTTGTTATGGTTTTTTCTTCTTTCCTATGACCAATTTTTGAAGGTCATGTACTTAGGTTTGAAACCAAATCAAATTAAAGGACAAAGTTATAATATGAGGTAAACCTGTCAAATGGATCATTTAATTTAGTTTTGGATAATTCAATTGGATTGATTACGTTGATGATAACTATATTCGTACTAATAATCTTATTGGGTCATGCTCATAATAAGATTTAGGTTTGGTTTCGGATAGGGGTTTTTGATTCAAATTGACTTTAAGTCCCTTGATTGTTGGACTAATATATAAGCTTGTTTTATAAAGAAAAACTAATTTGAAGAAAAATGGTTGAGATAAGTTGCTCCGATATGAATTCAGGCCATTTGAGTCGGTGGTGATTCGTGACCACTGGTTCTTCTTGAGAAACTGGATCAAGGACAAGCAATCAATCACCTTCACCTACGAGCTTCTCAAATCCAACATCCTAGGAGCACTTGGATTCTTCTAGTTCTGAGCCCATGAACTCTTCCCTATGTAGCTCAACACCCACCGCGACCACGTCACCCACATTATCTCGAACCAAAGATCCCCAGCCCTAGCATAACTTACCCATCTTAGCACCGTCGAAGTTAGAACTGACCTTTCACAATAATACAATATGAATCTCATCTGAAGTTAGTGAGAGAAATACGAACAGAACCGATTTCGACCCAAAGCAGATAAGAATTGATTGTTAAGAACAATTTAGAGTAGATCTAAGCTATTTCCAAAGTTGACATGAAATTAATTCAATTATCAAATGAGTCCAGTTGTTCACAAAGCCTATAGCACGGCTGCTAAGAGAGAGGGGCTGAGTTCAGGTGTGGGTTGCCAAAACTAAAGTGATTCATTGAGTTGTACTTCCACACCTCCCAGTCTCATTGATTGATGACCCATAATTCGTATCCAGCTGTTTTTTTTTTTTCCCTTTCACTATTATATTTGTATATCAAATGAGTCCAGATAATATAAACTCTGATTTATCCGACTCTCATACTTGCATACATTTTTTTTTCCTTCCTTTTTTAAAAAACATATACTCATTTTTCTCGTAAAATCAGTAACTTTAATTTTAATCACCAAGTTTTCAAATTTGACCTGGAAATAATGGATGGATTGAATAACACATTTCTGTTCTTTCATTCGTTATGATGAAGACAAGGATAATAACAACTCACATGGATTGCACGTGCATTTCCAGCTTCAAATTTCAATGCTTTTTCAGAGTCATGCTGTGCATCATGTGCACACTGCAACTACTAACTTTGACTCAATCCCCACCCACCCATGACCAAACTTCAACTTGCCTTGTTTTTATTTTTTTCATCACACAAAATCAACTTGTCAGTATTTACACTAATCATAATCAGAATAATGTACTGTATTCATCCAGCAAAAGAAAAAATAAATGTACCCATTCCGAACCCCCAATTCAATTCTCAGCAAGATATTTCAAGATTGTTTGATTTTACTCAGCTAAAAACCCATCTTCTCTTCGGGGTAAACTGTATGTATCTTCCTGTCAAAAATCCCTCTCCAAGGTACTTGCATTCTACCCCAAGACCCACTTCTGAAATGCTGCCGATAACATCACCACACATGCACTTTCAATAATCCTCAGACCAAGAGCATATTCGTTTCAACAATGGTTAGGAATACCGATATAAATATAGCCGATAGCAGTTGGCAGCACTTATCAGTATTTAGGGGTGGTCATTGGTTACCAAAGGGCTAAATGAACAGACGCTACACACTAGAAAGTATGAGGTGGTCATAAGACTTTGTATGGATCAATCTTTTTACCTAATGCCTCATAGTACAGTTGGTTTAGGTGAGACCGTCTCACCCAAAACCTTTTCCCGACAAGTAGTAGCATAGTTTTTTCTTCGCTCTCATTTGCCTAGTGCAAAGCGTAACCTTTCGATCTAGATAGTCTGCATACTTGAAACACATATACAGAGAGTAGGCAGACAATAATGACAGCAGGAAGGAAGATCTATTAATCACGCAAAATGAATCAAATATACAGCTCTATATGACCTTTCGATTGGAGAAACCCAAGGATTACAACATACCCTCACAATTACCACTGACCCACAGAGTCTGTAGCACGAAAGCAACCAGGGTAGTTCTTACTCAACTTTGTGAAAACAATTAATTAAATGTATATCTCCGCTCTTTCTTCTTTTCAATGATAAAGGAAAATTGAGACATTCAATAATAAAGTAACCACCATCAAATAAACTTGGGTATAACTAATTCAAAAGTTAAATAAAAATAGTTGGAGAAGGTACCGATCACGGCAGGCCAAATGGTTCAGGCAGCTGCTCGAACCCATTATCAAAAATGGAAAACTGATCGGATTTATCATCCATGCTATGCAGCCAAGTTGTGTTCTTTAAATCTTCTTTTAGCAGAAGAGCATCATAACGGGTGCTTTCATACATGTCCACCTCAGTCAATCTTCCAAAAAGTCTGCCATTTTCTTCTTTCTTCCCGTTTTCGTAGGACCCATTAGCATATATTCCATTTTCTACGATGGAACCATTGTTGCTAATTGACGGGCTTCCATTGCTGCTGATGGATCTTGGGCTACTAGAACCCTGAACGGTCTGGATTTTAGATGGGACAGATCGAACGCTCTGAGGGAACAGTGAGGTGCTAGGGAGTGGACGAGTTCCCCCGAACCATTTCTTATATCCTGAATATAAACAGAAGCAAACAAGATGTATGGAATCAGTAACAAACGGCAGTTCACTAGCCAGAGAAATAACCAGCCACTCCCCTTGGGGAAGAAATAGAAAACAGAGGGGTTTGGGGGGTTGCTTTGGAAAGTAAGACTTTCAAGTCATAAACCTGTGAAGTTATAATTGAAATCATAAAAAAGATACAGGTTCCAAACTCATACAGTAGATATCAGGCATCAAAATATAGAATTCTAGCTTAGGAAACAAAGCAGCTAGGAAGATCATACATACCATATGCCTGATAGCCATGTCAATTGATTTCTTCGAGATGGACCTTCCAAAACCACCATTCTCAGAGGTTGTGGATGTCTTAATAGGTTTCCTCATGGAATCAGAAATATAGGTTGATTTCCGTGGTTCAGATAGATCAGCTTTATGCCCATTAGCATGCAGGGATCCCCTTCCTGGAGGTTCAACAGATCTACCCCTAGTGGATGCTGGGGAAGATGGTCTTCTTGACATATTCACAGAGCCCGGGCTTTCTGGGTTAGACTTTGATGTTAGAGCAGCACCTGGTCTTGATCTTCCAGCAGAAACAGGTCTGTCCGGCAATGTTGTCCTCAGATTAGGTGGTGTATCATGTGGAAAATCAGGGGAATAACAGGCTGCTGTGGCCGAACCCTAGGACTTGGGGAGCTAGGGCGGGATGTTGATGTCTGGCTGCGGCCATTTGACAGAACTCGCCCAGTTGAAACAGAAAGGTTTGGTGCTGATGAGGACGTAGATACAGGGTTTCTACGAGTTGGAGTTGACGGACGAGAATTTGATCGAGTTGTTGGGAAACTTAAATTAGCAGGGATCTGTGGCCTAGAATTTGGAGTAGAGGGTCTAGAACCGTGGGATGGTCGGGTTCTGTCACTGGAAGAGATGGTGGAAGTTGAACGGGATCTAGATGGAGTAGACGATCGGGAGGAAGTTGTACGAGTCGAAGGGGTGGATGGTCTTGAAGTAGACGATGAACGGGTACTGGGTGAGGATGGTCTTATATAAGAAGAAACTGAGGCAGAACTTGTGTTGAGAATTGATTGGGATCTATTGGAAGAATAGTTATTGCTGAAAGTAGATGATACAGAAGAGCGTGTCACTGAGCTGCTTCTTGCTGGCCGTGAAGAATGACTGCTATCCAACTGCGTTGTTGACAGCTGATGCAGATGTATAAATCAAGTTAGGCAAAGTTGTCCAAAAATGTTCTAGCTATATCTATTTCAGAGAACGAAGTCATTATGGTGTATAAAGATATCCTACAAAGTAAAGGGATAGCACTCCAGCCTTCTCTCCCAGATCCTTCTTCAAGCTTCTTATATAAGCTATCTTTTCAAGCCTTCGTAGCTAAACAAAGCCTTGATAATAATAATAATAACAATAATAAGCCAAATACACGTCAAGATAGAGCTAGCAGTTTGACTAGCACTCGGTTCCACATGAAGAATGTTGACGCAGACAAAGTAAAGGCCACTTTTTATAATGGTGATCATAGGCCGATGCATATTAGTGATCTCATACCACTTCAAACACAAAAACTACTGGCAAGTTCCAAAATACCAATGTTGAAAGTGAAAATTCTATCAAACAACAGGTATGAAATATAGAACAGAATCAGAAAGGAAATGCAGATACCCTGGAAGGCTTGGTTGTTGAGGCTGATCTAACAGAACCATTTCTTGGAGCTGCTCCATTTGTTTGGAATTCACTCCTCTCGGATGAAGGACAAAGAGGAGTTTCTGGTGGTGTCAGAAGCCTGAAATAATCAAATACTATGAACTGAGCTTACACTATGAAAGTTAACAAATTGACTAGCTAACTTCCAAGCACATGTAAAGAACAAAGAGTTTAGATCTGCAGATACAACCACAATCACTACTCCTCAACATGGGCGATGCAATTTTTTTCTACATCAATAATTATGTTAAAAGCATATCGATAGGTCTTTGCTACTGAGATGTGACATACCAACTTCAGGGATCAACTGAAATTTAAATCTCGATGTACTTGAAAGTTCAATAGCAACATCCCATATCAACATAAGTTGAATTCAGTGCCATATTGAAAAAGAAACCATGAGTCAAACCATATGAAATTGGGGCAAAAACTGAAAAAGAGTGTTTCTTTTTTACTTTACCAGTCATAATCATGCTTCCCGCCATCAGTGGACGCCAAAAGATCATCCAGTCCATTCCGAGCAGGTAATTTCACCGATCCAATCGAAATCTTCCCCAATTTCAGTGACACTACAGCATTTACACAAATCACAAAACCAAATCATCATAATTAGTCCAGTCTCAATCATTCAAAACCTAGATTTCCAAATTGCCAACAAAATTAAAATACCGCCAAATCTTTTCCTGGAAAAAAATACAATAATGATGATAACACTAAGATGTCACTGTTGACAATTAATGCCACTCAAACAGGGACCATTCGAGTTCGGTATCTCGATCAGAAATCCGGACTCAAACCAGAAACCGACAGCTCGAACAATCGAAAAATCTCACACATGATGAATGCATCACTAGAGCATATACGAGCGAATTGAAATAAATTCGAGAAGAGAGAGAGATAGAGAGAAGGAAAGTGAATCAGACCATCGGATTCATCGGAAGGAGCGAGAGAGACGCTGCGGCGAGTTCTGGAGAAGAGATCGAGAGTGTCGTCCGAGTCTCTGGCGATTCCGTTGAGGCTGTGGCCTCTCCGGTGCTGGTGGTGAGAAGCAACCACCGGAAAACTCCTTCCGGCGCCAACTCCGGAGGAATTGTAATCCCTGAAACTCCGATTCATCCTGATAGAAACTCCAGAGACTTGGAGGAGATTCAGATTCTACGAGGAGGCGGGAGTAGCTGGAGCAGTGGAAGAGTGAGGAAGAAGCATTCTGAGTGTGGATGGGGGTGAGCTTGGGGACGACAACCCCACTCCCAGAGGTAAGAGAGAGAGAGAGAGATCTGGAGAGTTGCAGCAGATGCGAAGGGATGGAGAAACAGCAGAAGAGGGGGAGGGGGAAGGCTTTTTGCTGCTTTACGTCATATGATGGGAGAGAGGGAGAGAGAGAGAGAGAGAGAGAGAGAGAGGGATCTGGGGATTGATTCTGGGAGGGGAGAAGGGGAAGGAGTAAATTGTTACTTTAATCGTCCAATCAAGCAGCTTTTATTACCGAAGGTTGCTTCGTCATACGACACTTTACTTCTTCCGAGCCCGCCTTCAATTTTGCAACACTGACCCACACATAAATATTTACTCTCATTTATTCCAATACAATCCTCCAATACTCAAAACCCCTCACTTCCATATTATTTGTTATTTTTTAATAATAAAGGAAAATATTACATAAATACAAAATTTATAATAAAATTTATATTAAAATATTAAATTATCTCAATAATTCATTAAAAATAAAAAAAATGAGATAAAAGAAAACAATTCATAAAAAATAAAATTAATATTTTTTTCAATAATATCTCACTAAGATTAAAAGTAACAAATATTATCAAATAAAAATAGAGGAGTACACATTAAAATAAATTCAACCTCAAGTTTTATTTTTTTCTGTCTGATTTTATTAGAAACTAATTTTAAATTTAATGTCTAATGGAACCATACTCTCTGTAATTTTACAACTTTGAGGTAAAACTATCGTAGCAAACTCTTCAAGACTTAGCTAGCGACAAAACTTTCGGGGCATGGGTATAATTTTGGATTTAGACTTACTATCAATTTATAAGGAATAGAATTCTTTTTCACAAATTTTCTTCATTCATAAAAATCAAACCTGAACTGATCGAAGCTCGGAACTTAATGACTTAGCAAGAGATTTCTTTTTTCCATCTAAGAAAAAGTAAACTATTGTTTTCTAGAGGATTTTTTTTTTTTTTGGGTGGAGGGAGTAATAATACTCTATAAATGATGTGAACTTAATAGCTTGCTGAAGTTTGTGACAGCTATGTGTTGGTGTTTGCTTATTACTGTAAGATATGTGCTATGTAATGTAAGTATCCGTTAGCTGAATTGGTGAGATTCCTAAAAATTATTGTTAGAAAAATAGATTTAAATTTCACCTATATTAATATTTTTATTTTTCTATAATTTTTGAAAAAAAAAAAAGAAGATATGGGCTAATAATTTTTCAAAAAAAATCTATTTTTAGATGTAATACATGAAATGATTTGCTCAAGCACAACTTTTAGGATTCAAAATCCCCATTCTCCTTGATCTTCTAACTTAGCCTAGTATTAAGCAAAATTTATGTATTTTACTATTTAACATGTATAAATTAGATGTTTAATCGGTACTAAAACAATCTTTGTTAATTTCGAGTAATAATATCAAGGATTGATATCGATTACTAAATTACAATTTTTCAACTTCTCGTGAGACATACTATAAATTAAACATAATATATTTATATTTTTTATTAATTTACTTTTCCGAATTCAACATGTGGGATAAGTTTGTCGTTTAATAAACGGCTCTATTATTAAAATTATATGTAAATTAAGTTTCAAAGTAATATTTCCTTGTCCCTTTTCTTAAGGGGAAAAATAATTAATGTTGAATTATATTTTTGGCGAAACTTAAATTAAGAAAATATAAAGAGTAGTTGAGTAATTAAACTTAAAAATTACCTGCAGCAAGAAAAAAAAAAGTCATAAAAAATTCACATGTCTCACTCAATGACTTTTTAAAAAGTGAATAAAAATGGATTTTAGACGAGATGAGCATCACACAAAAAGTCAGAATAGAAGGTGAAGATCACAAGGAAGAATTCACATGTCTCACTCAATTTTTATAAAATGATTTTTTTACACATCATTTTTTACAATTATAAAATATTATATATGATACGTTTTGCTGATACGAGATAATTAAATATAACTATTAAAAAATTGATAATTTAAAACCTAGGTTGAAGTAAGATATTTAAAAGGTGTCTTACTATACATATATCAATCATCCTATCTATTATTATTGTTGATGCAATTACAAATTTTTTTTATCATAACAAAATATTATTTTGTAAGTAAACACAATTCAAGGTAGGTTTTTTTTTAATTTTAAAAAATGGATCAAATATGAGTTATTCAGGGTACTTTGTTAGAAGCATTAACTAATTTTTATTTTATAAAAAAATTCAAAACAATTCCCTATTTTTTTCCTTTTGTCTAATTATTTATTAACATATAGTTTATGAGTACAATGCATCGTATTACAAATACTACAGTATAAGAACTAGATTTTATTTGATGAAGCAATAAGAAGAAAAAAAATATATTATGTATATTGTAGGGCCATGTTATTATTGGTAGGAGTAAGATGAAGCCCCAACAATAATTTCCTTATTATAAAAAAAAATCCTTTTAAGAAATGCCCAATGCTTAATTTTGGACACACAAAAGAGGGGGTGGAGTTGATTCATATGGGCTCCATGTGATTAAGACAACTTTTTTTTTTATAATTTTTCCAAATCAAATGTGATTAAGACATTGGGAACCCATTTTTCTTCATTGGTAATATCACTAATGATGTTGATTATTAAACTAACTATTTCTCCTACCCTTGGATCATCACTCATTTGGCAAAGTATTAGGAATTGGGTCATCTAGGAACCAATAAGTTGGCAAATCATTATATATCTATTTGCATGAAACTTTGTGCAATATTAATTTATAATCACTTCTTTTTCAAACTACCAATTTTTTGGTGGATAATTTGGATAGACTTTGATTCCGAAAACTACTCTCTTCATTTTAAAATAAATGTCACTTTAACTAATTTTTTTCATTTCACAAGTATATGTCACTTTATAATTTTAATAACATATTACTGAGTAATTATTAATTTTATCCTTATTAATTATTTTTTTCTCTTCTATTTTTATTGACTTTCTTCATTTTCAATGAAATTTTAGATCAATTTGATATTTTAACACAAATATTTTCATAAATTTTATGTTTTTTTGGGTTTCTCTCATAATTTCAAAGTGATAATTATTTTGAAACGGATGAAGTAGTAACAAGCCATACATAAAAAAAAGATCACTATGTATTCAATGTGAAAACCATCGAGACAAAAATTTTATTTTAAATATGTACTCCCTTCATTTTAAAATACTTGTCGTTTTAAAGTTATTATGAGGGGATACCAACGAAACACAAAATTCATGGTAAAATTTGTATTAAAAGATCAAGTATAGACTCAGCAAAGCCGACCCGAACCGAACGGGTTGAATCGAATGACCCGAAACTTAATCCGAAACAGTTCAACTGATTTTGATGCGAAACTCGAATTGAACACGACCCGAAACTAAATTGACCCGAAATCTAATGAACCCAATCCGGACTCGAACCTAAAATGACCCGAGCGAATCAAACCCGAATCGATTCAATCCCGAATAAACCCGACCCAAATCCGAGTTTGACCTAAAATGGATTTTTGTGCTTGTAGTGGAACAATTTTGTTGTCTTCCCAAATCTTATTCAAGCGGATCCATAACAAGGGATAGTGGTTGGCGTATTGTGTTGGTTTAGTGACCTACTCTACATGGTTCTCATAATCACCTATTGTGTTTCCAGATTTTGAGCATGGGTAGATAGCGTGGAGCTGGTGCATGGTGCCACTTGCGAACATAATTTTTGGTGCAACACTAAACAGCTTTGAAAATAAAAAATTAATTCAAACTCGACTAGAACGAGATCAACCCGAAGTTGACCTGAACCGAACCCGAACCTAACCCGAAGTTGTCCCGATCCGAAATTAACCTGACACGAAACCAAGTGAGATTGACCCGAAGTTGACCGGAATGAGATCGATTCAAAAATGACCCGAATCGAACTTAATCCGAACCGAATGACCCGATTGTCGGGTCTAGTAACTTCAATAGTGTTTAGAGAATTTAATCTTATGTATTTATTTTATTTAGAGTTTCTGTTGGGCATGAATAATCTTATTTTTGTTACGAAATAACTTTAAGTTTGTTGCTATTACTTTTTTTGTTGAACAATTTTGTACCCTATTTTGATTAAAATTATATATGGTATTTAATTAGTTTGGCATCCCTAAAAAGAAATATTCAAGCTCCGCCGCTGTGTATGAAGTTAATCATGAAGTCAATAATAGAGTCGATTGCATTTTCATATAACGAATAATTATTCTTATAAACATAATTAAACATAATTTTTGATATAATTCCGTAAAAATAAGATGGAGTTTCCTATAAATAAAGGAGTCGTCATTACATTATATAGCTAGAAATTGGAAAGAAAAGATTGATCAAAATTTATATGGGGAAATAACTTCTATAAATTTATGATCGTAGACGTCATTAGCGAAGACAAAATATATTGGTTGGCAAAAACTTTTCAATTATTGCGTTCATTATTGTTGATAGGTCACAAATTTGTGAGGGTTTTTCTTATCAACAACAAAAAATGCAATAGATCTCGAACTGTAAGACTTGAGACGGATTTGAATCGGGTTTACTTTGGCGGTTTAATTGTACCCTACTACCAACTTTCATATCCATTTTTTCTTATACCTATAGTTTATTGGGTGTTGGAAATTAATAAATACCCATATTTATACACATACTCATTTAACACATTCTAAGCCTCTATTTAGCTCTGATATTAACACAACGAATTCACCGTGAATATGGTAAGGTACATTAAAAAGTCGAAGTAACATAAGTTACAATGGTTATGGAAAACAAAATAGAGTTAGGTTTAAGAGTCCAGGATTTATTAGGCTTGACCTACTTTGGCGGGCATATGGGTCGAGTCCAAAGTTTGATTGAGCTAAGTTTTACCCTAATTGAAATCAAACTTAGTAGAGCCTCAACAGTATATACTTTTTCCTTATATGCATATTAGAATATCACTAAACTCAATCAAGTTGACCAACCAATCAAGCTAGATTTTCTAAGCTCTCTAAATATTCAAGTCGAGCTTGAGCCAATCTAAGCTCCAATATATAAACGAAACCAAAGTCAAGCCGAGCTTTGATCCACTTGAACTTGAGAACTATGTGGCTAAATGCTAAATAGACTCGTCTTATTTACCACCGTAGATGGGAAGAGCTGCAAATAAAGTGAGTAACAAACAAATATTATTATATATAACAAGAGTTTTAGTAAGGAAGTCACTTAAACAAATTAATGGGACAAAGTTATCTATGGCTATTTGTGATTGTACTTATAAGTAAAGCAGGGAAATTAAGCAAAGATTATTTAATGGTAACACGTAATTAACTATACTAATTATACATTTACTCTTGCTTGATCTACACTACCAACACCTAAATTCCCCATTCTTCAAAAAATTTGAACCTTCTAATTTCAGCAAAATTAGGTTAAACCACAATTTTTTGGGGATTTCCCTTCAGTAATTAAGCCCTATATTTTCCGAATCAACTACTTATAAAAAATGTTCTCCTCCTAACCAGACAAATACTATCTAATTTTAGTACAAGAGTACTAATCGACCACACGTAAACATAATAATTATAACTTGTACAAGACTAGTAATTAAGCTAGTAGGGACTTGAAACACTACAAATGTTGAATCATATATTCGGTGACCATCTTTCATAACTATACGATTTCATATATGACTCACTTTTATTGAATGAAAATATCATATAGTTTTATATTCAAACCCGATATATACCATCAATTTTTGTGTCTTCCTCGATGAAGGACAAACAAAAAAAAATTTAATATCTTAAATTTTGAATCATATTACTTGTAATATTCCAAAGTTCGTTATAGTAATACACTACTTTTAAAGGTATGGAATATTAAAAAATATTAGTTTAAATGTAGGGATGTTATGGGTCAATTAACAATTCGAGATATTATGACCCTATTTGGTTGCAACAATTGTTTGGAAAAAAGAATTGTTTGGAGGGTTTAACTTGTTTTGACTTGGTCAAAACAATTAAACTAGTGTTTGGTTAACGACTATTTGAAAGAGTTGTTTGGCCTCAAATAACTCTTTCTCAAACAACTCTTCCCATTAGCCTTTCCGGAAGAGTTATTTGTGAAAATGACACATTTTTCCAAAAGATTAGAGAAATTACGACATATGCCACCAACCCTTATTTATTATTATTATTGTTGTTTGAAAGAAGCTGTTTGAAAAAGTCTGTTTGAAAGAGTTGTTGTTGTTGTTGTTGTTGTTGTTATTGTTGTTGTTATTATTATTATTATTATTATTTTTATTATTATTATTATTATTATTATTATTACTACTACTACTACTACTACTTCTTCTTGATATTATTTTTTGTTTAAATTAAATATAATAATATTATATTAGGTAGAAAATGAATATAAATTTTGTAAAAATAGTAAGAAAACAAAGTTTTATAAATGAAGATAATTTGTATACATAACATAATATAATTATATTTGAAAAAAATAAAATAATCAAAAAAATAAAATATATATTTATTTAAAAGAGAACTTAGACATAAGGGTATAATTGAAATTTCACCAAATATTTTTTCCTCAAACAACTAATTTTACCAAACGCTTTTCAAAAAAAAGTTAATTCAAACAACTAATAGCAAACAGATGATACAAATAGATAACAGCTAATAGTTGTTTGCCAAATAAGACCTATGAACAGGGCGGAGCCCTTCATATGCCAAGGGTGTTCATGGCCCAAAAAAAAGTTTATTTTTAGAGTGAAAATTTTAAATTATAAGTAATTGGACATCCTTATTTCGATTCCTACCTACGCTACTCGCTATGAATAATATGAGTCAAAGTTTGAGATATTAAAATTTAATAATTCAAAAAAGGGGGATAGTATTTAATTTGTATACTAAATTGAATGGAGGGTGACATAAAAACCCGTGAAGAAGGTGGGTGAGGGTGAGGGTGAGGGTGATTGAGGCAATGGCAATGCTCCCATGGGTGGCCTCGTCCATATTCATGGGATCTTCATCTCTCATTAATTCACTACTCTGTCTCTCGCCAAGGAAGACACAGCCACAGACACAGAGTCCCTCTTCATTAATGGGCCGGAAAATGAAAGTAGGGCGGGTGGAAAAGCCGAAACCTCCCCTACATACACGTGGTCCGATATTTTTCCTCCATTCCTCATTTCATTTCACTCATTTCCCTCACCCTTCTTCTACTACTGATTTTTAGAGAGAGACATAAATATTAATATAGACGTAGAACTTAATTAAATTTTAAAAATTTTACCGATTAAGTTGAAATATATTAGGAATAAAAGTTCAATAAATTTATTACTGAAGTAAATAATTAGGATATAAAAGTGATGGACACATAAATTTTAATATGGAAAACTTAAATTGGGAATATTGTTGTGGGTGTCACAAGCAAATGATCCCCCATTAATAATGTGAGAGAGTATGTCACAATTATGAAAGTACGATCAGATTAAAAGGGAGAAAAAGAAAACGTCTTATATGCGACTGAGAGTATTTGCTTCCTTTTTATATATTAACATATGGTTGAATGAACGAAAAATAAAAATGAATTTTGTTGACCTAATTCTTTCTCTATCTCCCGAAAGTATATGCTACTAAAAGTATTTAAAAATTTTTTAAAAAAATTTACATTCTACTCTTTTTTCGGTCACCATAGTGAACCCGTGTTCCTTCGCGCTCCTCCTATTCCTCTCTTAATTCCACGAACTCGACCATTATACTAAGCACAAGGAATGAATATTGGTGATGCATAAGCAAGGCCAAATATTGTCTTCCCTGATGTCGATTGTGGTAAGGGGCGGAGCTAGAAAATTCTAATAAGATAGTCAATTAATAATAAGGAGGTTAAGAGGGAGGAAAATAAAAATAACCCAATTTCCTGTTGTGGGTGTGTTAATTTTGACGTGAAAAAGAGCAATGAAAGATGGGTTAAACTAGATAATTTATTTAATACTTTTTTAATCATCATTTATTTTTTTTAGAGAAGTCACAAAGAACGATACTAATATAATACTGGGAGTGAGGAGGAATCGAACTTGAGCACCTAATGTACTTAGGAACTCATCATAAGGTTATGACCTTATTGATTTTTTCTTAATCATCATTATTAGAGCGATAATTAGTAAAATTAATAAAGTAATAGAACACAGTCACAATTAAATTGTTTTCTTAACAAAGCATGAAGCCTAAAGTTTACATTTTTTTAAAAGAAAAAAGTATTACCATCGAAAATAGTAATCCAACATATTCTGTAATAATTAAAAAAACCAAGCGGCAAAAAAATTATTTAAAGAGAGGAAAAATTCAAAAGTCTAAGACCGAAGGGCTGGGAATTCGCAGAGCGATTTTAACCGACTAATAACGAACCCCGCGAAATTTTGCCCCATTCTTCATTTTCATTAAATTTAAAAAAAAAAAGAAAAAAAGAGACCCCTCGCCTCGCTTCAGAATCAGAGCTCTGCCTTTCTATTCTCTACCGATTGAGTTGAATTGAATTTTGGCGTTGCAGAGGCTTATGTGAGGTGGGCGACAGAGAGAGAGAGAGAGAGAGAGAGAGAGAAGAGGAAGAACCCTAGTAGTGACAGTCGAAGAGGAGAGAGAGAGAGGAAGGGGAAGAAAGATGAACGATGGAGATGTGTCGAAGCAGATACAACAGATGGTCAGATTCATCCGCCAGGAGGCTGAGGAGAAGGCCAACGAGATCTCTGTCTCCGCCGAGGAGGTTTCTCTATCTTTCTCTCCTGCCCTTTTCTTTTTTTTTTTTCCCCTTTCCCTCAATAAAAGCATTTTTTAATTAATTATGACATCCTAGAAAACTTAAAATGGAAAATTTCGACAAGTTTTCTAGGACCAATGGAGTATAATGCAGGTTCAAATCTTACTAGAGGTACAAGAAATTTTTTCCATCCTTATTTTTCGTTCCCATAAGTTTGTGGGTGAATTTGTTTAATAATAATTTTTATAAAAAAAAAAAAGGAGGATTTTAATTTTATCATATATTCAAGTAAAAAAATCACTCTTTCATTTAGTGCTGTTGTTTGGTGATGTCTTTGGCAGAGTTCATCCAACAACTAGCTCGAACGTTATGAGAACCCAAAGCCTATATAAACGTCACATCAGCCTCTTATATGATCAGAATGGGACTCAAGTCTTATACCTTGCAATCAGATCATAATAATAGTCATTCATAATGTATGTGAAGTATTGATATTGATTGAAAGCTGGTATTCTATCAATAATTTGGTCCCAAGGAAAATGAAAATATAATTTTTTTTTCTTTTGAATGTATAGAAATGTGAATTTTATTGAAGGGAAACATACAATTCAGATATAAGTTGCATATACTTCAAATTAGTGTCGTCCTTTTCATGAAAGATTTTCGTCTTTTGGGTGTGCCTTGTTTCATATGATGTATTTTCCAGAGGTGGGGCTTCAACCCTTTCTCGATAAACCTCGAAACAAATTAGAAATCAACTGCTTGAAATGAAGATTTAACACAGATGAAGTGCAGGAGCACTCAAGGACTATCAAGGTTTTGGGGGTTTTAGTAAATGGTTGGTGGCATCATAAGCTTCGTATGACTGAAACCCAGTGGACCAGTAGCGAAACCATACATTTTGGTTTTGATGAGATACAGTAACGTTATGAAAGAATGATTAATGATTATCAGTACTTACCACAAATGGAGGGATGAGGAAAACTTGAACTGGCTTAAGAGAAGCCTAGCTAATTTGTGAATCTGACCAACAATGGGTGGATTAATCAACAATGTTTCAAAGAAAATTGGGCCAAATTGGATGATGGTTTTGGCAGGAATTCAACATTGAAAAGCTGCAACTAGTCGAAGCTGAAAAGAAGAAGATCAAACAAGAGTATGAGCGCAAGGGCAAACAGGTTGAAGTTCGTAAGAAGATGTAAGTCGATTCACCCATCCTACATCCCATCTACAACATCCCTTTGGTTTTCTGATTTTGGTTGCAATCCTTCGATTTTCATTAGTTTATAGGTACTCGTAAGTAAATTCATTATAGTTTGAGTAATTGATTATGCTACCTGATACTCTCTTGGAACTCTTTCCTAGGAAATGAGCTATATCTGCCAGTGATTACCATGATTTTTCTAGGTTTTTATACTTTCTATATCCCTTTAAGGTCGAATCCTTTTATACAGAAGATTTTGGGTTTTCGTCTAATAATATGGGGGCAATGCAGTGATTACTCGATGCAGTTGAACGCTGCCCGTTTAAAGGTCCTTCAAGCTCAGGATGACCTTGTGAATGGTATGAAGGAAGCTGCTGCTAAGGCACTTGTTTGTCTTTCTGATGACAAGAAGGCCTATAGGAAGCTTATACAGGGTTTGATTGTTCAGGTAACCATTTATGTTCAGTGCTTTAGTATGTTGTTCCCTTCAATTAGGAAATACTGTGATGTTGCTGGTTATCTAATGATAATGCTTTCTACCATGTTCCTTGCACAACGTCTTAAAAAATAAAATGTTACTTTTTATACCACTCAGTTTCATTCAATTCACTTTACCTCTTTTCTGTCTTGACTTCCAGGCCCTGCTGCGTTTGAAGGAGCCAGCTGTGTTGCTACGCTGCAGGGAGATGGACCGAAAGATAGTTGAATCAGCTTTAGAGGATTCAAGACGAGAATATGCTGAGAAAGCAAAAGTATCGCCACCCACAATAACCATCGATAAGGTCTATCTCCCACCACCTCCCTCTGGGTCTGATCACATCGGTCACTCATGGTATTGATCTCTTCTGATTTCTCCTCTAAATTTCCTGAATCTGGCATTCAAGGCTTATTTTATACAAACCATGCATTTCATTAATCTCCATTTTCTGGGACTATCTCATAAATCATTAGTTGTAGCCTTGTGTATGCAAAGCAGGAATTGTGCCAAAAGACCAAAGAACTTTTGACAGTAGTTCTTAAAGCATTAATCATTTAGAAAAGAATTTGAAAGGAAGGTAGAAAAGGAATCAAGAAAATATGATAACAAAGATGCATCTTGGTTTATTGGTTTATAAGTTAGACATGCATATGTTCTTATGATCCTATCCGGATGTTGATTTTTGTGTTTGAAAGCTTCGGAGGAGTGGTGTTGGCTTCTCAGGACGGGAAGATAGTGTGTGAGAACACACTCGATCAACGCCTTGAGGTTGCCTTCCGGCAGAAACTACCTGAGGTATGTCAGATTACCTGTCGAAGTCTATACAATTTTTATCTACATTCAATAGCATGTAAGCAATAATAAACAATGCACATCATATTTGACATGGGTGAACTAAAACTTTCTCTGCAGATACGAAAGCGGCTTGTGAAATAATCGTCTCCTTTGACACTGAAGATAGTACCAGCTTGCTGAAGAACTTCATCATCTCCCTTTTGTTTTCTACTTCAGAATCAAAGTTATGTTTTCCCCCTTTTTCAATTTTCTTATTGGGATAGAGTAAGTTGATGTAGTATCTATATAGCCTAGGGAGTTATAATAAGAACAAGTTGTAATATCAGGGTTTGGTTTTTGCAGTAATTCCGCTGTGGAAGAAATAAATGCCTTGTGTTTTCAATAATAAAGAGCCCCAAAGAATTTGGTTAAATAGTCCAATCTTATATTCCCTTGTCAGCATTACCATTCATGTCGTATTAAAACTAGAAGGGTCTCTCATCCAAATATATATATATATATATATATATATAGAAGGGTCATTCACTCATTTGTATCCGATATAGATTAGGACAATTTCAATCAAATTAAATGTTCTAATTAAGTTAGGTATTGTTCTTTTTAACTTATTTTTGTTAAACTTTTCTGAAATGATATTTTATGAATTAAATTAAACTTATTTTTGCTGAATTAAACCATACTGTCAGTATTTTTGCCGAACTAATTATTGGGTGCAACCTCAAAACAAGTCACTAATTTGTACAGTAACAGTTACCCTTGCAGGTCCAGCTTGCGCAGGGACTCTTTAACATTTGCAACCTTACATCTACAAGCATGTCTACCCACAAAAAGACCTATTCATAAGAAATCATTAAATTGTAACAATTTCATTGTGCTTCTAACATCATTTTACCGTCTCGTAATCATAAAATTAGAGATTATAAATTACAACTATTATTAATAATAAACACCAAACTTCAGCGATAGAGAACAAGGCCTGCTCCTAAACATGCTTTACAATGCAGTCGAATACACCACTTCTGTACTCCTAAACATGCTTTACCTAATGCACCAATTCTCTCATTCTGCTGCCCATCAAAACTTTGTAATTCAGCTTCTGTACATTTCTAACTGCAAATTCCCAGAAAACAAAAACGCAACTTCATTAGTCTACAGGGAACGAAGCAATTGGATGTGATCAGAACAAAGATCTTACAGTCTTAAATGTCTTGAAACTCCATACCTAATTAAGATGGAGGATTAGCAAGTCACTGAGTGAAGCATCATATCTTGGCCTCAGAGAATGCACGAGTCAACCTCAACTTAATATCTCCATATGGCTCATTCTGCTTCACCTCGATCAGATCATAATTTTTCAAAACCTGTGTATATTTTGACATTAATCAAATTGAAATCTCAGCCAGAACTTTATTTCTTTGAGCAGCTGTCCTTTAAATATGAAACCTACATTACAGGTTACATGAACTAATAGCAGTCTCTTCGACAAAAAATGGCATTTATAAACCCATTTTCCTGGTGGATGATGTGCAAAGATATTTGGAGACTCACCAGAGTTTCGTAAAACATACGCGCACACAACTTTCTGCTTCTCCCTTCGAGGATACTCTTCAGACTGAGTTCCTCACCAGGAGAGCCTGTATAATTGGACAGAGGAGAATGGCTTTTCAGGTATCGTGCCACTGCTCTGCATACCAGTAGTAGAATAAATTGTGAATTTTTTGTTAAGACCTGAAGGCTCAGTGAAGGAAAAGAAACTAAAGAAATAGGTGGTCAAACCTTGTTCTCACAGACAGGGTGTCACTCTTTTGATGGCCTTGAGAATCTGGTTAAAGCACATGGGTTTCAGTACAATTCCAGACATAACTTTGAGTGTCAGAAGCCAATCACCAGAAAAAAAGGCATGAAAACGGAAATTGCATATGCAGCTTACCTGGTGGAGTGTTGTTATCTAGCTCCAGAAAAGAGAGCTCCTACAACAATAATATGCAGAGCTTATCAATAACAACTTCTAAACTTTAGGATATTTTTTCCTTTCATTGATTACAAAGAACGTAACTAGTAGGGTTACTCACATCCAATTCTGCAGATCCTCTCAACTCGGGAATATCTGAAAGAGCAGCATTCGAACCATTAACCCGTTCTTCAAAATCTGAAAATGGAGTTTCCAGCCCAAATCCCGTAGACCCAGTAAACATGCCACGGTCTGATTCAGAATCAAAAGCTGTTCCTAACCGAGGCTCTGAAACTGAACCCACTGTTGTTCCAAACTGAAGCTCTGAATGTGATTCTAGAATGGCGGGGGATGAGGAAGTTTGCATGTTTTGCGGGGAGTGTTGCGGAGTACGTTGGGGCGGAGAAGGCATAATGTCATGCCTGAAATCATGCCCAACATCGTGATCTGAACGTCGGATTCTCTCAATTTCCACGTCATCGTTAGTGATTCTAGCAGGCGATTCAGCAGCCATTGCTTCTGATTGTATATTTTCTGACAATACCAATTGTGTTTTTATAGCAATCATGTCCCTGTTTGAAACACTTTGAAGTTCAGCACAGAATCCTGCAGCAAAATGAAAAATCGAGTCATATTTTCTTAATTTAAGAGAAAATCATCGGATACATTATCAGTTTGCCTGCGTTTATGAATTCACTCACCAGATATCAGGGTCTCTGAGAAAATGTGCTCTTTCTTCCTGTTGTTTCTGAACCTCCACATGTCCAAAGCTGAGGAAGGAAGCTTTTTCCTCTTCTTCACTAGGTCAGAAGGGTCGTCGAGAGCTTTTTCAAAAACCTGTGTTATAAACTCTTTTAGAACCCCATCTGCATTAGAATTAGAAGAAAAGGAAGCAGGGCTCATGAAAAGGGCAATCATACTGATTTGTTAAAACTAGTGACTCATCAAAAAACTGCCTCTTTTTTCTCCGCCTTTGTTGAGGCTTCTCAGGAGGTGGAGTTGGGGGATGTAGCGACAAAGGTTTCTCAGGAGGTGGAGTTGGGCAAAGTGTCAACTCTTCTGGTGTACTATTTACTGTAACATAAAAAAATTTAAAAAAAAAGGAAGATCAGTTTTTGGTTAGATCATGCATCAATCACACATACAATCTTCAAGGAGAGATGAATATTCCTACCAGGAGAATCAAATGCCCCTGGAAATCCATCATTAGAAGGGCATGAAGGTCCAGGGCGTTGTGACGATTGAGGGGACAGCACTGGAGCAGCTGATAGTTCCCGAAGAGGAGTATCAGCTTCCTTCTCAGGGGTGTTTTTCTGAGGAGAGGTGTTTGGTTCAGGGAGTACTTCTGGAACCGTAATTTGGTCATCATTGCCACGCAACTTCTCCAATGTTTCTGGGATATCAGGAAGAGAGCTTCCTTCTTCAAATCTCTCTAGTCTGTCTTCACTTTGCCGGTTGGGACTAGAATCTCCATCTCCATCAGCACAGGTACCAGTTACTGGCTCTTGAGGAGGATTGCTGCCACAAAAGCAGAAGGTCAAGTTCGTTTTAAATGTGTTACCTCACAATATACATATAAGCATAAAATACATAGAAATCAGCAAGTGTCCTACTCTATCTGCATTTGGTCAGTCTCAGTCTCCCTATGAGGGGATGCTCCTGAACGTGATAAATCTGGAGAGATGTCCTGCATTTTTTCAAAAAAAACCTCGTTTTGAGTTACTACTTGCCAAAGCAGAAAGGGAACTCAGTAGAAAACAGCAAAAGACAACATCTTACATCATCGATGGTAATTCTCACATAAAGATCTCCAGAAGTAAATTGATCTGTGAATCGTAAATGATGAATAAGTAAATCAGAAGGGAAGCATAATAATGAAGAGCAAATGGCTTACAACAATGACAAAGAAAATCAATGAATGACTAACATACAGTTTTGTAACCACTATGTTGGCATGTCTGGCTGGATGATCCCCGAGAAGGTCAATCAATTTCATAACTTGTCCTTTGAATTTTTGGGCTTTTTATGTATAATGTACTTCTGGTTTAAGTCATGCCTTACCTCTGATGTCCCAGCCTGTTTATCGGTGTTTCGATGGGTTTAGTTGTATGGAATAATCAAGTGAAGACGATACAAAATTGTTATCATTCATCGATTCAAACACAGGAAAGGAAATTTTCTTTTCTTTCATTCGTTCCCTCCTATCCAAACTAGCTAGTACAGATCAGGGTTTTGTCATTCTCTACCTCTGTCAAAAACAAAAGGAAAAAAGATAACAGGAGTACAAAATGAGAACCTGTGAGTGTGATTTCTTCCTGGCTCTTGTGGTGATTATCCAGTGCCCTGGGAATCAAAATTCAATTGACTAATGTAAGTATTCATCTACAGTTAAATAAAAAAATTGAACAAATGAAGAGGGTTATTCCCAGAAAGCTTACATATCATCAAGAGAAAAGCCGAGGTCAATGTCGATGGCATCGAGCTGATAGGTTTCAGGCAAAGTGACAGCATTGAATTGGGCATGGCTAGCATTTTCTTCCAGATTGACATCGACTGAGCGGAATGCATTCCTCAGACTCACCCAAAGAGAATTGCAGTCGTGGTGCAAGTAATCAACTTTCTTTGAGTATATACGAACAACTCCCAACAGAAGATGACCAGACATTCTCAGAGCTATTGGAACTTCTGGGCACATAATTCTCTCTGTCCAGCACAATAATAAAACAAAAATAAACAATCCCATTGTAGAAATTGACACAAAAATTCCAGTAATTGTCCTGGTTTTGAATTGGGGCCAAGAAACCTGATAATATTGAAAGGTGGAACCCAATAAAAAATTCGTATATTTTGCCCTTTTTTCACAGCGAAACAAATTCAAAGGTGGTTCCTTTTCTTCAGGAAAGGGAGAGGGAGAGGGAGAGGAGAGAGAGAGAGAGAAGACTAACCGACGGTGGAGGGGATATGAGTAGAAGTGTAGTGAGATTTCTTGAGTTTGTGCTGAAGATGAGCGGCTAACCAGACGGTTCCAAGAGGCCCTTTTCTAGCCAGAAATGTATGCGAGTAGAACATCTTCTTCCCTCTTCTTCTACCAGATGGTGGCTCTTTCTACCAGATGCAGAGAGAGAGAGAGAGAGAGGAGAGAGAAGATGAGTAGGGCTTATGTAGTGTAGTTGAGGTTTGGAGGCGGCGGTGAATTTGATTCACGAATTGGCGGGCAATTCCAAAACATGGCGCCATCCCATTTCCGGAATTCTGGGCATTTGCATTTCCATTTCCACATCTCCTGTGTTTTTAAAATTAATTTTATAAATATTCCTATTTCTGCAAAGGTACTGGAGATGGGCTGTTTGGCCCATCTCCACTTAATTTATAGGTGGCTTGGCTTCTGGAGGGCTTTCCTTTCTCACCAACTGAGTTTCGATGTTCTGTTTTCTCAACCAGTACCAACTCCAAATCAATACTTACTGGGGTCGCTGCAAGATTTTCGATGTAACAGTCTTATGTTTTAATTCTATAATTATAGAGAGGTTGATTTTTCTTAGATCCTAAATTTGTCCTCCAACACATTTTCAATGAAATTTCAAAGGAAAAAAAAAAAGAAATAACCCTTTAAGAAGTGAATCATGCATCATTCCATAGACTAGTATCGTACTAGAGCTAACGTGTTCCTACATTTCTTTGGGTGCAAAGGGACACCAAAGCTAATGCAAGCGGGATTCCGGAAAAGGCATTGGTTTCATGGCAGGAAGGTTGGATGAAGGGGCAGTGAGGAATTGATGTGGTGGATGCCGATGTCGGCCTTTAAACATCTCTCACCCCCCCAACAACTCCTGCTTTGCCAGGCAAAGTCAGGGTGGACGGGGAATCCAATGCTGGTGCCTGGTTCATGGTCTGGTTCTGAGTTACAAAATATCATCGACTCAATATTTGCAGTCGTATTGTTAAAACAGAATGCAACATTGGAGAAGGATTCCTTCCTAAGGTCATTTCCCTGATGTACCAAGTTCTGTAGCCATTTTGGTTACCCTTGTATCTTTCCCTCTGTTTCCAGAACTGCAACTTTGATTAAACCTACAAGTGCTAGTGAGAACTGAAAAGAGCTAACACAAACACTGTCATTACATTTCAAGGGAAAAGGCCAAAGGCAGCCAAGTCAGTACACTATAAATCTCTAAAAATACACACTTTTAAGTTTCCAGCAAACCACATGCTGTCTCAATTTGGCTGTACAGTGAAGAACCATGTGTCCCAAAATACAACTTTGAATCACAGAAATTGTACAGCCTTTCGCACCATATGGCAAAATTTCCCCCACTAATTCTGCACACTAGGGTATCTTCTCCTATGCTTCATCTCTCCATCAATATCATGCTCATCAACAAATATCAGGCTTTTACACCCATTTTTTATCGAAATCGATCATCTAACAGCTTCAGGGGCAGAATTGCAGTAGGGAGTGTGCAAGCAGACCAGCTTGGTAAACATAAGACAAATGCTCGCAAAGCCTAAACCAATCGTCATCCCCATGATACTCTTTTGTCGGTCCAACTTCACTGCCCTGCCCACTATGCTTCCAAATATTGGGAGTAAACCCCCACAAGCAAACACCATCAAATGGTCTAACCCATGATAGTCAATCCCAGTTAGTATTGCTCCGATGGCTGAAAGTGGGCCCACAAAGCCTATCAGGGTGGCAGCAGCCAGGGACCTGTGCCAGCTGTCGGTAGCCCCAAAGATACAGCTAGCAGCAGCTGCCCCCGGATTAGCCCGTGTAGAGACACCGGAAGGACAATGTACTGGCCGAGCCCATAAGCCTTTGGTGCTGCCACGCCCAATGCAAGGCCTTCTGCCAAGGCATGGAAGGCTATTGCTGTGCACGACAAAAATGACTGAAGTGTGAGGGCACTTAAAGAACTGCCTGTGATAGACAAGAAGGGATTTTCTGAGGTTGGGGTTCTCTTTTGGTTAACAAGGTTCAACAAGGTAGTGGTTAGAACATGGACCGAGAGAGCTCCAAGTAAGAGCAGGAATAGTAGCAGAAGGAGTCCCATTTTTGAAGAGAAAAGTAGTTGGGTGGGTCGCCAGGCACCCAGGACAAAGGCGATCCCACAAGCTATGCCCGTTAAAAGAGCGTGCTGGAGATGGAAAGCAAGGGCAAATGCAACAAGGAAGAGCCCACCAAGCAGTGGCCCTAGACCAAAGAGTAACGAGATCACAAAGCCAGAAATGTCTTCTGATCTGCAAAGATAAGTACAAATAAACCTCATTAGACATCTGGCAAATCAGAAGCTTAGTGTCTTCAGATCCAGAATAAAAGTAAAAACCAGTAGTAGACATCATGCATCAGAGTAATTTAACTTATCCAGAATGCCTGAGATGAAAATCTAACAGAGGAGTTGTCTAGTTTGGGTCTGGATTGTTCATACTCACGTTGAGTACATTTCAGTCATTCAGCTCAGTTAACCAGGTATTAGTAACCTTTTGCCTCCTCTAGCGATAGAAATGCTATGGAAGTTTAACGACCAACTAATGGCCATGATAATTCTAATGCTGTCAAATCTCACAAGGCTCTCAAGGACTCTGGCAGCAAAGAACCAAAGCTCAAGAGTTTTGAAGATAAAGTACTTTGACCAGGCACTCACTTGTAATTGTTGCTATAATTTTGGAAAACAAGGCCCAGTGCTTGCATAAATGCTACAGAGAGCGTAGCTGCAGATGCCACATGCGAAGGGGAGGCTTCCTGTCACCAGAATCAATACATAATCAAATGGCCATCACAAAAACTACCTTGAACTCACGAGTCTATGTTTGGCTTAGGAAAGTCCATTTTTGGTGATTGTTACCTTAAAAGCATCCGGAAGAACTTCAGCAATGACCATCCAGATCATACAACCAGCAGCAAAACCCGTACAGAAAGGCAGAAATTTGTTAAATGCATCAGCACATATAAATGCCGGAACTGCTACAATAGGCTGCAATTCCACACACATTTCCAAAACCAAGTCAGGATGGAATATCATATATGTATAAATAAAATCAAAGGTTGCTTTTTCATGCTATGTTATGTAATCATTACATAAGATTAAGTAAACAACAAATTATTATTTTGAAGTCTAGACTCAAAGATAAAAATTTCAGCAGAGATGTATAAACACAAAACTCAGTTCTGCAGCAACACAGGGAAGAAAGAAGACCTCAACAACATATGGGCTGACAGGGACGCCTTAGATTGCTTTCAATCAAGTGTGCACAGAGAAGGTAAAATACATACATAACGATCATTAATGTCATAAAAAATGTAGCCATTAACCTTGAAACCTTATTAATTTCTGCAACTTCACGCATTTTCTTACACTGCCCTTCTGAAAGAGGATCTAATGCCACATAAACAGGTGCTTATCTCCAATCCCTTTCAGCATATTTACCCTAAAAGGCTTCTAGTCTCATAATTAGCACCAAATTCTTTCTGGAAAATAGAGCTAGTACATTTTCGCTCAGCTGCACAACACTTTTTAGCATGTCTTTGGTTTGCCAGAATGTCAGTAGAAAAGCGTTAAAAGCATCAGTGATGCTTGGTAGCTTCTCGCTATGTCCTCCCCTATGGTCAAACTAACAAAAAAGAGGCCGTGTAGACAAAAAAGTGACAGATTGCTACGGCCACAATGTTCTGCTATTGTCAACAAGAGTTCCTAGAAATTATGAACACTTCCAAAGGACGACCGTTGTTGACACAAGTCCCACACTAGCACCAGAACTTCCAAGACCCTCTCTAGTCAAACCCAATGCATTTTTATTCCATTCTTAACACTGAAAATAATGAAGTACAAGAAGGGGTATACATAGCCTAAAAACTATTCCCATCATTAGAAAAATTATCTACAGTTGTGACTTAGTTAAATTGCCACTTCCTTAAACATGAAAGATGTAGCAATCTAATTTCTACCTTCCTTAATACCTCTACAAGTAAATCATCCTTATGAAGCACATCATTTATCAACCCCCCTTCCCCATCTTTATTCCTTTCCACCTGTCTCTTTTACATACTCTTATCTTTAACAATAGAACACAAAACCAAACTACCTCGGCACTTAAGCCCAAGTATAAACAGCATTGATGACAAGGTTATGCAAACTATTGGATCACTATAACTAAAATAATTACGAAAATCAGCAGCATACCAATGGAATGACAAGGTTATGCAAACTGCTGGATCACTATAACTAAAATAATTATGAAAATCAGCAGCATACCAATGGATAAGAACAGGAAGTGAAAATGCTTTCAAGAAGCTATGAAGAGAAGGGAAAGGAAGATTATGCACAAGAGAGGTTATCCAGAGACAGTTTTATCACAAGTGAGAGTTTCAATTGGCAAACCAACCAAACAGATAAAATCAAACCTTAACGTACTAATGGAATTGTCTAGACCAGATATCCCATCATTAACACAATTACATATACAAGAAACCATGACAAGAAAATGTGCCGACTGAGTTTTCTGTTTGGTGATGATTACCAAAAAAATCCTTCCATAGAGGGTTAGCATACAAAGAGAATTCAAAACATTAGGAAAATAGTGAGAAGCTGCCTCAAAAGTTAAATGTTCAGACCAGTCTTCTCTAAATACAGGAAAGAAGTAGCCATAAAACCTTCATAAATTGGGTAAGCTTAGAGTTCAATACCTGAGGCAATGATGTAAGTATGCTCCACATCATTGCATTTTGGGGAGAAACGCCCTTGAGGAAAGCACCATACTGACAGCCAATCCCTCTGGTATGTTGTGAACAGCAATGGCCAAAGTCACCAGTAAACCCTGAGTTAGACCTTTTGAGCCAGCAAACGAGACACCAACACCAGCACCCTCCCCAAAAGCATGTAGAGTCATAATACCAACTACAAGAACAACTTTTGCTGCATCTGCCCCTTTTATATCCAGCATGCTTACTTCTCCATATTGATCTAGAACCTGTATACAAGAAGTTTATTACAGTCAGAACATCGAGGGATCATACACATTCATAATATTGAATCTGGCACCACAAACCCCGTAAGAATGCTTGAATAGAGTACCAGGACCCAAAACACACACACACATTGATGACATTCTTACATAGTCAAATATGGAAAAATATAGAAGTTTATCAAACAATTAAAATATCATCACCTTCTTACAAAGTGAAATGAAGATGCCACCAGCCAATATTCCGATCACAACCCAACTTCCATGACCATGATCCTGGCCTTCCTGTATAAGATCAAAACTTGCAGCCAACATCACACCAGCAGCCATTCCGTTGCACAATCCAGCCCACTGAGGATCAAGCTCCACAAAGAAGAATGGTACTGCTCCGAAGCCACTAGCAGCAGCCATTGCTAACGTAAATAAAGCAACTGTAGTAACTGAAACTCTGCTATTGCCACCTTTCCCCTCATCAAGAGGGTTAGAAGCACTCTCAGAACTAAGCACGTCTTTTGCACCTGTGCCTTCGGTGACATCATTTCTAAGATACTTCAAAGGGGCAACTCTTAACTTCTGAGAACCAACCTTTCCAGAGTCTGCTGCGGCATAGCCACCCAGAGCTAGCAAAATCAGACATAGGAAGAGGATCTGCTTGAATATTGGCTTCATCCTCGTGCAAATCCTCCCACCAAAATCTGCCTCCCGCAAAATCAGTATAACTTCATGCTAGGAAATAAAAAGCTTCAGGTGCTTATGAGCTAGGAAAGACTGACAACCCACCACAAGCTACTCAACAATTAATCCCTCTCCTCCAGCATCAATGTGGAAAATCCAAAATACTTCAATCCCAGGCTACTGCCCAATTAAGAGTAGCCCCGTTTGTAAGAGTGTAGTTGCTACAGGCTTTCGGCTGAAACACTATAGCCACTGACCCAAATATCTACCTCATCAACAAAAACCTGATAATGGGGCAAAAAATTCATCACATAAAGTCATCAATAATAATTCAATTCCCACTATATATATAAGCACAAATTTTAATTCAGTTCCATATCTATGCAGGTTGGGATATGGGAAAACCAAATAACTGATAGATCCAAAGCAATCATCTTTCAGTTTCAAACAAGGCATAAAAATAAAACTTTGACCAACAATGCCACGGAAACACAGAAAATCACAATCCCGAATACAGTTGTTACTGAATCAAAATGAAATCAAACAAAACGTCAGACAGGAAACATGAGAATTCACCGGGAAAGACCCAAAAAAGGCAGCATTTGCAAAACCCCACCAACCCCAATTCCCCAAACACCCATCCCTAAGATCATAAATCAGTAACCAGGACAATTTGAAACCCGACCGCGGAAATTGAACAGGATTGCCGAATTCAGGCACAGATTTCAAATGCCCAAATCGATTGGAACAGAAAAGAGGGCAAACGCAATATCAACACTGAGATATAAGGCTATGCAATTACAAACAAATCCCAAATTGAATAATTCTACTCACTCTGCAGAAGAAAAGATTGAAGCCCAGAAACACAAAAAGGGGGATAAATCGAACCCAAATTGAATAATTCTACTCACTCTGCAGAAGAAAAGATTGAAGCCCAGAAACACAAAAAGGGGGATAAATCGACGAATGACGCAGCACGCCAAGCCTCCCCAGGGAATTCAACTCTACGCGTTCAATTTAAGGAATAAACCCCCAGAAGCACGTCAGATGATCGTTGAAAAGCAACCCAGCAAAAGAAAAAGTATTAATTAGAACAGAGAGGGGACAAAAAAATTGGAGAAATTGTCACACGACAAAAAGACTTGAAAATGAGAAGTGGGCACGTTGTTTTGAAAGAAAAGCCGGCCCCTCCTTCCTTCCCAAAACCAGCAGCTGAGGAGAGAGAAAGAAGAGGAAGGCAAATCTTCACAAACACAAGGGGATAGAATAAAAAGAAAAAATAGAAGAAGAGGAGAATTAAATAGCTGACCTGAGAGATGGAGGAATCCGAATCTCTGATTGGATTTTGGGTTGAACTGGAGACAGAGAGAGAGAGAGAGAGAGAGAGAGAGAGGAGAGACGATGACGGTGAAGAACCGGGTGAGGGTGGTGCGTTGGACCAAACCGGACCGGTTTTTCCTGGTTTAATTGCCGTGCCCTAGCTAGAGCTATTAGCCTATAAGTGTTTAACGTAAATAAAACTCAATGTGATTAAGAATTAGCGTAGAGATTAAAAAAAATAGTGTTAATACTCATGTGTCACATAGGCTTATATTATTTATTTTTTTCTAAAATCTTATATAAGTCACAAAATATTATTGCTTACATATCGAAAAAAAATAATAAAAGTATTATTTTATGGATGATCTCCAAGTATGAGCTTAGAGATCATTTAACTTTGAATATAACTCATAAATAAAGATTAATGTTATAAAAACAAAAGTAACCCCAGCTTCCTCTTCTCGTTTACTCTCTTTCTCTCTATAAAATTCTAAATTTTTCTTTGTTCGATAGGGTTGTCATTGGCGTTTTGCCAATGGTAACAAGCAATATCTCTTTATTTATGTGTTTTTTATTTTTTTGTTTACGGATATATTTTCTCGCTTTAATTTTTATTTGATCAAGGATATAATCATTTTAGGCCATAAGCATTGAAGGTAAAACACAACAAATGTAATTCCAAAAATTCAAATTTATTATTAATGTTCTCTTTCTATTTGTAATAGTCTCACCATACCCTCTTATGACACTTGACCAAAGCATATGAAATTAATAAAAATATATAATATATAGTCATAGTTATATATATTTGTGCTTCTACCCACCGAAATACTATATAACTTGTATGTATAGGTTGTATAGATAAATAGATTTAATGCTTAGACTTAAATTTGAATTTCATTTGTATCAATTTTACGTCTCATTTAAATTGTCGGTGAAGTCAAAATTTCGGTGGGTAGAAGCGCATATATATATATATATATATATATATATATATATATATATATTAGTGTGCAAGTAGGTTATTGTCTCTTTCTAATGAGTCATAACTCAGTACTTGTTCATCACTACTACTGTACAAACATTGACTTTTTTTTAATAGTTCTTGCTTAATTTTGACTGACTTCTTTTGCTTTGGTTTTAGAATTGAGGTTTTAGGGGTATAAAGGTAATCTAATATAATTAATACTACTATGAAACTGAATACATATATTAATAAAAAATGAATACATGGAGGTTTGTTTTTGGAGACATTTGTCCTAATTTGATTAGTTGATAATTTTTTATAAGTTTTTAATTAAGTTAAATTAATTGGAATTTGGGCTAATTTCGTGTATTTAAGGATTCAATGAGTATATTGCAAGGGTACATGAACTTGGTGTTGTATGTACTTATTGAGTTTAAAGTAACCTTTTTTAATTGTTGATTAGTTTATCAATTTTATTCATTTTTTTATTAATTTTTTTCATTTTCAGTGAAATTTTAAGATAATTTAATTTTTTAATATAAATTTTATCATTAATATTGTATCTTATTAATATTATTTCACATTTAAAAAATAACAAGTATTGTAAAACGGGAAGAATATTACATATGTGAAAACCGAGAAATAAAAAGTTCTTATCAAAGTGGACCGAAAGGAAACCAATTTAAGCGTCCTCTTAAATTCAAGAAATGGAAATAAGGTTCCCTTTTATAATTTTATTCAAAGAATTTGAGATTAGTTAAAATAAATAAATCTAATTAATTATCAAGAATCAAAATAATATGAATAGCATAATCTCTCATGTATGGTAAAAATTATACCACATATTTAAATTTATAAATCTAAATTATCATATGTATAATTTTGTTTTGATTTTTTAAAATACATCTCTATTTTTATGATTCCTTTTATCAAAAAAATTAAATTCACTTCTCAAATTGAGCTATGTTACCGAGCCCGTAAATCCGAATCTATAGTTTTTAAGTATTGTAGGAATGGAGGAGGAAAGAAGATATTAGACTCCGCAGAAAATTGAAGGAGGCTACCAGCAAACGACTTCTTCAACTAGAAATAATGTGAAACCTATATTTCTCGTATTATTAAGCAACTGGCACAAAGAACTTGATTGAGAGCGTTGTTCTATACCCGCACAAAGTCTTTAAAAGTGATAACAATAAACGCCTTAGAACCTTACTAAGGTGATGTTCGATAGAGTTAATACTACCAATATCGTCTTTGGAACCTTATTGAAACGGTCAGTTTTTATATCTTTATCTTTTCTTTTTTGGTGGGAGGAGGGGACATGAAGTTGATTTGAGCACGTAAGATATTACAGAGCTCACCTTTACTTCCACCGTCCTTGTATCTCCTTTAGGGTTTTGGCCCTGTTTGACATTCAACTATTAGCTCTTTTGATCAATGAAATTTTAGTTTAGTTTGAATGGCCTACGATCATCTTCCATTTTCGGGTTGACTTCCATAAAATTGTTTGCAAAGAAAATAAACTTAGCAGAAAATTATAGGTCAAGTTTGGCTGGGTCAGGTCAATTTGGTTTCAAGTCCAAATCAGGTCAGGCCCTATTTCAGGTCTCAGGTGTCGGGTCATAGTCATCAGGTCTGGTAATCGGCTAGAGGTCAATTTTCACAAGCCTTAGCCAGAAATGGGCAATCCTTGCAACAGTATCACACCTCCTTTGAGGCTTCAACCCCCACACAACAACAAGCCTCCTTTCCTGAATTGGTCTATGCAAACTTCTTTGAGCAAATTGGTAGAATTGTGCTTAAGCTTCCGGATGAGAACTGATCAGGAGTCACCATAAAAGCCGTAACCTTCCCAGTTAGCTAGCTTCTATTATGTGACGTACAAGTCCAGCTGCTGGAGGAACAACAGACTAGAACCTGATCTTCAACATTCTACCCTTCTTTCACTAGCTTCCTGAATTTTCCCTGTTCATCCTTTAACTGCTCGTCAATTCTAGGAGGAACACCCCGATCTGACCTTTCTAAGTGATCCATATGAAAACGTATGTGATGGTTGTCATCATTGAATGTCACAGACTTCAGAAGACCAGAAGGCAGGCTATTTCAATGGATCAAGTGCTAATCACTTGGTGTTTAAATCTTTCTGGCAACTTGAAGGCTTTACAGTTAAAACTTAAAATGCGAGAGGAAGAACAGAGACAACTAGTCTCAATACCAAACATCAAGTAGGCCAGGTAGATGCTCAAACAAGACTGCTGGTGGAAGAAGAATGTCTCTGAAGGTACCCAACAAAATTCAGAAAATCACGCGGCCAGTTGTCATCAAAAAAATCATGTAATTTTGGTTGATAGTCTCTAAATGGAGTAATTTTTTTTAAAAAATGCAAATTGATCTGATCAACTCAGATTCAAGACTGAAAATAGTGAACTTCACTGACAGTCTGACAGGCATTATGTGGCACTCGGGATCACAAAGGAGCACAATTCAAGCAGAAAACCCAATATTTAGCCACAAGGACAGCCAAGAATCAGCAAAACAAGACTTCGAACAAATGCAAAATCATATCTTTCTCCTGGGTTTCTCCTGAGCAAACCCAGGAGAAGAGAGCCTCCCTCCCCTCATCAGTAAGATCAATATATAATGAACGAGGCTTAGTACACAGCAAAATCATAGAATGCAGTTTGCGGAAGAAAATTTGCAAATTTTCTCATTAAATCGATAGTATTCTGTTAAAAATACACCAGAGAGCAAGTGCAACAATCAAGACATATCATCATCATTATCAACCCCACATAATCAAGCCAATTGGGGTATGATTCTATAACACATTCACTCAAACCAACATCCTCCAAAATCAAACCAACCCTAATTGTCAGCATTCAACTGTTTCATTAAAAGAAAAAGGGTCCCTTTTTATTCAAAACTATCTACCTTGACAAAGCAGTAAAGGAGCAAATCCATTGAAAGCACAAACTACAAAGAAACCTAAGCAGCTTCCATTGAAGCTGAAGCTCTCATCTTGTGTGATCCCACTACTATTCATACTCCTAAAGGGGAAAAAACAAAAGAGAGAAAGAAGACAAAAACACAATCACCTCGAAGAAGTCGACTGATAAATGGCCGTGCCATCTTCAAGCTAACTTCTCAGCCTTCTCCTTAGGCTGATCCACGCTCTGGGACCCCGTCAATCGAGCCAAGATCACGAACGACATTCCACCCAGAACGTTATTCGCACACCTCAGAACCACCACCGATGTCTTGAAGATCGCCGGAGGGAGAGATTTAGCCAACAAGAACTCGACCCCATTCAAAGTTTGGTACCTCAAATTACTACTCAAACCCATATGTAGAGCCCAAGTCACGGCGTTAAGGATCGTGGGAGGGGGCTTATTGGGGGTCTCGAAGTTGGGGTCCATCTTCTTCCTCATCTTGATCAATCCGTTCGAGAGGACGGTGCCAGCGAGCCCCGCGGCGAATCCAACGGCGGCAAAGACGGCCCCTTTGTAGACGAAAGTCCCGCAGCGGTCGAGGAGAGAGAAAGGGCCAGGCTCGAACATGTGGCTCTTAGGGCAGGCGGCGAAGATGGCCGGCAGAGAGCCGGAGGAGGCGCCGGCGGCGGGGGCTAAGAGGTACATGAGGGTGAAGTTGAGGATTGATCCAACGACTAGGGTAGAGAAGACGAAATCGAGTTCGTTGAGCCCGAAATTGGGCCTCGACGCCATGTCTCCGAGGACGCAAGCGGTGACGCCGACGAGCTCCTCCATTAGAACCTTGAATGGGAACTGGGGATCCGCCGCAACCCTAGATTTCCAGCCCTGTAAGAAGATGCCCAGAATCCCTAACGACGATGATGAATCGTCAAAATGGGATGATGAGTCGCCTGACCCAGATGAGCCGAATCCTCCATTGCCTCCTCCTCCGCCGCCGGTTCCGCGCCCGATGCCGGCGGCGCCTCCATCTCCGGCGGAGAAGCAGAGCTCAAATCTATCAGGGGAAGAGGGTTTCAATCGGAGATAAGTATTCTGAGATGGGCAAACGGGGAGAGACAAAGAACCCGGGAAGGAATCAGAAGGGCAGCGATTGGAGAGAGAGAAATGACGATGGTGATTGTGATGGTGGGTGGAGAGAGGAGAGAAGCGGAGCTGAGCCATTGCCACCATGTCTGGGTACTTTTCTCTCCCTGTCTCGGCGGCTCAGTGTTCAGAGAGGAGAGAGAGAGAGTGAGAGAGTGGGGAGAGAAAGGGATCGGAGATCTTTTGGGAAAAGTGGGAAAAAAGGAAAAGCAGGGGAGAATACTTTTAACTTTAAATTTATAAAAAAATAAAAATGAGAATCTAATTCTTGCCCTAATGGACTGGACAAAGACAGAGGAGGAGGTTCAATGGCAATGGAGGGAGAGAGAGACAATTGGCATAAGAAGAGAGAGAGGGTGGGTGAAGGTAGTGAATATGGTGGGGAAACCTGACCAGGAGAGCAAAGGGGGTAGGTGGGACACTGAAGGAAGGAAGAAGATGAATGGGCTGTCAACATTCTGGTGCTGCTCCTATGTATTTGGGTTGATGATCAGCAAGATGAGTCTTCAAAGCCCATTCTCCAAATCTTGTTAATTCCTCGTAAATTAAAAAGTATATTTTTGAGAGACGCTTTGTCTCGTGAATTTTGTGAAAATACTAATATAAAAAGTACGTTCGTCGTAAGAATAGGTTGTGAAATTAAAAATTTGTTCTTTTTAACTTTAAATTATTACAGTAATGCTCATTATCAACATCTAATTCTATTAAATTTTATCTAGTGCTATTATTTTCTATTAATAACATTTAATATTTTTCGTACCATTAAATAACATTCACGATTTTTTGATACAATTCATTTTCATTCTACACAAGTGGATCTCTCAACCACATATGTGAAAACTAAAAAGTGGATTTTTTCCGTATTGAAAAAACAAAAGGTCTTAAGCACGGTTATAAGCCGATGGATTACTCTCTACTTATTACTAATTTATTTTGGGTTAAAACTTAAAAGGCACGATTAATATAACATAATATATCAAAGCAGGTTGCGTGATTTTGATATGTCACTATAGTCCCTCTAATCATGCCACATGTTACGCATTGTCTCGGTAGGCACAGTAGCCTACATGTAAGGGGGCGTACGAAGAGTAAAAAAACAACGAGACCAATCAATAAAAAGAAACCTGGAGAATGAGCATGGGCTTGGACATTTCAAGCAAATAGCCTCTGTTGACAAGGTCAGATAAGGTAGTCACTGGGCCAATACAACTGATTTTATCTTGTCAAGCCCAATACAACCGGATTGATAATAAGACCAAGTATAAGGCATATAAATAATCGATAATGTCTCGGTCTAATAGTCAAAATTTAAATCCCGAGTTTAATTCCCATTTCTCAATTATATTATGCTGCCTTTTTTGTTTATTTAGACTCAAATAATAAATAAATAAATAAAACGTATAAATTAATGTTGTCAAAGACAAGATGATTGATATCGGTTGTAGAAAATAGGGGTAACCTAAACCAATGAAATGATTCATATTTGATTCACCGGCAATGATTTGTTTTTATATTCATCGAAATAATGCTAATAATAACACAAAAATACTATGGATATTATAAAAACAATTGTTATGATTATGAATTATTAATATGAGCAACATAATTAACATAATGACAATAATGATTACTCTAATATAATTAGGTCAAGATGAAACCCTAAGCCTAAGCCAAAGCCAATGCCAATGCCAATGCCACCTCAAAGAGTTTCAAATTCTAACTACAAAATTAGCCAAAATAAAATAGTTAAAGGTTCCAACTACAAATACATCTTATTTGCCTCCATTCGATTAATGCAGAGAGATATGCATCATTTAGTTATAAGCCGTACAGAATTGTAAACAAAGTTATAAGCGACTATAAGCGATTGTAAAATTATAAGCTAAAGTTAAATGGAATGACGTCAAAGAAAGAGGATGCTCAATTAGACTATGGGACGGGAACCCTCTGCTAGACTAGTGATCATAGGATCAAATTTAGTGTATATGTTACCCTTTGCTCGATTAAAGACATCTTCTTTTTTCACTTTACAACTAACACCCAAGTTACTTATAATTGTTTACGATTTCTTACGACCCCTTACAACTTCCTCTAATAACCTTATAAATTTAACTTAAGCAATTTAACACAAATTTTCCTTGAAAAAGATTTGAGATTCGAGGAGGGGTACACAAGAACTTGGTACCGCAGTTAAAAGGGCTTAATGACAGAGTCAATTGGATCTAATAGGTCCAACCCAATCAAATTGACCCATACTAGACAATTCAACCGGTCTAACCATTAACCCACTTCTTCAAACGGATTGATCAACGGGAGCATTCCCTTGATATTGAGGTAATCTTGCTAGTTATTAATAAATAATAAAATGCAAATGACAAATATTTAGAAGAAAAATCTAAGGAAGAAGAATAGGAGGGTCCACAAAGGCAGCCAAAATAGGAATAGGTGCATGTAGGATTCGGGGAATCCTATGACTACCGATTTGAGAAGGACCGACAAAGTGACTGACTCACTATAAAAAAAAAAAGAAAAAAGTATCCTTTACTATTTTGGACATACTTAAGATATTATTCCCACACTTTACACTACATAGCCCACCCAAACCCATACCATTAATAATATATCATCAAAAATGCCAAAAATAAATAACTAATAATAATAATAAATTAATTAATTAATTTTTAATTTTTAATTTTTCCCATCCATCAATCAACCCATTTGCATCTTCATGTTATACAGACAACATAATAATAATAACAACAATAATAATAATAATAAATAATGCAAAATCACACCAACCCATCAGTAATCCCACCCCAAATTTTCAAAATACTCAATCACAATCATAATTCATACCCCTTAATAATAATAATAATAATAATAATAATAATAATAATAATAATAATAATAATATTTATACATACATAATTTTATATATACTCACACTCTTCCAGTTTCATTAACACATGAATAAATCCAATGATGAATATAAATAATAAGCTTACAACTTACACTAACCTGACAGGATGAAAAATTAAATTTTTTGTTAAAAGAAAAAAGGTAAACTAAACCCAAAACCACTATAATCACTCCTCTTTTTTATTTTTTGGTTTTTTGGTTAACAGTTTTTGGTTTTTCTGTTTTACCCCTTTTCCAGCTGTTTGTCCGAAAAAACGCCAAAGAAAAAAGAGGGCAAATAAAATATGAAAGGGGAAGGAAGAAACCCAAGGGAAAATGACCCACCAAAGTAGTAGCTCACCACCAAGAACCGGCTTGACTGCTGCCCTATATGCAAGCTGTGCATTACTCGAGAGACGAATTTAGAACGTGAACCCTTATAATCGACACGTAGGAGAGGCGGCATCGTAAATTTATCAATACCCGACTTCTTAACGCCCTGGTTTTGCACGCTTCATCCCACTGGTGTTGAACGGAGAGACACTGCCGCCACTCGGCCCAGGGCTTTCTTCTCTCAAATTTGAGTTCAGCATTGCCAGCTCCCTCAATTGCTGCCTCTTGTAGAAGTCTTGTGATTCATCCTAAACACAAACAGAATACCACACAAAGAAGAATATACCAATGAGAGAAAACCTTAGGATGATTTCCATTTTCCAAATGTTTAGAACGTGTAGAATGAGTTATTAGAGATACATACCACGGGTTTCAGCAATTCCTCTAAAATTTCTTTAGCTTGCTGCAGCTTTATGTCAACAATATTAGGAGGCATATCAGCTTCGATTAAAATGTGGAGTGGCTCATTCAGATGTTCATAACCAGGTCTTCCTCGTAGCTTCTCTTCCTAGCAACAAGGCAAGAAATCAAGGGAAATAATGAAGAAAAGAAAGAAGATGAAATTTAGGAGCTATATTCAATCAATTCCCAGTCATCAATCCATCAAATGATGAACTAGACTTTTACCTTGTCCGGATCCTTTATCGACCCTTTCCCCCTAATATAAACACGACAACCAGTTGAAGCTTCAACACGTTTCAATGAATTACCCCTGGGTCCCAAAAGTCGACCAACAAAATTGAACTGTAACATGAAAGCTAATGTCAGTTATCAAATTGGCGGTCAATGTCATATCGCAAAAGCTAAATCAAACAAAGTGCCACAAAAAAGCAGAGAATGTCCTATCAACCTTGGCACTTAAAAGAGAATCTTACATTGGGATAAGTGTCTACCGGGATTTCAAGTCGCAAAATCCTTTTCACGGTATACGAGCTGGGGCTCCCAGGTGCTCCTTGCCAGTCCATCGACATTCCAAGTGGAGCACTCAATCTCTGCATGTTAAAGCAAAGTGTCATTGCAATAGTGAAAAGGATATCAATGAAGAAAATCAATAGGAGGTTGGGGCATTTAATAAATGGCTAGAAACTTAAAATTAGCATAAATTAAAATATAACAAAGTAGAAGTTTAAAGAGTCTTGCCCAACAACTATAGTAATCATGAATTAATATAGCAGCTCCATTACTCGCTCATTTGGGCAAATACAATGTCTAGTTTTTTGTCTCTTTTCTTACTTTCTCTTTTTGCTTGTTTTAACTTTTGTACTCTTGTATTGCAGCACCTCACATTTACATTTAGTTACTTTCCTGTCCATAAACCAAGTGCCATCATAGTTTCTTTCTGATTCATTCTAATCTTCCTTTTTCTCAAAGAAAACATTCAAAGGTACCATTTTTCTAATATACAAGGACCTTTAAAGGTATTTGTTGGGATCTATTGAAAAAATCATTCTATTTGTCAAGCTAAGCCGCATAAATCTAAAGCTCCCCATAAATTATCTCCTTTTTTTCGTTGTGGGGGTCTCTGAGTTTTTCTCATGTTCCACTAGTCTGCCACCTTTTTAATTGTTTGTACTTGGTACTAATTGTGCTCTACTGCTTATTTTGTCACTTGTCCCTCACATTGTATTCTATCCATACCAGCTTCCTGCCACCGTCCTCACTTTCTAGCCTTTTGCAGAAGATCTGCAATACCCATCATTTGGAACCCAGCACATGTCCAGTTTTCAGATAAAAGGTTACTCCAATTTAAAATGGAATTGACAATTCCCTACAACAGTCTCCCAAAAAGTCTTTCACTTCTCCGGAATCTCCCTAGCATTCAAATACAAAAAGTGGATTTGACGAAATATATTGCTCAAAGATTAAACTTCCACAACCAGAATACAGCCTCTTCTTAACTGCAACAAAAGCACCGATGCAGCACATGACTTGGCGATCTTGCCAAAAGGGAACAGATTAAAGTGCTGTGTTTTTTCTCGTCCTTTTCCTCTGTTTTTCTCGCATCCAGCCATGCCACACAATTCCAAACTCAACAAAAAATAAAGACATGTCCAGGATAATCTTAACTTTAACCAAGAATGAACTTTAAATGCTAACAGACTCTAAACAACAACGACAATTGTCCAACTCTATCAACACCAACAAAAAAGTTGGACAAGCTGCTTACAGGAAGGAAACAAATTGCCGCTTGTAAGAAGATGTAAGAAAAAGTCCTTAAAACTTCTGATGGGAGGACCACAGTAAAGGGTAAAGGATAGAAGCAGCAATAACTTTGTTACTGTCATAATTCATGCCATGGAAATGGCATCACTAGAGACCACCAGTTTGCATCTCATATAAGCAATGAAACAGAAAATCAAGATACGAATGACATGAAAGAAATACAGATTAGCACCAGGATCAGTAAAGACAAAAGACTCCATTTCAACCACTTATGAGAGATATCCATTCGCAAGCTTTCTGTTTAACTGAGTCATAGTTTCCATAAACATTATTCATTGAAGTTAGGAATAGTTAGTTGCTTTAGCTAAGCACTTCAGGGATAATTGGTATATTATCAGGTATGCTTGTATCCTTCTGAATATGCAGCAAGAAGGGCAACTCTGGATATATTTTTCTTTTTCTTTTTTTTTTTTTTTTTGTTGGTAGGGGGCAAAAGTTGAAACTTACATCCCTATAAGCTACAATGCGAACATCGAATAAACATCTCATACTCTGAGGTGGAGGCAAACTAGGCTGGCCCAGTACAAGATCTCAGAAAAACTTCCCTCGACATGATGAAGTTCCCAGAGAAATTCAAAGACAAACTAATGTCTAGTTCATTCTCTTGCTTTAGTTAGGTAGATGGAGCAATCACATGATCCAAAATGCTCTCTTCAATTAAAAAGAGAGACCTGAAATAGGACTCATGGGAGCCAGAGGCATTAGACAACTGAGTAAATGAAAGCCATGTTCACTGAGCCAAATCCCCATTCCCCACAAACAGGATCTTGTAATCTAAGTACTACTAAAAATTGTCTTGAACTGCACTCCTTAATACCATTAAAACAATAGTCCATAGAAAAAGTACGTAAACTGATAATTCTGCTAATAGTAAGGTGATCAGTTCTCAACATATTTGAAAGGTTCCTGAATAGCTCTATTTCAGTTCTTCCGCAACACATAAACCCCTTTTATTTTGGATAGCAGAGCATAAACAAGCAAGATGACACGTAAAAATGAGAATTCATATAGACCAACTAGTATCTCCATATTCCAAAATGCAAGAGTTAAATAAATACCTCCTGATGCAGGCCGTTCCATCCACCATGAATATTTGACATTATGTTTGCGGATGCCATAGGACTAGGGCTTCTATGTTGACGTCTATCAAAGTCACCAAACCCTTGGTTGGGCAACATACCAGAAACTCTCAATATCTCTGCATTTGTTTTACCCAAGTTGGGGGGAGGGAGAGTTAAAAGTGTATTAAACAAATATTGGTAGCACAACAATAGCTATAACATAAAAGAAGAAACAAATGAAAAGGAAACCACACTCAACAATCAACAAGAGAAGAGCATCGGTGGAAAGCATGGTTCACTTACTATTACCTAAAATTCAACCCAGACAATCAACTACTTACCTGGATATAACAAAACTTTATCCAGGTTATCACTAAATTAAACACATTAAGTCAAACAAAATGAAGTAAAATCAGTTAAGAGTTAATATGCAACCGAATTAATAGCTATAAAAAATTTTAATTGTTCAGTTGAGGTAGGCAGACGAGATGATCACACCAAACCATGAAATGCTATCCACTGAGGCCCATCACATCCCACAGTAGCACCACTTCACAATTTGGCGAGCTCCTTCAAACAAGGCAAAAATAAAACTGAACTCAACTTCAGTACACAATGATTCTGCATCGAGCACCTCTATGGATAGACAATGTACAATATAGACAATGTCACGCATTTCCTGATTCATATCCAAAGTTGTGGCATGGTGCTTCGGCAACTGAGCAAGCCAATTAAGCCAATAAATTAGGGAAAACTTAAAAGAGCTATTGAACATGCTCAATAGTTGCTCTGCATTGTGGATGTGGGCATTAATAAGTAACGCAACTTCTGTAGAAAACAACACATAATTTCCTCAATGGTATAAATCCAAGATGGAATTGTGATTTATTCGACACCAGGCACACTTGGTTTACATCCAAAATGAACAGTTGCCAGTTCATCAACCTCTTGGAAATGGGAATGATTCAGATTTCAATAAATACAAATGTGAAGAAGAAGAAAAGGGGTGAAAAAGAGACCCCCAAAATGGGAAAAGGCACTGAAAAGGAGGAAGAGAAGTGACGATAGCTAGTGTCAGACAATCAAGAAAACCTAAAAATTGGGGGAAAAGGAAAGCACAAAAGGAAAAGAGAAAAGCCCAAGTAAAATCAGATCCCAGAAATGAAAACAAAAGATTTCAGGAGTTAGAAAGAGAAACCTTGATTCAAAAGACGGCTACATATCGGAAGGACTTGAACAAAAGGACCCAATTTCTGATGCTCTGCCAATAATTCCGTCAAGTACTGACTGCTGAAACAAAGAAGACCAAGTCAGTCAATCAGTCAATTAAACTAATACCCAGTATAAACAAACCCATTTACCCAATAATTCCATCGACCCCAGATAACAACACAAACAGGAGAGAGCGATAGAGAGAGACAGAGAGACAGAGAGAGAGAGAAAGAGGAAAAAATCGAGAATTGATGAAGTGGGAAGATACCCATAAAAAGTAAGCATTTGAATACTGAAATTAAGCAAGAAGAGCAGGCTTTTACACTCACCTGTCATCGGAGGCAGGAGTTCTAATCTGAGGAGAAACAGCTCTTGCAGGAGAAAAGTTAGAATTGTAAAGCCCAGACATGATTTGCTGTTGTTGTGCCACCACCACCAACAGCAACAGCAACAGCAACAGATAGATGGAACAAAAACACCCACTTGGGCGGTGAGGTGATGAAGGAGAGAAGAGAGAGAGGAGAGAGAAACTAGAAGAAGAAGAAGGGGGCGGAGAGAGAAAGAGGGGAGGCTTTTTATGTCGCAGAAGAAAAGGGGGAGACAGAAAAGGAAAAAAAGGGTTTTTGTAAGGGGAAAAATAAAGAGAAAAACAAAACAAAAAGAAGAAGGTGGAAAGGAAAGCAAAGCCCCCTCTCTCTCTCCTGTAAATTTTGCTCCTGCAAATTTGCTGGAACAAGGAGAACCCCGACTCTCACTCTCTCTCCTCCCCTGATATTTGGAATTATCCAATTTTTTAACCTCTGTAGATTTTCTCTCTCCCCTTCAACCTTCCCCCTTCCCTGTCAACCTCTTTGATTAGTTTAGTTTATTATACAGAGGGGTCGTACGGGTATCTTGAAATTTTGCATCCTCATCCCTAAATAATTGCTCTGAATAATTAATGATTTCTTAATTGCTAGCCGAACCGCTTTAAGCTAGCCTGTTAAATTGGGTTTCAGAACAAATTTGTGGATCAGCAATGTTTAACTAAATCACAAATTATTAGAGTTTGGTCCGAGTTAGAAACCCGACCAATTCTAACTAATATTTTCATTATTTCATAATATTTATTTACTTTGGATATGATTAAGGTTTAATTTAATTATAGGTTATTAGAGCTTGGTTTGAATTTAAAACCCGACTGATTCTGAGTTATACTCCCATTGATTTCACAATACTTATCCATTTTGATTGTGAGTAATGTGTAACTTAATATCAAATTATTAGAGTTTGATTCCAGTTAGAAACTTAATCTATTCCGAATTATGCTCTCGTTGTTTCATAATACTTATCTCGCTTTGGCTGTGAGTGAGGTTTAACTTACTTACAAATTATTAGAGTTTGGTCCAATTTAGCAACCCGACTGATTCCGAGTTATACTCCCATTGTTTCACAATAATTATCCGTTTCAGTTATTCTGTAATACCAAGAAAACACAAATGTTATGACTAAATTTATGTTAAAATTCCGAGTTATACTCTAAGGTTTTACTGAAAATGAAGAAAATTAATGTGATAAATATTGGTAAATTAATCATTAATATGTCATTTGGATTTTAAAATGACAAACATTGTAAAATAGAAAATGTTAATTAAAATGACAAATATTGTGAAACATATTGAGTATTAATTCGGATATAAGAATAAAATCACAAAATTTCATACTTGATTTTGATTTGATTCATGAAATTTTCTTTTTTCAAATTTAGAATTACGTACATGTGGTATTGATGTATAATTTAATTTTTTATGTATGGGTGTAATCGAGATTTTGAGTCAACATCTTACTCTTCACCGGTCCGTACAATTTTCTATCTGTTATAATTAAATTTTTTTATTTTTTTATTTTTTAATAAGCATGTAAGAGTATTGTATTAATAGAGTGTTCATAAGTACATAATTTTAAATTGAAGTACGATAAACCCCTAGCCAAACCTACTAAATATCTATTGGAATAAACCTAACAAGATGATGAAATGACATGTTCCCATCTATCTTAATATGAGCCCGAGAACAACAGGAAAATTTGTAAATAAAGAAAATTAAATCTGCAAGGATTAAATCGAGCTCGCTAAGATACGAAGAAGGCTATATACTTGTTGAATGAGTAAAAGACAATCGAACTCAACTATGATGTCCGAGTAATGGAAACCTTAGCTAGTTGAACTCCAAAAAGAGCCGTCTTTGCTTCCACCACGCCGACCACCACAAGGCCTCGATTCTCTTTACGGTTGCCATCTCCTTATCATTACGAGCTACTACACCGAGTACACCCAACCATCATTTTGAACACGGGCAGCCACATTCAGCTTCATAGTACCCATAATATGCTAACCATCACAATGTCTAAGGGTTTTATTCCTATAACTATTCCATTGTGACCTTTTCATAAAATTTATAACCGCAAGTGCATGGCGTAGTTGTAGCTAGCCTAGCAAGCCCTGGTCGTGTCCACAGAGAGTTGTGTTTCAAATATTGAAGCTAACTTAAGCTTTTTGTCTAAGCGAATCAAAACAGATGAGATGGACGTATATGATGATTAAACTAACCTAGAAAGCAAATAAAAATATGTTCGGATTATGATTTTACCACTTAATAAATTATCTAATCAAGACAAGTCTAAACTTCATCAAGTCTACACAAGCATTTAGGAGTAGTCGGTTGCACCACCAAAGGCCACTCAAGCCACACTTTCGAGGGTCTCGAGTCGATCTAATTGTTCAAACCACCTACTTTCGTGGAGTTAGCCCAATTAGACTACAAGATTAACAACCTATGGACCTAGTTAGGATTCGAGATATTTTCATGCCAAAATCCTAACTATCCTCATTACCCATGCTAGTAAATTGGTTCCACCTTTCATTGATAAACCAATCACCCAAAAATCAAGATGAAAATCCCTTTCACACATTTCATCGAACATGTGGTGGACATGAGAAACAATCTCAAATAACAAGCATAAACTCGTTTAGGTTAAGGCCTAAACAAGATTAATTAGCCATTAGGAAGGCTAACCACAACCAAAGTAATTAACTTTAACAACTAATTGACATAAAAGCATGAAACAAAAATAAAACCCACATTAAAGAACAAACTAACATAAACTAGATAATTAAACTAAAAGTATGAAAACAAGTAATAAATCTCACTAAAATTAACATCTAGACTAATAAAAATTGAATCTTAAAACTAAATTGAACAATCAAAGTATTAAACTAAAAGTAAAGAAGAAGAGAGAAAAGGCAAACTTATGCTTGAATTAAAATTGAAAGCTTGAATCCAAAATCTTGTACAAAACTCTACAATAATTTTCCTCCTAATGAGGTTTTATTTTGGCTAAGCAAAAACCCTAAGAGGTCCCTAAAATCCTAAAAACCGAGCTCCCTAAATTAGAGCCAAAACAGATCCTTTTGATAACCTCGTAAAAATCGAGAAAAGTCGAAATTGGGAAGTTGCACGGTCTTGCAGGTTTATGAAAGTTTTTGGTCAATTCGCACAGTTGTGTAAGTTCCGCACTGGTACCCGTGCGACTCATGTACAGCTGTGCGAAAGTTGCACTGCTGCTCGTACACACCATTATCTTCCTCGTTTTGCTTCCTTTTGGCTAAACTTTTTGCTATTATCTCGATTTGATTTATTACCTACAAAAGTAAGAAAAATAAATAAAAATTCTAAAATTATATTATTTTACAAGTCAAAAACTAAATAAATAAGAGTATAAATGATGTAATATTTGGATCGAACATATATCTTCTCCTTCCAAATTAGATAAAGCACTAAATTGTGAACCAATATCTCTTCCTTGATTAGGGGGATTATGAGATACACTTTTGTTAACCAACTCCCTATTTTCCGCAACTAAAGATTCCGTTGGTCCCCAAGTGATTCTAGAACCAATTCGCACGGTAGTAGGAGCCTCTTGGTTTGAACCGGATCTTTGAGTCAATCGAGTACTATGATGGTTTGGCTGTTTCGTGTTCTTCCTTCTTGCTGGTTTACGCACTAGCATCCAACTATCGTAAGTATCGTGGTTCATCTCGCCATTAGAATCCTGTTGATTTCTGTGTATTGGATTATTTGTGTTATGATTTGTGATATTAATATCATTCCGAGGTTTCAAAGGACAAGCATCTTCTTTATGCCCATGCTTTCCACAATGAAAACAGATCATTCTAAGACGTCCGTATTGAATACGCCAAACTCGCCACTTAATTGGAACTTGGAGATAAGTGGTTTTGACATATCTACTTGAACACTCAATCGTGTATATTGACCCCTTTCTACATTCGTCTGTAGTATCATCAACTCTTAGGACTTTCCCGATTTTTTTCCAATCTTTTCAAGCAATAAACTCTCATTAAAATATTCAAGACTCGAGTTTCGAATTCTTACCCAAGCCCAAAGATGGGTGATATGATCTTCTTTCGGTACGAAATTAGGAACCCACTCTCAAATAACTAAATAGTTATCTCCTATCATCCAAGGTCCATTCATCGAACGTGTTAAGACTTCATTTGTGTAATAAGTTCGATGGTTCATTTGATTCCTAGCACGAGTAATCCCTTTACTCCTCTTTAATATGTCTTACTAGTTAAGACTCGTAGTGTTGCCACGCATTAAATTTTATTAAAAATTATATAATTGTATGTATTATATATTAATATATTTAAATATAAGTCCAAAATTAACATACAATTATATAATTTTAAAAAATTTAATTCGCAACAAGGCACGGATCTTAACGAGTATAAATAAATATAAACAAATAAAGAGCAAAAAATAAATTATTAAATAAGAAAAACACAAATAAATATAAATAAATATAAAATATAAGAAAACGTAAAAATAAATAAATTCGATTTTTCTTTAAATAAAAAATACCCGGCTCTTACAAAACGATTGATGGGTTTCCTCTTAAGCACTACTTGTTCAAAATCGATTGTTCAAAATCCAGAACTACGGAGAGAGAGAGAGAGAGAGAGGATGGGGTTGGTATGGCTTGAGGCAGCTCTTCCATTGGGAATCATCGCTGGCATGCTTTGCATCATGGGCAATGCTCAGTACCACATCCACAAGGCCTATCATGGCCGGGTTTGTGCTCCCTCGCCCTCCTTTTGTCCTTGATCTGCTTAATCGATTCGACTCTGCGAATTCATCTTCGAGCTACGTTCAGTTCAATTCAATCTTGTTTTGGATTGGCGAAACGAATTTGAATTCAATTTTATGATTTGCAGCCGAAGCACATCGGCAACGACATGTGGGATGTGGCCATGGAGAGAAGGGACAAGAAGCTCATGGACCTCTCCGCTGCTCAACCCAAGACTCAGTGATTTACTCTCTGGTGATCGTCTTTCTCTCTCTTTCTCATCTCCCCACCCGGTTCTGTTTCTTTGTGCAAATTTGTTCGTTTCGGTCGCTAGGGTTTTCCCATTCCTCAACAATAGCAATTATCGAAGTGACTTTCAATGATGATTTGGGTCCGCAGAATCCTTTCTTAGTTATCCATGCCTTCTTGGAAATTTTGGTAATAATTGGGAAATGATGTTTGTGTTTATAAAATCGAACGTTATTTTACTTGGAATGAGTGCATAGAATGATTTAGCCTAGCCCTTCAAATGGGGAAAATGTATATGTAAGCTATCTAATGACAATATCATGGAAATGAATGGTTGCAGTAATGAGAGATGGTAGAGGCTGGAGAAACTAGAATTAGTTTGATTAATATCGATATAATGAGCATCTTGATGTTTGGATGAGAGGGATAAATGGGTGATTTGGGGGTGAACTAGGTTATTAGATATACGCATTGGTAGACTTTTCTTTTTAAGATTGGTTCTAGGTCAAGCCTATTTATGACTGTTATTTTCTTTCTCTGTTTTCTCGTTTGGGCTCATGAACTTACCTAACCTAGCATTTTTCTGCTAAGCGTGGGTCGTTTATATCTCAAGCGAGCTGAAGTTTTACGGCAAGCTACTGTTAAGCTAATACTGTAACTCCTTTGAGACTTCTTGAAGATGTTTGTGGTTTAGTCTTTTTTCTGTGATGCTCTTGGTATCAGTCCATTGGATTTTGTTTGATACTGTTGATTTGCTTTGCTATGTTGTCCTGCATTCCATATTTCTGTGACTAGAAGGATCTGTTTAACTAGTTATTCATCTATTCATTCCATGCTAAAAAACCATGTCTTACTAGGAAGTTCAAACATCTAGCTGCTGCATCTGCTCTATAGATGTATAAACACTGCAATCGAGGTTTTTACATTGGCCAATCTGCTAGCCAGTTAGTAAATTCTTGAATTCCTTGCCAAGAATGGTTTGTCAAAGGTCTGTCTTGTTTTAAAATAAATTCACTTACGCTACCACAATGGCATGAGGAATTCAGTTTTTCTTTTCCTCCCTGAAGCACAATGCAGGGCTTGGGCCTTCTTCTTAATGGGTGAAAGGTTTGCCTATTAATGTTCCAAATGTCAATGTTGTCAGAAGAAAATGATTGACCTAAATCGTTCTTCCTCATTTGCAAAAGCACCATTGGCATATTCATAAGTACCATTCTGCAGGTACTAGAGTACTAACTAGGTAGTATTAAGTTGTATGAAATATTGTATAATCTCAGTTATAGAAACCAGTAACCACTCTTTAGGAGCCTTCTTATGGGCTTGGGATTTATCACCATTCCTTTCCTATGCCACTGTAGAGTTTCCCTGACAGTATTCCTTTTTTTTGGGCCCCCTTAAGCAAGATCTCATTGATGATTTTAGTGGTGTTGGCTAAGCACACCATTGTTTGTGCGAATTACATAGTTTGAGATATTGCTGATGAATGGATCTCAAATTTGGCAAATGGACAATGAGGCGTTTGAAATAGAGTGCAGACTGAAAAGTAATCCTACTCAGCAATATGACAAGTGTCTGCTTTTCTTTCTTTTTCTTAGTTAAACTATTTTCCTTTTATTTATGATGTTTACCTTGTAAGATAGGAAGGCAAGCTTAAATCTTGGCCATTCCACTAGAACTTTTCAGGATGAATCATGAGATGCTATACAATGTATTCCTTTAGGACGACCATACACCAATGGATTTTCTTTTCCATTGTTAAGCCTTGGCATCCACCATTAGAATGGAGCTTAATTAACTTGGTGGTCTTTGTCAGCCAACCCATAGGATACATCTGGCTTCTTTTTCCCTAGCAATGTAGTGTTTAAATTCATTTCTGACAATTTCCTAGGGCAGCCTGTTGTTTTCTGTGCTCTTGCCAAAGTGTTGGAACAGGAGTAAGTTACATGGAAGATAACAGTTTTATTTTTTGACTTTGGGAAGAATCCCTTTGTTTTTTGCTTACTTCTTTTCTGTTTGCATTTTCCCCAAGATGATGAACCCAATTAAATTAAATGGCATTGGATACGAGGTACTACCTCACCATCTCTTCCATAGATTGGTACTAGGTATAGAGGAAGTCTCAGGGTGTCTTAATGTTTGAGTGTATCTACGGGGTTTTCGTTGGCTTAAGCATTTTAAGTATTAGTATGTTTTTGAAGTTGTATTGAGCGTGTTTCCCTGCTGATGTCATAAGTAGTTTATGGAATGCATCTTAAGTTAAAATGAATCTCAGTAACCAAAAGGTATAACAACCATCCTACTGTAAATTATTGGTAGCGTGGGCAAAGGTTTAGGAAGCCTGTGGTGATATTGCAGAGAACGGTGTTGTAAATTGACAGGGGTAATATGTTACTCGGAAAATCATGTAATCCGTCCCGCCTATTGTGGTATGTCATAGTTGACCTTCTCAGTCCCAATAGTAATCTTTTAGCACTTTTTTCTCAGTTGTTGTATTGAATAGGACAATAAATAACAGAAACACACCTCAGATATTGACAAATACTTTTGATCCCTATAACAACTTCTCAAGATTTGAAATCAAAGCTTATGAAATTTGACTAGAAAAGTCAACACTTGATTCATGACGGACAAAAGGGTATATATTTTGAAGAAACCGTCTTTTTTTGTTGGGGGGGTGATGTTTAGTATACATTTTACATCCTTTGTGGAATTTTCCAATCTCTCTGCTGTGAAAAAGGAAAGGAACCTCTATACCACTAAACATACTTACATTAATTCTAATCTTATCTAATTCTTTTTGTTCGTGTAATATGCTCTAATGCAGTTTTCTGTAGCTGACAAGCTCATTGGGCTACTGATGACCTTCTAAATACTTTTCAATGCATCTGAACACTGGAATTTGTGTCAGTATTAAGATGCTTTGTGTGTGAACTGCAGTTGTAACCTTGCTTCCATGTAAGAGTAGCTTCATTCAAGAGACAAACTTCCAAGACGGAAGTAGAATCCCTTTTAATGATCTCCTGTAGATTTGTAGCATTCTGCTGGCCAGCCACAGCGATGCAGTGGATACAAATCTTTTTCCTTATCAGATTAGGAACTATGGTCTGTCAGAACATTCTTGGAAAATGTTCTATTTTGATATTCTTTATTCTGCTTATAAAAATACAATGTACCCTGCAATAGTTATGTCACTTCAATTTTGGTTGCTTTTGTGTTTGTTTTGTATTGAATGTTTTGATTGTTTTATGACATCTGATCCTCTTTGTTTATCTTCCTAGGCCCAAAATTTCTCTGCTTTGTCTGCATTCTTTCCGAAAGAAAGTTCAGCCTATACAACATGAGTGTCTGCTCATTATGACAAGGAAGAGTTGGCCTTGCTTGGGCAGCTAACTCCAATGTTTCTTATGTAGAGATGTTTCTTACCAAATAAATGTTTTCAGCACTGGGTATCGCTCAAATGCCTATACTCATGCGGTTGAATATTGGAGACTTTGCTTGTTTCTGGAAAACTTTGTCATGGATTGGCATTTGTTAATCTTTCTTTTTCTTTGCATGTTTGGCTGACCAAATTGTTAAGATTTCAGCACTAGATTTCCCCTTTTTGGGTCTACTGTCGGTTTTCGAGCAACCAACAGACTTGTTCGTTGTGCTTTTGCATATTTCGATTTATCTCTTGCTAGTTGCTATGTACAAGTTAGCTTCCTAGGTCTTGACAAGGCTTTTAACAAATAGAATCTGTAATCTAGTGACGCGGAGCAAAGTATAATGACAAGAGTCCAAGCAGATGTGATGCTTTTAGATCAGGAATGAACTTTTAGTTTAAGTGAGTTTAGCATGGCAGGATGAGTAGAATACTTGGATTTTTGGTTCTATTCTCATCCAAATTCTGGCTTAGAGATCTGCCGGGTGTTGTTTTTTATTTCTATTTTTGGTTATATTAGTATTGTTGTTGTTGTTGTTTATATATTTTAATACGAATCGGTTACTCCTTTGTATATTTGCACGATGCATTCCTTGATGCACATGAAGTAATAAAACGTGTGATCAAAGTTTTAAGCATTGGAGCCTATGAGCTTCTCATGGAACCCTATATTTGTTGCTACCTTCTTTCTATCTCTCTCTCTCTTTTTCCCCCTTTTTTGGGGTTTTCTTTTGGTTTTTTAGAGGGGGTGGGGGTGGGGGTGGAAATGGATGTATTCCAGTACAAACATCTGATGATGATGATGGGGACAAATATACTCTTTTTGCCCCAAATTGTGGCAGTGAATTGTGAGGTTTTTTTTTTTTTTTTATAAAAATAAAAGCACAATGGAAAATAAAATACTTGTTGGGTTTTTTCAATAAGCTTTTGTTTGTGAGTGAGGAATAAGAGTGAGAATAGCGAATAAGAGTACAAGTTAAATATATGTTGGTGAGCTTTTATAAGGTATTAAAAATTAAATAAACAATGGAAAATAAATAAAAGTAAATAAAACAATTGATGCGTGTAATCTCTACAAATTGTTTTTAGTTTAATTGAAAACTAATGAAAATGATATCCTCTTCTCCACAGTCACGTTCGTATTATGATAAATTTTAAAGAGTGAGCCAATATAATAAAATCACTCGTGGTATTGCTTAGCTTATATTTTTTTATTATTTAACAAAATAAATGAGGCAAACAAATATAAGGTATAACTAGATATTTTTCAAGTTTCCGTTGATGGAAAATTATTTTCCAATAAATCATATGATACTTTCCATTTCAAAAGCGAGTAAGTTAATTTTCTGGATATGGGTGAATTTAATTCTTTGAATCGAAGCTTGACCAGTTTATAATAAACATTAAGAAAAGCTCAGTTCTATTATTTAATGTCAAAATTCTTTCATTTATTGATATTTATCACCATATATATAACCACTAAAACAATTTAATTAACTAAAATTTTCGAATACAAGGTGCATTTGACGGTGTGAATTGAAAGTTTACCATTTGATAGGGAACATTAAAAGAAGTTAAACTCTTAAATTTGATATTAAAATTATTTCGTCGATATTTATTATCACATATATAACCACTAAAACAATGCAAAATATGAGTTAAAAGTTATTTTTTTGGTACAAAACAACAAAAAATATGAGTTGAAAATCATTTTTCTTTGAAAATTATTTTCTACAAAATATCAAAAAATCATTTTCCGATGTATCAAACACACTCTTAATATTGTAAACAAGGGGCTTTCCTTCTCTTAATAATATAAACGACACAGTATATAAAATTTTTTTGTCCTTAATAAAGTAAGAATTAGGAAAAGAAAAGGATTGCTTAACTACTAAGTACTATTTCGTAATTCTTAGCCGAGAAAAACAATATTGATAGATATTATTATCAACAGTAGAGTAATTAAAAAAGTCCAAATAAAGGGGCGGAGCCCCAAATCAGTCAATCGGGCCCCCAACCCCAACCCAACTTTTCTTAAGCGCTAGCCTTTTCTTGGTTGACACGGTCCCATTTTATTTTCATTTATTTAATTTAAGCCAATATTTTTTTCCATTATTAATTAAGTCTATCAAAATTGAAAAATATGACAAATTAAAAAATACTCCGGGTTAGAAATTGGATTTGGTCCGATCCGAATTTTAGTCGCATTAATTAATTAATTAATAATTAAATGGTATATTAGGATTATGGACGAATGAAGGTGAAATGAAATTTTGGTCTCCTCCTCCTCCTCCTCCTCTCTCTCTCTCTCTCTCTCTCTCTCTCTCTCTGAAAGAGAGTCGAAGCAAAGAACAATCTCTCTCTCTCTCCCCCTCTCTCTCCTCCTTCTTCTGTAATAATTCCGTGGTTTCTCTCATCCCATCCATTTTCAAGAGCTCTACTCGCTGTTCCTTTCTCCTCCACCCAATCCATTTCTCTCTCTCTCTCTCTCTCTCTCTAAACCCTAAAATATTCCTCATTATCGTCGATATGTTGTGTTATTTTTCCAAGAGGGTTTGAATTTATGACTTTTTGATTGGAAATTTGCGCCAGTTTTGACTCGCGCGGTGTGCGTTTGATTTTTTTTTTTTGACGGCGATCGCTTCTTCTGTAGTTGTTCCCCGACGCCATCGCCGGCGAACAATCTTCTCCACGGAGTTTCCCTATCGAAGGTATTCTTATGTTTTCATTACCCATTTCGCCGGTTTATGTTATACGTGATTTTTTTTTTTTTTTTGGTGTTTTGCTGGATTCGGATTTGGGGTATGATGTTTCCTGGGTGGAGATGATTGATTGTTTTTGTTGTTGTGGGGTTAGGGTTAGGGTTAGGGTTAGGGGAGCATCGGCACAGATGGAAGGGCCTGGTGGCAATTCCGATGCGCACAGAGACAGAGGCTCTTCCGGAAATTCGAGCTCTTCAAGAAGATATAGAATGCAACTCTCAGCGTCGAATTTCATACGGTCCCCCATTTCGGCTCTGTTAGAGTATTCGGGCCTCTTACGTCCCGGCTCCAGCTCCAGCTCCAGCAACCATGAATCGGAGTCGCTGATCAACCGGGCATCGCCCCATATGCACGATTCTTCTCCTTCCACCAATGGTGGTGAGGTCTCCATTAGGATTATTGGTGCCACTGAGTCAGACCATGATAGAGCAGATTCTGGATTGCCCCCTACATCAACTACGGGGTTCAACCTTGCCCTGCTGAAGTGCCCATACAGCCGGTCCCTGTGGCTGTATCTTCCATCACTACACTGGATGGACAAGAGGACTCCAGGAGTGACCGTGGTGCTGGGGATGGGCTTTCTCAGTTCTCGGGTTCGAGTGCTGATGCTGAGGCTGCTGATGGGAGTGGTACGAATAATAGGGACTCTACTTATCAAAGGTATGACATTCAACAGGCTGCCAGGTGGATCGAGCAGATTCTCCCTTTCTCTTTGCTCCTGCTGGTTGTTTTCATACGCCAGCATCTGCAAGGTAATCTTTTTGTTTCCTTATCTAACTTGTTGGCCATTAGTTTTGCGAAGTGTTTATTGATAGATACATGTTGGCTGTTGCCTTCCCATTGTTATTGATAACAAGCTCTTTATTGGAAGGCAGCTTGTGTGTTGTAACTTGTTAAGTACAAAATGGCTAGTTGTGAATTGAAGTTTTATTCATATTGTTTGGCTTCTCAGTAGTTGTCAAGGCTTTAACCTGCCATTGTGCAAGTTACAGTGATACTAATAGCCATCCCTTCCCCACTTTGGTGACATGAGAACTCTTCTTGTTGACATGCATACTACGCCTTTGGTGCTGTCTTTTTAAACTGCAGTTCTCTCCATTAAAGCTGCATTATTTTTTTGGGTGCTCGTCTTGTTTTAGCAACAAAGTTTCAAATCATGCAATCTTTTCTTTCCTAGTATGGGGTTATTTACAGTATTGGGGATCTTTATTCTGGATGTCGACATCTTCATGACTGCAGTGTGTGTTGACTTCCAGCTTCATTTTTCTTGGTTATTTTTACTTGTCTATTTCTGCTGCCTCCAACTTGTCCACTAGTGCTTCAAGCTTACCATGAGGTTTAATAGATTTTTCACCCTTGGCACCACTTTGAATTTTGATATGCGCTATATAACATTTTGTTTATTCGATAAATTCGCAGGCTTCTTTGTCACAATCTGGATTGCTGTTGTAATGTTCAAGTCAAATGACATCCTGCGTAAACAAACTGCTCTAAAGGTACTTTGAAGGGTAAACTTTGTATGAAATAAATTTTAGCTGTCAACTCTATTGCTTCATTTTTATTGCTACATGATATTCTTGTGAACGGTTTTTCCCTATCATGCAGGGAGAGAGGAAGATTCCTGTTCTAATTGGCATTTGCATTTTGTTCACATTTCATGTGGCTGGTGTTTACTGGTGGTACCGAAATGATGATGTCCTCTATCCTCTGATCATGCTTCCTCCAAAAGCTATACCTCCATTTTGGCATGCTGTTTTTATCATCATGGTCAATGGTGAGTAATAAGTCTTTCTCTGTTTTTGTACCTTTTATGCTTGTGCCAAATGAAACTAGTGTCATCAATGCTTTCTTTTGACCAACAAGATGTGGTGATGGAGTTGCCTAATGTGTTTTGTAGTTTGTGGCTTTTAAAACTGAGGAACTATGTCATTGACACTCGTCATCTTAATATACATGAATCTGACAAGTATTGGACTTGAAAACTCTTATTATGTTATAGGATGCTTCTAGACACTTGTCAAAAAGAAAATTAATCTTGTATTTAGCTTTTAATTTATTTTTTTGTTGTGTAGGCAACACACACTACTAGCTATATTCGGTGGTTGACATCCAAAGGCCAACCTCTTTGTGATTATGTATAGCATGGTTTCACACCAAATAAAATGATGTATAGAATGGTTAAATACAACACTATACACCCACCCCAGTGGCCCATTCCCACTGAGATGTATGTCTCTACATGTAAATATATGTACATACAACTCCCCACCCCAGTCCGACTGATAGATGGATGTCTCTACGTGTATATATATGTATGTACAACTATCTACATACGCTCACACACGTATTAATGTGTATGTGTGCATTACTAACATGTGTACGTACATGTAGATTTATCATGTCATTCCCTAATTTTTAAAAAGATCATGAATTGACTTAGTTGTTATCTTTGTGTACTCACATCGTGTCTGTCTCCGTGCTTCTTAGATTATGGGTCCATTATGTATGTGTAATGAGCAGTTGATAGATATTTGCATCCTTTATTACCTGAACACCAAAGTTATGAACCTACAGAGATTGGGATGCAGTGGTAGGAGATTGGTCAAAGAACGAGGTTTTAGAAAGAAGACTACTGTAGTTGTAAGGATTAAAGACAGATGTTAGGTTGTTGAGAAAGAAAGGAACAAGAGGCTTCTCAATGTAAGGTGTGCCCCCATGGGCTCTAGCTTTTGTGTGTACTGTAAAATAATTTTTGTTTTGAGCCAACAGTAGATTTTTTTATCAAATTCTTGGCACCAATTTATATTGATTTTCTGCCCAATCTTTCTGTCATTATTGTTCAAGCCTGAAGTATCAGATTTGAAAATTTAATTAGGAAACTTTTTGATGTTAAAATATTTTCTGTTTACACTACATTAGCAGAAAAAGACATTTCTTTCACATCTTAATTTATTCAGTCATGGAGCCATAACAGTTCGTGTTGTACTAGGATTAGAGTTTTTGGTCCTATATTGGGTGTCTTGTTACCCTTTCTGATTGTTCTACATCAGTTAGCATTTTGCCTTACCTTTTTCACTATAATTGTCATCATTCAACACCTTAGGATCTCTTCTAGTTGTTTTACTATTGCGCTTTGGGGCCGGGGGGTGAATTAGAAGAGGGAAAAATGATGTAGTTGTTTTCATCTTTGTTCTGGTACCCACCTCTACACGATCCTTGTGTCATGTAGTTGTAAATGTTTTTCTTTCACTATTTCTGTATAACAAAATTTCTCTTTTATGAACTTTCATGATTTTGGTACAAGTAATATGGATCCACAACATGGTCATTATCTCATGCAATATGGTCGTTATTTGGTTTTTTATCCCCTATCAGATATTTTGGTCCGCCAAGCAGCAATGGTTGTGAAGTGCTTTCTACTCATGTATTACAAAAACAGCAGAGGAAGAAATTATCGTCGCCAGGTAGAGAATATTTTTCTGCAGATTTGTGCATTTTAATAGTCAACTCAGCTTCATGTTTTAACAGTGTGCATTTTTTCATCTTGCGTATAACTGTTGATTAATGGACTTTTTGCAGGGCCAGATGCTAACTCTAGTCGAGTATCTATTGCTATTATATCGTGCCTTGTTGCCAACTCCTGTTTGGTACAGGTTCTTCCTCAACAAGGAATATGGCAGCCTGTTTTCCTCACTAATGACTGGATTATATTTGACTTTTAAGCTTACCTCTGTTGTTGAGAAGGTATCTTTTCTGAACGTGTATTCTGTATGCTCAAAAGCTTCTTAATTGTTACTGTACCTCTTTCTCCTTTTTGTTGTCTTTTGATCTTTGCTTGGTGGGCCATGATGTACAGGTCCAATCATTCTTTGCTGCAGTTAAGGCATTATCACGCAAAGAGATCCATTATGGGGCATATGCAACTTCAGAGCAGGTACTGCAAGTGTTTCTCCCTAAACATCCTCCCTACCGCCCACACCCCCAAAAAAAAATTCTATTAAAAAATGGATGTCAAGTTATCTATCATCCTGTGGGTGAAAAATACGAGAGTTCAGGTGTTGAGAACATAATCAACTTTATGGTTTCCTTCTTACAATCTAATGCGAGGCTTAGGCATGATGTCTACCCTTACAATTGTTGGATTTTTAACCAAACCCCCTTCCCCGGTCCACGCAACACCCGACCTTTTTGGTGGGTGGATTTCTTTCTCAATTAAAAATTGTGTTTTCAGATTGCCAAGTCTGGGTACTTATACATGGGCTTTTATTGATGTTATCGTGTGGATTGCCTTGGAGATCTATATTTGTGTGTACGTATTTAACATTGATGTGTTAGCAGATTCCTGAGTTGGGCGTAAAATGGTATTATAACTATCATTGTGGGCACATGTGTATTTAGGCTGAATGACGAGCCTTTTGCTTTTCTGTGGATGAAGCTTTACTGGTTGAAAAAAATAAATGTATTGTGGGTTTATGTTTGCTATTCACCTGGTTGCGGCCATTGTACTCAAAACTGCTTCTTAACCTTGCAGAGCCTGTAAGTCGCTATAAACATTATCTTACTCAGACCACCAAAAACATCTAATTTGCAGCAATATTACCGACAAAATCTCATGAAGGTTCTGTTTCCACTAGTTGTTTCCGGAAAAAGTTTCATTTGATATTTTCCTACCCAAGATTCCCCTTAATAATGAGTTCCTGTCAAAAATTCAATGGATGACTGAAGGAAATTTTGTGTTTTGAAAACCTGTCTGAAATTCACCGCTGGAAAATTCCTAACGGAAAGACTTATCTGGGGCCTTACCTAATGGAAAAGGCTTTAGCCTTTACCAACAACAGATTGTCATGTTCGTCGGAATTACTAGAGGGTATCTCTATTTCATGTACTGTATGTTTTCTGGCAGAATCATGGATGTTGGAAACTGTATTTAGAATTCCATCTGTACCCCATGTTATTCCTGTGTTAGATTCATGCTAAATATGCTTTCATTCGATACCTTGTCTTTTAAATATGTTATAATCATGCTAAATTCTAAATATCCCGTAGTTTGAACATCCTAATTGTATACATTATTTCACAAATAGCCAATATGATGGACGTCACCATCAAACATATTATAGAAGTAACTCCATTATTTCATTATGTATGTGAGACCTGGCATCCTTGATACTCAAAATACATAAATGATAGTATTACGGAGTAATACTCTAAAATCATACTAGGGCTAGGTGGTAATTATGAAAGCAGCATGTAAATGTTCGGTGGTAATTTTGTAAATATTAAATCATTTGCTCAACTTCTTGTTCATCTTTATCTATGTTTAGTTTTGTTGTTTTTTCCCCCAGTCAGTTTCTTGTGTGTTTCCTCCTCCCATAGTGCACCCTTTCTGCCGCCACTGTGGTTGATCCAGATTTTATTTCTGCAATCTTTGTGTCGAAGTACTTAAACTAGGTACCAGAAGATTCTGGGCCTTTGAATCTGCCACCCCACCCCTTTAGCCATATTAATGGATCGGCCATCCCTTCATTGTTTTGCGTGTATCCACAACTCTACTCTTATATGAGCAGGAGCTTGCACCTTATCTTGGTTACTGGGTCAACTAAACTTTGACTAATAATAGTATCTCATTAAAATCTGATGTGAACTGCTCTTATTATAAGTGATACTGATACCAAAGCTAGACGCTGCTGGAAGTTAAAAAAAAAGAATAAAAGATAAAATCTAGATTTAGTAACACATCCTTTGATTTGTTGCGCACCCTACTCTCTTGGCGGATGTGCAGAGGGTGTGTCCACAGGCGTAATTTTTGCTTGGCTGTTTTCAAAATTATATACAATGGCCCCCAAAAACATGATTTAGTGTTATTATATAACAATGTATTGTGGGAAAATACTTAATATTGTCAATCAACATAGAAATGTTGCAGAAATAAGAAAAGGTATCAAATAGAAGAATCAGTAAGTGTCTGTCATTTTCAGAAATTTCAGCTGTAAAACGTTGTCGTTTTGGTGGTGAACTCAGCTCTAGGTGTCTGTATTTTAAATGCCTATGAGTCCAAGTAACAAGTTCTCCCATGTTTTTTGTATGTCTAAACCTATGTCCAAAAAGTTATTTATGGTGAAGCAAAGAGGCCGTGTAATAGAGGAAACCCACCCCCTCCCCCCAAAAAAAAAAAAAAAAAGAGGGGCAAAAAAGAACAAGGGAAAATTGGATCAGGGACAACAATGAGTGGAGGTTTTCTGGGTGTATGTGTTAAGCTTGTTTGCTGTATTGTGGTCTCTAAATTGAGGTCTATGGTAATTGACAGGTTTCTGCGGCAGGAGATATGTGTGCTATTTGCCAGGAAAAGATGCACACTCCAATTCTGCTTCGCTGTAAACACATATTTTGTGAAGATTGTGTATCAGAGTGGTAAGTTCTTAATGTTAAGTTCTTCTATTATCTTTGTTGGCTTGCTGTTGGTGAATGACTTACCTATGTTTTCTTGTTGTAGGCTCCAATTAATTGCAATTTTCAATAGGTTCTAGTTGATATAAGTCATTAAGTTAGTTGTGATTTTAGGTTTTGGTGGCAGCATTTAATAAGGTACCATGATTTTGTAGTTTTCTTGCCAGTCACCACCACCACCTCCTCCTTCTAATGTGGATTCTGCCTAAACAAGGTTTGGGTAGATCTGGATGTAGGCAGCGCCTTACCTTGAGCCTGATTTAATAAAATTGTGTGGTTGGGCCACCTGGTGTAGACCTGAAATCCGGAATGGAATCACCTGAACCTGAATCCTTAAAAATAGTTATGATTAAATTTAGGCATGATTTAGCTTGACCAGAATTATGGAAAATTTAAACCAAGTAGTCAGGATCTAATTAACTATGATATGTGTCAGATACTCTCTCAGCTGTTTTTTTGTTTCTTTTTTTTTTGGGGGGGAACTCAACATTGTAACATGTGAACGTGAAAAAGGAACTTTGTTTCTGACATGTCCCTTAATTTGTTTTTGGTTTTATATTAATTTGTCCATGATCATGTAAATCTCTGTATGTTACGTATGTTTTGTTGGAAGTAAATTGGGGCATAGTAAAAGGTGTTTTCTTAATCTGCTAGCTTAAGTCAAAAGATAAAGTTCATAAAGTTGCTTATCATTGTAGATGTACTGTGCTTTTACAGGTTCGAAAGGGAGAGGACGTGTCCCCTGTGTAGGGCTATGGTGAAACCTGCTGATCTAAAATCATTTGGCGATGGTTCAACGAGCCTCTTTTTTCAGTTGTTCTGAGGAGGAGAGTATTTCTGCCCCCTTAATTGGGTCCTCGATCTTTCTGAATGCCAATTATGAAGAAGCTTCCCTAGTGATGCTTCACAGAATTAAAATGTGGTAAAGCTCATTTTGACTGCTGATTATTGAAGAGAAATCGAAAGCAATGGAAACAATTAACTCGACAGAATCTGTTAATATGTTGTATTTGAGAATGTCTGTCTGTCTGTCTACGTGTATCTAAGTTAGCTCCTAAATCTATAGAGAATCTAAATGTCTACATTCAAACAGATGTATACAACTGGGCAATTTCCAGTAATGGGATTTTTCTCAAGGGTATATTCTCATCTTCCTTGGACCACTTTTTTCTCAGTTCTTTAATTATTCGCACTTCTCAGATCTAATTTAGTGCAAATAAAGTAACATTAAGATTTAAATGCTTTAGTTGCAAACATTGGAAAACCTAAATGGCATATATTTTAAGAAAATCATTATACATTTTCTAGTTGGATGAAAATAAAATCAGTTAGGGACAAATATTAGTATACAAATACAAGGGAGCAACAATTGAACATGGGGCATAATCACTTGGGGAAACTAATAATAAGAGCTCCCTGTATCTCAAAATATTTGCATCACAAACATTTTAATGCCTCAATGCATAGACTACAAAAGTTTTGTATTTTTTAACTTTTAGGGTAGCCTAGTGGTAGGTTGACTAGTTTTCACAACGAAGGTCAAAGTTTTATTCTTTATAGGTTGTGTTTGTGTGATATAATTTAACCATAAAAAAGTTTTGCATTTTGTGGGGTGGGGAGGGGGGATCTCATAACAGTTTTCCATTCTATATAATCATTATATGACTCTTGGCAAAAGCTTGTCAGAATTGGCAAGCCTGGATTTTTGGTTTTTCAACTTTTTGCTTTGTTTTTTCTCCCTAATGTCTTTTGGAGGTTGTGGTTAAAACTTCGTAGCTCAAGCTTGTCATATGTTTGAACTTCCTTCATCTCTGTTCACTCGATTTTTTAGCAACGGTAATAAAAGGAATGCAGTCAAATGTCGCACCATTTGGGGACGTAAACCAAAAATGAATTATGCCACACTTAGCCATTAACAAACTTTGCTTACAAGAAAAAAGAATTCCGGCAACTTCTATTGTCTCCTAAATATGCAAACATTTTAAAAGAAAATGTTACATACATTATTAAACAAAAGTAGGAGATTGTAAGTTCATCACAATCCCTACCAAAAGAATTTAAAGAAGAAAAAGAAGAAATTATAAAAAGGGTGTATTATCTACTGCTACAAGGCTTCCACAGGAACAGAATATAATAGGGAAGCTCAACTCAAGTGCCTGAGCCTGAGGGTCTTTTTAGATCGTCATCCCCAGAATTTGATGGTTTAGTACTCAGAGAAGCTTCTTTCTTTTCATCTGCCTCTCTTTGCAATGTAGTAGGAACCTCCGAGGTTTCAATCCTCTCGGATGTGTAGCCAAGTGGGGAAGGCTTGGGGGCGAGCTTGAGGGTGATGATGAACATGCCATATTGTTAGTTTCATCCACTGGTGTTTCACTTTTATGTTCTTTCATCTGCAAGGGGAAGTAGAAGGAGGAAACATCGCGAAAAACATTGGAGACATAGGAGAGGTCGGGGTATCAGGCAGCAATTTTGCTTCTTCGATAGAGAAGGAATAATCTTCTGCAACTTCTTCACCACTCTCATCCAAATACACAATGTCTTGCATTGTTAATCGGTGATATTCTACAATTTCTCTCAGGAATCGATTTTCACGCGCATGTACTGCATTTTCATGTGCCAAACGAGCCTTCTCTGCTAGGAGACTTTCCAATTGCAGCCGTATCTGACAATACAGAAGAGTAGAAACAAAACTTCAGAGTGACATCTATATTCCCCAGAAAATGTCAGGCAGACTTATTGAACTCTATGTTCTAGTAACCGGTAGATAAAAGCACAATTTTAGCAGATTTAAGCAAATGAAAAGCAATGTTAAAATACACAGTAACCTACTCCTAGACCTTCAACAATCAACTCAAGAGTTTTTACAGGAAGGTTTCTTGACGAGGTTTTACAACCTTTCTGACCAAGAGGTCTCTAGTCTGAACTCAACTCCCTCACTACTGAATACCAGTATTAGAAGAGCCTTCCGAGTTTCAAACCCAAAGGGCAATCATGTCAGGGTACATGTTAATAGTTTCATAATAAACCAGTTACAAGGTCTCTAAAGTCTAAACATAATCATAAACTTCTGATCGAGTAAGTTTCTTAGCAAGCATATTCTAGGAGGTCATGCTAAAATATCCTGGAATGTAAATGGGAAATATGGATTACCAGATCATCATCAGCAGGGTTATCGCCTTTATCCCGAGACTCTCGGAGTCGCTTATTCTCTTCCTCTAGCTGTGCACATCGTTGCTTTGCAAAGGCCAGCTCAGCTTTTACAGTCTTGAGCTCTCGGAGAAGGACTTTTGCTTTGGCAGCAGTCGCCATAGCAACCTGTGGTGGACAAAGTGAATTAAGCCACACAGTGATTGTGAAACTATAACAGAATTAATTGAGACAACCTATAATAAAGATGATGATGGTCATTTTGAGTTAGAGAGACTATCATAAATGAATTCTTAATTTCTTTTGGTTTCAAAAACTTGAAAATTTTTAACGTCAAAACCAATTAAATTATTAGTGGTAATTGAGATAGAGTGTTCTGCTATAGATTTACTTAGCCTTATGAGATCAATTTAATTTCTAGCTATCTATTTGAGTTGTCAATGCAACCAATGATGCGCGATTATTGCTGCCTTACATCGCGAGATGCCTTGAGTTGTGTTCCTTGATTATTATTAATGAGTACAGGCTGAACCACAGGTCGCTGCCATGAACTATTTTGCACAACAGTTGCCTGATCAGCAGCATCACAGCTTCCTCCTCTCCTCCTAATTTGGAAGTTGCGGGTTTCTTGTATAATATCAGCTGTCTTGTTGCGAGTTTCTTGAAAAATATCTGCAGTCTTGGTCTCCACAATTGTACGACCCTCCTGCAAGGAGGATAGAAAAGTAGATCACCAAGAGAGCTCCGTCAAAGCTTGGCTAGAGCTTCTTTTGACCAGGTTGCGATTGACTTGAGCGCTTAGTGAGCTGAGCTCAGCTGCAATTGGTTAGCTCTTTGCTCCCCCTTTTCAGTATTTTTGTAATTTTTTTGTGAAAGAGAACCTACGTCTTGTTCCATCGAACATGATCATGCTTAGTTTTTGTGCTCACTTGGAAATCCAAGGTTCAATACTGGTGTTTGGTCAGGATTCATAATGCTTAAAAACAAAAGCTCCCCATAAAATTCTAACAGAGCAGTGCAGGAGTCAAGTCATATGAGCGAAACTGTATAAATTGGGTTGAGGCTCAGGTTTGTTAAAAAGCAAATCGGTCATAGCTAGGCTTGGACTGCATTTGATCTAGCTCGACACGAAATACTCCCCCTCCCCCAATCAGGCGACTGAGAAACGGGCAACCAAGCAACCACAAAAGGGGACGAGCTATAAACAAAGATGCAAAATTTCCACTTGTATTCTCAAAGAGGATAAACAAAATTGGAGTATGCATTTACCTCAAAAGCATTTCCAATTGTATCGCCCAGGTTATTGAGGGAAGAAGTTATGGCATCCAAGCGCTTGCGCAATTTAGCATTATCAATCTTTGAACTACCCTCTGACGATAGACGTGGTGATTGATATAACTGAAAGAATTACATATAGAGGGCGTGAAAACTCCCAAGATCTCATAAAAAACCGATCGAAATGAATGTCATAAATTATATATAGAAGCATGGTATTATCATAGTTTTAGAATTCAAATCAAACTCGGAATGCATCTATAAGGAACAGTATTGATTCAGTTAACCTGACTCCCATGGGTTGTATCATTCACTTGAGGCTTCATCCTATGAGTCGAATCCAATGGTCCATCATCTTCAAGGATTGATTTGGCCTTCTGGGCTAAAATACCCCAAAACCCATACTTTGGGTCGTTTGCTTCCTTTGTCGAAGAGCTCTCAGAAAGAAATGATCCCTACACGGATCAAATCAAACTGAACTGTCAATTACTGATCAAATCCAGTAAGTCTGCTATCTGAAACCAACTGAACTCAAAAGCATTCACATTTGACGCCATAAAATTCTAACTAGTGTCTTGGTCAAGGATGTTATAGGGCTATTAGTTTGGTAAATTAGGCATGCATCATGAAAATTCGATAACGAGAATTGATGTAAGTAGCCAACTCTTGGGTGATAATGCATAATAACTCAAGCTTGGTTCAGGGACTCACCCCACCCCAAAAAAAAAAAAAAATCAGCAACTTCAACCATACACACAAACACAAGACAATTGGGTAAGCAAAAGCATATTTCTCTTAGTTGAAAAAGAATGATTATTAGGCTAAAAAGAATCTTTCCAATGCGACTCATTTCTAAGGAGATTTTGCACAATTTTCTCATAGTTTGTGTCATTAAGAGCGGATGTGTAAGACATGGGGGCACAACGATTATTAGACAAAAATAAAAAGGGAAGGATTAATGAGTAAGGGCAAGTTACTAAAAGAGATTAATCCGTAAATTCAAAATCAATATAATCTGAATGAACCATATTCCCCAGAATTCAACCCAACATATGAATGATTGATCGAGAGAGAGAGAGAGAGAGAGAGAGAGAGAGAGAGAGAGAGAGTACCTTGGAATGGGAAATTGAAGGGAAGGCAGACTCAGCGTCTCGACGAGAGAGAGTATCAGAAAGGGAAGAAGATGTAGAAGCAGAAGAAGAGGAAGGCGTAGACGAGGAATCAGCGGCATATGCGTAGCCATAAGCTGCAGAATCTCGATGAGCAGCGGAAGCTTTCATGGCGCGAGCAGCCAAAGACCCATTTTCGTTCCCGGTTCCGCCCTTATCATCATCATCTTTGCGATGGTATATCTCCTCCTTGAACGTCGCTGACCTTGTTACCCCATGTCTCCTTCTATACGCCATTGTCACTGCTTCTTTTCTCCCCCAAATAAAACCAAAATCAAATCAAACGAATCCAATGAATGCCCTGATTGTAATTCGTCAAAATGAATCAAACCCAAATGGGAGGCAATAATCAATCAATCAAATCAAATGACAATGGAAATGGGCAATGAAATGAAGCCCTAATTGATTATTGTGTCCCAGTTGAGCGGTGGGAAGAGCGGGAGGTTGCAGAGGGAGGGGAGAGAAAGATAACAAACTCTCCGGGATTACGACATTGACAATGGGGATTTACAGAACAAGGAGCCTAAGAATTCTCCGATCTAATGCTCTAAACATTTTGCCAAAGTCAAATTTGCGTCCCTTCTTCCTCCCCCTCCCTTACATTTGCTCCATATAATCCCCTTTATTCTTTTCCTTCAAAATTTCCCATACTCTTATTATTTTTATTCTCATTAAAAAAGTACTATAATAATAATAATAATAATAATAATAATAATAATAATAATAATAATAACTCAATCGGAAATATATATTTTATTTGATAGAAGATTAGAAATATTTTATTTAAGACATGGCAATGTGTGTAATAGCGTGATTTTTAGTAGTTATAAAAATAAATAAATATTTATTTAGGGTAATTTTTATTAAAGGCCTCCATAAATGATTTAATAAGTTAATTACTAAAATGAGTTATTATCTAACCCGACTCCTCTAAAAAAATCATTATTCAAGAAATCTATTTCACAACCTTTACATGAGACAGTCTCATATAAAAATTTCTGATTTTATTTTCTTTTTAAAAAATACAATTAACTTTACCTACAAATAATCTTACGTATAACAAATGAAATAAGTACCTTTTATTTTAGTAAATTGTTTTCTTATTCAAGAGAAATATATATATATTCAACAATAAGAACAAATCTAAAAACTAAAATAAAACCATTCTACGAAAAATTTGGCAATAAACATACAATTTCATATAATGTGTTATACTTGACAAAAAGCATATTACTATGATGCCTTTGATACTCATGGATGTTTTTTTAATTTTTTTTATAAGCAAGCCCTCTTTCTATATATTTGTAGATTAGAAATAAAGTTTTTGAAGGTTACGTGGTAGCATTTATTTATTTTTTTGTGAGATTTCCACACCTTAACTTTGCAATAATCAGTTCATTAATGTCCGATGTTCATCAATCTCCTTCATATTCTTTTCAATTATTAATTAGACACAACTCGAAAACAGATATCGAGATACGGTTATTAAACACAAGATTCAATCAGCTAAACTAAAATGATAAAACTAAAATCCTCCGATTATAGCAATAACGGCTACCGAACCTAATCGTGTGAACTAACTAGACTTAAAAGCAATTAAAGAAGTAAAGTGTGTACATTGAATGGAGTATCATGAAGAATTAATAGAAATGAGAAATTGCCCAAGTATATAATAATTTGATGAGATGATATGATATAATTTTGTGTGAATTTAACAATACATCTTTGTGAATGATAAGCTATAATTAATCTAAGATTATGTTCTTGAGAAAAATAGTTGCTCTCAAATACCAATGCTTTCAAATGGTCCAGTATATGGATGACCTTTGTAATAATTTATATTTTTAATGGACCAACATTAGTTAGAAAAATGTACCCAAAAATTAAAAAAAGAAGGAAACTTCTCTTCCTTGTATTACACACAAAAGAAAAGAAAAATACTTGTTTTGAGGGACTACTTTACTCTTTACAATCCCTCAAAGCTATATATCCTTGTTTTTTATACCAAAGATTGTCTCACTCCTAAATAATCTAGTTGGCTACAACCATTGGTACCACCATCCATGACAATAGTCTAAGTAATCTAGCTGGCAAATAATTTTTTTAAAAAAAAAAAGAAAAAAATGAGTTGGCAAACCTCTTCTAATAACTTCAAAAGCATTTGTCTTTGTATCATGCAATCACGACTATAGTAGGGGGCAGATAGTAAATATAAAATAGATTGAATAACTTAAGTGGGCTATAACATTAAAAATCAACTAAATTTACTCGGTTTATAATATTGCATATGTGAAAGATCACTTGTACGTGAAAGATTAATGAGACAAGCAGTCTCCTTTGGTCCACTTGAAGCTTTACATTTTGGACTGTCTTGTGTATACCTTTAGGATACTTACGATATAATATTCAATTGAACATTCGATTACAATTTAAATACAACTTCAAAATGATGGATTCAAAACTCAAAATTAGTCGGTATAGTTCTGAATATTTGAACACAATTCTAATTTCACATAGTCCTTTTTAATTTATTTTTCCTTGTTCAACCATTAAGAAGAACACATATAATGAATCAATAATTAGTAAACCCTTGACATTATTTGCTTTCTATTCTTATTCACTCAACTCAACTATGGATATTAAGTTTTAGGTTCGATTCAAGATAATTATTAACTAATGATTGTTTTACTTCTTGGTAGCTGTGATTTTTCTTATTAAACTCCATGGAGAACCACATTAGCATCTCCTGGCCTTGCCTTCAAAAGGGTGAAAATTTTGGCATGAGATTGCTCAGTTTACAGTGAAAACATCAAATTCCACCTCCAGAAAACACTTGAGAGAATTAAGTCTGTAAGTTTTAACACACATCATAATACCCGCTTCCTCATTCTAAAAAACCACAGATTTTCTCTCCTGCAAAAACAGACCAGAAGAAGAAGGCCTTAGCATCCAAAGCCTTGTTAAATGAGCCGTTTGTAGGAATAACCGGTGTAATCAACATCATTCACCTCTCTCATCCTCGACTTCAAGTATGGAAGATCAAAGATAAACTGCCCCGGCATTGGCACAGCCGCTGATGATGTAAAACCATCATCTTTGTAACACCCAGTTTCGGGGTTTGAATCAGAAGACACACCCTGAACCTGATTCAGGTCAAAATTACCAACCAAGTTGCCTTGTTTCATGTGATCAGCTTGATCTCTTAAACTCCATTTGCAAAGGAATCTCGAAAACCCGAGAGCTTGAACTGGCTTGGATCCCTTACTAGGATCCTCTCTGCTCTTGTTAATGTCAACAGAAGGGTTGGCACCTGCAGGATTACTCGGGTTACGCATTTGTAACTCTTGTAGCTTGAGTTTGGCTACCCTTTGCGCGATGGGTCCCAAATCCTTTACAAACAACAGTAAGCTTTCTTTGTACCCAATCTCCTCTCGATTGTTTACCTGCAAAGAATTAAGGCCTCTGGGCATTCATTATTTCTATGTATTGGTCTTCTTATCAGTTAGACAATTTCAGGTAATAATGGATTGAAGCTAATTACATGTATAAGAGGCATTTGCCCATGATGAATTGGTGAAACTTTCGAGCATTTCTCATCAAGCAAACACCAGGGTTTATATGTGCTTCGTAGGTCGATGCCCGTCGTAAAAGGTCTTCTCTGTCTTTTACAACCTGCCTTCATCAAGAGAAGAGGTGACTGGTAGAAGGTGACTCAGTACTATTTATCAGATTGTTAATTAGTTACTCGAAAAACAAACCCAGTTAAACCCGGACCTAAACTGAATCAATTAAAAACACGACCCAAATGACCCGTTTGCGATGTCTTCTACAACTACTCAATATTGACTGACCTCTTCTTCCAATATTAGCGCTACCGTTGTTGGAACCCAAATCTCTCTCCAGCTTTCGACAAGAACCAAAGCTGAAGCCCTTCAGTTCAGCATAATTAAGTGATCCCCTACTAGATCTTCTTCTAGTTGCAGCAAACTCGAGTTGAAAATTCTTGGGATCAGTTCTCAGAACGTGGAAAACCTTCTTTGCTAGCTCCTCCAGAGCACGAGCCTGTTCATATTTTTTCTTACCAACTTTTTATTGAATTTTTAAGGAATTTATCAAGAGTTTCTCGAAGGTCAAATTTTACCTGTCTGAAGTAAACTGTAGCTGAGGAATTGAAATGCATGGCATTGCCAAATATCAAAAACACATCATGCTGCATAAAAGTGTCGAAATCATAAGAAAGAAAAATAATAGTAGTAATCATCTCAGGAAGAACAATAGGAATTTATGAAGATTTTTAATTATGGAGGTAGAAATTTGGGTTTGGTTTAATTTGTGTCGGACAAATTGGTTAGTGCATAAAATTTAAATTAGAAATTTTATCCCACACATAATCAAGGTTAACTTTTGGCTAAAAACGAGTTCGGACTTGAAAATGGGTAAGATCTTGTTTTCTTAACTTTAGAAGTCCAATAATCTTATAGTATTTAATTTCTATAAATCGAACAAATTGGAGTAATCAGGTCAGATAAAATTTCATCAACACTAAAATTATACCAGAAAACAGGAAATTCATGTGGAATTGGGAAGCAGACCTCAAATTGTTGAAGATTTTTGTACATGCCTTCGTGAAGTTTTGCTCTCATTGTAGCAAAATCCATTGGCTCTTTGATGATCTCATAGTACTCTTCAACCTAAGGAGGAACAAAAATAGATATGGAATGTATAATTAGCATCCAAAAGGGAGGCAGAAATTTATATCTTAACTCAAAGCAGGGAGAAGATGGAAGATAGGAACCCTAAAGTAACATACCTCACTAGGATCAACTGGCTCAGCGAATATCTCATAGGTGTCTCTCCTGAAAACTCAACAAAAGTTTCTTGTGTTACATAATAAGATATACAGTATATCGTAATTTTAAAGCAGCACAGTGTGATATTTATAGTTCGAGATGTATAAAAATGGCGATAAAACATACAAACTCTTATGTTATAATAGAAATCACACTTAGTTTTTTAAGAGTTCGGCCATAATTTTATATAAATAAAAACATAAAAATTCAGTGACACAATAGACCAAAGAAAAAGTTCAATGTGACTAGCAGACTCGAGTACACATAAATTAAAGTAAAGTTTACGGGATAATATTAGATACCTTTGCAATGTGTCAAGGACAAGCTCTAGGGTTCTTTTCTCTGGCAGCCAAGATTCATCTGCTCGTTCGAACCAAGAAAGAGATTAGTAGAAGCAATCATATGTAACTTTGGATTATAACAAAAAAATACTAAGCAGGAAAAGAAGACCAACCTCTTTGGTCTAGATGACCTTTATCCTCTTGGCTCGGTGTAGACCGTAAACCTAATTGCTTATCTATTATACGTTCAAGTAGGGGCGGAAATAAGTCAAGTTTAAGTTCAAGCTAGATCAAGTCATCGTCGATTAATTTCAAGTCTTTGGTCTGCTTGTTGTTAGTAATAATTTAAACAAATGTTACCTGTTTAAATATTCGATAAAGTAAGATTCAAAACTTAAGGTATTTGTTAGAGATTTACGTACGTAATTTCTTTTGAAAGCCATAAAACTAGCTAGCTTTTGAAAGCCTCTTAAAGGATGTATTCTCAACCACATATGTATACTTTTTTATTTAGAGAAACTCATTTTCCATCGTACATAGCTTTGACTCTCTTCCATTAGAAACCTTAGAAATCTGGAGAGAGAGAGAGAGAGAGGAGAAGAAGAAGAAAAGTCTTACCGTTGGCTGAATGATGATCAGGATGTACAGCTTCATGATCCTGCTTACAGCTCATATGTATCAATCACGAATATAATCACCCAATACATAATTAATGAAATGGCAACTAATTTTATGGAAAAATGGTATTCAATTTTGATATACGTTATTTATTTTCTTTTTATAAAAAAATAAAAAAATCGATGTATATGAAATTAGAACTCATGTTGCTAACGTAAATTTTTATAAAAGGAGACAAAAGTACTGACGTAAACATATTAAATTGCTCGTATTTTCATACCCAATTCGCCTATATTAAAAAAGCTCGTTCACTTTTTAACTAAGAGTAACTTAATTCTAATTAAACAGAGAAACAAATACCAAAAAAAAACACAATTCATCATCATATGACGCTGTATATGTAAAAAGAAAGTAATAATAATAAAATAAAAAAATACCTTGTGCTCTGGGTCCATTGAACTGGGCAGTGCCTTTATTGATCTTGTATCAGTATTGTCAGAGTCAGCAGCAGCTGAACTTCTTTTCTTAGATTTCTTATCAGAGTGATCATCGTTTTGATGAGATGAAGATGATGATTTTGAGGATTTACAGACATTAAATCTGGGGCTCCTCCTCCTTTCACCTTCTCTGCTACTCCCTTCATTGTCCCACCTCCTCTTTTCTCCTCCTCTTCTGAAATGTATCCATACAATTTTCCAAGAAAAAAACCAGTCACATAGTCTTTCATATACATTAATTTTATTCGATTTTCCTGCTGTCACTAAATTCAATAATAATGCAATTAAAAATTGACTGAAAGACATTACTACATTTGAAGTACATCTGAAATGTAGTGAGACGCCAACTATTAGATCGATTGTTTATCGTACATCATCGTTTATGATATATATATAAATCATAGGTTTTAAAACAGAAATTCTTAACCACCTAAAAATTTTTGAAAATCATCATAAAAGAAAATGCAGAAAAATAGATGGATCAAACCAACCTGGACATCTTTAGGACTAGAAAGTTTTATTCAAAAACAGAATTTTTTTTTGAAAAGTTGATGGGTAGCTTGTTAGCTTTACAAGAGAGCTAATAATTTAAATAATAATAAGTGAGGATTATAATATATTAGGGTTGATTATTTTAGAGGGCATACAATTAAATGATGGAGCAAAATAAAAGGAAACAGAAGATCTTCTAATTCAGTGGTTAATTCATAATTCTTTGGCATACCCTAATTGGAAGATAATGGATACAAATTTTCCATGGATGGCAAAGAGGGATATTAAAACATTTTAACTTGTGAAAAATTATGAGTTATACTTATTCATCAAAGAGAAACTAATAATAATAATAATAATAAAATTCTTTAAAAATAGTGAATATATTCAAAAGTTCTTCGTAAAGTAAATATATAGATAATTCCTCTTATAGGAAAGCCAACGCGGGAACTGAACGAAAATAAGTACAATATCATGATGCATGTAACAATATTTATAGGCTTATTTTTACAAAAAAAATTCTACTGCATCCGTTTCAAAATATATGTCATTTTAAGGTTATGTGAGAATACTAAGGAAACATAAAATTCATAACAAATTTTACGTTAAAAAACCAAGTTGTCCCTATATTTCATTGGAAATGAAGAAAATCAATGAAAAAAAAGAGAAATAAGGCAATTAATAAGGACAAAATTGGTAAACTAGTAATTAATATGTCATTGGAGTGATAAAGTGACAAATATTGTGAAACGAAAAAGTTAGTTAAAGTGACATATATTGTGAGACGAGAGGAGTAATATTAATTCTCGAGGTAAACTAAATATTTGACCTTATTAGATATCATCAATATAGGGCAATTTTTTTTTTTAATTGAAAACCATGATTGAAGATGGTACTATTCGACGTAACTTACAATATTATCATGCATATGTATGTAATTAATTAGCATTTTAACATGTGAAAAATGATGAGTTACCAAAGAGAAATTAATATGCAAATATGTGATTTATAGTATAATAAATACTCCATAGCATGTAACTTAAGAGATACATTTCATGGAGTCAGAATCATGAAAAATTGTCCAACCAAAAAGAAAATGAAAAATCTTGTAAAATTGACGAATATATACTCAAAATTCATTTCACCATAAAAAGTCTATCGTTCCTCACTAGGAAACTCAATTTGGGAATTGTGGGAATTGAAGACAAATAAGTGCAATACCATGAATCCATGATGCATATATATAATTGTGGCATTTTTTTCGCTTATTTTTCAAAAATCTATTATTATTATTATTATTATTATTATTATTATTATTATTATTATTGTCATTATTATTAAAAAGTTAATTATTAATATTATTATTACCATTATAACGACTTATAACCTCTCATAACTCGCTATAGCAGACTTATAACCGCTATACAACTCATAACAGGTATAACTCGCTTATTATAACGTACTCATAATAGCTCGTAATAGTTCATAACAATTCGTAATAACTTATAAGAGCTCATAATAGCTATAAACGCTATAACCGCTAGTTTTAACAGTTGAAACGAACAGACCTCAAGAAAAGAGCATGAAAGGAGGAGTCAAGTTTGACATTTGATTTTTATCCTTGGTAGGTGTAGTAGCCGTAAAGCTTTTTTCATTTTATCGAAGCGAATGTTGTATTCAATAACTGTCTTTTTCTATCTCTTTTTCGGACATTGTCAAGATATGAATATAAGTCATTATATTACTACCTGAAATCCTTCCATTACATAATACTCGGAGTTTACTTTAGCCCGAGACATTCTTTAGGGTAATACTAAGATGTTTACACCTCTATATCTACTTAGCTGCATTCAATCTTTAGGTCGCTTATTTGTGCACCCAGTACAAAACAGAGGCTAGACTGGTTTCCTGTTGTATGGAACAAGTATTCACTTTAGAGTTACAAAATCATCCTTTTTTTCACATTCATCTTTATGCATAAAAGGACTTGCCACAGAGGAGTAGAGGAGTACAAGAAAATTTCAAAATCACACGCACCCAAAATTTAGACTACATCCTAAGAATTGATTCAATCATAGTGCCAAAAGAACTTCAGCTCATATCAAAATCTTGGTTATGGCTACACACATTCTTATTTTGAATAGAGCTCTTTACCATAAAAATCATCGTTCATCCATGGACTGTAAAGATCATGAAGCATATAGAATGTACGAATTTGACATTTACAAGGGAGAGAAAGAGATTGTAGCAGACCATCAATGTTGGCTGCAACAAACTTCTCGAGAGCACTGTAATGTTTGTGGGTTTTACTTAACTAACACTCATGAATGCCAAAAATAAAACAAATACGATGACCTTTATACAAACGCCATCCTGTGGCCCTTTCCTTGCCTCACCCGATTAAGGTCGGGTCCAGTCGGCGATCACACAATTGTTAATGGTAGAGATCTCCAAATTCCATCTCTGCGGAGAGAAAAACATCAACCCTTTTTTTTTTTTTATATCTAGCTGGTAATTTACAGGATTAGAAGGCGAACTACCAAAACTAGTTGAAGAGAGGATCTCTAGACTTCTTTAGAAGAGCATGTGAATGTACAGGACGATCCATCCAGCCATAGAGATGATGGCAAAGATATGAACCCAGAACAATATGGCTGCCGATTCCTTTCCACATCCTCTTAAATTTGCAACCGCACCTACAAAAACATCAGAAACAATAATGTAAGGGTTGTATTGAATTCATGCCATCAGTTATGGTTCAGGTTGGGCAAGCTTTGGGTCGGATCATCTTTGGTTTCATGGAATTTGGTTCAAGTACCCGTTTGGGTCAAGGTCATTTTCAGTTTGGTGCCAACTGATTTGCATTGGCAGGAAATTTCAGGTCACGTCCGTTTAGCAGTCAAGTCATTTCTGGATTGGGGCAGACCTACTTCTTTGTGTATGGGTATCAAACCGTCAACTGTTAGTTTATCTTCTTTTTCAAAGGAAAATTCTGCATAAAAATCCTTGTAATGTTTTTAAAAGACATCCATAAAAATTAACTGATCCTCAGATGACTGCTACTTGTTTCCGAAGGCTGGGCTGGTTCCGGGTCTTGTAGTGGGGGGAGGGATGGATACTTTGTCAGAACTAACCCTCATTACTCAAAAAGATAAAAGTGAAAGTAAACAATCTTCCTTCTCAATGTTCCTAATGGAAGAATGAAAACAATACGAGATGTAATGTAAGAAGGGCATAGAGTAGTGTTTTATGAACTGAGCAGAAGCAACCCATAGAATTACCTGAAAGAACGGATGTGGGCATCGTGTGCTGAAGTAGCAGCACAAATTTGAACATCTGGTCACCCTTGGGAATGAAGCCCAACTTATCAGCCACTGTGACTATGCCAAGCCCAGCAGGAGGAACCAAAACCAACCGTCCAAAAATAATCGCAGCAGTTGTCCGGAAACCAAGTTTCGAACTTCCAGGTCCTGAGTATAACCCACTAAATTAGAGCGAACTGATTCATTAACACCATCAGAGCTAAAGATCCAATCAAGTAGTAGAGCCTCAAACAAAAACAGAGGATTAAACCCAAACGATAAATCAACAATTTGATAAAGCAACCAAAATTAGCAGATTTTCAGTACAGCCCAACAGTATCAACTGGTAGACTTACCATCTATGAGATTGCCACCTAGTGCCAGCAAAATGCACGGAATCATAGCCTCCCTGGGATACGCAAATATCCATCAGAAAATAGGAAATCAAATACAAATTATTCAGTGCAATTCAGTGCGTTTTGGGGCAGGGGAAAGAGTTTCAAATGTAGCAGATTGGACCCTACGTTGATAAAGAAACTATATTTGGTAGGAACAGAAAAGAAATAAGCATACCCGAGAATCATGCAGCTGTCAGTAAAGAAGTACAGAGGAGCATCGGGTGTAAAGATTAATCGCTTCAAAAAGGGAACACAACCTAACCCCATAGCCAATACCTGCAACAAAAATGCAAATATCTTGGAGTAAGAGAAGGAGATTGGCTGACTTCTCATAAAGAATAAACAGACCAAAATTGTCTGCAGAGTGTTGTACAGATGTTTTCATTCCAAGAAAGATGTATGGTCTCACAATCATTGGTGACAGGTCAACAATGCAACACTCACTACAACATGACATGGGCATATGAGTACCATACAACTCATTTAAGTTTACCATTCATATGTCCTAATCTTACATAGACTGATAGCCACTTCCACTTTTATGTCTAGGCAAAACTTTATATTATATTACTGCATAAGATTGTTATAACGTTGTCGATTTTCACAAAACCAAGCAATTGTTATTTATACTCTTGAATGAGCCATGAGTACCATGTTTTGATCTCCTATATGCGTAGTAGTTTTTAGCTTCTATAGCAGCTAGAAGAACCAAAATTTCCTTATGTCAATTCCTCATGATTTCTGATATTCCAGCGTCAGCATCGAAAACAACTGCACCCATGGATAGAAGTAGCACCAGGCATGAATCCTATGGCAGACAAAAGACTGGGAATGGAGACTTTTACGGGCTAGACACTTCGGGTAAAATTGGAGGCCAGAGTAGAACCGCTTCTGACAAGTTTGCTTTCCATTAGGCATAGAATACCTCGAACTCTTGGAACCCTGCACCCATGGATCCACAAAAGTTGGGATATTCTGGGAGTACACCACAAGTTTGACTCTTTGCAAAAACTAGGATTTCAATCTAGGATTTGCACTCATTCTCCTCTCTAACGTGTGAAAAGATGTTCTAACACATAGACCAACCTCAATGCAGGACATAGGACTAATCCTTTTTATCGCTTAAATGAAAGAGCACAAAAGTTGGTTAAAATAACCATCTCAATGCTTCTGTTACTAATGATGGGACTATAACATCCAAGAAAGATTGCAGAGAATATTTGGCATCCAGAGAACTTGATGTAATGAAGCAAACCAAAAGGCGTTTGTTGTGTCTCTGTGTGGGAGTGCGTTTGTCATTATCAAGCCCCCTCCCTTTCCCTGGGGCATATTACATGTAGGAAACTTAGATAATAATGAACTTACTGAAGCAATGATGGGAGGCTGTACGAGTTGTTTGAGCTTCAACTTTTCATATATGAATACCAACAACTCCTTAATCTGCATAAAAGATGAATACAGGTAGGTCACTCGGTCAGTACAGTAGTGAAGGGGCTAACTTGCACAGTACCTAGAACAATAGTAACCAGATATCGGATGATAAAAGGATCTTTAAGTCAGCAGCATAATAATCTCATTGAGTCAGGATACCATATATAGATAAGATCACGACAGAAATAACCGACATCTGAACTTCCATTTCATTTTTCATCCATAGCCTCTTTCAGAGGTGCGCTAGCGATGACAAGAAGTATTTGGCTGCCAAACACTGACACCTCACTAGACCAATAGCTATCCAATCTCATCAAACCAGGACACCTATACATAGAAAATCCAGGATAGAGAAAAGTGACGTCTGGAACTTCCTATTCCTTGTCATTCTTTGTCAATTGCAACTACATCTTAGAGAGGCTAGCTAGCAATGATTTAAAGTATCTGTATAACAAATGCTGATTCTTCACTGGACTAACAGTGTATATGATTGCTGTTGAAAATCATCAGATATATAGAAAACAATGACAAGAACCTGATTACACTCTGAACCCAGCCAAGAAACCTTCACAAATTAGAACCACAAAACTACGTCAAAGCAAGATCTTAAGTTTACAGTTAGATTAAGACAAGGAAAAATGCAAGGCTTACCTACAAATTACTTTCATAAATCATAATTCCTACAAGAAATTAGCCATGTATGAAATAATAAAGCACATGAAAGTAAGAAGAAAGAGGTAAACTAATCATTCAAAACCTCCATCACTAGAAGCACCTGGGTCCAGAATGTAGGATCCCTGACTGCACAAACTCTCCGTGGACAGAAATCATAATTCACTTAACCTATATTAATGCACACTTCAGCAATCCAGAAACAATAGGCCCAACATATCTCAATTTTAAAACAGGGTTTTCACCCAAAAATTTATACTCCTGAGAAACTGATGTCGTTCAAGACATAATCACGAGAAGCAAAGATAGAATGACAACCTTGCTGGGAAAGATTTCGGCAATAGAAAGAGCTCCTATGACCACACAAGACCAAAAAAAAGTGCAGCATTTCTTGCAACTTAGCATCAAATAGATGCAAACATAAACACAATTGATATACTCAGCCACACAAGTAGGTGAAAAAAGTGAAAAATTATGCAAACAAGAAGAAGCCCTTACCCTTCCTTTGCTTGAGACATTTGATACTGGTGATCCCAGATCTTGAGAAAGAAGAGGAACGCGTTCAGGTGTAGCACATCTGTTGTGTGGACTGTTCTTGACTGGAATGTGTTCACCTTCACCATAAAATCCTTCAGGAGGGGGTGCAAGCATTTGGAATACATATGTATACAACACAATTGCTCCAACCTGTAACACATGATGGAAGATACATCAGCATTTTGCTAAAAGAATAGAGTATCCCTTGGAAAGTTTAGAGAACTATTGCTACAGAAACCTGAAGGCACACAATGGTTGGGTGGGTATCACATAATAACCATAATTCTAGCCATAAGAACAGATGAACTATCAATATGAGTGTATAACATTAACATATGCACGTGCATACAAGAATAGATGCATAAAATAAATACTTGAGATCTATTATATAAGCCGAGTACGTCAACCTTGTACAAGGATGAATCAATGTGCGAGTTTACAAGCTAGTAGACAAAGGAAAACTATGTCGAAGTTATTTGCATTCATTGACATGCTTCCATTTCATTAATTACTAAGCAGATTGAACACAATTAATTCAAGAGTGATAGTCAATGCCCAGAGTAATTGAAGTGATGATCAAAGCAAACAACTAAATGAAACAGAATAGCAGGATTGAAAACATACCCACTGGCCGAATGAAATGTATGCTGTTCCATCCTGGCTGCACTTCTCTGGACTGCCAAAGGGATTGTTCTTATCTCGACATAAAGCTGCAATCAAGACAAGTGGCACATTCCCAATATTTCCTGCAAAGAGAGTGAAGAATATATTCTTTAAGAGTTACCAAACACCACTGCACTACAATGACGACAGATCAGGCACATTTGTTTCTGGGACTCTCTACTTCACCTCAAGAACCAAGATTATTATCTGACAATTTGACAATGTGTGAACACTTGAAAATATACAAAATTTTCAAACCCTGAATGGTTCAAAGACCTAGCAGATAAGCATTTTAGGAACTTGGAAGCCTAGTCCGAGTAATGTAGGCTCCACCAAAATTGGTGGCAATCACTCAGTCATCATTGCTGCAACTTCGTTATGTGTGGCAGATTTTAAGTAAGACAGGTTATTTTCAACTTTTATCCAAGAGAAGTTGAACAAGTTTATAAGTAGTACATTTCTTCAGAGAAATAGTAAACAAAATTGCATTATTTATTAAGGAACACATCATAAGGTGATAATTATCGGAAGGATGATTACCAATTCCAATGTGTACAACGGTGAACTTAAAGAACGGGTATGGAGGGCGGACTATGCTGGCAACCAACAGTCCTATAAGTGAACCTGAAATAGTGGCAAGAACCACATTGAATGGGATGAACCACCTGAGAAAGAGCACAACAAGGACAATCAGTGAGACAGGAAAAAAAAAAAGCACCAAAGTTGGAAGCTAAGACCGTGATGAAAAAAAAACTATAATAAGAGAAATTGGTAGGAATCTAACCACTCAAGCATTTTCTGGAGAGTAATGGATTTGCCCAATTCAGCAAATATTAAACAAGGGAGCAGCAGAGCAAAAACCAACTGCAATCAATACAATCAAAAGAGAAAGACTGAAGAATTAGAAAAAGATTTGGCTTTTGAGCAGTGATATGAAATTACACCAAGTTGAAAAATATCCAAATCATAATGAAAAGCAAAATTCATACCCCGACTCTCCGCCTAGGCAGAGGGGTTGTAAGATTTAGCAACACTACCCTGAATTGCAGGGAGGCGGGTTCCATTGGAAAATTCAAAACTGAAACTGACAAATCATATACAAAGAAGGTTACTAACCCCATTGAGCAATTTGCGGCCATTTGGAGGGAGAATGCTCACGTACTTGGTAGCCATGAGGAAGCCCAGGAAGCAGATAGTGAAGACTTTGGCGATGGGGAGGACAGCGATTTTAACTGTGGATAGAAGAGACTGACCTCCTCCTTCATTCCCCGTCAAAAGTTGCAACAACATTCTCTCCATTGGAATTCAATTCAATTCAATTCACCACCTGGGTCTCTCTCTCTCCCTATCAGAAGAACAAGGCAAGGGGAGAGAGAGGAGAGAGAAATTAAACCAATACACAGAAAGGAACAATGACCCAGATGGCTGTAGTTGCAAGGTTGAGGAATCTGATTTGGGGTGAGAAATTCCGTTACACCAGAAACAACCCAATGCCAATTCTCTCCTCCTGACAGAATTCCTGCCCAGAAACAAAGCCAAATACCACCGAACAATTAAGTACCAGATTATTGGTAAAATATAAACAAAACTAAATCTTGGAATAAATCTAAAATACAGAATAATGCGCTTATTCATTATTGTGGAGTTCAGATAACGACAGAGAAAGCACACGAGAAATAACCCAGAAACGGCAGAACAAATGCCGAATTGTGATGGGACAAAAACCAAAACGTCACAACAAAAATTCCCAGGAGAGAGAGAGAGAGAGTGATTACCTTGACGGTAATCAATCTGGTCAAAGCTAGAAAGAGGCGGTGGAGAAATTCAATCAGCCACCCCTGAAAAAAAACCAACTGCCCAGAACTTTTCACAATTTAAGGAGAGAAAGAGAGAGAGAGGGGCAACTGAGCTGAACTGATACTGGCTGACCTCACCTGCGACAATTACATAATCAACAAAGACTCCTTCTTCCCATCAACGACACCCAGAAAATTTGATCTTTTTCTCACAAGAAATTCTTAAGCTTTCCGGAAGGAGAGAGAAACAAAAAGTGTTGATGGTTAATTTTTTTAATTAGTATATGGTGGTGACGTAAAAGAAACAATGACAGATTAGACAAGCGGGTAATTCTTCATGTTCATATGCAGTATTGGAATGACAGTTAAAACTTTTGTTTTCCAGATCTTTTTTGATTGATGAAACAAGGCAAGTCCGAATTTTATAATGTATTCTACTTTCTTTTTCCATTTCTGATGTGTAATTAAAAAACAAAAAAGAAGCTTCCAGGAAAAAGCTGAAATAAAGCAAGAAGACAACCTTTTCCAGAGTTCTTCTGTATCTCAAGGAGTTATGTAACATAGATAGAACCACTGCTGGAAGTCTAGAGCTACTTGGATTTTTCATTCTAGCTTTCTACAATCTTCTCGAGATTCTTACTGTCTTTCAAATTCTTTTGAATTGCCACTTCATGGTTGTAGTATAATAATTGTCAAATTTTTCCTTGTCCAAGGAAAACAAAAATAAATAAATATGTTTTCTCTTTTTGGTATTTTTTTTGGAAGGGTTAAATAAGTAACTTGTCAAATTATAAGAGGTAAGATAGGAGAATGAAAATCCTACCCAATAGAAAGTAATACCTAATAAAGAAAAAACATCTGCTAAAAAACTCATTAGTACAATTGTACATCAATCTCTTAAATCACCTATTCGACAAATATCCCTAAACTTTATATTTCAAATGAAATCTTGTTAAACTAACTCACATTAAGAAGACACAATATTATTTAAAACTTTATCAAGAATAGTAGGACATATGAGGTGCTTGAAGAGTGGGATATATGACCAAACTATTCAATTATACATATAATTAATTGTACGGACATAAGATTGACATTTTTCAAAAGACGATTAATCTTTTCAACTTGTCATAATTGTATTAACTTATTATTCATTAATACCAGTGAGTGCTCATAAATATTGATAAAAGCTAACCATTATTGATCAATTTAAATATTAATGAATAATAGTTAAAAAAATATAACCAAATATCGCCATAGAAATCTCCAAAAAAGCAAAAAGAGTGGTTAAGAACGTGGTTGATTACAAGTGTTGTGTATGTATCGCGGCCGCAACGCCTACAAGTAGATAGACCGCATGCGCGGTCGAGGGTAGTTATAGCCTGGAAAATGAAATGACCTCTTGTGTCCAAAGGAAAACACCGTTGATTGAGCGTCATGAAGCTGAGATGACATTAGACGCCACCAGAGCCGTCAAACTCGAATCTCATTCCACTAATGATGGGTGTTCATATTAGGAGTGAGAATGTGTTGTGTTAAATTTCAGTAAGAGGATTTAGGTTCGGTTAATCGAATTTCTGTTCGAGAAATTGTGAATTATAATTGCATATTGATTAGCCGGGTTTTTCGGTTTAATTTGCTGATTAACTGAAATTTATGATTGTATAATCTTTTTTAGTTGCATATTATCAATAAAATAGAGGGATTTTAATGATGAAATTAAAATCAATCAATATATTTTAGTAGTATATTTTTTATTAGTGAGAATAGAGTTTTTGTCGTATAGTACATATCAATATATTTGAATAACTTATAATATCCCCCTTGCTTGATTCAAAAAACATATTTGAATAACTTATGTATTAGTATATTTACATAGAATTAATTCTTTTTTTAGTCATTCTAAACACATTTTTTTGAACTTTGAGACATATCACCATAATAATAAAGGATTTTAAGAACCAAAAATAAAATCAACCAATCAAAATATATTGTTATATTTTTAATGTACATTTTATTGATATAATTATATATTTTTTTAATTTTTGGGGTTAAAGGACCTTTGAGACAAGTCATAGGAATTTAGGGAGGGGGGTAATGAGACGAAAAGATCAAATTATGATATGGCTATATGCAGAATATGAAGGGCAGCAACTCATCAGAAATTATAGAGATAAATGGAAAAAGTCCAAAATTTAAATTATAGTTTGATTTTGTACATGAAATATACATGCCAAACTCCATTCATCATAGAATAATGGAGATGACAAAGTCTTCTCTAGGCTTATAGCAAGTTTATGAGAGACCAAATCTTTATTTATGTCTATATTACTCAGAGGAATATTTAATATAAATTTTTTAATATAGTACGATATATTTTATTTTCGCGTCGGATGTCAATAAATGATTGGACAAAAGAAAAAAACAGATAAATGATTACAGTATAAAAAAAAAAAAAATTGTAGTTCATGGCATTACCTTGCTAAATAATCGGGACTATGATGGAATTTAGGTTTAACAAATTTTGGACAGAAAATTCTTGAAAGTTTAGGGTTAATTTCAACCATAATCTTTAAGTTGTTTCTTTGTAACTTATTATGCACACGCACGAGATATGCTTTATTATATTTTTTGTTAATTGTAATTAATTGATATTATCGTAAATAAATAAAGAAATAAATTTAAACGTTATAAACTAAAGTTTGAATTATCCCGCTTTTTATTAAATATTTTTCTATTTAATTAATTTTAAATATTAACATATTCTTAATACAAGTTTTGATCGGAGGGGTAATTGCTTTAGTTTGAAATATAGGCAACAAATTAACATCAAAATTAATTACCGATATATTCTTAAGGAATTTTTTCAAAAACACCCAGGTTAGCCCAAATCGATGACAATTGAATTTTGGCAAATTAATTTTCAGGTCCAACAAAAAAGGAATTTAATTTGAAATATAAGTTTTGAAATAACTTAAATACCCTTCAGAAGTTTAATTATATATATAAGATAAAATAAATAGTATATGACAAAAGCATTACTTTACGTAAGTGAAATTTTTCCCAGCTCATAAAACTTCAATTCTTGAGCATTGTGAGAGGAGAGGCTACTCGAGGCAATTGTTGTTGTTATTAATGTAGTTGTAGGCCCCAATTTGTCTTTGTCACATTTTTATTTGGGAGGTTTTTTTTTTTTGGAAAATCGAAAAATTGAAACTTAGTCCCCTTTTATCTTTATATTGCTGATATTACTCAATTCACTTGCCCTTACTCCTATTTCTTACCTCCTCCTAAGATGATGAATCAAACTTAATATTTCAAATCAGATACATTCATTCAATTTTATATAAGTTATTATTTTAACGATGGTTATTTATTTCTGATGCTTTTACCTACATTTGTAATTTCTAAAAATTAGTTCCTATTAAATAGTTATCGATAATCCATTATTTTCAAAAAAAAAAAAATAGTCATCGATAATGTTAAAAGAAAATAAAAAATAATAATAATTCAAAATCCATGGGAAAGTTAAAGAGGATGGAAGGGACAAAAGAAGAAGCTTCATATTGATTTGATTGTCCCTTCTAGTTGAGCTTCCATCACTTTCACTTGGCCCTCGCCGCCTAAAATGACTTCTTAGTTGGGTTGGGGTTAAGGATTCCACCACTCAAGTTGAAGTAATCGATCAAATGGCATTCTTATATTGGGTATAAGTTATAACAATTATGGTATGTGTGTCGGGAGTCATGTAGTGAACACTCGTCATATATATATATATATATATTTTGGGGTCTAATCTTAAAATATTCGTCTTTTTCTATTTTGAAAAATTTGGGTGAATAATAGGTACTCTTTAATCTAAGTTGGTTTTCTATTATGTTCTCCTCTTTTTTTTTTTTTGGTGTAATCACTATAATGAACTTTCTTGAATAGTTGGCTATGGCGGTGAAATATACCACAATAGTTGTAATTATATTGTATCTTTTAGAATCAATATTTGTACTCGTAGAAGTACTTGTATGGGTTAAACTGTCTACATATGTATCTTCCAAAACTTTACAAAAGTGGAACTATAAAATTTTAAATACATCACCTTAAATTAAGGAGCAATGTATATAAGTTCAAGCAAATGTCTTATAAAACAACGGACAATGGACAAAGTAACTCACAAACTTTTATATACACTCAAGGCCATATATTTCATTGATATTAGAACAACATCCAATATCATATTCTTCATATGCCCCTTCAATTCTAGGCTACTGAAAGGTTCGAGATCGAACAAGCTACTTTAATTTCGTGTTAATTTTATATGGATTGGCCTAAAACAAATAAGTAACACATACAAGTTTAGTAAGGTTCCATCCCAAACTAACTTACAATATATTTTTTTAACTACGTGGTATTCACAAGCACATAACATAATGATTCAAACATTATAACACAATTTACAAACATGTTCCTTTCGATATTTAAGAATATTAACATATCTTTTTATCGATGATTTCGATATTTAAAAATATTAACATACCTTTATCGATAATTCTTATTACTGTTTATTGCTCTTTTTATTACCACCACAAAAAACATTTATTTTAAATCAAATCTTGCCTCTAATCAATACAATAAATATGAATGGAGGGTGTTCATCATCATCACTCTCCGACAGTATAACACAAACACATAATCCATATTTATTTTAAAAAAGCACACACACAACAGAGAATCATAGAGGCTGAGCTGTCGAAGGGGCTAATATAATAAGCCCTTCACCAAATTGTCAACTAATTGCTTCCCTAATCAACATTATTGGGATTAATAGTCCTTAACAACCCCCTCTGTTGAAAGAGGGCTTTATTTATTTATTTATTTATTCTTTAAGGAGATGGACATCTACTCAGTTCACAATGGCCACCATCTCACTTTCTTATAAGAGTTTGTTAGATAATAATAATTTAATTAGTGATTAGTGGTTTGAATCAATTAATCTACTAATTAACATAATTGTTAATGTTGGACAACTTATCAACACCAATCAACACACTTAACAACACTAATAAATATACTCATAAGCACGTATGCATATGTTTTAGTTATAATTTCAAAGTATTCCGTAGTTATCAATACTGATTAACACTAATTCGCATTTATCAACACTCATTCGCATTTATCAACACTTATAAGTGAACTCATTAGTCACCAACACTTATCGACATTATATCATTAATAAATTACTCATGTCAAAAGTGACTGAAGTGAATGATTCAAAATCATATATAAATCAACACCTCAAATAATTAGGCCAAAGTTGACCCGAAACCTCAAATAACTGGATCTGAACTGAACTAGATATACTTAAACACTTTCCACTAAAGTTACTTATCTTTGCAAGATAAGTTTATTGGACTTAAAATCAACTAATTTGAAATTAAATCGAGTCGAAATCCAGTCGAATCCTATTAAATCTATCCAAAATTGTCCCAACCAAAATCGATCGAATAATCCATTTCCCAACTCTTGAAAAGAATAAATCTCTGTTCCATTTAGTTTTAACTTACAACCTTACATCTCGCTCACAATTTCTTACAGACTTTTTATATTTATATTTATCTTAAAACTCATTAAAACTATTTACAACTTACAACTTACAACTTACAACTTTATATCTTATAATTTGCAGTCTCACCATTTTTTACAATTAAATGAAACAGGATCAATCTCACATAGCCCTTAAAAGGAAACGTTTTCATTTGGTTATTGAGAATAAATCCTTGTAAACACGACAAGCTTATAGGCTCCAAGAGTGTATATTTATGGGCAATCTAAACACATGGACTAGACTGACTTGACAATACAGCCCAAGCCCACATACATGTCGGCCCATTTATAATTACATTTCTTTTTATATTATTAAATAAATATATCCCCTCCCTCCAAAATAAATAATTAAATAATTAAAAACCCTAAAAGAAATGGTGGGAAAAAAAAGGGGAATTGGAAAGGGCATTTGGAGAAAACTTTCCAAAAAGAACGTTTTTTGGAGCAAAGGGGACCCCATTATATAATGCGCCGCGGTTGAAGTCTCCCTCTTTCCCACACTCTCACTCTCTCTCTTCTCCCCGCCACCGCCACCTTCTCTCCTGCTTGTTCTCTCTGCTGCTACTCTGCGACTGAATCGAATCTCTCTCCGTCCTCTCTCGGCCTTCAATTTCATTTATTCGAGGTAAAAATCTTTTCTTTGATTCAGTACTCTTCTGGATGAATTTCTGTGAGTCCTAGGGTTTGTTTCTGGGTTTTCCCCAGTTTGATTTGGGGGTTTGGAATCTCATTTCTCTCTCTCTCTCTATTTTTCTTGTTTATTTTTGCTTAGTGGGTTGAATGTACTTGCTCTATTGGATCTGTTGTTTTGATTTTCTGTGTTCCTGTCCTCCCTCCCTTTTAAAGTGTAGATCTTCAGATTTTTATTGGGGGAATTTCGGATTTCATGTTAAAGTTTGCTCTGTCCTCATTTCCTCATCAATGAGTACAACTGTACGAGTTAGGGTTTCCTGTTCTGTGATTGTGTTTTGTAATTTTGCGAGAATACAGGGAAACGGACAAAATTTTTGGTAGGTAGCACAGATGATGAAAAAAATATCAGATGTTTAATTTTAATCTGTTGGGGTTTGATCTGGATTCCCTAAAGCAATTCAACATCTTGTTTTTCAGTGTTCTAATTACTTGAACTGTCCCTTGTTATTTTGATTCTTTGGTTAATATGTGTATCTTTTGTGGTTATAATAATAGCTGATTTACTTGTTAATTCCATAACTGAATGGTAGGCATGGATGCCCCTGCGATCCTTGAGAAACCAAACGGAAGGGGCTGTATATGTGCCGATTCATTAAAACCACATGGAGAGCTTGCATTTCAATCTGATGATACCGAACTGCCTGGGGCATTGGTTGATGATGGCAAATGCAATGAAAAGCTTTCTGCTTTATGCCCTATAACACCCAATCCTTGTAGAGAGAATGGGGATTCACTTTCCATGACCAGCAGTCCCCTATCCTCTGAGTCCCCCAAATCATCCGATGTGGATGGCTTCACCTCCACAGAGAGTGATGGGGTTGAGGGTTCGGGTCTGGATCATAGCCCCCGCACCCCCAAGGATGGTGTTTTCGATCCATTTGCCCCCGGCCCCGAGGAACTGCTTCTCGCTCCCATTTGTAAAAACTTGCCAAACAGTCCCAAAAAATAGTCGCCCGGAGGCTTGATTTTGATGATGACGATGATGTATATGAAGATGACTCCCCAAAAGTTAGGGAAGATGGCAAGGAAATGGACACCCTTTTTGAGAAGAACGTGCTGGATGCTGTATATGGAACACTTCTAGAAGCCATTGTTTTGAAACAAACTGAGTCTTTTCTTGCTAAAAACCGCTCCTCAGACTCTGAGAGTCTTCCTGGTACTCCAAGTTCACCACCTCCTAGCTTTACTGGGATTTCTGAGACCTGTCCTAGAGCACCCATGAAGGCAATGGCTGGAAAATCGAGGGATATTGACCCGGGATTGTGCAGGAAGCTCGAGTTCTAATTCACCCACCATCTTGTGCAGGAAAGGACTGAAATTTTTATTTTTGCTGACATATTTTGCTTTTATTGATCCACAGTAGTGCAAGTATCTTAATCTACCTGCGCTGGCTGAGTTGAAGGGTAATGTACTAGTTTTGCAAGTTCCTTGGATCATTGTATGATGCATTTGATAGCCCTAACAAAAGTGACCTGTTCACTTATATTGTAGGCATTCTGAACCCTCCTTAGTTTGGAGAGGTGTAAGTCTATGTTCATGTACATCTGTTTATTAGAAGCTGCACTTCTCATAATCAGCAAAAGCCATCTTTGTATTGCTTGAAATGGTTGATAGAGTTCCCTTCATCTCTTTTTATGATTTGATTTGAACCTGGCATATTGTGTCATTTTGTGCTGCTTTGTTCAAGTGTGGTGAGTTCTGTAACTTGGATAATTATCAAGAAAGTGACTCAGTAAGATTCCTTTGAAAATGTTGGACCATAATTTCTGTAATTCTGAGGTGGTCCAGCCTTAAAAAGGTTGTCCCACTGATTTTCTTCGTAGTTGTGCTTGAGCACGTAGATTTTGGGGTGTCTCATCACCCATAGCCTGAAATTCTGACTTGTGCCCTAAAGCGAAATCTCCATCCCAATTTACTTTTAGCGGTATTGTTACTTTTTAAAAAATATGCTCGAGTTGTTTGACATTTGTTTTTTTTTTTTTTCCGAATGTCACAAATGACAGTTGTTAACCAAAAGAATGCCACAGGCAAAACTAAAACTAAATCCAAATTCACTCTTAACGTTAATGTGGCTTTTTGAGGCAACCACTAGTTAAACGGCTCTGAAACCTATCAATTGAAACTTGCAACTTAAAACGAGGCATAAATATCCCAAAAAGAAGCTATATAACCATCCAATCCAAGTATACCATCATATAAGAGTGTATAATACAAGGAACTATATCTTTTTTTCTACATATACAAGAAACTATATTTGAGAAAACCAATGGCCTGCCTGGACCTCTACATTAAATAAACTAAGCAAAAACAAACCTGATAGTGATAGCTAGAAGGCAACCAAACCAGCCCGTTTCATGTGATGTCAGTGTGGGGCTGGGGGAAATCAAAGTTTGTTGTGATATTTGCAATCTTGGCTTTTGATCTTCAGGTCTGGAAACCCAATCACAATCTGACAATCAGAGCTAGTGACCATATGTTTCTTGATAATACCCAGCAAGTTCACCCTCCCTGGGATCCTGGTCTTAGTCTCCATGGCAATTTGCCCGGCCATTACATCTCGGAGAACCGACGCCACCCCGGACTCTGCAAACCGATCGACCTCAAGGGTGAGGTTGGTGTTCAGAGTAATCGTCCCCATGGCGGGAATCAACCCAGGATTGAGCTCAGCCTCCCCCACCTGGTTGCCCTGATAGAGCAACACGCTCCTCCCTACGCCGCCTTTGAAGCTGGCATGGTTCCGGTTTTGGACCAGTAGGGTCAGGTTGAGGGTAATGTTGAGCTCTAACTTCACCACTGGGAAGGAAAGCCTAGGAGCTACGCCTTCTAAGGAGGCCGAAACCAGTTGGGTCCTGGGTTCTTTCATCCTAAAGACGGTCACAGCTAAGATGAACCCTATTAATGCCAACAGTATTACCAGGAAAAGGAGAGTGGCTAGGCATATGAAGGCGGCTCGACGCCTTTGCTTCGGTTTCAGATGATCTGGAGCCGGAGCAGGGGCAGCAGGGGGAGCTGTGGCAGCAAAACCATTTTCCTGATCTTCCGAGATCATGATGATTTTTCTTTTCCCTTTTCCTTTATTAAATGAAAATCCAGTGTTTGAGAAAGTACAGCATGGAGAGAAAAGGTGGAGAGGATAAAAAGCAGAGATGTGGAGGTGCCATCATATCTGGAGTAGTTCTTAAGAATACTAGTGATTCGAAACTTAGGGAGGGCAATAAATGCATAAAACAAACTTCCTCCTAACCATTTTCATGAGTTATGACATTCGTAATCACTGCTACCCAATTGACTCTTTCAACAAGCACTGATACTGACTTGAGGGCAGACGGGGGGGAGGGGTTCTTAAATGCATCTACTGCTCAGCCCTCAGCTCATCAACCGCCCCGTCCCATGTTTCTTTTCTTCTTCTTCTTAATGATCTGAACCCACATCTAATGCCGCCCACCCCCCAAAAAAAAAAGAAAAACGCGGAAATTTTATTTCTTGACCAATTTTGCAAATGCCAATAAGTTCTAATTCAAGTAACACTATTAATAATTACTCACCAACACCATTAAGGTTCAAATTTCAGCTACCTCTGATCTCCCTCTGTAGCGGAAAATTGGGAGAGTAGCCAGCGAGCACATGGACCGGGAGTTCAAAATGTATCCTTGCCGCCCTCTTCCCTCTCCCTCTGGCCTGCTCACATGTCACAACCCTTTCTTGTGTAGCCCTGTGTAGAGCCCACGAAAGGGGTTCACTTGCCGTGGTTAAAAAAAATGTATCTTGTAAATGAGATCTGAAGGATGTATTTTCGTGAAATTGCAGGATGCCGTTATAGCTATTGTTTAGCAGATAGCTTGTTTAGTTGTTTTGATTAACGGCTGTTTTCATATAGGCCAAAATGGTCGTTTATATCTTGGATTTCTATATTACTAATTATCCCAAAAAATAAATAAAATTTGATGATGCTCTTCGACCTCGACACATGCAAAGGAGATATGGAGGATTGTGTTCTTACTAAATTGAAATTTTGCCCAATGTGAGAGGAGTAATGTGTTCACAGCAGGAGAAACAACAGGGGTGGCAAAGATCGTCAAAGCTTACATATTAAGCCTTTCGAGGGGTTCATTTCGTTCTGTGGTCGTTTTCTTTGACTATGATCCCAATTTGAACCTTAAATTCATCCAACTTCCAACCACCTATTCCAAGACATGAATGAAGCGACGACTTAAGGTCCTCAGCTCAGCATCTTAACTCTCTCTCTCTCTCCTCTCTCCCCATACCCAGAAATTCAAACGGCAAGTACCGCAAAAAGGACAGATTCACGCTGACAATGCTAATAATAAATTTGCCCGTTTTCTCAATCCAAGGCAACCCCTGTTTTCAGAACTCCCACTGGCCAAACACGAAACCAATACATTTTACATCTCATTCTCATTCCCACTTACCAAACGCCTTGTTAAAGCTGAAAATTTAGGAAGAGAATACATTGAAACTCCAGATGCCCCCGGTTTCATGTCTACACTTCTACAGAATTACCAGGTCACTCTTCTTCGTAACTTGGCAAATATGTTTTATAAGGCTGATGAAAGCCATAGTCGCTAACTGGTTTACAGAAAATACTATATTAACACCAATCTTACCTTATAACTCAAAAAAGTACAAAGATTAGTTGTTAAATGGTAGTCCCTCGAGTATGATGCATTGTACTCTTACGCCACATGTCGTTGGATAAATGGGGAAAATAAGTGGAGAGCTTAGAGAATAAAAAAACAGAAAAAAGAAGCTACGATGAATTTTCACAATATTACAGTTCTCCTTTCAACTACAGAGGATCTCATCTTCTTTTACTCAATTGTAGGGTCCGCCCCATTCAATAATTAACATGACTAAGAATTCATTTAGGGGTCACGGAGCCTAAAACGATGACATTGTTTTAGGATGACCCTAATAAAACTTTTCACCTAATTGAGTCACTATTCACTCAAATTACTAAAAGTGACCCTTAAAAATTAATGATAATTACCCTTGGTAAAAGTTGTGAAACCATTTATGGTGCAGTTTGCCTGGGTAGGGCAGAACAGGCAGGATCTGAATTCAATGAGGGGCAAAAGTGAATCACTAGATTAATTTATGATTTATCTTTTTTTTTTTGAATCTTTAGTGTGTTTTTCACAAGCAAGGGTAGTAAAAAGGGGCAAAAGATGGATAGAAAGAGAAGCCAGGGGAAGTGTCAAAGCTAATTAAAGAGTCCCAATTCTACAAGCAATGCTTTTTATCTGTATCTATGATGTACACAAATAGGATCAATCACTTCTGGGTCACTCCATTTTTAATTAATTGGCTGAATCTCTACAAGAAAGGTATTATCTCCAGTCAAATGAATCTTAAAAGAGCAGAGAAAAATAATTAACTAAAGAAAATCCCCACCCAATTTTGACTACTAATAGACCAGTAATACATATGCCGCTCTGTTTTTTTCCTGAAAACACCACAACTATTAATTAATTAACACATCATAATCATAATTATTGAACATGTGGGATTGCATTTCAAATTCTGTATATCAGAAGAACAAATAACCCAACTTGAAATACAAGCAAAGAAACAGAAAAATCAAATCATCTTTCTATCAACATATCTCCTTCTTCTCCATTGCAACATATGAATCCAACCCATAATCAACCCAAGAGGCAAAAGTGTAAAGTGGGAAAAAGAGGGGGGATTAAATGTGTAAAACTATAAACCCTAATAATTTATGAAGTAGTATTACAAACGGGTTTTGTATGTACAATCAGAATTAGAAATGCTTCGAGAGGAAACTGAGATGTTCAAATTGCAAGAAGCATACGAAACGACGTGTACCTTGATGAAGAGGATAGAGACTTTCCCAGAGATTCGAGTGTGAGTGGAAAGAGGAATTGTTCCGGAGATCAGATCAGAGATCACAGATTGAGAATTCGCCAGAAATCGATCCGCCATTACTGTCAGGGTCAAGTTCATGGGCAGCGTCTGGCCTGCGCCGATCTGCCCGGCTGGGATCGGCGCCTGCCCGACCTCCTGCCCGCGGTACTCGAGGAAGGCGGCGCTGTCGGCGAATTTGAACCCTACTTTGTTAGGGTTTTTGACAGTGATGGCCGCGTCGAGGGAGACATTGAACCGGACCTTCATTCGGAGGGCGTCGAAGGAGATGTCGGTGTCCCGGAGCGCGACGGAGTTGACGGTGGTGATGGGGCGGCGGGCCTTGAAGACGGTGGCGCCGAGGACGGAGAGGAGGAGGGCGAGGCCGATGAGTGTGGCGGCGACGACGAGGCAGCAGCGGCGGTTGCGGCGGCGCTTGTGGTCGGAGTCCATGCCCAGTGGTCGGAGTGGACTGGGGCTGGGGCGGGGGCTGGGGGTAGAGCTAGGGTTTAGCTTCTTGAGCTCCATTTAAATAGGTTGTAGTAGTAAAGGTGAGAGCATGGGAATGGGATGCCCAGAAAAGGGCACGTAAGGAGAGAGAGAGAGAGAGAGAGAGAGAGAGAGAGAGAGAGAGAGAGAGCAGAGTGTTGGTGTTGAGAGGAGAGAGAATGAGAGTTGAAGCTGGAAGATCGGAGTTTCAGTTGGGGGAGTCGGAGTGAATCCAGGTTGAGTCACTCAGAGTGCCTGGGAGATGATATGACGGAGGGATATGGGAAGAGTCCAACGGGGTGGGAGAGAGGTGGTTGGAAGAAGTTAGAAAGTTGGAAAAAGTAGGGATGGGAGAGTGCCAACTTGTGAATCGGTGTGGGTTGAATATTTATTGCTTTGCTACCATTGGATTGTTCTCTTTTATACCTCTCATATTTGATTTTATTTTTATTTTTAGACCTATTTAAAATGGTTGTTAACATCACATGTTATAATTGTTATAGTTAAAACGAATTTAAATGATTAATTGTTATAATTGTTGTATCTATTATGAGTTTAAATGAAGTTGAAACGGTTAGATATTAAACATAAAACGCAGTTGAAATGAGTAGATTTGTTATAAGTTATAATTGAAATGAGTTAAGAAGAGTTGAAATGAAGTAAAAGGAGTTGAAATGAAGCTAAAAGTTATTATAAATAAATGTATAAATGTCATTTTTAATAGGCTCCAAATAGAATTTGGCATTATTAGATAGGTAGGAGAGCATTCGTACTATAAGTGTCGATGCCTCGGGTTTTGGCAAAAGAGTTGGTTTACATGGTATTGTAGATGAAAGTCCGACAATTAAAAAATAACAAGAAGCTTGAGGAAGAAGCTTGAAAGCATAAAGCAAACATAAGATCCTTAGTAGCTCGGGAATTATCATAGCCGACGGTTATCCGTTAGTCGTTTACGTATAATTCTACCGGTCTCAACCTTTACGAGTTTCTTAATATTTTTTATAAAAAATTTTAACATACCTACTATCTATATATATATATATCTATCAACAATTTATTTTTTTATGCCCGATAGAAAAAGTAAGCGATGGTGTGCACCAACGGCACTGGGCCCACGGGATCATCATCCATATTAATATTGCGCAGTCACAAGGAAAATTCAGTACAAAAACATAGAATGGATAGGAGTGGGTTGCATGGGCCAAGTAACAAAACTACAATCATTATATAACTAACTCCATCAGATTCAGTACAGATTTCCTTTCAGTTCGTTTGTCTGAAAAAGAAAAAAAAAAAGGAAAGAAAAGGCAAGTCCTTAAACTAAATACTCTATCAGTAATTCAGTCAAAACTGACACCAACTTTCAAAATAGAGAACAAAAAGAAAACAAAACCACCGAGTAAATTTCACTACCCAGCAGTAGCACTAACAAATAGGCTTTTGTCTTTCACTGCCTATCATTTACACGACTCTATAACATACACACAGAATAGCAATCACTAACTACGATGATATGCACCTCCTCGAACCTTGCAAGTTAAAATGACAATAGAACGAATTATTCAACTGATGTCTCCTGGATTCCTGGAATCAGAGGCCGAGAATGAATGCCCTGAGTCATCGATGGTGAAAAAGGACCTCTTCTGTTCCTCGAAAGAATACATCGCACTTATGCTTCCTTGGTGGTAAATGAAATCTGTAAAAATATCAATGTGTCTATACCCATTGTAGCAGTTGTGGCCCTTCAAGTCATTCGTTGTTGGGAACATTTCTATGAATCCAGTGGCGAGTCCTCACCTAAAGGCACGATTTCTGAATCCCATGACTTCCAGGCACCACAATCAAGTAGGAAACTTCAGCATTCTTAAGGAATGACATTGCACTCGCTCAAAAATTGGTCCTCTCGGTTCAAAAATTTAACCCAGAGACTCCTGTATTTAGGAATTCCTAGCTCAAGCCAAGGTTTCATGTTCCCGTTGTAATGCAACACTGCTGATTTCCCAAGTTCTCGTACATCAAGCCCATAATCATGACCCAGACCTGACTGAACCCACTTATGATCTAGAGCATAAACCTGGCCCTGGAATGTGAGCAGGGTAGCACTAGATGCAGCAGCTTCAGGCAGTCCACCACCTGATTTAAGCTGTATATTAAAAGAAATTGTCAGAAAACGGAATTTGCTAAGAATCTCCCAAGTTCCCTCCTCCGTGGACAGCATGCATATCCACCAAATAGAAGTCAGCATCCTAAAGTCCCGCCTAGGAGGAGTAATGGGGGGTCAAATACAGCAGCATTACCCTTGAATTGCAAAGAGACTGGCATGGTCAAACCTAGATTAAAAACATTGACTGCCTACTACACTAAAAAGAGGCACAGGACAGTTTAGAGAGACATTTTGCTCTAGTCTATTACAAATCCAAGATGAAAATTTTACCCAAAATCGGCTTTGTTAGCCGTTCAGAACTAGACAAGGCCAGCAGCATATTCGCATGACACATCCCCCTCCCCTCCCCCTCCCCCCAAAAAAAAAAACAAAGACAAAAGCAAAAGAATTTCCAAAGGACTAGAAAGCAGCTCAAGGTTAAACCCAAAACATAGATTCAATCAAAAAAGAAGAAACACGAACAGAATTAAATGACCCAAACACCTCAGGGGCAGCAATGGAGAGGAACAGGCTAAAAAACAATACTACTCACCTCTTGCACCAACTTTCTGAAGGTTTCAGTAAGATTAAGCTCCCTCCATTTAGCGAGGTCAATAACATTTAATCCAGACATCCAGGCACAAGAATCTCTGTCGAAATTACTTCTACCCAAATAATTGCTTAACTGACCCAACCTCACTGCACATAGCTCAACAGCGCCATTTACTTTGCTTCCCATATCAATACTCCATAATGCTGACAAGTCTTGCTGAACAAGAATATCATCATCTAGAACAACTACTTTGTCCAAATTCTTGAATATATCAGGAAGAAGATAGTGCGAGTGAGAAAATAAGGAAATATATTCCGTCGTATGTTGCATTTTAGGAAGCTTCTGACCAGCTTGAAATGTAACATGGAACTCCTCAGGCCGCGATAAACCTGATATCTTATGATAGTCTTCAATATTCAACACTTGAACTGTGGCTTCCTTGAAAGCATTTCTCAAGAACCATAGCTTCATTGCATAGTAATTTTGTCTGTCTGTCAGCACATGGAAAACCAGCTTCCTGCTTTCCTGCAAGGAACTCAAATATTAATCGCTTGACAAAGGTGAAGATTTTACACACACACACACACACACACACACACACATATATATATACACACACAAAAGCAAAGAGGAGCTTACTTTAGCATGCATAACAGTGGAGTTAATCACAATATATGTGTGTGTGCGTATATAGGTAGGTAGATAGATAGATAGACACACACAGCAAAGAGGAACATACTTTAGCATGCATAACAGTGGAGTTGATCACAATAGATGTTGCCAGGGTGTTGTCTGAGATGACAACATAATGATACAAATTTTGATCTACATATTTTTTGCCACCGAGTCTTTCACATCCACTGAGGAAGAGTGGAAATACTCAACCGTCAATCTCATAGATAGGCAATGCAGAGATTTCGGCAGGGTCTGCACAGCAAGTTGATAAAGAAAGGCACTTTGCTTGGTGTGGAAATTAGCCTCATCCTCAGTGAGATCAACAAGTTGCCTAAATTTCTTGTCCACGTTGTTACAATCCACAGGAACTGATTTTGCTTTAGCTATTGTCGATTCCATTTTCTCCAACTTCTTCTCAATCCTGACATAACAAATAAAATAAAAGTAATGATACATTTACATAACGACGCTCATCTTATTGAATATAACACAGGATATTAGAAGAGCACTGATAAGAAAACAGGAGGGAAATACTATTTCTCATGTTAAACGAATTCTAGGTTTAACATTTTCCTTTTCAAGTATGCATTCACTGAAATATGTTTTTACAGTTCTAACAGATTGACTCCTAAATGATAAGACTGTTACAGTAGTCTCGTTGTGCTACCTAGTCCAACCCCACAAAATAGGGCCCAAATATTGACATCAGAAATTTTATGTAAATCATGTCAACTTTGTCCCACAGTTGCACTTTTACTAAGAAGTCCTGCATTTATGTGTTTAAAATGACTATCTCCATGTTTCAAGGGTTCATTCTCCTGATTTCATCTCAGATTATGTTTTGTTTCATTATGTACAAGTTAATATCTAGAATATGAAATCGGAAAAATTCCGTAGAAGCAGAATATGAAATCAGAAAACAGCAGCCTGAAACCTGGAGTGTGATAAGAATATATGAAATAATTTGAGTGCAAGAATTAATAATGTCTGATAAATTAGAATCTGAAATCTGAATAAAACACAGAAAAATCTAAAGAAATCTGGATCTAAAATATCGATAAATCTATAATCTTAATAAATCAGAAAAACTAGACAAACTATGCCCTGAGCTTAAAAAGACTAAACAAGCTTAACAAAAATGCAACTATCAAATGCAACTTTTTTCATGCTGCCAGATCAATCTATCAAAAATTTGGCCCTCATCAATCTCCCATCTATTTCTTTTATCCCTTCACGTTTGTCTCTATGAACATTTCTTTTATTTTCGCTTCTAACTCCCTTTCTTTCTTTTTCTCTTCCTTTTTTGGCAGGGGAGAGGGGGAGAGTAATCCCAAGAGGGCCGTAGGAGGGGGTATTCAGGGTATTCCCCGTAAGTTTGGCTAGACTGTTAATGGATGGAGAAATTCAAATCATTCAACAACTTACTGAAGCGGAAGATCGGCATCTGTTGTAGCTTCACTCAATATACGCTCAAAATCCTGTATATTTTGCTTCAGCTCTCTTGATAACTTCTCATGCGCAGAAAGTTTTGCAATGCTGGGGAAATATGCACGAGCAACAAATAAACGATCCTTCAACTTTTTCACCATGTAATCCTTCATATCTTCCTTGTGTTCACGATGCCAAATGCAATAGCTCCCAAATCTCAATTCACATGACATTTCACTTTCATCATTTACTTTTGCTTGCTGACTCATTCCAACAGGACTGCTGATGTTCGCTTTCTGCCAGCATTCGAAATGGACATTTACATAATATAGCAGCTGCTATGGATGGAACTTATTTTTAAAAAAGCATATAATAGAAAAGAAAGGTGCGTACAGTTCTTTGTGAAGGTACTTTGACATGATGCTCCTCAGGACGGCCTGTAAAACAAAAACAAAAAAGTTAAAGATCCTCTCTTTCAAGGAATTTGCGATCTAGAGTCAACACTTACCTTGGCTTGACTCTTGTACTTCTACAGGACCTTTACTTCCGCTTACATTCACTTCAGCCTGAACAGGCAGCTCCGGGACTAGTTTTCTAACAGGCTCCTGATTCTCAAACAATTACATTAACAGTAGCTATGTTATGACATTGAAACCAGACAACGACAAAGAACAGCAACCACTAAATATTTCCCAAGATAAATAAGAAGCCTTTTTAAGTAGAAATGCCAACAACTAAGCAGGGATGTGCATGAATTAGTATTAGGGTTCATATTCTAGGATGCAAATTTTCACCCACAAAAAAGGGGGGAGGATGTGGCAAGCCCATCTTAGAAACTATTCAGTAAAAGCATCACAAACACCCTAATCCATCAAAAAGCAAAAGACAGAGAGAGCACATCTAACTAGTAAAGAAGAGCCGCATCATCTAGTACGTGAACCGGCTCACAAGTCAATCATGAAAAAAGGTATGGTTATCAGTTTTCAGTGCAAGATGTGTCTTAAATATCAAAGCATAAGGCAATGAACCTTTGGAAGTGTGGGTGCCAATCTCTGCACAATATCTTTCATATGACTTGATTGATCATGCTGCAAAACATAAAACACCAAATATGCATCACTTCTTCAAACACGGCAGGAAGAATAGAAGGATATCTCTCATCTACTCCCTCCATCCCAAATTACTTGTCCCTCTTAGAACTACGACAAAAAATGGGCTCTTTCTTCTAAGAGGAACAAGTAACCTGGGACAGAGGAAGTATATAACAAGTATATCATTACATACGCAAATGTTAATATAGAAAGCTTGGACAGACTAGTCACCTACTTACAGTACTTTGACCAATTCTATCAACTGGACAAACTATAGAACATATAGCAGCTTATGACAAAATTACAGTGAAATGAAAGCAATGTAATAACATGACATAGCAGCTATTACATCAAGGATTTCCCCAAACCATCATTTAGTGGTGGTCTTTAATTCTGAGCATGATTATGGGCTGGGCCCATATAATTGGTGAGAGAGATTTGGAGCAAACAATCAAAAGGCTTCAAATTGTTGAATTTCTATCATTACAGATTATTTTACAAGGTCATTCTAAGAATAACAGGAATTTTGCTATTCTTCTTTTGATATTGCTCACTTTGTGGATCAAAGTACCTATTTTGAATGTATATACTCCCTTCTAGGATGATAACTTAGCACGCATTCCTTTTGATCCTGATATATATAACATTTCATTTTCGGTATCAAAAAAATTTAAAAATCAGACCACAACCTATTATTAGGACATAGGACACACCAAATTTCACATACAACAACTTCATGCACTCATGATATAGCATTTAGAAATGTATAAAGCCTCTTATTTCCATTAGCAAATTGCAAAGAAATGGTTAAAAGTTGTCATTTTCATATGATCCGACATGGTCTGACTGGGTGTATCCTCTTTAGGTTCCACCATAATAAGGTGTGACTCAAGGGGAGATTTTTTGGAAAGGACTGGACTTGTACAACCAACATCATTGCCCATTTCCTTACTCAACATATGGGCTTTTGTCAGAAGGAGCTAAAAGTTTGTAGCGTATCATGATGTGGCTGTCTTATGGTGCATTTAGTTGGAGGACATTCATTTGGCACTCATGACTGCATTCTCCATGGGATTCAGTAGTATATTTAGTTTCTCTGTGTTTGTTGCCTATAGGGGCATCTCTACCAAATTAAAGTAACTCTTGTTCACTGTTTTGAATCAAAGAAAGAAATAAGGAATCAACTTTCAACTACGACTCTCCCACACAAATCATGGCTTTTCCTTTCTGCTACATCTTTGAAAGCAGTTTTCACCACACTAATGGTACTCTTGTGACAGTTTGCCAGTTTCTGATTATTTGAAGAGGATATCTTACCTTATTAGATTGTATAAACTTAATTATTCTAAGACAAATTTTTCTTCCTTTTCTGAAGAAATACCAAATGGTGTGGCAAAACATTAGTCAGTAATTTCAAGTTTCAACAAAGCCTCCATCTACACTACAACAATATTTCCATGCCTCCATCCAAGTATACAATGTTAATAAATAATACTTCCTTTGTCCCATATTCATGGGCAAAAACATCCAATTATTTAGTCCCACAATATTCTCAAAAGTTTCATTTTCCAGAGACCTAATAGTGTTTCTATTGTTTGAAAATCACCAATTACTGTTAAGAAAATGCATTTAATACTAATTTTCTTACATTTTTTATATATGACCGCGAATATGGGATGGAGGGAGTATACTAGAACATTAACAATAAGTATTAGGGATTCCATAGGAAAGTTGATGCTCTGATTATGGAACTTAAAAGATGGATAAAGCAGAGCCAGCTTGGGCTTTGCAATGGTTCTTAGAAAGATGGGTTGACTAAACCTAGGGGGACTGGTACCGCAGTGCATTTCCTTAATGAGCTATTCAATTCAGTACAAACTAACGGATAACTATGAAATCTGTGCCATATGCAGGACTATAACAAGCAAAGCACTTTCTTCATATATCTTCATTTTTTACACAAGACTGGAGCAGCATAGATAGGCACACGGAACTGAAGGGGATAGAGCAGGTCGCCGCAATTAATTTGTTTAATCTAAAGTCCAACATTCCAAGCACATCTAGCAAGGTCAAGGAACAGATCAGAATGTTATTCAACAGAATCAACACTGAAGAAGTGTAAGAGTTAACAACAAAATAAAGTAACCCAGCACCTGGGTAAAAGACTTGAAGTAGCGTGGATGATTTCAATTTTCTTATAGAAAATATTCCAAAAAGGTTGCAAAGATGAGATGCAAATTTTTTTCCCCTTGGGACAGGCTGACTGATACCGACACAGTCCCGCTTGCAATCTATGCACAGGGTGACACAAGACCTTCTATTTCAGCCAAAAGGGCTGGGTCAAGGGGAATCAGAAGAGTGGAAGCTTCTTATTTTTTTCTAGACAAACAAACAGTGAGACCAAATGATGGTGCTCAAAAGTTGCTAGGAAAGATTTACTGACAAAGTGCAAGGAAGCACATCCTATTGAGAATGTAATGAATGATTTAAACAAAGATGTTCTTGGGAAAGAAAGGAAGGGGGAAGGTAGCGAAAAGACTCAAGGCAGGCTAGGATGGGCAACAGAGGATGGACGATCCATTGGAATTTCGGAGAATCAAGGAACAGAAAAATGAAGGTGAAATAGACACAAGCGGCAGACAAGTCGAATCAGGATGAAAAAACTTGCTTATGAATTAATAAATACTAAGGAAGGAAATCAAACATAACAGTTATCCTTAGGGATTTTGTACAGAATCAGCAAAAAGATTTCCGCAATCCAATTGAGGCAAGATGAAAGCCAGAAAGGCTGATTTAGATGTAATAACAGAAAGGGAGTTAGAATTGAGGAGTGGCTACGCTGTGGTTAGTTGCAGAGAGGCTTAACAAACTATAACAAATTCTGAAGCCCCAGAAAGATGTGGGAACGGGAATACGACTGAAATAGAGGATCCTTTTTTGGTAAAAGATTCAATAATACTCTGTCACTTAGAGCTAACCTTGAAGAATTTACTGTAATATATCCTTATAAACATCACTTATTATGGCTAATGTTTTTTGCTTTGCTCCAGTGAAATTTGCAACGTTAAAAGAGCCAGATTACACAAGCTGCTAATCAGCAATTTAATGCTAGAAAATGAGACATTACTTTCATGATGTTACTATTTACATACACCACCAGGAGGAAGGACCCAAAAAAAAAAAAAAAAAAAGAGAACAAGCAATCCCTTATTACTACAAAGCACAATCATCCAAGTGCTTACTCAAGGACTGGGTCCATGGAGAATTCTGGCACACAATTTACCAAGTCATCCATTCACACCCCATGGATGAAGCACCAAGCTGCCAACTCACTTTCCCTGGACCACCACCCCCTCCCTCCACCAATGGCCTCCATTAAACACCTAACTCTATACCCCAACCCCTCCCTCCCTCTCTCCTTTGCCCTTTTATCCCCTTTCTCTTGATCCTCTCTCTTCCCGCTCCACCTCACAGTAGCTTTCCTCCTCCACCCCAATCACAAAGTTGGTAACTCAGGCCTCTTCTAACCACCTCCCTTAAGCCACAATCTGTTCTTCTCTCCATATTCTCTTCCTAGTCTCTCTTCCTCCCCTATCTGACACCTCCCTCATCCACCTTGGCCACTTTCGTCAGTCTCCTAACTGTGGCCTTCCCCTACCTCATCCAATCCATCACTGAAGCATTAAATCGCATACCTTAATCTTACCTCTCTCCATTTCAAATGCAACTGTGGACTCCATCTTACCTCTCAATAGGGCTACACTGATATCTTAAAAAACAAACAGACAAGAAAAGAAAGGAAGTTTAGGGATAGGGCGAACCCTAAAGCCAAAGCACCTGGAGTACAGTGAGAAGAGAGAAAATTATGTCGCTCCCATGCTGGCCAGAAGAGAGTAGGCAGCCAGCCAACACATCACTGGAGGAACAGCATGGAGGGCTAAACAAGAGTTTTAATGTTGCATACTGGAAAATTCTGAAATCAATATCCAAAAGAACGTCTAGGAGTGGGAAATATTTGTGATTCAGCCAACATATTAATCACTTCTTGCAACAGTAAGACTCCTCCTGGATAGAATGTTCAACTAAAAGATTTTAATAATAAACCCCTTCGACTTTAGGGTGACTCAAAAAGCAGGCTAACAGTGCTGTCTACATGGGAAGGAAGTTGTTACTTACTATGTTGCAATTCCACTCCCCATTTCCATGTTTGTAACTCCATTTGTTCAGATACGAAACTGTGCATCCTTATAGCTTCCTTTACGCCACAACTTCATCCTTCCTTTCTCTCAACTGCCCTCCCACCCACCCACCCACCCCATGCTTGGCTTCCATTCATGGCCCCACCCCAAGATGTTGCCATTCTTGATTTTCTTTGACTGAATTAAAACCAAACACATGACACTAGAAATCAAGTTCCACCACATAACTCCAATTTCTATTCCAATTCAAGATAACCAAACACACCCTAAGATAAATGCATTGAACCTATGATACTTCCTTTACTCTTCTTTCTAATCAGAAACAACTCACAAGAAGCAATCAACAGGTGGTGATAAATTAGAGTATTCCACTATTCCTTCTCATTAGACACAAGAAACATAGTCATTGCTTATGCTAGTAACTTCTCTAAAGAACCTTAAAAAGTACCTGATATGACGTGTCATTCGAGGTGTGCAAATCGTAACCTCCAAGACCACCCTGCCATTTACACCAAAACAGTACTTATTAGAGCAATAGCATCACTAAACTGCACAGTTATAAAGCTAAGCTTCCACCATTGAATTGATCTATTCAAGCACTACAAATTCCTTAGATGCCATCAATTTGGGAACCTTACCGACGCTGAACTTTGTGGTTCTGATGGAAAGCCTACAAGGGCAAATATCACCATTGTTAAAACCTAAAAAGAAACCAACACAACCCCAGATCCAAAGCAAACTGAAAAAGGCAATTCCATCTAAACCCACTAGAGCAAAATCCCACAAATGCTAATGCACTAAGATCAGCAGGGAACAAGCAATACGATATGAAAAGGCAAAACCCAGATCTCAAAACAAGTGGGAAAATACCGGAAGAGTGAAAGCCATTGTGAAAGCCAAGAAGAAAGACGAGAGGGACAAGCATGGAAAGGATGACAAGACCCAGCACTGCAATGACAAAGCCCCTCCATCTTCGCTTCGTCGAAATCGTGTAGGAAGAGACCCCAATCGGACCACCGACACCGGCCTTCATCCTCTTTCTCTCTCTATCCTTCCGATGATGGGATCAGGCTTGTGCGACTGGCAATGGCATTCCTCTGCGCCTATCAATCCACCGCAGTCGCAGACCCCAGAGAGACACTCTCCCTTTCACACACTCCCTCAGTCACTCACTTATTTGAAAGGAGGGCAGCTCCAGATTTCCCCATCGAAAACAGAGAATTTCACTCGCTGATGTTAATTGCCTAGTGAAAACTGAGAAAATACGGAGAGAGAGTATCACCTGTCACTTAATTATTCTTGAATATTTTTTTCCCCCTTTTTCTGGGTTTTTTTTTTTTTGATATCCAATGGCGTTTTTCATTCATGATCAAGCAAATTATAACTTTAATTGGCCGAAAACAAGCACCTGATGCAATCCGGCCCTCCATCCATCCAAACTCTCGTCTTCTCATATAAGAAAGCTAATTTTCCAACCTAATTGGTTACTTTATTACAACTTCTTTTCACAAAGTAAAAATGAAATTTAAAGAAAGATTAACTAAATTATGATTAAATTAGAATGGCTAGCTTTGTAGTTTTATGAACCTGAGCAAATAAGCAATCACCATTGAATCCATCTCCATAATGATCCCTTTCAAATTTAAAATATTTACAATTCTCAATCTAAATTGAACTGCACATGTTTTAGTTGTTCCAATATCGCAAGTAGCTATCACATAAGCTTATGTTGATCATCACGAACCACTGCCCCTAGACATCTCGAAGTAGATGCCAATGACGCATCCACATTGATTTTGTAAGACCACACTTGTGGAATTTTCCATTCGCTAGGGTTATTATTCAAATTTAGAGGTTTTGTACTCTCATTTCAGTAGTGCTTGGTGAGGGCATTCCTCAAAAATACTTAACATCATGCGTTGAATGTCTCAGGTTCTACCCTCAAACACCAACCTATTTTTCATCAATCATATGGAGTGGATGAGTTTGAGAATAATCCCCTTTGATCATGTTAAAGTTGTTCATGATATATTGGCACCAAGCTCTAAAATATGAGATTGATGAAGGCAGAGTGTCAAAGCGAAAAGGAGACTTATGCCAAAATTCATATGCACTCAGGCAATCAAGGAGATGGAGAAGGGTATCACAGCTTCCTCCACACAAAGCACAGTAAACATCAACGTCCATCCTTCACATAAACAGATTAATTCTTATTAGAAGAGAATTGGTACACGCACTTCAATCTAAGTGTTTTATTTGTATTTATGTTGTTGCCCCCTTATGTTTTCTGAGCTTTCAAAATTTAAAATCAAATGATTAAATCAAGAAAGAAAAACGTTTTTCAAAAAAAAATCAATGAATTGTTGCCCCTTTTATTAGAAACAATTTGTAACTTGAGAAGAAAGGACTTGTTTATCTTATTATAGTACATCCTTACTAGCAAAGATAAAAATTTTATAAAAAAACACTTTTCTCGGGTAAATGAATCTTTTTTTTGGAAATAGGGTCAATGAGTCCTAAAATCAAGCTAATTGATGAAATAGAGTCAAGCGAATGCCAATTAGAAAGGATAAAGAAACGGCAACGAGGCGGACGAACAAGAGAAGGTAACAACAGTTATAGTTATAGAGACCAATACTGGCATCAAAGGATGGCACTTCATAGTAGGCGGAATGATCACAAGATAAAAGGGGAGATTTAGAAAGAGGGAGGACAATGCCAATGTATTACAACTTTATATGTCACCTTGTGTGAGCTCTTTGATGAGTCCTTACTTTTGTCATCAGCCAATTCGGTTGTCTTGTTGTCGAGATCAAGGCCATGTTTGGAACAAGGACTGAAGGACGTATTATTGTCATCCCTCACTACTTCTTAAACCTCATGTCACCAATAATCGGGAAAATCCACTTATCTAATTGGAATGTATCTAATTAGAATGAATCCAATAAACACGTTTTTGATAAAGGTAAGAAAGTAGGGTGAAGGAATCAGAACGATGTCGAGAAAGCGACTGAGATGAAAGTCACTAATTAATACTGAAAACTGTTGAGAGTTGAAAAAATATTGTTCGAGAAAGTTAAAACAAATGAGTTATGATTAAATTTTAAGAAAGTGAAAAAATATCATAAGGTTATCTAAAAATAGACAACAGATACTAAAGAATTCATTGGTGATCGACAAATTTATGGTAGGCTCTATCGTCATCAACCAACCATGATTCTACCTATTGTTGATGGTGAAGGTATTTGGTAATTGATCAACACGAGTGCTTATACATTTTATTGAAAATGAAATTGTTTATCCTTTTTCCCATTTCCTTTTATTTTCACAATAGCATTTTTTATTCATTTTTTCCCTATTAATTAATTTTTTAACTTCAAAGAGCAACGATTTCGCTCCCCGGAGGGAACGCCAAGTGAAACCCGGAACCGGGACTTCTAGTGGCTGACTTGCTTGAGGAAAGCTCGCAACATGGAACGTCAACCCGATTCGTAACACCTTCGTGCGAGAGGACGCTGATTATATTTTGAGCTTGCCCCTAAGCCATCGCTTCCCTCTCGATTCTAGGTATTGGTGGCCCCGCAAGGATGGTATGTTCACGGTAAAATCAGCATACTTGGCTGGGAAAGTTAGGTCTTGTTTCGGAGTGGTCCTCGCGAGCGAATGTCCATGATTGGATGTGGTGGCGCAAATTATGGGGTCTGGATACATTGCCTAAGCTGAAACATTTTATTTGGAGAGCGTCGTGGGAAACGCTTGGAGTAAATGCAGAATTCAAACGGAGACATATAGGGACGAGATGACACATTCGGTGGGTGCAATGCCGAGTCGAAATGATTTTTCATGTGCTTTTCGATTGTGAAAGACTCCGTTCGGCATGGCTGAGCGTGGGATTTTTGGAAATACAGAAAGAAGCCCCTAGGACTACCATGAAAGAGTGTTTACAATGGCTTTTGGATAAAGTCGAGGTCGAAAGCTTCATTGCCATCATGGCGACGGCATAGGCGATGTGGATGTCACGAAATGATATCATTTTCAACAAGGGGAACCCAAATAGGGAGGTAGCTGCACGCAGCTTTGTCAAATGGGTGAAGGAAGCAGAGGAGTACACAGGTAAGGCGAACAATGTTGAGGAGCCGAAGGAGACCATCTCCCTAAACACTTGGCAACCACCACCGGAAAATATGGTTAAAATTAATTCGATGCGTTTGTAGTCGTTGACTCTCCAGTAGGTGTGGGATTCGTTGTGCGTGATGAATGGGGAAAAGTCTTGCTTATAGGAATTCGCAAGATAGAAGGCAGATTGTCGGTGGAAGAGGCCGAGGCTCAAGCGCTCCTGTTTGGCCTCCAAATGACGTTAGCGGCGAGCTACGGATCGATAGTTGTGGAAAGTGACTCTTTGGGACTCATAGCTAAACTCCACTTCGGGAAGAAAGGTTTGGCTCCAGGGGACTTAATTTTAGATGATATTCGAGCTCTAGTTAGTTCTTGTCTTTCCCTTTTAGCTTGTCATGTCAAAAGAGGGGAAATACGGTAGCTCATTTGATTGCGAGACACCTCCCTACCCAAGGGATGGAGCAAATGTATTTTGACAATTTTCCCCAAGGGGTGATAACCCTTAAGGAGCTCGACTTAATTTAAGCTACCCTCTTTCGACTCAAAAAAAAAAAAATAACTTTGAAAAGTTCTTTTACGGAAAAAATTATTAAATCTTATCCTCCTTTCCTTTAATCCTCTCTCTTCTTTTATTCCTACCGAAGTTTCATCTTTTAAGATATTTTAGGCACCATCGTTGACAATTAATTATGTTGATAAGAAGCCTCAATCCTTCAGTTATCTCGGTGCTTTTAATATTACTATGTTCGTTCGTAATGAATTATGCTCCTTAATTACAACGATTTCATCTTATACCGAGCCCAGTTTAAAGCATAAAGTTCACTAGTCATCACAACTCTTTTTATATAAGCCAAAACAATTATCTCCTCTCAAATTCGAACCAAAGGAGAGGGTGTAAAGTGAAAAATGTTATGTCAGTTTTTGTATTATAGTAGCTGGACAAAGTTTTAAGCCAAGAAGGGTAAGCTGATGCTCAAACCCAGGTCTACGATGCTTCACAGGGTATCATTTTGTCTTACTACGAACTTGGTTGAACCTAAATGAATGATAGAAGTGGAAACTAGATATAAAGAGGATGAGGCAATACAAACACATCTTATTGTTCTTATCAGTACTCAACAGTACCCAGATTATAATTTTGCTGAGGATATCCTGCGGTACAAATACAAAATTATGCGGGTTAAGCTTCTGACTTATGGATCAAAATGTTATAGTTAACGCGTTCTTCTGCAGTAGGAGGCATCCTGACATCAATGGAACCTTTCGGAGGGTGCAACAATTCGTCTGTCGGCGTAGTCTCTGGAGGCGAATCAAAACATTGGTGAAATTTTACGAGGTTTGCCAAATAAAGGCAAAACTCATCGGCATCCACCGGGGCTTTTACAACCTTTGCCCGTACCTACTCATTGTTGGAATCATATAAGCCTTGATTTTGTGGAGGCATTGGCCAAGTCAGATGGCCTGGAAAGATGTACACCGTTATGGTTGTGGTATAGAGAGGTTGACAATGTATGCACATTTCATCCTTTTGGCTCATCCATTTACTGCTGAGAAAGTGGCTAAACTGTTCCTCGTTAATATATACAAACTACACGGTGTGCATCATATCTAACAGAGCCAAGGTATTCATTGTCAGCTTCATCTTAGTATGTCCTATCTACCTAAATCTGATGGGCAAACTGAGCGAGTTTATAACCAATGCCTGGAAAATTATCTCAAATGTATGACGTTTCAGAAGCCTTCTCAATATGCCAAATCGCTAAGCCTCACCGTGACATGCCCTGGAATCCACCACCGCAATGACACCATTCCAACCTCCGTACCACCGCGACATGCCCTGGAAGTAGCTACCAACATGGCAGTGGCTTCACTTGAAGACTGGTCCGAGTAGAGGAGTCACTTGACTCAGTTGCTAAGAGGGAACCTTATGCATGCATGCACAATGCAAGATGAAGTACTTTGCAGACAGAAAGAGGTCAGTCAGAACGCCCCGGCACATGAAAGTAGGTGTTTTGTATTCTTGAATTAACAAGCAATTTCCATATGCAATTGTAGAGGACAATAATTTTAATGGGATCGAGGGGCAATGTCACACTACCTTAACCGATTCTCTCTCCAATTTATAAGCGTTTTGGAGAGTTAACTAACTACTTACGATTTACAATTTTACTATTAAATTTCACATCTAAGACTCTTTCTTTTCTTTTTTTTTTTTTCTCTTTGATCCTCCAGTTCCCTGTAGAAATTTGTTGTTGGCTTATAAAGGTGAAATTTTCTCGTCACATATTTTCTCCATTCACAAGACTCAAATCTGATACCTTGCTTGAGTAGGACAACTGTTATACTTGTATAAATCAATCTTTGTTAATTTTGTTTAACACTGCTTTGTACAACTCCTCACTTATTGTAAACGTAACAATTATTTACCGCAACTACTTTAAAATAATAATTGAAATGAACTAGTATAGAAATTAAAGACCCGGATTACAATTGAAAAATTTCAATTCTTATGCACAGGAAAATACTATCAATTTCTCTATCTAGCTAATGTATGTCGCGCAAGATCAGCTTTTATATACAGTAGTAGCAGAGATATCATTAAAAAGGGTCAAAAGAGCAACCTTAAACTAGAATATTTGTACTATGTTAAGTCTTATCTCTCAATTTGTTTATGAGGAATATATCAATGATAAAAATTAAAATAAAAAAATAAGCTATATTAGAATGGAATTATTATGTCAATATGTACATGAGAAAATTAATAATTTTAAGGTTTCAACTTGGAATAAAAAATTTTGTGGTTTACATTATTCTACATGGAAATATTAATTGGTGTAAAACCAACACATAATTGATGGTCCAATATGATATTTATTAAATGTCAATTTTTGAAGAATTTCATCTATAAATAAAAGTATGAAGTATTAGGAATATTCTAAAGTATCTAAATAATAATATTAGAAGATAAGATGCTATTTTAAATATTCTAATTAAAATAGTCCCTAATAAAGAATGTTTCATACTAAAACATCAATTTGTTAGAGAAAAGGCGAATGTAACATTACTAATTTACTACTACTACTCCACTATTGCAACCACCATTCACAATTTTAGTGCAAAATTTAAAATTTTATGTCTTAATTTAAAATTTCGATAAAAAATTCGTGACTAAACCCTTTTTTTTTTGGACCGGACAAATTCGAGTAATCGGGTTAGATGGAATTTTTCAGCACTAGCTCCCTCTCCCTCTCGGACCTATTAGTTCACTGGGTCTAGGGATGGCAGTGGGTCTCGGACTCGACCTGCACCCGACCCATTTAATCGAGTCCAGGTTTAATTGTTCAGGTTCGGGTCGGGGTCTCAAAAATAAAACCCAAACCCGACTCGAGACTCGTTTAAGACCCGAATACTAATTTAATTTTTAAAAAAATTATAATAGCAGTATTCACGCAAATTTGGACCCGGTGCAATTTGAAAACCCTTCCCACAATTTGTTGTTAAGCTTTGATGGACTTTGAACTTTGTGGTGTCAAACTTTGAAGAACTTTGTGTTTAATATATTAGTGTTTTTGGTTTGTATGAACTAAGTATTTGGTTTGTAAAATAGGTTGGTTGATAGATAGGTTAGTGTAATACTAAAGAGGTTATAACTTATATGTAACAAAATTGCTTGTAAATTTACAATAATATTAAAATAGGGCACAAAATACTGATTTTTAAACTCATTTATGATAAAAATATACTCGACCCGTTTAAGACCAGCGGACCCGTGGACCCGCCGAGTCCGGGTCCAAATTTTATAGACCCGTTGGGTCCGGGTCCAAGTCTAAAAAGTTAAATGGATTTGGGTCCAGTCAAACCCGACTCATTGCCATCCCTAACGTGGTCTTTCCGTAGATAGAGAACCTAGTGAATAACCCACACTTACGATGTAATATATATATGTAAACACCTTAGAGATTACAAAGTAAACGAGTACATATTAAAAATTTAATAGAGAAAAAGATAGATTTTTAAAAATTATAAGATAAAAATATGGATAAAATCAAAATTGAATCAAAAAGTGAAAATGTAATACAGTCTCACTGTAACTAGATCTTTATCAAAATTGATTAGAAACCCGAATTATGGAATGATATAAATGAGAATTCCATCATAATTTATCAACTATCTATTAAGGTTATACTATAAATTAAAACTTTTTTTATCATCTAAATTTTTGCCTAATTTTCTATTTTATTTAGTAATCTGTTAATACGTGACTCAAGAGTAGAATATAATTTCAATTAAACCAAAAATAATTTGAAATATCTTTTAAAATTAATTTGACAGGAAGCCAAAAATCAAGGACCATGCTCTAGGTCCGGCTAGAGCAGTTGATAGTTAGGAATTGAAAGGGACAAGTTGCATGTGGAAATGGCACTTTGAGAGGTGAAACATGACTGGAGAGCAAAAGGACAGGGCAGAGGCCAATATGATCTCATTCATAAATTAGAAAACTGCCCCAACCAATAGGATAATGTGTAAATAACATAAATAAATAAATAATACATAAATGAAATAAAAGTACAACCATTGAATGATAATCAAGACGGTGCCAAACCAATATTAATATTCAAACTGTAAGTACAATTCATAAATATAGTACAATTTATATTCGAAAAATAAATAAACGAGCTCAATTGAGCCGAGTTGAACCACAATCCCCTAGATTTGGGGCTTTGCTAACAGATAACTCGCATAGCCAATTTGGCTCATTTACATCCCCGAAAAATTTTCTTATGTTATATCGGGTAGACTTTTATCTCTTTACCGCCTTATGTTAGGTATATAATAATATGACATTTATAATAAAAATAAAAATATAACATAATATTCTAAAGTATCTAACTAAATATATTAGAAAATGATATATTGCTTTCTAAATATTCTAAATTAGTCTCCAATAAAAATTAAAAAAACCCAAAAACATCAACTTGTTAGGGAAGTGGAGGGAATATTACTACATCACTACTATTGCAACCACCGCCACATTTTTGGTGGATATCCATGTAACTTGGAACTTCAAAAGGCATGTGTATTTGTCTTATTGTTGTAAATATATATATTTAGAGAGATCGATAAAATTTTATAAAATTATGTTTTACATGTATACAGAGTATACTTGATTAGAAATATAAATTGATGAGTTACTATAATTAGAATTTTATAAAAACTATATAATCTATATAAGACTACTATAGTACGATTATTTATTATTTTATTATCAACATTTAGTACTATTAGCTCTTAGTTATATTTTTAATATATAAAATTTTATGATTAAAATTTATAAATTAATAAAATAACATAATTTGATGCTTTTATAATCTAATTATCACTTGTGCATTGATTTCTTATCAATATGTCATTTAGTTTTTATATTTGAGATATTTAATTCACAATTTTTTTCTAAATTGTGTTAATGAAGACAAATAACCAAAAGACATTGAATTTTGTGAATTAATGTGGTCAAAATTTATTATAAATAGAAAGGAGTAAAAATTACGATACAAATAGGGGATGCATATATATGTTACTATTTATGAAAGGACTCCATAATCTAGGAGGTAAACAGTGTTGATATTTTTATTTGTTTTTGGTGTAACATAGAGGCACAAGCCCCTAATTATATTTATTTGTTAGTAACAAAACTATTTTTAAGTTGTATTAATAATGTTATTTGATATTAACATTTAATGTTGTAATTTTTAAAAAAACATTTAATGTATGTGTCATTTTCTGTGTGGTAAAAAGTTTCTTTTCTACTCCAAAACTTTTTTTCTAAAATTTTTAACATGGGTCTCTTGGAATCGATCTTTTGGTGAGCAAAAATATGGGTAGAGATAAGGCTGCCTACATCCGGATCTCTACAAAAATTCGTGCGAAAGCAAAACTAGGAAAAGAATAAAAGATTGTAAGATAAAATTTTTTTCAAACTCCCATGTTCGCAAAAAAATCCGCCACTCGATATGATTCACGATAGCAATGATTAAGATCAACTTCCTATTCTCCATTATATATCAACTCTTTGCATTACTTGATTACGAAATAGAGTGGTTAATTTATGAGGTAACATTAGCGAACAACACCCGACATAATTAACAGTGTGTTTAGGTATTCGTATCGAAGACCTAATTAGTTTAAGTCTCTCCCGCACTACATACGATGATTCTTTATAAAATAAAAACATAAAAGCAATGACAAAAAGGAAAAGTAAGCTAAAATGGCAACATAAACGGGTTGGTGCTACAAGAATAGATTGAAAGCAAAGGAATGAAGAAAGAAGACAAGTCGGATGAGGGCAATGGCACTTTGAGAGGCCAGAGAAAGATGGCTGGAGAGCAAAAGGAGAGGGCAGAGTCTGTCTTATGATTAGATTTAGAATTTAGAAGACCGACCCAACCAATAGGATAATTCATAAATTAAGTAAAAAATATGGGGATAATGTATATAAATAAAAAATATAAAAATAGAAGCAGCTGAAGGAAGCTAGAATATGTCAATGTCCAATAGAAATTTCAAACCCCAGCACAGAAAATATCTCAAAATATAATAATTTGAGAGGAGTCGACTGAGTCATTCTATTACTTGGCGAAGTCCCCACCTGGAGCCGCTCCTTCATTCTCAGCCACAATCTCTCCCATTCTTCAATTTTTTTTTTATATATTTTTTTCTGATTTTTGGATCACCTATACTATAATTCCAATATTATTTTAACATTATCATCATCATCATTGATAATTGTATTTTAGTCATTTACTCAGTCGTGTTAAAAGTCTCTTTTTAAATCCTTTTTTGTCTTTGATTGCTCTAAGTCTAAACCCTAGTTTAAATAATTGTTGATATTTTGATTCCATTATTAAATGTGTGGTTCAACGTTAAGTTAGTTTATTCGATAAAGTTATTATGAGTTTGAATTTTGCTTATAATAGACATTTATGTATATAAAAATTGAAAGTTCGGTTGTAAGTATTGTCTTTTGAGAATAGATAGGAAGGTAGATGCAAATTCCAATACTAGGCTAATGATAGAGAAAACGTTGCCGTAATGAAAAAGAATAGAAAAAAGTAATTAATAAGGAAAAAATGATAAATTGGTCATTATATTTTACTAGGATTGTAAAGTGAAATATTATGAAACGAAAAAGCTTAATTAAATTGACATATATTGTGAAATGGAAAGAGTATTATAGGATTGAGTAGAATCCCGATTATATTATACCTAACACAATCATTTCCGTTCATGTAATATTTTTTCACAACTTTACTGAAAATTTAAAATATAATCCGACATAACATTATATCTCACCACAATATTTTACAAAAGCGGTCTCTTATTTATTAAGACAAACTAAACGACATAAAGGAGGAGTTATTAGTCAAGAAAAGAGGAGCAAACCTAAAGTTTCTAGTAAAACTTATCCCATCTTTAAATTTTGATGAAACTAATTAAACTTAGAAATTGTACTGCACTTACCCCGTTTCATTGTGATCGATTGATATTAATTCGTTGTTGACTTTAATAATAAAATAAACTTAGAATGATTAAATTAACTACTACAAGCTTCTTTATTAAAAAAACTCGAAAATAATTTTATTATAAGAAAAGGCTATATACGTGGAATACGAATATGATAGACTTTAGCTAGGTAGGGTAGAATAGAAATCAACGAAGAAGAAGAAGAGTATATGTTCCAACTGAGAAAGGGACCCACCACCGTCCCTGGATTAGCTGTCTGACTTTCACACTTTTTTTTAATTTTTATTTTTAAATGATTAATCACGATGACCAACTAGATCCTCGTGCAAATCTCTGGTAAATTTTCCAGTGCACAATATAAGTACCCTCTATCTTCCCCTTCCTCTCTCCCTCAACTACCCCATCCATCTCTCTCCCTTCACTTTCTCTCTCCTCCAACGATCATCAACCACCAACCATCAGTTTCACCGATTCACAGACACACGTGATTGATCATGAAAATGAGCAAAAAGGTGTACCCGAATTTCATAAGCAGTTTGCAGCCCATAAAGAGGAGCTTTTCCACGCCGGAGTTCGGCGCCGGGAGTAATGCCCAGGAGGACCATGGTAAGGCCGAGGCCGTGGCGCTCACCGTATGGAAGAAATCCCTCGTCCTCAACTGTAATGGGTTTACCGTGTTTGATGGGAAAGGAAACCTTGTCTTTCGGGTCGATAACTACGTCGCCGCCAATAAGTCCGGCGAGGTTGTGCTCATGGACGCCGTCGGCAAGCCTCTCCTCACCATCCGTCGTAAGGTATGTCTCATCAATACCTTAACTCGTCCCTTTTGTTATTTTCAACTTCTTTAGTGTAAATATAAATCTCTACTTAGTTAACTTTTATTTTGATATCGATGACGTCTAAAATTGATATTTAAGTTATATATAACTATATCTTCGATTATTGTACAGTGTATCTAGATCGATTAAGGAGATTAACTAATTGAACATACGTAAATTAAGTTAGGACATTAATTCAAGGTTGTATAATAATTTTTGTCTTTACTTATATTATTCCAGCTAAAAATACATTTTTTTTTTTTTGAATCGAGGTTTCAAAAATTAAACAATATGGGATAATTGAAATGAAATCTACAAATATGTATCATTTTAATTGACTTCAAGAAAATAAATTAGAGTTTTTTGATACTTATATTATGACATTAAAAAAAGTAAATTCATTTTAAGACTTTTGTAGAAGGAAAAATAGCCTAATATTTTCATTGGACAAATTATTCTTTTTTTCTAGAAGAAAAACAACCTAATTTCCTTGGAAAACGTATTCTTCTTTTCCAGAAGAAGAAAAAAAGAGCCTATTTTCATTGGACAAATTATTCTTCTAGTTTACTGATATTCTATGCTGATATTGAACAGAAATTGAGCTGGGGAGATAAATGGCTGGTCTACGAAGGGGAGGCATCATCAAACCCCAAATACTTGGTGCAGAAGCAAAGCAACCTCCTGCTGAACTCCAACTCCAGTAAAGCCATGAACTTGGCTAATGTCTTAACCCTAAGTAGCTCAGGAAACCACAGTCCGATCAGCAAGAGTTTCAAGGAGAGAATGATCACCAGTCCCAGAAAAACTCCGACAGTTACGTATACCAGATGGAAGGATCTTACGCGCAACGTAACGTAGCTGTGTACAACAACAAGAGGCAGTGTGTGGCGGAGGTCAGGCGGAAAGAGGCCGTCGGTGGTGTCATCTTGGGCGGCGATGTCTTTCGCCTTCTTATTTTACGGCCGGACGATCTCGATACCCCCATGGCCATGGCCTTTGTCATCCTTCTTGACCAAATGTTTGGATCGTCTTGATTAAATTTTGCTGCTTGACGGGTCTGATGTAGCAACCTCACCTTGAATGACAGAGAGGTTGTTTTCATCGAGCCTAAGTTAAAAACACTTTTGAGTCCCAATTCCACCCTTTCCTTCACATTCAACCATTGATTACAACGGTTGCTTTTCTTTATTTTGATTAAGATCTGCGACCGAAACTATCGAAAGAGTTTGGCTTTTTCATTTTTGAATAAAAACCAAACAAGATGTATGGAATAGTACATTATTTATCATAGCATCCAAATTTACCTGTGTGTACTTGATTATCTACTTTCATTGTTTTTCTTTTTAAATATTTATATATTCTATATGTATCACTATAATTGATTTTGCATTAGAATTTACTCAATGTTCTCACTTTTGGTCTAATGGAATACACGTTTACTCTCTTTCTAAAGGTTCAAATCTTAAAAGTGACAATTTTATTGCACGTTTTGCAAATAAATTACAGATAAATTGTGGACATGTGCTTGATATCTCCTATTCTCCTATACGTAAAATGAGAGAGAGAAACATAGTTATTGCAAGGTTTTCTATGATCGTACATCACAATGTGTACCATATCACCAACCCTAAGTGTGGCCAACACGCTTTTTCACTCTCTTTATTCTCCTACCAAAGCAACGGACCAAAATCATTGCTCTCAATGGCGACCAAGGTGTTGGGGAATCGTTCATCTTAACGTTCTCTGTATGATATATATATCTCTCCATTTATTTAAAACTTTTTTTAAAGATAATATGTTCACTCAGTAGGTCTCCTAACATGATAGATCTAATAGATTAATTATTATGAGCGAGGAGGTGGGAAGGGACACAAAGATCACATCGTGGTCAATAGAGGCCTAATCCATAAGGTAATCAAGCCCTACTAAGAGATTTTGCTGGCTTCCCACAAACTTTATTAATTTTTTTAGTAAGGGTAAGTGTGCGTTGCTTAATTGGGCCTATATTAGAGGTAACTTCAGTTGGACTTAAAAGTATGAGGGGAATAGGGATACCAAGCCGAGGCCAACAACTCACCCTTACAAAGAAATTACAGTATCTTCTATTATTAGGCCAACACTCGCTTGATAACTTTTTCTAATTGAAAAAATTCCGAATTCTAGGATCTAAGCCCATAACAGTAAAGATGGTAACCTTCAATAATGCTCACCTTATTAACCATTTATTGTGCGAATAGAAGTACTGTACTTAACTTTCTTTGTTGATAATATGAGAAAAAAGGGATAATGTTTAGTAGTTGTTTTAGAAATCTTAGAGAATGATAATTGACTAGCTTGTGATTCTAAACGAAAATGAGGAGTTTGTTGAAAGGTATGTTTATGCAAATCGGGTTTAACTTCATTATTATTAGCTGGTGCAAAGATTACAAGAGTGAAATTACAAGTTAAATAGCGTTAGCGTGATATTCTGATAAAGAGTAGTGTTATTGTTTCATAGTATTTTTAGTTTTGGTATGTTATTTACTATCTTACCTGTACTCTCAACTAATTTAACTTTTTTAACCATTTAAAAAAATATATGGTATCCATTTGCAAAATTTAAGAGATTTTCAACACCAAAAGTAAATGATATTTTGAGATTTAATGGATGCACGAACACCTTTAATTGTAAGGTGTGCCTACGGCCTCATTAGAATCATTATTAATTTAGAACTATAATATGCATATGTCATAATTAATATTATTATGCCTATCACTTTCAAATCATTTTGTACAAAGTGTATAAATAGTCCCGATTTTGATATTTTCCGAACAATTCCAACTCATTTGTCACGTTACTAACCAGCTACTTCGATCAGTCGGATGATTAAGGTATCGGCCCAAAGTTCACTTTCAATGAGCCCAGTAAAGCCCTAAGCTTTAACCTTTACTATGGTAAATTTACTACTTTACCCTCATTAAATTCTACTATAAATACCCACCATCACATCATATGCTCATATGACCAATCCCAAGAATTATTACTCTTGGAAAATCCTAAAATTTCCTTAAAGCCTTACCAACTCCGATAAGCAAACACAAATCGCAAGAAAATTTCCCTTTGCGCACATCGAGTGAGATTTTCCTCAATTCGCTCACTCAATTCAATCACTAACTTGAGCGTTGGAGGGCGTTTCGAAATCCACCCTCGGGGTCTTGCCTTTTCGCAGGATCTATCGCCGCGACGTGGAGTTCATCCGTCCGAGCCACACCACTGCAACTAGAGTATTAAATCTGTTCTCGCTGAATCATCGTCCACATCAGCATTCCAGTTTCGTTCGAAACAAATCCTACGAACTTAATTGATATTTCTAGGGTATAATCGGACAATTTGGACTCGCTTCATATAATAGTGTTTGTTTGTGCTGATTGAGATGAAGCATCAAGCAATAGACTTCAAATTCTCTATAAGCTCATACACACATCCCTTTGTAAACTTATTGCCAATTTTACCACGTTCCTTTTAGTTATAAAGAGTTTGTAAGCAATTGTAGGAAATCGTAAGATAAATATAAAGTTAATTATAAAACATTATAAAAAATTATAAAAATAATATACAGATATAAAACCGTAAAATCAAACTAAAAAAGAACAAGGCCTAATATCATATCTTCAAGAGTACTAGTTAGCCACTACAAGGGAGAGCTTTAATTAATTATCAGTCTGAACTCAAGTCACCATCCCCAACAATCCTTTATTCAAGTCATTTCCTCAGCCGTCATGGCCATACTTTGTGTTGTTGGTCTTTGGCATTTATGTTTGCACATGTACGGCAATTTAATATATAGTATAATCGTCACATTTACAATTTGGGAATTAAAATATCGAGCTCGTTCTACTCAGACAAAATAAATCATATATTTTCTCATAAATTAACTTAAAGAAAGTGATATCTCTTACCCTTTTCAGAAAATTGCCAAATGGGTATAATTTTTTTAAGTCGCTCAAACTTAAAACTAAGTCGAATGCCTTCCTAGAAACACCCCTACCCTCCATAAAATTCACGAATTAAAATTAACACAAAAATCTAAAATCTCATTGACTATGCGATCATAAAAACTTGTCTTAACACTCGTATTTAAAATTAGGGCCGGTAAAAATTCATCCGACTCTATCATGTGAATTTGTATGACCGGAAAAAAAAAAAATGATACGACCACAAATTTTTTGTCCGCATTTCAAATTTAGACAATCGGTCATGTACGATTGAAAATTGATCGGATTTTGGTCTAACAAACTAGGTTTCGAGTTGTTCGAATTTTATGAATTATATTGGGTTCCGACAATCGGTCAACGTGGTCGGGACATCGAACACTTCTATTTAGGCGTATGTTTAGTCAAATTCTATATAAAATCTTTCTAAAAAGAAATAATCGATCAATCGGGTTAAGGTTCAAATCCGGGTCCAATCATATGTAACTTTACTCATAATTTCCAAAAGTTGCATCACAAATTTGCATAATCGGGTCAAGACATCGGACATTTGTATCCACGTTTGAGTTTGAGTCCGGTCAAAGAATCCAAGTATAAATTTTTTATACAATTGTCTAATTCATCCATACTGAAATTTAACCCTGTCTTAAATTTTTACCAACCCTATTTAAAATATTCACATGAACGATCTTTCCTTGTTCCATAACGATAATGCCTGAATCTTGGCATGGTTGGCTGCCAATGAGATTATCATCTCATCACTCAAGTAAGACATGCTCTATTTTTCCTTGAACAATTGTTCTTGACACGGTTTCCATAGCCAGTTCAACCGTTTGAAAAGAATCAATACCTTCACTTTTTGTGTAAGGGGAATTCAAAAGAGACAATATACTCGAAATTTAATGGATCAAAACCACTCTAGCAACTCGAATCTATGATTTAGATACCAAAATGAATTCTAAAAACCTATCAACAAAGAGTACCAAAATGAATTTATGCTATCAAGACCTTACATGTTTTAATTTCGAAAAACCTATCACCTTGATTTAATGATTTAGATTAGTACGGTTGTTCATCTACATCGACCAAATAAAAAAAAACTGGGAAAGCGTGACTTTGTAAAGGATTAGGAGTGGCAACCAAATTTAATTAATGTAGGTCGAAACAAAGAGTAATTTATAATAGAGATGCGATCATTTAAAAAATCAATAACATAAAGAGTCTAAGAGCACAATAATATAAAAAAGCCCTTAAAAACATAAACTAAAGTGACAAGAGAAATAGGGGACATTGAAACTGAAAAGACATACAAGGTTCATAACTCATTGTGTCATCTTAGTTTTGATTTTTAAGGATTATAACCCTTGGTATGTAAAAACATTAATTAAATTTTTAATTATTTATTTGTTATTAATTTATTTATTTATAATTAATTTATAATAATAAAAGTTAATTATAAATTAAAAATTTTTTTTCAAATAACAATAATAAATTAATAGATTAAATTATATAATTTATTATAAATTATAAATAGATATATCTCTTTATTTTTTTATTTTAATTAATATACTTTTTATTCTTAATATCCATTCTATTTAATATTAATATAAATAATATTAATATTAAATTAAATTAAAATTACATTAAATCTACCGATTTCACATCCACCATCGTATTGATTTTCATAAACAATATTCACACTTATCAGATTTTAAAAAATAGTATCCATATCATACCCATCTTATGTTTGAAGGTTTTATGATTTTTAAGCCAAAAAAAAGTAAAAAATAGAAGTGAGAGTTGGCCACCCTAACAAGAGCGGCGGAGGAAAGACCAAAGCAAAGCTTCTCCGGCCTCAGAATCTTCCTCGTCAGCCACAAGAGCAGCCCTAAATTGTCGATTCCAGAATCCTCATTAAACCCTAGAACAAAAGGGGCTAAACAATCGAGAGCATTGATAGACACACAAGAAAGGAGGAAAGAGAGAGATTCGTCGCCATTATTCTGCTGCTAGTGAAGCAGCGAACTCTGCAATCAATTTTTTTGCTGCGAATCTAGCTATATTTTCCCCTGTGTCTGCGATAATTAACACTTCTTACGCTCTTATCAACTTCGCATACGAAGTGCGGCGTCTTTGACTCTGGATTTCCAGTGATTATGGACTACGAGCCATATGACAGCAGTGGTGAGTGCATTTCCATTGAAATGTTCATACTTAATGAATGGGATTTTCGATTTTTCTTCTTTTTTGCCTTAGTTCTAATGGAAGTATTTTTCCTGTTGTTCTTTATGTTCTGCCCTTTGGTAGATTTGGGTTTGTTGGGTTTTCAGCCTTGAGATTGTGAATCTTTCCTGAATTGCAAGATGAATGTGGGATATATGGTTTACACTCTTGACTTGTGGGCAATGAACTATGGTTCTGTATACATATGGTTAACAAGAAATGCTGTTTCTCAATCTCTCCATTAGTGATTTTCGGGTCAACTGAAAGATGTTGGAACAGATTTTCTTGATGATTCAATAGGTTTTGGATTTGCTACTGGGAGCTACTAAATGGGCAGCATTAATGCAGGCTCTAATATACTGTATATCTAAAAGTTGCTGCTCTTTTAGTGTTTGGAGGATTTAGTTTTAGGAGTGCATATTAATCCTCATACTACTAGGACGGATATTGTATGTGCTACTTCAGTATTTAGGAAACTTGTGGTTGAGCTAATAAGTTTAAGGGAATGAGCTTTCATTGGGAGATCACATCTGTTGTAGTTAAGTTCTATGATTTTTGGTTGTTTGTTCTCTTATGTTCTTTGCTCCTTGGGTTATGGTTAAGAAGAAAAAAATGATGAGGATTTTTAGTTTGTTAGAGTTGTTGAAAACTATTCTCTTGGTTTGAGCATAGAGGCGGTTTTAGTGTTGCATTGGTGTGTTTGATAAGATTGCCTTAGTGGGCTACTATGTTGACAGATAATTTTGTTATGTAGGGAAGTTGGAAAGTGAAGCTTGCTGGTTATTTGCAGAGGCGAGCTTCTGTTTTTTGTTTTCTCCTTTTGAGAAGCCTTGAGATGGATCTGTGAAGCTATGGAAATTTGGAGGAGAATAATACAGCCATATACGGGAGTGACTATTGTACTTCCCTTAAAGCAAAAAATTTGGAGATTATTTTTTACATAATTTGTGTCTGTACCTTTTTTTTTTTGGCCGGGGGCGGTTGAGTTGAGCTGATAAATAGAAAGGAAGTTTGTTTATATGGAGGAATGGAGGGGAGATTTACTTTAGATGTTCCATCTTTCTTTGAATCTTACATAAATTTCTATTGATATTTGGAGATTCATTTTGGTAAACATGGAAAATTGTAGCACTTTGTGGATGTCTAAATCAGTGTCTTAAAGTGGCAGTTTCTAATATTTGCATTCATGCATCAAGTTCACCTAATATGTGCTCTAATGAAGTTCCTGGTGCCTGAGTGCTTATGCATGGCTCCGAAAATCTTGCTAGACCTACAATCAATCCTTGAGGGTTTGAAGCATCTAAATTTATATGCTTCCCTGTACTTAGATTAGGTAGTTCATTTTTCTTCTAGGTCGTCCTTTCTCCACAGTTGAAAACGATTATCCCATTAAATGGTCCCTTTAAAAAATTAATATTGCAGCATTTTTGGAAAGGAGGTCAGCAATATATTTTGGTGGACCATCCATTCTAGGCAAGGGCTTTAGCTGTGTTAAAGCTTAGCTATCCCGTAGATAGTTGAGTTAGCCATTCTTCTGACTTGTAGGAAAGTAGAGAGGGTATGTTGTCTCTGATTCTTTCAGGTTTTCTTTTTCTTTTGGGCACTCAAGGGGTTGTTCAGGTATTGATTGTTCATTTGCATTCTTTAAGTCTTTTAACCCTGTAGACTGTCCAAAATGTCCACAAGATCAGTGGTGATGGCATACCCCATTTGTTGAGAAAAATTTGATTTGTCTTCCCAAAGCAGTGTATTTGTTAGGTTACAACTTTGATCACTATATATTAGCGGAATGCATTCAGTGAGACACTTTGCTGAGATTCATGCTGAATTATGATATGTGATGTTGAATCCTTAATTTAGGTGGAGCACGTTATGTCCTGGTTTCAATTTCTTTTTCGAGATTTTGTTTTTGAAAAGCTTTTTAAATGTTGCAGGAACTGATGATGACCTCCCTCCAACGCATCATAGCAGGGTTCCCAAAGGAGGTTGTACAGCTGGCAATGGAAGATCTGCTTTAGTTGGATCCACTCCGTACCCTAGTATTTGTGCTGAAAATATGGAGGTGCAAATTCACCAACTGGAAAAAGAAGCTTATTTATCAGTGTTGCGAGCCTTTAAAGCTCAAGCTGATGCTATCACTTGGGTACTTCTCGTTCTGAATTCATGAATATGATGCAATCATGTTTGTTGCCTACATTTGATTGACCGCTGAAATTGACCAGGAAAAAGAAAGTTTGATAACTGAGCTAAGAAGAGAGTTAAGAATATCAAATGAAGATCACAGGGAGCTTCTTGGCAGGGTTAATGCTGATGGTGTCATTCAGAGAATAAGGTCTGATAGAGTTGTGAAACAACCATTTGTTTTTCTTGAACTAGGTTAGCAGATTTCACTGTAGTTTGGCTATCTTTGTTTTTTAAAATAGTTTTTGAATGAAATTAGGGAGTGGAGGCAGGCAGGTGGAGCACAATCTGCCGTGCTTGGTGCCAATCATGTCGTTGAGGACCAAATGCCAAGTCCTACTATCTTGCCATCTCGGAAGAAGACAAAGATGAATCACTCTGTCCCCTCTCAGTCCTTTGGTGCTTCGTCTCCACAGTTTCATCCACAAGTAGTAGCTGCATCAAACCAGCCATCATCTTCTGCTGTGAAACGAGGATCTATGATGGGTTCAAAGGGCAAGAAAAATAGATCAGTGAGTCTAATTCATTTACAGTACTTGAGACAAAAATCATGTCTGACTTGGTTTCTCTCGTCTTTTGGTTTTAAGCCCCACAGTATGTATCCTACAAACCAGGATTTGTGGCAGTAAGGTGTAGATAGCCTTATCCTTGACAAATAGAGAGTATTTCTGTCTTCTTCCAAAGCAACACAGGATATTTATCCTTCCCATTGTTGTCATACCGAGGGTTTGAAGCTGGCTATCTTGAATAAGCAAGTGTGCTATTTCATTGATATCGGCAAATTTCAATATCTTTTGATGCTTTTGTCCTCTGTGTTTTTGCTGTTCTTTTCTTTATTTATTACCCGGTTATTTCTTTTTTAACATTTTCGCTTCTTTGCTTGTTATTTGTTACATGTGACATTACATCTTGACATCCTCAAATTCTCATCCCTAGCAGGATGATCCTTATTGGGCAGTGGTGGGTTATGCACATGTATATGTTTTGACTATTTTATGTTGTCTGTAACAGGATCTTGTGCCACCTGCAGTATCATCAGGGAAGTCAATGCAGTATCCATCCTCAAATGCAAGCAGTAGAGGTCAACTTCCTAATCAGGCACGTGCTCATGTGAGTGGTGCTGCTGATGCAGTGACATCTAATCCATTGATTGGAAGGAAAGTAAGGACAAGGTGGCCTGATGACAATAACTTTTACGAAGCAGTTATAACTGACTATGACCCTGTGAAGGTATGGTTTGGTTTTTACAGCTCTTACCAGTCAGATTTCTTGAATTTAGGTGTAAGTTCTCTCTTCTTAAATTGTCAGGGGCTGCATGCTTTGGTGTATGACATAAACACTGCAAAAGAGACATGGGAGTGGGTTAACCTTTCAGAGGTATACTTCTGTTGTATTTGTGCATTAGTTTATTTGATCTTCTCTTTTGTGCTTTTGTGTGATTTATACAGCTCTTTCTGTTCTTTTGTGAATGCTCTACTTTTTGCTACCTGTCTCCCCTCGGCCCAAGGTTTTTGGTTACAGTACAGATGGCAGAAACTTTGTGAAATGAGCATAGTGCTGAGATTGTTTTCATTCTTCTTAAAATGGCGTAAGGTAGCTAGTTGTTCCCTTAATTTGTGAGCTATTTTTATATATAAAATCATTGTAAGCTGGACACTTGCGGCATAATTGTCACTTTGATAACTCAGAATGGCCAGGAATGGGAAAAGGGTAGACTCTGAGGGTAAGGGAGACAGTGAGAATGAGAAAGAGAAAATATACTGTGCTAGATAGAAGTTAACTGCAGCTTTGAGAAGTTGAGATTTTTAAGGCTGGAGGCTCTGGCCATTGATTTAAATTCGTGCCTCATGCAAGTTCTGTGGATAAGCTACCTATGTGACGGCGGTGGCTACTTTTAACGGCTGCCTTAGGTAGGTGTGATTGGTGCAAACATGGGTTATGAAATGCCAGCGAAGTACCATAAATTGCTGTGATACTTCCTGGGAGGAGCCTTTAGGTCCATGAATGCAAAGGCAGGATTAGATACGATAGTTGTTGAAAAAGGAAGTGAAGAATACATTTACTGAAGCCAAGTCTGAAGTTTACGAATGTTAACACTAGAAACTGGATATCAAGGATTGTGTGTCTGGTTGTGTTTAAGCTCACATATATTGGGACATTGTCATCGAGAAGAGATGGAAACTCTGTATTATTTAATTGTTATGTAATTAATTATCGATTCAATTGCTCAATAAAACCTAGATGCCATAAGAGCTGGTTCAAGTGAATTAGAGAGCTTGCCAAAACATTGTACTCGCTTGTCAGCTTAAATCCTTTGAGAGCTCCTCTCTGTCAAGGAGCTCTTTCCACTTATAAAATCACAATTACAGGACTTACTCTCTAGTGCTCTACTAGGCTTCTCTCGCTTTTGCAAATCAGTAATCTTGAGAGGGAGATCATGTAGGTGGTGGTCTCATTCCACAATCATCCACATTAGAACCTCCAATTTCGAATCAATTTTGTTCAGAAAATATTATCTATTTGATATTCAGATCTACTGGGATGAATTTAGTTAGAGCATCTTGCTGGTTAAGGGTTTATATGATACTTGGCTCGAGCACTATAAGCTGATGTGTGTGGATTCTTACCTTGGTGAAGGTCAGATTCTGGAGGCTTTATTTAAATGGCTCCTAGTTTGTTTCTAGTGCTAACAATCCTCCCCCCACAAAAAAAGAAGCATATATCATGTAGCCAAATTCTAAGAACGTTAGCGTACCATGCTTAGAAGGTTAGGCACATAATTAACACCTAAGCTGGAAGCTCTCTTGATGGTGTGCACTTATTCTTTTAAGGGCATTTCGGAATCAACAAAAAAATGGTCTTCTTCATTTTCCAATTTGATAGGTATTTTAAGGGGTACTTTATTAGTTTATTAGAAATGGTAGACATTAGTATAGTAGATTTATTATGGTTGAAAAAGTATTGTTTTGAATATTTTTTTAATATTAGATTATATTTGTATTTTGTGGATCACTTTTAGGTTACTTGTACTACTCCTATGCTATGCTATTATTTTCATTTATGTAAGGTTACTCGACGTCGAAGTAGTTCAATCAAAAATTCATATAAATAGACACCAAGGATGTGATACCGTGTCACCCATGCACAAAAGGATCAATTGCAAAAATCACTCGTGTCCTCAATCCCTTGTGCATAATTTTATCTACAAGATCCGGAAGAGACGAATTTGTACGACAATAGAGCACTTGACTCCAACACAATGTTCTCAAAAATAGAGCTTGAAATCTTGAAAGGACATAGCTTTCTCCTCAAAGTTATGTCTATCCCTTTCCGTGTACTCCAACAAATAACCGAGGGAATCGACTTCCAAATACCTAGAATCCAACTCTGTTTCATTCTTCTTCTCCATGGCACCAAAACATCTTTGACATATGAAGGTTGAACCCTACCAATTTCCATCAAGGCAAGCGACATATACTCCAGCAAAGAGATCGAACGACAATGAACAAGGAGGTCCCACATGGAATAACTACTTGGTGCAGATTCCATAATCATTCCTATTAATTCTCAGCAGCTAATTAGCAATGAACTAGTTGTGAACCATTTCAAGGCCTATTCTTTGCGATTGATTTGTGATTTATAATGATATTATTTAGTGATTCCATAATCATTTCTATTAATATAGCAATTTGTACATTGTCTCAAGTGCAGCACCCATCATCCATCATCATTGCCTTTAACCCAACTACCAACCACAAATCTGCCAAGGCTATGAGGTTGCCTGTAATATTTGCACCGAGCGAGCTAGAATCAGTGCTGCTTGTGCACGTAATGGCTAATCTTAACTTGCATCAGGCCTCAATGTTGGTTCAGTTTATTTGGGGCCATAGTCTGCAGGTAGTTTCGTTATGTGCAACTATTAACTACAGGGAAGAATTTTTACACATTTGAATCCTTGATTTATCATTTGAAGTGTGTTGTCAGATCATGTTTATGTGGATAACTACTGGCCTTATTGTACCTATTATGTGAGGCACTAGAAATTCTCACAGTTTTGTTTCTATGAAAGAAACTGACATGGTAGTAACATGGCAGTCCTTTTGCAATACTATGGTAGATGATGCAAGAAGTTTCCTAATGCTCATAGGTTAGTTGTTGGAAATCCATTTTAGGTGTGGTTAGAGAGTATTTCAGGTCTTTAGTGTGCTTTGATGTGAAGAATGGTTCTAGATTGCTATGTTGACATGATATTTTGGGTGGTGGCCAACCTTTGAAGGTTTGATTCTTATGGCTGTTTAGGACTTTGTACTTAAAGAGTGTACTAGTGTAAGACTTATGTCATGAAATGGCGACGAAAGGCCTTGGGGCTTGACTTTATTGAGAAAATGTTTGGGTGATTATTTCTTTGGCTTATGGTTTTATACTTTTATTTGCCATCATGGATGTTCGACCAGCTTAGGAGGTAGAGGGACTGCATATGAATCTTATTAAATGCATAGATTAAATTTTGTTTTTGTTCACAAATGCAATGGCATAGCTTGGATCTTCTGTAGCCTCTCTTCTGTCCATCATGTCCTTTTTATTGTCTGGTTGTTTTCTCTGCTTTGGCACATGTCTTTAACTTTGATGGGATCTAGTAACTCTAGTTAGGTTCAATCTAGTGATGTCAAAGTGTGCTAGTGGCTTGGGAAAAAGAATGAGGAAGAATTGGGCTTTTGGAGTTTGGAAGTGAATTCTGTTACCTATCTGACGGATTTTATCGAAGAGAAGTTGTTGTCAAGACTTGTTGAGGGCAAAGTTTTGTCTTATCAAGAGTCGTTAATTTGCAATACTAAGAAGCTGGAAGTTGGAATCAACCACTTCATTGTAAGAGGAAATTGAAGTAGTTGGATATTTCTGATTAGATAATTCACAAATTAGCCTTACGGCATGATGGTGCTTTTTTTTTGGAACCTTTTGTAAATATGTTGCATCCCTTCACTGTCCTAATATGTTGATTGCTCGGGGATGGAGGGAGGGGCATGAGGGAAGATAAACACACAGTTTCTCTCCCTTTTTTAAGTTGGTGGAAGGAAAGAAAAGCACAATTTTAAGGTAGATGACAGTCACTTGTGCTTGAGGCTTGACTGTTTGCTGTATGACTTTCTGACTCTTGGCTTGTCGACACATGGAAATTCTCTCATTGATTAGTTGTGTTTTTGTCGCTTCTCAGTGTTTTTTGGAAATAACCTATCTACTAGGTTTAACTGGTTAAGGTTAAATACTGAAAGGTTCTCACCTTCAACATTGGTATAACTCCCTGATGCTATAACCACTTTGGTATATCTTGATATGAAAGAGGGGAAAGCCTAGGCTGTCTAAAGGGTTTCCAGAGGAATGTGTCCTCTCTTTCTTTTGACTTTTATATCCAAATTTTTTGTTTGGAATTGTTAGTAAATTAAGATTGGTTAGGAATTAAGTTCCGTGCCTTATACTAATGGCATGATTTTCACCCCCACCCTTGGGGGGCACAGTTGGTTCTGGTGTTGTTGTCTGTGGTACTCACGTTTCTGTTCATTTATTCAGCTGAGAAGTCAAAACTCGGATATTGCCTGCGTACTTGACCCTTCATAGAGTCCACTTACAACCATGTCAGGGACTCAAAACTCTCACATGGGTTGTAGTGTAAGAAGCTTGACATGAGAGACGTGGATAGGAAAGGTGATGAGACCAACGCGCTAACACATGATTTTGTTTTTTTTAAAAGGTCACAACATGTGTGATGGACTCCTATTGGTGAAAAATCTTTCATCTAATTAGTTGTGTTTGTAATTCTTTCTATGTTTCTAGCTCCAAAGATGTCGTGTTTGGATGGGAAAATAACCAATTGCTCATATTTGTCCTCGGATTCCTCCCTACAACTGTCAATTACACAATCAAACTTATTTTTATGAGTCATTCAATGCCCGTCTACTACAATACAGTTTGCCCTAACCAGAACACTGTTGTTCATCGGCGCACCAATTTGCTAAATCTGGTGAATTCCTTAATTCATCGATGCTTAGCATAGTTCTGAAGCTTTTTCCTGTCCCAGCATTTTTTGAGTAATAACTAATAATACCCATTCGCAGTTTATGTCGTTCATTCTGAAGTTATCAAGGGTTATTTCTTGTAGATTTCTCCAGAGGATATACAATGGGTGGATGAGGACCCTAGAATTTCTCGTCGAGGGGCTTATGATACACCGAACCATGGGACAAATGGACACATTGGTTCCAATAGTGCTTTAGCTGGAGGAAGGGGTAAAGGGGCTCCAAGGGGCCATGGGAAAAAGGATTTTTGCCATCACAAAATGGCATCGAAAAGACCAAGGTATCTGATGATATTCAAATACTTCATACGGATACACTAATCAAGGAGGCAAGTTGATTTATCTGTTCATTATGCACACCTTGCTGTTTTCCTTTGTTCTTTTCTATATGTCTACTTTATGATGCATAGTCCTCTTCTTGCAAAAGTTTGAGAAATCACCGCATTCTACTTTACAGGTGGAGAGAATTTTTAGCATAGCACATCCAAATCCTATTGAAATTGAAAAGGCCAGTAAAGTTCTGAGGGTAAGGGCAGCCTCTTTTTAGCTGACAATGAGTACAAGCGTAATAGGAACAATTAAAGCCCCCCAAGTTCTTTTATTTTTCTGTTTCTGGGGAAGAATTAGTAATATGATTTGCTTTGATCCTTCTCTGCTAGGAACACGAACAATCTCTTCTTGATGCTATTAGAAAGCTGGCGGACCTGTCTGACAGAGAAAGCTGTTGGTATGTGTACACATGATAACTATGTTACGGATGCTGTTGGTGTGTATATATATATATATAGTGAACTGGCTTCTTCATTTTCGTTCCTTAATTAATGATCAGTCTTGCTTGACTGTCTTGTGTGGATTTTTATGTTTATATATTTATTTTTTATTTTTTCTGGAGGAACTTTTGGTGAAGTCCTGTTTCCTGCAAATAGACCTAGATTGCTTTCTTGTGTGATTGATGGTGCAATTTTTGTCATGCACAGTGTGTAACTAGTGTAGAGAAGTATGAAATTACTATAAAGATCACCAAAATTTCATTCAAACTGTTATTTCTTTTATCTAATGCAAAAATTAGAATTTAACTTCAATTATAGCTTTGAATTACCTTTTATGCAAAAACAAACAAAAATAATAATACTAAGCCGGAACCGTGCAATGTCCCACCCAGGCCGAGTCCAAGCAGCTGAGCCTACTTGCCGAGCTAAAATCTGATCAAGCTTGAGCATGACTGGCTTGGGCTCGGTTCGGCTCGTTTACACCATAAGTATTCATGCAGAAGAACCATACAGCAGATAACCTTTTTCCTGGATTCCGAATTCTAGAAGTCACATTTAGTAGTGACGTTGGATACTCAACGCTTCATCATGGTTATGGGGTTATGGATACGGGAGATTTCCTTTGACCGAAAACGTGCTAAATATTTAGAAAATGGATGAACCCAGCAACTGGACACTTAACGTGTGCCGGACCCTTGTAGATGATTACGAGTTACAGGCAATTACAACTGAACATGGATGAAAACAGTATTCAATGGGCATACATATCTCCTTTAGGGAACTTCCCAAAGGGAACAATAGATGTTAAATGCTTGGACCAATCTCTTGCACCATATATCCTTCGTGCTTGTGCTTAATTCATATGTGTCTGGAACACCTAATGATTGTTAATAATGCTTCGTTCCTGTCTCTATCCACCCAGGCCTAAGTTTACTTTTGGGTTCACTGCCATCACTCAAACTCCTTTTGCCTTGTTGCGGCTGATGAATACACAGCTTCTTTTCTGATTAAAGCATTTGCATTTTGACTTTTTGGTTGTTTTTGCTGTGTCATGAAGTCTTCTGATAGCAGTGTAGTTGTAACCTCTGGTTCTTGACGTATCCAAAAAGAATTCCTATCTGCACCAGAAAAAGAGGAGGGGAGTTACTGAATTCTGGATATAAAATCTTACTGTGATGTCCAAATCCCAGTTCCTTCACATGGCATTCATTTATTTTAAAGATTGACTTTGAATGCTAATTAATTTTTCTTCTTTCCCCTCATATGCCTATCAAATCTCTTTGTTTGACGTGAAATAAGGTGAAAATTCTTTCACTATACATGTAGCCATGGCAATAGTTGTCTGAGTCCATCAGTATTTCCTAGTAGGAGCCAATATGATTTTACTTCCTTTAATATTGGTATTGGTTTTGTTTTAAACCAGATGGTCACACCTGCTCTTATACAAGCAACATATGATTCAAGAGATCCAGGAAAACAAAAGCATCACAGAATAGATTCATGTTTCAGATGATGACTTGGTTTTATGCTTGGGGACACAGGGTTATTCATGTTTCGGGGACACTTTGGGCAACTTAGAGAACATTCTGTCCGGCGGTATGCACTCATGGAAGTGGCGACAAACATGGTTCAGATTTTTTCCACCTGTATCGCCAGTTTCACCTTCCCCAGTGAGGAAGCATGTTAGACTTCTCGAGTAAAACACTTTTGTTGTACTCCTATCTCAACCTGAAAGAGGGCAGAGGAAAGGAAGAGACTAACTGGAGATTTTGGGTAGTTCAGGCATCGCAAAATTCTGTTGTATTGATGATTGTTTGTTAACCTACCGTGCTATGTATAAAAGCTCTCTTTCCTTTTAACGAGACTGTTGTATAGCGTACCATGCATCTATGTGATAGATGATGCTACATTTTGGCTAATTGCTCGAACCTATCTGGGTTGGGTAGCTTTTGTGAGTGGTTGAGTTCAGTTGTCATCTTCGTTGAGTTGTGTGATTGTATTTATGGTGTACTAGATTTGCCAAACTCACCACCAATAAGAATATGAGGTTTTGTGATTGTATTTATGGTGTACTAGATTTGCCAAACTCACCACCAATAAGAATATGAGGTTTTCAAATGCGGAAAATCTGAACTTTGGGACATTGGACGCAAATAATTCATACTTAATAAATAGAGTCGGCACTCTATATTTGGATCGTTTTTATACTATTGCATTGCTGAGTTAAACATACTTGAACTCGGTGATTTGACGATTATGAGTAATTTTTAGGTTTTTAGAAATCAGTCATTTGCCTCACAAATTAGAGGCGTGGGCGTGATTCATAGACATTCTGTTGATCTGCAAGCTCTGGTTTTGTTTATAAGCAAAGGTAATGGAAACCTCTGAATTGAACATAGTGGCATATTTCTGATCTAAATTGTGCTTAAGATAGTTAGCTATTACCCTTTCCCCAATTTTGAGGTATTTTTGCCGGATAAAATCTTTTGGGAAAAACATTACTAATATGCTCTGATCTGATCTATTGATGTTAGGAACAGACAATCTTTTCTCAATTCTATTAAAAGCTTTCAGACACGCAGACTGAGAAATCTGTTGGTAATGAATACGCGTGTCAGTTATGTTGTTATGTGAAGGTAAGAAGATGCAAATTGATTACAAAAAATAAGTGAAATGCCTCTTTTTGTTCCTCCATTGACAAGGAGTCTCTCTTTATACTCCGAATTGTGCTTGTTTGTGTGTGTTTGAGGATCTGTAATGAACTTGTGTTTGGGTACTAACACTAGATACTTCGTTTTAGATACATGCCTGTGCTAGGCACTTGTGGATGAGTACGAGTAAGATAGTTCGTCATTGCTGAATGTGGATGACATATGGATTCAATGGGCTATCCATTGTTCGCAACTAGAACAATAGATGTTAAATGCACCAATATGTGATCTTTTTACTAATCATGATTGTTCACTGATTACCCATATGCCTTTCCCGGGCTATGTAAATCTAACTATCCTGGGGGTAGAAGGACTTTAGATTGGCAATTAGGGTCGGAGTTTGAACTGACAATCTTACTTAGGTATGATTAGTTTGATCCGCAGTGGCTATCCATTGTTCACTTTTGGTTAACTGCTCTCACTTAACTCCTTTTTGCCTTGCTGCTCATGAAAGCCTCTTCTCTTCAAATTGAAGCATCTGCCTTTTGACTTTTCCCAGTGTCATGGATACTCTTCTGTTCAGCAGTGTATGTTTTAAGTTCTGGTTGAAACCCCCCCACCCCCGGGAAAAAACCCTTGAATTCTCGATGTAAAATCCCATGTTTAAACCCGAATCATGTTTTTAAGTACGAACACTGCATAGTTTTGTGTCTGATATGCCTGTGACTGAGTCTCTTCTTGTTGTATAAAAAAAAACAGGTAAAATCACCTTTTGCATTACACTACATGTACTATGCTCTTGTCGATGAATACGTAGCTGTGACTATTAATTTTCTGTATAAGGCAACAGAAATTTGTTCCCTTTTGATATCTCTGTTGTTTCTCTCTCTAAACCAGATGAATTAAAGGCATCTTCTGCTAAGAAAATCAACAAATGAAAATTGTATCTGGCGATGCCTAGTCATGCTCATGGCCTGCATCGCCCCGTCACCACCCCAAGCATGGAAGAATGTTCGAATAATCGAATCCTCATGGAAAACCTCTTTTTTTTTTTAACTTCTGAAAGAGCGGATAAGTTGAGAATTTGAGCATTTTAGACATCACAAACTTGTGTTATATTGATTGTTTTTCAATGTAATCTACCTTATATACAAGTTATCTCTTTATGCTGTCCCCTGGATTACTCTTACAGAATGTTTTAATAAAACTCAGCACTAAACTTCATGAGCTCATGTAAATATATAATTTTTTCTGTCAGTCACTGGCCTTTTGATTTTCATATCACTATGTCGCACTTTTCTTCCTAATTTCACGTCTTTTTTCTCCGTGTGTGTGTCAATAAAGTGTAGACGTCACAATGTAAGTAGAATTCAAATGCAGGTATCGTAACAAGCAACAACTCATAGAGATTGTTCCAAGTTAAACCAACCGACACCTACAATAACCTCATCATGTTGAATTAGCTAAAGTTGTCACTTTTGTTAGTGATCCAAATGTTGATTTGTATACATTTGCACCCTTTCATACTCGTTTAGGTCTACTTACTGCCCAGGACGAGGAAAATGTGAGTAGTCATTAATGATATTTTATTGACCAAGTTAGTAATTAACCTTCTGGTGCATCAAATTCAAGTCATCAAACGATAATTACATAAATCAATACTCCCTCAATCTCATATTATTATCCTTTTTAGAACTAAAAGTCGTGTTTATATGAGATATAAATAAGACTTTTATTAATAGATTAGTTTTACGAGTTCTCCACCGGCTAAACCCGAGTCTTATTCCTCACTAGTCAATTTTAATCCATAATGATTGAATTCCACGAATGAAATTCCAAGAAGGCGTTATAACTAACATATCTCATCCTCTCACCAAACCAGCAAACCACCCACCAAAACAATACAAGTAGTTAAAGCGTGGACTATGATTACAACAAGATTATACAAACAAATTCAAAGTTCCTTTACACTAAACAATATGCATACTCGCTAATTCTGAGACAGAGAGAGCAGAGAGAGAGAGAGAGGGGTGGCTGTCAACTAATAGCTGTCTCTGAAAACATACAAATGCATGAATAATAAGAATACAATAATAATATCAGTGTCTGTCAGGTGTCAACCACCATATTGGCATATCCACTCGTAGCTTTGCAAAGCTTAGCTTTCAACAAATCATATACTCTCTCTCTCTCACCTTTCTCTCTCTACATGAACATCAGTGGAAAACACGACCTTAGCTAGCTGCCCATCAGATGATTTGGTCATCAATCATCAACCTTCCAATAATACACTTACAGTTATGCACCCTCAAACATTCTTCTCATAACAAGGCCGGCATAATTTAATCAAGATTCTCCTTCTTTCTTTCCTTTTTTTAGTGTGTAAACAAAAATCATTCCGGTGGGTTAGATGTCGAACACCATTGGTTCGAAATTCCGGAATACTATAGAGATCAACAAAAGCTCCGATATCATTCACCAGTATGGATGTTGTTGACATAATAAGAAGAAATATATTATATCGAGAGTTGAAAAGGATATGCATAGTTAATTAGGAGTAGTGCTGGTTTTCATTGTCATGAAAGTCCACGTCCACCAACCATTGTGATTGTGATGTTAAAATTTTGGATACGAGAATATTTCTAGATGAACATATCGTAGTCATAGACAAGTAGGTTAGGCCAGGTTCATTATGAATATATTATATATGAACACATACATAATGATTCATCATCAATAGGCTAAGTCTTGTGTCTTTAATTTGGTATTTTATCATGAACGTGTATATTAATGTCCGGTATTATGCACTTAATTATTTATCTACGTATAAATAAACCATGAGCATATATACGGTAGGTGTGTTTTATTTATTTTTTTAACTACTTTGATTAGTGAGACTTTCAAAAGTTACTAACAAAGATAAGGGAGTTTTATAAATTTTATAAATACACCAATAAAAATTATACTGATTTGATATTAACACGATGTGATTCAATAAAATATATAAGTCACTCACTTTAAAATTGGAAGTTTTTGAGGGTAAAAACTAGAATAAATTAGTTTAAATTATTTGGTATAGTGTCTGATATAATTTTGGTCAATGTAAATATATTTTCTTAAGAAAAAGCAATTGCTTCAAACTTAAAAAGATATGTTCCTTATAACAAAATATTAGTTGAGGTCGTGGCCTCACCTCCTATAATAAGGAGGACATAAGTTTAAATCCCCAAAGCGCACTTGTTGGGAAAACTTTTACTTTAAACGCTTGCAGCATCAAAGGAATTACACCCTATCCGCTAGTGAGGAGCTTTTGCTGTAACTAGCATTTATCTTTGCTCAGGCATTCTTCTTTTATTTTATTTAATATGGAATATAAGAGTTATTGCGAGATAATAATGTCCTTTAGAGACGATTTTTTTAAAGGTTTAAATATGACTAATCTTATTTTTCACACTTGGACTTTTAAATTGATTCGGGAGTTTATCAAATAGTGACTTTTATCATGAAAAGTTTCAGTAATAATGTTCATCTTATGATATATCTTATATGAGACAGTTTGAAACGAAAATTTTTTGGGTTGATTTATTTTAACCATGTAATATGTTGACTAAGGCTAAAGATGGTAGTATTCATTTTCATTAAAAGATATGATGGAGGTGGCAAGAATTACTTTGGGAAAAAGAAAAAGGGGGAAGGAAAGATAATGTATTAGATGAGAGGACATAATTGGGGGTAAATTAAGAAATGATGGTGATATATGCTTATTGCTTAAGTAGCCCGTAACTATCAAAATCAATTCTTTTCATGACTTAAGATTAAAATTGTGGCGTAGGAATCATGGAAGAAGAGAAAAAGGATGGGACCAATCTTATGTATGGCTTCTTGGTTACGGAATTATTTCTTAATTATTCCTTCATCATCTAAAAGCAAAGGGATCGGATGAGAAGACCATTATTGGATCACCTTACTTCCTTGCATAGTGGGATACCTTACCAAATCTCTCTTGTTTTGACCTACTCCTCTTTAGGGCATGTTAGAAATAACGTTTTATATCAGTATTTATAACAGTTTTCATATTATTTTAGTTATAACAGCTAATCATTACCCAATTCAACGAATTTTAACTCATTTTACCTACAATAGCTAAGTTATAATAACTTATTTTAATAACCGTTTGTAACAAACCCTTAAGGTTTTGTTTAAAATGACTTAAAAATCGATCGTTATACCCGAAATAAGATGAAATGAGCTAAAATGATTAGTTGTTATAATTGTTATAAGGTTAAATGAGTTGAAATGATTAGTTATTGTAATTAAAATGAGATGAAATAATTAGTTGTTATAACTCGTTATAGCTAAAATGAACCGAAAGAAATTATAAATGCTAGTTTAAATACCAGTTTGAACAAAACAATAAAAAAATTATTTAGGTTAAAAAATTTAGGGTAAGTTCAGTTTATGATGGAATCTATTTGTGTTTTTAATTCAAATTAAGTTAATAAAAAATTTAAGAACAGATATGATTTCTAGTTACTTTATATGAACTTTAAATTACGGGTTAGTTTTGTCAATTTTATTTGCCATGCACCCTCAAACCAAAGTTGCACATAGACCTGGCAAAAGTGACCCGAATCGAACGGGTCAATCCGAACGACCGAAACCCAAACCAAACCGACATCCGAAACAGTTGAACTGATTTTAACCCAAAACTGAAATGAACCTACCCGAACGGACCCGAACCGAACAGACCCGAATTCTAATGAACCCGATTCCGACCCGAACCGAACCGAACCGGACCGAATCGATTTAACCCGAATAAAAGTCACCCAACCCACATTATTTTTTTGTTGGGTCTCTCGGGATGGATTTTTGCCTACAATGGTACAATTTTTTTGGTGGGTATAATTTTGAATCGATTTTCACCCAAAAAGTGACCCGATTACGACCTAAAGTTGACCCGATCCGAAATTAACCCAAATCGAACTCGAACTCGACCCGAAGAGATTAACCCGAAGTTGAACCGAACCGAAGTTGACCCGAACCAAAACCGAACAAACCCGAACGAGATCAACCCCGAAGTTTACCCGAACCGAAGTTGACCCCGAACCCGAAACCGAACCGGACCGAACAAGATCGACCCGAAGTTTACCCGAACCGAACCCGAACCGAATGACCCGATTGCTAGGTTTGCACAATTAACAATCAAACAAAATAAAATTTTTTAAAAAAAAAGGTTATCGTGAAGTTGTAAAATTTTTAAGAAGTACATGAAAAATTGTAGTTATTATTTTTTAGATAAGATCCCCTTAAAATGGGAATTCTTAGTATTTGGATTAGTCTCTTATAATGTTTGGGTAATGAATAGATATTGGAAAAAAATATAAAAAATAAAAGTCTCAACATAAAGTTATTTATAATTAAAAGAAGGAGTCACAGTTTGAAGTTATTTATAATTAACTTCTATTGTCTATAACCTCTTGAGGATGTGACTGAAAAGTGTAGGAGGAAAAGTGATTGTCTTTGTGCGCAGAGGTAGGTAAGAATGAATAAATCATCATGTTTAGCATATAATTTTTTTTTTAAAAAATGAGATCTCATTATGGGTATATGTGTAATATTTGACTCAATGATATTTTAGTAGGTTGCATGTAGATATTTATTTAGACGTCAATTATATTAAATTAGTATTGACTTTGTAGAGAGTTATGGGTTATAAGTTTGACATTCTTTTATTGATTCAATGTACTTTGTATTATAATATTAATTTGTGACATAATGATATTTATTGTCATCTATATGCCATCTAATTCAATATCTACCAACCATATATTATTCCTTTTCGTACTAATATTTGTGTTTTGATACCCAAAACTATTGTCACACTTGTTCCTACGATTGTATAAGTAAGGTTTATTTAAATTGTTTGATTCTTAGAGGGGTATGGCTTCTTAATGTTCCAAATCACAAGTGTAATCTTAAACCTTGATAATATTTTTTATCATTCTTTTTTTTATTATTTTAGATTCTTTATTTTATTCTTTAGAAATTTAGAATGATTGAAAGATGAATGTGTGTTGGACTCTAATTATTTTTATGTGTTGGGTTCCGATAAATTTCATGAGTAATGAAAGCGTTTTCACCATGAGGGGATAACATATAAAAGAATATTGTTGAAGATGAAACCTTTGAATAAAATCAAATGATCGAGAAAAAGAAACTCACAAGTACAACATCGCTCCATAATTCAATAATTTCTTAAGCTATACATAATATAACATCACTCCAGTGCATAACATGGGTCCGGACTAGTTTAAATAATGGTGAATAAATAGAAGTTCGTCCATAGATATAAAATACCATATATAGTTAGCCACCATCAATTAACAAATAGATCCGATAAAAATAACTGAAATTTCGAAATTCAAATGGAATGACTCAAATGCATACCTGATCCTGCTCTCAAAATTGCTAATATGAAGTAAATTCGAAAGTGAAATCGACCCATACAAAATTGAATATGTTCTTCAAATTATTTTTCTTTACAAGAAAAAATCATTGGACAAAATATTAGTTAAACGAAAATCAACTAAAATCAAGTATGACTAGATCTAAAATTGTCGAATCTAAAATAAAACTAAATGGATCGTATAAGTCTGCCAAGATATTTGTGCAGCAAATAGGAGTAATGATCTCCAAAGGAAGGAATGGATACCTTGTAAATTGTGATATCAATCAATATGAGGATAGCCCCTATATCACTCATAAGATCCTAAATAAAGGTTCTTTGTTATCTTTTTAAACAAAAAGTATGGTTATATATGAGCTCCCAAAAAAAAACTCCAGTATATTTAGTTGCTTATTATAAACGTATTATTAGCTCAATTTTAGCGCACGATTTAATAGGGAATAGAAAAATTTCTCCATTGTTATCGAATCTCTTGTTATAATATATATGAGTGTGAAAAATAAAATAATATATGTGAGTGTGAAAAATAAAATGTCACTATCAAAAGTAAGTGAAGGGGGTTACAATTTTACACTCTATCTGTTCGATGACTGAAAATCGATGGTACTACACAGCTATCCAAGCCATGTTGACTAATGGCCTCAAATAATTGCTCATGGGATAACCCAAAAATGTGAAGTGGAAGTAGCTTGAGGTACTCACAAATGCATACATATATACTTGGGTTTGCCAAAAGGAAAAAGGGGAGAGAAGCAATCCCATCACAATAAATGAATATTATCTACATTCTCTCCTCCTCCCATAGGGAGTTGAGGGGGCAAATGCAAATGCAAAAATGATTGATTTGGGGATGTTGTGTTCATATGTTGTGTTAGGGTTTGGAGGACAAAGCCCATACTGGCTGCTCCTGAGAGAGAATGGGCATTCACTCACCCTCAGCTAAAGGCACATGGGAAGTTCTCTTCGTCTATTGGGAACAGCTGGCCTGCCCTACTTTGGCCACACTCCTGATGTTTATCCGCTCTAGGGCTCCCTCTTTTGCGACATTTAACACTAATCATCAAACAACTGTACTTGTCTCGTGATACCGTCTCACATAAAAGTATGACAATATAAGACCAATACTTGTGTTATTTACTGACATTCTAATATAGATAATAATTATCCACCAAATAAGTATCAGTCACGAATTTAAAAATTTTCTTTGATGGTAATTCTATTTACAATTTTACATTAAAAAAACCGGTTAAGGGTTATTAGAGCTCTTGTCTCAAATAAAATTTTTGGATTGGTAACTGACACTTTGTTATCTACAAAACATGAAGGTTTTAGGTAATACAAAGAAACTTTTTCTGAAAAAATTGTATTATATGTTGTAGTGTAAAATTTACATAAATATAATTGTTTTTATGAATTTTTTTATACAAACGAAACGTGAAGATCAATGTAGGCGAAATTTGAATCTAGATATATGATAACAACTTAATATAACTAATTATACACTTATTTTTATGATTTTAAAATTAAAAATGAAATATAATAGGATAATATGTTGGAGGCCATTAAAGAAACCACAATTATCATTATGGTTTATGGATCCCTAGGCTCAATTTGAGGCTCAACTAAAAAGTTGCATACTTCTTTTTTCAATTTTCCTTCACACCTTTCTTGAAATACCATCCACATGCTCATTTATTGAGGAAAAGAATGTAGAAGATTGTCGTTGAATCAAATCATATAATAATATATTTGACTTTTAAAAGGAGGACCAATAAAGAAATCACCCACCATAATAAAGTTATGAACATCACTCTAAATACTAGTAAATTAGAATTAATATTTTGTTCAGTTGCGACTACCCATCTCAAAAGAAAGAGAAAAATATATAAATTCTGTTTCATTGGCTTTAACTTATAACTCTTTACATCGAAATGGAACGAGGTTTTAGTATGTCATATAGAGTTTCAAATTTACATATGTTACTACAAGTTTAAAGAAACAATAAGTACATAACCGACGGACTAATCTCAATACAATAAACCTTTCATAAAATATATAACTAAAAAACCTAACTATCTGTTAAATTTAATAATATCAAAAATGATCACATCGTTTGCTTATTCTAAAACCTACCAATTCCCAACTAATACTATTATGTCAAGAATCCTCAATTGTCACCTTCAATAACAACCTTAGGTATTTCATGTTTGTGGGTAAAATGACTTGGTCAAGAATCCCAAAACTCTCAAATCCATGTTCTTTGAAAGGCAAAATACATTCAATAATCCCCAAAGACAAGACAAATAGTTTTTGGGCACTCAAGTTAGGTCAGCCCAACTTTACAGATATGTTATTCCAAGCTGGAGTGGTGCCCATTGCCCATTGCCCATTGCCCATTGCCCATTGCCCAATGGGATAGGAATGAATGAATTATGATCTTCTTCTTCTCAAGAATTGTATGAATCCCATCAATTACCATTTTTCATTCATTCTGTTGTGATTTTACCATAATACCCTTGAATTTGACCAGACACCCTAGGGGCAAAATCGTAATTGAAACGTTGAGGATTCAAGGCTTCCCCTACAGCCACAGCTGGGAAATGGAGCAGTCTTGCACGTTTTCAAATTTTGAATTATTAAAATCAGTGCATTTTGGGGGCAGCATTTACTTGTGTTGTTATTGAATATTGATGACTTTTTTCTTATATTATAATTTTTTTTAAACGGGATAAGTAGATTTATTTATTGAACTTTTTATTTTATGGAATATAAGTTCGGTGGATTTAAGGGCGAGTGGAAAGAAGACTTGTCAAAGTCCAATAGATCTGTTTGAAGTTACACAAAAATTATCATCTATTTCGACATCTACCCAGGATAGAACCTAGGTGACAAATGAAGTGTTACCAATAAGGTAAATAACTTTTCCACATCTAACATTTCCAAAATTAAACATCTTTTTCAAATCAATACACCTTTAAGTAACTACTTTACCTCTTTTAAAAAAATATTATACCATAAATCCATGAGTTATCTAATTTGGGTTTGAGTTAGGCTCATTTTGAAACATATGTTAATTTTATATTTTAAAGTTTGGTCCAATAAATTTATTTGTAAAAAATACTACAAACAACTTTCGATAAAAATTTAAATAAAATTTAATTTTTTTACATTAAGTGAAAAATCAAATTAACTGACTTTAGATTTTAAGTCAAACATAAATCTAAATTGTCCAATTAAAGACTACACAAGTCAATTTAATCAAATAAATTTATTAATTTAACCCAAAAGACATAAAATAAGAAATATATTTCACCAAATATTTTATCCAAAGACCCATTCATGGCTGAAACCGTAGTTTTACACGCGGTCTGCATTAACTGGCGTAGGCGTATTTGTATTTTGGAGGATTAAAGGCTTCCCACTAAAATTTAGATTTTTAGACAACTCGGAAAATGGACCTCCTCATTTTTAATTAAAAAATTATTAAAATGAGTTCCATTTTGGGGAGCAGTATTTATTATTCCTAAATATTTACATTTTTTATTCGCAAACAATGATGAGTGTGAGAGAGAAACCGTCCATACGAATAATTAATACTGTATTTAATAAATAAAATAAAATGAAATGAAATCCGAGTAATTAATTTTAAATAGAGGGGCTTAGGAAGGAAGGCTTTAAGCTTCCCACTTTTTGCAAGCACAAAGAACACAAGGAAAGGAACGGAACGCGTTGGATTTGGTCTTCTTTCTTTCTCTTCTCACATTCCCGCCGCCTTGTTTCTGCAGTTTCTCTCTCCTCTCTCTATCTCAGTCTTGCTGGAGACAGCTTGGAAAGGCAGAAGCTTGGGGGAGGGAATAAAAAGAATCAATTTTTGAACTGGGTTGCTCAAGATAATAGCTATTTGTTTGGCTTTGGCTTTGGGGTTTGTTTTGACTCTCTCTCTCTCCCTCTCCCAAATGGGGCGACCAAAGAATGCTGTGAAGAAGCAGCAATCCTTCATTTCTGTACCAACCCAGATCATCAATCCGCTCTCTTCTTCTTCCATTCAGTCTCTTCTTCTGTCTCCTCCTAAGAAACCATCGTCTCCCCGTCGTCTTCCAAGAGAATAAGCAGGGCTCTAAGGAGTCCCAAGGTGTGGTTTTCATGGCTGTTTTTTATGGGGTTTTGGGAATGTTGAAGTTGTACCTGAACTTGGCGCCATTGACGCCGTTTTTGACCTACCCGTGTGCTCAATCGCAACCCCGGAAGGAGATAGCTCCCCGTTGATGAGCAACAATGGCGTTTTAATGTCCGCCATTGACGATGACTCGGAGAACGGAGATAGTAAGTCGTTCTGGAAACAGCCCGATGGGTTAGGGTACAAACCGTGTTTACAATTTAGCCAAGAGTATAAAACCCAGAGCCCTGCGATTGTAGGAGAGAAAACGAAGTATCTAATGGTGGTAGTAAGTGGCGGAATGAATCAACAGCGAAATCAGATTGTTGACGCCGTCGTAATCGCCCGGATTCTCGGCGCTGCTCTGGTTGTTCCTGTTCTTCAGGTCAATGTCGTCTGGGGAGATGAGAGGTAGAAATTTCAGGTTCATTTTTGGGGATTTTTATGTCTTACTTGGTTGATTAAGCTAGAGGTTGAAATGGGTTACTGATTGTTGATTGTTTTTGCAGTGAATTCTCTGACATATTTGATTTAGAGCATTTCAAAAGGGTTCTTGCTGATGATGTAAAAGTAGTCTCATCGTTGCCTTCTACCCATTTGAGGACGAGGCCGGTGGAGGAGAGTCAAACTCCTCTTCATGCTTCTCCAGAATGGATTCGCCAGCACTATCATGGACGGGTAATTTGAATTGATTGTTCTTTTATTGAATTCATCTGCATAAAATTTGATCACTGTGATGATGTCCCCTGTTTTATTCTATCTTCACTTTTCAACAGTTGATTTGACTCTTTTAAGTTATGGTTTGTTGTAATTTTGTTATTGCAGCTGAGGAGGACTGGTGTTCTGCTACTTCGTAGTCTGGATGCTCGACTGTCGAAGGATCTTCCACCTGATCTTCAGAAGCTTCGCTGCAAGGTATTTCACTATCGATGTCAATGTCAATATCAATATCATTTCTATAATCCTGTCTTTGTATATTTGTTTCTTGAAATGGCATTGAGATTGCTGATAGCTCCCGAACATGATCCTTATCATTTTGTAATAATGCATTTGAATCAGGTGGCGTTTCACGCACTTAAATTTGCTCCGCATATTCTAGAACTTGGAAACAAGATTGCCAAGAGGATGAGCAACAAAGGTCCTTATGTTGCCCTCCATCTTCGAATGGAGAAGGATGTTTGGGTAAGAACTGGTTGCTCCCCGGTTTGAGTCCTGAATACGATGAACTTATAGATAACGAGAGGAGGAAAAGGCCTAAGCTTCTTACTGCAAGATCAAACATGACTGCCCATGAAAGAAGGCTTGCTGGCCTTTGCCCATTGAATGCTGTAGAAGTTGCTCGGTAAGATTGCAAAGCTATTACTTTTCTTCTCTATCGAGTATTAGGCAGTCAACTAATTTTTAAATTAGGGTGTAACGAGTTACAAAACCAGCCTCTCTACAATCCTAGGGTAAGGTTGCTATATTTGACGCTTGTGGCCCCGGCCCTCACACCCCGCCTAGGTGGGACTCTCGGGAAATGGATGTATTTTATTTCATTTATGATTATGGTCCAGCTAATTTGATGAACTCGTTTTTGTTCTTTTGATGCTTATAGGTTGCTGAAAGCTCTTGGTGCTCCAAAAAGTGCTAGAATATATTGGGCTGGAGGGCAGCCTCTTGGTGGGAAAGATGCCTTGCTTCCACTCACTACAGAATTCCCACACTTTTACAACAAAGAAGATCTCGCATTGCCTGGTGAACTAGAGCCGTTTGCAAATAGAGCTTCCTTCATGGCTGCCATCGACTATATTGTTTGTGAGAAGAGTGATGTATTCATGGCCTCGCATGGGGAAACATGGGACACGCTATCCAGGTATCTTTCGTCATATATCTTCACTAATCCATACTTTCCTGATATGTATTTCTGAAGTGCATTCAAAAAGTTTAGAAGACGGATGTATTGTTGATCTGCATTTTAGTTTGACCTGATTAGAACTAACACCCATGACTATTCCAAATGATAGGTGAAGGTCATTTTGTGTGAAACCGTATCTCTTTTTCTTTGCCTTTGCTTATTTTTCAAGATTGTCTACTCTAAGCATATATGACTATGCGAAGTAGTTCCATTACGCACTATTATGTTTATGTGGTTTACTCTTTTTGGAATTTCGGCAAAGCATCTAAGTTAATATGAAAGTAGCGTTCTTAACAAGATCCTGTCACTGACATTGCCTTTTGTAGAATACAAAAACTCCCCTGTTTCTAGATTTGAGGCCAAATATAGTATTTTTCCGTTGTATGTCTCTTGACTGAAATAGCATGTCAACTGGGACTGACCTAATCTTACTTGATTTATACAGGGACACAGAGCATATGCTGGGCATAAGAAGTTCATTACGCCCAACAAGAGACACATGTTACCGTACTTTATGGATCCCTCGCTCCCTGAAACTGAGTTCAATAGAATTGTGAAAGAACTGCACAAGGAATCTCTTGGTCAACCAGAGTTTAGGACAAGTAAACCCGGAAGAGATGTTACCAAGTACCCTGTGCCCGCATGTATGTGCAATGCTTCTGACACACATTCTTCTGCTTGAAGGCTGAAGCACTCGCTGCAATTCAGGGTTTTGTTTCTTCCATGCCTTTTTGACTGATTCTTTTGCCAAGGAAAAGATGATCCGCAATCTAATGATATGAACACTCTTTCCTCGTACTAAAAAGGGACATGGAAGATGGGTTTTGAAGAGAGCGATGAGTCGATTTCATAGGGTTGAGGAAGTATATTATTCACCTAATTATACTAGGAGCTTACCTTCCACAATGGCTACAAGAAGTGGGATCCTTGATGCCACAATAGCGTAAAGGTTAATTCCATGATTCTTTTCATTCTTTATTTACATTAGATTTTGTTTAGAGAATACCACAGTCTGTAACTTTCCTCTGTTGTAGCACGTCAAATACCTGTAAATTTGTACAGATAGCAATGAAAATCGACCTCCTACTGTCCTTGATCTCAACACTCAGCTCTTCACCCACCACCCCCTCCCAAAAACCGGTGGCGATGTAACCATCAGGATTATTAATTAGCACCTCTACATCAACAGCACAAGAGGGCCAACCATTGCTACAAATGAATACTGAACCAACAAAGTGTTTTTTCTTTAAATGCTCACAATTCGAAAGATTAGACCCCTAATCAAACTAAAAGGAACATACAAATACTTGGTCGTAGCAAGGGAATAACACATCAACATCATAGTATTTGCTGTTATTAGTGTCTCTGTTGATGCGAGCACAGCTTGTGTTGTAATTGTGGTTCAACGAGGGCCATGCCTGTGTACGTCCCTATGTCATTGGTTACATAAATATGTCCTACATTTTGGTGCTTTTAGCACAAAAATGGATAACTCGTTGAGATTTGAGATGAGGCTGTTTATTCTGCCTTTTGTACTAAATAATTATCATTTTTTATATTTCTACTTAATATTTTGTTTTTTCAGATAAATGAAAAAGGTTAAAAAATTATTCCTTATAATAAAACCGCCCTATTTTTGGAGTTTATCTTAATTAGATATCACCAAGTTAGTTGACTATTAATTATTTCAAGTATTAAAGGTTTTCATTATTAGCTGTTAAGCTTTTAAGGTTAAAGTGAAAGTGAATGAACTATTTTGGGTTTTATTTTTAGTTCTTAATATTTTTAAATTAGAAGCTTAAGTGGCTTAATCTGATCTATATCATATCATTAAAGCATGTAACAATTTGCCCGGTCCCTCCACGCCACACTCCCGATCTCCAAAATAGTTACCTTTTCTGTGGTTCATCTCAACTAATTGAAAAGCTCCTATTCGTCTAGTAATAATTATATATATATTTTTAATTATATTTTATTTTATTAAAAATAATCCGACTTGTCATTCAAATTGTAGTAAAGAATAATTATAACAGTAAAAGTATTTTGTTGGATAAACTAAATAAAGGCTTATAAATAATTATGTAATATTCCAATTTATGTTTACCAACAAAAAAATGCAATCACGACTAGCAACAGTATGGACAAATAGGGCCCAAGCTCTCCCGACATGGAACTGCCTCAGCTTGGGTAAAAAACTCACCATTATAATGTCATCAATCATAATCAGTTAATCACCGAAGCTTTCATCATCAGCATGATCTCAAGCCCGGCAAATGAACTTAGGCCCAGCTCCTTTATCTTCATCAGGCATCACCATTTTGCAAGTACAGGAATGACCGACTCCAGCAAACAGGTAAAAATTAGGATTCGGGCCAATTTCAGGTGGGATAAGTAAAACAATTCTTATATTCAGATGACATATCAATTTAATGTTTTTGGTTGGACAAGTGAAACAAGTCTAAATTCGGATCAGAATCAGGTTCAAACAACATAAATTTGAAAGATATGAATTCAGGTGACAAACCCACGAGTGCACCTGAAATGATTTCCGAGTCGGACAATTTTGCCATACCGCTATATGATTCAATCAGATTTGAACTTATTACAGCACAAAATCTCGACCAAGAAAAATTATGATTGTACCAATTTTTCAAGTCAAAAAAGTTCAAGTAATCAAATTGGACTAGATTTTTCCATCACTACTTTAGTGTGGAAAAGAGGCCTCGCTTCCACTCACTCACCGGAAAATTTTTACTCTTTACAACAAAGAGGATCTGGCATTGCCTGGTGAACATGAGCCTTTTTGCCGACAGAGCTTTATTCAAGACTCCCATCGACTACATAGTTTACCAGAACAGATAAAAGAACGTGAACTTATTATTACAGCACCAACGATTTACTTCTCCATGCCTTGTCAAAATAGGCTCTCTCTTGGCCTGGCTTTCTGCAGGGAAAATGAGAAATTTCATGAACTCAATGGCAAATTGAAGACATAGTTACATCGAAATTATTCTGAACACGCAGACAATGCACTGTAACTACGACTACATTTCTCAGGCTAGTTGATTTCAGTCACCATGCATCATGTCTTTCTTCAGGCCACGCCTCTCCCTCCACACATATTACGGGACAAACAGTGTCACCTCATTATGCACCATGATACTCTTCATTTTCAACTTGCCAAAGAGAGTGTTACCAAAACAAGCTCGCATGAATGATGGGCAACAGATCTTCTAACGAACCTTCCGCCCACTTGAAATTGAGAGACAAAGGCACGTTTGGTTGCCACAGATAAGCACAAGACATCAGTCAAAACTCACATGTAGCTCTCAAGACATGCCTACACGGCAGGTCATACTGCCTTCACAGGCTCGCCGGTCAATTCCCTTTTGATTAGCTTTAGGATCTCGATTATCTGAAACAATTGGAAAATTATATATATATATACACACACATATATATATATATATATATATATATATATATATATATATATATATATATATATATATATATATATATATATACATATACTTGTCAAAAGAGAAAGAAAACAATAGCAACAGCCTCTCTGTAATTCAGAGCCAAAGCTGCCTCATCTGGAGTCTCAACCCCAAATCCCCACAACCCTTCCCCCCAAAAAAAAGGGAAAGAAACCCTATCAGGCAAGACTTTTGGTATGGATTTGGATTAAGAAACCGCAAACACCCAAAAGTTGGAATTTTTCTTTTATTTGGGCAATAATTTTCTTTCTAATTATAAGAAAAAAGACCTCGATTTTTTACATTTTTGGTACAAAAATAAAGACATGCGCAAGGAATGGCAAAACTTACTCCAGGATAATGTTGCAATATTGGAGAATAATGATCAAGTGCTACATATATTTTCTCAAGAAGGCTTAAAAGAGCATCCACCTCATCTCCTAATACATCAACCTGCACTCCATGGGAAAACAAAATAAGAATAATAAAATTAAAGTACGAACCTCTCTTTTCAGCACGAATTTAGATGATAAAGTGCAAATAACGGTTCCAAGACAAGACTCCAAATATAAATCGGGAAGCTCTGGACCAACTCTCAACAATTGTGTTACACTATTTTCACCAAAAATGTTTGTAAAAGACAAATGCAATGAACAAGAGGCAGAGAGACAAAAAAGATTTCATACGACAACTTTACAGTTAACCTACGATCACTCTACTAATAAGGAACCACTACTTAAAATTTACTTCGGTTCAATCAAGGTTTTAAGGGTAGGAAGATAGAACACTAAGAGAATTTCTACACAAACACTCTCCCCTCCCCCAAAAGACACGCCCAAAAACCCAAAAAAAAGGATAAAAAAACCATTACTGAGTATTTGCACAGCTGGTATAAAGAAAATATAATCATTGGTATGCTGTCAATAAGCTCTCTGATGGCTATTAAAACTAGAGTTAGGAAAAGCTAACCCGACACTATGACTGATTAAACCCAACACGAAGTTGGGCGGGTTTGGGTATAGATTTTCATCCCGTTTAATTAAACAGGTTCCAACCTGTTTAAGTAATTGGATTAGGTTACACGAAAAAAAAAAAAAAGAGGGTAGGGGGAAAGGGCGGGCGGCCCCTTACGCACTTTAGCAGGGACCTTAACCACACTCAGGGGCAGTATACCTATCTAACCCGTTTAATTTAACTGATAAACAGATCAGCCCCTTAACAGTTTACCTATTTACCATTTATTTTGTAGTGGGAATTAACAATAAGGGTTTCTGAACTTTTAAAGGGAATTGAATGAAATCTTTTGCCAATCAAAATTTCTTGAGAGTGTTGATCTCTCACATCTGAACCCATTTAGTATACTATATTTAGAAAATAAAAAAGAAAGGGGGTTAAAATACCAACTCATTTAAGTTCAACACGAACCTGACTTTATTACCCAACTCTAATCAAAATTTGTTACAGGATTTTTATAATGAGAGCCGCTCCCCAACCCCCTTCTTTTTTTATTTTGGGGGTGGGGCCTCCATGGAGAAGGTGAATTACAAAGGAACAACAGCAACATACTTCAGCTATCATTAGGCCCACGTGCTTAACTAGGACTCCAAATAGTTCATCAACTATCTACAAACATTTTGGCAAGAAACCAGACCAGAACAGATTTTTGTCTCAGTTAATCACTTAATCCCAAGGTCTCAATTAGCTATAAAGGTAGCAATTAGCAAAGGAAAACAATTTCAAAATCATGCATTGTTTGTTTGCAATGACTAAAAAGCATCCAGTCTTCATTGTTCAGAAAAAGAAACAAACAAAAGGTTTTTGGCAAAACACAACACGATCAAGAAGTTCCAATTCCTTGTAGCATCTACCCCACTTGTGTGCCTTTTTTTGGGGGGTGTAAAATCTTTGTTAGCTAACATTTGATACCTTATTCTTAGCTCCCCTTCACAGTGAGTGTAATTATTGGAATTCCAATACGATTGACAAAATCACATTTTTTTGTGATTTACAAAACAGTACTATTTAAAAATTTGAAGTCAGAAGTGATCAAAATTGGACGAAAAGAAAAAGGAAATTTTACAAAACTAATTTGATGATAGGAAAAAGGAAAAGATAAAAAAATATTACCTATTTTATAAAGTTGAGAAAAATACAAAAAGACAAGTTCACTACCTTGATAACAAAAAAAAAGGAAGATAATTTTTTGAAAAATAATAAAATAGTAAAATCAAAAAGGGGAAAAGGCTAGAAGATTAAAAAGACTTTTTAAAAAATATACTAACAGAGAAAATGGCAAGGGGAAGAAAAACATTATCATCATTAGAAATACAAGTGCGAGCAAGATAAATTGCAATCCAAAACAAAGAAAATAGGTTAAAAAAAAAAATCAAACACTAGACCCACCCCGTCAACTCCTCAAGAGCCGACCAATAACTACTCCTTCCCGTCAACTCCGGGTAGCTACAGAGTAAGGCAGCCCAGACATAGCCACTCAAGAGACATGTGGGAGTCACTGAGTGGCCCTGCTCCCTCCTCCCCTAACCTGAGCCTTTTCCTTCATCCTCCTCCTGTCCACTAGACCCCCAACCCCCAAAAAAAAAAAAATCATGTCCACTAGCCCCCACCCCCAAATCCACAAACAAAACAAAATATAAGAAAAATTAAGGCCACTTCGCTCCCCAGCGCACACCCCCTTCCCCTCTTTTCCACCACTGCCATGAACACAAGACATCAGCAACTAACTGCTGCACTCAAAACTCACCAAAGCTCTGACCCCAAATCAATTCAGAATCATCCAAGTCCCACAAGTTGGCTCTAGCTCATCAATCCCTAAGCTTAATCAATGGCTAGAGATAGGACAAGATGGGAAAGGGAAGGTCAGGAGCAGGAATTGTGAGGTGATGAGAGAAGAGGAAGGAAAGGGAGAAGAGACATGACACTATTGGCAAAATTTGACATTTTATTTCCTTTCCTATGTAAGGCCAAATTGCTTGGTCATTATTTCCAACCAAAGGCCTAAGCAGGTAATGGTTATTTCATTATTTCAGCATACTAAAGCGGCTAAAAATCAGAATAAAAATACAATTTCCCAGCAACACAAGGAGTCCCTTGCTGATAGTATAATTTCAAAATAGGGCAAGTGGATCCCTTCAAATTGAGGTTAGAAGAAATTCTCTATGATTACTCAAATCAACTTCTATGCCATGTCTTCATACTCAAATTTTCAAAACTACCATTAAATACAACAACAATAATCCATCTTTGCTGTAAGCAACCAGTCTTCTAGCACAAGCTTAAAAGTTACACGAGCTGCCCAAGACGCTGTATGCACCCTTTCAATGTGAAGGCTCATAAATGATGAAATAGAAGGTTATCCAAATGATTTATATTTTCATTTCAAACAAACGTCCTTCATTCTATTTTTATCTTGTTTCAATTTATACATCCTGATTCCTTTATCATTCCACTAATAAAGGTGTAATCTTTTATAATCCCCATGGTGTCCTAGTTATAATTAGATTCCTAGACTATTTCCTAAATATAGTAATTATTTTTTGATTGAGACTAATATTTGGACTCTATACTAAAGATTATTGTGAACTAATTAGTTATTAAAATTTGTGTTTAGTCATTTCCAGCAGAGTTCTTAACTAAATTATAAATCTGCCAACAATCTGAGATGAAAGTCATGCATATTTAGGGCATGTCATTATTTATACAACCCCTTCCACCCCCCAAAAAAGAAAAAAACAGAAAGGAAAAAGGTTCCACAACAACAAAAAGAGAAAAAAAGGAGACATTCGGGGGGTTTGAGTAGTATACCTCAGCTTCAGCCTTTTGAAGGTCAGAGCACCTCTTCTCCAACCTTTCTTTGTACAATAGCTTTGTCCTTCGGAGATTATTAATCTTTGGAATAAGAGAATGCAATTGAAAGGCTGAATTGTCAAGTCTACACACAAACATTGATGTTTAGTATTCTCTTATAGCAAATTCGATTAACAAATACAATACACGAACATGCAAGTATACCCCAGGAGCAATCTCCATATTGCAACCTTTGTTATATATAAGTTCAACATATAACCTTCCCTATTACCTGACCTTAAACCACCCGACCCCTGAAAATGTGGCCATTCTTACACCTCCATACAAGAGAAAGCAAGTCACCAGAAGGCGCGGGGAATTACAGTGAAATTAATCAATTGCCAAGCAGCTGTAAATATCCAAATATGTCTCCTGAAAAGATAAAGAGGGAGGAAAACACACTATGGCATGGAAGCTGCAAGAATGCAGAGACTGATAGCTGAGAGAAACAGAAAGGCAGACAAAATTCCAGTTACAAAAGAACGAGGAGAAAGAACTCCCACAGAGGAATAGCTGCAAGAAATCAGTTTCAGTTCATGTCTGTCTCTTTTGTGTGTTCCTACTGCATTGAGCTGCTTCAAACCCAGATAGAAGACCCCTAATAATGGTGAAAAATCCAAAAATCACAAGATAGTTGTCTTTCTCCCCTTCCCTTCTCCCTCCCTCCCAACCCCTAGTCCCTCTCCTCTCAGATTTGAAGAATGTGAGCCTCATCCAAATATCCCTCTTCGTGATGACCTCTACAAAATTCAATACACTTAATTCTCAATTTCACAATGCAATTCTTTACATGCCATTTGTTTCAAATTTCATTACCATGAGCCATTTTTCTCTCTTCTGAGATCCTTGGTCCATGAAGGGTTAGGCTTTGGTCAAGGAAGATTTCCTTGAGGCAATTCCTCTCTTACAACGATTAGTTTGATTCAAGAAGCAAAAGGAAGGAGAAGACAAGTTCAGTTCTGAGTACGAAACAAAGCTTGATCCTATAAGGCTCAATAAGCTTCAAGACAATTGCAAGCTCAACTTAACACAACTAAGCTCAAGTCTGGTAGCTAGGTTCAATTAACCTGATTGAGGCCATCTCAATGTCAAAATGAAACTGCAACGGAAGGGTATCAAGGTTCTTGCTGTTGAACATTTCAACATATTGATTATGCTTTTTCAGTATGAATTTTCAACTCCTCTCCTCCCATTTCCCATCCCAACAACACAAGATGCTGCAACAAGCTATTTCCCTATGTAAGAATAATAAAACCGTAAAAGGTAGGCGCTTTTTTCTCTACACATGCACTTTTTTCAATTATTGGCTCTTTTTACATGATATTAACACTACTACAAAAACACTATATAGCGACGGAAACTAGCGACGGAATCGAGTCCGTCGCTAATTAGCGACGGAAACAGCGACGGAATCGACATGTGTCGGATAAAACTGGATTAGCGACGGAATTTAATTCCGTCGCTATTTTAGTCATTAGCGACGGACCTAACGACGGAAATGGAAAAAATAGCGACGGATTTTCGAAAAAAAAAAGTTAAAATTATTTTTTTTTATAATTAGCGACGGAATCGATCCGTCGCGATTCCGTCGCTATATATATATTTTTAAAATTTTTTACTTTAACGACGGAATCGATCCGTCGCTAAATGTAATTTTTAATTTTTTTTTAATTAGCTACGGAATTTTCCGTCGCTAATTCAAAATTTTTAAAATTTTCAATTTGCCGCCTACTGTAATTTGAAAAATATAAAAATTTTGAAATTTGAATTAGCGACGGAATCTTCCGTCGCTAATTCCGTCGCTAATCTGAATTTTCAAATTTAAATTTGCCGCCTATTTCATTTTTCAAATTAAAAAAATTTTCAAATTTTTAGTTGGCGACGGACGTTTCCGTCGCCGATTCCGTCGCTAAGTATAAAATTTGAAAAATTTTACGTTGGTGGGCTATTAAATTTTCAAATGTGTTGAAAATTTAAAATTTTTTAATTAGCAACGGAATTTTCCATCGCTAATCCGTCGCTATTTTCGATATAAAATACGAACTTCAACGACACTCGGCAAACATAAGAACAAATAGAAGTGGGAGTGTGAGAGAGCGAGGGAGAGGCGAATCGATCGTTTGCCACCGCCGCCCACCTCCGCCACCGCCGTTCGCCGCCCGCCTCCGCCACCGCCACCGCCACCGTCGTACACGTCACCAACTAAGCACCTTTAACCTCTTATAGGTATGCTTTCTCGATCCTCCCTTATTGTTAGTTGTATTTATAATTTACTTTGTTTACTATAAAATTTCACATTTTAGAGGATTTGATATAACTTATTTTGATAGGTATGGTTGAAATGAGGTAGAAGATGAAGATAATGAGAAAGAGGAAGAAGAAGAGGAAAAGGAAGATGAAGAACATAACTTGTGTTTGTATAATTTACTTTGTTTACTCTTGTTTTTATTTTCAATTAGTTTTTATGGATGTTTGAAGTTGGATTATTTATGATTTTTGTGTTTGTATATGATTTTTGTATTTGAATTAAAGTTGAATTTGATGTTGTTATGTGACCGGATTATTTTCGATTTGTATTTAATTGTAGATTTTTTGTATTAACCACTCAAAACTATACAAAATTGTAAATTTTTTTAAAAATTCGCTAAAAATCAGCGACGGAATTTTACAATTCCGTCGCTGATTTTTAGCGACGCTGAAAATTAGCGACGGAAAATTTCCGTCGCTAATTCCGTCGCTAATTGTGAAATTCCGTCGCTAAATGACGTTTTTCCGTCGCTATTTCCGTCGCTATATGACGATTTTCTAGTAGTGTAAGCAATTTGCTTTCTACCTCTAGCTTCACACACACAACACAGAAATACGTAAATTGATAAGATCCCTTACTCACTTCTTCTATTCTTAGTTGTAGTTGTTTTGGATTCAAAAAGTTACCAGCTATATCGATGGCTACAGCACCTTCAAGCAAACAAAATGAGAATTTTTCCAAACATCATAGCTTTTTATTTAGAGATGCATTCAGCTCAATTTTACATTATAATGTGTATAGTTTTTGAAACATCATGAAAGGTATTGATCGATCACAAGAAGAGGTCATTTATGTAGAAACAGAAGACAAAAGAACAGTAAGCATACCTCACATTATGCCAGCGAAGTTTTTCTGCCGCTGTGCGTTCAAAATCTCCAATTGACTTTGATAAGCACTGGAGAACACAGCCCACTGATTCCATTTGCTTCATGTGTTCTCTATCCTTTGTTTTAACCAGTGCTAAATTATTTTGCTCCTGTTCTAAAGCTGAACTAAACATTACCTTTTCTTCAACAGCTTTCCTTAAATTATTATCAGATAATTCAAGTTTTTCATTCAATATACCAACTTGTTTCTGGAGTTGAGTAAGTTGGTCTTTCAGTAAAACCACTTCTTTGTCCCTCTCAGACAACAAAGACTCAAGTTCTGTTCTTGAGATAGCTAACTTGCTAAGCTCCTCCTTAGCCAGCTCTAGTTGATGCTGTGTTCCTTCAAGTGCAACAGTAGCCTCAAGAAACGATTTATTCTTTGTTTCAATTAAATTTTCAAGCACAGATACTTGATGTTTCAATTTTCTATTTTCTTCAACCTCGAGTTGCAATTCCTTCTCTATTTCTAATGCCCTGGACTCAAGGAAAGCCAACCTTTCATGCTCATTTAGACTTTTCTTCTTCAATGCAGTGAACTCCATTGATAAATCCCTTAACATTTCCCACAACACAATCTCACAAATCTGCTGCGACATAGTGGATTCAAAATCCAAAGTATCATCATAATCAGATTTGACAGTAGAATTAGCATCATGAACAGCTCCATCATAAATAAATCTGATAACCTCTTGCATGATGAGGTTCTCCATATCTGAATCTTCATGATCAGAATTCACCTGAAGAGCAACATCCCTCAAAATGCATTTACAGACCTCTTCAACAATTGATGCTTCCATATGGGTGTCTTCTAAAGAGCTCTCAAGATGACCTACTAATCTGCGTAGGTTCTCCTCAACCACAGAACACTGTGACAATTTCTTTGTTGCATGAGAAGCCTGCAAATTCAAGGAATTGAGCTTCAATTTCTGATTGCTAAGCAAGTCCCTGAATTGGCGATTCTCAGAAAGAAGGACATCCAATCTGCTCTTGGAATGATTACAAAATTCAGACAACTTTTCATTATTCACAAGGATGTCATCCAACTTTAAGATGACTTCTGACAGATTCTTCCTTAACATTTCAAAATCCTTATCTTTTTGAATGGGGCAACGATCCCGCTTTCTTTCAGCAGTTCCTTGTCCCTGAGATTTTGACGCTTAAGTTGAAAATATTCTTCGGTCATCTGAGTCACCGTAGATTCATGGTCCCGTTTCATCTTATTGATCTCATTCCTAAAGTATCCGTACAGTTCTTTAGCATTCAAGTGCTTCAAAGGAGACGTTTCAAAGTCCTCCGGAATACCAACCTTGGCCTCCTCATGCCTCCCTTTTACATCCCAAAGAGAGCTCGAAGGTAAATCATGACCATTTAAAACTTTATGATGAAAATGATCAATTTCTTGAGACCCATGTAAAGTTAGATGCTTGTGTTCGGGAATATCTAAAAGTTTCTGAATGGAACACAGTTGATCATGTATACTCTTAACCTCTTTGAACTTATCAATCAAACACATAACACCATTCACATCCAACAGGGATCTTTCGTAATCATCTTGCATGCTCCGAAGAGTGGTGGAGAACACCATTGCTTCCACCTCTCGACAAATTTCCAACTCTGGCTTCCAGTCCTGAACATATTCAATCGCATCCACTTGGTGACACATTGTTTCTAACGTAGCTTTCAAAGAGTAAAATGCTCTAGTCTTGTCAGGTGAATTAATATAACTATATTCAGTCACTTTCTGATTTTCAATATATTTTCCAAGGCTTTCTAGCTGTTCTTTAGCCTCCCTAGAAAGAAAGGACATAGTTTCTCCAAAATGATTAGGCTCTACAAACTTTTGGTGACCCTGCTTTCTTGAGAAAAGAGATGCACCACAATCAAAACTGTGATGACATAATGCTTCCTTCAACTTCACTACTTCAAGTTCTTTGGCAGCAACTTCCTCAGCTGCCTCTTGTGATACCGCATTCACTATTCCCTTGATGACAGAGTCACTCACCATCCTAGAGATAGTGAGACGGTCATTTATATCCTCCAAATACGAATCCAAATCGTCAAGAAGGTCATTGCCAACATTCTCGCTCTCCTGAACGTTACAAGACCCGTCATTACAATAAGCCATGCCAACTCTAGAAACCCTGTTACTCTCTGAAACCTCAACACCTTCCATCTGCATTCAAATATACAAAAACTTCTAATTACTGCAATACCTTACAGACTTATTACACCACTCCCAGCAATAACATCATCATTGCCAACTTGATTCTTCCAACAATATCATGCACACACACTGACAAAAACATAAAAGAATGCATCATTAGGAAGCCTACATCGACCAAGGCATAAAACCCATAAAACATACAGCACAGCCCGAGGAGGGTTGTGCAAATCAATCAATACGGATTCAATACATCACCTATGATGTAAAATTTAGCTAAAAATTTAAACCACGGTATATTTATAAGCCTTGTGAAGTCATTTCTTCAAATGTAGCACTAAATTGTCTCATACTTCATTGTTACTAAACTTGGTCACAGCCAACGCAGTTCCTTTCTAGGGTTTAACAGAAGCACAGAACCCATAATGGATTAGCAAAACTGGGTTCCTGGTTCAACATTGGGGCCGGAATTTCATCAAGGAAAACATCAAAAGGAGAGAAATTAATGTTTCCCAAAAATAATAACGGCATAAAAGCTAGAGTTACTTACATGGTCGGTGGAAACTATAAGTTTATACAACTTGCCGAAAGGCGGCCGCCGGTGGCTGAGGAGTTGACGGTGGGTCGCCGGAGCACCGGACGACCGTTGAGGTGGTGAATCGGTGAAGGGAATTAGGGTTTTACTTTTTATAAAAAAATTTTGACTCGGTGTGAAAAACTCTGGCGTGCGTTAGCGAACTCGAAAGCTACTGATACTTGAATGAAGAAACCGGGGAATGGGGACGGAAAAAAAAACGAAAAGACAAAAAAAGAAAGTGTAAGGGGTCAGCGGGAAATTAAAAAAATTAAAAAAGTGGCAAATGAGTCGTTGAACGGTTCGTTAAGGCCTTGTTTGATAATTAACTTTTAAATGTCAGGCTGTTGGTTTATTAAATTAATCGTTACTTGTTAGTTAATCAGGTTAATTATTTTATCTTAGCTTACATTTAACTGTTTTATAAAAATTGTTTGGTAAAATTAATTTCTTTTCAAAAAGATGTGAGACCAAAATTTAATTTCTAAAAATTACTGAAATTAGTCATGTTTGGCAAATATTTTTTCAATGGCTTTTTGGCAACAAATGACTTTTTGTATGAATTTTGGCTTTTTTATTTGGTCAACAGTGTAAGGCCTCTGTTTGGCAATCAATTATTGATTGTTGACTTTTGACTAATTGAATTAGTTATTAGTTATTAGTTGTTAGTCATTGATTGCTCGAAACATTTACGAGTGCTATGAAGATTAGATTGGCCTTTTGTATTAGTTGTTTGCATTTAGCTATTTCAAAAAAAGTGTTTGGTAAAATGAGTTATTTCTCAAAAAGATGTGAAACAAAAAACTAATTTACAAAAAATCTAGTGAAATTCGTTCTTTGAAAATAACTTTTTAAGGGTAAAAACCATTATAAAAAGTCAACTTACCAAATACCTTAAATAGATAATGTTTCGCAAATATTGTTTTCAATGCTTCTTGGCGTAAATTGATTTCTTAAGAGAGTTTTGACTTATTTATTTGGTCAAAAGGTAAATAGGTTTTTCAATGGCTTTTTGGAAAGTGGTTCATTTAAGTTACCTGTAATTGTCGTGGTTGTAATAAAGTGAAAATCACTATAACTTTTTACTATTTTTAAATATTTAGTGAAATAATGGTTGACATCATTATTCAAAGTAAATGTCTAGTGGTTCTATTTGCAATTTCAAAATTATCATCTTTATTTTCTGAAAATTTTCATTTGTTTAGTCCTTTTACATAAAGTTGTTATGTAAGTAGTTGTTAAACAGAATTATCTAACATCACTAGTTAAACAACCAACAATTAAATGCTAATTGGTAGCATATAGCAACTATTGGAATAGTTAAACAATTAGTAAAATAATTAATGTTGCTAAACACACCCCAAGACTTGTTACTATTTGAGAGTATCTCTGTATTTTTATCCCATTTAGATCTTTATTTGTATATAGTCATTCTATAACATGCAATATCTTATATCTATTCGTGTTGAGAGTGACTGAATTTCAAACCCGATGTGACTAAATTATTTTTAATTTCATTTTGACAATAATATTTTTGTAACACCGCATACCCCATATCAAAATAAGAGAGAAACATGGCAAAGTTTAGATGATATAGTACATACTACAACAATAAATGTTTGCTTTTTTGAAAGTTAAGTGAGGACAACAGATTATTAAGGGATGTTATTTGCATCAAATGTAAGGTTATGGTGTCGAGTCGTGGCGTTTGTAAATGGTATGAGGGCAAACTATAGTGTATAGATTGCATACCACTCCACCCATAAACATGAAATAATGGGTTAAGGATTAATGTCGTTGCCACGACTACAAGCTTAAGGGATCACATGAGGTCCGAAAAGAATGTCACTTGTTAAAGTTGGGTGACTATAAATTTCATTTGTTCGACGTCAAAATATAACTAAATATGACATGGTTTATATGTGATATAATGGGTTTACAACAGACAGTAAATGCTTTATATTTTCAAGCCCAAATGAGAACAAGGAGTTACCAAGGGTTAAGTTTATGGGTTGAAGGCTTAAAAACTATATTGTTAGTCGGTCAATATGCTATCTAATGACTATCTCGTGTGATTGAAACGTTGTTTCGTGTGATTGTATTGTCTAAGGAGGATAATATCAATGGTTAGGGTTGTAAACAAGTTGAGCCTTAAGACTTGGGGTCAGCTCGTGTTTATTTATTTATTTGCTTAAAAGTTTACAAATTCAAGTTTATAACTAAAGTTAAATTTTATATTTTTATATTAAGTTTAATAAATAAGGGTTTAAATGAAATTTAGATAATTTTAATGGTAACCTTGCAATCTCCACACAAGTATAATTAGAAAGTAACATATTTAGAAAAAAAGAAGAAGAATGACTAAGCCTAAATTGAGTTAAATCGAGTTGAGCCTTATCGAGCTTGACATGTCTTATATTATAGCCATATTAATAGTTACCATCGATTATGATTAACACTTAGCGATTACGAACGGTTAACGATTATGATTGACTTCAAAAGTTTATTAACATTTAACGAGTGTTAGTGTAACATTTAGTAACACTAATAATAATAATACTAAAATAATAGCAGTAATGAATAATAATAATAATATTATTATTATTATTATTATTATTATTATTATTATTTTTTAATAATCATTATCATCATCATCATCATCATAAAAAATAAAGTTATGATATGTGATTACTAATTATTACTTGCGATACAATTACCAATTCTCAGTTAATAACAGTTACTAATTGTTACTAATAATTGTAATTATCAATTATACACATCAATGATTAAAAAAAAAAATTATACACGTCAAAATAAATATACCCTTAAAGCGAGAACTTTTATCTTAAATATTTACAGACTTGAAATAATTATATTCTTATACTCTCAGTAAGACCAAAAAAACTTAAATTATGGTGACCCCTTAATTTTGGAAAGAGAGGGAGGGTGTGAAGAGAGGCGTCTGGCCCCAACCCAGGAAAGCTCAAGCGAAATTGAGAGCATTGAACCTAGAACCTTCTATCAAAGCAGGCCGCAACTGAAAATCCCTTCTCTCTTGGAGGGGAGAGACAGAGAGAGAAAAATAAAAACTAAAAAACTACACACACACAGACAGAGGAGATTTCTTGACTGGAGGGGGTTTTCCTGGTTAGGGTTTATCACTCCCTCCTCCCTTCACAGCTCACAGATAGTAATAGAGAGAAGAAAGCTCCCTTTTCCCTGAACAATAATGGTTCGCTCAAATGGTCTTAGGATTTTGAGGTTCATCGCCCGTCGCTCACTCCCTTTGAACCGCCACGACAATTCCTCCGCAGTGGTATGTACTTAGACTGTCCGCTCTTTTCTGCTTTTCTTAATTTCCTGAGTTTTGGGTGTCTTTGATTGTTGAAAAGAAAGTTGGTTTTTGTTTTTTGGCAGGTGAATGAGTTATTAGCTGCAGATGTTGGGGCTCGTCTATTTGGTACTTATGCATTTAGAATTACCAGGGTTGTTGGTAACCCCTCCATAAGAGACGGTACTTCTAAGTTTCATTTTTGGGTTTTCATTATTTCAGTGCATTTCCCCGATTGTTTTGTCTATTGGGTTGGCTGATTTTAGCACTTGATTCTTGTTTGAGGGGGCAGGTTATGGCTACAATTTGATGCGGCCTAGGATTCTAAATGGTAGTTTTGGTTCCATAAGATTTATTCATGGCACAGGTACTTTGATTCGCTTTCATGTCCTCATTACATACTGGCTCTGTTTCTTTGTGCCCCCTCCCAAAAAAAAAAAAAAGAAAGAAAATAAGGAAAAGAAGTTTTCCATTGTTATTAACGAGGGCTTACACAATTGAATTATTTGTTATGATGTCCTAGTTCCTTTTTTTGTTTTTTTGTGTTTTTACAAGTTTTTTGATACTTAAACTGATTGTTTCCATGGTCGTTTGTCGCTAGCTTTTACTTCAAAGGATTATTATGAAATCCTCGGCGTGAGCAGGAATTCAACACCGTCTGAAATAAAAAAGCTTTCTATGCGGTATGCTATTCGTATATGCTTTATTACAATACACTTGCATTGATCAGTGAGAGCTGGTTAATAATATTAACCATTGTCAAAATGCTGGTGGTCGGGGAGGGGAAGTTGTAGCTTGAAGGTGGAAACTTAGATGATCCTACTTATTTCTTGCTCTTCACTTTCTTCGTGTCTTGTCTAATTTGCATATTTATTTGCATAATTTTTTTGGGAAAAAAATGATCTGCAGTTAGCAAAGAAGCATCATCCAGACATGAATAAAGATGATCCAGATGCTGAGAAGAAGTTTCAGGAGATTAATAAAGCATATGAGGTACTACGTAGCTTCCGAATCCTACCATTTGGTTAAATCTTATCTTTATGTATGACATATATACAGATGTTCTGAGCTGGATTCTCCTGTTGTTTTCTGCAGGTTTTGAAAGATGAGCAAGAGCGTGCTGCATATGATCAGGTCAGTGCTATTTAACTCATCTAGTCTTCTGCTTGGTTTTGGGTTCTGTCATGGTATGGCAATAACATCAGGATATTACTTCAATTAGAGAACTGAGAGCATATATGCTGAATACACGAAACAGTTTGGAGTTGTGTTTGTTGAGGGGTTAATGATTATGCAATTGAATTGAAATTTGAATCCTGAAAAGGCATGGGATTAGTAAAATTGTATGTGACCATCAGTTTGGATTAGTCAATTTAGTTGTATTCCCTCGCAGAGTTTGTATAGCTGATTTGATGTTGCATGACCTCTGGCTATTTTTAATTCATCCCCTCTGCCCTCCTCAGAAGGAATGATTAAATTTTTGAGGAAGTGAAATCAACATAAAGTACTTCTGTCTGGAATAAATGGAGGGCCCATTTGATTCGGCCATTTTGCCCCCACAGAGACAGAGACACAGAAGGATGATGTTGGAAAAGTACATGCAAATCAATATTTAGGAAAGTAGAACCCCTTTTTAACATTTGGGAAACTTCTGTACTGTTTTAACATTTCTAGATTAGGGAAATAATGATGTGTTCAACTTGGCCCAATGTGTTTTGACTTGGCTCGGCACAGCCCTATTCTGTGATGTCATTGGGCTAGAACCAGTGTCATGGGCGATAAGTCAAGCGGGAAGTCAATTACCAGTACTATAATGCCCCGTGTTGGAAGAATAGCCTACAGGTGGGACAGTCTACTTGTTCCCCACAGCTCAATTGATTTACCTTCAGCAGTACTTTAAGAACACTAAAGGACAAACTAGTGTATACAGGACAACCTTTGTGGAGCCATAGGTACCTTTGTTTCTTGGTGAAATTCTTCTGGAAATATCTTCATATCATGAGAAGCTTCATATGAAGATCTGTGCACCAGATAAGCAAACCACTGGACATCTTGTTCTCCCATTGCGATTTTTCTTAGGCATTGATGACACTTGTGCTTGGACTTATATTCAACCTCTCGTATGTACTTACAAGGTGGGTGAATTGGCCTGGACAACCTAAGAGGAAAATTTTCATAGCAAGCTTACCAGCCTGGATCCGTCATGTGTCAGAACTTTGGTTGGTTGGGGGGTCTGCAGAGACATTCTAGCCAGAAGTGCCGGGTTTTCGGAGGATGCACATTAGGAAACTAAACTTTTGGTGGCTAATGTCAAGGGGGAGGCCTTTTGGTCTTTGATACATATAAGCTTGGTTGGAACTACTTTAAATTATAGAAAGTGTGAGGTGCACACACACGACAAGGGCTCCTGGAGCAAGGAGCTGGGACTGAGGTGTCAAGGAACAAATATTACTGGCAGTGTGGCACAGGGCACACGTTTTCAAAGTTAATTTGACAACCGGGAAGACCACATTCCAATATTGTAGGTTACATGCACGTGCACAAAAAAAGGGGAAAAAAAGATGTGCATGTGAAATAAGTTTGATAACTCTTCCTAAATATATGAATAAATGACAATATAATGGTGTAAAGTTTAGTTTAAAGAATGGCAATTCAAGGTTGGATAACTCCACTTGCCCTTTTGAAATATTTGTTAGGGTCACATGACCCCCTCTTCTAGATGAAAGTAATGAAACTCTATCACCCAACCCTGCCCTACCTTTTCCTGTTGAATTCCTTTTGAAACCCAGGCCCTAACCTGGTCTTTGCTCTTTGGTTTGCCCTCTCACTAGACAAAGCTGGCCGGCGCCTTTGTGAGTCTGATTGTTGTGGTTGAGGTAGAGGAATACGACAAGAAGAACAGGGTTGGAAGAAGACTTGCCGCTATAGGTGATGGGCAATTAGTGGTATGCAAGTGTTGGTGCACTAGGACGGATCCGTCCTAGCATTTTCTATGTGGTGTTGAAGGATTACTAGGTCCAATATGTGGAAGACCTTCAATCTAGAATGCTACTGTTTTTTTACAAAGAATTCAATTAAACATCTTGAAGATATTTGATGTTATTTAGGGTTTCTACTCAAAGTGTGATCATATAAACTGGTTGAGTGGTAGTTTCGCAATATTGTCGACTTTCTATGGATTTCTCTCTCCTTCGTCGGTGTTTCACCAAATAGGCATGGAGGTGCATTAACAATAGTACCTTCTCCTCACATGAAGCGGAACTTGGTGCCTCTTGGAGGCGCTACTTTTGGGTGTGATTGAGGAATGGAGACAGCTTTATTTTTCTTCCTTGTGTTCAGAAAGTGATTAAAATGCCTGAATCTGAAAGAAAAACAAATGCATGAAATTTATGCACTTTATATAATGTTCAAAACAACCCCCTCCCAAAAAAAAGAAGAAAAAAAACCAATTGTGAATATGTAAGATTTTGTTGCTTCTTAGGTGCTTGGGTTTACATTTTTCCAGCCTGTCTAGTGTCTACCAGTACCATTTGGATGCACGAGTTTTATATTGCTATCATGTCCATTCCAGAGATAAGATGATGCAGGACAACAATAATTGAATTGCTTCAGAATTTGGGGAGTTTTCCCAACATACAGAAAGCTTTTGTATTTTTGTAGTTCGTCTTGTTTTCCTATTTATTCTTGTATCATTAATTAGAATAGCGAAAATAAGAATGTTTAGTAGTATTATTGTGAGATATAGTTCTCTAATATTTTTAGGATTAGTATTGGTGAATATTCTCTTTCTTTTCTATTTTGCGGGTAAATGGAAGTGAGACCATGAAATATAAATGGTCGAGTTTAGTTGAATTGAGTTGAATGTGAGATTCCCTGTGAACCTTTGTAAACTCCGGGGTGGTTTCTGTTTGACTAAATCATTCAATGGTAGGAAGTGCTCTTTTGAATGCACTACATCACAAGGATGGCTTTGCATTGTTTTTATCTGTCTCAGCCCTTATGATTTCTTGCTAGTGGCTGGAGCTTTTGTTTTGTTTTTAATTATAATAAATTAAATTATCATCTGCACCTCTATTTTATCAAAATACTGATGAATATTGATTTGATTTTCTTATCCTGTGTTCAATGTAGTTGGGCCATGATCAATATGTGCAAGGCAAAGAAGCTGGTGGTCCTGGTCCATTTCAAAGCAGCGATTTTAATTTTGAAGATATTTTTGGGCGCCCTTTTGATGTAAGGATACTATTTCTTTTTGAATCATATATATGGAATTAGTATTGCATTACTGATCCTCACCAAAACTATTGCAGTATTAATGAATCATGAGTTCATGACTGACATCCTTACTTGGGTGCTAAAAATCAAAAGAGTAGCTCAGTTTCAAATGAACACTTAGTGCCACTTGTTATGGTGCAAAGTTGACTTTTTAGATTTTGTCGAACAATCATTGTAGAAGGCATGATGTTATTTCGTGATTGCCTCCTTTTGTACACGGGTGACATCCCTTGATGTGTCTTCGATTACTCATAAAAAAAAGGTTTCCTTTATCTTGCATGACGAACCTTATATTTTGCAGTGTGAAGAATGGTGAGTATAGATCTTTCTGTCTTCAATATCTCCAAATAGCCATTTTATCCATATGGTTTTGAAATGTAGATATTCGGCGATGTTTTTGGGGCAAGAAGTGGCCAAAATGTCAAGGTAACACTAGAGTTATCTTTTATGGAAGCTGTCCAAGGATGTACCAAAACAGTCACTTTTCAGACTACTTTGCCTTGTGAAGCTTGTGGTATGGCAATTATCAATTGCTTTGTCATTTTTCTTTGTTCCTGCCATCATCTTTTTTTTCACGGAGGACTGCTGACTGCTGAGCTTTTTGGTGCTTCTTTTAACTCTTACATAGTAATTCTCATATTGTTTTAGGTGGAACTGGTGTTCCTCCTGGAACCAAACCTGAGACATGTAGACGCTGCAAAGGGAAAGGGATGGTCTGTAAACCTAAAACAATATACCAATTTTGTTATTCCCTTGTGTTGATGTCGATATGTAGTATCCTGGACTCGTGATTCCTGATATTTGGCCTCCCCATTTTTCAGATGTTCATGCAGAAGGGGCCAATTGCCATGCAGACTACTTGTATGCATTGTGGTGGGACAGGAAAAACATATACGGTATGAGCTATCCCATCTGTTTGCAGTTTGCAGTTTATTAGGTTTTGTCTCCAGAAATTGAATTCGTATGAACTGCTTGTAATAGTTGAACTAATACTCGAATAGTAAGCTTCTATGTGAGAGTGCATTGGTTGGGATACCAAGTTTGCAGAACTGTCTCGGACCAGTGAACTTGGCAATATATGTTCAATGAGAAAGAGAGAGAAGAATCGCCTGGTATAAACATTGTGAATGACTGCTAATGCAAATGTTTGGTTAACTTTTGCGACTGGTTCTTCGACTATGTTATGACTTGGTTTTGCCTTGGGTATGAGCAGAACATTTGATTTGGACCAAAAATACGCTTAGGCAAGTCTGAAACTAACATGTATGCATGCGACTATGTTATGACTTGGTTTTGCCTTGGGTATGAGCAGAACATTTGATTTGGACCAAAAATACGCTTAGGCAAGTCTGAAACTAACATGTATGCATGCTGAATACTTGTAGCATTTTCCAAGTAACATGGTTCCTAGCTTAGATATTTTATGTGCCTGCTAAATAATTGAAGCATTTTTAAAAATTTACTGCATGTGATGGATAAGCATTCTTTATGCCATTTTCTTATGCTCTTGCATGGTGACGCTGACTCTAGGACAGTGAGATCTGCTTACAAAAACTTATTTCTATATTACTATGAAAATTCAATAATCCTTTTGTACTAGTAATTTGCGCATGTGCGGTTCATTGCTTCAGCAACTTGGGGCATAAGAGACCTTGAAGAGCTCTAGTCAATGATGTCTTTGTTCTGCTAGTGCTAGCTAAAATGATAAACATGCTTTCTCTATTTTCTATGCCTTCCTCCTCTTATAGAAATTCTGTTGTACATATGAAGTTTCAATTTGTTGGAGAGCTGTGGACCAGGGGCATCCCTATTTCTATTGCAGTTACTGTCTTTGATGTTTGGCTGGGATTCAAAACTTCTGGGGCTGGGACTGTACGGGGTACTTGCTTCATTCTCTATTATTGAGGTTGTTTGGTTTTAGTGCAATGCTCGGGATTTGAGAATTTTAAGTGCCTTTCAACATGTCTTGAAATGAATGAGATGATATTCTCTCTTCTAGCTGCATCTACGAAAGCGATTCTTGGAGTTTATCTAATCAACTTTGTGGATGTAGTTTCTTCAGTTTGAAGTTTTCATATATAAAAAGTTTTCCTATAAATATGTTGTAAGTTAATTTCCCTGGATGAGTTCAAATTACATACCTTGTTGTATCAATAAAAATGATAAAATGCTCTCAAGAGTAATTTTCTAATAATATGTAGCTGTGAAACTACTATTTGTGTGAGTTTGTGTTCCATGCATAATGCATTTAATATTGCTGAATTGGTTTGTGGTTTACAGTCACATTGTCGAACATGCAATGGCAACCGAGTGGTACGGGGATCCAAGTCTGTTAAAGTGGATATCATGCCTGGTAATTGCCGATATGCAAACCAGCTATTTACAGCTCCTCCTCCTCGCCCACCCCCCAAAAAAGGAAAAGAAAATTGAATGACAAGAAGAGAAGGAAATAATCCAGATTCTTCCCCTATTCTCTTCTGTATTAATTAAATGCGACTCATAGCTCATTAGTAGTTTTGGCATTTCTGTATCTCTGTAGGTGTGGATAATAATGAAACTCTCAAGGTATCTAGAAGCGGCGGAGCAGATCCTGATGGATATGGTCCAGGTGATCTTTATGTTGTCATCAAGGTACTGATCTTGTACACTTCTATTTGGGTCTTCATGATTAGTTTGCCTTCCAATCTCACTGAAATTTCATGGACAGGTCAGGGAAGATCCTGTTTTCCGGAGAGAGGGTTCTGACATACATGTTGATGCTGTCTTGAGTATTACTCAGGTTGGTTATTTTGTTACTGTTGTGCCATGCTGTTGGACTAGTGCTGAAACCTGCCAAGTCGTTTTTGTGTTTGCTTTTGGGTTAAACATCTCTTATCCTCAGGATAAGCGCAATATAATGTGCAAGCTATAAGATCAGTCATTCGGTGTAAATAGTTTCAGTCTCTATTTTTTTTTTTTGGGGGGAGGTGTAGATCTATAACGGCTGGTCTCTGTTAGATTAGGTTGTTAGAGCTTGCAGAACACGCCTTTATTTGGCTGATAGATAAATTTATGTACTGTAGTTGATTTTATTAGCTACTAGCTTTGAATTGCACGTAATACGTGCATGATTAAAATAAGTTCAAACATAATAATTTTTATTATATTTGAATATTATGGTTATTATCAAATTGAACCCTAATCTAACCATAATATTCAAATATAATAAAAGCTATTATGGTTAGGCTAGGATATAATTTATTAAATTGAAAAGAAAGGACATTTAAAATGAGTGCTTTGATTAAAAAATAGATTAAAATGTACGATAAATAAAATTAATGATTAAATAAGAAAACCACCTATAGTGAAAGATAAGATAACTTATTGGTGGAGTAATAAAATGGAAACATAATAATCATATAGACACTAATGGGTATGTGAAAATATTTTATTCCGATTGAAATAGCATTGAGAAAGATACATGAAAGAAGGAAACATTATTTTGATTTAAAAAATATAGGTAAAATAAATATAGAAAGATAAAGAAAATGACTATTTATCTAAAAGATCCTAAAAAAAATTACAAATTTAAACTAAAAATAATAGCACCGACACCAATAGAAGTATAGGAGACACTCTTAATATTTGAAAGAAAAAAAAGGAAGAAAATATGTAGGAGGAACTCAATTTTGTTCAGATTAAAAACTTTTGTTAACATAATCTTCTATAGGAATCGCACTAAGAAAATAATTGTTTTTAGAAAATAATTAATTTTATAGTGTTATAATATTATTAATCAACATGGCTATAGAATCTCTAAATTGTGAAGTTTAAAATTACTTTAAAATATGTAAAAACACTAAAGATATATTTATGAAGAAGTAATAATAAAAAATAAAAAGAGATTAGACATAAAAGGATTTAAGTTACTAAGAAAATGAATGTCAACTCTTGTAATGAAAATTGGAGGAGTACCTTGACATTCAATGTTGTACGCTTCAACTTGTTTCAATATGTTTAAATAAACTAAAATCATGTTATTATATTGACAAAGAATATTTTAGGGTGTCTTAAAGATACAATAAGAGCCATGTTAGAGAAGTGAAATCATAAATGAGTGATTATGAAGAACCGGAGCGAAGAAATTGAATTACTATTAGAGTAAAAGTTGTAATATTTGGTGGACTCTAACCATAAAAGTGGGTAAGTAATATTAACATATTTATAAGAATATATAAAATTAAGTACACAAATACCAACGTTAGAATCAATAACTTGTGAAAAACGAAACATACTTATTCTATCATTTGTAATTTGAGGTGTATGTATATTGGCAGTAAAAGAAAATAATTTTTTTAATCAAAAAAGAAAATTATTTTTAGAGGTAAGGTTGATGGAGGTTTTAGGTTAAAATAAAAGGTGGTAGTAGAAAGGTGGCTAAAGTTTTTCTATATATATATATATATTTATATATATAGTGAGGGAGAGAGATAGGGGTGAGGAGGATCAATTACAATCCGATTTTTATTACTTTTTCATTCCATTAGATAAGAATATTTTATTCATGTAAATTAAAAATGGGTAAAAAGCACTGGCGGACAGTATGCATGTTCATCTATTTTATAAAAAAAACTGCCGGACTTTAATAGATAGTACATTATATTAGCATGTATGGGTCATACGTGAAATTTAGGTCAAAATGTATTGAATTTTTAACAACGGATATTACACTTACCGGAAAGTAATCAAATTCTCCATGCACATCGTCATAATCTCCATGCTCGTGCGGTGGCGTAAATCTTCAACAAATCCAAAGGAGAGTAAGAGAAAAATTATACACAATTACCAAACTATAAAATAAATAAATAAATAAACCAATCATTTCATTAACTCACGAGTTAAATTGAATCATATATGCATATACATGTGCTCTGAAAATGTTAGACGTGAGTGATTTTTTTAATTAAATTTTTTATTTAATGTTTTTTGGAAATAATTCTTTTGATGTATGAGTAACTAATTCCTATAAATTTACACAAAATAAGGGTATAATTGACAAATTAAAATTTATACAGTAATAAAAAGGTCTTACCTTAATATATAACATAGATAAGTTTAATGATCTAATAATTTGTGACTATTTTATCCTTAAGATATAAGTTATATTAAGGGTAAAAAAAAAAAATGGCAAAAGTTATACAACAATAAAGAAGTCTTGGCCTTATATACAACATAGTTAGATAATAAATTATCCAAATTTTATATGTTATAAGGGTAATTTATATTAATAATATTTATTTATTTATTCAAGGTCCAAACATTAAATTTAGACTTTATGTATTTAATTTTCCTATTATCAAGGGTAGTTTATATAAAAATAAATAAATTCTTCATGTATGTTTATAATTATAATTATGTTAGATTAAAAAATAGTTAATAAATTTGATAAAAAAATTAATGGGACTTGGGTATGGGTAAATAGAGAGAGAGAGAGAGGAAACTATAGAGGGGGAGGGAGGGTAATTGGAGAGAGGCAAACGTGAAACTGCAGATAGAGGGGAGGGGGAGTTAACTGGAGAGAGAGGGAGGGGAGGGTAATTGGTGAGAGAGGGATTAATTATATTAAATAATAATATAATGACACTTTTATCCTTAAAATTTAAGTTAAAGAAGGGGTAAATATGGTAAATTAAAATTTATACAGCACATTACTCTTCCCTTTATATATAACATAGATTTTTGGAAAGGTTTATTATTATTATTATTATTATTATTATTGCAAAATATTGTTTTAATGTGTGGAATAACTAATCAGGATATGCTTTTCAAAAAAAAAAAAAAAACTAATCAGGATATGAATGCATTGTAATTGTTTTTATGGAAAAATATCATGATGTCAACTTTTGGAAAGACGTGTAGTTTTGACAGGATCTTTAGAACCTCTTTTCTAATTTCTCCTGCTGAAAGCTTTTAGGAAATAAAGCTTTATGGTTCCAAAAAATTTAAGTCAGGCCTCTCTTAACATAGCACCTTACCTAGAGTTTTGATCAATCTAAAAGTTTATTCTTCTTCAATAAGGCCTTTCTGGTGCCAAAAATCTTTATCCAATTGGTTTGGTCAAAGCAAGCTTAAATTTTCGTTTGGTTCATATAATTCAGAGTAGAAGAATTATGTTGAGGCTCTTTGAACTCTTCGAATGGGGAAGATGGTGATTATAATTTCTCACTTGTGATCATTCTACATAAGCATCCATGTTTCCATATTGGTTTTGCATCGGAAGTGTTCTCTTATTTATCTTGATTGTTTCCTGGGAATATGGTAAATTTCTATTTAATTTGTCTGCGTGATTCAGTTGCTAATGCCTTATGTTCAATGCAGGCAATTTTGGGTGGGACTATCCAGGTTCCAACTTTGACAGGAGACGTTGTCCTTAAGGTATATGCAATGTATGTTAGTATGTTAAGAACGAAGTCTTGTTTTACTACCTGTTCTCAGCTCTTCCTTCTGTTTCTTCTCTCTTTGTTAAGGTCCGCGCTGGGACTCAACCTGGTCAGAAGGTTGTGCTGAAGAAGAAAGGTGAGCTGGAGAAAATTATGTGCAGTTTTTTTGTTTATTTATTTTTGGATTCTCTGTTTCAGTTAAGTTGATTCACTGATTGATCCTTCTTCTTCCCGTGCATACCTACTGAGTCCCTAACTAATATCTGCTCTTTCTTGCCTTGTTCGTGCATTTGATGAATGTGGATCATTTTATGCAAGCAAGGAGTCTGTGGTGTTAATTATGAAACATTATTGGAATTAATGGGTCAAACTTTGTGTTGTACTACCAATTTATGTGGAGAGCATTCATTTAATAGTCCTAGTTCTCTCCTTCAAAGAAAAGTAAAAAGGTTCTAGCTGAATCAGCTCTCTGTTTTTGTCACCAATAATGGAGAATGGACTGATATATAGAACTCAAGTGATCTGATTAAGAGAATGTGAGGGGAGAAGTTTTTGCACCATCATTTTTCTCCGGAAATGATCAATTGAAATCCTTAGTTGATTAAAAATCTCTTTTTTGGTTGGCAAGTTTGTTGAATTTGGAATGTGCATATTTGGCCAAGTTTGTTAGTTTTCTTTTAGGCCATGTGAACTTTTAAATGAAGTTTGTGATTGTTGTGTGCTTTTATATGGAAAAGCTTATCCTAGCTAGCATATTGATTGTGTCCAGTTGATTTGTTTCTCATTTTCATGGACCATTTTATTGAGTTTGCCTGAATGATTGATTGAAAGTGAGCTAAATTGGGAAGCATTGCTAGTCCTTCTATAGTAGCACCCCATGGTGCTTCGTTTCTTTAAATCCATGCTTGTGACATATTACAACCAGCACAATATCAGACTTGAAAAATATGTTGAACTTCAATTGGTGAACAATCAGGGGCCCAGGGAAAAGGGCTTATCGGTTTGGTGATCAAATTCCCCTTTTGAAATGAGTTGTGGAATTCATACTGTCTTAAAAAGAGCACCTTTGTGAATTATGGGCATGTTAAGAAACAAGTTCAATGTGCTGAGAAATCAAGAAATTTGAAAATTGCAGAATATGAAATTTGGAATATTGCGGTTTTCAACCGGTTTTTGATGTCTCAGAAGTTATGATGTGCATTTTTTATGGATTGCTGCATAACCAGAGTAGAGTTGTGGGATTCCCAAGCCTAACGTGATCAGCTTTTGTACATTAGTTACCTTGAGTAATAGAGATGCTTATTGGACTTGTTTTTGAATTTCTGCAGGGATTAAGGCCAGGGGTTCTGTTTCATTTGGCGATCAGTATGTTCACTTTAATGTCAGCATTCCAACGTAAGTTTGCTAAGCACTTTTCCTTGCACTCTGTTTGAATTCAGAAACTTGGGGGGGAATTAGAGGTATGAATTATAAAATGGATTATTTCCTAGTTTGGTCAATTAATAAGATAAATGAATTTCTGCAGGGATTGGAAAATAGAGCTCTCTGTTATTTCCTCCCAGTTAGGTGGAATTCTTGAGAAAAAAGTTCTTTTTTATTTTTTATGAGGAGCTTCCATTCTTTCCCTCTTACTTGGTGAATACGGGAAAGAGTACTTTTCCTTTCATTTCTTCCACATCAGTGTATTCTTGCAAAGGAGAGGGAATATTGATGCTATCCTTTCCTTTCACATCATTTCTTTCCTTCTCTTCTTTTCCATTCCTTCTGCAAATACAATCCTAACTCCTAAGGCCCTAACAGCCCTGTGTAATTGTTTTTACATTGTTCATAGGTGGTGTATGTTTCAATGATCTTATGCATATTAAAAGTTGAGTACTGAAATCCATATCCATATCTATACCCTGAGCATTTCACCTCAGCGCGTTTTTCTTGGGTTTTTTGGGAGGGGGTAGGGGTTGTGTTTGATGGGCAACCTTACCCCTGAAATAAGTAGTGGTATTAGAGGCAATTAGAGGCATTTTGCTTTAGTGTACTATAATTCAAGATTAAAAATTGCTCATATTTGGCGTTTTCAGCTATCCAGAAGGTGGATAGAACATTACAAGTTGATTACTGTCTCCCAAATTTTTATGCTCAACTTTGGTAGATAGTACTTTTCTAGTACTTTTCTAAATTGATTGTTTCCGATATTGTGTAACCGCTCTGGATGTAATAGCCTTTTGTTGGTGTTGCAACTTTGGCAGGAATCTGACACCAAGACAACGGGAGCTTATAGAGGAATTCGCCAAAGAAGAGCAAGGAGACTACGACAAACGTGCTGCGGCCGGGGCCTCCGGTTAAACGGGTTTTGTGAATCCAAAGCGTAGATACAGTTAGCTCAAATATTTTCTACGACAGCTAAACCGCAGAACAAAGAAGATTCTATTAAAATCTCATACAATTATCCCTGCTCAGCCGTACTCCCTTTCTTTTTCAGATCTTTCCTCCCTAACCATTGTGTTTTTCCTTTTCTTTTTGCGGGTGGGGGAGGAGAGGTGTTATTTTAGAGCTATAGGCATAATATCCACTTAACTGGGGATTGAAATTTTGGAATGAAGGGTTAATTTTAGCCATTTGACTTGGATGTAAGAGCTCAATGCAAATTGAGTTACTTTGTCAGTTATGATTAGCTTTGCACGGTGTATATGTATTTTAAGTACTGTTTCTGCTAATAACACTTTGGTTTCAGAGCTGGAAGCACTGGTGATTCACATCATATATTTAAAACTGTCAAAAGAGGAGTGTATCTCATGTTTTTATCATGACTTGTTATGGTGAGATTTGTTAATCGCTCCAAAGGGGTTTGGTCTATATGAACTTCTGCCACCCTCGACCTCGAGGGGTTACGAATGAAACGGCCTGTTACAGACCATACATTGCATTCAAATTCTCCGGTGAAGCCATCAAGTTCTCTTAGTGCCCTGCTATTAGTGGCCTAGTCTGCTTTTCATGTACGGCATAACCTCTCGTTGGTATCTGGTTGAATAGCAAGGAATTGCATTAAAAAAAAAAAAGAATAAGACAAATAAGAAATGTGATATTGACATAAGCCATCCTCGACCTTTGGCCCAATAATTTCAAAAGAATAACACGAATAATTTGAAAGTTTATTTTAATCGCCTTTTATTATGTTTATATTCATAATAGATGTCCTTTACTTTGACGAGTAATATTTAAATCATACCTTTTATCTTTTTAAATGACGGTGTTGATTTGAAAATATAAATCGAGTAATATTTAAATCATACCTTTTACCTTTTTAAATGACGGTGTTGATTTGAAAATATAAATTAGATGTGACATAAAGACAATATTTTTTTATAGTTTTATATGTGATAAATTTAATGTTTAAAACTGTAATATTGTATAGACAACAAATTTGAAATGCCTCTTACCTCTAACCTCCACTATCTCTAAATCTAAGCATATGGTAGTTACTGATTTATGGTTAAAGATCCCTGAATGTAGGTGTCCATTAATTATGTAATTTATAAATTTCTTCGAGTTGAAAAATTTAATTAATCGAACCAAATTTCCGGACGAGAGATTAAACCGATCCATGCTCACCTCTTGACGCGACAATTTTACATGGGTATGCGCCTGGTCGACCCGACCCACCATACCCATTTTGATTTTTCACCTCGGCACCCACCCAAAACACAGTCTATTTCTCTCGTTCCCAACCTCCGATTTCCCGTTACGAGTATCTCGCCGGCGATTTCGCGACTCTAGCGCTCGTTTTCTCATTTCCGGGAGTTGTCTTTCCATCCACCCTCTTCACAACCGTGAATCTACGTAAGTTTCTCAGTTCTTGCCTTGCTTGTATGAATTTTGACCTTCTTTCCTTGTTCCCCTCTCCATTTTTGCGGCAGCTTCAAGACCCATGGTGTATCTTAACATGCGTTTTCGGTGAAGTAACTGCATCTTAGATTTTGAATAGGAGGATACTTTCTCTATTGTAAACTATTGAGATGTTAATTGCCTTAACTTGGTGTGGAATTCAGATATTTATTGTCATTGAATTTGTTGCTTTGTTTGAATTCACTTTTTAGATCTCACACACATATTTTTTCCTTGACTCGAATTTATGAATGTAGAATTCTAGATCAACAATTTCGAGGTATTGGCGAAATAAGGTTGCAATTTTGTCAACTTGTTGGAGAAGTGCTTGGCTTGATCACCGAGTCTCGGACCCAACGTGGGGTTGGTGGGATCAGGTGACTCCCTGTAAAAAAGAAATAAGATTTTTATACGAGCAAATGTTTCTTCAGGCGTCTCTCCGGCCAAGTGGTAAGCGGCTTTAGGGGTTGCGATAATTTTGTTGCTTCGAAACTCCTCTCCCTCACTCGCTCACGTGACGCGAACGACTTCTTTGGCCACTACCACGACCGGTGGCCGCTGCCCCTACTCCTTTGCAGCACCCGCCGCCACTTCGGACGCCGCCCGGCGTAGCCCTTCACCGGCTCCTACTCACGGCTTCTACCCCCTTACTTCCCATATCTATAAGTTTACTAAGTTAGAAAGTTTTCAATTTTATTTGAGTCCGATGTTTAATTTATGAGATTTTAGGTTTAATTTCTTTGATTTTAGGCTTAACTAGCTTGGATTTGCACGCATACGTGCAATGAATTAAAAGGATTTGGATTTCAAAATAATACTAAGATTATATAATTTGGATAATAAAAATACATGATATTATATATTATTTAATATAAAATATGTTATGTATTATATATTATATTTAATATATAATATATTATGTATTATATATTATATATTAGGCGTTTTTTTTCCTAAGATCCTAAGTTCGAATATCCATTTCGAGTCTCAATTAAATGCTTCCTTAATTGACAACATATTAGCATAGTTTGATTGCATAAGTCATTCATTGTGTCAATACTATATAAGAGCATGATTAGACAACCAACTTTTAATTAATGAGCACTAGCTTTGAATTGCACGTAATACGTGCATGATTAAATTAAGTTCAAACATAATAGTTTTTATTATATTTGAATATTATGGTTATTATCAAATTGAACCCTAGCCTAACCATAATATTCAAATATAATAAAAACTATTATGTATGAACTTAATTGAATCGAGCACGTATTACGTGCAATTCAAAGCCGATAAGATGCTTAAACTCACATGACAACTAATGAGGATAAAACAATAAAATGACACGAAATTATAATGAAGGCATAGTAAAAAAATGCTATAAAAAATAGAACATAACTTTTTTTGTGAAGAGGTAAAAAGGTATGAAAATTGACGTGTGTATGTGTGTGTGTGAGGGAGATAGAGGATTAAATAACTTAATAAAATGGGAATATTTATAAAAATTTAATAACCATATTAAATAAATGATATAATGACAATTTCATCTCTACAACTTTATTCTTACAATTGCTAACAAATTTTTCATTATAATAATGAGCCATCAAAACAACATAAGGTATGATTACTTTCTAAGATCATAACTAATTTTAGGAATGGATATCAAAGATAGTTAACTTTTTTATCATTAAGGCTTAACTTCTTGAATGACTCAGTTTTTAGGTGAGTGATTCCAAATACCTATTCAAAAAGTCGATAACCGCAATCAAAATGGTTCAAATTGGTTCTTGGACATGATTTACGAGTATACGCGAAATGTAGTTTAATTTCATCAATAAGTATATTTTCATCAAACTCAATCCCTTGGCAATTACATGGAAAACAAAACAAAAAAAATAAAAATTTGAAACAACTAATAAAAATACTATGTTCTAAAGAAAGGGGAAAACCTTTGTGTTGTTAGATAATTCAAATAGCTGTAGAATCAAGCAAATTGCTAACTTGTCCCTACAATTTTAATTTTTGTATTAGTAATTCTTTTGGAAGTAATTTTATATGAATAATTTATCTCAATTAAAATTATTTTTACTAACCTAACCCCTTCTCTATATAAATTAGTTTAATAAGTAAAAAGTTTTAATCATTAACGGTATTAAAGGATCTATATAAATGTAATTCTAGAATTCAACCTTGACCTAACTCTCTCTCCCTCATCCTGTCATTTGCCGTATGTTTTTAGAGGCTCTTAATGATGTATAATTTTTTTAAACAAAAATACCTTTTTAATTAAATATTTTTACTATGTATTTAACAAACTATTATAAAAAAAAAACTAACCATTATCATCTCTCTCCATCTCTATCTCTCCCCCTTCCGCGCAATTACATAAACCTATCGTTTTTATTAAATTCTATCTCTCTCTCCCTCTCCAATTATCTAGCGTTTTTAAAATAATTTTTATTGTTAACTATTTTTTAAAAAATTTGTTAACTATTTTTTATCTAATATAATTATAAAGATATATTATGAATTTGATTCTTGTATGAAGTAGCTTGGATAATAGGAACATTAAAATAAATAAAGTCTAATTTATAAAGTTTGGAACTTAGGATAAATGAATAAATATAACATATAAATTTTGGATAATTTATTCTCTTTACATATCTATCTATTTGTATTGTATTTATGTTATATATAAAGGTAAGAAGGCCTATATATTGTAGATTTTTTTAGACAAAAATACCCTTACTAATTAAATATTTTCTCTATGTATTTATCAACTAATAAATATCAAATGATAAGGGTACTATTGTCAAATCAGACAATCTCCAAAAATACTGTCATTCCAAGCCATTTACTTCTCCCACATTCTTATCTCCCTACTTTCTATCTCCGAACTGTAAAATACATGAATTCTAAAAATGCCCCAAAAAAATTCATATATGCCTTCTTGAATAAGGGATGAATCAAATAGAAAATAATATATATATTACATACAATGAGCAAGGCGATGAATGATGATCCTCGATGTTAATATTTCAGTTTTAAGTAATATAATATTTACACTTTATTCATTCGCTCGAAAAAATAATAAGTTAAGTCGACACATAATAATTCTAAAAATTTATTAAAAAAAAGGTAAAAACTTTGTTATAAACTTTGAACAAAGTCTTACACGTATTACATATATAAGCATTATTATTAATTCAATCACAATAAAATAGGCCTATAAAATAGATAAAAAAATTACGAAAGATTAAAATCCATAAGTACTTAGGGAGTGGGAGAAAATATTACCTAAATAATAAAGTTAATTATTTTTTAAAAAAATAAACTTAGGAAAATGTATACATACATTGAAATAAAAATATACTCAATTAAAGATTATAAGTTGAGTTAATGAAACTTTTATATAATTTAAGTCCTGATATATTACTTAATTTTTTTAATATGATACTATTTAACTTATAAATTATAAAATAAATATCTTTTAAAAAAACTAATTAATCATATCAATTGTTACTATTCTAGTTAAAATATATAAAATATTTGTAAAAACAGTGAAAAGTATTTAGTAAAAATGAGAATAAAGTTTAGTGTGAATATCACCAATGTAGCAATATATATATATATATTCCTTATTTGCTTCATCCCTTATTCAAGAAGGCATATATGAAATTTTTTGGGGCATTTTTAAAATTCATGTATTTTACAGTTTGGAGAGAGAAAGTACGAAGATGAAAATGTGGGAGATGTAAATGGCTTGGAATGACAATATTTTTGGGTGATTGCCTGATTTGACAACACTACCCTTATCATTTGATATTTATTAGTTGATAAATACAGAGAGAAAATATTTAATTAGTAAGGGTATTTTTGTCTAAAAAATTTCTACAATACTTATGCCTTCTTACCTTTATGTATAACATAAATATAACATAGATAGATAGATATATAAAGGGAATAAATTATCCAAAATTTATATGTTATATTTATTCATTTATCTAAGTTCCAAACTTTATAACTTAGACTTTATTTATTTTAATGTTCCTATTATCCAAGCTACTTCATATAAGAATCAAATTCATAATGTATCTTTATAATTATGTTAGATCAAAAATAGTTAACAAATTTTTAAAAAATAGTTAACAATAAAAATTATTTAAAAAAGTTAGATAATTGGAGAAGGAGAGAGAGATAGAATTTAATAAAAACGGTGGATTTGTGTAACGGGGAGAGATAGAGAGAGATGATGATGGTTAGTTTTTTTTTTTTATAATAGTTAGTTTAATACATAGTGAAAATATTTAATTAAAAAGGGTATTTTTGTCTAAAAAAATTCTACAACATTAAGAGCCTCTTAGTTTTATATATAACACACACACATATATATATATATATATATATAATTTTTCCATAAATTATATTTTAGATATTTTTGATAAAATAAAATTAATTTATTTTGAATTTCAAAAGGATAAAAAGGAAAATGAACGAAAATATTTATAGTTGTTATTATTTATATTTTTGTAGATATATTTGAGGGTGGTTTACGAAGGAAAATGTATGTATAATTAATCTAAATCTATGTAATTTTTTAGATATATTTATTGTTAAGTTGAATTTTGACAAACACGTGCATAAAAATAAATTAAAAATATGCTATATTTAAAATTGATTAATTTTGAAAATAATATGATAAATTATAATATTATTTAATTAGTCACACGTTATTTATTTATTTAAATGTTAATTAAACTATGTTATGTTTAAACTTAGTTTATTTTTAGATGTTGACATGAATAAATTTAAAATATGCTAGGTTCAAACTTAACTTCATTTTTATAATTACATATTATTTATCTATTTGAATGTTAATTTAAATTATGCTATGTTTAAACTGTGTTAAGTTTTTTTGACAAAGATATACATAAAAATAAATCTAAATTATGCTATGTTAAATTTAGTAAATTTTGAAATAAATATACATAGATATAATATTATTTGATTAGTTACATGTTATTTATTTATTTGAATATTAATAAAAATATGTTACTTTCAAACTTAATTTATATTTTAAATGTTTACATGAATAAATTTAAACTATGTTATGTTCAAACTTAGTTCATTTTTATATGATGCCATGTTTTAGGAAAATAATTGTATAAAATTTCAAACTTAATTAATATTGAACTAAATTGATGTAAGTGTTGGTATAGATCATAATCTCCCAAACTCATTCGTGAACTTATTTAATGATGAAAATAAACCACAAATAAGAAACAATTCAAACATAAACATCTTCAAGAATCTACCTACTTGGCAATATTCAGCAACCGATACTCTAGAAGTAGGGTTAATACCCCAAAATCGTAGGTGTCAATTACTTATGTAACTTTTAATTTGTTTTTTAATTCCAACTTTGCATCTATGATGTAATTTTTAGGTCGAACTTGAGTGTTGTAATTTTTTAAAATTAAGTACATATTGTATGTATGTTTTCTAAGATTTCTCTTTTTTTTTTATTGGGGAGGTTTTGGGGCATGTGATATTTTCATACTGACCACATTTATTTTAAGACATTTTAAAAACTAATTATTTTGTCATAAAATAAATATGGCCTCCAGAAATTATATAAAATACCTTCTTTCAATTCATAAAAATAAATAACAATACAAAATAAAATAACAAAAATAATTAAATATGTATAGTTGTGAATCCTATTAAAATTATTTTATTGAAAGATCTAAATTTGAGATTAAAATAAAATGGAGTTTGGATCTTTGGAATAGTTAGAGGGGTAACACTAGGGGTGTGCGAGAAAAAATCAAAATCGAAAAATCGATCTAAAAAACGAAAAACTAATCAAAAAAACCGGTTAATCGAATAAATTCGGTTACGGATCAAAACTTGAAAAATTCGGTTAACCCGTGGTTAAGCTGAACCGATTTTTTATAAAATATAATTTATATATACAGTATAAAATAAAAAATCTTAATTATTAAAAATATTAAAAAAATTCACACCTCCCTCGTTTAACCCCTCTCTCGGTCTGTGCTCCAGGCTCCCTCACCCTTTTCGGCTCCCTCTCCGCCGTCCTGGGCTCTCTCTCTTCGGCTCCCTCTTGCTCTCCGGCTACCTCTCGCTCTCCGGCTCTCTCTGGTGCTCCGGCTACCTCACGCTTTCCGACTCTCGCTCTGCCATCGCCGGCCTATTTCTCTCCGGCTCTCACTCTCCGTCTTCGGCTCCGGCTCGTTCTTGCTCTTGATATCCGGCCCGGTTTTGCTATCGGGCTCCCTCTCGCTCTCCGGCTCTCGCTCTCTCCATCGTTTTTAGGTATGTTCAATTGGATCTGAAAATGACGCCTCTCTCCATCGTTTTTGGTATGTTCAATAATTACACCTATGTTTTATGTTTTAGGTTTTATCTTTCGAAACGAAAGGTTCAGATGTATATAATAATGTGGGTTGGCCATAACATCTACAATCCCGAATTGTTGTTCTGTGCCTCTGCCTCTTGCTGGAAATTTCATTCTCCCTCCCCTGTCTTCTCTCCTTTTACCCGAATTCTAGATTTTACTTTTGTGAATTGTGAGTTTGGATGAAGTTACATATGTGGTGTCTTGTGAATGCTTGATTGCTTGAATTTCTAGAGCTCTTTTACAAATTTTAAACCAAAAAGATAGTTTAGAGAGAAGAGGCGGAAACTGACGTGAGGGGAGAGAGGAAACTGACATGAAATAACTGTATGATACAATTTTATCCTTTAATTTAAGCTAAAAAAGGGGTAAATATGTTAAATTATAATTTATACAACAATTCAATCCTCTTCTCTTTATATATAACATAGATATATAACATAGATTTATGTTATTTCATTACAATTACTTCATTCCAGTAATTAAATTTTACTATTTTAGGCTTGATTTCTTTGATTATGGATTGTGGATTATGGAATTAGAATATACGAAAACGGATTATGTTGTGTGAAGGCTGAAGTTATTGTGGTTGTTTTTCTTTTGTTGTTTAATTTGCTTTTTGTAGTTATATTTGTGACTTGTGAGTGAGTTTAGTTTGTGGTTTAATTCTTATAATAGACCAAAACGCTTAGATATTTTAAAAAGATAAGTTATGGAATCCTCCATTCCTTGAAGTTTTAGATCCGAAAATTCACCATTGAATGAAGAAGATGATGCCAATTAAGAGTGATACACTGTTCTATGACCTCCCTAATTGCATCAGTTCTCCTGCTAATTAGTCTTGTGATAGCCTCCTTATAATTGTATTCATTGCCTTTTAAAAAGAATTAATGATTGCATTATGTTTTACTCCATTTGTTCCAAAATCAAACAGTTTAGCTCCCTGTTTGAAAGAGTATGGCGCGTGACTGTGGGCATTAATTTACACTGTTGCTTTCCCAAACTTGAAGCCTTGCCTGACATGTCTACGAAAGTTTGTGGTTTTTGTGTTGGAGGGAGGGGTTGGTTTCCGTGGGGGACTTTTGCTAATAGTTGTCTTGAACTTCTTTCATTTGTATCTAAAGATCTTACAACTCCCTCAATTTGTAAACCGTGCACTACTATTGAGTCTTTTCCGACCCCATTGCTTAAAGTCCTGGTCCGCCTCTGTTGATCGCTCACCCCTTGATAACCATTCACCCCATTTATCACTGGATGATGGGTGAATCGTAAATCTATCGGTATTTCATGGGTGACACATAGTTTGGGTGGAAGAGGATTATGAAAGTGGGTGGTGATCCACATCTGAATCTGACCTATTGGCTATTGTTAACCGAGTTATGTTCATGACAGTTTGAAATTCTGCCTTACAGTTCTTGGTGTCTTTTTTCTATGTACAGTTACGAGTTATCCGCAGGTGTTCAATGGCGAACTTAACAGCATCAGTATCGAGTGCACTGTTGTTGCATTTGATGTGTGGTTTGGGTTTCGGAGCAGCTTTCTGGGTGGCTCATGATGTTTTTCAGTCAATCTCATCTCTGACCCCGATACTACACTGCTTATACTTTGGGTGTGTTAAATGAATCTGCTCTCATTGCCATTGATCTTTTCTCTGCTCAATTTTTGCTTGTCAGATTTCATTGTAATGTTGCGCTTTTGCTGTTGTAGGTGGTTGAATGTCCCATTGTAATCCTACTTTACAGTGTTTTCAGGCAAGATCCAACAAAATGCTCGGTACCATCACCATTTCTTCTTATTGTGTCATTGATTGATTGTCACTTTTCTTTCAGGCCTAAAGAAGCAATTAATCTGTCTTCCTCTTGTTTGCTTGTGGTTTTTGTCAGTACTTGAAGGCTGTGGGGCGTGGCCTGCTGGGGCTTCCTATGGGTGTGTTTCTTTCTCTATATTCATCCTATTTTGTTCGTCTTTCTTAATCCCTTTCTGTTTTCTTTGGGAGAGGGGAGGAGGAATTGGATTTATGTAATCTTTGTTGATTTCATACGAGGGATTTTTTCTGCCAAGAACTTAAATTTGCAGGGCACATTCTCCGGAAACTCAGTTTCTGAAATGAATTAAATTAAGTTCCATGAAATAGATTAAAGTGTGTTGGATAAATGAACCCAAAATAGCATGTTTTAGATTGCAGATTATGAGGCGTCCATTAACAAGTTTATTCTGATTGCTTTGATGAGTTGGTGACTATTCTTTTCAACAAACTGGCATAGAAGTGAGGAGTACTACTAGTAGTACATAGAGCTGGAGATTCTAGAGGCAATATACACTGAAAATTTCGTGGATTAAAGGCAATGCGCTTTTAAACATTTTGAGATCTGCAAATCAACTTCTAGGTGTGTGGGAAGCCCAATGTTGTTTGTGACTTAGTCACCATGGAGTAATGGAAACCTAAGTTGAAGATGAACTGGGGCTATGTAGAAGTTAGTTAGCACATATATCTGTGTTTCTTTCGACATTGGCCCATGTGATTACCTTACCTGCCAACAACACTATAATGTTCATGCAGCATAAAGTTAGGTCTTGAGGGGCATTCGGCCCAATCATATCTTGCACCATAACGAGATACTTTGCAGAAAATTTGGTATCATCAATATTTCAAATTCCACGAGAGGGTCCCTCAAAGTTTTTCACCTGTTAGCAGTCAAAATATTTTTACATGTACACCAATGCCATTTCGTAGCTGGGATTTTGTTGCCTGGAGCAGCTGATCATGGGAAATTCAGGCATACATGTGCAATTTCTTAATGATTTCAAAATATTGTCAGTGAAAAGAGATTCTTGTATGAACAGATTAGAATTGTCGAAGAACTATCAGTAATGCTTGGCATGCATATAGTATTTAGTGAAACAATTCATCCATAAACATGAATTTGAAATGTATGGTCAAGATTCATCTCAGGGATTCGTTAAGTTCATTAACATTCATCACTGAATTCAATCTTTATATGAAAAACTGAAGAAAATGAACGAAGCTATTGTGGGTCTTTTTGTTGACTTTCAACATAAAAGGCTTTAGAGGAGAAATAATTCTATCTTTATAAGCTTGCATTCACAAATTCTTGGGGAATAACTATTTGTTGGACATTGGCCCTTTGGCTCAGTGGAAGGTGTCTACAAACACCATACCAACTTTGAGATTGAGAATAATGAAGATGAAATTGTTGATACCAATCTACAACTCAACATGGCTTTCATGTTAGTCACCACATTGGGAATACAACTCTCCAGTTGGTGGCTAACAAGGAATGTGCTAGTTCTTATTTTAAATCTATGAAGTAGGCTTATTAAGCAAACTCAATTTTGGAAAGGCTTGTGATCATGTTTCTCAACTCTTTTGTATTATTCTTAATTAATTTGCACAACAATATATTAGTTTAATGTGTGAAAATTTCCCTTCGTCCAAGCCAAACCCTACAAAAGAGCGCCTCAGCTTCCTGCCTAGGCTAGTTTGTTAGAACGGTCAGATGTATGTGACCTTACCCATACAATTGAAGTGCGAGGGTGTGTTTTGAACTCTAGATAGAAAAAGAAGTGGGAGGGCTGGTTAATAAGACATTTTGCTTTTGGTCCACTACCATCCAAAGTTGGTAAATGTGTCCAGTGGTGACTTCTACGGCTCCATGCAAGTGCAAAGTTTTCCCCCTTTCTTGTCATCCTTTACATCCCCTGAAGGATGTATGTTCTTGTGCTCACATTACTGATTGATTTGTCACTAGTTCTTCATTTGACAGGTAAAAATCTCTTCGCTAATGCTTTATGTCTTGTTTGTTTAGGGATGTTGTTGATTGCATTGGGAGCTATTACCTTGGGTGCGCCAGTTAGCATAAAGTATGTGTTTTTAAATATCTTATGAATATTTTATTGCATTCCTTTAGTTGCACTTTGAAGGTCCTTGCTTGTTTTTGTTGTCCAAGGAAGTTGATTCTGGTTAATTTATGTGTAGAATCATATGAAAAGCATAATGACTAACTGCCTCCAAATATATTCATCTCAAAACTAATAAAAAAAAATGTTTTGCGATTTTAGAATGGTGAATTGCTTTGAAATTAGCGGAGCTCAAAATTAGAACTTCTAGATGGACCAAGGAAGTAACTTTTGTATGAACTTTTTAAATATCTTTTTAACTTGAAGTCCATGAAACTATTATTGTAAAAAGTGGTTCTTAAATCATGTAAATTTGAATTTAAGAGTTTGGATAAGTGAAATATTTTTGTAGTTGTCAAATTAAGCCTTTTGTCAGCAAGCTGAGCTGCACACTTATGGCTCTTGAGAAAACAGCAGACTGACACAGTTGTGGTCATTATCAGCTATTGATCAGAAGTTTGACGTTGTTGGATTTATTGGCTGGGAACTTTATTGGATAGAAAAAGAAACGTTTGTCCTCTGCTATGTAGTTCCGACAGCTTTTCTGAATATTTGTACATTTTTAATTCCTTGCATAACTTACCTTTCTGTTTCTACCAGGTATCTACCAAGGACACTTCACTGGTCTCTTTTGATGTCACTCTTTACAGTTAAGTCTATGCTGTTTTTTTGGGTGAGCATTTGTTTAATTCCCTTCCGTTCGGGGGTGTTCCACAGAGGCATCTGCTTCAAATGATATGCTTATTGTTATTGTACTTAATCCATTTTCCTCTTGTTTGGCAAATTAGGCTGCTGGTTATCGTGTTATATGTTTGGCAAATTTACCTATTGTGTGGCTATCAACATTATATATATCAGTTGTAGATCTGTCGAACAGATTGGGGGATTGGGTGTTCTTTAGGGTAGGGTTAGACAATGCCTAACTTGTGGGTCCTTTGATAGTTTTCTCCTAACCTGTCCTCGTCCACATAATGTCCACCTCAGACGCATCCAAAGCTCCCAGAAATACCAGATAAACTCCTCTTCAGCAAGTGTAGTGCCGAAGTGAAGATATTTAGGGAAATGGCCAAACCAGGTATCTTCCATATAGCATTGATCCTACCTGGTTCAAAGGTCCAAATAAAAGAGCTGGCGCTGTGCAATATGGTGGAGGCAAGTTAAGATGACAGAAGATTTGAAGCAAAAACTCAGCAGGAGGTTCAAATGCTCTCTATAGCTTGAGAATGATCAATGATGGTGAAATGAAGATAGTCTAAAAGATGTTGGTCTCATCAGGTCTGCAAAACCTACTCATAGATATTTTTGTGCTAACAATGGTCCCATCTATTGCCTTCATTAGAGTAGAATACAAAGATGATGGTTTTAAGTAAATGGAAAGTCATAAAAGTTCGAAAATATATTATCCTCTCTCTAAATATTTTTACAAGACCTAACTTGCATACCATTTCCTAGTTTGTACTCGGTCTTGGGAAAGAAGAGAGATAATACTTGAGAAATGAATTTCAAGTGCGAGCATGCAACACAAGATCTACGATATCAAGCTATCTCATGGAGGCCATATTTACTCCTTGGTACTCGGCATTGTAGGTTTCATGCTATTCAGGAAGCAGCACAGCCACTTCCTCACGTTTCTAGAACATCTTTCTACGAACCAATTGACCAAGACCCAAACCTCACTTTATCTTAAGCCTGAAAACGAACTTCAAAAGGTTCTTATCCTTAACAACCCACGGCCATAAAAAATAGGCCATCAACCTCACTAACTTACAGGCCACTCTTAAAGGAATCTTAAACAAAGAGAGACAGGGGATGTGATGCTAGGCAAGCAGTATTAACAAACACTATTCCTACTTTCCAAACTTTGACTACCTGATAGACTACAGGTAATGGAGCAGGTGGAAGATCACCCCAAACAGCATTCATAGCCATGTCAAGGGCCAAAATCGGGTATGAAGTAACACTCCTTTGAAGTGACAAATCTAACAGAGTCAGATTGCTTGTCTAGCTAAATTGAGCCAAGTCTAATCAACTCATACTATGTAGTTGCTAGTAACACTTCTTGGATCCCTCGAACAGGAATATGGATAACTTATTCCACAAACTTATTCTAATTTTGACTTGGATTTCCCAATTTGTGGTATGTGGGTCATGGGATAATCAATGTTCCAACTGGGTTTTAGGCTCATCTACCGTCTCATCAGTCGTCATTATTGTGTCCAAATTCCACCTGTCAACAAAGTCCATTGGACCAAAGGAAATGTTCCCAACAAGACTGCCATCAACCTGTTCGGGAGGTTCTCAGTGAATAGTTTGTAAAGACCAGTGATGATTTATGATGCTTATTTACTCGGACTCTACCATACCAATGCTAGAGTGTTGAGAGTCTGACAAGAGCGTCATATTAGACTTCACAATTTTTGAAAATTTTGTGCATTTTCAGTCTAAAATGAAGTGTTGAGTGTCCACAACCATGTTCAAGTGTTGAATGTCTGACATGGGTACTTGGGGCAAAACGAAGAATCCAAGTGACACAGATGCTAATGGGATGAAAACTCTTGTAATTGGCGTATATCATCCCTTATTGTACTGAAATTCTTTTTGTGACTGAACTATGATATGAAAAGGCAACACATTATAGTTGAAAACATCCTAACCTGCACAAGTGTAGCTTCCATTTGATATGAAGTGAGGAGGGAAGTCTAGTGAGACATTGTGATTGTTATGGGTTCACTAGCTCCACAATTGTTTAGCACGTCTTCTGGAAGCACCATAACCGTACAATGTGAGACTATTGCTGATTACAATTTTTATTAAGTAATTTTTTGTTAATCTTGAGTTATCTATATTGTCTGAAAGGAAGAGGAAAAAGAGGACTGTGGCGGAGCCGAATGTTTTATGCAGATGTAAGAGGTTGAAATTTGGATTTAAAGGAAAAAAAGAAACCACATTGTTGCGTGATATAGAAGCAATGCATTGGCATGGATGCTGCGGTATCTGTCATGAAGAGGAAGTTTTATGTACACATTGTGCTTGATAGGAAATCAAAGGCTATCATGTAACAACATTCTCTTCTGATTACTGTTTTATCTTGTAAGATACTTGGAGCCTATGTGGGTACGAGTAATTTTCCTTCTAAAGCAAGAAAAGCAGACATGTTGTGTTCTTAGAAGTATTCTGGTGTAATGTGATCTGTAATATGTATTTTATCCTTACCAGTGGCTTTGTGATTATAATGAGTCCATTTCTTCTACTTCTGGCAGTTTGCCCCTCCTGCAACTATTTATGGTACATCTTGGGGAGATTGGCAGCGTATATTTGCAAAAACCAGGTATCTTCTATCACCAACTACTTATGATTTCTTCGTCTTTTGTTATTTTTTGTTTTTTTTTGGTCTTTTTTGTTTTTGTTTTTTTTTGGTTATACCTTTTATTGTGTTGCGTATTATGCATAATTTTTCAACAGTCTCAAGAAGACATATTGCCATGACATTCTGCATATTGCTCTTGGGGTTGTATATCAGGATTTCACCAATCCTTGCTGGCAGCTGTATTTTATTTTATTTTCTTGTTTTGGGCTGCGGTGGGGGTAATTATAAGTGGACTCTGTGGGTGCATAGGTTGGTGGACCACAAACCTTTGAGCCTCCTTGGATCATGATATAAAACGATATCCTAATCCTTTGTCCTTCCCACCAAACATAAGTGTCATTGGAGTTGCATACAGGAAGGTTGGTCTTTATTGGGAATATTTGAAGATGTTGGTTTGATATATTTTCTTCAAATTGGGAAGCTGAGTACCACTGGGGACTAGCAGAATTATATCTCTCTTAGGGCTTGATACAAAAGGCACTATAGTGTTTCTTTGAGTATGATATGAAGTAATGCATAGAAACATATAGAGTTGGCACTAGTACAACCACCTCCTTGTTGTGGAGATAAGTGAAACATTTTTGTTAATGAGATGCCCGAAAGTGATGAAATCAATTAATTTATTTCTTTTGCAAAGCAATATGGTTAGTCGTTCTCGGCCACAATATGGAAATAAATCGAAAGGCAGGTTTGGGAAATCATATTATTGAAACACACGCACACCCTTGATTATGAAAGTTGTGTTATGGGTCTTCAAAAATGTTATGCCCTTTGTTGACATAAAAGCGAAAATTGGCATACCATACATGCATAAATTTTGAAACGGAGCAAAAATACCAAATAAAAGGAGACAATTGATTATGAATTCGAACCAAAGTCATCATATGAGGAAGTTAAATTCGCCAGGCCAAATTGAACTCACTCAATGGCGTTTAAAATGTTTGTGATCTATAAAATAAAGAACAAAATTCTATCACTACTTGTTATGCATATCGCTAGTCACTTTGCATTGCTTTCTAATAGATTTTGTTAGAATTGTCTCTATCACTAGTAAGATTGTTTTTCACTTTACATAGCTTATAGACTTCTGAAATTGCAAGCTTAGTAATTCCATGCAAGCTTCTGTGTTTTATTGGTTATTCTTCCTTTCTCATGTAGCACATAACTTAATTACACTCTTCACTTGCAGGCCAGCTGGGCCTGTTGATTATATGATCTGTTTTCCCGCACATGCTGCTATCCTTGGGGCCTGGTTTGGCGCCTGGCCAATGCCACTCGATTGGGAGCGGCCATGGCAGGTAATTTTTGTGCTTCTGTTAACTGCTGGTCTTTTGTTTCTTTCGATAATTTTTCCCACCCCATGTAAAACCTTATCACATCCATAGCCCCTTTCCTTTCTAGGGGAGGAAAATTCATCATGATTTCATTTGTTCTCAAAGACTGTGCAAGTATTTCATCGAACTCTGTGGTCAAGAAAAACTGTCAGGAATTCATGGGTGACTTCTGCTGGGAACGTTACAATTTCCAAATCTCATGACTCATATACAATGGCTAAGTTAACTTACCCACCCCCCTACTCAACAAAAAAGAGGGTTTATGATGCCCATACAATCAAAATCCTAATGAAAACATAGAGCCATCACAAAACTGACTAGCTCCTGTTTGTGAAGTCTGCAGAAAATGCTGCAGAATCCTGTGGTACCGTGTGGTCCCATCAAGTACCTGTGTTAAACAAACTGATTTTTTAGAGTTTAGATTGCTTTAGTTGAATTGGATATATTGGATAGTGAAAGAATTTTTTTCCCACGACATGTGTAGAGTTAGGAGATGCCTTCTCAAATTCAATTTACATCTTATACGTATGAAAATGTAAAATTATAACCTTTGTTGTATTTAACTTGGAATTGCAGGAATGGCCTATTTGTGTGACGTATGGTGCACTTGTTGGCTATGCAATTGGCACGGTTGCATCTTGTCTCTTTGTTCTTCGCACCAGAAGGCAAGAACATATCAAAGGGGAATAGCTAAATTGAAGGTCTTGCGTATCTCTATCTATACAAACCGTTGTTTTAGTTGAAGCTTCGCTCTAGTCTCATCTGCGACCATCTGATAGTTGCATGTATCCCGTGGTTTTTATCCTTTGATAGTGGAGGAAATTACATGTTAGCAATGGTGTTACTGGCAACATTTCAATTCAACGCCTGAAATTCAAAATAGAAATCAGAAGAAACATAGAACCTGTAACTTTGAACGATAAAATAAAAGAAAAAGGGGTGGGGGTTGAAAAGCCACGTGCCATACTGTTTAAATTTGTTTTCTCTTTCTCCTCTCTTGGGTTCTCTTCCCTGTGCTGCCATTGAAAGGGAGCCGATAACCATATTAGCGGCATCTCTTGCTATGTTGATGGAAAAATTCCGAAGTCTCTAATTTCTGCTCATTGATGAATTTCTCATCTATTGGGCGGCAATTTAGCGATTTTTAGGGAATGCATGCATCATTGTTGTCCTATATATCTATCTCAAGCAATTCAAGGAATGGCAAATATGTGGAAGCGTAGATAATCATATGCAAATTGATCGATATCTTAGAGAAACAAATCATTTATAGAGGATGTCGTGTATCAAGAAGATACAGTTTTGCGCGTATGTTTGCATATAAAACGAGGTTTTGGAACTTCTCTACCTTGGAAACCCCCGGGTTTCTTTAAAGGTATCAATTGTTAACCCTGTTAGGGTCGATCTTTCAGCAGGCACCCTATTTTACTCGGGCTACATCTTGACAAGGTTGGCGCAAAGACAGTAAATTCAAATCCTCTTCGAGGAGCAGGACACGATGATGCTGGCAGCAGAAATGAAAAATGGGACGAGAAATATGATGACATTTGCGGTAAAACTTGGGCACACTTTGGTGCTGATGTGGTGGTGTAACTTGCAAGGGTAAATCAACTGCTAATCAGCAGCAACTTGATCAATGGCAGAGGAGGTGAGTCTATATCTGGTTGATTCTCGAAAAACATGAGATCTGTACCACAGTTCGGCATTGAAGTATTTCTTCTCTGTTAGAAAAGTTTGCACATCATTGCATGTAACTTACTTCCTCAAAGCCAGCAGCATCTTCAGACTGTTTAAGATCAGAAACGTAAATTGTAGTGTTGGAGGATGCTCCTTGAAATTTTAGCTTCGTTGGATGTTAATAAGGAGTCTTGACAGATAGTTATGAATCCAGATGATATCTTCTCATGTTGAACTGTTTCACATTCAGGGAGTATTAGGGGTCATCTGACATGCCATATGTGACGACAGTAATTATTACTCCCTTATAACACCATGACTGTCATAGTTGACTTTTCCAGGTTGACTTTGACAATAATATATAATACAAACATGACTAATCTAATATTTTGATAAAATATGACCATAAGCAATACTTGTAAAGTTTCTAAATGTTGTCTACTGACATAGTTATCTATGTAATATGTAGCTAATGATGTCAAAGTTAATTTTTAAAAGACCGAGTAAATTTATAACCTCCTACTCCCTGTGCCTTACCCTTCTGTGCACTTAATCTCTCACCTCCCTTAGCCCCCCTCTCCCCTTTTTCTGGGTCGGAAAAAACCAGGGCCAAAACACAACATTAGATCGATTGGACTTCCCTCCCCTGTTCCCAATTACCCTTTGTCCCAAAAAGAACTAGATGCTGATGACCTATTTAGATGGATAGTTCATGGCTTTCTGTGTTTCTTATTGATCACTTTATCATTGCGGAATAGAACTAAAAAGGCTTGAATATATGCCCAAACAACTCCACTTAAATGAAAATAAATTTTATTGGGAACGAATATTATTTAAAAAAACATATAAAGAGGAAACAGGGCATGATGTTTTTCAATAAATATCTGACCACTTTCAGGATGGTATACACAAAAACGAGGGTAACCAACCACGAGGAGTTGAAAACAAGAGAGCTATGCTTCTATTGGATATGGAGTTGGTCAAGTTACTGTTGTGGTTTGGCATTTATGGAAGCTTTAATAATTTATGGGTCGGTTGTATCATTGGCGCTTTTACTTGTGAATCTTTTTGTTTAATCGGAGAAAAGAAAAAGTGATATAAGATCCTTTTCCTGAATCCATACAGGTATTTTCGCAAATCTTACTGTAATTGATTTTTTGAAAATATATGTACTCATTTTTTCACCACGATGTGCATTTCGTATGATTGTTCTCCTCCTTGCTTCTATTTGTATAGACGCGATCCAAGAGGTTCAAGTACCTGAAGAGTATATCTTCCGAACCACGATAATATATTCCTTCCATTCCTCCTATACTGTTTATGAAATTTGGTTCTTTTTGGGTCATAGTTGATGGTTTTTTCTTAGTTCTATCTCTATTACAGAACCGCACATGAGAGTTTCTGCTTATTCTGCTCCTCTCGAATAAAAAAATTTCAATTGTAAGTGAATATGTTTTAATGGAATATGAATATGCCACAACCTGCAATACCTTCTTCAGATTGGGACAAGGAGTAACATCAACAACTTAAAGAGCACCACAATGGGCTGAACTGGTGGTGCTAATCATTTTGTTTTTCTAAATCTCCACAACAATCATATCGAGCAATTTTTTGAAATACAGCTTGCAAAATTAAAAATTTTAAATCTCTCTTCAATCAAGCTTTGAATAAATAGTTTAAATTTTTGGTATGTAGCACAAATCCCCATACTTCTTGTCTTTTTAGTGTTTTACAAGAGTTTTGAAACTTTTAGTTTATATGTACTTTCGTAAACACTAAAAATGAATTTTAATTAGGCTATAATAATGAAATAATCTAAATACATTATTTGAGAGTGTACAGTTCAAGGTAAAGCCCAGTTGACAATCAAGCATCTGGCCCAACCCAACAGTTAAGTTAAATGCACAAGCAACTCAAATCTGAATGGAATATCTACACTTTCAAATCAGATAAATCAAGTCAAATGTACAGCTCAAGGCCCAAGAGGGCTACGTGGGGCAGTTGGCCCTTTAGGGGAGGGAGGAGACATTTCTCCATAAATAGGTATAGAATCCTACCAGCTTTTCTTAAAGAGGAAATAACTAAAAACTAGTTTTAAGTCAATGTCCTCTTTATCTACAGTGATAAAATTTATGAGAGTTGTTAGTAAATACATAGGTTTGAGATTTTACATACACATAATATCAATACAAAAGCTTCCATTGGAGATCGACCATCAACATCTATATAACCATGCAAGTATCAGGTAAACGAAAGAGAATTGAAATGAGGCTTAAATATACGCCCCCAAGTAACACCTACTTGAACAAAAATTGCTACCAAAATTTTATTGGCAGCGAATATTATTCAAATAACGAATAAAGAAGAAAAATGTTCTTGATGTTTTCAAGAAGTATCCTACAATTTTGGAAAAATTACACAAAAACGAGGTCAACGACTCAGGAGCTTAGAGCCAATGGAGAACCAGAATCTAAATTTAGCTAATCAAATTAAGATTCTGATCTAGAAGCTTTGGCTTTTGTCTTCGGCTTTTTAGAATCCAATGAAGCCAAGCCTTTGCCTAAACCAACAGGCGGAGCCACTGCCTCACTTTGTTGATCTCCTTGACTATCAGTTGATGGTGGGCTTTTAGTTTCGGTTCTATTCTTATCACCTTCTAGCCCATCTTTGGTGGACTCTGAAGCCATTCCGGAACTAATAATGTTGAGTAGTTGAGTGACTGGTTCCACTGGAGCAGTATTAGGGCGTGTCAAACGTCCCTTTGCAGCTGCTTTCTTCCTAACAACAGCTGCAGCTCGAGCTGCCCTCTCATCAACGCCTCTTCCACGAGGCATAGCCTCACCGAGCATAGCTGCCGCATTCAATGATTTATTTATGGTAGTGGCCCCAGCAGTTTTGGATCCTCCCGCTGCAGCGGCAGCTTGCAATGCCTGCATTAGATGGGGACGGGACAAACAGTAACATCAGTACTCAAGATCGTAACTCTTTATACTAAACAACCATAAATCAATTTGTTTCTATAATTCAATAACTAGCAAGATTCTTACAAAAAGTATTAATCGAGAAACCAAATAAGAATTTCCACAATTTTATTTTATTTTAATGTGTTGTATCAAAAATGTACTATCACTAACTAGTGTTCAAGAGAGATATCAGACACAATTCACATACAACACAATAGAAAATATGAAATTCCGAATGTTATGAAGAAGCAAAAGCCACAAGCACTCTATTAACACTAGACTTGGTTTACCTTTAAAATATCAACAGCCTTTTGAGCAGTGGCTGCATCCACATTTTGCCCCTTCTGTTTTTGCGCATTCATCTATCAAATCAAACAAAAAGTAAAGACACAAAACAAGGAAACATAAGTACCCATTCAACATGTAGTAGTTTAGGGGTCCAATTTAAGTAAAATGAGAATAAGATCAAGTACCTGAAGCTCACGCATCTTGAAAGTCTTGATCCAGTTTTGTGACTCACGGGTCCGTGTATCCTCCTCTCCAACTTGTTTGACAAGTATGTCATAAGTTTTCTTTTCATGCTGCCACATTAAAGATTATGTCAAGCATTTCTATACATCCCCCTCTTAAGAGTTGGATAACATCCTAAACTGTCTAGTCTTTTACATAAAAGATCTATACCTGGTGGGAGAGTTTATAGGCACCCATATAATTGAAAGCCATAGCCAGAGCGTGATAACACACGGCAGTCTGAATGTGCTCCTCGCCTAAAAGCCTCTCATTCTTCTTCAAAGCTTCTTGCAAGTACCGAAGAGCTGTGTCCATTTTTCCAATATCTTGATACATCATTGCAACATTAAGGAAAGTTGCAGCCACATCAGGATGATCGGGGCCAGAAGACAAGCTCAGCAAGAGCAATGCTCTTGCCATGTGACGTAATGCAAGCTCAGTTTGGTTAAGCCCATGATAAAAGAGAGCCATATTTCCATAACTGTGGAAAATCCAAGTCAACTCAATGCTCCAGATTACATATATGAGTTTTAGATAAAAATAAAAACAAAATGCAAATATAATGAAAACATGCCCTAATTTGTAAGTAATACGATAAGAAAAGATACCTATGAGCAGTATCAGGATGATCCAAACCAAGGCAACGCTCATTTATAATAAGTTCCTTGTGTTGCTGCATTATAGCTCCAGCCATGTCCCCAGCGTGATAAAGAACCATGGCAAGGTACCTAATGAAACAAGCAAACTTAAGGATTTTTTCAACAAAACAAAATATTGATAAGGAGAATATATCTAGACCCATTCCTTATACTAAGGAAAGACACCCATTTTTGTCTTTTTTTGGTGTCAAAATCATATGCCAATTGTCCCAGAAAACATCAACAAGTATAATTTAGAAATATTTTACATTATATTGGAATTAAAATAAAAAATATTCTACTCAAACGGCAAGCCTAGAAGCAAACAATGGGATGATGATTGTACCTACAACAGTTGGCAACTTCTCTGTGCATTGGACCGGTCACCTGCAGACGAAAAGAGCACACCATACCAGCAAGTCATTAACTTCGTTTAAGAATCCCACCAAGAGTGGGGGACATGGGATGTAAGCTTAACGATAGAATTAATTGAATAACAATAAACCCAATAAAAAGGATAGATATATAAGATATTACTAGAAAACATATATAAAGGCATGGTACCTGCTGGAGTATGGAAAAAGCCTCTGAAAATAATGTATATGCCTCACCAAGCATTCCCTGGAGAAAGGAATGAAAAGCATTAAACATATAACATATGGAATCATTCAAGATCTAGCAATAAAGTAACCCGAACTTGAACTGAACAATTGTTGTTAATTTAATATCTATACACGAGAATATAACATTTAATCTCTTGATGAACTAATACTTAAGCATCTTCCACCACCATTATAGGAATTCTGCTGTGTTTTCCCCCAAAAAAGGGACCCCGGTAAAAAAGGAAAATAAACATGTACACTACACACAAATGACTTCTAACTGCATGAGTAACAAATAAATTAAAGCCTTTCCCATCCCTCAAATTCCATGAACACAGCCCAATCCTCAGCTTCACACCCTTCTCCCAATGGGCCCATGCCTCATTTGGATCATCCTCCATTTCTGTCCTAAAACATTGCCCCTCTATTCTGCCCCAGAAGCTCTCTGATGTTTCTCTATCCTTTCTTGACCAAAATCCATCTCTTTTGTCCTGCTTGTAATATTTTCCTTATTCCATCTCAACGGACGGAGGGTAAGCAATTGATAGACTTGCATACATTCACTTCCAGCAATACAAAAGTCAATGAAAAAGGCATTGATTGGCAATACCTCGGCCAACTGAACCTTTCCTGTCTCAACAAGATCCTTTGCTTCTGAACAAACCGGAATTGCATGCTTCACAACAGGTTGGAGATTCAAGATATCTGATGTTTGGAAAGGCACAATAGCATCAAGATCATACTTCCGAGCTGCTACAGAGATTCCAACCTGTCAACATGACAGAATTATTGTCTTTTAATACTGCCTACATTGCTTCTCATTTAATAATCTTTCTACTATCCATGTTCTAGTCTATAATTTGCTATGAAAGACTGCAAGAATGTAATAAACAGAAAAGAAAATAAGTCCAAGAAGCCCCTGTATATGATGACTGCAGCACAACTTCATCTACAAATGCAGGTATGCAACTCTAGCTTTCTTCCAGTTCCTAGCTGGTCCAACTTACTGTCCCCCAAATTTCTTAATCCGCAAAACATAAAGGTGTGAAACATATCTTTCTATCCAGTAGAAAAGTTGAGCATCACATAACATTAATTTCATGAGATCAAATTCAAACATAAAGGTGTGGACTCCCACTTACGGGATTGTAAAATGTTACTTTCACTACGCCTAATTTATGAACATATCTTTCATTAGACTGCATCATAAGGAATCAATTTAGATGGAACTTGTCAGTCACAAAAGTGTGACTTGAACCCTGTAATCTTTTTTCTAAAAAAAGGAAAGAAAAATTAATGTATATATGCTCATACAGAATAGGCTCAATCCAAAAGGAACAAAAGCCATCCTATTATGAAGCTAATTATTATAACACGAAATAAGTTATCAACAAAATCCATTACATTAATCGAAGACAAATGAAATTCCTCTTCCTCCCAAAAATTCTCTTTTCTCTCCTTACAAAGTATTGCATCAGCAACGCTCCTAATGACTTCATGTTTGACATTCTTTCAAAGGTAACCCCCAAGGACCCAAGTCACTAACTGCTGCTTAACAGAATTAGCCACAACCCAAAGATGGCCCAGAAAACTCAGCATTAACCTCCAAAGACCTCTAGCAAAAGGGCAATAGAGTAAAAGATATGTAGTGCAATAAAACACTATCTAATAATTTAAGGGTTGAAACCTAGTTAGTCCTCTTACATAATTGACTTGATAAATATGTCCTCTTACATAATTGACTTGATAAATATGAAATGTCCCTTTATGAATGGTAAGTTTCACAAAAGCTGAAAAGTGGATAGACTACAGCATGATGGATAATGGTAGCTTATACACAAGCAAAGTGTCTGAAATAAAATACTCAAGATTTCACATGACAAATACGATATTATCAACACTTTATAAAGCAGATGCATGCATTCACTCAAGTTTAAATCCCTGAATATCACCCACCATTAATGCCATGACCACAGTCTCCCTCCCTGTCTTAATCAGCCACCGCCAATGCCCCTCCCCTCCCCGAAAACTGTACTTCAATCTTTCCCCTCAACCACCATAGTCACTCTCTTCCAAACACCACCATTGTGAAACTAATAGCCACCTCTCTCCTCTCCCTTCCAACCTCCTCTTTTCCACTGTAGTCAAAAACCATGAATGTGGGAGAGACATGCTGTCATATTCTAGAATTTTATGTTTACTCAATTTTGGTCGTTATCCAGTTCAATCATCGCCAAAATTTTGGTTCATTGTAAAGGCTTCTAGGTTTTTTTAACATTGGTCAATTCAGACATGACACAGATAACGTTTTTTCTCAATCACCTTTTTGTCAATCTTTAGGGCCTTTTCAGATCTACAATCACATTGGTGGCACTACTATGTTTCGGGAGATTTACGTCACAGGTTGGTAAATACCCATCTCTTCAACTTTGCTTATTGTGCTAAGAGCTAACGAATGATCTTCACCCGATTAAATTTTTGTGAATAAATAGATCCAGAAAGAAAAAAAAAGATAAAGACTAGATTTCGTTATGGAAAATTACTGAATGAAATGTCCTCCAAAACTATATTCAACACCAACCATAAGCCAACAACACTGCATAAGGAGACATATCATCGAAAGATGACCCATGTTCCTAAGCAGTTGAGAGACCCAGCAAATTAACTAGGATAGAACTTCAAAGTCAAACAGCTTTATCAGACATTCGCAATTCCTCATCAATAACCCAGAAGATGGATAATGAAGAAGAGAACTGAGATCACCTTTTGGCATAGATTGCGAATAACCGAAACTTTCTTCACCCTTAATCTTGCCTCCTCTGGTAGATCGAACTACAAAAGTGAAATCACAGGCATTGTTTAGAAAACTGCACAACATTACATGTGGTCAAAGCAGAAGGCAACACTGTCAAGCTCACTGTATGTCTTAGGATTCACACTAGCATACCTTATATTTGACCTTTGAAAATTCGACGATGTCCGACCACAGTCCTTCGGAGCTCATGCCCAAGAATGATGATGAATTAATTTTAGCAGATGATCCGTTTTTCCACCTGGATTTCCCCTAGAGGACTTTTGATGTCCACCCTGTTCCTGAATGGTCACATCAGCATAAACCTCAATTTTTTAAAAACTAAAATAAAAAGACCAAGCAGAAATTCCATCATTACTTATTCAACTAAACCTACAAGATAAGCACACCTTCTTTTGGGACCGATGCTGCATATTGTTGCTGCTGCTTTTATCTGCAGCAGCTTGGCAATTTCCGAAGAAACAATTGAAGAAGTGCGCAACTGAAGGTCCAAGATCATGATCCTCTGCGCCTCTCAAGGCATCCTGTGGTACCAAAAATCATAAACGCTAGGCAATTAAACCACTGCAACTTAAGTTCAGGACAGTTACAGACATTCATCTATAATAATGAACATAAATTGGATCATCCCACGAATCCATGACAATCAAACCACCAGTCCAAATGACAATGAGATTACAGCCCAATGATGTAATATTACCAGCAGACAGACTACAAAAGTAGTGATAGGACAGAGTTCATCAGTACTTAAAGCAGTTAAATCATGTTAAAGATGGAAGGGGGAAAGAGGCCAGTTACAATTTACAAAGATCATCCATCTTCGCTGCAAAAATAGGTATTGTGGGAAGGTGGTCTCCTGTGACCCTTTTGGACTAAATGCCATAACACTTTTCATTTTGGTACATTTAAATTCAGTAAGAAACTGAAAGATTCCAACAAATATGCCCAAAGCAAGTACCTTAAGCAGGTGCTTTGCAGCCCTTACTGCAATCTCGTTAGTGCAAAGATCATATAGATGAGGCATGTGTCTGGTTCCTTCAGCTAACTGGACACCCAATCAAATCAAAACGGTCAATTTCTTTTCAAAACTAACCCCTCCTGCCTCCCTTCTCCTCAATTGTGCAGATTGGGAGGGTTTGGGGAATTGAGACAGGGGAGGATATCAAACAGAACAAAATTTAGCACATATTATCATTATTATCCGTCATCCCTAATCAATTCCAAACTCCAGTAAGACTTACAAAGCAAATAAGCTAAATCCATTGAAACATGCTTACTTTTCCAATGTAGCGGACATTGATCCCATGGGCATGAAGTGCTTCAGTTAATGTCTGACCATCCATTGGTGACACGTCAAGTGTGCAAAGATCCTGTATAAACTTTGGTAGAACCACATCCGTGAGATATGAACTTGCTTTCTGAACATTATCCTCATCAGCTGATATTTCCTGGCAATCCAAACTCGACTATCAATTTTCAGCAATGTTTTTAAAAATTTTAATGTAATAAAAGAGAGGCGGCAACACCAAATGATTCAAATCAGCTTTGACAAGTACCTCAGGGGATCCAGCTAGTTTGAACTCTGTGAATACATTTGGATTGAAGCATATTTGTTCCCTTGCTTCACTGCTTTCAGCAACTGGGCCATCTTCTGCAGGATCCCTTACTATTTCTTTAGCCATCTCCTACAGGGTGTGATACAAATTGATTTAGGACTTGAACAATACTTACCCAAACTGAAATATACGTACATACACCAAGATACAATGACCATACAAGCAGATGCACAATTGTTGGTGCTGGAATTGAGCAATCACACCCTATTGGGAAACTTTTTGACAATTTCACCTTTCATGCTAAGTTTAGATGATTACATATTTAGATTATCCAAATGCAAATATCATTCGGGTGGTTATTAAAGAAAACAGTAATTCAACAAATAGTCAATCTCCAGTTCCCCGCCAAGCAAAAATATGAATCTCCAACACTTCAGAAAATTGACAACAATAAAAGAAGAGTCACCAATGGCAATTCAGCATGCCATTCTCATATGTTAAATGTTGGAAGGCCAGTGATAAAAATGGCATCTGACAGTTTTAAAATGTCCTCTATATGCAACGCTGAGCTTCAGAACGAAAGTCTAAAAAGCTTTAGTTAAAGGATATACTAACCTGACTATCTGAAGTTACTGCAGCATCTGAATCAGGTCCTGCTTGCACATTAGCATCAGAGCATTCTGCTGATTCAGAAGCCAAGCCACCATTCTCGTTGGATTCTGACTTGTTACTTAGTTCCTTTGCAGTTTCAGCCTTTCATAAAGATCAAAACTAGGCATGAGAAAACATGACGTAAAATGCTAGCCCCTACAAGCTAATAATGAAAGATATATCGTGACTCACTTGACAGAACGCTTTGATAAGTTCGGGTCTCAAAATACAGAATCGAGACCCAGGTCCAGTATAATTAGCATCACGAGGAGTGACTCGCATCAGGTCCAGAAGGTAATGCCTAGCATTGGACAGAAAAATGAGTGAAGGAAACAATAAAACGAGAATAGGACATAAAATAGCTGATTAATAAATAAGCCATATAAGTTCCATGTAGATTCTATAGAATTAATTATTTATGAAGATCCATCACATGAAAAATACTGCCAGGAGAGGCCACCACTCCATAAGCATATAAAATACACCAGAAAGAGTGTGCAGGAGCAACTCTTTTAATGAAGGCTGCGCAATTAAGTGTTCAATTCTCTTCATGCTACAAGTCGTATTTAAGATAATAATAGGTATTTCTTCCCTAGACTAGCAGTGATGTACAGCCACACTGCAGTAAAACTCAAGCTGTAGATGTAGCTGAGCTCAATTCCTGCCCTTGGTTGCTAGCAGTTGGCCATAGTGCCTCCAGCATATCCCTTAAGGTTCTAGACTTCTAAGACAACCAAATCAAAATTTTGAAAAGCTAGAATTCCAACCAACTTTTAGGAGGGGAAAAAGTAGCAAATCTGTTTGGAGCTTAAGCAAACTTCAGACGCTCTTAGAAGATACAACAAGAAAAGTATCCATATCATCATCAGAATGGGTGACATAGAGTATAAAAGTTCAGTCAAACATAAGCAATGGTGTCTGGAGCGCTCAAGTATGATGGTATCTGTGCCATCTCAGAAATTTAAAGTCGAATGAGCATATAAAAATCTCAAACAAAAGACCTGCAGCTATAATATAATGATATTTTGGAAAATAGATATTATTAGAGAATAAGTTTCCTACAGATGCTGAGTTTTAAAGTACAAAAGTATTACTAAGAGAAGATTACTAGTCTACTACTTCAGTCAGACGAATACCCAGCTGCAGTAAAATCGTAAGTGTTATGTTCATCTAGGTTGGCTGAAACCGTAAAAATAAATAATCAGTACACAGGGCTGAACACTGAAACAGAACCGTGGCAGCTTTAAACCAATTAGAGTGGAAGAGTGAGATACCTAGAGCTTTAATAGTCTCTCTGCAATTAGAGTTTCAGGCGAGAAAGAAAATAATAGAGCAAGCGAAATCCATGAATGTAAGCAACTAAATTTCAGACTCTGGAAAAGCTAGTGCACAGCTGCGAGCACCACAAAGGCATATGACAATGACAACTATAGATACAAATTGTTTTTATAAAAACAAGCATATAAAGGGCTAATGATATGGTAATATATCCATATACTCCTTTTCTTATATTAATAAATTCCCTCACGAAAGACCAATAAAACATGCAAAATAATAGATGACAAGAACAAAAAACAGGAATTCAAGGAGAGCAAGAAAATCCGATCATCACCTGTCATCACTGCCAACAATGCCCTTGCATTCCACTGGTGCTGCCAGTTTGAATGCATTTCCAGAATCATCAAGGACAGTATGTTCCTTCAGATGAAGACGTTTTGCAGCCTCAAATACCTGCAGATGTTAATAATGTTCTATTACTATCAAAGATGCATAAGTAGTAATAATAGGTAGATAGAGGAAACAGGTTATCCAAAAATCAGAATGGGTTCCTGACTTCCCGCTGGGTCTAATTTGGGATCCAGGTTTGGTCAAATTGGCTTGTGAGTTTTAAGGTGCATTTCCCTCTTCACAGTGCCTTTACTATTGAATGCTGACCAATACCATGAGGCAACAGAAACGTTAACGTCTGAGGCGCAGGAAGCTGCATGCCTCAGGTCATTTAATGGGGTCACTGCGCTTCAAATAAGGGTATATGAGGTGAAGGCTTGTGTGTCTCTCAAGAAGGCACACCTATGGGAAACACTTTGGCAGCCCATGAAACAGAAAACAGGAATGGATACAGGTTACAAACTCAAATCATGATGAGGTGTGATGCAGCTCTGCAACGTTTGTGTAGTCCCCTTGGTCTTAGTAATGTGAGAATTTAACAAAGCCATACAAAGAAAATTCTTTTGGATGAAAAAGATAGAGGAAACAAGAAAATGTGCAGACAGCGCATGAAAATAATTCAGCATAATATAGAATTCAGTTGATGAGTTTCCATGGAAGCTCATTAGGGAAACTAAATCTCCATTGAAAGTGTCTTTTTTTGTTTGTGGGAAGCAACAATTTATGAAAGAGGTGAAAAATCTTAGTGAATAGGTTGTGCCATTGTAAAGGTTATCAAAATCCAAATATACTCCTCCATACCTGTTCATAAAGCTCTTTGGGAGTTAGCTGTGAATTAGCTAACTCAGTTAAGCATCAGTTATTGGCTTAGAAGGGTTGCATTGCAAGAAAAGTCAAATTTAAAAGTCATTAGAGCCATCCCTCATGCTATCTTTTGGACAATTTGGATGGGGAGAAATAGGATGAATTTTCAATAGTGCTGGAACTCCCCTTTTGCACATCAAAGACAAGTGGCTCAACTCACTATACTTTTGGGAGGAGGAGGAATTTGGTTCCTTTCGATTGTTGTAATTGGATTTATTGGTAGCATTTTTTTGCGGTAGTATTTAGAAGAATGACATATTAGCATCCATTCCTTTTGGATAAATGCATTGTGTTTGTGTGTTTGTACATATATATATATATGTATGTATGTATATATATATATATATGTATGTATGTATATATATATATATGTATGTATGTATGTATATATATATATATATATGTATGTATGTATATATATATATATATATATATATATATATATGTATGTATTTATATATGTATATATATATATATGTATGTATATATATATATATATATGTATATATATATATATGTATATATATATATATATGTATGTATACATACGTATATATCAGTGCGCGTGTATGCAAGCGTATTACCTTTACCTCATCAAGAAAAAAAAAAAGTTGATTGTCGTTTAGATTCTTCCTTACCTTACTATGTGTGTGTGTATACACGCGTATTATCTTTACCTCATCAAGGAAAAAAAAAAGTTGATTGTTGTTTAGATTCTTCCTTACCTTACTATGAAATTCCTCATTCCAGCATATTTTTTTGCCATTGTCTACAGAACCATATAGAAGAGAATCTGACTTATCCCCTTGAAGGATGCCTGGTAATACACTCTGCAATAAAAAATTCCCCAATGGATGAGAAAATTGAAAATAACAAAACACCACATATGAAACAAGGACTAGAAACAACCGCAGGAAACATGCAAGCAAGAAACCAGCAGAAATAACACGTAACTCAAAAGCACATGTTTCCATCACAATGAATACCAATTAGAATGGATTACAGTCGTACAATATAGTAACAGCATAATTGGCAATAATAACTTGACGACCACAAGAACACATCAACAACAGTTGTTTAAAGAAAGCAACATAATTCAGAATTCCAAACATATTAAAACCCAGTACAAAAAATTGACAATGTAACATTATCCAGTACGTAAATATTGCATACACATCAACCAACCAGCCTGAGAAATAAAACAGGTGTGAAAATCTCAACACACCTGTGCAACCACTCTATGACCCCTGTAGTCTATGATGGCCATTGCAAGATTATAAAGCCCCGAAACATCAGCTTCCTGGTATGCCTTTGTGCCTTTCAAATCATTATTTGCGGAAGCATATGTGGCTTGCTCACTATCAGCCATCTGAATCTCAGCAGATAAAACGGAAGTTACATCTATGACATTGTTTTCACCCTCTCCTTTTACGCCATTCACTTCGACCCCATTGCAAATTTCACCTTCTCCGTTGGGGGATTTCTCTGAAGTCTTTCCACCAAAATTTTTCCTTGTGCCCATGACATTGGACTTCAAATTAGGATTTGGCCTGTACTTTCTAGGAAGCTGTTCAAGGTCCGCATCGACAGCAAAACTGAAGAATATATTGTTGTGGACATACCTAGGTACAACAGCAAAAATAAAATATGAAATACAGCCCTCTAAGAGGTGTAAGTGCAACTTTATATCATGGACGTGGATGCAAGTGATAATAATATATAGCAGAGGTCAACAATGAAGGGTGAAAGACCTACAACAAATCGTCCCACAACTTCAGAATGACACTTGAAACAAATGTCATACCTAACCAGGAAGCAGGTGAACATAAATATTAAATCAAGTAATAATGATGAAAAGAGAAAAAAGGCAGACAAGAACTACAAAAACAAAACCAAAAGTATAAATCAAACAACCCCCACCCTAGCCACCTCATACTGCACCATAGGCGGCACTCCAGGTTTATGTTACAGACTGATATGATATGGTTTGGTTTTATAAATGTGAGAACTGTAACAATTAAAGGAATAACAACACTAGCCGTAGATTTCCCTCCAAAGTGACAGGCACATTGCAAGTAACAGACTTTATTAATCTTTATGCAAGTAACACACAATTACCTTTCACAAAGCACATTTCACAGTCACTATTACATGGTAAACCTTGATAATGCTGATGCCACCTAATCCCCATTATGGTTTTGCTTCCGTTCCTCCCTCCAACATGCACATGTGCATGCAGACAGATAAACAGACAAAGACAGGCAGACAAACAGACACACGCACGCACACAGTTCACATATTTTCCTCTAAGCGCTTATTCTTTTTAGCTTTATCACTTCCAGTCCATCTCCCTCCAACTCCTTGTAGTTTCTCCCAGCTACTTCCCGATGCTTCCAACTTCTTCCAGTTCCTTCTGGTTTTCTAATTACTTCCTTCATAACTTTTTCTAGTTCCTTCCCACTCACCAAAGCTCAATTTTTCCATCTGTAAAGAAAAGGACCTAAATTTGATGAACATACTGCCAATGATGGCCTATGATGTGGCAGTAAGTAACTGCCTTTATGCAAATGAATTGAAATTATCTTTCACAAAGCAAATTTACAGTCACTACTGCTATAGAAAAGTATGAGGATACATCACCTACCAATGCAGCCTCCTTTACCAACTTACTGAGTGCCAAAGGATGTTCACCAATGGCTCCACCCTGTCCCATTCCCCAAAGCTAATTATCGCTGGCTCCATGGTCAGATTCAGCCATACAAGCACCGCATCTGAAACCTCTATATCATAAAACCTCCCCACAGCGAAGCTGGCTAGAAAGCAATTGAGGTGGCTCTTTTCGGTTGTAGAAGGTGCTGAAAGGGTATGATGGCTTGGTGGTGGAATGGGTTCTCGAGCTTGAAAGGCCTTTTGTGTGTGAATGTTTGCATGAGTGTATGTGCGCACGTTTGTGTGGATAAGACAATAAAGCGTGGGATCTTTGTAGTACGCAGTGGAGAGAGAGGAAGGTAGAGGTAATCTTCTAGTGGCAGTGGTTTGCCGTAAGAGGTGGGTGCACCAGCTTTGGTCGGCAAGCGGCAATGGTAGGTAAAGATAAAATCTTCTGTGGAAGGCGTGAATAGAGTAATCCTATTGAACAAATTGCCTTTTCTGGTTAGAGATTCAGAGATTTGACACTAATCTACTGCATACCCTCAGGATTGTGAATCCATCACTATTTCCTAAGAAACCCTCGCGCCAAACGACCCCATAGAGTGGTGGGGAAGTACAACAAATCATGATCACCTCACCCAACCCAAACAGCTGGGGGTGGTGTAAAAGAAAAACAATTTACCAGCAGCATACCTCACCAGATGCAAATACATACCCACATTGTGAGGGAAGAAAAATCAAATAACAGCAATCACATTATAAACAAATGACAAGCAGCTTGACATGGGCAGTTCAACGACACTGTAATTATACAAGCACAGAACCAGATAACATGAATCTCCAATCAATCCAGCAGTATTAAATCTCCTCAGCCTTCCAAACTAAGACAACTCAATCCCCTTTGTGATGTCTGCTAATAATCAAATAACATGAATGCAGATGGCAACTCCTGCCAAGAACGATTGAAAGACAGGCTTAATTAAAGGAAGCTTTATTTCCTTCTTTTTCCCTCTTTACTCCAACTATACTCACATGTGAAAGCACTCAGGATCTGTTGGATTGATTGGAGGGATGCATCTGTTTATGACTCCAATGGCACCATTTGTTGCAGCATCAACAAAGTCAGAAGTTACTTTGTATAGAGCTCTATCACGTAGAATCCTGAAATAAAGATAAGCAATGAGTAGGTAGTACAAATTTGTTGAAGTCAATGAAATACCAGAAAGGAGAAATGAAGAAACAGAAAGATGAATTGCATTGCAACCACTCCGTAAATCATATACCTTTCCTGTGCAGTCGTATGGGGAAACTCTCGACAAGACTGCAACTCCTCATTCCAATCCCTTTGCATACCAATTAGCTCGCTTCCATATGTAAGAGTTAGTGCATTTTCTGCTCTGGCTGCATCACGAACGTGATCTGCACCAAAAACGGATTTGTAACAGTGCCGGACAAAGATATTTCCCAGGTCACAAAAAAAAACTACAAGTTGCACCATAGAGGAGGTTTACAAACCTTAATATGCAAACAGAATGTGCATCAAAAGCACTTACAGTATAAGGAACATTGCATATAATCTGACTCATTTCATGCATTTAACCAATTAAAGCTTCTATATTAGAACAAATTTGGTGATCACAAGCCATTAAGTACTAACCAAAGCAACAACAGATGGGTAGCAAGTAGAAACATCTACAGATGTCAATAGTTAACCATGGTGCATATAAAACAGAAGATAGATAAACATATCACAAACAGGTATACACTAATGAAACAGGGAATCTTTATACATAGCACATGGAGTTGTCTGAGCTCATCTAACCAATCTCGCCATATTTTCAGAAACTCAGAGAATCAGAGTTTAAACTAAATCAGTAACACATACCAAGTACATCTTTTATCATATAGGAACTAGTAAGGTAAGGCTACACTTTTGGTTGAGATCTACATGGAATTTTAAGGTAGCAAACAACATCTTGTTTTTTAATGAGTAATGCAAAAAGACACACTAAATTGACACTGAGGGAAATTCACCCATGTACGAAAAACGAAATTACAAAAATCATCATGCCCTCAAGTCCTCATGCATAATTTTTAGCGTTGCCCTTGCCCAAACCCCCCTCCTAAACTCAGCAAGAGTCAATTGGTAATCTGAAGAAGCATCGACGTAGTCATATCTCCAGCTGGAAACATAAGACAGGGAGATGGGAAAAGAGATAGCGCAAATGTTCCCCCAAATATGTTTTCAAGGTTACAGCTGAGAATGCTAGGTGCCTCAGCACTTCATCTAAAGAAATATATAGTTCTTTTCAAGTAGTAATTACCTGGTAAAGGGTATGAACCAAGCCAAGAATTTGGCGGCAACAAGGATTGAACATTTTCAAATGGATGTGCAGATGCCTTCCGCTCCAAAATTTCACGAAAAGCTTCACAAAAGAAAACAAAATGAAACCAGAAAATGAGTGGACACAAAGAAATATGATCCACAGCCACAACAGTCCTAATACACTAAACATTACTTCATCATATTAGTACCTTTCTTAAACTTTGAGCTAATCTTTTGCAAGAGTCCAATAAGGGTAGTTGCTTCAAAGGCACCTTTTGCTGGTCTGGGATCCAGGGTGTTTCCAGTACTCGAATTAACATAAAACGTTCTTGTTGTTCCCGTAATGCAAAACTTGCCTCCCTCCAGAGTTACCACATCCAAATAAATTAAGTCCCCAACCAGCCTGAAAAAAGTAAAGAAAGCAATAAGAAAACGAAAAATGCAGTTCTGCTCAGAATTGCTAAGACAGAGAGAGAGCAACCGCAGGAGATTGAAGAAGAAAAGGAGATAACCAGTTGTCTAAATAAATTAGATTTTCACCTTCTATGACTCGGGGAGGATTAAACGACGAGAAGACAATACTTTCCACGCACTTTATATCTTTTGTGGGAGAATTGAACAATTTACTAAGAGAGCCAGTAACATCTTCCATGAAGCTAAAACCATCTAGCTCTGGAATGTCCGCTTTAACTGAATCTGCAGATGAACAAGTACCACAGTAAACTTGCTGAGACTGGAGACTCACATGCATAAGAATGATAAAGCTGATCTGGAATGTAAAGCACAAAGATCCAGCAGGCTATCATAAGAATTGCAAACCTTGCGTCTTTTCAGATGCATTACGTGATGCCTCATGCTGCAGAGCAAGAGAAGTTGAAAGGGAGGCATGAAGGGTTGAAAGAGAGAGCAATTCTCTCGTGCGATGGACATGAGCCCTTACAGATCTGTCATCATACAAAGCTGCAACAACAAACTTCATGGTTAATGATTTAAATAGAAGTGAGCATCACTGTCGCTTCATAGAACCTACATTCTGCTGGCAGTTTGGCTCAAAATTATATCTACAAAAAGACCATAGCGGCTAAGGAAGATAAAGCAATGGGTTAAGTTCTACTCATTTTCATACAACACAATGAGTTAAAAAGAAATTACTCATATACCATCAAAACCTTAGTCGAATTTCACCATATACCCATGCCAACACTCCCACCATGGTATGAACACTTGGACAGTGGACACCCATTTCAGACGGAAAAGAATCAAATCTTCTGAAAATGACAAATCTGACACTGACAAACATAAACATAGTCAACACTAACAACTAAATACATAAAAAATAACCCTACAACACCCTCGACCCAAAACAGAAGGCACTTTCCCATTGCTTAACAAAGCCCAAGAAATAATGTGGCAGATTTTCCTCCTTCAATTCTTTAGGTAAAGCAATCAGAATTAGCACACTTCACCACAAATCAAATTGCTATACACAGATCTTTGTTACATAATCATTGTATCCTTAAATCTCACCCCACCCAGAAAATCTTTTTAAAAAACACTCTCAACTATTTTGACATCTTGGTATGCTTTCTCTTGTATCTTCCCATTCTTTCTCAACCTAAAAAAAGTTTATTGAAAGATTCCAGGGCATAAATTTATCATAACTTCCTCATGGATACCACTGATGAGGGTTAGAAAAGCCAATCACTCACTTAGAGACACAGTTAATAAATCTGAAAACCTTCTGCGTCGGCTAATCTGCAAATGCAATATATAGTTGGTACAATCGTTTCGGCATTCATTGACTGCTGACAGGATCTATCCCTGAACTGGCACCCCTCTTTCCTTGGACCCAAAATGTATCATTCGTCTGAAGCACTTAAAAGATGTGGTCACTTTGCCGAGTTCCTTTGGCATGGTTCTTTCATGTAGACAGGAAGAAAAAAAGGCTCCTAACTACAGTAGGCTGTCCCGTCTCCAAAATAATAACATTACCAACTGATTTACTTTCAAGGTGCTATACAAAACAAGATTCTTTCCTACCTTCACTCCTTGAGGTTACTATAGGTACTACAAGTACTAGAAATAGGAGGAAATTTTTCTGGATCCCAAATCGGGAAAGATCTCTTAATAGGCTCGAAAGTTTAAGGTTCCTTCTACCATTGGATATGTCTGCACACACTATAGTTTCTTTGCTTGGCATAATGATGGTGTTAATGAAATTAAAATGGCAACGGTGATTCCATCACCATGTTTGTTTTCAATTGAGGAAAGTAATCCAAATATTGTGATTGCTCCTTGTAATCAAAATCCAATACACTTACTATCCTACTCATAATATCTCCCTACCCCCCTCTCTCAAAATGATGACCTCTCTCATACTAGATTTCATGCCCATTGTACCTCTCTCTCTCTCTCTCTCTCTCTCTCTCTCTCTCTCTTCCTCCGTCTCCTAAGGCCTAAATTGCATCCAACAAAGATTCATCCAAATCACTCTACCTCACTCATATTCCATAATTGAGTTAATAGCAAGATCAATAACACAATGATAAATTAGACCAAGCAATTGTACTTTTATTTCACTAGAGAAAAATAACCCAATCTTATTACCATTGTAGTTACTTAGTAGCCAAACATGGTAATGTAGGTATTTATCCAATCCCTTTACCTAAATGGTTGTATCACCTTATTGATTTCATTACATTCAACCAAACGTCATATAAAGATTTGATTCCTCACTAGCAAGAAAGATCACACCCTCAAAACTAATCATTTATAGGTGCAAAAAGGATTAGGAAAACGGGAGTTTTGTAAGCTATTCAAATCAAAAAGGACTGAGTTGTAAGTACTTCAGGTGCTTTGCTCTACTATTTGTTGCCTCATGTCACTTTACAAAGTAACAAATAATATAAATGCAGTCCCCGGAAGTAATAAATAACTAAGACGTATTTACATACATGAATGTTCCTCATGATAGTTCCTACAAACTCATCTCACTAATTCCCTTTTCCCCCTTGGCTCCCAATATACTAATAAGGGGAATAGAGTTTGTTGATGGGAAGAAATTAGGGTCCTAAATAGTGCTTTTCTGTTTTTTTTTGCGGTATAAAAAGCGTACCATCATTTTGCCATACTCCAATCTCATATTTCATGCAAGGAGTACTATGCGAGGACAGTGCTAAATCAATGTCTTAAAGGAGATCATCATTATTCACCATTTTTATCGCTCCATTCTTGTGGCTACTCGAAAACAATGACCCTAATTGGCTTCTTTCCGCAACTCCTTTTATAGTCAGTCACGATTTCTTCATAGTAGTCACTCACCAAATTCTTATTTATTTCAACAAATTTTCCCAAAGATCAAGGTTATTGTCCAAACGGCCTCTTACGAAGAAATTTCTACAGATGTTTCAGTTATGGATAAATGTAGCAACAAGGATGCTCTTTCTTCATTGAGATGTCACATACTGTTTACATAGTATGCCATTAGGTATTAAAGGTGACATTTGGAATTAAAGGTGACATTTGGCTGCCAAGCTGCCATAGCAGGGCATGTTGAGGTAAGCTTTTAGGTTTATGATTAGTAGAAGATTAAAATGCATGGATGAGCTCCAGGCATCTTTTGATAATGTCTACAGGCAGAAATGTGCATGGCTTGAAAGGATGGGTATCCAATCCCAATTGAAGGAAGGGGTCACAATGCCTATTTTGAGACATTACCAGGAGCAGTTCCATAGAGCTCTCATCAGAGAAAGGATCTGTTTATGATGAGAAGAATATGCAATGTGCGAACAGTGCATGGCATGTGAACCCACACCAAAGTGATGTGTCAACCAAGTAAAGGAGATGCATGGATGCAAAGACAAAGGGCCATGGCAAGAATATCATAAAAAATGATACGCACCAAGAGGTATAAGCTTATTAATAATGGTCATAAGTCACAAGTCGAACCAATTTCTATAACTCTCTAGATTTGAGATTTTTTTCTTTTCATGAGTAACTCTCCAGATTGAGAATTGTCAGCATAAGTTCATCGTTTGTAAGTTTTATATAAACATAATAATTCCTTATCAAAAATAAATAAATATAACAATCATATGATAAGAAAGCTTTAATTAGTGGGAGAGTTAAAATTGGCATTTTATACTCCTCAAGTCAACATCATAAAAGCATTATTCATCAACTCAATTTGCTTAAACAAGCGAGAGAAATAATGCTTAAAAGAAACTGAGGGTGGCACAAAAGGAAAGAAATGGCAGGAGAAAGCTCGTAAAGTTTTCCTAAAATAGACAAGAATTCAGGATTGAAGAAAGATTGCTAAAAAGGAACGCAAAATAACTTCTGTTTCCGTTTTTGGCTTTCTTTTGGAAAGCCCGAGAATTAGGAAAATGTCATACAATAAAGTGTCATTTCCTCTACAAAATCTTCAATACACATTACACACAAACATCAATAGACCAAAGAACGATCACCAGCGAACAAAACCATTGTTTCCAAAAATAATACATGTCTATGAGCTAGCAATCAGCATATGGCCCATTAACCTCCAACCAACAACTTTACCAAAGAGATGGCCAATACACATGAAGAAGTTTCTAATATAAATTGTATATACAAAAGAAGAAGCTTACCAGCAACCATTTCCAGTGAGCAATCAGCAGTTGTGATGTCGGCAACCTCAGATATTTCATTGTAATCTTCTAGTTGGTGCACTGTACCATCTTTTGTGTGCAACAACAAATCATAACAAGTAAAGAAACATGTCTCAGGAGCATCGAGGAGAAACTGCCTCACATCCATCACAGAATCACCAGGATTTAGCTGCAAATGTCATTGCCAAGACCCCAGGAATACATTAAGATGCTATCCGACAACAGGATTTGTAATAAAGAATTACTTGACGACATATGTAAGTGATCAAAAGGCCAGACAAAGAAAATCAAAACAGGTAAAACACACACATCTTCCAACACATTTTTTTCCGAAAACTTCCACATATATGTTTCAAAGAGTACTTAATAGCATTAAGCATGACTCACTTGTAACTCTAGCTTCTCACCAGCTAGCGTCTTGACAGAAACAGGATAAAGTTGAAGTTCACCTGCATTGTATTGAAGATCAAATGATACACACATTAAGTAGCTGGGAACATCAACAAGGTAGCCATGAGAAACATACCCCAACAACTCAACTTCGTTGCTATACAGGTGAACAAAACACGGGATAAAGACAGCATGCGTAAAAGGTAACTGTGAGAATTATATCTAATAAAACTCAACTTATTAAACCATATATGCAAATGAAACAAGATGGGTCGCGATATCATAATCTCTAAAGCTCCTTTACTATCCACTCCATGAAGCAGTCAACGACGGTCATGGGACCGGGATAACAATAGCCTTATATTACATCAGAAGGCATCAGATAGATCATGACTTTATGTACGGGAAGGTAGGTAAACTGAAATATGTATCCCGACCAACTGGATAGATAAACTGCCTCAATCATAAGTTAATCTTCGATTATTGGCAATCGCATATTGATTTTTGGCAGTTTACTTGGCTAGTTACAAGTCTCTAACTATTCAAAAGAAAATTGCATAAAAGCACAGCCAAGTGATACAAGAGACAGAAACTAAACAAATAATATCAAGGATATTAAGATCTCTTGACTACTTTTTGACAGGACTTATGATTATTCTCCATGCTTCACTAACAGTTCTGGTTGGGCAAAACATTGATTCAAGGTCTCCAACATCAAGTAAAAATGACATAATGTGCAAAATTTGATACCTAGAGACTTTTGCTTATAAACATTATGAGATGCCAACAATGTCGCATTCATACAGTATAGCACCGTATGTTTTCATTCTCATCTTCATTAGGATTAGATGTTATGTTCATTAAATATAAAGTTTAGTTATAGATGAGCAATTACAAGCCCACTCTTTAGAACTTAAAATTAAAAGCAACAGTAACCAATTAATCAAACATAAACAAGTACACAAAAATGTAGTGTAAGTCAAAAGTGCACATGCACAGGCACCACTATAGATATAACCCTCAAAAATCTTGGAGACTCAAGAAATCTCACTGCTACTGAAACAGAATAGTAAAAGGGCAGTGGCAGGTGCATTCTATACGTGGCAGGGGAGAGGACAGTTTGCATTTTTTTAGAAATTTTATGAATATAACTTGTTCATTAACAAGTGAAAGAATTTCCACTCAAAACTATAAGCACAAATCAAAACAAGCAATTAATATATATGAATACTAAAAGTCATGGGAGCTCCAGGACGTTAATTGATTTAGAAAAAATATGCAAAAACGTGTTCTTTGTAAAAATTCATGATCATGTTACCTCACAATGCAAGTGAATAACTCAGTCAAAATCACTACCTTGCCTAGCAGGGTTCACCGAATTGGGGGCTTCAGCCACCTTAACCTCAGCTTCAGCGCCGGTTGAATCTACGGTGGTGGCAACCCCATTGACCTCAACATTAGCAGGTTCCCCCGCATTTGCACTCTCGTTCGCATGAGATTCCGAAGTTGGCTGCTGGGAAACATTTGCTGAAGCATTTGAACCCTTCTTGTTCTTGCCTTTATTCAACTTTCCAGCCATTTCTTACAGCTATTCAAAGGAGCATAATAATACACACGAAAATGCATCAATATCACATGTGTAGATTTAAAAATGGGGAAACAAACATATAAAATGAGTAAAAATCCAAAACGTGGATCAAAACAGCCAACAAATTCAACTACTCTGAAACCCAAATTTTATAGAACAATTTTCCAATAATGAAGGCAACTAACAGCTTAGCTCAAATTATTTTCATAATTGATAACTAAGATGAAATTTTTCATTAAAAATGCGCATATATAATACGGTTTTGAAGCTACCAATAAAAGGGAGCTGAAAATCCACAACAACAGAGGCAAAAATTTAAAAATACTGCGGAGAGGCAAAAACTTAATAATACTGCGGAGAGAGGGGAGACAGAATAAAAGTAGCGATATGGCAGCGATGATAAGAGAAAGAGCACTCACCGGAAGAAGACACACCGGCGCCGCAATTGCAAAATCGCCGGCGGATCGCTGCGCCGGGACCGAGGGAGAGAGAGTGAGGGAGTTTTGGTGGCTAAAAGGAGAATGACAGGGATGGCAGGGTTTGGGAGTTAGGGTTGGGTTTTGGGGGCCGGGGGTTAACAATTATTAGAGAAAACTGTTTCAGGGTTTTAAGATATGCATTTTATCATTTTATTTTATTCATTTTATTTTTTATAGTTTTTTTTAACTGAAATGATATTATATTTATCTTCTTTAAGTGTTTTTCGGTAATAATTTAAAATATATTTACCTTTTTTGTATTAGTTTTAATACTAATATGCTAGCAGGAGTTTCGTCCAATAAAAAAAATTAATTTATCATTAAAAAAAATAGGTTTTTATTCATATATGGACTCTTTTTTACTCCATGCCACAATAAATACAATAATAATAATAATACTATATATAATTTTTAAGAAAAATTACACAAAATTAAAAATTACAAAATAAAAATATAATCTTAAATAAAAAGTTAAAAAATTAATAAAATGCACTAAATAAATACGAAAATAAATAATTAAATTACTAAAATATTAAAACTATTTTACTGGACCTAATAGCCTAAAAACCTAAAATAAAAATAAATAAAATTTATAAATTTATTAAATTAAAAATATATTTTAACCTAATTAGTAAATAAGTCTGAAAAATTATCAAATTAGTTATATATTATAAAATTATCTAATCTTAACATGAAAATTAAATAATAATTAATCATCCTAATTAATGCATAAAAATATAAAATAGAAAATAAAAACAAAACTAAGTAGAAAATTAATAAATAACAAATATACAAAATTATATAATAACTTAAATCACAAATATGAAAAAATATAAAAGTAAACTAAAACCCAAAAATATTTTTTTTATAGTTTTCCAGAAAAATTAAACAGAATTAAAAATAATAAAATAAAAATATAATCTTAAACAGAAAGTAAAACAAATAATAAACTGCACTAAATAAATAAGAAAATAAATAATTAAACTACCAGAATATTAAAATTATTTTTTGAACCTGAATATATCCTAAACACCTAAAATTAAAGTGAAAAAAATAAATTTATAAATTTATTAAATTAAAGACCTGCTTTAACCTAAATTAGAAAAAAATCTAAAAATTATCAAATTAGTTATAAAAACTAAGAAAATTAATACTAACAGATTAAAAAGACTCTAACTAAACTCTATAATAATATAAAAATAAAATTAACCGAAGAAGACTAGTTTTATTCTAACCTCTACCAAACTCGACTAAAAAATAACAAAAACAAATAGAAAAGTAATCTGAAAATTAAAATATATTAAGATATAAAATAAAATTAATATATATAGTTATGTATTTATTTATTTAGGGTTTGGATTGTATATTAGCTCTCATTTATTTTTATGTATATTGATATGCAATATTATTTTGGGCCCGAAATATAATAATTTTGTCTAACATTATTAATTTTTCATTATTGATGGTGTTTTTTAACTTGGTGCCATAAAATTGTATTAGTTCAAAATATATTTATTATAAGAATTTTTAAAATTAATATCAACAGGAACATGTTATAAAAATAATATTTAAATATTTAACTATCTGAAAAAACAATTTGATTATTACATTCATCCTATGTATAGAATAATTTAATAAACCTTAAGAAATCATAAATTAATATAATAAAAATATAACAGTTACATATATACTTGATATTAATAATTAAAAATTCCTACAAGATAGAATGTTATGATTCATATATGTTGTGGAATAAAACGTAATGAATAAAAAGTTAGGAATTATATTACTTTAGTTTGTAATTTGTGTAGTTTAAGTTCGTAATTTGTGTTATGTTTAATGGATTGTAAACTTAATATGCCAACTTCTATTAAGCCCATAGGATTTCAAATAAATTCATTAGTCTCAAAATTTTTGCACAACATACGGATCATTTTTTTTTACAAATACAGTTTATTTTAGTTTATTCCTAACATGTCTCTCTCGTAACTTATTATTGACAAATATATTTAAATCATATTTTTTACTATTGTAAGTTTTATAAATTATTAAAAGATGAGTATTTGCCATCAAACCTCCCCGCCATCTTGAAATAGAACTTCATATTACTCTTATTATGTTAATTAATTGAGAGGAAGAATTGTGTCTCAAGGGTAGCAATTGGTTGTTAATCGAGTAAAACATGTATTTATAAAATCTCAATTGTATCAATATTTTTGCCTCATTGATTCACTACTAAAATCGCGATCAATTTTCAATATAAGTACAAAACGCAAATAATTTTATTACCCTACCCCGCGAATTAATCTATCATGCCCTTTACTATAATACAAATTACCTATTATTGTTAAATATATTTGGATCTATTCTATCTTTATAATATTTTTCACTATTAATCTCAATATAAGTAGTAATTATATATTTAATTATCTTCGTATGCAGATTAGGTAAGAATAGATAAATCATTATATTCACCTTATAATTTTAAAAAATGAGATCCCATTATGGGTATATGTATACTTTTTAAGAGTTCATTTAATATTTAAGTCAATGATGTTTTAGTAGATTGGTTGCATATAAATATTTATCTAGACATCTATTAAGTTAAATTAGTATTGACTTTGTAAGGAATTATAAGTTATAAGTTTGATATTCTTTTATTGATTTGATGTACTTTGTGTTGTAATATTAATTTGTGACATAATGATATTTATTGTCATCTATAGTCATCTAAGTCAATATTACCAATCATATATTATTCATTTTCCTACTAATATTTACTTTTTGATACCCAAACATATTGGCACACTATTTTTATAACTGTATGAGTTAGGATTATTTAAATTATTTGATTGTTAGATGGGTTTGACTTCTTAATATTACAAATCACGAGTGTAATCTTAAAATCTTGATGATATTTTTTAACATTCTTTTTTATTTATTATTTTAGATTATTTATTTATTCTTTTGAAATTTAGAATGATTGGAAGATGAATGTATGTTGGGCTCTAATGATTTTTATGTATTGGGTTCCGATAACTTTGATGAGTCACGAAAACGTTTTGACTATTAGGGGATAACATGTAAAAGAATGTCGTTGAAAGTGAAAACATTTAATAAAATCAAATGATCGAGAAAAAGAAACTCACAAGTATAACATCGCTCCGTAATTCAATAATTTCTTAAGTTATGTATCGTACAACATTACTTCGTGCATAACACGGGTCCAGATTAGTATTATATAATTCATATCAGTTTACATTGAATTTTTATATATCTTTTATAAGATAAAATATAAAATTTAATTTTTAATATTTAAAAATTTAAAAATACCCTTATATCTTATATTTTAAATTTAACTATAGTTTCTCCTTCACTCTTGCTATTATACTATATTTCTTCATCTATTTTTCTCTTTTAAAATTCTTTAGTTGCTCTTATTAGTACTCAATTAAAAGTCATCAACCAACATTAAAAAAGGTGGATTTTCTCCTTGAGGGTCTGTTCGTTTCAATCGTTAAAACTAGCGGTTATAGTATTTATATCGATTATGAACTGCTATGAGCTGTTATGAGTTGTTATGCGCTATTATGAGCTATTATAATTAGCGGTTATAATGTTACTTTCTCCTTTTTACAATTCTTGACCTTGTCCGGATATGAAAGAATACCAATAAAATACAAAAGTCATTACCAATTTTGTGCTTAAAAAAGTTGCACCAAGGTTTAATTGAACATAGAAAAAATATATTCAAAAAGATAAAAATTATTAATAAGGATAAAATTGATAAACTAATTATTCATGTCATCAAAATTATTATAAAATAATAGATATTGTGAAATGAAAAAAGCTCATTCAATTGATATATATTGTGAAACGGATGAAGTATAATATGTAGTATAACAAAATCATGACTCTAAAATTGATAATTATAAAAATCATGGTGAAAGAATGAATGGATGCTCACAATGAAAAAGTCGTTTGGTTATCTAATGCCTTTATAATAAGGGTGAGTGGTTTCGGATACCCTCTCTTAAAGTTGGAAACCTTATCATGAACATGTTTGATCAATTTCTAAATTTTAGAAACACTGAAACGAAATATGCTTGACGGTTTCGAATTTTAGAAATCGAACTTAACTTCAAGGTCCGATTCTGGTTTCGATTTCATGGTACCTTATCAAGTTTTCAAAGTCTTATAAAATTTAAAAGAAACAATCTAACAAGAAATAATTAACTCAAGTTTAATATACAATGTTGCTCCAACTCAAGGAGCAAGTAAGCAATAATTCATAATATTGAATAATAATTATATACAACCAAATGGTTGAAGTTAATTAACAATTAAATTTAAATGTAAAAATAACATAACTCTTTTATTAGGGTTATTCTCATTTATTAGAGTTTTCTTTTATTTAATTTTGGGTTGGGCCTCATTAAAAAAAAACTATAAAATATATAATCTTAAGCCCTCAAATGTTATTCAAGGTTCCACGTAGTAACCAAGATTCTAGGTATCGGGTTACGGGTACTCGGAACCATAACTCAGGATCCGAAACTTGAATATGTCCTAACAATTTTAGGTTCCGGTTCAAGGTTTTAATTTTGTAAACCGGACCCGAAATCGCTTGGACAGAGTTCCACATTTTTATGACTTGATTCTGAAACGTTTGACCGGATCCGATTCTGGAACATGAACCTTTTGATCGATTCATGTCAGGTTTCGAGTATCCATAAGACATGCTCACACTTACTTTTTTGGTATACGTGATTTTTATCCGGTATTATGTTGAAGAAATAAATGCAAATTTTTATTTTTCCAAAAATAGTATTTGATTTTTTTATAAATCAAAAATACTATTTGATAATGGCATGGAAAAAACTCATAGTTATGAATAATTTTTGTATTAAAAGTTTATGTTACTTACTTTCATGGATATATAAACAATTATTCGTATTATACATGAAAAATAAAACTTTGTAAGAAATAATATTGACATTAATTATCACGTAACATCAATATGATATTTCCCCAAACAGACCTTAAGCTTAATCGGCATGGCCATTGGACCTTGACATTATTGCATGGTTCCATTCCCCCTATTTGTGCGACCCAATGGTACCTACTTGAATTCACATAGTAAGGGAACCATGATCTCTCATCCCACAAAGATGTCCACTAAATGCCACAGAATATTACGGAATCCTCTAGAATTTTCCCTATATTTCCAAAAACTTCCATAATGTTCTATAAAGTTCCACACTTGTGTGGAAGTTTAGATATTTGTATGGAGGGTTCTAGATAATTAATTTAGGTTGTACGATTAGATAAACCCCTATTATCCATTGAGAAGGTGGACAAGTATAAATACCCATAAGAGGTTCATTTGTAATCACCAACCGATCCATTCCAAGAGTTCAATACACAAAGCAGTCTCCCAAACCCCTCTCTCTCTAAGTGTTATTTGCTTACTGAGCTCTCTCAAGTTTAAGTCAAACATCGTCAAGGCTTACTAGCAAACTCTAAGAAGGTTCTTAGGTGTAGTTTGCTAGCGTCGCACGAGTACTAAGTTCGAGTGAATTATCGTCCCGTGAGAGTTGGTATTAGAGCCAAAGTTTTGGAAAGAATGTCGAGTGTCACTGAAGGAAGCCAACAACGACAAGGTGGTAAGAAGGGCCGGGATAAGTCAAGGGATGTGATCACCGCACTCGAGGAAAGGGTTGCCCGGTTGAATAACACCGTCGTCGACTTAAAGGATCTAATCGGCACCTTGGCCAGGCGTGTTGAGGAACTAAAGTCAAAAGAGGAGGACTCGGAGCTCAAGATGGAGATACGAGGGGCCTTGAATGCGATGGCCACGAGACTTCGCCCGGGAGGTAGTAGCCACGAAAACCACAATTATGCCTACGGATGGAGAACTCAAAGCTGCTCTCAAGGACCAACAAGAGCAAATGGGTGAACTCAAGGCCGCTCTCAATAGACAATGAGAGCAAATGGAGGAGTTCAAAGCACAACTTAAGTTGTGCACGGCTGCAGATGGCCAATCGGTAAGTCGGTCTAGGTAGCAACTACCCCAAAGGCGAATGGGGACTTGAGTATGAGGGAGCCGGGAGTGAGAGGGAAATTGATAACTTCTTATAGGGACTTGAGGCTTACTTCGAAGCCTCGTGCATTGAGGAGACGACCTCAAGGTGAGTAACACTTCCCTCTTTCTTAAAGACACTTGCTCTTGTATGGTGGCGACGTCGGTGCGACGACGTCAATAGAGGGTCCGATCCCGTCACCACGTGGGAAGCATTTAAGGGATAACTCAAGAAGAGTTCTACCCCAAGGATGCCCAACGTGAAGCACGGGTCAAGCTTCGACACCTCCAACACAAGGAGGGTCATATTTCGAAGTATGTGAAGGAATTCCAAGTGCTACTCTTGGAAATTCCTAGCAAGGGGAGCAAGATGCCTTATTTTGGTTCCTCGATGGCCTATGTGGATGGGCTAGAATGGAGCTAGAAAGGCGGGGAGTGCAAGACCTAGGCCTCCGTTATCGTCGTTTGCGGAATCCTTGTATGAATTCAAGCCCTCCAAAGGACGAGATAAAGAGTCGGATGGTGATGACAAAGGTGGAGTAGAACGGGGTTAGTCTCTCGAAGAAAGACAAGGCATACTTCTATGAGGAAAAGGAAAATTCTTGAGAGGAGGCAACTTCTAAGAAGAAGATATCTTGTTTTTTGTGCAACGAACCACATCGGGCATTCGAGTGTCCAAAGCAAAACAAGTTGTTAGCCATTATCATGAGGTATGAAAAGAAAGAGGCGGAGAAGAAGCTCGGTTCCATAAGTCTCCTCAACACGAAGTAAGCATTTGAGGATAAGAAGGCGATGAGGACGTCGCTGGATTAGGTAGGGGAGAATGTCACGGAATGTTCCAAAATCCTCTAGAATTTTCCCTATCTTTCCACAAAGTTCCATAATGTTCCATAAAGTTTCACACTTGTATGGAAACTTAGATATTTTTAGGGAGGATTCTAGATAATTAATCTAGGCCGTAGGATTAGATAAATCTCCATCGTATACTCGAGGAGTTCGATAAGTATAAATACTCCCAAGGGGTTCATTTGTGATCACCCAACGATCCATTCCAAGAGTTCAATACACAAAGCATTCTCCCGAACTCTCTATCTCTCTCTCTACGTGTTCTTTGTTTACTTAACTCTCTAAAGCTTAAGTCAAACATCGTCAAGGCTTACTAGAAAGCTCTAAGAAGGTTCTCGGGTGTAGTTTGCTAGCGTCACACAGGTACTAAATTTGAGTGAATTATTGTCCCGTGACATAAGAGACTCGCTGATGGAGGACAACACCAATATGGGTTTTCCATCCCAAGCAAGTTCCTTGGTGGCTGTCTTTAGTGAACAAGGAGGCGGTGCACATTTATAATAATTATCGCGCAATGATTTGGTGATGGAGATACAAAAAGAAACCCTAAAAAGGTGAAACGAAGAGGTGTACCAACTTTGACAAAAAAGGATTTGAAATTGTAGTGAGTGATGGTCCAAATCAAATGACAGAGGCGGGAATGAAAAACATGAAAACAAGGACTATTGATCAAATGTTTGAAGTACCTATATGTGCAATTCACTAAAAAAGATAAAATTTGATTTAATTTGGAAATTGTATTGTATAATATGGGTGGTGTTAAAACATCTGCTGCCACTAGGTTCACCATCCGTTAGTGAACCTTGTGGCAATTTTCTTGCATCAATAAATTTGGTGGCTTGATGACTCCATCGGAGAAAGGAGCGATCGCGTTATGGGATTGAATTAATGATGAGTTGATATGGTTTTATTTACTTGGACTAAAATTAAATGACTTAAATCAATACTTTTTATTTCTCATTTTAATCCCCACTTATCATTTGATATTTTCTCTTTCTATATTTCTTTGCCCGCCCCCACACACATTCACTCACGTGGAGTATACATATATATAGGTGTTTAATTTCGCTCAACATATATTTCTTTTCAAAATATATTTAGTTCAATTAAGTTCAAAATAAATTATATATAATCACACACACACGCCGCACGCACGCACGCACGCGCGCATGCACACACACGCGCGCGCACACACACACAGCTTGTTTAGTTCATATGCTTTATCTTGCAAGAACAAAGTTTGTTTCATATGCTACATACATAAGTCCTGTTTTCTTAAACTTAGCACAATAAGTTTAATTCAGCTTTAGTTCAAAAAAAGTCCAACTTCATAAAATAAGTTAAAGTACGTTCGACAAAAGCAAGTTCAAAACTTATAAATTTAAATAGTGTTCAAATTCAGTTTAGCAAAATTAAATTGAAAAATAGGGTCATAGTCACAATCAAATTAGCTTATATCAAATATAAGGTTTTAATCTTTTATGATATCCACCAAACTTAAGAAAATAAAAAGTTCTTTCCTTGAATTTTTGTACAATTGTTTAATTGAATCTCTATTTATAGGACATAAATTATATCTTATTCTTTTCAAACTTATATTTTTCAAAATAAATTCAATTTAATTTAGAAAAACAACTTCACTTCAGAAAAAATAAGTTCGATGACAACAAAAATAAGTTCAATTTAGATGAATTAAATAAAATTAAGTTCAAAAGAATGAGGCCTAAACATGAATGACGAATATAAGGAGCAATTGACTATAAACTTACTTATACCACAAATTTTTTCACATATGTATTATTTTCTAATAAAAAAACTTCAACGAAAAGCCATACAATATTTACATTTATTATCTCATAGCAAAATAAATCTGAAATATAAAAATAAATACTTATTTCAATAAAGTTAATGATAAATATATTTTTGAGTGGTTTATATTTGTTGCGACATTATGACTAAAAATTAGGTCATTTGACTCCAATTATTTTTTTCGAACATCAGCGAGTTATATTATAACTATCCGCGCATCTACCGTAAAATATACCAACTGATTTATTAAACATACATGACTTGTCTAATGTATACATTTCCAATTTTTATCATCCATGCCAAACACATTCTTAAGTTTATAAATATTCCAAAGTAAAAATGTACTAAACTCATTATCAAATTCATTTACAACATATATTTAAAAATAAAAACAAATATATTAAAATAAACAGATGAAAGTCAACAAGCAACCTGTAAGTTTCATCACACCATGGAGATCATGGAATTCTAGTTTAACTTGCATGCATAGATGGATGGATGAGTGCACGTATTCTTCATTGCATATTTTAAGACTATTCTATATTTGAAGAATATAAATTTTTATCTTATGATGAGGATGACATAGATTTTCGTCAAGTATATAATAAGCGATTTTATTAGAGTAATAAATTAGTTAACAACAGTTAGTAATAGTGGTAAAATAAGCGTTAAATTTAAAATAATCTTATATAAAACTTTATGATATGAAGAATTTTGTCGAGTTTTACTAAATAAGTCATGTTGGCTTCAGTGTTTATACACATAATCGTTGAAAAATGCTGATAATCACCAATCGTAATTGTTGATAATTGGTAATTAATGTAAGTAATATTGACATTGATAACAACTGTTAATTATAAATATTGAAACGGACAAATCTAAGATAACACAATAATATTGAAAAGAACTAGGAAAAATAAAAAACCTTAAAAGAGAGGGTAAGAATTAGAATGCAATTTACTCTGTAGCCCTAAATTTATAGATTCGGGTCGGTTCTCATAAAACATTATTTGTTTTAATGTTCTAAAATTGATTCTTTATTATTTATTTTTTCCAATTAGTATATGTTGCTCTTTTAATCACTTATTGTGGTGCTCCGAATTAATATTTTTTCAAAAGATTAACTGTGGGCTCCACAAAAATTACTATCTTAAAATAAGAAACATAGTTATTTTTTTAATTTTGCGATGGATTCTTGCCTTTATCTTCCCCTCCTTCCCTCTCCTCTTTCAATTTATTGATCTACAAATAATTTCATAGTTATTCATAATGATTCAACCTATATCTCATCATATTTAATTTGATTATTTGTATACAATTATTAGAAGTGATTATTTCATAATTATCAACGATATTTGAGGATATATAATATGATTAGGTTAAACTTTATAATTACATTTTGTCCAATTCAAATTACGATAAGAAATTCAAGGGTTTTAATTATGTTGATACCTTTTGATGTTGTTTTCCATTGTTTTTATTATTTTTACAGTTCCGTTTGAGTGTTAATTATTAAATTGAAGCTGCTAAAACTTAAAAAGTCATATATTTGAAAAAGAGTGATATATCATGTGTTCATGAATATATTTTTTTAATCAATTTTTCTTCTATGGTAACCAAATATGTATTATTTTTAATTAATCTAGATTTATTTTTACTATTGATGGCAATACTAATATATCATTAGTGTCTTGGAGTTGATGTTCGATATGTGTTTTCATTAATACTCATCTTCATTCTTATAAAATTAATTTTAAAATCTGCAATTTTAGTGATGAATTTGAGTTTTCTTGACGTTTTCGGATTATCTAATATTGAATATATCATTTTATTTTATCAACATATATCCAGATTATTTAATTTTGGTGATGGAATGGAATTATATACTATACATACCATATATTAAGTTCAGATATTCGTCAAATTTACATTAAATTCATCAATATATATTGAAAATTTTGATTCAAGTGCAAATGAAAAACAATAATTAAATAATTAAATTTTAATTAATAGTATTTTCTTAAAAAATTATATATATATAACTACATATATTTATCAATATTATTATACAGTTTATTGCAATGAAAAAAGTGATTAGTAAATTACAAAATTTATTAAATTTACAAAATTTATCACTTTATCAAAAAAATAATTTAAAAAATATGCATTTCACATTCTACCCAACCATTAATCTTAATAATTGAAGAATCATGATATAATTTTTGATTTTCAAGATTCTTTTACCAAAAAGAATTTGGATTTTCTCTCCTAAAATACATCACGTGACTAGGTTTATGTTATAAATGTTCGAATTAGAAGTAATAAAAAGTAAAGTTTTTGAATTATCAAATAGAAGCGTACACGCAGTAAATGCAGAAAGCCTGCAAGGCTTTCCATCTTTTCTCCCGCCACCCCTTCTTTCGTGCGCTTCTCAAATTTGGCTCAATTTCAGCAATCAAATCGTCAGCTAAAGAAAGGGGAAGAGAGAGGGAGAGAGAGAGAGAGGGGAGAGAGAGCGTAGAAATGGAGAATTTCCCAGTGATAGATCTGAGCCCATACTTGGAGGGTAGAAGCGATCAGCTCAACCCAGAATTGGAGAAGCTTTGTTTGGAGGTGAGCCGAACCCTCAAGGAGACAGGGGCATTACTGATTAGGGATCCCAGATGTTCTGCCCAGGACAACGATCGTTTCCTCGATATGATGGAAAGGTACTTCGAGCAACCACCCGAGTTCAAGCGCCTCCAGGAACGCCCTCATTTGCATTACCAGGTTGCATTTTTATCTCTCCTCCAATGTTTTTTGTTTGTTTTGTGATTTGCCAGATTCGATTTTTCCTTTTCTGGGCCTTCTGATTCTCAATTGCGTTAAATCTACGTCTAGTCTATTCTATTCTAGTTTAGGGTTCCAATTCCGTACTTCGATTACCCTCTTCTTGTCTGACCTCTCTCAAATTAAAATTGAGTTGGGTTTTACTGATTCTTGTGGGATGTGGGTGAAATAGTTTAAGTGATGGACGAGGAGGTAGTTGCAAAGACGCAATAGTTTGTTTATGTGGTGGGTTGTGTTTGCAATGCCAATTTCTCTTTCTTGATTTTGATGTTTAGGAACCCCTTATGGAGTCTTTTCATGAAATATAAGAGCTGAATTTTGATTTTCTTGATGGCAACATACAAAATGAAAGGATAACCCAATGAATTTGTCTGATTTAAGTGGGAATTTAGAATAACAATTGCAAATAATACAGAAATGGACTTCGTTGGTTAAGTCAGAGAACGAGCTATGGATGGATTCTTTACATATTGTCATGAGTGACAGGTTGGAGTGACTCCAGAAGGAGTTGAAGTTCCCCGCAGTCTAGTTGATGAAGAAATGCAGAAAAAGTTAAAAGCTATGCCCTCGCACTTTCAACCGAACACTCCCAGTGGGCCTGATCCCAAATGGCGATATATGTGGAGGATTGGTCCTCGACCATCTGACACCCGCTTTAAGGTTTGGCCTCTGGCACAGCTGGAGTTTGATAATTGTTAGCATTCTTCTTTCTGTTAGATTCACATCACTCATTACAGGAGCTGAATGCTGAACCAGTCATACCTGATGGATTTCCAGAATGGAAAGATACGATGGACTCATGGGGTTACAAAATGATATCTGCTACAGAGGTACATACACTTACTGTTGCTATTAACTTTCAAAGTGCTCCAGTGCATTATCCTTAACATTTTTGCTTCCGTGTACTAGGTTGTTGCTGAAATGGCAGCAATTGGGTTTGGCTTACCCAAGGATGCATTCACTTCTTTGATGAAGCAGGTGGATACTTTTTCACTTTTCCACTTAAGCACATTGACACCCTTTCTTAGTCATGCATCTTGTACAATATTTTCTAGTTGAAAAGTGGAGCATAAGTCTTCTAAAGGCTAATATTTGAGTCTAAGGTGTGCAATTGCCTAATACGCATTCATTACATCTTTAAAATTCTAAGCAGGTTTTAATATGTTTGCAAGTTGGCCTCAATCCTTTTGGCTATTGTGTTACAATGACATTTATGTTGGAGGTTATTCCCTTTTGATCGTCAAACTATTCAATTCTTGTTATGCACATGACTGGACCACATATTTTGGATGCTAGTCGCTGTCTTTACATTCTGCAGTAGAGTCTTCTCATATTCATGGATTTAGTAGGCACACAGTTGATGCATTAGCTTTTGGGTACATGTTTATGGGACAACTGCAGCATTCAGTTTACTAGTAGATTTAGACAGATTTTATTTGGAAAATTTATATGGAGATCTATATTCATGCTTCCATCCTTTGCCATAAATTTAAGATGTCTTTCTATCAATTTCCGTCCCTGATGGAATTTGTGATTCAACCTTGAACGTGGTCTAACTTCCAAGGGGCATATCATGGCTGGAGGACATATGTATCTCCTTAGTTCTTAGTCAGGACTTTTTTTTTGAAGAAAGTTCTTAGTCAGGACTTAGGATACACATTGAGTGGTGTTTCTCGAATGTACATTTTAGAGCATTGGTGCTTGACTTATTGTGATTTTCTTGTATATTTAGCCTTCGAAGTTATGTTTTTACAAGTTCATTATTGTCTTATGCACAGGGGCCTCATTTGCTTGCTCCAACGGGGAGTGACCTTTGTCGTCATGGAAAAGAGGGAACTGTGTTTGCAGGATATCACTATGACCTTAACTTCTTGACAATCCATGGGAGGAGTAGGTTCCCAGGTCTGAGCATTTGGCTTCGAAATGGAGAGAAGGTGGAAGTAAAAGTTCCTGTAGGATGTCTTCTTATTCAAACAGGAAAGCAGGTAACTCTTACTCAATTATATTGACCAAATTATTAAATTTGAGGATTGTCCTCAACTGCTTCGGTTTGGCCTTCTAAACACCATCAAAACTCTGTAGTAGTTGATCAATTAGAAAAAGTAAAGTATTACAGTGTCACTTTTAGATGTCTCAATTCTCAATTTCTATTTTGGTAAACCCTGCTGCTTTCTTTGTAGGTAATGTTTTACACAATATGTTCATACTACAGAATAGCGTACCCTCAAGGCAATTTGTTAGCCATGTACTCACTCAGACATTGAATGTGAGATACAGGATTCTAAGCACGCATGCGACCTACCTATCATATATTATCGATCATTGTAAAATGCTGTCTTTGGGAGATGGAGGTTGTAGGCGATTGGTGTTGCATGCAATTGCAAGCTGCCTATCATTTGTAGTCAACAGTATTGGGGTCTTGGCTTTGTTTAATCGGCAAATTACTTAATAATTTGCCAAGAGACCATAAGGATGATGTGTAATTTTTATCCGATAGCTATCTGTCGCACCTTTCTAATGTTAAACTTTAATGTCATATAATTAATGATCTGAACATTTCAATATAAGGTGTAGTGATTTAGCACTGCTGGAAAGCCAGAAACAGAACTGAATATTCATCCTCACCTTTAGTCATACTGTTCTTGTCTTTGGCGTCCATTCAAGGAGTGATTATTTTGGGGAATGATACTTCATGTGAACAATTAGTATTCCTTGGAAACCATGGACTTGAGGAAAATGATGAGTGAATGCTTACCTGAGATTAAAGTATATGGAACAAACCGGGCATTCCATTTGTGGAGTTAACTATATATTTTTAAGTCTATAGGAGGTGCAAAGGCCTATAGTGTATCATTACATACCTGATGGAGTGGCAAACTGGACTTGGCCCTAGTTTCCGCAAGACCGCCATCTTCACCGCTAGGCTAAGACCTCATTGGCAATATATCTTCCTGACTAATGTCTAGTTCAGATGTCAGTGGGTGGCTGACTGGATGCTATTCCTGCATTTTTGTTGGCCTTGAATAGCTTCATTCTGTCTTACGTGGTCTTTATTTGCAGTTTTATTCACGTCATTGTTCCATCTGGGTGTTCAAATTCACAGATAGAATGGCTAACTGCTGGAGAATGTATTGCTGGCATGCATGAGGTTGTTGTGACAAAAGGACTCTTGAAGCAATCAGATTAGCTTCTGAGCAAAACCGTAGCCTATGGAGAGTATCTTCAACTGTAAGTGGCCTAAATCACATAACTTTTTCACTAATTTGCAAACTTTTTGGAGATGATTCATATGCTAGTAAAGGACATGTATATTTTTGACATACCAACACTTGTGCTTATATTGTGTCTCAGTTGTTTGCACATATAGCATCAGATGCGGAACTAAAGCCTTTAGGCCATTTTGGGGACTCTCCACTTTCAAGTAATTACCCTCCTATGTTTGCTGGAGAATATGTGGAAAAGGAACTTGCAGTCATTAATCTGAAAGGAAACAGAGGAGTTCTTCCGTCATAATCTGGGCTGGCACAAATTGATTAGTTCAATTGGTGGGAGCATTATTTCAAGGATTTAGAAGATGTGGCAAGAGTCACAGTTTGACAATGTCCTATTCTGCAACGTCCAGAAGAATGGGGCAAGAATTGGAGCATCAACCCAAGGTTTTCTATGTTGATTGTGTCCTTAACTATTGGTCCTTGGATCTCTTTGAATCATGTATTTGTTAATACTTCTGTGGATCTTTACTAAAGATCAGCCAACTTCATTGTTTGACAAGTTTGTTGCAATTACATCTGATCGATTTCTGTTGAACTCTATATGTTCTGATCCTAACTAGATTGTGAAAGTTTGCCGACATATATTCTTTTTAATCTAACTGCAAGATCTACTGTCTTAATTAGCTAGCTTCATAGGCAGTAGAAGCTTTCTTTGAACACTTTAGATACCTAGTAAATCTCCCTTGCCCATTTTTTCTTCCATTCTCTATGAACGGGGTGGGCTTATTACAGGATACTTTGGGTCTAATTCGGTTGGGATGAGCAAAGGAATTGCATGTGATGAGCACACTCACACAATTTGAGTTTTCAAACTGTTCAAGTAGGCTTTCTCAATGTGGTTCTGTTTAACAGCACAGTTGGCATGAAAAAGTTGATTCTTAAGTAGGACAGGAATGCACATTGGCATGACTACATCTGCACTCCTATATAAGTCAAGCCATCCTTGTATTACATCCAAGCATAAAGCTCAGAAGAAGAAGGGGTTTTTTGTACGTTTTGGGGTGAAAGAAGATGAATGTCTCCCATGGTAAAGTTTTGGCTTCCATGGTTATTGTTTTTGTTATGGCAGGCATGTTACAGCAGGGGCAAGGGCACAGCTGTGGCAGCACATTTTTCTCAGCACTTGTGCAGTTAATACCCTGCAGGGCGGCTGTGTCCCCTTTCAGTCCAATCCCACCAAGCGAAACTTGCTGCAATGCCGTCAAAGCTCTCGGACAGCCTTGTTTGTGTGTTCTTGTCAATGGACCTCCCATTTCTGGAGTTGATCGAAGCATGGCTTTGCAGCTCCCTGATAAGTGTGCTGTAACCTTCGACCCATGTCAGTTCTCTCTTTCTCTTTTTTCTCAAATCTCTCTCTTTCTAAATTCTTATAAAAATCGTATGCTCTTTCCTTTAAAAATATGGTACTTATTCTTTGAAAATCTTCTGCACTTTGTTTCTTTTAACGAATCTCTTGGCACTTTCAACACCTGTGTTCACTCATGTTTGACCACAATTGTGATGAATGTCATGTTCTTTTTAGCTTTATCTTACAGTCTTACAATTTCTTACAATTTCTTACAACTCTTATCAACTTTTTACAACTAAACTTACGACTATTTTACGACTCTTACAACTTCTTACCGCTTACAGTAACAGGGCCTTCTAAATGTGGAGATGATTTTGTCTGACTCATTTTTTCCCTTTACAAATGTGTGTTTTAGTCTAAAATAAAGTCTAGGTCTTCATAGCCTTGTAGGAAAGTCAAACACACTTGCTCTGAAATGAAGAGTTCGAGTAACATAGGTTTCAACTAGCATAAGAAATGATGAAATTGAATGATATGATGGCATCTTGTTTGTGCTTGATTAGAGTCTTTTGAATATCTGTATGTACTCAATGCAGCGGATTTGATCTGTATGGTACATTTCTGTGATGCAGGTGAATTATCCAGGCGGTAAACAGCAGAAGCTTGAAGAGAATTTATATGGAAATAGAAAATAAAAGAGGTGCTTGAAATGCCAAGGATAGATTAGTGTAGGAGGAGAAGATGCCTATGACCTAATGTCCGATGGCATTAATAATAGGCAATATATCAATTGGATGTAGAACGAATCTTCTGTTTCTGATAAAAGAATTTATTTTATGTTTTCGTCTGCATGGGAAACCAGAAAACTACGTTTCTACTTACACAAACTTGACTAAATTTAACGTATATTTACAAGAAACGCCATTGTACCCTTGCGATCCGTGTTTCGGGAATAAGTATCCTAGGAACAAACGACTCAGAAGGCATTCCTGGTAACCATGATTTAATAGAAACGAAATTGGACGCATACAAGTATGAGGCATTATTGATTGGATGCCGAACCTCAGATATACGCACTGGTTCACGTGGTACAAATTGAACGAAATTCATAACACAATTTCAAAATGCAATTCATCTCGTTTGCTATATGCGCCTTCTGACATAACTCATTCGGGCTTGAGAACTTTAACAGAATCAGTTGTTATGTCAGTGATAAGCAGTAGTTTGCTCCCACCAAATATCAATATCTTTATTCAATACTAGTTAAGACCGCGCGTTGCGACAGATTAAATTTTTAAATAAAATGATGTATTGAAACATTTTCTAAATATTCACTATTAGAACCCGATTCTCAAAGATTTTTTGTTATAGTCTTTGTCTATAATATCTATTACATCAAGAATAATGAGTTCATACTCAATCAAAATACATCATAGCTAAACTAATGGAAACTCTCTTTTAGGTGGTAACAGGGAAAAATTCACAATCCCCTAGACTCAATAACCTAAAATATAACAGTTGATATTGACGTAAACAATAGTAGAGATAAAGTTTAAAGTATCATTAAAAACACTACATAAGAGTAATATAAGGTAATACGATGAAAATAATGATAGTTAAACAATAACATAACCTCAATCAAACTTTACTTCCTTATTTATTTTGGATAAGTCTATTCATCGATACCAAGTAAAGGCATTTTATTTTGGGTAAGTCTATTTATCGATGCCAAGTGAAGGCAGTTTATTTTGGGTAAGTCTATCTAATCCATGACTATTATTAGAACCTATAATGTCGGATCATATATATAAATCACGCAAATTATACCTTAAAAGATAAAATCAGCAACTTATTTTGATCATTTTGCTAATTATATTATACGGTATGTTGAAAGTAATAAATGATTAAACATTATATTAACCTTTATAAATTACTTTTTTAAACCTACATCATCGAGCCGTGAGATGATTAAAAAACTCTTTGCTACATATTATTAAGTTGTTTGAAAAATAAAATACTATACACTAAAGTCATGTTGGCATATCACATACAACTTAAGAAACGCGCTTTAAACTTAAGCTCCTACCTAGCTATTACATTAAACATGTGAGGTACAAATAGCTCCAACTTGGATTGCACACTCACCAACTCACCACCAATTGTACCCTCAATTTGGAACGCCCATCCATCAACTCAAAAGTTAAACTCTTTGACAATAAGCTTCAATATCTCAATATCACTAAACACAACTCCTTTCCTCTCCCCAAAAGGGGGTATCGAAATTGTTGAAGGTCTTGGAGTTGTAAAGAGAAAGTATGCTTTCAAAAAATACAAAATAATCAAAAGAAAATCATTAAATTTGTCAATTCGACCTCAATCTCCCATTTCACAAATTAATGAGACATTGATGCACCATTATCCCAACACCTTCACATTTATGAAATCCAATCTCTGTCCTTCTTGAAATTCATAAAATCCACCCTCGCCTCCTCGAACCCGCAAAGAGGGAGAGTGATATTGAGAGGAGGATCTTTCTTGAGAAAAATTACACCAATAATGTTGAACTTACGAAATGAAGAAAATGAAAAACTATAATGGATAGATAAAAACTACCTAAGACTCGCTACCCTTGCACCGCCGCTTAGCTATGGCCCCTCACCTGTACAAAACAAAGTAAAACCTAATTACATCCCAACTACATCAAACACATAAAAGAACCTAAAACAATGTAGCAACATTCTTATTAAAAAAAAAAAAACTTCAGCAAAGTAAAACCTAATTACAACCTATCAAACACAAAAATAAAAAACCTAAGTTAAAAAAAAAAACTTCAGCAAAGTTAAAAATCTTAAAACAGGATGTTCACAACTTCAAAAACAAAATATGGGTTGCTCCCATATGATAATTTAAGCCCAATAATCCTAACTTATTGCAAATAGTCAAAAAACATATTTGCCAAATTTATCAAATAGTTATAAACACAATAATCCATTCAAAAAGGATACCAACAAAATGCACACAACTCAAAATACAAAATAAAATCACCAAAAAAAATCAAAAACCTAACAGATTGCAAAGCTACCCATATATTCGGATATCCATAGTAACACAAAATAAGCTGGATCATCAATTATCATTTAATATAAAAATAAAAAAATAAAATACCTAATAAAGTAGAAAATTGATACAACCCGAACAGGGTTGTGAGATATGTAAAGAAGCCACAAAGCCTCAATCCCGAGCCGATTCAACCTCCAATCCCTAAGTTGCTCTCATGATCGAAAACAAACCCAAAAAATTGTTGGAAAAGGAATTTCTCACAATTATGTATGCAAAACTTCAATGTTCAATCAATCTCTCCCCTTCCCCCCAAAAAAAAACAAATAGAGAAATTACCACATTTTAGATAACCTTGCCCGTCTTAAAATCCTCCTCCCCACAACTTTAGACCATCAATCTTGAGTTTCCTTTCGGGTAAACATAGACCATAGAATAAGAAATATGATTGTTAAACCCATAGAATAAGAGATGATTTTTGAGGGGAAGAGACCAAACTCGAAAAAATAACCGAACCTTTTCCACTCGAGAAGTTTAAATTAGATAGACAAATTGAACCTTTTCTTCACCTTCAATCTCTCTCACTTTCGCTCCCCTCTCACTCTCTCCGGAATCGCATCGGTCGTCTGCTACATATTATTACATGTCAACATGACTTATCCAACATCCATTTACCACTTAAAAAAGTTTAAATCTTATGAAAATACACATCTAGAATTCAAGAGAAAGTATAGAAGAAATGAAAAACACTTTATAGTCGAACTCCCACAGTAAGTTAAGACTCATCATATCTCCCACCAATTTCAGTCACCACCATAACCAATTCACATGTGCCATATTTGATAAAATTCCCCAACTTAATTTCGACTACCACAAATATCCATTCTCCCAATGATCCCACTGCTACTCGCCCTCCCCTCCAACCCCTATCCATATCCATTTCTCAAACACCACCTTATCCGAAGCTTCATAGAAAAAAAGAGATAAGATTATAATAGGCAAATGCACGGGTCATAACAAAAGTTGATGGTGGTAAAAGAAACGGATCAAATCGAAACTCAAATCAAAATCTTATCCCCAATTATTAAAATACTTGAAAATAACCTAGACGAAGAATGACTTAAAAATCAAAATCATATGAACCAAATCAAGGGAGGTAGATTCAATTTTTACACCTTTAGATTTTCCCGATTTCATATCAGTAGGAACCCAAATTCCCAATTTTAAGAAGATAACACAAAACTAAACATACAATGGCAGAAAAGAAGCAGTACCACTTGCCTTGAAGTCGGTTTGACCCCATTGAACCCAAGCTTGCATCGAACCGAAGGAAATGTCCTACACAGAGATATCCTAACAATCAAATCCTAATGACGATGATCGCCACAAAAATCCGTTCAGATTGTAACAACCGAACCTAAAGTGAAAAGAAATAATAAAGATTGAAACCTAATCATAAGAACAACAAAATTAAATATCAAACCAAACCTCTTACTGAACATTATATTATATGTAAATTTAATTTTGAGACTAATTAATAGCAAAATTAAATTAAACAACAAAATTCAAAGGAATACTCCATTAGAATCGAAGTGATATTTGAGCAATGCTCGTGACTTGAAGGGATTGAGGAGAGAGAGGGACAGATACTCACCGGTCACTAATCGAGAGACAGAGAAAGCCCCTTGCTTATATTCCACAGTGTCCCAATTTATTTCACATTCGATCATCGCTGAAAAAAAGGAGACAATTAGCTCCATAATTATGAAGTCCAAAATAACGAAGTTAAAAAGTAAACCAAGCTTACCTTAATCATGGTTTACAATATCCTCAACTAATCGGATTCTACAACCGAATAGAGCCGCATTTCTAATTCAAGGTTTAAAAATTAATTGGGGAAAAGAAGGAATCTCGTACTTCTCTCCCCAGTGATTTCATATAGAGATAGAAAATAGAGACGAGTAAGGGGACATGACAAATGGAGTCGATGAGAGACAAAGCGGGAAAAGAGATTTTGTGGTTAGGTTCATTAACTATCACTCTCTCAACGGTTTCGGACTCGCTTAATGTCTCAAAGTAGTTGAAGGCGGATTTGTTGTTGGGGGCTTCTTTATCTTCGCCCGAATTCGATGGGAAACTTGCCCCGACGGGTTTGGTGTCGGAATTCGGCCTCGCATAGTGTGGGTTGCTCGCTTCGAAAAATCGGTTGTATGTCTCCTCCATGGTGGGCCCCTCGTCATCGTCGTCGATGTCCTGCACCGGGTGTGGGTCGGATTCAAGGGATGGGTCGGCGGGGGCGGAGGTGGAGGGTGGTGGTGGGGCGGTTGTTGGTGATTTTGGAATAAGGGTTAGGGGTGTGAATGTAGGAGTAAAAGTTGCTGAAGGTGGGGGAGTTAGGGGGATGATGGGAAGAGAGATAGAAAGGTAGAGAGGGTTTTTGAAATTGTGACCCCATTTTAGGGTATAAGAGGGAGAGAGGGGAGGTGACTGCTTAAGGAAGAGAGAAGAGAGAGAGATGTGACTGCATAGGGAAGCGTGTGTGAGAGAGGAAACATGAGAGACGTGGGGAAGCGAGTTACCTCGTGAATCGAAGAAACTGCAAATATAGAGAAAGAAAGATCAGGGGAGCAAGTGTGAGAGAGACGGTTAAGAGGAGAGAGAGGGTTGAGTTAAAAAAAAATTAAGGGCTAAGATCAATAAGAAAATTTAATCAAAGGCTGAAAATCATTTTAACCCCTATAATTAAGGGAGGAGAGTAAACCCAACTCTCCTTTTATATATTAATATATTGGTAGTCTGTCATATCATCAGGTGCGAGATGGAGCCGTAGTTTGATCAATTGGGCTTTAATGAGACAAAGAAGACACGAAAACGCAAATGTTACGAGATATCTACCTCATATTTCATTTGAGATTTCCTTTCGTCTTGATTTATTATGTCCTGAAATACAATTATATACTACTCCATCCTGCTATATATATATTTGAATAATTAAGTGAATGTTAGCTTAGTGACAAACGTTTCATATTTCCACCCTCTTTATTAGGGTTCAAACTTTAAGAGGGACAATTTCCTTATAAGTTGTGCAAATGAGTTGGAATGGGTTGTAGGTTTGAGTTTTAGTATTATTAAGCTGTGGGATCCTTCTTTAATTTACCCATTTTGGCTAAGGTTTCAAGATTAAGTTCGGATCATATTAGGTATAACCGTATGACATAGGTATAGTTAACGGCTGATATGTCGTGCTTTGCTTTTTATTTCATAGTTAGTTTGAGCTTCAATAAGGTAAATCTTGAACTGGCTGATATCCAAATTGACGAATTCTACATGATGTTTAGTCTTATTTTATGTATATGCATCCTAGGCTAGCTATTCAGGTACATTTAGGAGGAGACAGAACTCTGATTTGGTGGATGAAAAGTCCAGCCACAGACCAACGCAGCCCATATTTTAAGGTGTGTACATGACTCATTAGAAGTTTTTGTGAAACAAAATTTTTACGTGATACACACTGACTTGCTTTAGGAAATGACTCATCCAAATTTCACGAATGAGACTCGCACAAAATTAGTCTATTCTGTTGCAGTAAATTTTGGATATTTGGTTCTGAATCCTAAAAATAGTGCATAGAGTAATTATTTAAGATATCTATTCACACAAAACATCCACTAATCAGCAATTAGTACTTTAATTAGTACATCATTAACACCACAGCGACCATACTGATGCATTTTAGCGTAATCTAAACTAAGACAGCCTGAGTGATCTGATCCATGGCACACCAACAATTTTACTGTCTTGTTGTCTTCGTCTTCTTGATGACAATAGGTGCCAGTGAAGCAGCAAGGTTTAAGTTAGAAAACCGATGCCACCGGACAATATGGCCGGGGATCCAGGCAGGGCCCGGACAACCCCAGCTCATGAACGGGGGTTACAACTAAGGGCCGGTGACACCATCGACATTGACGCACCTAATGGGTGGTCAGGCAGGTTTTGGGCACGATGGCGGTGCTCCTTTGACAATCAGGGCAGAGGGAATTGCCTCACAGGTATATTTGTTGAACTCTCCCAACCTCGATTCTTAGAACTATAAGACAGCAGTCCTCCCTTAAATTATGCATAATTGTAGAGCTTTATGATCTTCACTTGAGTCCTGTAAATGATTGTCATCTCTGGGAACCCATCCATATATAGCATCTCGATTCTAACAACCTAATTGACAGGTGACTGTGGCGGAGTGGTGGAATGCAATGGGGCAGGCGGGGCACCACCAGCCACTCTAGCCGAGTTTACACTAGACAGCCCGATGGATTTTTACGACATAAGCCTTGTAGATGGGTACAACATCCCCATATCCATAATCCCATTGGGGGTACTACTACTTCCGGGGCCAACTGCATGTCCACTGGTTGCACCTCGGTCGTGAATCGGAGGTGCCCTCGGGAGCTGCAGGTGGTCAGGGAAGGGAAGGTGGTGGCCTGTAATAGTGCCTGTGTGGCCTTCAATCACCCAGAGTTTTGCTGCACTGGGGAGTTCAGTAGTCCTAACATTTGCAAACCCACTGTTTTTTCCAAGATTTTCAAGTCTGCTTGTCCCACTGCATTTAGCTATGCATATGATGATGCCACTAGTACTTTTACTTGTAGTGGACCTACTTATTTGATTAGATTTTGTTAGTTTTTTTATTTGACTTAGAAGGCGTTTGGTTTGGGGTTTATCACGACATATATATCGATGAAAATTAATATTTTTTTAGTTTTTTCGTTGATATGTATGTATTGAGGATTTTTTTTTTTTTAATGAGAATCAGTAAGAGAGAGTACCACAATTGTCCCAAAAAAAAAAAAGAACCGAAATAAATGTTAAAAATGTTACGTGAATTTTACATGTGTTCACATGCATAACTCGTATTAACTATTAGAATTATAAATGTATTCGTAATAATATTCTATGTTAGAAAATTCGAGTCATAAGTGAATTAACTATTAGAGTCATAGATGTGTTCGTAACAAGATTCTATGCTAGAAAATTCGAGTCATAAGCTGTATTAACTATTAGAGTTATAGATATATTCGTAACAATATTCTATGCTAGAAAATTTGAGTCAATATAGCAAATTGATTAATACTTTATACCATAACCTTTAATTTTTATAAATTACATTCTATGACATTGATTTTATGACAACAAAATAGAATCATTCTACATATCATTTTCAATTTTTTTCCCAAAATAATAAGATTTTATAATTTTCTATTGTTTCTTTTTTAGTTAGTTGATCTTTGAAAAGGAATAGTTATTATATATAATATTTATAAAATAGGTGAAAATATAAAATTTAGACTTAATATTGATAAATCACACCCATATATTATTTATAAGAGGTCATTTTAACTACATTGTAATTTGGGTCTTTTTAATTTATTCTTCTATCAACACCATAAATTTACTACTTACACTACGATGACCCCCTTATCTAATATAATATCTTGAAAAAATATAATTAAATCAATAAAATATCGCTAAAAGTACACTGATATATTTTGATTAGTTAATTTTATTTTTTATTCTAAAACCTCCTATTTTTATGATAAATATATTTTAAAATGACATGTATTTTGAAATGGAGGGAGTATATTTTATCTGATTGTACCACGTTATAAAAGTGTCAATTTAATATCTATTTTGTAAGTGTGTGTGTGTCAATTTAATATCTATTTTGTAAGTATGTGTTTAGAATAATTAGATGGAGCCTAATTTTAAAGGTTTAAAATGCCATCAGTGCGTGCTAATTGCAGTGATAGACGCAAAAATTCCTTTCGTAGAAGAAATTTTCTTAACCAAAGAATGGATTTCCTTGATGACTAAAGTTTACTCTTTATTTTAGTGTCCAAAAGATTTGGATGTAAGATATTGGTTACTTGAAAAACCTTCACATTTGCAGTTAAAGTTTACTCTTTATTCTTAATTAGGAGTTTCTATTAAATTATTAACCCACCATGTTCGAAATGTCGTGGAGAATGTTACAAGTTTATAACTATATATATAACATATTGTTCTGTCCCCTTTTCTTTGTTTCAGATTGCTAAATGATCTTAATAAGAGTTTTATCTTTTACAAGGAGTGCTCTAATTTAGTAAGGAAAGGAATACAGTAATATTAGCGCGAGAACTCGATCTAGCACATCTCTAACAAGTTTGAGCCCCACTATGAGTTTATAATTTTTATATGCTTTTCGGAGTATGTGTTCTCACTTATGCCATTTATAATTTTTCTTTATGTTATGAGCACCATGATATAAAAATCACGAATTGCAAATATACTATAGTACTACCCATGTGGTTCATAACAAACAAAGAAAGAAATGAATACCTTAATTGAGGGAAGATTTTTTTTTTTTGGGGGACAAAATATCTTCTATGATAGAAAAGTCTTGGCTTCCTCTTTTTCATCGGAGTGTGATATTTGTGATATTGTTATTGGGTAGATTTGTGAGCATATCAATTTTGTATCTTTAGGATAATTTTGAAACTTATTTGTAGATATAGTACTCAATATGGTATGTATAAACTCATATGTATATATATATATGAGTCCTTTGAATTCAATTCACATTTCAATTTCTTATATTCTTGTTTTGCCTGCTAAGTAAATAGTGATAAAAAAATTATACGTAAGTCTTAAGAGAAGAACAATTTAATGTTTTATGGACTTACCATTTTAAAAAAGAAATGGTACAAACTTATGTAGAGGTTAAGATTACAATATAATAGAATTAAACATTGCGAATATATTTTTTCAAAGTTTGAATTTTTTGAAAAAATATACCCTTTTCAAAGCTGTGTTTTATTTTCATAGGTTGATTTCGGAACTTCCAATTTGCAAAAACTATGCTTTGAAGCCACAATCAAAGTGCTTTGAGATTGAATCACAGTAAAAATTTAAAACAAAGCAGGTCTTCGTCTTGTCTTGTCCTTTTCAGTCACAATTGAGGGCAAAGGCATCATCAATGCTTCTTGCACAAATGAGATGTCTTTGTGGGAAATAAGGCCAACCCAACCACTCCACCACATAAGTACCCACAAAACTATCGAGGTCTAATTCAAATAGCCACACTCAATTTATGTTAAATTCAGGATATACAAAAGAAAATCATGTCCCTTTGTTGTCAGATACCCTTGTTCTTGATCATCTCTTTGTTTCTCTCATCATGTCTTCACTCTTCTGTGGCTGTCTGGCCAATGCCCACAAAATTCCTGTGGCCGCATCCACGGGCTGCCTTTCTCTCTCCTTATTTTAGCATCATTCCTCCTGTGAACCACCAACACCGCCACCTTGCTGCCGCCATTGACCGCTACTCGGCCCTGGTCCGATCTGAGCACCACCTCCCTCTAGTCAACCCCCAGGTGGAGGTGCCATCATCACCTTCCAAGTTGGAGGTGTTGAAGGTCCGAGTGGTGGACCTTGGAGCCCCGCTTGAACATGGGGTGGATGAATCCTACAACCTCTCTATCCCCACAGCTGGGGGATCGGCCCTCCTCTCGGCTCAGACGCCGTGGGGGCCATGAGAGGTCTGGAGACTTTCTCTCAATTGGTCTGGGTGGCTAACCCGACCCTTGTGGATGAGTCCGACAACCTCTCTATCCCCACAGCTGGGGGATCGGAACTCCTCTCGGCTCAGACGCCGTGGGGGCCATGAGAGGTCTGGAGACTTTCTCTCAATTGGTCTGCGGGGCTAACCCGACCCTTGTGGCTGTGGGGATCGAGATCCACGACTCCCCTGTGTTCGGACACAGGGGAGTCATGCTTGATACTTCCAGGAATTACTATGAGGTGGATGACATACTCAGAACTATCAAGGCAATGAGTGCCAACAAGCTCAATGTCTTCCATTGGCATATCACAGACTCCCACTCCTTCCCTCTAGTCCTTCCCTCGGAACCTGGTCTAGCCGCTAAGGGATCTTATGGTCCATTTATGCAGTACACACCTGCAGATGTCAGAAGAATTGTCGAATTCGGCTTAGATCATGGCGTCAGGGTAATCCCAGAAATTGACACTCCAGGTAACTAATTAATCACACATTCCGGCTTCATCTCATAAAAAGAGTCTCACTTTGAGTAACGAGCTCACTCCTCTCAATCGATCCCCAAATTTTTTCAATCTATGGTGAGTGCAGCACATACAGGATCATGGGCAGCGGCGCACCCGGAGATAGTAACCTGTGCAAACATGTTCTGGTGGCCTGCAGGGGCCCAGTGGGAGGACCGGCTAGCGTCTGAGCCAGGGACGGGTCAGCTCAACCCGCTCCAGCCAAAGACATACCAAGTGGTAAAAAATGTAATCAGAGACGTGGTGTCTCTCTTTCCTGACAATTTCTACCACGGTGGCGGGGACGAGGTCATTCCTGGTTGTTGGAAGACCGACCCCGCCATCCAATCCTTCCTGAAAACTTCACACTACAACGAGACAACATCGCTTTCCCAACTCCTAGAGAAGTTCATCAACACCACCCTCTCTTACATAATCACCCACAACAGGACTGCGGTCTACTGGGAAGATGTTTTGTTGGATGCCACTATCCGGGTGCACAATAAAGCCCTTTTGCCACCTCAGCACACCATTCTTCACACGTGGAACGGGGGTCCGGAGAACACAAAACGGATCGTGTCATCCGGGTACAGAGTCATAGTTTCTTCTTCGGATTACTACTACTTGGATTGTGGGCACGGCAGCTTTGTGGGGAATAACAGCATATATGATCAGCCTCCGGGTACTGATCAGGGTAGTGGAGGGTCATGGTGTGGGCCTTTTAAGACGTGGCAATTGATATATAACTACGATATAACTCATGGGTTGAGTGAGGCCGAGAAGAGGTTGGTGTTGGGCGGGGAGGTCGCCCTCTGGTCTGAGCAAGCCGACCCCATGGTCCTCGATTCGAGGCTCTGGCCCAGGGCCTCCGCATTGGCAGAGGCCCTGTGGTCGGGGAATAGGGATGACAAGGGGATGACCAGGGCCGCGGAGGCGACGGATAGGTTGAATGAGTGGAGGCATAGGATGGTGAACAGAGGGGTGAGGGCTGAACCTATTCAACCTCTTTGGTGTGTGAGAAATCCTGGCATGTGTAATACTATTCATCCTGCTGGTTGATATGTTTGTCATTGTTCTTTCTAGCCAAAATTTTGGCATTCTAGATGAATGTGATGTCCTCATAATTTGGTGGCATCAAGAAATGATAAATTAAATAAGGGCAAATGAAACACAAAACAACTTTTAAGTTCAGATTTTTTTTAATACACATATGAAAATGAAGAAATACCTCAAATATAGACTTGTATGAGTTCTTGCAAACATCAATATAACATGGTATATGCTAGGGTTATTAAAAGTGAGAAAGTCCCACATTTATAAATTAAGAGGCCTTAATATATTTATAAGTTTATGAGTTACTTCTCTCAATGTCGATTGATTTTGGGATAGAACGTTAAGGGCTGGTATGCATTGCTCGATTAAATTAAGATCCAAATGTAATAGTCTACAAGAAAGTTTCAGTCATATTATTAACAATGACATCATACTTGGCAATAGTCTAAAAAAGCTCAACAAAATTTTTTCAGATTTTTGTTCAAGAAATGAATCGCTGCATTTTGTGACATATTTGTTGTATAATGGATATATAATGTGGCAATGTGTTAACAGTTAGCTATATTTTGCCCAAAGATACTTTATATTATTTTATACACTAGGCATATAATTGAAATTATTTTAAACCAATATTTCCTTTGTGTCGTGTGTTTGGTATAATTGGTCTGGATCATGTTATGGCAGTGATAATTCTCATCTTCATCAAATGGTACATCATTTGACTTTGTCAACGGCTTCTCCAATTGCAGTAGTTGTTGGCATGTTTATTGTTATCCACAATCATCAATCTCAGTTTATCCAACTAATTGATTAATTAGTTAATTGCTTCCTCTGACTCTGTAGAAAAAGACGGAATTCATTGCTTTCAAAGGAGTAGTTGAACAATTAGGCATTAAATGTAAATTATGAAATGTAACCTTCACTTACCGTAACTTATTTTTTAGATACTTTCGTTACGAATTTTTAGATGAGACAGTGGTCAGAAGTCAAAGAAACAAAATGTCTTAGCATTCACCGTCCTTATTTTTAGAGGATTGTAAAGTCTAATTGATTTTGGGATGTTATTGTATATTGTGGGTTAGAAGGCATGCTAATGAGGTTTCTCACTAATTAAGATGTTTATATTAAGACACTTTGAAGACTTTGTTAACTCGAATAGGACTTTGGAAGTTATGTTAAGCTTCAAGAGGGGGGTGTTTCGATATGAGAGTTTCATGATGTTAAAACTCGAGACAAGAAGTTTTTAATCATAACACTTTTGTGATCCGGTCTCTTCGTTTAGGTGCACAACTCTCTTATAACAAATACTTTGATTTTGGACCACTTGGATGATCACATTACTGGCCTGTGGACAATCAGGAAATCTCCTTGCAGCAGTGCAAACTTTACGGTCGTTTGACTTCGCTCGTTATCTGCTGGTCATTTGGGTGCAATAACAGCTTAATGTCGCTTCTTGTCCTAACTGAACATCCAACAGAAAATAGTAGGATTGTATTTTTGTTTGCCGAGTATGGAACCCCAATTTTGAGCAGGGCAAGCTTCCTTGCAAAAGGCAACTTAAACTTGGACATGAGCTTTCCTACGCTTTGGAGGTTTTTACCAGCCAGGTGCACTCTTATTCAAGCTCCCTTTGCTCGATCAATGTTTTTTGCTCAAAAAAGACAGAACTCTGCATTACAAAATGATCAAAAGTCTCCGTGTAATAATAGATAAAGTTTCTGTTAAAATACTAAGTTGTCCGAAAGTTTTAATAGGAATGAATAAGGTCGCCAAGAAAAGAGTTTATTGAACCAGATATTGTAAAACGAATGTAAATGCAATTTGCTTAACAACTTTGGTTGATTGTCACTCGTTAGACCAACTATATCACAGTCCGAAAATAATACGAGAAAATATTTACAGGGCTTCTAAGAGTAGGGGATTAGACCAACTATATCATGGTCCGAGAATACGTGAAAATATTTACGTGGCTTCTAGGAGTACACACTCGTGTAAACATTTCTCGTACTTAGGTTTTTCATGCAAGTAATATACCAACTTATGCCATAATTCGGAAGGAGAATCTAGAATTGAGAGAAGCAAACACGATCAAAATAGTAGAATCCCAATTCATGTGGTTTTTTTTCAATTCTTGCTCAGGAACCCAGAAAATGCCAAAATCATAATCGTCATCCCAATTCATATTCACTTCAAACGCTTGGTCAAAACCCAAAAGGACTGAAATTGCCATCGAAATGCCATAGCAGACCTTAAATACAATCACACAACACCACATAGAATGATGAATTCCTTCATTGCTTCATCACAGGAGAAAAAACGCAAGAATATATCTTTTAAAAAGAAACAGAAAAAAAAACTAACTTACAAAATTCATAGCAATCCCACCATTTTTATACATCTTTCTTAGCTTCAATGGGTTCATCTCCATCTTCAACTTCACCCCCTCCCTCTTTCTGATCATTCTTCTTCTCCTCACCTTCCTGAACAAGCTCACCCGCCTTGGGATACTTCTCCATGAACTTAGCCTCCCAATCCTGAAGCACCTCCAACTCGGACTCACTGAGTCCCTCCGTGTCACCCGTCAAGTCATTCGGGTCAAACGACATCAGGGCCAGTGCCCGGGTCGCATCCCGACCTGCAAACATCGAGTACGCCCCGCCCGGCCCATAGAACATCCTCCCCCTCGACACATCGTAGATCTGACCCTTAATAGCCATCAACAAGGGCTTGTTCGGGTCGGACCCGTCATAGGCCCTGAGCTCCTCGGGCGTGACCCGACCCAGCTGGACGGGCTCCCGGGTTATGTCTTGCTGGTAGATCTTCTCCATCTCTCGAACGACTTTGAAATCGTTGGCGGCGACGAACATCGAGCATACGATCTTGTAGGTGATGATCATGAGAACTGAGATTGAGAAGAATGAAAGTGGGGAGAGACCCGTGTATGTGTAAATGGATTCTGATACCCAGTTCAGCAACCCCATCTTCAAAACCCCTCTGTCTCTCTCCCCTCTGCGAATTCTCAGGGTTGAAGGATTGTTTGACGATTGAAGACCCTTGTGAAAATTCAATCGCCTCACCTAACACCCATTTACTTTAGCGGGAACGAAGAAGAAGAGGAGAATACTGAAAGGTCACCCTCACCTAACCCTAAACCAGCAGTGTATGGGCCTTTTGTCTAATGGGCTTTGCCTCTTGGTGAAGGTCTGGCCGGGGCGTGGGATTGAGGGTTGTAAAAGCTCTACATGTCTCTTTGTCTCTTTTTTCTAACCCCTTTCAAATAAATTTGATAACTAAGTCATTTAATTTATGTTTATCTTAATAAATTCAGCTCGAATTATGTCAATTTTATTTAAATTGAATTTTAAATAAATGGATGTTTAGTGTAATAAACTATTATTGTAACGAAAACTAATTTTAAATATATGAGCTCGTTTACATGAAAAACATAATCTATTTATGTTTTATGTTCATTTGTTTATTATTTAACAGCTCATTTATGTTCGTTTATATTCGTTTCTATTTATATGAGTTTTGTATACGGGTTCGAATAGGACGTTCAATTTGATTTTGAGTTGGGTTACTTCGGGTTATATATCTACTAACCCAACAAATTGAACTTTTCTAGACTAGGTATATGCTTAGCTAAATTGATTTTAATTTCGATCTTAAATAAACCAATTTAGATTGAATTCTATCAAGCTCTCCCTTCTTTTATCCAAAAAGCTCTCTCTTTACTATTTTTTTAATGGTTTGTTTTACAAAAATTAAATAAAAGTGCATGTTGTAGTTAATGATTTGAAATTTTTGCATGAATGTAGTGCAAATATTATAATTTGTCACGTAAAACGCAAATATAGTATTTGAAATAAACAACTTCAAAGTGTATCTCTCTTTAAATTCACTAACATTTTTATTTTAAAATGTTCCATGCAGATGAAATGAATATAGCTATTTTCCCAAATAGTCTTTGTCATCGTCAAAGTCATTTCTCAAAAAAATATTATCAGATAATCCCATTTAAAAATAAGCATAATTAGTAAAAAAAAATATTTACAAATTTCTAGCTTCAATGAAAAACTTTGAATTTTCTAGTTCTTATATTATATCTTGGACTGCATTCGAATTGACATATATACCAATATTTATTTTTATTTTCCGTTCGTTCGTCTGCTCATTATGTTTGTTTCTACTCAGTTCTATTCATTTTAATTTATTTCTACTTATTTCGGCTAATCGTTTCTGTTTATTTCTGTTCATTTTTATTACTATTTATGTTATTTATCATTTCGAACATACCTTATCTATATCAATTAATTGAAACCCATTAGTCTTGTATTTAATGGGTTATACAACTTCGAGGGATGGATAAGTTAGCAATAACCGTTGTACAACAGAAAAATAAAAATAACTATTTTAGACAAGATAAAAACCCTCTAAAATTGTATATTACAACAATTTTGACAGGTAGAAATAATTATTGGTCACATTATTGTTACTTCTTTAACCCCTACACATCCCCCAATCTACTCCTAGCATAACTTGTACACTCATTGTTCTATCTCAAAGTTACAGTTACATGATTGAATACATAAATCCCAATATTCACGCACACTTGCACTTGGCTCGAGCATCTCTTAATTTCTGCACATAGAGAATTGGGAGATCATAAGATTTCAGTCGAGAGAAACACATAACAGTGTATGCTCTCTGTTTCACAATATATTTGTCATTTTACAATTTTAATGACTTTTTAATAACTAATTTACCAATTTTATCCTCATTATTGTTCTGTATTCTCTCATTTTCTTTTTATTTCCAATAAAATATTGTTCTTTTAACATAAATTTTGTCATAAATTTTGTATATTCGTTAATATTGCCTCACAGTTTAAAAAAAAAAAAGACAAGTATTGTGAAATAAAAGGAGCATATGCTGCATATGGGTACTCATATCACTAAAATTGAGTATATACCTCAACTTGTATGCGGAGACTTCTAACATATTCAAAAGCCCCTTCTAATATTTCTGCTGTGCTTATTTGCTGCCAATCATATGAAATACGTGCATTGTAATTAATCAGTATGCCAAATTCAGAATTTTAAATAGTAAATGGAATTTGACCCAAAAATCCTATTTTTAAGATGATTAATTGATTAAATTTCGCTCATATTGACCTTTGCGCCTCCTAAATAATAAGTTCATATCAAACTTATATGTACCTTGTCCATGTCCGGGTAGAGTTGTTGCTGCAGCTTTTTTATCCTTTCACTAATCTGATTTCTTCTGTTCTATATTATGAGAAACACAAGCAACCACAGAACAGAATTTCGTGAGATTAAACATGACTGAAGATTAATACCAAAATCTTTAGTAAAAAAATCAGAAGGGAGTTGAAATAATTAGATATGTACCCTCTCAGCAATACTGCGAGGATGAGTAGCACAACCTCTCTTGGCTCGAACTTGGAAATTTGAAGAACCATTGGTTGGATTACTCTCTGATAACATGAGAATCTGATCATCTGCTTCACTTGCATTCTGCTGATCAGCATACAACTGATTAATCAATTACGAGGATGATCTATATATATATATACCCCAATAATACCCGAATAAACCCGACAGGGTTATGGATATAGATGTCATTTTCAAAACGGGTCCAAGAGGGGATAGGCCACGCTTGACCCCTCCGGCCCCATTCGATTCCTAATCATGATAAACTGAACAATTTAATCAGAAACAAGAAGGTTGAGGCTATACCTGGTTGAATGCTATGGTGAATGAAGCAGAAGGGAGGAGCTGAGAATAACCACTAGCAGTGGTATCAAAATTATTAGAAGGATAATTAGAGTAATTACAGTTATTGAGAGAAGGAAGATCAAGAGGTGTCATGATCATCAGCTTTTTCTGGGCAGAAGTAGCAGCAGTAGATAATAAGGGCCTTTTCCCCAGAACTGTGCTGTTATTCCCATGATGATGATGATGATAGTTATGATGATCTGGTTCACTGATGCAATTCAAGTGACCACCAACACAACCACTATACATTCTTAATCCCTCTCTTTACAGAAATAATGCTGGATCCACTATGTGAATACTGTCATTTATCAATCTGTGTATTTATATATGTCTGTATTTGGATGGTGGCTGAAAATCAACTCTATTAAAAAAATACTCAAGGGAAGGGAAGTAGTTGCCTCTTTATTAATTTAGTAGGATTAACTAATTTTTAAATAACAAATCTCGGTATGCTTTCTTGTCAAATTCATGAATCTTTGTATGAGACAATACCACTTGAGATATATAATGAGACTTATCGTTTTTAAAATTATGTTTGGTTGGATTCTAAGATAATTAAAAATTACGTCAGATAAAATAATTAATAAATTTCTATTCAGATCACTTTTAACTTTCAAACATATCATTCAAATATAAATTTTACTTTTGAATGAAACAATAATATCATCCATTGTTACTTGTATCAAGATTGACCATCCCTTATTTTCACTTAAAAAAGAAAAGGAAGTTGGCTAAGGTGATGTTGATGGGAAATGACCAGGCAATGTCCGTAAGCAATATGGAAAGGTTGTTTGGATCCCTCTTCATTCATTGGTCTCCTTTTTTGGCACATTATGGAAGAAATACCAATGACCAACAATCTTGACATTGACCTTAAAAATAAAAAGAAAAAGAAAAATAAAGTAGGATCTTGCCAACCCCTCAACCCCCAAAAATAAAAATAAAAAAAGGATATGATAATATATGGACATAATATGTAAAAGACCAAGGTTAAAGGTCTAATATATTTAAATAGGTGAGGGTTAAGAGGTGTTAATTGGTGTAGTTAGTATATAATCTTTAAATTTTATAAAATACATCATCAATTTATAAGCGTTGTATTTAAAGTCCGTTGTATCTATATGTCATAAACTTAGATATCATGAGTTTTGATTTCGAGGTTATAGACGTTTATTCTTTTTGTCAAATAAATTACCTTATCAAAAAACAAAAAGGCGTTAGCATTCAGCACTATTCAGCAGCGTTTGGTATTATTCAACACTCGTTGTGTAGCATGTAACGCACGACTCGTTCTCAAGCCACGAATAGTTACAAGGTTTGACTCTAAGAATTTACGATTAACCTACAAAATCAACACAATTGTTTCTAGCTTACTTTCTCATTACTCACATGCTATTTAGAAATTTTTTCAAGAGGTCATCCATCTCGAGACTGATCTACAACTATAGCATGCTTAACAATGTTATTCTTAATAGCGAGTTCCTCGAAAGTAAGATATATCTTTATTAATATAAGTAATCATTTTAATTTGTTCAAGCAATACTTCTCACCGTACTTTGGAGCCGATATTACATAGCATTGATCATTATACAAATAAAAAAAATAGGATATACAGCTCATTAGTTTTCATTATTATTAGACAACTTTAAGCAACAATAAAAAAAAATTTAATAACTTTCATCAAACCTGAGCAATAAAGGTCGTTAATATTAATAAGTTGAAAAAAACAACTTTGTGTTCTAACTTGATTTTTAATAACCTTTATTAACCTTGAGCAATAAAGACTGTTAATATTAATAAGTTGAAAAAAACAAGCTCGTGTTCTAACTTGATTCACGTATTGTAAAACAAGATTTTTTGATTGGAGAGGAGGCATATGAATTACTTGAGCATTACTATACATAATTTTCCTTTTTTAGTTCTTTTAAAAAATTCTCATAAATTAGACCGAATCAAAAAAAAACAATTCGTGTCAACGTGCTTCCAAACCAAAGAACTTACAATATGAAAACAAACATATTGATGAAGTCACACTTATGACGTAGTTTGGGTGTTGACATCATTTTTTTTAAAATAATACAATAACAACCCACGAAAAGCCCTTAAATTTGAGTAAATTATTTTACTGATATTATGGATCTACATATTTTCACGTGGTCAATTATATGGTTTGTAATTTACCAAAAAATATATGCATGGTTTCAAATAAAAGTTACAGAAGTCAAATTTACCACGTTTTCAACAAGAATCATTCAAATCTAAATAAACTGTCAACAAAATTGGATGCATGTGTGAAAACTCAGGTTGTATGTCAAAGTCAAGAATACGGGATCAACTATTCAACTCTACCTTTTTGTAAAACAAAGAGACGTTATTTACATTCGTTTAAAATTTTGTTATTATAATGTATAATACCAAATTTTTAAAATGAAGGTAAATAATGTCTTTGTTTTACAAAAAAAGGGTAGAGTTGAATAGTTAGATCCTCGTAGTCTTGACTCTTACCTGCTTTAGTTTTCACACCTGCATCCAATTTTGTTGACAATTTATATATATAATTATGTTTGAAAAAAATATTTTGTATACATATTGGTTTTAGTATAACATCAGCAAACTACTTGCTATTTTTCGTTGTTTCCTAATAATAACTCTTAATTATTACTTATTATTGTTTTTTAGAGCTCTTTACTACTTGTTACCATTTCACTTAGCTCGTTACCATTTCTTACCACTTCATACTGTTTACATCTAAGTTTTACCGCTCTGTACCACACGTAGAATACAAATGGAGACAAAGAGAGTGCTCAAAGGTGAAAATTATGGTGCTATAGTTAGCTTTTTACATTGTATAGCTAAGTTTGAAGAAACCTTTATCGGATGATTAAGGCAACTAGTTTTTACATAGAGTGCTTGATTAAGAAGATAATTAGTAAGATACCGAATTAAAAGATCGATAATGATGAGATAAAATGCAAAAGATCATTATAAGTACGAGCTAATTCAACTAATAAAATTTTTAAGTTTTATTTAAAAGGTGAGTTTGAATCCTACCTACATTAACTTTTATATCCTCCTTAAATCAAAAAAAAAAATTGCAAAGGATTCATTTTACACCCACTTGATTAAGGGCGGATGGCCAAAAATAATTATTAGAGTTTATGCGCATAAAGAGCTTTTGGATTAAAATATTAAAATAAACTATTTTTTAGGAGTATTGAACATTTATATACCAAATTATAAAGTTGATTGATCATGCACCGTAATTTGAAGACGTTTATATACCAAATTATAAAATTGATTGATCATGCACCGTAATTTGGAGGTGATTTTCTTTTCGAACTACGACCTATTTAGAGGGTGACAATTCGGTTGTTTTATGATATGTCAAAGTGAGAATAATAGATTTAGTAGAGTGTAGTACAGTAATTTCTTTTCTCTTAGCTTGACATGTAATAAAACAACCGAATTGACGCCTCTCGAATAGGTGGTGGTTTAGAAGAAAAAAAATCACCCCCAAAGTACGGTGCATGATTAGTCAACTTTACAATTTGGTATATAAACGTCTAATACCCCTAAAATATAAATTATTTTAATCCAAAACTCCTAAAAATTATCTAAAATTTACAAATTTATTAAAAAGTTCACTTATAAAAAATATTTAATATTTATAAAATTCATAAATACCCAAAAAAAATTGCCGTGAAATAAAATCTATAACTCCGTGAATATTAAATTACTATTAATAATTAATTTTGCAAAGTTGGGTCTAAGAGAACGTACGGACCATTCGTAAGCAATTAATCTGTGGTTGTTGAGGTCTCTTGTTTGAATTGTGCTAGCGGCAAGTTTTGATTTTTATATTTAACTTGTCTATCTCCTTTTTCAAAATTTGCCTTTTTTTTTAATTATTAGTCATATTTTAGTTTTCGAATTTTGTCCACTAAAAGTTATTCACTAAATGATATAATTGTTCACAAAAAACTAACCCTATTTTTCACTAAATAGTGTTATTACATTAAATACTATTCAAAAATATACTAGATTGTTCTGTTATACATTAAATATTATTCCAGCATGAAATATTATTCTATTAAATATTAAATAATATTTTATTATAAACTAAAATGGTGTAAAAATAAATATGGACATATGTATTTAATAAATTTAAATCAGTTAAAATTCATAATTTAATAGCTTGAACCACACAGTATTAACCACAACCACAACGGAAGCTATTCCAATTCCATTCAAAATAATCTATTATTCACCAAGTATACTCATACTGTTTACCAAACATTGTGCTAATGTGCACTAATTAAATATTATTTTATCATACACTAAACGTTACCTATTGTGGACACTCGATCTAAAAACGCTCGACTTACTAAAATTGTAATGTCCATTGAGAATAATGTTTTCTTTGCAAAAAAATTAGAATAAATTATTATTCTCTAAAAATTAACTTTTTGTTCACTAAAAGGTATATAAAACTCCATCAAAAAAATAGTAGAAAAGTATTCTATTGTACGTTAAAAATTTTACGTGTGAACAAGATTTAGGTAAATAAAATACGTTTAAATACCAAGTAAATATTGCAAATTATTCAAAAGGTAAAAGTTTAGCCCAAAAAATTTAAAAAAAAAAAAAACAGACGGATGCATAATTGCTCACTGAAATTTATCGTTTGTTCACTAAAATTAACCCAATGTTTATTAAAATGTTTGTTAAAACTTTCATCAGCAAAGGGTGATTTATTATTCAAAAAAAAATTACAGAAGTAAAGAATAAAAAATATTGTAATGTTCATTAAGTTAAAAGTAAAGAAATGTTGCCCAAAAACAATAGGAAAAATAAAGAAATAGAAAAAGGTAGGATTTTAAAATAGAAGAAGAAGAAGAAGAGAATAGATAAAAATAACAAAAAGGCAGGTAGGGAGTGTTGATGTCAAGATCTCATGCGATCGTCGTATGAATATGGTGTACGGTATAATTTCTGGTGATATCACAACTGAGGCTTTGATTCCGAAACAAATTTGAATAACCAAATACTGGGGAACAAAAACTGTAAACATCGCAGTCACACCAAAAAACAGAGGAAATTACATGCCCGGAAAAACACAGCCCTAACTTCCCGATGTCAATGCAATGTAGCTCAGATTTTCCCAAATAATAACGGCAAATCCAAATGAATCGACATCTCACAGGCCACGCAGCTCAGTAGTATGCCTTCCGAGGGTTGCCCTGCAATGTGAACAAGAACATGTCAAGACAACGGATGTCAAACTGAGCACAGAAACTAACACAGGCGAAAAAAATTCCAAAAATAAGAATACCAAGGGAGCAAAAGGAAGTACCAAGGGGTTAGGCCTGTAACGATAACCCAGCATCATCCGTTTCTTGTACTGCTCGTATATATCATCATCAGGAGTTACCTCACCTGGTTTGTGGGCACCAACTCCCAAGTTATTTGCTTTCACATCACCTGCCATTATTGGATCCGCAATTCCCTTTCTTGAGCCCCCAACACCCTCACCTGCAACATCAAATTAAGTGACTTCTGAAAACCCTATTTCACAGGTGTTTATAACTGCTACTTTAAAAAATAGAAAAGTAAAATAAAATTAAAAAGCATTGACAATATTGCTTTTAGGTGAAACAAAAGTTGATTCAACTTCCATGAAAGAGAACAGTGAGGGCTAGTCCACATCCTCATGGAAATACCGGCAACGACTAATGAGTACAGACTGAATAAGAAGTGAAATTCCTGGTGGCGCAACAATAGGGCTAAGTTTCATGACTTCGGTATATCCATAAATATAAACTGTTAGGAGCTTTTGACACGAAGGATAAGCTTTCTCCTCATTCAGAGAAGAGTTTGACATCGACGTCTAAAAACAAGCATAAGGTGCTACTCAAATTGGGGGAGGCTGAAGACATTCCCAAAAAACAATAAAGGCAAAAACAAGATCGCACAGTTCCTCCCACCAATGTATAAAGTCTACTTCGACAAGATCCCACTTCAACAAGACACACACATCAGGGAGGGCCTACCAACCCAGGCAACTATTTTATCAAGAGATCATCAGGGACACAGGAAAATTAGACAATCCTGTCACAGCATAAGTAGCACACATGAGGCAAAGAAAAATCACCTTCTTTCCAACCCATTTTAGACAAAAGTTTATGACCAATGTTGTCTGCTTGTATTCTTGCCCTTTCTGCAGCCTCCTTTGCCGCTTTCTGTGCAGCTGCATCATTGCAGGTAGCCAAAAATTTCTCAAGCTCTTCTGGTGGTATAAAATCACCCATATGATGACCTCTTTTAGCCAGAGCTGCCATGATATTATCAGGTAAACAGAAACACAATCATACGTCAGAATAGAATTAAGCAAGAATAATTCAACTAATCGGACAAGCACAAGCTCACAATTAATCACAAACAGCTTCTACAAGAAACAAGGCTGTGAAAGCAAAGCATCCTCAATGAGAACCATCTGCTTGATGCATGCTCAGACAGAAGAAAACAATGAGCATTAACCTTTCCCAGGCAACTCCCAGGTACATACCTTGAAGAGAAGGTGGAGGCGGCATTTCATCGTGAGATTGTTTCGGAGGTTTCTTCCTCTCTTCTGCTGCAGCTTTTTGGCGTAATATTCCATCATGGCTACTGGATCTGTTGGAACACTTCCTGCAACTCACAAGGCCCCAACAGATACAGCACCAACAAAAATTAAAGAAATATAACACATTGTCAATAAAACAAAAGGCCCAAAGGTTGCTGAGAAAGTAACCAACAAGTATATATAAAAGAATTGTAGTGTCCTATGAGCACCAGACGGGAAAAAAAAAAAAAAAAAAAAAAAAAAACATCCAGCAGAGAAACTTCCAGTAGGATTCGACAGAAGCTTTATATTCACATGCTACTACAAATCATTAGAAAATTCAATGATGGTTTACTGGAGGAAAGACGACGAGCATCTTGCTTGCCTTCGTTTTACAACACCCACATCAGTAAACAGGGCTTTCTCAGGCTATGACCCTCTCTCCCCTTTGCAAAGTATACAAGGGAAAGGGATCTTCCCCATAACTCAACAACTCGAACAACATGCTCTAAATAAATAGCATGAGAGTTCTGCTGATTTTACCGCTTCTTCCTGGTTCAGATTGACATTCGCTGATGTTATACAAAGCTGAAGCAGGGGTCTGATAATTTGGTCTCTGTTTGTAGGATCTCTGTGAAGAACTGGCTACTGAACTGCTGCTTCCACCTGAAAAGGCAGAAAATTTTATTTTTGCTTACTTTGGCCAACATCAACATCTTCACCCAAGGGCTAAGAAAAATTGTGAGCAACCTGAGCAATTAACTATCTCTAATATAACACAGTAACTATTAAAATTGATCATGCTCTTTAATGCGTTTGGGAAGGCACACAACTACATGAACAGAATCAAATTCTAGAGAACTCGAAATCATAATACAGTCCTGCAGAATCAGCAATCCAATACTCTGGCACCACATATCCAACTCCAAGAAGGTAAGGTAAACGATGAATAGCAACATAGTAAGCCTGATTTTCTTTTTTTGTTTTCTATTTTGGGGGGGTGGAGGTGCACTAATATATGTTTTTCCAGTATCATGGCTTTGCTTAACTTTCTGTCACTAAACATGCCATGAACTAAGGTTAGCTAACCTTGCACAACCATCTTCCAAATTTCAGTATGGGGATATGTGGAAAGTTTGGCCACAAACAATAAACAGGTCCTTGTTTAAACAGAGCCCTTAGCATTGAACTATGTGGACTGGGAAGGACCATTTAAATGCATGTTCAGTTTATTCACTCCAAATTCCTCTCCTTAGTTTTAACCAACATTTTCAGACAATGATAGGCAGCTAAATGGTGCCCCTTCACAACCCAAAAAAAAAAAAACATTTTAACCAACAATCTATTCTGACATTACTAAACTCCACAAATGGAAGTGGTGTGTCGTGACCTGCCTGAATGTTCGCTAGCCGAACCCCAAAACCACTGGTATGTGCCATAAGACGAAAAAGGAACTCATTGGACAACAGAAGAAATGAAGTAATAAGGCAGCACCAAAACATGATAATTGCACCCCTGATACACCCAATATATAAGTACATAACTATGATTCAATCCCTACAGCATTGACAGAAGGGCAAATGCCAACCATTTTGCACATTTTGTGAAGCTCTGGTCTGTTCAAGAGCCTTCTCCTCTTCCTGAAGGCGATACTCATAATATTTGTACTCTGCACAACTGCTGTCAAAAAGAAATCTGGAAACATAACCCACCAACAAGCAAGTCATTATCATATGGTGCAAAATAATAATTACTATCAAGCACAAACCAATATTTCAGATCATCTAAGTTTAAAATTATCTCGAATTGCTTATGTTGTAGAATATTTATATCCTCTCAACTACCTAGCTATTTAAATGGAGTATTCAAATACACCACTTGGTCCACAGATAACTGCCCTACATCTAAGATAATAACATATTGCAAATGAAAGCAAAAATAAAAATAATGAACACATGCAGATTACAGCATCACTCATATATTCCATGTACATTACATCACATTACACATACAGTTAACTGACAACTGAACATGCACAACACTAGAAAATTTTCTCTAAAGGAATGCAAATAAAACATACTTGAATGGTGTATCTCCAGGGTTCTTCTGGCGAGTTATATGCTCAATTTGCCTTCCATTTTTAGCCACAAAACTAGCTAGTTTGTCTGCAATGTTCTTCACAGTAGGATCTCTAGGAGGAGGAGGTGCTGCATGTCACTTAAATAACTGATTAATACCAAAAGCATGAACAAGGGAATGCAAATTACTGTTGTAGCTGGTGTGCCAGATTTCCAAATCTTTCATTGAATATCTCTTTCCACCAATGTTGATAAGGACTCAAGAGATAAGCTGCATTCATGAGACAAGACATTCAAAAATGATTTGCCCCCTTCACCCACAGGTTGGCACAATAGAAATGTGCTATTTGGTGAAGAGGACAAATTTAAACAAACTCAATGTGGAAAATTATCTTACTAATTAATGCCAGAAACACATAATAAAGATTGTAGGATGGCAGGAGACATGAGGACCCAAGAATGTTGGCATCCATGGATCAAAATTTTACACCATTGTACAAGACAACTCACTATCAGCACTAAAATCACATAGCTAGAGCCTCGAGTGGCGACCATAATACGGTCTTATAAGCAAATCATCAATAGTCAAACCTCACAAGCGGACATAGGAAAATATCTATAAAATATAAGCAAATGTAAACTGAAACATTATGGAGACATAATGCAATCAATGGAGCCAAACAATCCAGTCCAAAGTCACATATCATGCCACCAGCAGCTATTTGTAGCAACAGGGAAAACATCAGCCTTATGACTACTGCCATTGATACTTGCTTCATATGTGCCCACTCATATCACATGTAAAATGACTACAGCTTCATGCAAAGTTACTTACACAGCCAAAACTCTTTCAGGATAAAGAATGTTTAATAGCTTATAGAAGCAAGCAGCTAAAACAAATAAAGTAAAAAAATAGCAAAAACAAATAAGTAAATAAATTACTAACGCTAAAATTCTTTCAAATAATAAAGAAAGAAAAAAATGGGAGAAAGTTCTCTTCACAACCCAGTCAAACATAAGATATCCATATAAGCAGTAATTACCAACATCAACTCGTTCTGATGAATGCTCAGATGTATCCTGTTGGCACAGTTTCTGTCGTTTGGCTGAGCCATCAACTGATGCCTCTCCAGCACCTCTTTCTTCTTCTTCTTCATCCTCACCCAACTTTACAGAGGGTGCAACAACCTTTGACTTCTGCTTCAGGCTAAATGCTAGCTTACCACCTGAACCACCCACACTGGGTTTTCCAACACTGCCCAGCTTGCTACCTAAGCTATTTTTACCTCCTACCAAATTAGAAGCTGAACGTCCAGAATGGTTTGGTTTTGGTTTTGCCTCATCTTGAGCAGCTTGCTTATCTTTCTCCTGCTGCAACTGTTTAAACCTCTCCATGAATGAACCATCATTGACAAATAGGCTAGAAGGCAGTCCGTTGTCCATGGATCAAGAGCCAATTGCTTTTAAGCTGTTTAAATCAATCCACTGTTTGACAAACAAGCTTCCAAGACATTTAGAAGCTGAATCGACATGAAGGCCTATGCTTTTTGACAAATAATCAAGATTATTCCTTTATCTCAACAAATAGCAAGTACACATGCAAGTGGCAGATGAATTAAGGCTTAAGCCTATTATTTCCGAGGAATCCCTTTAAAAAAAAACAAAAACAAGATACATAATCAATCTTTCTAAGTTAACATTGTCCAGCCGATTGCATTATTTTCTTTTGTACATGCACTGGAGTCGAGACAGGGGAGAATAAAACCCACCAAACGAGATGCGGTTGGTTAACTGGCTAGTTCCCCCAATTAAACAAGTCAATCCAACAATTTAATTAGCAGAAGCTCAACCTATACACCTCCGCCAGTTAGTGAACGTCTAAACACCATGTCAAGCCTTCACTAATGATAATTACATTTCAACTTTGGATAAGCACAACAGCAAATAACGTAAGTGATCCAAATAAATGTGGCCCCTAAAAGACAGCTAGGGCATTATCCATTTTGGGTTCAAAAACATTATAAATGATTATTGCTTCTACATAATAATGCAGTCCACCTTTGACCGCGATTATTTTAGCTGACAAACCATTACCGGAACAAATAAAGGAATAGCAAGAGCATAAAAATACGATGCAAAGGAGGGGCTTAAGGGGTGTCTACGGTCTACCTATCCATCTTAATCATTAACAACCGCATTCAATAATTTCTTGTCCCTTTTTTCCACAAAATTTATCTTTTCAAACGCTTTGTCATCTGTATTCTATATGACTTAGCAAACCATGTCTGGCTTAGATTAAAATGTAAAACAAAGCAGTAATACACCTTCTCAAAGCTGAATATGGCCACCAGAGAGTGGTGAGCAGAGTCGGACTAGAATCAACAGAAAGAACACGGCAAGCAACAAACTTTCAAAACTTGCCCCAAATTATGAACATCCAGCAAAAAATAGATTCTTTTTAATCCCCTAAAACCAAATCCAAAAACAAAAAACTGAAACCCCACGATTACAGCATTAAACACAACAGAAATTGTTTGTCTTGATTGAATATTCACTATAGAAAACCCTAATTGAGCGAACGAAGCTTCGAGCACCTCTTCCCGGACGATTCCCGCACAAAATTCAATAAGCATCCGAATCATACAAAATACAATGCAGAGAATGCCTGATTACTAATCTTCCGAGGAATGAGGGGATCCTAATAGTCGAATGGATTTTATTGAAACTAATAATAAGAAAAATGAAAAAATCCTAGAAGGAAACGATAGACGAGATGATCGATAATCCAAACGCACCTGAAAATCGAACGGAAACTACACCGGAACAGTTTGGTCGATAATCCTCGTCTGTCTCTCCCGCTCTCTATCTCTCTCGCTTCCCTCCCAACTCCCTTTCCTACCACGAGGATGTCACACCATACAATCAAGTCGGTGGTCTTCGTGCCTGTATATTATATTTGGCTCAAATTCCAATCTCTTCTTCCGTAGTTAATTCCGAAATAAAGCTTGGGTTTTAATTAATATTGTAAAAAAGAAAAAAAATAGACAAAGAAAATCTATGTGTTTATTATATTCTATCCCAAAATTGAAAAAAAAAAGAATTATATGTTGTCATAATGTGTAGGGAAAAATTATTAGTCTTATAGTAGTAGGAAATTTGTCCAAATAATTAAAAATTTTCGGTATAATTTGTATGGGATTAGAGTTTTGTACTTCCAATTAACTTTTTACAAGTCCTAAACGTAGTGTTAGGTCTTTATTAGGCATACTCTGATGATTTTGCATCCCCTTTCGCCTACGAGCTCACTAAGTCTACAATATGTGTATAAAATCCAAGTGAGTCGTTCTACTTTCAAATCCAAAAAGAAAAGATAAGAGTAGGAAATAGGTATGTCACATGTAAATAATTTAAAAGATTGTATCCTTTAATTAGTTTTTAATAGATAGTGAGATAATTTATTAATAAAAACATGTATAATGAAAATTATCTAACAAAAATAAATCTAATCCATAATATCTCAACAACAATTATCATTTCCAAAAAGTGATTAGTTAATACTTTATACATCCTTTAAAAGTTGTCAAAATTAGAAAAAATATAAAAATAAAGATGTATTATTTATTTGTTGAAAATTTTAAAATTTGTTCGATTATTTGTATTTTTAATGTAGTAATTAATGAGTACTTCATATTTCTAAATAAATATGATTGCAATGCTATATTGATAAGTATTATATGACATTGACAACTTTGTAAATATAAAAGGAATATATAATAGTAACTAATATTAAAACTTGTAACATCCTTATACATCTTTGCGCTTTTCCTAAACACCGATGATTCATAATATAACTTCATGGCATATATATCTATTTGATGAGATGTATTATGCTTAAAAGGAAGATCGCATGCTATAATTGTATAATATTCATTTGTTGATTCACTCATAATCAAAATAAACTAGAATCATAGGTTAAGATCCAACTATCTTCCATGATTGATATATTTAAATCTATAATGACTTGTAGACTCGCACTAAAACGAGAGGAAAAACTAAAACCTACGTCAAAAGGAACAACAAACTCCGGGTAGTGGAGAGAAAATTTAATGAAATAACATACTATTAAACTACCAATTTATCTCATGATAAACTAATATGCTGTTAAAAATTAAGAAAAATTGGGACTTAGCATCAATAGTTATAGCTTATGGCACCACCTCATATCATTTAACAATTTTTTAATGGCAATCATCGAAGACATATTTCTTTTTAACTTCAATTTTGTTTCTTTACGTGTCGATAGTTTCATATAAATATTAATGAGATCTTAATCTAGTGATCAATATTGAGGCCCTCGATACATTATGTCCCAAGTTCGATTTTCTCATACGTCATTACATTATGCATCGTCTTTTATGACTCATCTCGCACCCCAAAAACAATAGTGTCATGTAATATTTTTTTCTTTTCCCAATTACAAAATACAAGGATATTTTTCTTTTAATCATATAACTTCCAACAATTGACATGGCTTTATTTTATTTTATTTTTCTCGATAATTAGTTGGGTAAAAACCCAAAAAGCAAAAAATACCACAAAAAAAAAAAGAAGGTTGTTTAATTTGGATTTTTGTCAATTGTTCAAAAACGCCATTAAGGTTCATTCAATGTCGAACATTTCATATGCTTGCTTTACTTAAAGAATGGTGTCTGCCTGTGAAGGTCAGCATCTAATCTCACTGCTCATGGAATTAAATTCTGTGAATGCATCTAATTGGTTGTGGCAACTAGCAAGAGGCTTTTCCTTGAACTCATGTCTTTTAACTTATGATGATTTCACATACCATCCTGCCAAATGCATCTCTGTACTTGGAAGCACAATTTACCTTTTCGATCTTCCACAATTTGCGGCTAAATCTACAAGCTTATTTTGTGTGCAACAATTGCAATATGTTCTTTCAGCTTCACATTGTCAAGTGAGAACCGAAATTCATGCAGCAATTTGACAACAATATGGATCAATTATTTGAGCAGAGGATCGGTACAACTTAAGAATTTAGAAATCATAATCAATGAAAAACCTATTTACAATCTACAACATTAGGTTTCAGTATCGAAACCAATATTCCAGAATCCTTCAGGAGTCATGGGAGGTGCATATCTATACCGGTGCCTTGAAACACCATCGTGATGCTCACATCGAAAATTTTGTTTCTCTACTTCTCCATCTCTTCCCTTAACATCAGAAAGAACGGCGTCATAAAATTTCTTGCACTGCTTGCATTCTACTCCATTCAAGTTTTCCCGCTCAGATTTCTTTCTAACAGGTTCCACATATTTAAAATCCTTTGTGCCAGGCTTAGGTGGTTGTAATTGCTGCTTTTTGGAATCGGATTCAGCTTTCATGTCCTGTGTCTCATCATCAGAGCCAATAGAATCCATGTCTTCAGAAACTTGGGCAGAGCCATTCTGCACATTGTCACTCACGGTCTTCCGCAAATTTCCCCTAATGTTCTCATAGGGGTATCAAGAAAATCGTCATGTGGATCAGGCCCACCAGGACTTTGGCGAGCTCTAGTCTCCCTCCAGCTGGATGCAGGACGCTTTGTGCCAGCTGATGATCCCACATTCCCCTTGGTGGTCCAATGAATTTCGGCTTGAGAGTTTGAGCTAGATGGAGAGCGGGAACTCCTAACATGATCTGATTTGCCGCCTTTTTCACCATTGGAGCATTCCATAGAATCAATCTCTTTCTTCACTTTGCTTAGTTCACTAGCAACCATATTTCTTGCTGGATTTCTCTTCTTGAGCTCTGCCACTAGCACACAATCAATCATTAGTGACAAACAAAGAAAGCACCAACTTGGATGAACTAATTGGGAACAGTGAAGCACAAACACAGGAGTCAAGAAGATTGCAAAGAGATGTATCTCTTGTCTCATCAACAGCTAAGCCTATAAAACTAAAGTCAATGGGCCAAATCTTGCAGTACTTGTCCTCAATTGCCAATTATCCCTTTGCTGCATACTAACCCTTCCAACATTTGCACAAAAGCTGTTACTTTTACAGCCAGCCAGCTCTAAAAGGCTAATCATCCAGATCTAGATTCATTATTTTCATTTAATTCCAAGTTTTGATTGATTGCTTTTTTTTTTTTTACGCCCCAATCTCAACGTTCTTGTTGAGAGTCACTCGGTGAGACATCCAATGGTCTCTAACTTAATACTTGAATTCCCAAGTCTCGCCCAATCGCTGGACAAGAAAGGTGAAAAGACAGGATATATTCCTCCCCGATTTCCAATTAGCCTTAGGCGACATAAGACGGAAGAGTTAGAAGCAGCAGGGAATAAACGTCAAACAATATAAAGATAAGATTTCATAAATCCAACTCTGTGCCTGCATGACTACCTTCAAAGAGGGGGGATTGCAGCAACTGTCATTTGCCATGATTCTTACCAGGTGAAATGAGATTGTTGCGATCTTGGTTCGATGGATCACTTTCCCCTTCCACTTTCATTTGATGCAGCAACTCTTCATTAGTGAGGCCATACTTTAAGAGAAGAAAGTTGTGCTGAGATTTCAGCCTTTTGTAAGCAGCAAGAAGATCTCTTGCTTTCTGCTTTTCTGATGCTAACTCCGAATTTTTCCGCTCAATCTGTTGGGCCAAATCATTATGATGCTCACAAGTCTCATTAACCCCACTAATGCCATTTTTAAGGTTCTCCTGAAGCACCCCAACTTCATTCTCCAAACCATTTATTTTACATAATAGAAGATTTTTCTCTCTCTCATATGCACTCAGTTGCAGATCCTTCTTCGTCAACTCAATGCCGTTCCAATTGGCTTGTTGGACCAACTGCTCTCGCAACCTGTTTCCCTCTTCTAGTTCAATACATTTTCTCTTAAGCTCATCTTTAAGAATCTGAATACTGCTTCCTGTATTTCCCAGCTCTGCAGCAAGTTGTTCTTTTTCCTTTTCTGTGTTGAGCAGCATCTGTTCACTGCTTGTTATCTTGAATGCTTGCGATTCAATCTGCCTCAGCAACTCCTCCCTCGACTCCTTTCCCTTGTATACCTCTTCATTCTTCTCCCGAAGCTCTTTGTTAAGTGCATTAATGTTTCCCTCAAGTTGTTCTACGTTCAATACAAGAAGGTTTGTTCTTTCTTCATGCTCTTTCATCTGCTTTTCTTTGGTTGTAATGATGGAGGTTTTCGACTCAATTAAATCAAGCAATTTAGCATGCAAAACCATTCCATCATCAACTTCTTTTGCTTTCTGCATCAGCTTCTCCTCTAAATCAGCTATCTTTCCTACTAATTTCGATTTCTCTGCCTTAAGAACCTCAGAATCCTCACAGGCTTGCGTCAAGCGAAGCTCCAGTTCACTAACCTTCACTTTCCACTCATCCTCTACAGCCCTCCTAGCCTCAGAATATAATTTTTGGAGGGACTTTGAATTTTTCTGAACATTTGGGTAGAGTTGATTGCAAAAGATATATTCTATCTGGGAAATTCTATCTTTAGCCTCTTCAATTGTAGCAACCAGTATAGTGCTAAGCCTTGACACATATTTTGCTTCATTATCTTCCAATGGAAGATTTACGTTGGGAGACTTCTCTTGGGGGCTAACTTCCATTTTCTGCCTTTATTATAGGGCAATCGAACATAAATCTGATAGAATGAAATGAAAAGAACACAAGATCAGAGACTCCGATAGACTCTATGGATATAAAAGGTAAAATCAAAACACATGAAGATTCCGTATAGATACTAAGATTCTTGGAATTCTAGCACATTTTGATACTTGCTTCACCAATCCCACAAATTTCATAACCCAGAAATCGGCATTCGCATAAGGAAAACAAAATGGGAGCCCTAATCGCGGATTAAACAGTCGGCAAATTCAATCACACTGATAATCAGAATTCCAAAACACGAAATCCCAATATATTAATAGAATCAACAGCTCAGTAGCTCAAAAGAGGTAAAGTATCTGGTGATTCGAAATCTGAAATGCAGTTTCTTCAGTGAAAATGCGCCTAAAAATGCACAAGAACAGCCATGAAAAGGGAGCAGAAAACAAAGACAGGAAATCCGTACCCGCTCGTCGACGATGAGGAGAGAGAAAGGTAACTCGCCGTCGGGAGGAGCCGGATTTTAGAAGGCCGGCGGGAAAATTCGCGGGGACCTGGTTAGAGAGAGAGAGAGAGAGAGGGGTGTTTTTGGTACTGAGAAGGAGATGAGGGCGGGATACCCAATTAAAAATGGCAGTAGCAAAATAGTGAGTACTACAAATAAACGTCTGGATCGGGTGCGCCCATACCCGGACCCATAAACACCCCGGGGAGAATTGCGGGTAATTTTGAATTTTTTTGCCTTTCCGGGATAAGATTCATCTACTTAAAAAAAAAAAAATAGACGACAAATAAGTTATTTGATTCAAGTTCATATCAGGGTTAGATTACTTCATATATGTTAAATTAAGAGTTTCTGATAATGTTTATAATCGTTGTAACTGTTAGCGATAATCATAACCACTAATCTTAATTTTTGGTAACCGGTATTGTAAATGTTGGTAATCTTGATAGCTATTGACTATTTTGTACGAGCTAGTTTTAATAGCTAAAAGAAACAAGGCTTCATATGTTGTTTGCGTATTAATTCATATCATTTTATTCGAATTTTAAGTCTGTAAATTCTAAATTTCGCTATACTTTTTTACTTGTTTTGTAAGTTCATTGCATCCATTTATAAATATACAATTATTAGTTAAATTATTCTATAATTTCTATTAGTCTTTACACATAATCGATCTATATATATTAAAATAAAATAAATTACCGCCTTCAATGTATGTGTTTTTACAATTCTATCCTTCTACGAGCAAAGCGAGTATTAAGATGAACGTCATGTTCTATTTAACTTTACCTTACACTCTTACAGTTTTCTACAACTCTTTATAACTTTTTATAACTAATTTTACAATTATTTTACAATTATTTATAATTTCTTATAACTATTTATAACTTCTTACACTTTCTTACGACCTTATAACTCCTAAAAAGGAGCATTCTTAACCGACCGCTAGAGGTAGCCCACCAACTTGATTAAAACCAAACCTAATGTAATGAGATATCTCTTGCCTTATCTACATATCTTATTCTACATATGATATGATCATCAAATCCCTCAAAATGATTTAGGAGTTAATGAAAATACGCAATGCACTGGGCCTGGGCCTGGGCCTCACCTGTGATTTTTCCTTTACGATAAATAAACAGACTAATTAAATTAAACAATTATTATTCGTTGAAAATAACCAAAAGGCTCACGTCACTATCTCGTTGTAATCTCACAGCCTTTTTCACTGCCACCTACGCAGCACGTGTCAATCTTTGGTTTGCGGGCTCCCCTTTACCCTTCCTCAGATGCTACCTAGCCAGCTTCTTCTCCACTGTCCTTTTCAATTTCCCCATCCATTCTCTTCTCTTTCTTCCTATTTTCTTTTCATTTTAAAGAATTTGCAAATCTATATATTATTATAATAATATATATGAAAGTTAAAAAATCATGAAATTTCTAACTAATACTATATATATAAAAAAATAATACTTTTTGCGTCCAAAAAAATGTCCACTATTCATTTTTTGGATGTTCTAAATTGATGTTTATTTTCTAAAAATAGAAGCCTAAAACTTAAAAATATTCTTAAATTATTCTTATTTTAAAATTTAAAAATACTTATGAAAAGGAGATAAAGTTTAAAATAATATTTAAATTTAAATACGAAGAACACAATTTGTAGTAAGATTGATCTTGTAAGTATGGAACCGAAAGCATATTACCATTATTTTTGTCAAACTAGAGAACTCTTTTGATATTTTAGATTTAATTTTATTAAAAAATTATTTTTATATATAACATATGAATTTTTATTAATAAAATTTCTTTTTCTGTAAAAAAATAAACACTACTAGTATAGTACATTAACATATTTCAAAAGTAATAAAGGACCTATAATAAAAATTTCTCTTTTTATAAAAAAATAAACACTACTGGTATAAACGCAAAGAATGATAGGTGAAACACTGGGCTACTACAGTTCTCATCTTTCATAAATATTTAAATTTTACGATACTATTAAAATACTATGATAAAAGAACATTTCCAAATTGGTTTTAATATTTTATTGGATAAGTCAATTTAGAATAGCCTGTTTTCTTATTGATTAAAAAATAAATAATCTTTTTACTTCAAAAAAAATAAATAATAAATTTGTTTGTGATAATATTATATGTGAGATGCAAATAAAAAAAGTCAACATACCACCAAAAAACTCCCGAAAATATAATTTGATCTCACAAAAATAATTTACAATATTCTCTCATTTAAAAATAATACTAACAAGTTAGGAAAAAGAAATTCCACCTCAACTTTATCTCTCCATCCTTGTCAAACTAGATGAAAAGGACTTGCTCTGCAGGACCAAAAAAATTATGAGTAGCTCTTACAAGATACAAAATGGTATTTCAAGAATTTGAATTTTATCAAAAGAAATTACACAGATATTCGATAATTTAAAGGATTATTTGATACTAATATTTTAAATTTTCGGTCATGTTGTTTATAATATTCTTAACTATTCATTGACCCTCTAACATCCCATCTTTAATAATAACATTTTTTAATATTCCATACTTTGAAAAATTAATATTAGTTGTTTCAATTTTGCCACATCGATCGCTTCTATTTTTAAATATCGAATATTAAAAATATTAGTATTAAAAATGATGATACTACATATTCAATCGATAGTTCGGGATATGATGAGTAATATGACCAAAACTTCGAATATTAAAATCCAATAATTGTAATCTTTTTTTTTTTTTTTTGGCGGAGGAGCCACAAAGGGTAATGCAATACAATAGAAGAATGGGAAATCGAAACTGAAACTTAATATACTCAAGGCCTAATAGTCTAGGTCATAACCTCATTGGTTCCAATAATCGTAATCTAAATGAACTAAATTGTACCAAAAAAAAATTTGATATGGAAAAAATATTAAAAGTAATTGACTAATTGGATTATACTACTAGATTGTTTTTTAGAATAATAGATGAATTTGATTAATTGAAAGTCATACGTCATCTACAATAAAAATCAAACCCAAACAAATTCATAACTAAAATAACAAAATAAATCTTTCGATTGAAAGAACTAATTAAAACTCTCCTTCACGCTTCTCTTCAATTGGATCGTTGTTCCATTATACATCATTTAATGAGGAGATCCATAATTTTTTATACGCCTATTGTTGAATAGATTCATTTGTTGCATTAGTCCGAATTTGAGGACTTGATGCTCGTAGCGGATCAATCGACTATCAATCAATAATTCAATTACATACAACCATAATATCTGTAAAAATAAGCCGATAAAATCACTTCAAAAGTGAGAGACAATACTACCCATTCGAAAAGGATACGAAGAAATTTTCACAAATGGAGAAAAAATAGGAACAATTATTTATAGAGAAAATATAAAAGAGAGGGGGAGAAGGGTAGAGTTTTGCAAGTCATCATGGATTATAGATAACTAGACGAAAGGAATTAATAATATGGTATTATTATTTTAAGTTTTTTTTCTGATAAGCTTGCTTAAAAAGAAAGGATTATTTTAAATTTAATTTCATACCACTGACAACATTTTCAGGTAGGCCCCACCACCTTTCAACTATCTCCAACCGAACTTTGCAATTTGCAACCCCCTTCTCTATCTGCCTTCGTAATCGTAGCTGTCCTTTTCTCCATTACCAAAATCCCCTACTTCTTTCTCAAATTTACAATCTCATGCCATTTCCATTTTCCATTGCAGAAACGCGGATTACTCATGATGAAAGGAGACACGACAACAAAATAAAATATCACAAAGAAAGAAATTGAATCTCCTTTATCTTGTCATTTTTTTAAATTTAAATTACAAGGATACATGATTGATAGACAAGCTAAAAGAGATGATGAATAAATTAAAATGATAAAGATAAAATAAAAATCAACTTTTTTTCTTTTTTGGAATCGATATGAGTTTTATCGAGTACAACACAGAGAATTCATGGCGTCATATTCAAGTTTTTTCAATCAAATTCGATCGTCTTTCTCTGTCTTTATCAATCTCCTGAAGGGGGAGGACAGAGATTCACGACATGAAATCATGCAAGATCGAGTCAAGATCTTCCAATCAAATCTCCAATAATTGAATCCATTTCAGACCACCTGTTTTTGATGATTTAATTTGATCTTTTTGAATTCTCCGGATTTCTCAGAGCTTGACGATCTTCGCAGCTTTGACGACGGGATTCTCCCTCGCGATGGCTTCACGCCCCGCAGCTTTGTAATCGAAGCTACAATCATGGCGGTCGGAGTACCGGTGGTCGGAACAGAAGAGCTCGCCGCACCGGCACCGGAATCCGGTCAATCCGACTCTTTTCCGGCATCCAGAGCACCGATTGACCTCGCGCTTCGCCGGCTTAGCTATCTCCGGCGCCGGAAGATCAGGCCGCTTCAGATCTCGGCCGGAATCTTTCTCCGCCGGCGGTCTCAGCGGCAGATCCGGCGATCTGGAAGGGCTCGATCTAGAAGCTTCGGAGGCCGCGGCCTTATGCGAGGCGATGATGGCGTTGTTGAAGCATTTCTGGCACATGTTGTTCGTCGCCGGATTTCCGGTGAATCCGCAGTTGTTGACGCACAAGGTTAGCGTCTCTGGTACTACCTTGAATTCGGTTTCTTCCTTTCCTGTCTTCTGCGCCATTGATGAGTCCGTTCTCGAAGACGGTGGCGGTCTTCTTTAGAGAGAGGGAGGGAGGAGAGAGAGTCGGGTAGGTGAATTCGGATGAGAGAGAGAGCGGGAGAGAGGATGGGGATTGGGGAGGGGAGAGAATGGGGGAGGGGGATATGAAGGCAAAGAGGTCGGTAATGGCGATGCAATATGGGCCTCATAGAGACGCGTACTATAATTTTCCTTCCCTTTTCCTTTTTCCTTTCTCCTTTCTCCTTTTTTTCCCCGGTATATTTTACTCGTAGTCGCCCTTGCCAATTGGAGCCTGGCTCGTCAATTACGATTTCGCCCTTCCCTCTTCCTTCCCTAACGAAATTCCCTTTGCACCCATATGATAATTCATTCATTAATCACATCTGACCTTCAAAACGAGGGGTAGTATGGGTAATTAATAGGAAGAGGATATTTATGGGGGCGTTGGTTTTGTAAATTGCATCTGAATTCAAGAGGTTAATCAATCTAATTGCACCTACTGCCCCATTAAGCCGTCCATTTGGGCCCCCACTCTCCCCTTCCTTTGTTATTCAATTCCGAATTTGCAAATTATCATGGTTTTCTCATGACAAAGAATCTTTTTCATTTTCTTTTTCCTTTTTTCTTTTATCTTGATGGTATACATACAGTATTTTACTATGCCAACAATTTCCTTATTTTAAATAATATTTCAGTTATAAAAAAATTAATTAATTGTTTGGATAACTCATTGACATCATCTCTATGTATTCAACCATTTTTGTGTTGTATCTAATAATAAATTTCTCTTTAAATAAGAGATGAGTTTATTGTTGTATTAGTTATCTTACTTGTCTTACCGTTTTATCTATCCAGGTTAGATTTTAAATGGGATCAAATTTAATATACTTCCTTGTGATGGTTCATATTTCTAGACTTACGTCTGGACTTTGATATCTTTACCTTTTAACATGTGAATATTTACTTATATATCCTTGAGATATGGACTCAACGAATTAGAAGCACTTATCCAAAAAAACAAACAAATTTCTCTTTAAACACATACTCTGAATATTTTGTTGATAAGATTTTAATTGATTAGCCAAAATTGAAATATTAAATATTTAAATATTTAAAAAAATTTAAATCGATTGCTTAGGTTTTAACTACTACAGTGATATCCTAATTGGTGTGTGTCATATTATAATACTTTGTGAAATGGCAGTTATAAATTAATTAGGTTATCTATTACTGTATTTAAAAACAAAATGCCATTGTTAGGTAGTTTTTATTTTTTAAAATGATTAGACAACATTATTCTATTAAATTTTTATGATTAAAAAATCGTTTAAAGAGAGATGGAAATAATTCTCTTTTTTTTTTTTTGAAGGAGAGATGCAAATAACTTAATACATTTGACAAATGTATGTTGTCCTCTGAATCTGAACTCAAAGAATAATAATAATGCCACTTGTATATGTTTATGGAATAGATTTCTGAATTTCTCAATGTTTTATCCTTTTTTTAATGAGATTATTATAATTACTAGTTTTTTTAGTGCATATTATCAGAATCACTAATTAGAATACTGTGTTTTATACAGTCAGTTTTATTTGATATTTTTAAATTTTTGTAGTTTTAATTAGTTTCTAAAATATTCAAAAAAAATATATTAGAATTTTTCTTTAAAAATAAATTGCATTATGGCACGATTCATGTAATTTTATAAGTTATTTATGTAAATTTTGTGAGTTTTTTACTCTTATTTAATTTTTAACCAAATCATTCTGTGTATATTTTCATTTGACATATAGTCATAGAAATAATAAATTGTAGAAGAAAAGGGCACATTAAAAATATAAAATATAAAAAAAATTAAAATTTGGAAAAGTATCGGACATTATAGGCTAGGAATACAGTGCAATGATTGAACCTTAATATTTTTTATATTATCAATATATAATTCCTAAATATTCTTATATAACTTTAAAATAACAAATATTTTAAAATAGATGAAATATATACTTACAGAAGTACTTGAATATCAATTGAGAAATGAAATTTTAGTCCATGTGATATTTAAGTGAAAAATGTTTGGCAATTTTTTTTTTTTTTTGGGGGTTCTTGGGGAAGTGATATGTACTATGATTTTAAGGCATATAAGGTGGAATTTTCAAGAAGGAAAAGAAAAGATAAAAATAATGTAAATAAAAAATAAAAATCCAACAATAAACAATGAAATTTAATAAATAGAAATGTCTAGGGGATCATGGGATATAATTAAAGTATATAAACATCCAATTTACATAAATAAAAATCAAACAAAATTGTATGTTTTGAAATGCGTTTGGATTTTTCCCTTTTTTCCCTCTATGTATATTGTTTAGTTTCATTCCTTTTCTTTTATTGATGCATAACTAATCTCTTAATCCCTTAAATGCTTAAATTTTAACATTCATAAACTTTAGATGAATAAGGGATTCCTTAATCTTCCTTTTTTGCCCCCTTTTGGTGTGTAAAGGAGAAATCATGCCCGAGGTCAGCCTATGATACAAGTTATAGTAATTGATTATAGTCATTTAACTGATAATAAATTTTATGTGAGACCGACTCATTTAAAGGTTGACCTCCCTTCTCTATTTCTCCCCACCCTATTCTCATCCTAGGATAATGAACGAAAGTCATCTGATAATAATGCCCCGATACAAGAGAGCAATCTACTAATGCCATTATGCAGTAAGGGAGTCACCTCACAAATTGGACAATCTACATCTATTGATTCTATAATAGAGTAAGGCATGATATAAAGGGGTGTGACATTTATGATGTTGATAAATATTTCTTATAATTTCTCAGAAAATTAATGGGAAGAAGTCTTGTTAAAAATATTTACTCAGTTAATAGTCATATCATATAGTCGTATAAGTCTGAATTTAAAATAACATGATAAATTAATGCATCTTACACTCATCCACCAAATTATTCTTTTGGGCACAATATCTAAGTCACACAGGCATAGGATGGAAATAAAACTTTACACTTTCTTTCCAAGGCATATTTGACAACTAAAATTAAAGTTAGAGCGAAGGCACCATACATGATGAGGATAATTAATGTTATGAATCGAGGATGATGCAATGGATTGTTGTGAGGTATTTATTATAGCCTTACAAAATAAATTGAAGAAGTAAGTAATATTATATATTATATTGGAGTATGTAGATAGTTAAAAATATAGTTCAAGTAAATTGTTAAGGAGATTGGATAAGGGCACAGTTATCTATTTTTAATTTGTAATATAATTTAGGTTTTATTTGGTAAAATGTATTGTTTGAGTAATGTATAATTGTTTGAATAACGAGATAAGCTGTTAGATTTTATCTAGTAGCAAATATTTGTTTAATTGAATTGTTGAATAAACGTGTAGCAAATTTTGATTATTGTAAATTGACATAAAATGAGATCAATAATTTACCTAATATAAATCAATGAAAGTATATTTTTGTCAAAAAAAAGAATAATTGTAAAAAGTTAGTATTTTTAGTTTTTTAGAAATACTAGTTAAAACGATATGGTCATGTTCAACAACAATGTTTGGAGTAACTTTTAAGATGTTCGGTACTAGATTTTGCGATAGTAGTTAGTGGTTTGTATAAGCTAAACATTACTTATCTAAAATTATTCGACAAGATAGTGGTTCATATATAGGGCTTATTCGATAAAATTAGTTGTTTTAGTAGTGATTAGTCTGTTTTAGTACACGTTAACTTGTTTTATTAGCGATTAGCCGTTACCGACTAGTGATTAGTGGTTATATGTTCAACTAGTGATTTGAGATAAGTGTGTTCGGTAATAGTAGTTGTTTAAGTATCAGATTTGTATGAAATGACCTAAAAGGACATAATTTATAAAAACTTTTATAAAATAAAAGGGAGAATTTTGGAAATTATGTGCAAATATTAGGTAGTGTTTTGAAACCGTTACTTTGAGTAGCTTTTCGAAAACACTACGTAAAACTCTAATCATTATGTCAAACACTACTTTTCCAAACACTTACATTTTTAGATAAGTAATGTTTTAAATCCTCCAAAACACTAATCACTAACTCAAAAGCTACTGCCGAACACACACATAGTGATTAGAGGTTTATGTAGTCTTTTTCAATAGTTACTCAAAGTAACGTCTTCAAAACCAGCACATATTGATTACATATATATTTTCAAAATTCTCCTTTTTATTTTTTAAAAGCTTATATCCATTGTATCCTTTTACGTCATTTTATATAAATTGGCTACTTAAACAAAAACAACTAACCACTACTAAAATAGTTACTTTTGTCGAACACGTTTTCGGTGTTTTGATTAAGTCAAAACACTAACCAATCAAATATTAGTGTTTGATAAATTAATGTTTCAACTAATATTTGCAAGTAACTTATAGCGTTTCAAATAGTGTTTACGAAAAGTTAAAAGTTTTCACATTTAAAAATAGCGTTTTATATTTTTCGACAAAAACATCCTTTCATTAATAAATTTTTTGTAAATTATCTATATCATTTTATGTTAATTTACAATAATCGGTTAACTAAATAACTAATTTATCGCACATATTTATTCCACTTGCTCACTTGAACTGCTATACGTTAACGGTTATTAGCCACCCGAATAACTATCGATTACATAAACAGATTATCCGCTACTCAAACATTTCATTTTGTCAAACATGGCCATAACCTATTACAAACATTAGTTAAAACATTACCTTAATAAATATTAATATTTGATTGGTTAGTTAATTAAAACACTAAACAATATTCCAAACGAGTGTTGTTAACATATATTTGACTGTTATTAGAAAATATGTTAGCAAGTTATATTTAATTACTATTAGGAAATCTAGTTTGAGACAAACTTAGCAAGCGATATTTGATTATTATTAGTAGATCTAGTTTGAGACAAACTCAAATTGAGATCAATAGTTTAATTAGGAGTATTCCTTCCTATGTGTAAATAGGCATGTAGTGACATTCACAAGGGAGCGAGAAAATAAACGAACGGAAAGTTCTATTCCCAAAGCTGTATGTTACCCTTCAAATTTTATCATGGTATCGGAAGCGGATCAAGAAATTCTATCTCCGATTGAAGCACCCAAGACTGGAGAAAGTCTCACGGGCAAATCACCTTAGCCGATTGATAGTGGGCCATCGACCCACATGACAAGCAAAGCGGATTTGATGAGGAATTTGGAGCCAATTTGTCCAGGTGACAATCGATCTCCATAATGGGGAGATAACCATAGCCACAAGAAGAGGGACGAGTGGATTTGACAAAAGAATTGACTTTACATAACACTTTGCCTGTTTCCTATTTAAATTGCAATCTTATCTCAGTAGCCCGCATGTGTAAGGACTTGAATTGTACAGATGACATTTGACAAAAATTCTTGTGTTATACAGGACCACACTACGAAAATTCCGATTGGTACGGGTGAAGAACAAGACGGGGTTTATTATTACGAAGAAAAGGAAAGGAAGAAGTTTCAAGCAAATGTAGTCAACACCGGACAATTGTGGCATAAGCAAATGGGTCATCCTTCCTCCGGAGTCATGAGTTTGTTTCCTAAATCTTTAGATTGTTCTGGTACACAAAAATTGGGTGATGTGTATGAGATTTGTCTTCGTACAAAGCAAATAAGAAATAAATTTTCTTTAAGTGAAAATAAAGCCGAAAACTTGTTTGACATCATTCATTGTGATATTTGGGGTCCCTATAAAGAACCATCCTCATGCGGTTCCCATTATTTCCTTTCGATAGTTGACGATTTTAGTAGAGGGATATGGATTTACTTGATGAAGGAAAAAAGTGAAACCGAAAAACTTCTCAAGGGTTTTGTGGCCATGGTGAAAACTCAATTTAATACACTTGTCAAAGTCGTAAGAAGTGACAATGGGCTTGAATTCAAATCGAGCCCATGAAAAGTTTTTATGCCGACCAAGGAATAATACACCATATTAGTTGCACAGGAACACCCCAATAAAATGGGAGAGTACAACGGAACCATAGGCATATTTTAAATGTGGCCCAAGCTTTGAGGTTCCAAGCAAGTTTACCTTTGAGTTTTTGGGGAGAGTGTATATTGACGGCATCATATTTGATAAATAGAACACCAAATAGGCTCATAAATGGAAAAACCCCGTATGAGTTGATCTTTAATAAGACACATTCTTATGATCATATTAGGACTTTTGGGTGTTTGAGTTTTGCCAAAACTCTAGGACATGACAAATTTTCTACTAGAAGTCGAAAGTGTATTTTTGTGGGCTACACCTATGGAAAGAAGGCTTGGAGACTATACGATTTGGAAACCCACAATTTTTTTGACAGTAGGGACGTTGTGTTTTCGGAAGAAGTTTTCCCTTTTGCCAACAACAATTTAGACAAAGAGAAAAGAAACTCTAATCTTTCCTCTTGGGCCAACCTAGAAACCTCAAAATTCTATGAAAGCCCATCTATTTTGGAGGATGAAGGACCAAGGGGAGTAGTAATGGGACAGTAGGAGGAGCTGGGCCACGGCAACAAGGGACTGAACAGAGTCCAAGCTGGGCCGCAAGAGGTGGGCGCCGGACAAAATTCGGTCGAACCAGCGAGCCACGCCTAGTCCGGAACATGCACTCGGGCCGGAAGAAGTTATTGAAGTAGCAGCCCGAGCAACAAGTGTCCGAAACTCGGAATGCTGGAACGGTCGCATCGAACGAAAAGGCCGTCTATTCGACTAAATGACTATATTTGCTACAATGCTATGTTGAAGAACCCCATCTCTGCTACAACCCCATGCCAAAAGGAATTTTCAGGTGTGTGTTATCCTTTACATAAGTATGTCACAAATATTAACTTTTCTCCTTCACATCAAAAGTTCTTGGCAGCCATTATGAAGATTCACAAACCTCGTTTTTATCAAAAGGTTGTAAAAGACGAGTCTTGGAAGAAGGCAATGAATGATAAAATCGCCGCCCGGACAAAAACGAAACATGGGACATAGTTGATCTTCCTGCTGGAAAGAAACCCATTAGCGAAGCAAGTGGGTTTATCGAGTGAAGTACAACTCGATGGTAGCATCCAACGCTACAAGGCACGCCTAGTGGTGCGAGGAGATCACCAAGGGGAAGGAATTGATTACAAAGAGACTTTTGCACCTGTGGCCGAGATGACTAGTGTACGTTGCTTTCTCGCCGTTGCCATCGCAAAAGGATGGGATCTATATCAAATGGATGTTAATAATGCATTTTTTCATGGAGACTTGAATGAAGAGGTATACATGAAATTACCTCTCGGTACACCCCATCCAGCCCTAACAAGGTTTGTAAATTGAAAAAATCATTTTATGGACTATGTCGAGCGCCTTGGCAATGGTTTGCCAAACTATGCTCCAAACTTTGTGAATACGGAATCACCAAGTCGTATGCGGATTACTCCTTGTTTACCTATCAACGGGAGATGTCTTCATGACACTCCTAATTTATGTGGATGATATAATCCTTGCCAACGAACAATCGACAGACATGTCAAAATTTCAAAGAATACCTAAATAGATGCTTCGAGTATAAAGGATTTCGGTCCTTTGAAGTATTTTCTTGGAATTGAAGTTGCAAAAGGATCTCATGGCCTATTTCTAAGTCAAAGGAAGTACGCCTTATAAATAGTAGATGAGTGTGGACTTTTAGGAGCAAAACCTACGGAATTCCCTATCAAGCAAAATTACAAACTTGCCCTTGCAAAGGAAAGTTGTTAGAAGACCCTTCCAGCTTATCGTCGCGTAGTGGAACGTCTAATCTACCTCACTATCACTAGGCCCGATCTCTAAAACCGAGCATATTGAAGCTGCACGTCGTGTGATACGCTTTCGAAGGGGACCGCCGGACAAGGTACTTGTTCTCCGAAAGGACTACAACCTCCAACTAAAAGGAATATGTGATTCGATTAGGGAGCATGTCCTCTCTCACGAAGATCTTTGACTGGGTATTTTATGTTACTTGGAGATTCATCCATATCCTGGAAAAAGAAGAAACAAGCTACCGTGTCTCGATCATCGGTTGAAGCCGAATATCGTTCAATGGCCACTCGCTACTAGTGAGGGGTTGAAGACTTTACTAGCCGCCTTAGGAATCTTTCACAATACTTTTATGTGGCTATTTTGCGATAGTCGAGCAGCCCTACACATCGCCAACAATCGGGTATTTCATGACCAAACAAAACATATTGAAATTGACTTGTCATTTCATATGTGAGAAGGTTGAAGGTAAGATACTCCAATTGGTCAAGATTCACACTTCGCAATGACCAGCTTGACAACTTCACTAAAGCCTTAGGACGGGAGCAGTTCAAGTTTCTAAGATCCAAGTTAGGCATTGTTAATCCACATGCTCCAACTTGAGGGGAAGTGTTAATATGTATTTGACTCGTTATTAGAAAATATGTTAGCAAGTAGTATTTGATTACTATTAGGAGATCTAATTTGAGACAAACTTAGCAAGCAATATTTGATTATTATTAGTAGATCTAGTTTGAGACAAACTCAAACTGAGATCAAAAATTTGAATATGAGTATTCCTTTCTGTGGATAAATAGGCATGTAGTGACATTTACAAGGGAGCAAAAATAAAAAGAACAGAAAATTTTATTCCCAAAACGGTATGTTCCATTGAAATTCTATTAGCGTCACGGAACACAAAATTTTCGATAAGACAATTTAGAACAAAATGTTATTTTTCTGAAAGAAGCTATTTATAGGAGAGCTTTGGGTGGGCCTGCATGAACGAACCGAACCCCTCTTAGGCCTCATCCACCGTAAAATTCAGCGCTAGTCGCTCAAGGGGGTCAGGGTCAAGGCGGCAGAGGCCTCCCAGTTCCGCCTTCCAATCTCTCTCTCTCTCTCTCTCTCTCTCTCAATCAACCACATTCAATGGGTTCATCTTCTCTGCCCGAAGATTAAATTCATTCTACATCAATCACAGGCGAGGGTTTTCTTTTTGAACGCATTCGGTGTAGAACACAAGAAGCGACTAACCTCGTTCCAAGTTTTGGTGGCCATAAATTTGTCAAGCTTTGTGTTTTTCATGATCGATACTCTCTCTCTTGTTGCCCAGCCACTATCGGGACGTTTAGATTATTTATCATTCCTCCAAGACTGATTTCGGGGGCTCATCTAGGGTTTTTTGTAACCAGGTTATTGCGGCGATCGAAATTGAACCGTCCTACGCTGTTAATCATTCGTTTAAGTTGTCTAGGGTTTATTTAATTGTAGTGGGTTTTTAAGGAAGATGGAAGGCAAGGATCGAGCCGGTGAACGGACATTTAGGGTTACTTTTGGTGAAGAAGGAGCCTCAAAACTTGGGGAGCGCTTGACGGAGAAGCTGAAGGAGTACATGGGAGAATTCGTTGATGATACTTTGGTGGTATGGATTTGAATTTTTCACTTGTTTTTCGCTTTTTTTTGGTTGCAATTTTGGTGTATGAATCAGCTTGCACTTTTACAGTTTGCATTGGATTTTGTTTATTGCTGCTTTGATTATTGTCTCATTTGCATTATTTGTTTTGTTTCACTGAATCCCATTTTTTCTTCGCACCATTGTTATGTATTGGTACTTGGTAGAAGCAGAAGCATTGTTTATTAGGAATGCACTTGCAACAAATTTCTGAGTAGAGTAGGATGCATTAATCTCATGAATATAGGATTCGGATATAGGAGCTCAGAATAGACTGGAGATGAGACATCCATGTAGTATTTGCTAATGGCAAAGCGTTCACTTCATGCTTCCAACATGGTTGTGCAATGCCTAAATTGCGAAAGGATGTTGGTTTTTGTGGCCCGAGCAGCCTTTGGCCTGTTGACCTTGTTCTCTTCACAAACCATCATTTTCGCACCTTTAGCTACATTTCCAATATTTCTAGGTCTGATGTATCAAACTTTGGGAGCAAGGTGCTTTACAATTTTTGAACATTCTCCTTTATTGTGTGTTGTTTGGTTTAATAGATATGGATGAAATGAAATTGTAAGTGATGGTTGAGGCGTTTGAATTTGGCTTAGCATCATGTATTTGGTTCAGTTAGTAACGAACAAATGACGTCTATGAAGTTTTTTTTAAAGATTTGTCAAGGGCTTTCTTTGGAAGGGAACAAAATGATGATGGTTGTGTGGACCAATAGGTAGAATGACAAAACTTATCATGTCTCTATGGATGTAAGCCTATTGTGTGTTGTTTTAATTTTGAAGAGATGTGTAGACATAAGAGAATTGATTTGGAATCCTAGAGGACATTTTCTTTTGGTGGGGTAAGCTATCCAGCCACCAGGCCACTGTGCTAAATGAGCTGTGCCAAGTGTTAACAAACTTTATTTTTTGGGAGGGGGTGGGGGAACCAGAGTTGCACCAAGTTTCCACAAATTCCTCAAATAACTGGAGTTTGTGCACCACAGGATGTGAACCGAGGACATCAAAGTTACGATCTTTAAGGAATGCGTTAGCAATCATTGTGTTAGAGGCACTTTGGCTATCCAAGAGGGCATAGATGATCGTGCTAGAGGGGAATTTCCCATAGGAAAGGAGGGGGCCTGCTGAGAGAAACTGATGTGAAATTGAACTTATTTTGGTGGAAGGAGGGAGTCTTTGCATTGCTTTTGATACATGGACATAAGTTTTTGGATTCATGGGCTAAAAATGTAAAGACAGATTGATAAACTGTGGACTTCAACACATATAGGAAAAAATAGGGAGTCCATGGATTTTAATATCTAATCCAGTGGAAACAACCTTTTTGGTGTTTAGGGTAAGTTTGCTGTATCTAGTTCTAACACCTTCACATATTGCCTTTGAGGAACGTTGTGTATGGATTATTTATTCTGGGTTTGTTGTCGCTAATTTCTTTTTTCCCTTCATCACCACAGCAACCTGATTTCCTTTCCAACCTCCTTATTGCCATCATCTTCTAGAATCTCTTCCTCAAGAAACTAGCTATTTTCTCGTTTATAATCGGCGGACAGAGGAAGCAGCAACCACTACAGTTGTTCCACGTCCATTTTCTCTTTTAAGGCCACTAGTTTCTCCTCTAGTTTTGTTTCATTTGTTGGTTGGCTTTCACACCATCTACTTGGCCACCCTTGACACTACCCTCAACTGGCTAGTTATTGCTGCAAACTCATGGACACTGTTGGTTTATTTATTTGCGCACTTTTGTCTCCTTTGACTGATGAACAGAAGTACGGGGCAAAAATGATGGTGAGGGGTGTAGGTTTACCTTGATCAGTCCCTTCTTTTTTAACTTTTGTTTTTTTTGGGGGGAGGGTGTGGAGGTTATGATGGTCCATGAGGGTAATGAGTAAATCCAAGCCTTGGATGTGTCTGTTGGCATGCAATACCTTGGTTGCTGCCTCATGATTGAGTTACATGATACATGTCAGACATAGAAATTAGAAGCCAAACACGACAAGAATCAAGCTAAGCAATGGATCCAATGAGAAGGATATTGATGAAGAGCAGTCTGTTGAGATTAGATCAGATTTCCCCTTTTTGTTGTGTTGAAAATTTGAAATAGGTATTTCATTTGGCTAAGTAAGATCTGCATGGCATCTACATTTAAGATACAAATCAACCAAATACAAATACAAAGTATCACAAGCTAGAGACTCACTAACTATCAAGTTTCGTTCAATTGTTGTGTACCATATTACAACTTCTTGGAAGGCCTCTCCATCCATGTAGTTTTGCATAGTGAATGTTTTGATATGATATCATAGAGCTTTTTAAAAATCATAAATGAATTATATGAGCTATATATATAATAGATTATATCAAATTCCTTATAGAGCAACATTAATAAGCTTTTCAAAATATCTGAAGTGGAAGACTTGAATAATAATTGCCAAATAAAAAGGAGTCTGAAAAAGGGTGGAGATGATGATATGCATCAATACAAGGAATTGACACTCTCGCAATAAGAGACAGTAAATATAATGCTACCAAAACTAAGGAATAACTATTAATAAACATGACAAAAGGTGGCTATTGGAGCTTACTATCAACAACAATGGCTTATGGCAACCTCTTATTATGGGTAAGAATCAGGGTTTATTAGGAAAGGGGGAAAGAAGAAATGGGCGGTTGATTTGAAGTGACCTACTAGATGAGATCAGAAGTTGATCTTGGTTCTAACATCTTTCTCTCATCCCTATGTTACTTCATTTAACCTCAAGTACTTGTCTTTTACACTCGATGTTTTGACATGAGTATGGGCACTTGACCTTGCATTTTCGGCCGAAAAGACACTTTTTGAAAATTGTTGAGTATGGTTGAGTCTATGTAATGCCGATCTCCCTCTTTTTACGGAGTAGCACCTGGATGGAAGATAAGGTGACTGATGTATTGTTGCATTATTTTTTTCTCCGGTGCTGTCTCAATGACTGAAACTGTAGTATGCATAAGATTTGATTCAAGTTCTTGATGCGCTTAATTTTGTAATTACACACACACACATATCTATCTATCTATCTATATATCTATTTCTGGTATCATGAAACATTTGTGGTAGTTAAGATGGAATTTTGAGATAAAAAAATGAACTAGTCAAGCCAAAAAAGAAAGAGGATAGCTGTATGCGCTGTCTGATGTCATATGTTAGAACTAAGTCCCTGTGTCCTGATTTTTGTGCAAGATCAGTTGGACAAATGAATATGCACCATTTTTGACGCATTATCCTCGTTTCTGGGTAACATAGACTGGAAGGATACTGTACTTCTGGTGTGTGATTTTGGGTGACGAAGAGCATGCTAACTGGGGATGATGTGACTGGAATGTTTTCATTTTCATACAAGGACCAAGAAAAAGCATGGAATAAGATGACAAAGTCTTTGTGGTAATTCTGATATCCTTAAAAGACCGCAAAACAAACAGCCTCTTATGGTTTTCATGTCCCCTAGGCGTTACCAATGTTTAATTTTCTATCTTTGAAGAAGTAAGGTGGTGCTTACAATTTATTTTGCCTTTGTTGTCCCCTAATTTGCTTATGCCTTTTAGTAAAGGTTGTGTGAATAATGCATTTATCCCATTGAACAGTATTACCTTTCTGCTTGAAGGGCAGATCTACAATCAAACTTTGTTGAAGTTCTTGTGAACTGTTCAGCAGTCCCTGTAAAAATGTTTGGAACATGATATAAATTAGGAAGGAAGTGCTGAAAAAAATTATCTTGTGTAGGATTGGAGGGCGAGGGTTGTAGGGGTGGGACTGTTTTTTTAGGGGCGCAGATGTGTGTGTGCCCTGAAAGAACCATACTTCCTTGCTTGAGTAGCAATTAGCATGATCATGCAACATATGTTAGGAGTTTCTTATTGGCTGTTTTTACTTCCACAATGAGCAATTAGGCAATGGAAACAGAATAGCTCTTGACTTTTTGTTTATTGGACCTCCTGGTCACTATCCATTCTTTGTTTTGGTTTGATTGATCTTGGCTTGACAGCCAAGAGTGTGTGTGTGTGTGTCATGCCAGTAATTTCTTTTCGACCAAAGAAGGCATTGTTACTCTAACGTGGATCGAGTTTGACCCTGTTTTTCTGTGGAGATATATGGGAAGTTTATCTTGTTATATATGACCTTCCATTGAGTAGTTTTATTCATTTTGATGAATCCTATTAATGAACACTGTTCATCTTTTGAGTCCTTAATGTTGCATTCTCGATCACTGTGGTCTGGGAAAATATAGTGTTTGCATATGACAACTATGTGCTGGACTGTTGGGTCCCATGCAGAGTCAACATGTATGTACTATCAAGCACACCCACCCACCTAGAAACAAATCTGAACATTGCTTTGATGGGGACATAAATTTAGATAACTTGATCCTTTACCTCTTTGCTCATCGAGAGTAAGGATGCATCCGCCCCCCTACTCACACAAATCTGAATGTTGGTTTAACTGGGGCATAAACTTATGATAATTTGATGGTCAATCTCTTTACGTCAAGGGTAAGATTGCATATGTCTAAATTTACACATATAGCTTAAGTAGGATCCAGAATTGGTGCTGCTATTGTGGAACGTGATGTTCACAATATTTGTTAATTCTAACTTGTATGGATGCAACCTTTTTTTTATTTTCTAGATTTCCCCCTCCCTCCAGCTCTAGAGACATGAAAATTTGTGTAATTTTCAATTGCCTTCTTAGTAACTGCAACTTTGGACTTGCAGAAATATGTCATAGTTTTACTGGGGAATGGCAGGAGCAAGGAGGAAATCAAGGAGGACTTGGATGTTTTTCTAGGCGATAACAGTGATGCTTTTGTGACATGGTAAATAGCTCGTAATTTAAAGATTGTATCTTGCAGTCTAGACGATGATCTACATTTTCAATCCAGTCATCTAATTATTGCTGGTTGTGTAGGCTATGGGATCATCTTGCATCGCATTTGGACCATTATTTACAATCTCATAAATCTTCTGCGGTTGAAGTTTCAAAACCTAAACCTGAATTGGTTGAGGATGTTGATAAAAATGATTCTCATCACCCGGTCTCAGACTCTGGAGGAGAGAAGTCTAGTAAACCTTCCAAGAGCAGGCACAATAGGGACTGGAAAGGACTTGTGACCAATGACGCTCAACCTCCTCTTCGTAGTTCTATTACTGATCATGTTCAAATTGAAGAGAAAGCTCATTGCAGTGCATTGCATGCGAGGCAATCTGTCTCTCCTGAGCCTCCAGTCCATAGGAAAAGAAATCGTCCTCAAGAACGACCCGATGGAAGACCTCAGCTCAAGGTTGGTTGTAGTCGCTCATGCTTTTCAGTTCATTTTTTCTTTTTTTCTTATTGCAAGAGTTCAAATCTTTTGCAATTATGTAGTGGTCTTTATGAAGGTCAAATCAGATAAGGCTTAAACTTGAAATTAGAAATTGGAAAATGGATCTAAGTGTTTTTAGGATGACATTGCAGCCTTTTATTGGGGATTCATTATTTTTCCGAATAAAAGGTTCTGCTTGACTGCTGTGATGGTATCCTTAAATGGAGTACACCCTCATCAGGATTCTCCTGTCCCTTTGGGTCTCATGGTAGGGGCTGGTGCTATGCATTATATTCTTTTTACTTTTGCTGATGCAGTCATTCATTTACAGAGAGAGGTATCTGCTCCTCGACGATTGCTGCAGTTTGCCGTTAGAGAGGCAGTTGGGACTACAAAGCCCTCAAGTGCTGTGGAGCCTGTGCGAAAGCGACTACGTTCTGTGGTCTCTACATCTGCTGGAAATTCGTCGGAGGAAGTTCATCCTCGGAGAATCCAGTCAGTGGCAAGGCTAGCGAATCCTATGGCAACAGCAATCAAAGCTGTTGCTGAGGCAGCTGAAGATGTCAGAAAGGTAAGAACTGGAAATGTCTTTGACCGGCTGAGCCGTGGCGCTCATGTGCAAGAAAGCATTGAGCAGATATCAACATTTAGAGGACCTGCTGTTGAAGATGACGACTATGAAGTTTATGAGGAAATTGATGAAAAAACACATAAGAGATATTTACATACAAGAGGCTATGTTGGAGGATATAATGTCAATGCATCCATGATAGATAGCAGCGCTGTCATGGCTTCTGATTCTGCATCTGATAACGAAGGATATGATGATGTCAATCTTATGAACCGCAAGGGGATGAATGGTACTGAAACAGGCACATCTAGGGGATATAAAGTTGATGATTCATATATGGTGCAGTCTAGTGTAGCCCAGGATACAGATGAATTGATGCATCAAACACGAAAGGTGGTCAGCGAACAACCGGTTTCTGGGGCTAATGCTAAGCATAAGATTGTGAATATCTCAGTGAATGTGAATACTTGGAAACCACCGCACTACCAGCAACCAAGAGAAATCGTGGAAGTTGAGACTCGGAAGTCCATGCAGGAGACTGATACCGGAGCTGGCAATTCGAATTTAAGGGTCATGAAAGAAAATAGCAGTCCTCATACCGTTCTTGGAAATGTATGTTCTTTCCTTCTTGGCTACTTCCATTTTTTTGTGCTCTATCTACCCTGTTGCCGTTCTTGTCAATGTGTAACTGTTCCTTCAGCTATATCCACCCCCCATCTGAGTTACTGTGCAGCTGAACTATGCTTTGTGGTTGATCCTAGGGTAAGCCGGCTGCAGACACCCAGAAAGAAAGTCAGCAAACTGTCACGTCTGCCCCTGGTTAGTATTTTTCCTTGCAGCTTGATTTCTTGCCCTTCTCCAGGTCATTGGTTTAACTTTTTTCCTCCCTAACAAATTTGTTGTTGCCAGGATCATATTCTACTGGTCGTCCTTTGGAAGATGCTGATTCACGGACTGTTTTTGTCAATAATGTAAGTGACACTGTAGATGAGTATCTTTATTGGTCTGGGAAGCCCATCAATTCGAGTTGTTGAAGCTTGTGATGGTGATATGTCCAGGTTCATTTTGCCGCTACCAAGGACTCTCTGTCTCGGCATTTTAACAAGTTTGGAGAAGTACTTAAAGTGATAATCCTAACTGATGCTGCAACAGGCCATCCAAAAGGGTGAGGAATTCAGCATGTTTATTTTCTATTATAAGATATTTAATCATTCCTTTCCTTTCCTTTTATAAATCTCATTAACAAATTAGATTCCCCAAGCAGGTCAGCGTATGTAGAGTTCATGCGGAAAGAGGCTGCAGAGAATGCTTTGTCCTTGGATGGGACGTCTTTCATGTCTCGTATTATCAAGGCAAGTAGTTCAGATTTCAGGAATATGTTTTTGTATGTTGACTTGTGTGGCTGACATGGATTGCTTTCAGATTGTACAGAAAACTATATATAATTTTGTTATTGTTTATAAACAATACGAGAGTTAGAATCCTTTTTTTAGTAGTGACAACAATAGAAAACTCAGTCCTGCTTAAACCAGTTTCATCCTCTCCCTGATTAGCACAAGTATACACTATAAACTACCTGTGTAGAAATGGCACTTAAATGGCTTCGCGGTGACCAGCAACAGCTGTGTTCAATACCAGATGTCCATAAGTTTCATGTGAGGGAATTTGTGAGGTGGCAACAGGCTTTCAGTTTGGTGAGCCTTGAGGCCTCTCCCCCCTCTCAAAAAAAGTGGCTCACTCTGAAGTGGTCCTGGTAATGAACTCAGAAAGGGGGACCCCACTGGTACAAGGAAACAATCTGCTTTAGGACGCATGGTGCACCTGCCACTTCCTCCAATATGGTGATTTTGGCCTAGGATTTGTTCTTGGTAAAAGGCTGGATATGGGTGTTGCAACAGGCAAGGTTGGGTGCTATGGTTGCTGTCTGACAAGTTGAATGTCTTAAATGCTGGAACCACCATGAGGTGGTCAGCATTCAACAGCAGAACCCACATGAGTGGGAGGGTATTACTTCGCAGGGTTATTAGGAGAGGATGTCAAAAAGTTACATAGGAACTCTCCTTTCCTGATTGGTCAAGGAAAAAGAATCCGGAAAATCGTTATGCTAATTTGTATGTGTGTGTGCGTGCGCATTTTTGGGTATGCTTGTTGTGTCCTTTTTTCTTTTTTTCTTGTGGGGGTGGGGGATGGATTTGCGGCTATTTTGGGCTTCTGTTTTCCATGTAAGTTAGGTAGAAGAACACCGCATTCTATTGAGCCAAACTGCAGTGCCTTTCCATTTCCTAAGTTTTCGAGCTATATTTGTAGAAAGGCAATTGACCCGTCTTTTTACTCTGATCTCTAAAATAGTTCTTTCCTTTCTCCCCATGGTCCTATTTTTGGATGCTTCCATTAATGATTCATGTGAGTGTGAATTAATTAATTAGACTATCCCCTGAGCTATAGCTCAAATGTTACCAAGGCTTCTTTCCATTAGCAGACTTGGGTTTGAAACCTGTGGCTTGCAATTTCTTGTTTGAAATTTCAAGAGTAACCAACCAGGCCTTTGGGCTTGGGTTCTTGAGGGCTGTGGCTCAATCTATCCCCTACCATTGCCACTAAGCTCCACTGGGTGCCGTTTTGGGACCTAGTTGGGTGATTCTTATCCGCCAAATGAGAAACATAATTTACTATGAAGAATCATGCCATAGATATGGCATGCTCATTGCAAGTTTTTTTTTTTTTTTTTTTTTGGTGTAGGGTGGGGGGTGTTGTAGAGGGGCAGACCTTGGATGGAAAACGGTGTAAAAACTTTGCGTTGGGTCCAAATCCCCTGGGAAAAACCCCTCTCCATGTATGTCAGTATGGTTTTCCTCTTGATCACAGTTTTCTTTGCAATCATACAAAAACTGCAGTTTAGCTTACCTCCACCCCTCCCCGTTTGGTAGTCTGTTCTTAGCTGGGATATTTTTGGACAGGTTGTGAAGAAAAGCTCAGGACAACAAGAAGCTACTCCGACAATGACATGGCCTCGTATTACTCGGGGTTCTCCTTTTGCTGTTCCTAGATTTGCACAGGCTCCTTTCCCAAGGGTGTTTCCTGGTGCATATAGAGCTCGACCGCCCATTAAACCAGGTGCAAGGAGTATGCAGTGGAAGAGGGATGCTCAGCAGACGCCAGCAGAGAGCGCTGCCTCAGCATCTGGAAACCCCACAAATGTTGCATCTGCTGGCCGTGGTCTCACATATATTCGTATGGAGTCCAAGTCAGATGGAAACCCAGGTGGTGTCTAGTTAAATTTATTGTCTCAGCTTCATCCATGCTGTTATTTCAGTGGAACCGGTTCATAATATCTCAACGTAAATGGTGACCGTAAATTCATTAAATGCTTTTGGAGGTGGGGATTGCATGAGATGTGATTACGGATTGAGAACATAAGCCTCGTGCATAAGGGAGATGTTGAAGGAGGGGGAGGAGTGTGTTTAGAGAGAAGGAAATAGGGAAAATTGAAAGCCTGGAGAATGGGCATGAATTTTGTAGATTCTTGAGTTGGTATGAATGGTTGAATCTTTGCTGGGCTTGTTTTTGTTTATAAATGTATTTTTTGGCTCACCTTTAGAAAGTATGTTTCACCAGAAAATGAGCTATGAATGGCTATGGGAGAAGTGGATATATCTGCATTTTGGTTTGTGGGATGTTAAATGGCCTACATTAACTGGAACAATTTGGGGGAGAGAGGTGGGTAACCGGCACAAATTAGGTAGCAATTTATTGTTTTTGACAGCAACTCCGAATATATTTTGAATAAAAGTTTGGTTTGTATAGTCTTTTCCCGGCTGTTTTAATTTTACTGTTGGTAGAATGGGTTAACTTGCAGGTTCAATATACTCTGATTGTTTTCGAAGGGTGTGATGGAATATGGGTAATTCAGGTGTCATTTTGGAGATACTTCATTGATTCCCTATAGAGCTAATGCTCTTCATTGTGTCTTGTGTCTCGATTTCCATTTTTTATTTTTTGAGTTAGTTTCGCAGGCAAAAAGTCTCGGATTCGGATCCTCTGTAGTGTTTTTTTGGGGGGTCTCGATTTCCATTGTAGGCTGCAATCTTATAATCCACTCCTACAATCTTATAATCCACTTATTTAATGGCTAATTTGGAGTAAGAAATATTCACCATAAGAAAAACTCGGATCCTTTGGGTTGGGAGATTGTAAGGTTAGAGTTCTCCAATTACAGAGAAGTCATGTCCAATAGGGCCATTTATTCTTCCCGTGCCTAATAGATTGTATTCGTTGATAATAATAATAATTTTCTTCTACTCTGAACTCTTTTAATACTCAAATTTAGTCTTCCTTTTTTCCATTCTTAACTCCTTCTATAGCTCAATATTCTTTTTCTCCCTTACAAAATAATTGTTGTTTTATTTCACAATATCTATTTTTTTACAATTTCAACAACATAATTACCAACACAAAATTACAATTGATCCGTTGTTTTTTTTTATTTTTTATTGAAGAAAATACTTAGTTGCTAATGCCAATTGAAAAATTCCTTTTTAAAAAATAAATAAAGGAAAAAAAAGAAATTAGAGAGGCGTCGAACTCCTATGCCTTGGCGCCGCCGCCTCTACCGCTGGTTGGTGGCCACTGCTCAAGGCGACCCCCCCAGAAATTCCTCCTCCTCCTCTCTCTCTCTCTCTCTCCTCTCTCATCATCCGATCTTCTTCGCTGGAGGAAATGAGGAATTTGATGAAAATCTCACGCAGCCATGGCGTCATCTCTAATCTTCTTCTCAGACTCGATCCCCCTTCTTCTTCTTCTTCCCTTCCTTCGCTCTCCTCCTCTTTACCTGCAATTTCAATTCAAAATCCCCCTTAACTACCCCAAAACCCTTTCAATTCTTAAACCCTACTTCTTTACCATCTCTCACCATCCATGGCCACCGCAGCTGGGGTTTCCATGGAGGATCCCTCGCTACCAAGCTTCTTCGATTCTACTCCTCCGAATCAAAGCCAGGGGCCGAAGACCCAAAAACCCTGATGGAACTCCCGAATTCAAGCACCAGGAGATCGAAGGTCCAACAGTAGAAAGAGATCTCTCTCCTCTGGCAAACGAAACGAGAGAAGTATCTCTCCGCCTCATGAAGACCATGTATGACGTCAGCCGCGTCCTCGCCGTCCTCGGCCTCTCACAGCTAGCCCTCGGCGGGTGGATCGCCTACACCTCCACCGCCACCTCTTCGCCGCCGTCGCCGCCTCTGATCACGGCGATGAGCGTGGTGGGGTTCGCGTTGCCGTTTTCCATGGCGTTCATGCTCCGGCAGTCGTTGAAGCACATGCATTTCTTCAACAAGATGGAGCAGATTGGGCGACTCCAGATCTTGACCTCGACTATGCAGATCTCGAAGCATGTTCATCTCTTCTTCGTTCGTCTTCGTACTGTGGCCTACTTGTGCCTCGCTGGTTTGCCTCTCCCCTTCATTCTCTCTCTTCTCTCTTCCTCTTCTTCATCTTCATAGATTTCTGGGTCTTGTTTAGCGTTTGATCCTGTTCATCTTTCCTTCATCTTTGTTTAATTTGGTGATCAATTTTGTTACTATAGTCATTAAACTTTATATTATGTTAATTACATTGCATTATTCCAAAAATATTTATGTTTTCAGTTTTTGCTGAGTATTTTTTCCAGAATTGAACATTAATTCAATGAATGAACATAGATTCAAGTGCCTTTCTGAAACCCCTCGAGCAAGGTTTCGGGTTTGACTCTTGCGAATGAAGAATAATATTGATCAATAATAATTCGATTCTAGGAAAACTGTGGAAGATAGTGTGAAACAAAAGATGTTGGGTTTGCAATAAGCTCATAATTACAATGAAAAAACTGTAGAAGATAGTATGGAATAAAAGATGTTGGGTTTTTAGCAAACACGAGCTTACACATTTGGTAAGAAACGAACATGGTTTGAGGAATCTAGTGTTTGAATTCACATGACGATTTGAGGCCCTATTAGTGGGTGATCCATAAGAACTCTCACAAGGGCTTATTGAGCCGAGGGGCACCCTTACCAACCAGTGTAGTGACTTATTGAGCCGAGGGGCACCCTAACCAGCCGGTGTAGTCTATTAGTGACATGAATTTGTTACTCAAGATTAATGTTCAATTCAGATCACTTGTATCATAATAAATTTGAGTGTGTATGCCCACTTTAATGCATTTGTATGCAAATCGAACGGAAGAATAATGAATGCATGAATCATATGTAACTTTGTTTTTGGTCAAAGTTGGAAACTGTTTAGATTAAACCTTGTCGTGACTTCCATTTTCTTTCTGGCTTGAGCTTTTCTCTCTTTTTTAGGGTTTTTTTGGGGGGGTAAACTTCTAGTGGTTCTAGATGTAGGAATCCCATTTCAATATCCTTTTCAAAATGACGCGATGATATTGATTGATAAGAGAGGGTAGTATTACTGTGGCAGTAGTTGGATTGTTTCACTAGTAATGGAAGAAGGAATGACTAATATGATTCACGTGAACGTTGGTTTGGTGCTACCACCTCCACGTAGTAGTATTTTAGGTATCAAATTTGGCTGTCTATATCTTTACAACTATTACATGAAAGAAATAAAAAAAAAACTAGAATCCTAGACAGATAGTATAAGATTAACTCGAGCTCGTTTGAGGAGTTAAATCTGTAAAAGAAACCGTTTTTGTTGCTTCTATATGTAGATGTAGTGGTAAAAACTGCTATTAATTTTCGTCTGCTGAAAAAAAGTACAGTAAATAGACAGGGGATTGGAATCTTGTGAAATATATGTTTACATTGTAGTACGATGTGTTGAGTCACCCACCTTTGGACTCTGATCTTGCGAGGGTGGGGGAATGAACTTAGTAAAAGTAGTAAGCAACAAGTGTCATGAGAGAGGCTCCGACCACTGAGCCAAGACTTGGCAAGGCACCAAGGGCACCAGCATTGTGAGCCAGAGCCTCCTCGGATGCTGGGGTCGGGGCTGGAGCATGGGCCGGGGCTGGAGCATGGCCTGCATTGCCTTTAGCCGGGGCTGTTGCAGCCACCATGCTCACTGAGACGGCAATAACAATCAAAGCACAAATAACGTTCTTCATCTCCATTTTTGCCTTTTGTGTGATTAAAGAGTGGACTTGATGGGAATGGTTGATGAGTACCCCAAATCTCCTTTGGAGAACCCTTGTGAAGTTGTTACTTATTTTGCATATTTCTCACCTTTGCTCTTCTGTTTTATAGGCTTTGGATTTCTTTTCTTTGCCCTAAATTTGGGTATTTCCAATTTTGTAACTGAATGTTTAATCAGTCTTGGAGGCCCTCCTTGGAACGGGTCTTCCGCTGCTTCCTTCTGGTTTTTCAGTTGTTTTTGGCCAATTTTCCTCTTTTTGCCTTTTTTTAGGAAGAGGAGGGAGGGGGAGAAGAGGTGTTATGAGCCAGCCTTACAAAGGAGTGGTTTTGTTCAAGTTCAAGTCAAGTTTTGTTTGAGTTCATGCGACAAGCATTTCATTTGTCTCTCCGATCGGGCTATTTTTTGTTTAGGTGTATTTCTACTCTATTGATGTTCAATTCCTATGGCCCTAAGAGTATATACTCCCACAAATTATGTGTTCTATAATTTTACTGTATGATAAATGGTCGTAGGTAAATACTGCTTTGTGAGTTTTAGAAATGTATACTTTCAACAGTCTCCCGATTTTACAGAAGCATACAAGTATTAAGAAGAGTTGGTTATTATCATTATATGTACTCTTTCTTTATTAAAAAAAGAAGCTAATACTAAAGTAACACCTATTTTTTAAAACTATAAGGCTGTAAATAACCGTAAAAAGTTATAAGCGATTATAACGTACCTGTAAAAATTGTAACTTAAAGCTAAAATGACCATACTTATAATAGTACATGATTGCCGACAAAAAAATTTTAAAAAGAAAAAAGGAAAAAGAGGATACAAAAAACAATAAATAGACTAGTACAGTACTATATGTCTGGGTGGAGACATGAGAAATAGGCAGGTGACCCCCAAAACGTATTTGGAATCTACTGATTCAATAATTACAGCATATACTAAAGATGGATGGGCCTACAATAATTCTACGAAAGATTTTGTTGTCTTTGTTATTTTTCTTCAAATTGAGCTACGCTTTCCAAAATGATTATTATTAGGACACCCTTAACAACTTTATTCACGGTTTTACGTTTCAACCACATGAGGTACAAATTCTCGATACCAGTACCTATTAATTGGATCGATCCTACATAAAATATGACGGATATATTGACATTTTTACCAAGAACGGAGTTAATTTAGAAGACCACATTAAACGTGATTCGTGTTGAAATTATTAGAAGATATTTTATTATTCATTTAGATTACCCGACCACTACAATTTTCTTCTTGATTGACGCTGACATGATATTCTATAATAATTTGAGTTTACAATGTATATATGCTTTAACATTTTGTTTTACTAATTAAGATGCTTAATCAACTTATAATAAACTATATTTTCATTACAATTGTGTATAAAGTATTTATTAAGAGAAAGGATTATACAACTTGTAATAAGATAATAAAAAATCATATAAACATATTTGAAGACTTTTTTTTAATTTTATCAAAGAAGGGGGAAATATGATTACTCTAAATTAGAAAAGATATAATAGTCTTTCAGATGTCAACTCCATAATAGGTTCCGGATTATTTTTATGCCAAACTCTAACATAAGAGTCATAGGATTGAAGATGAATTAACGCATGAGCTACGCTATTCCCTCCCTTTTCACAAAAGAAAAAGTGCAAAAATCAAATGACAAACTAAGATTTAGAGTATCATGAAGAATAAGACCGATATTAGATGCCATCTGAACTTTCTTCTTCAACTTGGATATAAGAGATAGGCAGTCCCCTTCCACTTCCACACTTTTCACACCTCTTCGTAGAGCTTTTACTAAGGCAAATCGACACACACGGGCCTCCTCCATCTCCGGGGTCTGAAGCCTACCTTTTGTGAAACCATTGCATTGAAAAATATACAATTGTTTTAATGGATAATTTGTGAATTCAAAGTTTCATGGAATTTTGTTTTTGTATTTGTAAAGAAATATCATATTTTCTGTGGTGTACGAAAATATTATGTTTAAAATATGTAACAAATAACAAAAATTATATGTAAGAAAGGAGGATTGACTTTCTGTTTGGTCGTGAATTTTTATGAATTAAAAAGGCTTAATCAATTATATATCACCATTTCCCTTCGTTTCGAAAAGGACGTGTATTATTATTTTGATTGATTATGATTTCTTTTATGACATCTCATATTAATATCAACGTTTTAAAAATATAAATTTTGAATCTTTCAAAACTGTTTTTGAATTCAAAAATAAATTTATCAAAATAAATGATATTTGAAATAACGCTTTTGAATTAAAAGTATTAAGGATAACATTGGTGTTTTGAATTTAAAATGACTTAAGGTCATGTTTGGCTAACGGTTTTTTTCAACGACTATTTAGTAAAAATTTGTTTTTTGAGAGACTTCGCCTTTTTAATTTGGTCAAAAAATTATTTAAGATGTTTGATAAGTTTATGTTTTGTAATAGTTTTTTGTTTTCAAAAAGCTATTTTTGAAAAGATAATTTCAATAGTTTTTGTGATTGACTTTTTGTAAATTAACTTTTTATCTCACATATTTTTAAGAAATAGTTAACTTTACTAAACACTTTTATCCGAAACAGTATAAATATAAATAGATAATACAAACATCTAATCCAATCGACCAATATATAACAGGTAATTCAATCATCCAACAAACAACCACCAATATTTGATTGTCAAACAGGGTAAAGGAAATATTTTTGTAATACATAAAAAAAATATTTAAAACAAAGACATTTGTTTCTGGGGCCGAAGGAAATAATAAAAAATTATTTTTTTATTTTGATAAAATATTATGAGAGAAGCTTTAGTCATTGCGTCTCCAAAAAGTGCATGATGCTGTCCTGGTGGGTGGGAGTAGTGAGACATGTGTCCTTTAATTTTTGGAGAACCTTTCGTCATCTATCAAATACATCCAACCAAGTCACTTTCCTCATTCCAACCCTAAAATAATAATAATAAAATACAATAATTATAAGGGGAAAAAAAGGGTATATTTATTTCCTCTCCCTTTTATTCTCATATTTCCTAACTTCTCTCCAACTATAATTCCACACTCATGGCTTATTCTTCTTCCCCAAAGTTTAGTGTGGAAATCATAGAAAAATGCCACATTTCCCCTCCTCAGCCTCCTCCTCCTCTTGAGGACTCATATTCTCTCCCTCTCACCTTCCTTGACATCCCTTGGCTTCTCTTCCCTCCCTCCCAACCTCTCTTCTTCTTCCAACTTCCCCCACCTCCTCCCCTTCCTTCTTCGCCTCCGCCGTCCTTCCCAAGCTCAAACTTTCCCTCTCCTCCGCCCTCGAGCACTTCTCCCCTTCGCCGCTAGACTAGCGGCACATGAAGACTCGAATCAAATTATATTTATATTGGATGAGACTGTCTCTTCCTCAATCTCCTTGACCATCGCCGAGTGTGGCGATGGTCATTTTGAATACTTATGTAGAGATACTTGCCAGAAGAATGCCAATGACTTTCATCAACTTGTGCCCAATTTAACATCATTGCAAACTTCTTTTGGGCTTGGGAGTTTGAGTTCAAGCCCTTTGTTAGCCATTCAAATCACTTATTTTCCAAAGGGACCTGGTTTTTCTATTGGGGCTGCTTATCATAGGGTGGCTTCTGATGAGAGGACTTTCAACAACTTTTTGCACTCATGGGCTTCTGTTTGCAAACTTGGCGAGCTTCCACCTGGGCTCAAGCCCACTTTAGATAGGGCTGTTATTTTAGACCCAAATGGGCTCCAGCCCATTCTTTTGAAGCAGTTTTGGGAGTCTGAACCCGGGTCGATCATCCTTGCACCAAAACCCACACCAAAACCCATGAGCGTGGGTTTGGTTAGGAGTACATTTGTGATGGGCCCAATTGAAATTGGGAATGCCAAGACATGGATTTTGGCCCAATGTCAGAAGAAAAACAGGCCTTATCCTGTGCTCTTGTCACCCTATGTGGTCACGTGTGCCTTTCTATGGGCCTGCTTGGTAAGAGCCCAGTTGGAGGATCCGACCCTAACCCGCATTCGTAAAGGCCCAATGTACTTCGGTTTCATTGCAGGTGGTATAACCCGGTTAAGTTATCCGGTGCCCGTTAATTATTTTGGTAACTGTGTGGCATTTGGTCGGGCCATTGCAAAGAGGGAAGAGCTGCTAAGTGAAGATGGGATTCTAGACGCCGCGGATGCAATCGGGCAAACCATAAAGGAATTGGATCGCGATGTATTGGGTGGAGCTGGTAATTGGATATCCGATTGGGAGCCGATAGTTGGGTCGGATCTACATGTAAATATTGTCGGGTCGCCAAAGGTGAACCTTTATGAAGTAGATTTTGGGTGGGGTAGGACCAAGAAAATAGAGGAAAATTCTATAGATATAATGAGAGGGGTATCTTTAACAGAGTCTAGAGAGATGAAAGGGGGATTGAAGTTGGGATAGCGTTGTCCAAACCCCTAATGGATGTTTTCTCATCTCTTTTCAGCCAAGGCCTACTTGACTTTTCATTGTAGCCTGATTTATGTACTTAGGTGGGCAGACTTGTGCCTTTGAGATTCCTTCTGGACCATCAATCATTTTCTCACTATTCATGTGGAATATCAATTCAAATTTTAAACGGTTCATTTCCATGTAGTTTAATTTGTAAGAAACAAGATCACGAAATATAGTTTGAAACTGTAGCTCCTATTTTCTCGCCATTTATTTCTACTGTTCGAAATTATTTAAAAAACGAATAAAAATAAGCATATATAGTAAAAACGAATAAAAAGAAGTAGAAACGAACAAAAATAGATATAGATGATAGATTTTATGTAACTTTGAAAAGGTTCTAAATATCATTTGCTTTGTTTTTAAAATCAAGGGAATGTTTAAAGTTACATAAAAATTATCATCTATTTTTGTTTTCTATTCGTTTTTATTCTTTTCTATTCATTTCTTTTTCTTTTTGTTTGTTTTGTTCTTTTATATTCGTTTATATTCATTTCTTTTCTTTTTGTTACACTTTTCTATTCGTTTTGTTCACTTTTGCTCCTTTCTATTTGTTTATGCCAATTTCTATTTCTATTTGTTTTTATGTAACTTCGAACATACATTTAGTAATTTATATCATAATTTCTCTCATATTTATTGAAATTACTTTATTCCACACTATCATTTCATACTCCTATGACAATTTTTGTCCTTAAAAAATTGACTCCAAGTCAAAAAAATAAAATAAAATGGCAGCCTGCTGAGCTGAAGTTAGGTTAGGTCTAGCTAATAGCATTACTAAGATTAGCTGTCCACGTTTCCTTTGCCAAAAACTATCTCTAGAGTCTCTCCCTTCTTATCATTTATAAATACATCCTTTCTATGATCATCAAAACTCACCCTCTTCCTTCCAAAACACAAACAACAGAGAAGATCACATAAAGAAGCCACAAAATGAAGGCTCAACTTGTGGTGGTGATCATGGCCATGGCCGTGTTGGTGGTGGCAATGTCGGTTCAAGGGTGGGACCTACCGATGATGATCTCGACACACATGGCACCGGAGGCTCAGCCGCCAGCAGTGGAGAAAGGGGCAGCCTTCTCGTTGCCGGTCTCCACCACCACCATTGCCTCTTCATTGCTCTTCTCCCTGGCCGCCGCTGTTGCTCTCTAGCTGTGTTGTCGTTAATTACCTTGTACTACTTTTTATTTTTGTGTGCGGATACTAGACAACATATCTCAATTGAGGTACGTGGGTGTATATTTGTATTAAAATTACCGTACAATAATGTAACTATTACTTTTTATGTTTAACTCGAAATTGCCTTTTGTAATTTATCAACCCCCCATTGTTATCTTTTTGTACTAATTTCATTTTGTTTAAATCCTTGTCTTAAAAATCATGAAATTAACACTCCCTATGAAATTTCTATGCTTAAAATATATTACAAAGAAAATATATGAAGTAACATTTTACTTGGAAGTCAAATAAATGCTTCACAGATTATTTGACTTAATTAAACTTTGGTTGGAGGATGATTCCATTATACTCTCGTTGAGTTAACATAATTTTTGAAAAATTTTAAATTCTTCCCCTTTTTTTTTTCCTTTTGTCCAATCATTGATTGATGTAGCATGAAAATCAACCATCAATTAATGCAACTCGAAATACTATATATCGTATACAATATAAGAAAGAGCACCATATTAGTTGGGGGAAACTCATTGGTAGGAGGAGTCAATTTGAGTAAGACAGGGTTTTTTTTTCTTTTGATTTCGTTAATGAAACACCAAACAATATTTACAATAAAATTTATACGTGAATAATTATAAATTTGAAACGTAGGTATGAAATTTAATTATCAAATAACTAATGGAATTCTTAATGAAGTTCGGCTATGGAACTATAACAATCTTCTAATTGATAATTTTTAATGACCCTGAATTTTTACTAACCTCACAGTATGAGTTATACTGATTTAGAACTCGATTGCCATCAAATATCTTGGACCTCGCAAAGATCATCAATGACAGCCCTTAACACATATGATATTTGAGTATGAGGTTAAATTATAGGTGGATCAAATTACTGAAGCCATACTGGAGTCATTTATGCAGATGATTGTATACTTTATATATATATATATATATTGAGAACTACTACTTAAAATAAGAACTAAGAACTCTAAATGTGGACCATTAAAATATGATCAAATGGCTGAAAATGTGCCACATTATTACCAATTTTAACCACCAACTCCATCCTCCTCTCCACTCCTTTGCCGGCTAGAGAAAAACATCGCTGTTACACCTGGTATCCCAAGGCCGCCTTCACAACGCTCATCGCCATACACCTGAGCCAGATCCATGGTCGTCGAGCACCGGCGACCATCGCGGTGGTGCACGTTGGGTTGTTTAATGCAGCATACAAAGGGGGTGACATCGTTATCGATTCTTTTTCTGGCGACAAAACGAAACCCTAGAGGATATATGGGTGAACCCTTTACCAGGAAGCATGGCGACAACGACAGACAGAGGAGGGAAGTAACGAGTAGTAGCAGATACAAGGCAAGCGGTCGACAGGAGAGAGAGGGAGTTCGACGACAGAGCGTGACGATCAGAGAGAGAGAGAGGAGTGGCTGCCAGCGAGAAAGAAGGAGGACAGGCGAGAGGTGGGAGGAGAGAAAAAGAGGGTGTGGTGGCTAAGGTTTGTGGAGGATAGAAATATGTAGTTAAACGTGAGCCATTAAATAAGAATTTAAGGGTTTTAATTCCCACTCAAAATGGCAGTTCTGATTGGATCTCATCTCTCTCTCTCTCTCTCTATATATATATATATAACATTTCGAGGCCATAACAGCTCCTCTCCCAGCCCTTCAGATAGATTAAAAAATATACACCTTTTAAACAAGTTTTTCAATTTTTCAATTGAGCAGAATTATTGGTTAAAGTTTAAGCTTTCGCCATACAAGAAAATTCAGCAGAATTATGCTCACTAGCAATAAGGTGCTACCTAGGTACCTAGGTAAAATTTATATTGCAAAATACTGCAAATGTGTTTACAAATCAAGACATGAAAATACATATGAAATACAAAGTCAATCAACCCCCAAGAAGCAACACAATGACTGAGAGGCTCACTCTTGCATTAGCTAGGACCATAGCCAGCAAGCGAACCTAAAGTCATTGGCAAATAATAATATTGTTGATTGCGACTGGGTATTACAACTTTCACTTGGTATCATCCTTCTTTCAAACACAATACTTTCGATGGGCCACCAACCCGGGAAACCCTTCACAAGTATGGTTTTTTTATGTAACTTCTGTAAAAATATGAATACAGTATAATCATGCCTCAGGTGAGTTGCTCCATCCTGAAACAAGAATGATGCCACCAGAATCAGCAATGCGCTGCAAGCTGAGCAATATTGTCCAACATGGTAAAAACCAGGTCTAATATGAGAAAAATTGTCCTAGACTACCCATCCCTGCTGTCCCGAACACAGATTGACTGAAAATCAAGAAATAAAAATGCACTCGTTGAACAAAAAGATTTTCTCCAATTCTTATGCAATGTCCGATTTGTTCAATTTACATTGAACCTGAAACCTAATTTTGGCCAATTCTAGTATAATGCAGCAATGCCTAGTTTCCTATTATCCGAGAGGAAGTTACATTAAGCATTTTGCTTTCCAAATGAAGTCTAATGCTTACTCCCAACAAATGAGGTATGCATCAAAGATTTGAGGAATCTGAATTAGACCTGTCATAATTAGGCCTCAAACTAACCTACGAGGACACATTCCAAAACGTCGCATCATATTGGCAATCCATGATGTGCAAATCACATGAAAAGGCAGATCTAAGAGGAGTTTATAGTTAGCAACACAGAGGCATGCAGTTTTGATCCCATTGTTGAAGGGAAGATGCATTTCCACATTATGAAGCTCACTTGTCCAGTATGTAAAGAAGAATCCACAGGAAACATGAAAAAAGCCTTCACCTTTAGATGGAAGGGAATCTGAATCAGCAGTTTCCAGAAATTCCAGCATGTACATGTTTCCTTTGGCATTGTACAAACCTGCATGAGCAATGCGTGATTCGAATATTCATGCACATGTGATGCCTATTTTTCTTTTATTTTGGGGAGAAGGGGAGCATGAGATAGAGTGTGTGTGAGTGTAGACAGACAGATAAACACGTCCGTGCATAATGTACAAAAATACAAGCGAGGCAATCAGCACGACAATCCTACAAGTTTGGAGGTAACAAGAATAATTTCACTTGTTTCCTCTACCCAAGAAGGCAAACAAGCAAAGCAAGAGTATTGTGGATGCAAACACCATTCAATCTGCCACACTAACCTTCATTTAATACACACAACTCCACTTGAGCGGTCTCTGCTCACCCTCCTCCAGCCCTCCTCTGTTCATTAATTAATTTTTTTTTTTTTGGGGGGTTAACATTAGCCGTTAAATTTAGCACCTGTTCCTGGATCAACACAGACAACCCCCCACTCTTTTTACTTTGAAGTTATGCATGGCCCCTGTCCTGCTGATAGCCAAGAAGAATCATTTCTTGAAGATCGGCCATGAAATTGTAAAGTGATCATCGATGTTTTCATTCTCCGTAGTTCAGAGTAAAAGAGATACAAGTGATGCTGGAACAGGTTGTGCAGGTGCAGCACGAAACCTTCAGAAACAGACTTGTACCAGAGCAGGAGTTGGGGGGGGTTAAGGCAATTAGGGAGCTCTTTATTTTCTGAGTAGCCCCTTGGCTTGATCTATGTGTTAGAGACTCCCCATTCATATTTTGCCTAAAAGTAGCTGTAGATAAGAATACAATCATAGAAATTCATTCACTCAGAGATCATGCAGAAAGTTTCCATGTTGAATAGAAGAGAAAGTGACCAGGATAGCCACTTCCCCATAACTCACTATTGGTCTAGAGCATGCAAAACGTTTGACATGTAGTATAATTCTACAAAATTGCAGAATAAAACTTACACTGGAAGCGTTCATAGGTTCAGCTGATATGCAAATTGCTGAGGAAGTCTGAAAGCCTGAAAACATTCAAATCATAGTGAGCAATACACTTATACCACCACCGAATGTTTAGTTGATTATTTCAGCACAAGTTCTAATAATATACCTAATATTTTTAACTATAACAGTCTCTCCATCAGCAGCCCCAAGATGACGTAAAACAACTTCCTCAAGATGACCATCGCGATAGGCATGCTGAAATGAGGTATAAAAAGAGGACACTTGGTAATCTAGAAATTCAGTCAAATATAAGCACAGAGCCATCAATAATAACTGAATGGGAGGATTCAAACTCAAGGGTATCATGCTTGATTGTCAATATTTCAGTTATATAACACCATGAACATTCTTTTTAAGGACAACCAACATAAAAGGAATAGAAATATGCACTCCAAATAACATATTGACAATTTGGTTGCATAAGCACAAGGGAATCACTGAGAAAGGAGCAAAAGAAAAACTACTGCATCAGTGACACACTGAACTTGTTAAGGTAACAAACATTTAGCACTTGTTGGAACACAGCAAAATACTATTGTTGGGACACAAGAAAATGATTAGTTCTCTATGAAAATCAAACCTAAGGGGCAAGGACGTAAACTATCACCAAAGGAAGAAAAGACCTATGACCTCCCTCTAACACCTACATATTACTCTCAACAAGCCTCCAACAATCCAACATGTCGAAATCATAAGCCATCAACTGCTGCCGATACAAATAGCTAGTCTAATTGCTATGAGCTGTTCAATAATCATCGTCACTCGTATCATAGCCCAGCTGTGAGCACATTAAAAACCTCTCTGACGGCGTCAAAAATCTTCATCAACATAATCACCAGTATCCTCTTTGTCCAGTTCTTCTAGATACTGTAGAAACTCCATCTCATCAATATCACTCGTATCATATCCCAGTTGCGACCACATGAAAGACCTCTCCCATGGTGTCAAGTCTTCTTCATCGTAATCACCAGAATACTTTTTGTGCAGATTTTCTAAATACTGTAGAAGCTTCATCTCATCAATAGCACTTCTTACTTCTTCTTTTATCCCTTTATGGGGTCGAAATAAGTATTTAAATAGAGCATGTGCAGCATCAAAATGTTCATCCTCACAATCATTGTTGTCATCTGAGCCCAACAAGCGTGAATAGCCATACACGTTTGGGTTCAGACCCCATCTCCGAAGTAGTGACTGTGGCTTGACCATGTGCTGGAATATAACAAACATGCCTAAGTCACAAGATGAACTTAACTAACGGTGAGCGAAGGATACAAAATCTAGCAAAAGTTCTGAACAAGCTATTCCAAATTTCCAACAACCAACCATAACCCACATACTATTACTCATGTATAAAGTAACAAGAGTAACAACATGGTGATGCCATCCCTAAGTTGAACCCAATCAATCACAAATGCAACCTGTAGGAAGGACAGGGGACCAGCTAAACCAAACAACATCGGAACTGTACTTTGGTATAACTGCAGAAACAACCGAAGGATTTTGACATTTGAAGTACTTATGGCAAAAAAATTGTGCAGAAAGGCCCAATAGCAAGGGCTGGAAAATACAGAAGATACCCTCCAACAGTCCAACTTGCAAGAGAATTATCTGAACCAATTGTGCCAGCCATAGAGGCTACAGCAAACTAAAATCAACAGGAACTCTAGAAACCAATGTGTGCCTTTTCAGTTCCACTGTGCATATCCATTTAGTACTTCATACCCATTGAATCATGAAACATAAGAGCGCAACCAACCCAAGGACAATGGATTTTATTTAGTTTCAATTAAAAACGGAAACCTATCAATTGAACTATGATACCAGATGGTCACAGTTCCAATGTCCAACTAGCCAAGATCACCCAGGCCATACCCAAATAGATGTACATACCTTGTAAAAACAACTGGACCCAAAAGGGCATGATCCATTGCCAAAATCAAAGTACTTGCAATCAATGGACCTGCAAATGTGGATAAAAGATAAATGAGCACTAAAACATGATCCAAAGCCTTATATTGCAAATAAACAAGAGTATTTAAAATAATTATAACATGATCCCAACCGCACCTTGAAACAAAAAAAGAAGAGAAATAAAAAAGGCACAGAAGGTAAATGAGGCAAAGGTACAAGGAAAAGTAGCTGCAAATATCAACGTCAAAATATCAGGGCGAAAAGAAAACCATAACATTTGACATTTGTATACACTCAATTGCACTCTGTTTATGATTTCTTTCCACGTTTTCATTTTGCAAATTCTTGTCCCACATTATGAGTTGTCATCCATTTTTTGGTTATAACAAATGAGCAAACACCTAGTATGTATCCCCTCTCCCAGTTGTGGGATATACAGGGTGAAAATTCAAGCATCCATACCTTGACATGAGCGACTAAAGAGGTTACTTGCAGAAGACCAACAAAAATACTTTGACAGAAAGGCAGAATATATGAGAGGTGATGGTGGTGGTCTTGTGATAGATGTAGCAAGCATTTACAAACTATAAATATACAAATTAAAAAAAATCTAACAATGATGATGATAGGAACACTATCACTAACAAGGGCAAGGTTGCCAAGAATGGAACTGGCGGCTGAACCAGAGAAGCTATCAGGTCATTGGTTGGGCTGCTCAGATTGGTAGGACCAGATTAAACAGGATTATTTTGAATTATTCAAATTAACCAATATTTATACTAAATTTTCAAATTATTAACTTTTTAGACTAATAGATACTATCAAAAATTATACCTTTCAAAATATAGTAATGTTCTAATAAAAATTTACTGGCATTTACTTTATTCAAAATGTTAGCCTCCACTAGATCTAACGATCGCCGAATATAGATGCACTAAAGAAAGTGTCTAGTTTAAAAAGCTCATGGTGCACAAAAGCGCAAAGGGTCCTGAGGCCTGCAAAGCGGGCTTTTTGAGACGACGCACACCTACTAAAAAATGCTCGAAATTCATTACCAGACCATATTTTTCAACAAATAAGTTAGATGATGGCATCAAATAAGTGATTTAGACTAAAAAAATACCACAAAGAGCCTTAGATTGTGATTATACAATGAATTCACAACAATTTTCACCATGCAGACAAGCAGAAAAAAGAAAAAATAGCACAAACAGCGCAAAATCTGAAAGTTAATGTAAATTGATCGTGTTTGAGACACAATCAACACAACATTAATACCCTGATGGCAATTAATTATCCTCATATATAGGTACTATTGCACAATGTCTCAAATATGAGCGAAAATATTCAAATCGCTCACTGTTGCACTATTGAGGCATACAAGGCACAATTGCACCTTGGCTGAGGGCTACTGAGGCGCGCACCTCCTAGGCTTTTTGGAAGGGCTTGGCTTGACTCCTCGCAAGGCTTAAGTGGGTGGGCTTTCAGCTTTTGTGCTCGTAGGCGCATGCTTTTTAAACTAAAAGTGTAGGAGTACAAGGTAACAGGTCACAAAAACACTCATAACAGAGGATACAAGCAGAAAGCACTTTCCACAATCTTTTGCGTGGGCAATGAGAGAAGTCACCCCGGCACTCGAAAACCCCTTATGTTTCCACAAAAATGACAACTCCAAGATAATTGTCATTCCATCACTAGACATAAGGTTTAAGATAGGAGCATGAGAAAAGATTTCAGGAGAAAAGAGAGTCCCAATACCAAGTTTCAATTATAAACATATATAACATTATCAGGCAAATAAGACTTTGGTGAAGTACATAACGTAAAAAGAAATTGATCCCTCTGAATAATACAGATACAAATATAAAAAAAAAAACATAATAAAAGAAACATAACAAGGGTTCTAGGACTGATACACCCAAATAACAACCCCTAATTTGCTCACAAACAGAATAGTTCAGATTCCATGGTCACTTTTAAGCTCAACTGGACTGGAAATAGAAGGGCGTGTTAATAGGTCACATATCACCTTGAAACAGGTTCACCCAGGCAAATAAAAAGAATCTAGGTTTTGATAGTATCAATGCCATTGCAGCATGTAATTCACCTTTCACCTACATAGCTTTCTCCAACTCTAATTGCTTCCATTCCTCTTCTCTTCGTTCTCTCCCTCACACTTGTTTGTTAAAGGAGCAATCTCAGAAAGGAGAAACAAAATGAAATCGAACAATGAAAACACCAAGCAAAGGGAGAATCTACGTCTCTAGATTATTCAATGGAACCCTTTATTTTCATTTTTCTTAAAAAGAAATTGCCTGTTACCCCTTCCATATTCTGTCATTCCTTGGAGCTGAAGTCTTGGTGAGCTATGTCTTAAAGAAACAGACATTGTTTTTATCCTTGTGCCATGTAGCAATGACAAAGACAAACATCTTTGCACTAACCAGTTAAAACTTCAATTGATCATGAAAACTTACAATATCCTGAAACTGAAAGAACTACTTTTGACCTCTACCGGAGTTGCTTTCATGGATTCAAAATGTGGCCATTACGTAACGAAACGGCCGCATTGGAAGGATTTTTCAAGCTGAGCGAACCACGTTTTCACCCGGCGATGGCCGCAATACGAAATGTGATTACGTCATTAGAGCGAATTTTTCGTATTGCGAGCGAAAACCGCATTTTGAATCCCTTGTTGGCTTATACTAAATCCAGCAGTTAAGATGCAAAAGTAAAGCATAACCCCTAATATACTATTTAAGAAAAAAAAAGGGGAGGAAGTTCTTACTTAAGTTTCGCCTTGTAATTTTCAACAATTTGATTCTTTTCCTCATTTGAGAAATACCAAATCACGCTTGGTATGACATAATAAGAAAGCTTGCGACATATTGGGCAGGCTCTCAATGTGGAATTGACATCCATTCCAGTGGTTGGGGAACTGCTACGCCAATTCCTGATACAAGTAATGCAGAATGGATGATCACACTCTGAGAGCAAACCAAACTTCCGTTCGCCGGCTGTAGGCTTTGACAGCACCTTTTCTAAGCATACACTGCACTCTATCTCTTGACTGCGTTTCAGAGCTTCAAGGTTTTTTTGCATTTTCTCACAGGTTCTAGAGTGTTCCTCCCTTTCTTTCTGCCTAAAAGGATGCAAGCAATGTTTTCCACAAGTGGGACACAAGTCCCCATGAATATGGGGACATTTTTCTCCCCTGGGGCAGTCGCCAGCAGCAGCAAATGAGCAAATAACTTGGTCAGCTGGTTTATCACTCCTAATTCCCTCAACAACCTCGTCTTCTACGGTGTCTTCATTTCCAGATTGTTCACCCCATGCTGCTATAGCCGGCGGAAGGAATTGCCTTCTAGAAGGTGAAAGGTCTGCTTGAGCACTAGTGACTGGAGCCATCCCACTTATTGTCACTCCAGTGGTCGCAGTAGGTCTTGAGATTGTGGGTCCAACAGAACCAGTAGATGAAGATGAGCCAGAAGGTTGCCCCCTGGACACTTTAACATGATCATATCTGCATCTACTGCCATAAGCACAGGCTCCTCTTTGATAAAATGTGCATATCTACAGAGCAAAGTAAATGGCAGTCAAAAGTGAAAACTGTATGTGTAAACTGATAATGGAGTAGAATTTCATAAGTTTTTATTACATTATTTGCAGGAGCGGTCCAGTCATGTGCATACTCACAATGCTCCCCTTCAGGCATGCTCCGTGCGCATAGAACTTGCAAAGAATCCTAATAAAGATAGATATAGCATTAAAAAAATGTTTTTAAGAAACTAAAGAGTGGGTAATCAATATAAATTCACCAAATTTCCCGAATGTAATGGTTGTAATCCTAAAACAGTCAAGGATTAACAAACTAACGGAGCCAATATTCAAAGCCTTCAAGAAACCACTTCTCCCTTTCTGAACCAAGCAGAAGGCCAATACGACTGGAATATATGTCCATATATATCTTCTTTTTCTTTGTGTGTGTGTGCACGCACGCGCGCATGTGAGACCTGGATAGATGTTAAGGACAGAGATATAATGGTGTGACACTGTTTGAGATCTTTAAAGCAAAAGAGAATGAAATGCCTCAAAGGTCTAACGTCCCATGTATATGTACTTCCATAGTTACATAATAATTGCGAGATCCAGTATATGTACTTCCATAGTTATAACAATTGCGACATTGAGTCACAGCTTCTAGATTATCAAACTGTCAGGAGTTGCTTATTTCAGTTCTTCCACAAAATCTTTTTGAAAAAAGACATCAAGTTCTTATTACCCGCACATCCTGGCTACAACCGATAATAGGATCCATGTTCAGGCAAATCCAAAGACCCAAGAAAAAGGCTTAAATCAACAGCCATAGTCTATGAACCAAAATGCAGCATATTCTCAGAAATACCCCACCCCCTTAAAAAAAGATATACCTTCTTGGTTTAATTTTACAAACAATTCAAAAAGGAGCCAATTGAAGAATCGAATTTATGGGTTGGCTTAGCTTCAATATTCGAACTTAAAGCCTCAATCGTCCACAACCACCAATCAATTCAAGAAACTACAGAACATGAATTACCCTTTTCCTAACATCACAACAAAGCAACCACGAAGACACAAACACATAAGGGATGAGCAACAAAGAATGCCAACGCAAGTTTCAAATCCAACAGAACAATTCCAAGCTTGAATATCCGAGCTCATCATCAAACAAACAAAAACACAAAATTCTGATCAAATGCAAGTGCTTGAGGAAATAATCTCGTGAAACACAATCATCAGATCACATAATCAAAAATCCACCAACTATCACACAAACGTTACTCGCAGAGTAATCCGAAAAATCGAACAAGGCACCAAAAGAAATAATCACCATGAACAAAAGCTTTTCCAAATAACAATAATCGCAAAAATCGGATAATCTCAGAGGCATACCTCTTAGACATGGCGATGCGAAGAACCAGACACCCGCTGAGGTCTCCGGCAGACAGAGAGAGAGAGAGAGAGAGGGGAGGAGGAGGAGGAGGAGGAGGAGGAAGAAGATACGTTTTGCTTTTTCTACGTTAGGTTTTCTTTCTCTGCGAATTCCAATTTTCCTTTTTGTTAAAATGAATATCTGAGAGTCTCGCTCCTTTCTAAGGCCTTTTGGGCGGTCGCGCTACGACCTGGAAAGTAACGGGTCTCTCTCTCTTCTGTGCCTAATCATAATGGGCGGCCACAATCGGCCCGAGTTATAGATTTGACCCAACCCTTCAATTTACCCTCGATTTTAGGCTTAACGTTGCCTTCTACTCTTTTTTTTATAAATTTAAAAAAAAAAAAAAGGTTTGGTAATACAATTAACACTAAATAATTCTTATATTAAAAAAGAAGAAAAGGATTTAGAAGTGTTTAACACATTTATGTTACTAGTAAATATAGGATAGGAGATGACTATAATTTTTGAGTTTTTAAAATCGGACCTAAACCACTTAAATAGTTAGGCATTGAGATCATTTTTCGTTTCAATTTCTAATAAAATACTTTGTCTATCCTAAAAGATTGTCAAACTTTAAAAAGTTAAAAAAATAAAGGAACATTATTTAGTACTTTACTTCAAATAAAAGTCATTTATCGTTTACGTGCAAAGGAAATTTTGATAATTTTTTGGGACATTGATAGAGGAAATTCTTATCAAGTTTTATGTTGTGGACGATATAGGTGAAATTGGAATTAGAAGTCCTAGAATTCGTTGAATTAGAAAAAATGTGGAAAGAAAATTGTTCATATAAGTATTGCTTTTCCTTTCCTTTTTAGGTCTCTTTTAAAATGTCTTTTTCAAATTGAGGAGTTTATTTTCTATTTTTCTAATATAAATTGGCAACTATGTTGATTTATGTTGGTATTTTAAGATTAAATACACTCTTGTAATTTGAAAATATAACTGAATTTTGAAGGCTTAAATTTACCATTTTAAATGCGAATAGAATCATAATTTCAAAATTGGTAACTTCTGTGGATGTAGTCCAAAAACCTCATCAAATACCTAAGGTGTTTCCCAGGATACAAGCCCACGAAAAATTCATGACAAGACTCACACCCCATGGGGGTCAAAAATCTTCAACCCAACTTATGGCAACCACTACAAGTGGCTTGTGGCAATGGCCACCCCCGTTATAACTTACAACAGGTCATTGTTGTCCAACAAGTAGCCAACACGGGCTACTCGTATCTATCGATACGACCCGATTAGGTTCTTAAATTTTTCTTGTTGATTTAAGAACAATTCAAGGGCATAAACTTCGAGTATATTAGCCCTTCCAATGGAGATCTAAGACCATATACATATTCATTCAATTTTAAATCTCAATTCTCATATGTAATATGAATTGAAATTGACGAATTCTTGTCCCATGGCACGAATACATTAACGATGTCAATAAAGACCCATTAGCTAACATTATTGTTAAAATTATTTATGAAAATGTTAGCACATTTAGACATAAATATACAAGCTCTATCAAGGCATATACCGAAATGATGCGAGTGGAACACAGGCTCAGATGATGGACCATGATCCAATCGCCTAACCTACTCTAGTAGGTTCGTCCGCTTTACACTATGTTCAGATTAGAGTTAAAAGAAAGGAAGGAAGGGGAAGGAAGATAATTAACTTCTCTTCCCTTTGTTTGAGAAATAAAAAAAGGGGGTGAGAGTGGGAGAACCATTCCCCTTCTTTAATCCTATTTCATTCCCCTTTAGATTGAGGAGGAAGGAAGAGGAGGGGAAGTAAGATAGCGAATAAAAATAAATTTCATATTAATTTAATTATATTTTATTTTGTTATTATTATATTATTTTTGCTTACTTCTCTTCAAAATATTTTTTTCTTTTTTCTCATCTCTAAAGTAATTATATATAAATATATAAATATTATGGTTGTACTTCTATTCTATTTTACATATCATCATTCAGGTTATGCCTTTTCACCCTCTTTTTTTCTTCCCCTTTATTTACTTTATTCTAATTCATATTTATCAATAATATGGTTATATTGCTATTCTAATTCAACTTAACTACTTTTTTTTTATTTGTAGTTGTGATCAATAAAGTAAATGATATATATGTTGATCACCATGAATATACATGTGGATATAATTTTGATTATTTACTCTTTTATTTTAAGTGCTTATATTATTTGATTTTTTATTTTATTTTACTTCGTATAATACCTTACAAATGTAAAAAATATTTACTAAAAAAATGAACATTTTTTTGGGTGGAACATGGTTAAGGGAACGAGTTCCTTGTACTAAATTTAAGTTTGTTGTTTTTATTTTAAAGTGGTAATAATAATAATAATAATAATATTATTATTATTATTATTATTATTATTATTATTATTATTATTATTATTATTACATTTTCCTTCCCCTCACATCCCCTTCTTTTTTAATCCAAATCTCCATTTCCCTTCATTTCAAATCCAAACAAGTCCTCTCATTTCCCCCTCATTTCCATTTCCTTCCCCTTAATTAACCTCCTCTCCATTCGCCCTCTTATATTCAAACAGTGTGTTAGTCTTTCGTCCTAAAAAAATTATCAATCATATTAAGAATAAGGAGAAGCCAATAATGCCTTTTTTGGAGAAAAGATTTAATAAATAATAATAAAATATTTACAAATTCTTATGATTTCCTACATTTATAAATTCACCAAATCATATTCTTGCTCTTATCATTCATAAAATATATCATTTGATTGACAGTTGAAGAGGGAAAGAGGTTAAAGGAGTTTATTATCGGATACGGTTCAATAATCAATAAAAATACATAATTATATATATTTTCCTCGCTATTAAACATCGTAACACTTTTCAACATTACTCAACAATATTGAGCAACATTTAACACTCGTAAATTATAAATATGAATAAATATTTGTAATAAGTAAAAAAAAAAAACCTAAAAACTGATGTTGGGAGAGAGCTCAGATGATGATGGTGATGATGATGATGAGGAATGATGATGATAATGCCATTGGACCATGGAAGCTAGAACCATAGCTACCTACCTAGGGGGTTACTTTTTTAAATTTTTATTTTTGACAAATGTGTAATAAATGCAAATGAAAATAAATGTAGGGTGAAAAAGGAGGAGGGGATAATTGTCATTATAATAAATGCAACACAAAACAAAGAGGAGAGAGGACAGGAGGAAGACAGAGGAGATAGAGACAGACAGCCTCTGCCCCTGCTTATGCGGCCGCCAGCATTTTCACCGCCTGCGGACCCGCCTTTTCTCTCTCCCCAAAACCCCATCTTCACCCCCTCCCTCCCTCCCTCCCACCTTCTCCTTCCTTTTTTATTTCTTTTTTTCATTAATTAGTTTGTTAATAAACCCACTTCACTACCATCTCCTTCTTTCTTTTTTTTAGGTAATAAATAAATAAATAACCCTTCAACTGCTGCTACTCGGTTTTTTGTCTCAACTCAACGGTACCCTGGCTTTGCTACTACTTGAGCAGTTGCCCCAATATTTTTTTTAATCATTTTAATTATTTATATTAAGCTTAATTAATTTTGAATTTTTCATTTTCGTAAAAATGCTTTCGATCTATATTGTTGAATGTAATGATGGTTAAAAGTGCTCTTTGACGCATCCATGTACTTTTGCTCATTCTAGATAAGACGTAAATGTCAGTGTAAATAAAATAAAATATAAATAGTATTTGATACTGATTTGTAATATTGTTACTAATTCATCAAGTAACTAAAATGTGTGTATAAAACATTTGAATTTCCAATGCTCCTTATAATTCTCATTACATGAAGTATGATACATATATGAGCTTGATATAATTCTCATTATGTGTATCTAAAACAATAAATAAGTTCAAAATAACTTCAATAATTAATAATAAATAAATTCAAAATAAGTTCAATGAGCAAGTTGAGAATAAGATTATAGAATATAAATTTAACAAAAAAAGTTCAGGATAATTTAAGTTAAAAATAAATACTAAGAAAATTAATAATATTCTACATTTACGAGTTGTATTTTTTCACATCGAGAGCGGTAAAAGGGATAGTTGCGTGGAATTGGACCACTCGAATAAGAGCAAGAGGAGGGAACACACTTAAAAATAAAATCACATTTTTAAAAATAATTCAATAAAATTCACTTTTTTTTACTTCACACAATATGAGAGGAGGGGTTGGGGGTTGGAAAACAGCTTGAATTTCAACTTACACGTTAATTTTAGTTTTTTTGTTTTATTTTTTCAGTTGATAAGGGGAGGGGGACCATCCATCGTGATAGCTTGGACCACTTACCATACGTCTCAACACAGTGTAAGCTACGTACGTACATGGGATCATAATATTCTAATTATTCACTACATAATTTATTTATACGAAGAAAAAAATATATATTCACCACGTATTTTATTATATATATGCATATAAAAATTGAATATTATATGATAATATGTTATACGTGTGTCTATGTATATGCAGATCAAGTGTAAAAATTATTATGTAAAAATAGTAAGAATAAAAAATTTAGACCTTTAAAATTATTATTAAAATTGAGATTAAAAGAGATCTTAGCCTTTTATTAACTTAAAATGGTCCAAATTTGTCATTTTACACTTTTTTCCCATAATAACTCTTCTTACTTTATTTCAAAAAGAATCAGGGAAATTATAATGGATTTGTTCTCATTTTCTCCATATATTTTACTTACTTCCATAATATTCAAATAAAATATTAGTAAACTAAATAGAGTATTATTATTAACCATTTGGGTTTCAATTGATAAAGTTTTTTTGAGCTCCTATCAAATACCCGGTTTAATTCTCACTTATATCGGTCGTTACACTTCATTCGTAAAAACAGTGTAAATATATAATAAAATTAATACAATATTAATTGGAAATGGGAACTACGAAAAGCTGCAAGGTATAAGGTATAATGGTAAATAGGATGAGCCACAAGGAATGGTAGAAAATGGGACAGAGTGGTAAGTAGCGATATTATTGCGTTTTATTAGTCATCAACACTGTTTAGACACTTTTTATTTATATAATGTCGAACTTTTAATTTTTGCTTAGTTCTCGTATTGGCCAACTTTTTGCATATAATCGATTATCAACGCTATTGTAACGAAGTAACTTTTATTTATAACGTCAGTGATACATATGTTTTGTTATTTTTTCATCTTTTAATGATTCCTTGCACTGGTGGCCACTGCTTTGTATAATATTGGTTGAAAAAATCTAATTCACTTTCGGAATTATAAAAAATAATCAAAACAATAAATATTGGCTATGGGAAAAAAGGGAGGGGGAGGGGGGTTCAATAGAAATACACAATTGCATTTGCTGTAAAAGAAATTCCGTGCATATATATTTTTTTTTATATGTCCAAAAATATTTATTGATTTGCAATTCGTGATTAAAACAAAAAAGAAGAAGAAAAGGAGAAATACGTTCAAGATATAAGATGCAACATTTTTATTTTATACGAAAAGTTATCTGACAATAATTTAGAAATATTATAAAATTAAATATAATAGTAATATTTTTAAGCTAGGTAAATTCAACGCATAGCAAAATAATGATATACCGTGTGTAACGATCCATTAATTCTGACTTACTCACAATAAGGAGTCAAAATATATAGTGAAGAGCGTTACATAACTTATCATGCTAACGCTAAGATGAACAAAGTTATAGATATATATTGCCATTTTTACAAATTGGTGATATAACGAGCTAACTACTTTTACCAATAATTATTTGAATCTTAAAGTGAAACATAAAATATTTGTCTCAATTCAATCATAGTTGTTTTATCATACCTTTGTCTTGCTAAAGGCAAAAAGTGGAGAGACAACACTTAAAAGAGGATAAAGGTATAAACATTAATATGTATTATGGCTAACTTACCTATGGTTTTGGGGGCACAAAGGACTTGAATTCAATAGATAATTTATGTGTTAATTAGCCCAATCTATCGAACACAAATTGCTCATCCATTTATAGACCTTCTTAGTTAAGGGCTTGCTCATTTTAATCTAACAGTTATGTTTAACGGAAAAGTTATCAGCGGTTAGAAGCGTTTTAAGCATCACCAACAACATTCAAAGCGATATTCATTAGGAGCGTTTACTAGAGGTTCATAGTGTATTAGCAACGAATAGAAATGTTAAATTGGATCAGGAGCAAATAGAACTAGTTAACAATTAGTAATATTGGAGGTCAATAGAGAGTCCTAACATCTCCACTTGAAAATCATACTACTTAACATTAACATTTCCTTTAAAAGTACAATTGGACTTCCATGTCTTTTAATACATACACATGGATTTTTACCCAATTACTTGAAGTCATCACTAATTATGTATCAAGATTAGGAGTAACAACGATTAAGAACAGTTGACACCATCATAGATAACACACAATAATTACAAAAATTAACAATAATTAGAGATCACAATTAACAGTTAACAACTCTTACAAACGATTGACGATTACTAAATATTACTGAATGTTGAAACAACCCGACAATAAATACTAAACTATCTAAATTCAAATGATGGATTGACAATACATTCGACTTTACACATTGGAGGTTGGTTTCCACATTACAAAACAAGTATCACGAAAGTGATTTGTTGGCTTTACTTTGTTAATATTGAATTAATTAAGCAAAGCATGGGGTCCAAGTCTAGATTTCTTATTACTACTTTTATACCACCTCGTCCAAATTACAGTAGGGTTCACAGCTTTATCCTAAAAATAAGGACGAGTTTCTCCAAAAAAAAAAAAAAAAAAATCCCACCTCGCAACATGTTTGAGAGAGAGAGAGAGAGAGAGAGAGAGAGAGATGAATCCTCTCATCTCCTCTGATTTCTTTCTTCCTTCTTGGCTTTGGCGTGGTGTGGCGTGTCTCTCAAGTCCTGCAAATTACTAAAAAGCGCCATCGACATACACCACCTTTTCTCTCTCCCCCTTTTTATTTATTTTTTAAATTTATTTTCTGGGCCTAAGGCTGTGTGTACTCTGCTTGTAGATAAATAGACACAGAAACATACTCTCTCTCTCTCTCTCTCTATCTTTCCTCTCTGTCTGCTCTCCAAACCAGGCCCCCTCCCTCCTCCAAGGCTCAGCCAGCAGGAGAAGCAGCAGAAAAGCAAAAGGGTAAAACCCCATTTTCACAAGAACAAGAAGAAAGCAGAAGAACTCTGTTTCTCTCTGTCTCTCTCTTCAATGTGGGTTCTTTTTCGCTTCCTCCCTTCCTCTCTCTATCGCATATTTGTCTTGTTTGAGTTTTTTTCCCTTTTTTGTAATCTTGAGCAATGCCGTGCTTCTTCTCCTCTTTAAAGACCTGATTCCCCTTCCTCCCTCCATTTTCTTTTCTCAGTTTCTTTTGGAGTTTACCTGTTTGATCTGGTGCGAAGGACATCTTTCTAACCCTTTTTTGTTTTTTCATTTTGGGTTTTGGAGTTAATTTTATGTTTTTGTTTGTTGAGGAAGAATGTATCACATTCAACCCAAGTTTTTTTGGCTCCCTTACCCTTTTCTTTTTGGGAACAGGGAATTCCGGATTTTCCTTTTAACCAACAAAATTTTTCCATTTTTTAATTTAAAATGTTCTGTGTATGTTGTACTTGAAGATTCTGGAAGTAGTTTTTCCATGTTCTTTTGTTAATTATAGCTGTACTTAAAGATCTCCCCTTTTGTTTCCTTTCTTCTGCTTCTGTGATCATTGAGAAGATTTTCTTCTTTCTTTGTTGTTTTCTCATTTGCTGAGTGAAAAGGAAAAAGAAGAGAGAAGCAATTACAGTTATTTCTGGCACTAACCCAGCAAAAATGGAACATAAGGTTTCAGCCTCTTTTCTTTTTCTTTTTGTTGGGGGGTGGGGGGTGGTTGAGGGTTGTTTAGAAAATGAGTATTTGTTTGTTTTACCAAAGTTGTAATCTCCAATCTCAGCTTCCCTCTTGGGGACTTTTTGCCCTTTTGTTCACTTCAATCAATGCTTTTAGCTAACTTTGAATCTAGGCATCTGATTAACTAACTTGGTGCAAATTTGCAGTTTGCAGAGAAGCTGAAACAGTTGGTAATAGAGAAATGAATGGGAATCAGCCAATGGAGGTCTACTATAGCAACACAGGATATCCTTCATATACAGTAAATGAAGGGTATATGGGTTATTTTGATGGACTTGGCCACCCTCCTCCTGTAAATTATGTTTACCCACCTGTTCCTATGCATAATCAGGTATAAACCCTCATCCCTTTTTTACTTGCACATCCTAATATGCCTCGTGAACTCTGTTTTAGGCAACTTTTTTAGCTGTTTTGTGTGTTAAAATGATGATATTGTTGCCCCTTTGGGGTCAATCTAGTGGTAAGATGATCGTCTTCCATACCCAAAATCAGTGTCTATTCTCCCTAGATTGTGTGTAAATTTGGGCGTAGCTTAGCGGTAAAATGCTTGTTTTCGACATCAAAGATCAAGGTTCTAGCACTGACCCTAGGTTGTGTGTTTAAATTTACCTATGGAAAATAAAGCTGATGTTGTCAAAAGGGTGCTGCCTTTGGGATTGTTTCAATTTTGAGAATCTATTCGGTTGTTTTGCTGATGATGGATCAGAAAGCCTGTTGAATGGTGAACTCGTGTTGTATAATTTTGATACTCCAAAATTGCTTTGATAAAGCCAAATAATAATTGTCTTTATTTCCCATGGCAATGTGGCTATATCCATTTCATCTTTTATGAATTTTTCACATCTTCTAATGAAAATTTATATTTTAGAGCTTCATTTAAGAATTTCATAGCTCTGCCTAAAATTTGAGGAGCTCTACCGGAAAATTCAGAGCTCTTCCAAAAACTTCCAAGCCTATTAGGCAATCGGGTGTAGTGACTATCTCTTTCAACTACGTTCAGATTGAAAGATTTCACTAGTTTCTGCCGTGGGAATTATAATAACGGACTGAATCAAATGTCTCTCAGAAACTACCTTTGTGCTTGTAGGAGTTTCCTTATCTATATCTAGACACTGGGTCTCGCTTGAAACCAAATGTCAGACTGGATTTGTGCAATAATTATCGATCTGGGTTTCTGGGAACTATGGTCAGACCCCCTTTGCAGCCCGCCCAAGGTGGCATCTTTGAAAGAAGTACCAAGTAAAATTGTATAGTATGGTATGGCGTCATTGTCAATACTAACTCCCTAAAACAAGGGTCAGCTGTCTTTTTATTGAATCTCTCAAGAGGACAAATGCAGCTTAGCAACCTTTTGTTATAGTCAACTAAAATAGTATATTCCTTCCTGTTGGTCCAGGAAGCTGCATATTGGTCAATGAATATGAACACGTACAGGTCTGATTTCTGTGATGCTGGAAGTTCTTCCTATTATGGTTACGAGGTCAATGATCCTTTACCGAGAACTGAAGCTAACCGGAGGACTTGGGAATATCCTTCATCAATGCATGTTGAAGAGCTGACTGGGGATATTCAAACTGAAGAAAACTTAGTCGCAAGTTCAGATGGTGCTGAAGAATGTGAGTTTGCTGCAAAGTTTAATGTGCCATCATTCACATGTTTTTGCTGTATTACTGTATTTGTGAATGATTTGTAATGTATGCTTGATTTAAATTTCCAAACTAAAATTTTCCATTTTCTTAATCGTATATTGAGTTGATATTACTTTTTACCCTGACATGATGCAAACTTCCCTCGTGCCTACAGGTCCTGAAGATCATCAAGATGGAACTAGTTCTGAGGTACAAGTCTTAATCACACCAATTAGCCAAAATATGATCAGTTTTACATGAAGCATGCACTTAAACATATTTCAGCTTTTAAATTTATGGATAATGTTTGTGACAATTGCTATTACCTTTGTTGTGGAGTTCTTTAGACGATGGGCCCATTTTGAAAACTGTTTGGACTTAAAAAGCTTATTGCTTCTGTTACAATTTCTTGTTCCTTTATGCCTACCTTTTGATTTTGCAAAATCCATACAAGTATTATTAGGTGGAATATTCTATTATATACAGTATAAAGCTTGATTCTTTCATTGTTAGGTAAGATTTCCTTTATCTGTGTGCTACAGGTTGCTTGGCAGGATAACATTGACCCCGATAACATGACTTACGAGGTTAGTCTTATCCTTAAATCGTTGTCACTAACCTTCGGCAATTTATCATATTGTTTGCCGCTATCCATTCATCTTTCTTGGGTAGATTTGGTGGCTGCCAAGTTGCCTAATTAGCATGTAAATGAATTGTGAAAGCCTTTCATTCTCTCCTTTGATGGAAGTTCACTACCATCCAAAAGAGTGCCTGCTAATTTTTGGCTGAGATGACTAGTACAATTCAATATCCTGATGTACATAAGATGTTTATGTGAGAGTAGATAGTCCTTTTGTCATAATATAGCAGTTTTCCCTTGAGGAACTCAAAGTTCAGAATGTAAGTAAATTGTCTCGTGTGTTCCAGGAATTACTTGACCTAGGTGAGGCAGTGGGAACTCAAAGTCGGGGTCTTTCCCAGGACCTTATTAAGTTGCTTCCAACATCAAGGTACAAAGCGGGTGGTTTCTTCTCGAGAAAAAATCGAAGGAAAGGTAATATACTGGCATATAGATGCAAATTTCAGACGAGCCAACTTGACCCCATTTTAAGCAGTATTATCCTTTGTAATTGTCTCTTTCATGTCATTCGTACTTGGAACTGTTAGAAGTTTTCTCAATTGAGTGCAAACTTTATTTGAATAAAAGAAAAACAGAAGGGAAGATTGAACCCCTTTGACAGTATGTATTCAGAGTATCTTCCGAATGGATGGGGTAGTTTGATCTGTAAGTTTAGGTACAGTGCTTGAGCACTTGAGTTCAGCTTTATTACTTTTGTGGATGCTCTCACATATGAGAGGGAATGCACTCTCTAATTTTGGTACAAAGTGGGGCACAAAGGATTGATGTCTGCATGATTTAAACTCAGCTAGTTATGTCATAGACTTGACTAATTGAAATAGCTTACACCTATAAATTCCTGTTCCGATGTTTTCTTAATAATTGAAATAGCTGACTAACCAAATAGTCAGCAATTCCATGTGCTATATTGCGACTCTTTCTTAGTGTCCGGTTGGATGTAATGTAATGGTGATACTCTCATACAACCAGACATACATAACAGACATATTTACTCTGTACAAGGTTGATTATATCCTACCAAAAACCATTTGAGTTTTTTTTAATTGACTCACTGCATTGATATCCTTTGTTGGCTAAATCTGCAATGCAGGTGTGTGATATGTCTGGTGACATATAAAATAGGAGACCAACAGATCACTCTGCCTTGCAAACATGTATACCACTCCAAATGCGGTAGGAAGTGGCTCAGCATAAACAAGGTAAGAGAGGGGGAGGAAAGCAAGTAAAATGTAAAAGCTCACACTTAGTATTTGATTGGTCTGATCCTTTGTGCTCGTATTAAACCTGAACTTTTCTTGTGCAGACATGTCCGGTTTGCAATAGTCAAGTTTTCGGGGATGAACCAAAGAATCCAAACTGAATGGGGAAGGAGCGTACAGATATTAGTCCAGCTTTTGGGTTCTTTTTTGTGATTTTTTCCCCAATTTTTTCGTTCATGGTTCCGGGTTTTTTGGGAACGTAGAAATCCAGTGCTGATTTTGAATGTAGGGCAGATATAGTTTAGGTCCCTTTTCTAACAGAAGATATGGTGAAATCCGGGCTTTTGTAGTAAACGAAATGATGGAACGAAACATTTTATACTATGATATATAGAGAGAGAATGGCTAAATTTTGTGCACTACAGTCAATTCACTATCAATTTTGCTGTATCTTCATCTGGTGTGTTAATGCATCTATCAGGAGCTTTGGGTATAAAAGGGTACCCTAATTTTGAACAAATAGAAGGACACTCTCAAGTCTCAACTGTTTTACTTCATGATATGAGAAACAAAAGGTTGTTGAGAAGACTAAACTGCGAACGTAAATGATTTTTGATTTCATTGAACAGAAACTGTATATAATAACTATGGCAAGCAACAAAGTAAAGGACTTGTCAGATCGTTCACCAATGAAGAAAACCCGCACAATCAGTACTTCGAGTTATTGGTATGCATGTTTCAGCTGCTGTGTGATAAAAAGTCTCATGAAACACTGTTTAAGACCTAAGATTTGATACTGATGTGGAATAATCACGGTTTATTACAAGTCATATGTCATGTTAACACTAAGCCTAATCAAAATCATCCTTGTATCAAGCTTCGATCAATATTGGGGCTTGGTGAGGGCCAAATCTTCATGGGAAAGGTAAAATTAGGGTTTAAAGATAAAATAACTCTTCTATCGTTTACTTATATTGCCTATAAATTTAGTACTTTCACACACAAATCAGATCAGGATATGATATAAATACACTTTCAAAAATTTTTTAAATTTTTTTAATGTAGGTATTTTGAAATTGTCTCTATATTAAATCTTCTTATATCTCATACAAGCGGGATTCACACTGAGTGTAATTGTTATTGTAATAGAATTTGATATCATATCATTGCACGGTTACCAAAAGATGCATTGAATACTCTCTTTAGAGGGAATAGAGGGCGGGATCAGCCATATACATACAATTAGAAATGTATAATTTAGTAACACACTTGAACTAAAGTTTATTGTTTCGAAAAATATGACATGGATAAATCTCTAACCATGTCACATAGCTTACCAAGTTATAACTTGTGACTAGGTTTTTCCATATGCCTAATCGCTAGAGAAGAAGGTATTAGGCTTATGAAATAGTATTATGAAATAGTATTGTTTGAAACTTACTTTTCTTATTTATTTTTAATAAAAATTTTTGGAAGTTACAATTTTTTTGAGAGAATTTCTTGAAATATTTCAAGGTCTGCATGTCAAAAGGCGGACGAAATGGATGTCCAATAAGGTTTCCATTTGTAAATCTACTCTTAGAATTATCTCAAGTAAAATTTAACAATAACTTTGGTCCAAAATTCACAAAGGTATTTATATAAATTCAAACAGCCTAATTAAGATTATTGAAAAATTGGGTCCATGCTCATGACTTCAAATTTATATCACAAATTCGGATAATTAGACTTAGATTCAAGTTTGATCGGGACGTATGAATGAGAATATGGACATGTATGAGCATTAGATTTTAGTTCGAATGTTTGAATTATTCAAACTTAATTTTTGTCTGTTGTAGGATTGGTTAATAAAAAATTGATCCAGTTAGAACAAATTAGTGGGATGGGGTGTGTCATTCCATTAACTATCTTTTCAATTACCTGATATTCTTGTTAACTTATCACACTATTTGTATGTATCAAAGACTATTACATGTACAATATTTTATGTAAATTTATTTTAATTTTAAGCGGATCAAAAGTAAATCTTCTACACATTGTCCCGATTAATTTATTAAAATAAAAATCCGACTTAACCCACTTCATTAGTTAATACTCATTTGATAATGGGCCAACTCTAGTTCGACTCGTTACTAACCCTCACTCTAATAGCCATTGGCCGCGTTTAGTTCATATCATCAATGAAATTAGAACTCAAGTTTTACTGTTTGATTTAATTATAAATGAAATCAAATTTTTTTTAAATACATTTCCCATAACTAAATTTATGTTTTTTCTTATAAATGTGAAGAATTAGTTTGGACTTCATATTTATTATCTTTAATTAATTTATATTGTTTTTATCAAATTCACATACTAAAATTATGTATCATTGTAACAAAAAAATGAGAATCAAATCAAAATAACAACCAACTTAATTAGCTTTATTTGAAAATAATTTTATAATGTGCTTCAATTAAAATTAGTAAATAAGATTCATGTTAATCTTCAATTATGTGCAAAAGTAATATTTCCTATATAAACAACTTTTACTTACGTAACATTTAAAAAATTTAAAGTAATCTATTATAAAATAAAAATAAATATAAGCGTATCATTGAGATTTGATGAAAAATGAAAGAAAAAGGATTTTGTGATTTTTTTGAAAAGAAAAATCTGATTCCTGATACATCTTTAAAAAAAAAAAACAAAAGGAGTAATCAAAATATTTGAATTTGCACCCCTGCAGTGAGTCAATCGCTCGACGCTGAACCAATGGAGAGGGAGGCATCATCGTCGTCATCACCGCCGTCAAAATCACCGTGGAGTGGGCTGCAGGCGGACATCCTAACGGCCGTCTTCCACCGCATGAACACCCACTTCGACCTCCTCCGCCTCCGCGCCGTCTGCTCTTCATGGCGTTCCTCTCTTCCCTCTCTCTCTCTCCTCCTACTCCTTTCCCTCTCCTCCTCCCTCCTCCCTCCTACGTTTTCCATATCCACTCTTCTCCCCCTTCTCCCCTCGCCGTCTTCCACTCCACCGTATTCCGCATATCTCCTCTCTCATCCCCTTCTTCCTCGTGGCTAGTCAAGCTCTCATTCTCAAACAACCCCAACTCTTTCTCTCTCCTCAACCCTCTTTGCACTACCAAGATCGAACCCCCTTCCTCTCTCAACGCCATCAACCTCCTCGACTATCGCATCTCCAAAATCGCAGACTCTTTCCACCTTAAATTCCTCACGGCGGAGGAATCCCAATCGCTCGTCTTCGTGAAGAAGGTTGTTGTTCTACCGGATTTGACGGTTCTGCTCTTGTCCTATGGTGGGAAATTGGAGAAGTGGAGATCTGGGGATGAAAGATGGACGCCCATTTCAGGTAAAAGCAATGATAAGAGTGATTGTTATTATCATTTTCATGATGTGATTTGGGTTCGGAATCAGTGTTATGGTGTCAATGTTAGTGGGATTCTTCTGAAATTTGATTCTGATTTCAATCCTGTTGAGTTAACCAGTTCATTGGGGTACTCTCCTCGTGAGCAGAAGTATCTTGTGCCTTCCTGTAGTGGTGATGATTTGTATCTAGTGAGTAAGGTTTCGAACCCTGACCCCGAATTCTATTATGACTATTTTGAGGATGAGTATGTTCTCAATGGTGAAATAGATATGCCAATAAGGATGAGGGTTTTTAAGGTGAATTGGAAACAAGGTTATTGGGATTTTGTTGGTAGAGCTGGGGATCAAGTGTTTTTCTTGGGGGATGATGTTTCATTTATGGTATTGGCCAGCGATTTTGATGGGTGTAGAGCAGATTCAATCTACTTGACGGATGAATGTTTTTGCCAAGATCATGATGATGAGGACAATGTGTATGGTCAAGATACTGGCTTATATGGCTTGGATAAGTTCTTGGTTGTGAGTTTGGCTGATTCCCCTGAATATGCGAAGATTTTTGGCCGCCTCCTGGTTGGTTAACACAGGACTCAGGCTCTTCCGAAAGCTGAATGCATGTGTTTTTGGTTGGTTAATGCAGGACTCAGGCTCTTCCGAAAGCTGAATGCAAGTGTTTTAGGCTCAGGCTCTTCCAAAAACTGAATGTAAGTGTGTTTTAGTAGGATACTTCTTCCATCGCTGGTCTTTCAGTGTTTGATCGATGTCATTGATCAATTTTGGATTCGGTTATGTCACCTATGGTTGCCTTTTGATTCTTCTGTTGCTGACAAGCTACATTTTCGATTTTCCATTTATGTTTAACAACTGGTTGTATGAACTTATAGTTTTCGATGCTTCGTGTTTATTCTCCTCATATTTATGTGATGAGAAACTATAATTGATCACCAGGGGCTCTGAAATGCTAAATTGTAGTCCAACGTCCAGAATCATCCATTGTTCTTGCCAAATTCAGATTGATCAATAACACTGCTGTTAATGGCCGCACAATGTTTGCTGCAAATCACTCTTTACAAACAACTCTTCAAAAACCCGCGATCCTAATCCTGCCAAGAACAAATTTCAGAGCAGGAAACATCCCTTATCAATTCTGAACGCGGTTTGCTTGTTATAGGATCAGTATTTAGATATTTACAACCTAAACCTTCACTGTGCTCATGGCAATGTATGCCAAGACAACCCTCCCATTTGCCTTTTCAGCCTTAGATTTTGATTCAACCTCAAGAATGTCATACCCAGTGCCAACTGCTCAAAATGGTCGTTCATTATCCTGAATTCCTTTACATACTCCATAGGGTGTATTCAAGACCAGAATTTGCCAAGCTTGAAGCTGACTGTAGAGGATCCCAGTTCCTCTTTTAAGGGAAGGAACTTGAATTTATAATCTTCCACTTTGAGCCCCTCTTACCCTACCCGCCTATAAGAGGCACATTATTCCTTATTTGTTTAATTTTTTGGTTCAGTAGAATAAAAGCTGGAGAAGAAAATTTGATAAATTGTAAAATAAACTCAGCATCAAACACGCTCGTCCTTTTCTTCAACCACTCGTTTTCTCATTCAAATCATTTTTTCCCCGATTATTGATATCTGGCATCAACCAGCAAATACAAACCTAGAATTAGGCTCATCATACGAGCATATATTTCAGTTATCTTCCCCAAATCATAAGCCCAGAATTTTCACGAACCCTAACCCAGAATTATGCACTTTCATTGTTTTGATCGACAAAATTGGGATTTTTTTATCAACAGAATGAGTAACACAATAACGATCTGCATTGTATTTCAAGTGCAACAGGTTACCAAAAAATTGGGGAAAATTAATATGAGATTTGTTAGGAGAATGTCCATGTCCATGCAAATTCTAATTAATATGAGCTTTTTTTGGGGAGTGTTAAGTGATACTTCTAATATCTTTGCCCCATCATTGCCTTAGTAACTTGCTTTTGGCCTCCATTTTGCTTTCTTCGATTATTGGTTGGGCATAGTCTGAAAACAAGTTAAGTTCGCAAAATGTAGAGTACAAAAACGACTGGTTATAATTTAACCTTTCAACTTATTCCAAATAAAAATATTAATCCACGAGGTTATAACCATTATTGTTTACGAGACTCAATTCAAATTCTTAAATAGCTAGGGATATCAATTGACACAACTAAGTCTCAAATTCTTAAATAGCTAGGAATATCAATTGACGCAACTAAACTTGACTTTCCTGCTCTCAAGTTCTTTTCTCAAGCTTCTAGTAACCATTTCAATAACCGGGATTTCATCTCCTTTAACGTTCAATTTAGCTTTGTTATCGATATTTTTACATCAAAGTCCAAAAGAAGAAAATAAAAGCGGCATGAACAAATAATTTCAATGGAAGAAGTGAATAAGGAAGATATATACTATTCCTTGAGTAATTTACATACAATTTTCCTGTAGTCTGTACAATTGTTGCTAAAAATTGTAGGCTACCTATTGTTATTGTCAAAGCCTTCCATATACACGACAAGGTGTTATAAGATACTACAGGGTTTCTTTTAAGTGTATTAACCCACATATCTAGAAAGAGAATGCTGAAAAGGAACGGACCCTAATTAAACTACTTGAACTATCTCACTTCTGAGATCTAATTCAACACACTCCTATAGTCCTATACAGCACTAACCAAATGCCCAATTTGAGAAGTCATCAGTACTTCGTCTCCCATTCGAGGCTAAATCAGCACATAATCGACATGACTGTTGCATCTTAGATATCTACCAAAAGGTAATCTAACTTCATTACGGGCTTCTACCTGAGCATCAATACCAAAAGCATTTCCCCCGGCAAAATGAGAAGTTACAACATATCCATGGGGTGTTCGTCCTCGCTTCCCAGAAATGTGCATCAAGGTGAAAGTAGATGTCGTGATCTTGTCTTTACACCGACACACAAGTTTCTTAATCTGTTGGTGGCCGATATTGCTGGATGACCAAGACAGAGCAGCTCGATTCAAATTCTGAAGAAGCCAAGAGGTCTCCCACATTTCCGAGTTCAGGGCATTCTTCCCAGTCGCTCATGCCCGTTGTCATAGCTGAACTTCGACGGCCACCATTTCCCACTATAAATAGCTGGTACATATCTACAACGTCCCTTAGAGCAGCTGCTGTTTGGGCCCCATCTTTCACATGCTTCTCAATGTATCCCACTTGACCGGAGGTGACATACCTGATCACCAATAAATGGATTCATAAGTTTTCTTTCTTTCTCCTTATTTTTCTTTACTTAAAGACCATTCAAAGGATGAAGCCGTTCTCCCCTTCTTGACCATCTGAAATCATCAATCATCAATAAAAGCTCGACCACAATAAAGCAACAAAGTTAGAAATTCAGCAAATGAAGTCAGTTCTCCAATATGAAATGGGTGGGTATTTTATGCAACTAAATTTCCAGTTTCACCAAGTGATTGTTTTGGACAAAAGAACATCACAAAACACTAGTATATGCAGTATGATTCTATAATTGAACCAAAATTGAACCAACTGAAATCGTTCCAAATCAATAATATTTACAAGGAACTTTTCTTCAGTATGCCATACTCCTAAGAGTTCTGTCTAGGCAGGGTCTGCCTGTCGAGTGGGGCATACGGGGTGTAAGATGTAACAGTCCTACCAAAATGCATAAAGAATGGTTATATTAGACCTTAGATTAAAAACTACTGCCTTCCTAGTAGCCCATAGAAAGGATGTAGAAAACTGTTAGAGAGCACTTTGCTTTGGAATTGCCTAAGGGCCTGTTCTTTTGGGTGTAATAGAGTATTAGAGATATTATTGTACATAATACTCTATTAGGGTGGATGGGTGTGGATTTTCCACATTCACCCACTCCTATCCACTTTTCCCCAACTCTTCCAAGAAAAATCCATACTATCCCACTCCTTCCCACACACATCCACTCTTTCCCACACTCAACCATACTTCAATCCACTTCTAGAATTTTTTTCCAACTCCATTTACATGCAAATGAAAAATCCACTCCATTTCTACCCCTACCCATACTCATCTGCTCTAACTTACAATTGCCAAGTCCTCTCAGGGAAAAAAAGCCCACACTCACCCCATTCTACACTCCATTTTGATCACATAAAAGAACATGCCCTAATATTGGCCTTTTCAGATATCCAGAATTAACCACCAAACTTAGTAGTTAATATTTGCTAACATGATATACCTGTTATAGAACTCTTCTAGAAAGGCATTATCTATGTCATCTTCAGCTCCTCGACTGGGCATTGCCATTAAAACCTGCTCATTCCCATTCAACGAAATGTTGATTCTCTCTGGATTATCCCTTTCAGATGCTTGGACAAACCTAATGACCGCCATATTTGTGCCAAGATGCATTGCAATATATGTACTTAGGGATAATGCTTCACGATCGTCAGGTCCACCAAAGAACAAGGATGCCACATGCTGCATTGACTTCATATCAGGTACTCGTGAGAAACCCCCAAGTCCTCTGTCAATAAGAATAGCTACTGTACAAGGGGCATTTCGAAGCACTCTATGGTTGGTTGATCTTATGCTCTCCTTGCCACTTTCCATCTTTCCATCTATTCGTTGGTGTTTATGAAAGGGGAGAATTATAATTGATGCTCGTAATTCTTCGGCGGCTTCACATATGTCTTCGAAAATACGTGATGCAGTTGCAACAATCTTCATTTGGCGGATAAATATCCTATGTTCTGCAATAAAAGCATCCAGGGTTTCGTTGATCTCCACTGCATCATTTCTACCATAAGCCTCATCATCACTTAGTTCGTTATCCTCTAATTGGTTATACATCTTACGAGTTCTCTTTTTTGGAATAAGCTCAACTAAGTGAAGAAGATAAGCACAAATAGGTAAATCTTTTGACCAACTCAACCAGCCAATGAGTTTAACCATAGTTGGCACATTACGTGGACCATGAACACATGCCAATAGTCGTAGCTCTGTTTTTGGATCTTGTTGCTCAAGTGCAACAGCTTTGAAACCAAAAGTATCATTATCCGTAATTACCGTGTAAGCCACTGCAACACCTGACAATAGTGTATTGAGAACTATTGTAATTAACATCATCTCAACGAAATGATCATTCCAATCCTGCAACATAGTGAAATAAATTAGGTCTAGAAATGATTTCCAAGATCTTCTAGCTAGCATGACTTCTACTTCTTTATAAAAAATTTAATGAAAGAGACAGCACTATGAGACAAATAGGTAAGTACCGCCTGCGCTCTGATTACTCCTAGGATTAGAACATCAGAATGACCCTTCAAGTTAAGCAGCAAACCAAGCACAATGCCCTTTTTCTTTGGAATATAAAGACGATGACAAGCAACAAGAGTGCCCAAAATCTTACCACCGATGCTTAATATTATAACAACAAACACAGCGACAAAATTCTTTGGAACAATGATATCTCCAAAGTTTGCTTGAAAACCAGTGTAGCCAAAATAAATAGGGAGTACAAATGTATAAACGGAAAAAGAAAGCTTGTGATACATTGTTCTAGCAGTTTTTCCTTCACGAGGAAATGCCACTCCAATAATCAATGCAGTCAAAATGCTATTAACAGCTCCCCATCTATCAACACAACTTGCACTAAGCAAAATAAGAAGAAACAGAGGAACAATTTGATGATTCCTTAAATATTGATATTCTGGATTGAGTTGATTAATCAGAATAGCTATTCGTCTCACTGCAAAGCTAACCAAACCGGTGAAAAGCAAAGACCACAACCACCAATACCATTTAAACTCTCCTGGTTGAGTGATTATCATCAATAGAGCCCCGGTTAATATGATAACGACGTCGTTAACTAAAGAAGAACATATGGCTAAACGCCCAAAGTCCGATGTCCCAAGTCTTAACTCAGCTATAAAGCGGATAACAAGAGGAGAGGCTGAATTAGCTACAGCTAGCATAAACACGAACAAGAATGTTAGGAAATGTTTATGCTCAGTTGTATAGTGTTGAAAATAGAAGTACGAGAGACCTCCGGATAAGATGACACATGGTAATGCTGAGGCAAATGCTATGATACTTGCAGCACGTAGGTGTCTCTTCAGATAAGAAATGTCGAGCTCAAGGCCAATCAAGAACACAACACAAGTTCGTGCAAAAAAGCCAGCACATTATAGTAGTCAGCGGATGCAGTGTTGAAGAAATACTTCTCTAGTAGCGGTATCTTTGACAGAAGCGAGTGACCAATTAATAACCCAGCCTGTTTAGCAACTAGATTAGTATTGTCAAAAACTTTTTAAAACGCCAAGGTTAACTGGGGACATGATAACAACAGTCACATAAATTCATAAAAGAAAAACAATCCAAGTTTACTTAAATTTACTTCTTATTATGCTGTCGATTCTCATAACAAACTATTGAAGGAATGGGCATAAATTGGAGCTATGTATTACGACTAATAATAGAGGAGTAGACATTACTAATAGAGAAATTAAAAACAAAAGTGGGTCAGATTAAGTTTATAGAAAAAAAAAAAACCTTCTGATTTCCAAAATATAGAGCCTGATGTCCACTTTAGAATGACCTACAATGATACACCAATTTCCCTTTATTTTTCTTAAAGAAAAACCCTTGGAAAATAGTAGACTGACTTTTCTAGGAGTAATTTATTCAAACAGTCCTACAAGAATCTGTATATACAATCCTTCTTATGAATAAAGTTTACACTACTCTGGTACCTTCAAACGATCAGAATGTGCATAAAAACAATATGATTTGAAAAATCCTCAACTCTTTCATTAGCCAACAAGGGTTCCTAGCTGATAAAATTTAATACCCATAAACCCTTTTCTAATTGTGGCAACTTGAACTATAACAACATGATGAAACACCACTCTATACTCTCTAATAATTTCATTATTATTATACTCCCTTTGTTTCACATACATGTTATTTAACTAACTTTTTCGTTTTACACTATCTGTCTATTTACAATTGCAATGACATATTAATGATTAGTTTATCAATTTTATCCTTATTAATTGGTTTTTCCTCGCATTTTTTCATTGACTTTCTTCATTCCAATGAAACCTTAGGGCAACTTGATCTTTTTAACATAAATTTTATCATGAAGTTTGTTTTTTTTTTTTTGGTATTTCCTCACAAACCAAAACGGCAACTATTGTAAAATAGAGGTAATATGGAGTACAATCTTTAACAATTGCTATACGAGATATGGGTTTAAAAACTCGCCTATATGTGCCGTAACACCAAAAATTATAAGAAGCAAATTTTAAAGAACATTTTTTTAACTCTATGCGTGCATTCAACCATCACAAACATACATATGCTCAAGAATTAATAAACACATACATAAGCAATGGGGAAAGGAGAAGGGGCTAAAGATATAATAAACTCACAGTAATTTGAGGAAGAGGTGAAGGAATACCGACGGATTTGACAACAATTTGAAGGAGGTGAGATACAGATAGAATCAAAGCTGCCTGTAAACTCATCGATAAAACGGGGTTGAATATATCATCCCCACATAGTACTCGCTCTGTAACATCCACATCCATTGTCCTCCCTTCTTCTTCTTCTTCTTCTTCTTCTTCTTCTACTACTACTACTACTAACAGAAATCACAAATGAAAATGGGAAATTGCAAAATACCCACCAAAGCTAACCATGGAAAAAAGGGCAAGAAGGCGTCGGATCGATGGAGCAACCAATGGCATAATCAGGAGAGAGCTAGTTGGTGAGAACGATGGCAATTGGAACCCTTATTTTTTCTCCCCGTCTCATATGATCAACCTCTAATGGCGGCCCTCCGGGTGAAATTTGGAGCATAAAGGTTGGTGGGTACCAATGAAAATTCAAGGATGGGCAAAATGGAAGAAAGAGGGCAGAGTGTGTGAATATCTTTGCTCAGATTGCATTGCAATTGCATTGCATGCTCTTGCTATTTTGGTGGAGAGCCTTTCTTCACGGAATATGTTTAGGAACTCTTTTGGATCATAGGTATTCCATTGGATTTTCATTCTTTTTTCATTTTTCTCTTAAAGTCAAATACAAATAAGAAATTTCAATTGTTGGTGATATTAGATAATACTGTAGATGGTGAATAAAAAAAAGATAATACTGTAGATACTGAGAAATTTAATGGTGGTAAAATATATTAGGGGTTATTGTGTGTAACATTTTTGCCTAATCATATCACCATTTTATATTTTGGTTATTTCAGTGACCAATTTTTATTCACAGGACATATTTTAAGGAACATATTTGGATTGTTAGATATTACAATTAGTATTTTATTTTTTAAATATTTACTTTATCAATAATTTATTTGTAAAATTGGAAATACATATAACATGATTATTTCATCTTTAATTGCTAACAATAAGTGTCAAAGAAGGTAAGTTACTTACACTTACCTGGCTTGTGGAAATACACATATACACTTAAGAATATGAATAAAAATTGTATTGAATTCGATTGTGCTTGTTACACCTTCTATTTGGCTTTTACGGACTAATTATTCACCAAAAAAAAAAAAAACATTTTTTAAATGAAGGCTTCCTTTATTTCAAACGTACAATAAACATTTTGCTCATGAGTTATGTGGATAAATATCATACTATATATATGTTTAGTAGGGTGTAATATAATAGAATATGTAATAATAAAATTTAAGCCAAATATTCTTATATGATAATTGTATGCTATGTCTTACACTATGTCCTATCAAACATAATATATTAATTAGAGCTGTGTATTGATAAAAAGAAATATATCTCAAGTTGTGTTGAAAGATTAAATTACTCCAATATTTTGTTGAAAATAAAGAAGATTAATGAAAAAAAGAGAAAAAATAATTAATAAGTATAAAATTGGTAAACTAATAATTAAGTACATTATCGTGATTGTAAAGTGACAAATATTACGAAGGAAAAAGTTAGTCGAAAAAATATGTGTTTTTCTAAAGACGAGAACCATTAAAAATAAGGAAAAAAAAAAAATGAGGTTGTGTTTCCAGTACTATATATTGTAATTTTTAGCATTCAATATTTCTTCATTTTGGGCAAGCCTATAAAGGAAGTCAAACTTATCATCAATTGCTATGATTCATGAAGTTGACAATTTAAAGAAAACTAACCAATTTAGAGCAATTACCTTCATCCAACACCTCATCATCCATCACAAAAAGGGTTTTTATTTTGTTTTTTTGGTTGGGGAGGGGTTTTTTCTTTTTGGGGAGGGGAGGGGGTGGGTTTGATCACCTTTTTGGGGTGGGGAGGGGGATTTAACACGAATATTAACGAAAATAATGATATAGGAAACAAAAACACGAGTGTTGAACCCAAATCGAGCTAGGCCCGCCAGGACCGGCCCGACCGACCCGACTCAACTCCCAAATTCCCAACTAACAGTAAACGAAAGGGCTTCAGCTTTCCAAGGCACTCTCTCTCTCGTCTGTATTCCAGAAATCCCATCTTCCTTGTTTGAACTGCAACTGCTATTTCTCTTGAATTCTCCATCTAGCACATCCAACACACTCGAAATCCACCCCACCAATCGAAAAGGGTTTGTGGGTATTCTCAATTTCTGCAATTGATTTCCAAAAACTTAATCTTGTGATGCGACAAATTCTCCTTCTGTAATGACAATGGTGGTCGGGCTCTGCCGACAATTGCGGGATCGAGTTTCCGACCGTTGCTCTAACCGGTTCCCATGTCTCTCCGATCCGGGTTCTTATCTTCTCTTCTTCTTCTTCTTCATCGTTTATGTGCATTTAACCCCAGATAGTTGACCTCTCTCTCTCTCTCTCTCTCTTACAGCTCGGAGGTCATCAGTATGCTTAAAGGTGGCTTTGGTGATGATACACATAATCTATGTGGGAGTTCTTTTTCTTGTTGATTCAGATGATCTCATTCGAACAGCTAAGAGGGACCCTTGGTATTTATCTCTCTTTTCTCTCTCCTCCACAGTTGAATTCCATGTTTATATCCTCAGAAAGTTTTTTTTTTTTGTTTTTGGCAAGGGGTGGTCGGTGGGGATGAGCTGGGGTTTTTCTGTTTGTGGCACTTGCAGTTTCTAGGCGAATTGGGACAAGGAAATGCCCTAAATTTCTTGACTTTAGTGTGAGTGAAAGACATGTTGGTGGACTGCAAAATTCAATGGGAATCGATGGGGCAATCAAACACTAATTGATGGGTTTGACGGTTAGCTCCTCATACACAGCATGATTGTTTGAGATGATGTTTGAACTCTCAAAGTTTCAACCTTTGGAGCGGGTATTGAATTTTTCATGCATTTGCAGAACTTTTGGCCCAACATCTGATGATCCATTTTTAAAACAATCAAAGTGTGCATTTTGAGACGTTGACCTTGTGATGTAATTTTAGGTTATAAGTTTTATGTTACAGACATCGCCAATATTGACTCCTTGTAAAGAAAACAAAGGAAAGGAAAGAAACTGAAAAAGGGATTTGATCAACTGCACTTACTTTGGGTTCTTTGTTATTTTGATGACATTGCCCATCTTGAAATTCTTTGAATACAACTACTAGAGATGCAATAATTGCTTGATTTCTTGTTAAAATGATCTGGTATTTCTTCTGAACTTGTAGTATCCTTTGTGTGTGTTTCCTCATTGTACTTTTTTTCCAGGTATATCGGACTCTATCTGTTCCTTTTTGTGGCTACCTTGGTTCAGTATTTCATCACTGCGGGTTCATCTCCAGGGTAATTCCCTATGCTGATGTTGATTTGTTGTTCTGTTATACTACATATGGAACCTAAATGTAATATTTCCTTTTTATCTGTTTTATTAGTTATGTGATTGATGCGATGAGGGCCATTAATGAAAGGGACTCATTACTCAGGGCGGCTCCAGTAAATTCAAAGTAAGTCTACCATCTAAATACGGCAATAATGAATGTTTATGCCTTCTCATCCAAAACTATTTTTTGTTGTGGACAAGGCATAGTTTTCTTTTGTATAAACCGTGGTTTTCCTCTAGTTTATCTTAATTCTTTGTTTATGATGATCAAGCAAAGACAACCTGCTACACGCACAAGTGGGGGAATAGTCATTACTATTGATCGAAGCCCTACTGGAAGTAGTGCCACAACTTGGACCAAACTTGTGATGGAGATGTATCCTCCTGGATCCTCCATGAGGTATGCATCTCTTCCTCTGTGTATTATTTCTTTTAAACTCCAGTTAAGAAAGATATAATGTTGAACTTTTGACTCTTGTTGTGTTTCAGTCTCATTGATGTTTTGTTATTCTTGTGTCTCTGTAGTCTATTTTATGTTGTTCACTTGTTCGTGGTCTTGCTTCTCTTTAGACGATTTTGCCTGTTTGCCTTTGAAGATAAAACATAATACGTAATATTGATTTGATACTTAAGTGATTGGCTTAGATTGCATAAGAGAGGATTGCTCTGTCAAAATTGGGCACATCAATGTAATTACAGCAGTCGTGCAAGTTTTGCGGGTACTTGCAAAGCTTTATGGATATCTTTGCGTAATGACATCTTTGATGCTTGGACATGTTGCATACAAGTATTTGCATGTGTAGTGATATGATACATGGACTAATTGTCTTTTTAATGATAAGTGCCTTTGCAAATCTTTAGCATATTCCTCTGTCCGTATGTTAATTGAGTACCTTAACTACTACATTTAATCAAGTGGACTCATGAGAAGAGTGGGTCTACTGAGGGTTTGCATAGGCTAGATTTGATGCCATACTTTAGTGTATTGCTCACTCCGCCTAGTGGCTTCCTGCACTTGTTCAAACTGTCAGTACTGAAACTTTGAATAGATTGTTTTCTCCTATCCTATCTAAAGTTTACTTTTTTGCAATTCCTTGTTTGCGATCTGTTTTATGGCTGATCTATCTGTTTTTGTTTGTTTTATGTCCGTTTCTTTGCAGACAATGGACTTGCACATATTGTAATGTTTTACAGGTAAGACTCACTAGTCACTTGTTCTTTGTCCTTTATTCTATTACTCGAAATGAGGCTTCAGATATTGGACTATTATCAAGGGCTGTCAAGGCTAGTTATATAGCAGGCTATCGGTTGCTTCTGGTAGTAGAATGTAAACTTTTGGTTTATTAGTTGTCTTTTTTTTTGTTCTTGATTCAAGTTTTTAAATAAAATACAAAAGCAATAGTTCAGAAAAGGCTGCTATCAACTGTAATAAGATGCAAAGTGGAGAATTAAGCAAATAGCCCCCCTCAGCTGGAAAGATCTTAGTTTCTGCGCTGGTTTCTTTTCTTTTAAAAAAATTTAAAATTATGTATGTCATTGTAGCTTCTCATATTTTTAGCTAGCTAGACATGTTATGTTCCCTTTTGCTTCCCCAGAGTGGTCCTGTATATTCATTCTGCAGAAAGTGTCCCTAGATTGTGATTTTGTAGTCTTATCTGTGCCTCTCAGCTACCTTTTAACTAGCTCCATTTATATTTTAAGTTGCAACCCTCTACTTCAGTTTAACAGCCTATTCTTCTCATTTCCTGCTTGTAGAGTGCTACTATTTAATGCTTGGTTACTAATTTTTAAAGGTAGGTAAGAGTCAAGGCTTGGCTACGCATTTGATGCAAAATGGCTTCTTAGTTGGGGGATGCAAAGCCCAAGAACAATCAAATGACTCTTTATTTAGAGTTGGGAGAACGTATGGGTCAAATTTCATCCATGAGGGTGGGTAATGGGCTTAGCTTAGATGCCATTGAACTGGCTATCCTTAGATCTTATTGCGCAATGTAACCAATTACCATTTCTGATATTTTTGTGGCCAATACAATGTGGCTTAGTATCTATTTTGTAGACCGTTGTATGCCTCCTAGTTTATATGCCTTTTTTCCCTGCTATTTTCTTCTTTTTCTTGATATGCTTATCTTATTGTTCCATATGTTGTATGTAATATCTTTGCAGCCTCCTCGAGCAAAGCATTGCCATGACTGTGATAAGTGCGTTCTACAGTTTGACCATCATTGTGTTTGGCTTGGAACATGCATAGGTCAGGGTAATCATTGTAGATTTTGGTGAGTTAAAATTTTGGTATTATTTATTTCTTTTTCTTATCTGTAGCTGTATTTAAGGATGGAGTTTGGTATCAATCTATTTGAATATGTGCATCTTGCTTGTGGATTAGAAGTAAATAAAGCTGTTACTAACTATGATTAAGATAGGTAAAGTCCTGTGTTCCTATCAGGGATAAAGTTGTGTGTGTCTTCACTATTCAAGATCCTGCGAGCTATAGGGATCAGATTGAGCAGTGGTGCTTGTTTATTTTCTCATGTTTTTCTTTTGATTGGGCCTTTTCCATTCAATCATTCTGTGCAGTTTGAGATAAATCTAGGTAAATATGGACATAATCTGGTGTTAACGATGGTGTTTTCTTGTCCACAGTTTGCCAAGTTACACAATTTGCAGAGCATTCCTGGCAATTTAAAAAGCCATTATTGAGTACTGTTATAGCTGTGAATTTTAGTGTATTGTTTCTCACTAAATTGGCTGGTATTTCTTTTATATTAGGTTAGTAGGAACTTGCATTAAATGATTTCAACTCCAGGGTTCAATGAATATGGCCTCTCTGCAATTCAACCGTAAGGGTATGGCGTTGCACGACACTGCACCCTGTCCTAATTGGGTTTTTGTCATATTGGTTTTGGTTTAGCTATGATGGGGGTCGATTACAGTTCTGTGTCCTGGATATTATTCTATACTGCCCTAGGTCATTCTTTATTCTGATTTTCTTATACCTTCTCAACGTAAGTTTTGTTGCTTTTTTAGGTGGTACATCTTGGAAGAGACTACATTGTGCCTTTGGACTGTCATTTTATATATTGCATATCTCAAGGCTAATATCTCAAGATCTTGGTATTGCTCATTTTACATTTCTGTTCTTTTAAGTATTGTTGTTGGAATTTAGATTTCTCATTGACATGTGGCTTCTCAATGCTAAAATTGACTATGTTTTAATTTTTCAAGCTTTAGCTTTTCGAGCATTTTTCTCATTCAATGTTGAAGCTTTAGCTTTTCGAGCATTTTTTGATAGGGGATCAAATCGAGGATCCAAAACGATTCCATGCTGCAATGAAACGGCCCCATAGAAAGCTCTTGAACTTGAATGAACCATGTTTTGTCACATTTTAGTTGTTTGTTATGTTCCAACCTGGAAAGGTCGTGATGGCTGTTCTAGAACAGAGAAAGGCTGCAACCTCAGCTGCAACCACTTTTCTACAGCAGTTTTGTAATGGAAAAATGGCATTGAATCTTCAGTAAATTAATTCTTTGAAAGCTTATAATTTATTACTTTACATATATTTGTTGCAAACCTTGTTAAATCACGCTAATGAGAAGATTATGAAGATAATCTTTCCAATACTGGTGCCAAACATTGTGTGGTTAATCTTTTTGAAAAATTTACTCCCTACAACTATGATTTGCTATATGATTCCCCAACAATGCGATTCCGCGATAGCACAGCTATTATCATAACCATGACTGAATGCTCATTTTGAATCTTGGATCAAACACCTTGAAAGTTGCACATGCTAATTTTGTCTGAGAATAAGGCCGAAGATTGTCTTTGCTTCTCCTGTTGCATATAGGGCAGGGGTTGTCATTTTTGTGGTAACTATAATAACGGTGAATAATTGTGTTAGCAATAGGTGTAATTATCATAATGGTCATTTGATTGATGAGTAATGTCACATCTTTCTTGTCAGGTGGATGGATGCTATCATGATAGTGTTGCTCGTTACATTGTCTATATCCTTGGTCTTTCTTGTGCTCTTGCTTCTATTTCACAGGTTAGTACACTTCTTTCTAGATTGTAGTGAATAGTAATTGATGATAATGGTAGAATATGTAAACATTCAATAGCTTGATTTGCCATCCTTTGTCTGCTTTTTGGACGACTGAGAGGTTTTTGGGGGTATCTGGAAGTCTTTTCAACTTCCAAGCAAGGTCGACTGCAGTAAATGTCTCAATAAACTGTTCTTTGCTTCTGTTGTTTTGAAGTGGTCAGCACTCAGCAGTCAACATATTTTAAATATAGGGTTAAAAAGTAACCTCTCTATGCAAAATCAGAGTATGGATGATTTACATTTGAACCCGTCTTCCCCTCCCATGCCTCCTAAAAGCCACACACACCCCCAACCAATAATTAAAAATCTAAAGTTTTAGTTGGTTTGATTGGCCTTCTATGACTCCTCCTTTCTCCACCCTTCTCTGATTTTCTACTGATTTTTATATAACGTTCTTTTTCATTGTTGCTTGTAATTCCTTGCATGTTATTGTTTCTTGAGTACAATATTCCAGGTTGGTTGTCAGTCCATCAGATTTTCCAGAAATATACCCTTTGGTTAGTTTCTGTAGGTCATTATTTCCTGCCAATTTGTACTTGTTCACTTCCAGTTTGTGTAATATTGCTTCCATCCTGATTAAATCTCTGATTATCTACCACTGTTGATGTCTTTGAAACTGCATCCATTGTGTAGATCAGAAGAGAAACTAATTCCTTACATTTTAGCATGCAAGGAAATAGATAAATAGTTACACCCATCCCCTTTTTTAGAATATATGTTTTCCTTTACTCTTTTATTTTTACCATTGAGGTTTCTATCACTTGTTGATGCTCAAGAGTCTTATGATGAAGTCAAATTTCTGCAGTTACCTTGCTTTAACGAATCAAACGACATATGAGCTTGTAAGACGTAGACGCATCCCTTACATGCGGTCAGTACACTCTCCCCTTTAAAGCTGTATCACTTTCATGTTTCAGTAGCAGCCTGCCATCTGAAGTAATGATCACTGAAGTTTGTTAAGAACACTAAAAATATGAATGATCTATTTTGGTGGGTGGGGAGGGGAAGATTTAGGATGCAGTGTGGGACTTCTTGAATTATGTTCTAGATTGCCTGTGCGGCTAGGAAGTTTGTAATTTTTAATCTGATATGATGTACGCGACAAATGGGTCGACCATTGTGCCAGCTTTCCACATGTGAATAACTCTATGCAGTTAACATCAACGAGGATGCGCATGCACAACTAATCTTAATAAGAACCTCATGCACCAATTAGGATGAACAACCCTGGGATTGCCTGTTATGTCTGAGAGTGTGAGGTGGTGATGATACGGGGTGAAATTGTATTTTGAGTATGTCAGACAAGTGTCCACTTTTTGGACAATTGAAAAGGCCTATTTTGGGCAATATTTTCCCCCTTGAATTCTCGTGGGATAAAAAGTTTTAGGAAATCACTCCCCTCCCAATACCCCGCCTAAGTGGAGCTCTCAGGGTATGAATTTGGATTTGGAGTATGTATGTAAATCACAGTGCATCAAAGTTTAGCTCACAGTTTGCGTCGATATCATGAATTAATCTTTGTTTCCTTAATAGGAAATAATGCAAGTGATAATTTCGTAGCATTGCATTTTTGTCCTTTTACAGTTGTAACTTTGTGCCTTATATTCAATACACTGTCTAAATGAAATGAATTGGCAGAGGTATACCGGAACGAGTTTATCCTTTCAGCAAAGGCATGTGCCAGAATCTTTACAACTTCTGTTGTGCTCCAAGCGGCATATACAAATTAGAACCCTTGCCAACTGCTCAGGAGATTGAAGAGAAGAATAGACCACTCAGGTTTTCTGATGCTTTATGGTGCCATTGTTGTTAGTTTTGGATGTGGGCATTCCTTAGATTTTCAGGCTTTGGTTAATCATTAGTTTCACAACTTTGTAAAGGTCGTAGAGGTTGTCTGGTTATCGCGTGGTTGACGAATGAGAATTATCTGTACTTTACAAAATGCCCCGATTGTGTAACCTTTTGGAAGTGACATCGATTTTTTTGTCGACTATAATCAAGTTTATCCAGATTTGATTTGAGTTAGCCATTGCATTGTTAATATGTTTGGATTGAAAAGGTGTTGGACATGGCAATTTCCTCTGTGCACTCAGACAACAGATCTTCCATGTCCACCCCTAGCTTGAACGGTTGAAAGACAAATAAGTTGTGATTACAAAGATGATTTCTGCTAAAGAGATGTTGGGTCCTTGTAAGCTTCACATAGTTAGGAGCCTCAGTAAGAAAAAGATAAACTAAATTTTTTTCAATGAGTGCCTTATGTAAGGATACAAAGGTCTATAAGAGTTACGTGTAAGATTGTAGTAATTGGAGTACGATGCATTGTACTCCTAGTCACATGTCAATAAATGGTTAGATGAAAGAGAAAATCATATCAATTCATTCCGGTCACATGTCAATAAATGGCTAAATGAAAGAGAAAAGCATATCAATAAATGGCTAGATGAAAGAGAAAATAGGGGAAAAGTTTAGATTAAAGAGAAAAAAAAAACCCATTTTTAGAAATGAGGCTACATGAGACTAGTTGATAAAATCTGGGCGATGCATCTATGGAGGACATTCTTATATGTTTTTTTTTTTTTTTTGAGGTGGATAATAATGGAGGATCTTATAAAGTAGGCACAAAGATAGTAAGATGTCCTTTGTCATGTGGTATTTCTATTGTTATTTTGTAGTTGGACGCATTATTGTTTAGGTGCAACATTTCAACACGTAGATTATGAACTCAGGTCTGTAAATTTAGCTCGGCAATGATGATTATTAGCTTGCCCAACTTTTCATTGTACTTTTGATATTTCAATCACAAAGATTCAACAAAAATCTGCATAGCCCTTTAATCTACCAAAATTTCTCCGTTTCTGGTCCATGGGAAGATTACAATGATTTACAACGCACAGCAAAAACCATCACCAACGAATCAACCATCCTATACTTGCCCGTCAAAGGTCAACTACCTTGAATTGAGCTCCCTTGCATAAACTGCTAAACACTGCAAATTTCTGAATTTTCTCTTCGAATAAATTTAAGATTAAGATTTGACATATTCCTAGCCCTCTGTAATTTAAGCAGTAGTCAAAGCCGATAAAGGCAGCAGGTTACCCCATCTTGACCTCCCTAATTGTGTAACACGATCCATATTGGGATGCCATCTGTAAAATGCACAACCACCCTCTTAACATCTTTGAACTTTTTGGCAAGGGAAAATTTGATCATATTCCACAATGCCGAATCACTTTCTTCCAGCTTTCCACTTTTTCACAGGGAACAACTTAGTTCTCTTAGTGGAAATTGAAGTTTCGGTTTCTGGTGGTTGTGGTACAGCAAGATCACCTGGGTGGTGCTGGTTATCATTTGCCTTCTCATCAGCCAATAACCTCACTTCAAATGCACCCCTCGTAAAATTCCTGGCCACCTGGTAGATAAAATGATGCGGTGCATGGAAACAATCAGTAAAAAACCCAGAGTTAACTGCAGGAGTAGCACCCAGTACAAGTTTGAGCTTACAGTTGAAAGCATCATTGGAACACTGTAATTCTATACTAAACAGTCTAAACATATAAAAGCACAGGTAATTCTTGGTTTTCAAACGGACATACTTTCAGAGGATGAAAAACCAGGCAAATACCTTACATTTATCTATGAATTTGAGATGAATATACTAAAGAGTATAAAGTTGGGCTTTGGCACTTTCTGTGAACATATGTCAACTCTCAACACCGTACTCAGACTTTCCTAAACAGTGTAAGTTGAGCTTCAGATACATAGTATCAAAGAATATGAGTAATTATCATGCTCATCGATAATGGTGGGTGAACACTTAAACCAAAGAAAAAGGGAACGGCCATTGAAGCTAAGGCCACCCAGTTGATAGACTTTGGCATCAACAATCATGGGAAAGCCTAGCCAAAGGAGAAAGGCTCCCATGCTGAAGAACTCAGAAATTCCACAGTTGAAAATCAGTCATGGAATGATGCAGCAGCAGATTGATCTCTTTTGTCTTTATAAAATGAAAAACCTCGCAGCTCAGACTCTATCTAAGCAATCTGTGGCAAAGATTGAAATGCCAAGATTTTTGTCACATCATCAGATAAGCTACTTCCTCTGTGCCAAGAAGCATCAGTGACCTAATTAGATCAAAGCTTGTAGGCTTAGATGATTCTAAATTAGCCATACCTTCAGAAGAATCCAAACTTTCAGAGAGCTGCTCAAAGTTGCAAGTCGAGTCTTTTTCCCCGAGGTCAAGTAGTCGCACATGTAACTGTCAACTCTCAGTAACAATCTGGGCCAGGACTTGGGGTTCCCAGGGTCTGCTTTCTGTTCCATTGTAGCCTGATACTAGAAGTGTATGAATTAACCCCAAAGGATTCCAGGACAGACGGGAGGGGGTGGGAGAGGGGGACGAATGAAATAGGTCTTTACTCCTAACAGGAGTAACTTCAAATTAGTCTTTCCTTTATTCTCCTACTGGATAAAGAACTTTGTTTACAGACTCAACAATCCCTTCCAGAAGTTATTAAAACCTTACAACCTTGTTAGAAAGTTATTACTACCAACAAATGTAGCCCCTCAGGCTTGCCTTATCTAAGACTAGCAGAGAGGCCTCTGCAAAAGAGGCACATAGGACTGTTTGACCACTACTTTTGGTGTATGATTCATGCTTTTCCTGTATTCCTAGCCAAATTTTCAATATTTTATGAGTTACTATAACAGCTTACCTGATACTCTCCCCTATCTAAAGTAGTCATATAAGGTGGGCAGAGACTAGCACAGATCTCCTTTCATAAAGATCCATGTCAAATTTTTAAAAAACCAAAAAAGGAAATGAAATAGCAATACTGAAGCAGATTTTAGACAATTCCAAAGGCAATGCTCCCCAATTAAAGTAGTCATATTAGGTGGGCAGACGCTAGAGCCTGTTTTACGAAGATTCACGTGAAATGTTTTTTGAAAATCAAGGGAGAACAAACTAGCAACATCGAAAGGAAAGTTCCAATGACGTTAAATAGTAGTGCTGCTGTTCAGAAGAAAAAAAAAGAAGGGGGGAGGTCAAGCTGAAAAGCTTTACTTACTAGCAAACGGCAAATTTCATGTTCAATTTTTGAAAAGGAAGTCTCTAGAGCTTCAACTCTGCCAGTACCATGACAGCACATGCATGGTTCACTGATCATAAATGTCACACTTGGCCTCACCTGTTCAACATGACAGCCAGGTTCATTTAATGATAAATTGCTAATTAGTGTCATAAAGAACTCCAGAATTCATGATGACAGTCGCATGTTTCGGATCATCTTACAGATAATAAGCATTCGTTCAAAAACATACCCTCTTCCTGGTGATCTCCATCAATCCATGCTTCGACAATTCAGAGACCTTGACCATTGAACGGTCCCTCTCAACAGCCTTCTTGACTTCTTCATAGACCAATCTTTTATTCGCTGGAAGAAGAGTTACCAGCCACAGAAACAGAAAGGCAGCAAATATAAGACAACATAAACATAATCGTGCCTTTTGAAAATAGGGACAAGAGCTGTCTTCTGCGTGAATTGACTTCATATTTAAAACAGATTGTCTTCTGCAGCTCACTCATAAAGGTATTTGCTTAAATTGAAGGCATTAAACCATATAAAAGGATCATGACAATTTAGATTTGACAAGAATTAATTGGGAAAAGGCTTCTAAAAGCACGATCATAACATATTAAAAGAAAAAAAGGGCTATTGACTTAATAGAACCACATGAAAATCAAGTGAGTAGGTGGAGTATATGATTTCACCACAAGATCAAGGTTTGAATAATAGTTGCCACATTTCTTAACTGCGTTAAGGGCAGGGGTTGGTGACATTTTAGTGGCCTTGGAGGTACAGGATGTGGCAAATAATAGTTGCCACACTTTCAAAACTTAATCCAGCCTATCAAGAGAGTCTTCGCTCTGATCCCAATGCAAACCAACATCTACCTCTACAACAGTCACAATCCACAACCTGTGGCTTGCATCTTTATCCATTTACTTGGACTTGGGCAACCTATGTTGAAGTGTAAAGTGTCCCACAAGGGTTGTGCAAGACTTCGTAATTTTCTAAAAATCGTGTGCAAATTGAGCCCAAACATAACGGTCGACCTATGCTGGAGTGTCAAGTGTTCCACAAGGTTAGAGTGTCCATATCCATGTCCACATATCAAACATCCGATATTAGTACTTGAGGTAAAAACCAAGAGTAGAAGTAACTTGGCAGTTTCATCATCATCATCAATCTATCATGCAAAAGAAATGCAATGACACATCTTTTTGCCTTTCTTTTCCTTTTCATTGTGGAACTTTTCGGGCGGGGGGTGAATAAGGAAGGGAGAAGATAACTTACACTCATCTACCATGTCAATAAAATCTACTACGATAATGCCACCAATATCTCTGAGACGCAATTCCCTGGCAATCTAGAACAATTCAATAGTCAGGAGCTTTCCCTTACAGCAACACCTACTAATAATGCATAAATTGTCTTGTTTTCCTACGATGTTTGAGACAAAAGCTGAAGAGGTGAAATAATGAATTAAGAAGGAAAGTGTAGTCATCAATGCAAGAAAAAATCTTCTGCACCATGACTGTTGCTGAAATTTTGATCTTTTGCATCAAATTTATACACTCAAATGTTGTTCAAAAGACTAATTCCACAATATGCAACAATACAGAAAACACAATATCTGGAAACAGAAGAATTTCTCACAGTAAACATCACCAACTCACAATGCATCATCAATTCACAATGGGTGGTGAACTAAGAAAAACTATTAAAGCAACATTTCTGAATCATTTTTGGTGTAAGGAAAAGAACAAAGGGTTTACATAGGCAGAGTTTGAAGTTGAACCTTGACCATTTCCAGAGAATTTACAAGCTAAGCTGGATAACACCCAAATAAACTGACATATGTTTCCTCATTTTGAAATTGTAGAACTGTGAAGGCACTATGTTCTTTTCTCCAACTATACAGAAGATGCAGACGGACCTACTAAATGTCAATGTTCAGTACATACTTGTTTTGCAGCAGCAAGGTTGACATCAAGGATAGCTTTCTCTTGCGAGGCTCCTTGACCAAACATTCCATGGCCTCCATTCACGTCAATAGAGACTAATGCTTCAGTTTGCTCAATCACCAAAGAGCCTCCATTTGGAAGAGCGACCCTGTTAATGTGTTGAAATCATGAAAAACACAGATCTTGTTTTTGCTCAATGCCCAGAAAAATAAGAAACATGATGTAGCTAATTTAGAAGGAAACCAACATTGTTTTCCTGAATCATAGAGAATTTCTGAATTCTCTTACATTGTGTCTCTCACTAATACATGATTTCCTTTTGAGGATTTTTTTCCCCCACAAAATTATGCTGTTCTAAGGCTAACCCCCAGTGTCTAGACTCCTTAAGGGAAACAAATACAAAACCTTGACCTAACCAACCACCAGATATTCACCTTTTGTTGAGAATATTGTTGATCTCTTCCTCAATATTGAACTCATCAAACAAGGGAATCTTTTCCCTATGTAGCTCAACTCTATCACACAGTTCTGGAGCAATATCTTGCAGATAGTTGGTAACCTGGAAAGAAGAAAAAATAATAATAAGAAAGGCAGAGTCCCAAAATGATATCTTGACTCATTTGAATTATGAGCCACCTGAATGACTGACATCATAAACTAGGATTATTATGAGTTTCATTCCTAAGCATGTTCAATTACAAGAGCTAGCTGTTGAAAATCTGAGTTATGTTTTTCCAAAAAGCAGAAGTATTGCAGGCTCCGTTTCTGAGATATATTATCAACATCACAGATTTCTGCAATTTTTATTGCTTTGCTTGAGAGGAGAGATTAAAAGAGGGTTCTCAACAGACACTCTTCTTATTTTAAGAAAGACTGACTTAGAAGCCTATAATAATTTTTAACATGAGAAAAAAATTTGTAGCACACACAAACACCTCCTTGTGTCAGAGAACAAAGAATATGCAAAAGCTCATGGTCTAAAATGTGACTGGCACCGTCTTCACACATGGCTTAGTGTGTTTGAATGTCAAGATTCCATAACTTGGAGTGCCTAAAAGAATATCAAATTCTTGGGAGTCTGATATTTAGGAATGAATATAGATGGATGATTTCATAAGTTGGTTTAGAAGTGGCTCAAAATCTCAAATTGAGATTGTGTTGACCAAAACAAAGAGGACCATGTATCAAATTAACCTCTTTAAAAAGACAGTTGAAGCAGCATAGGCAGCTGAATTAGGATCAAGCTGAAACTTTCAATGCATATGTTCACCAGTATCCACCTCTAAAACGGTTCTTATCCACCCTCCCACCAATTCTATATTTGCCAAAAAGAATAAACAAAAAAAAAAAAAAAAACAAACAGGACAGAAAGTATTCAGGAGGTGTCATACCTCATGGTATGTTCTTGGGGAGTCGACTACCATTCTCTGAACCTGCACAGAGTAAAAGAAGATGAAAATTAAGCACTCATGATCATTGTCACAACTGCCCCTACATCCTCATGATATTAGGATGTTCTGCCTTCTTAGAGGAATACTACCATCCTTCTATGGAAGAAACAGAATAGCTAAGACCAAAGTTTCTTTCAGAAGCAAACCTTCTCACTGAAATAATCCTGGACAACAGATAATGTCTGGCCCATTGCCTGGTGCAATATAGCAGGTACAGCACCTTCAACGCCTTCATCTGCAGCAAGTGCAGCAGATTTCGCATGTTCCATGATATTTCTCCAAGTAGAGAGCAAACCTTCCAAATCCTTCCGCAGTTCTTCCATAGAATGACCGGCAGCAACAGTTCTCACTGTCACACCAAAACCAGGAGGCTGCAACGATTTTGCTATGACTCTCAAGCGTGTACGTTCAACCCCAGAAATTTTCTTTGACACCCCAACACTGTTGCACTGAGTGATCAATATCTGCAGCAAATGGGAAGGTCAAAATAAAACAAATTTGGGTTTGGGGGGCAAAAAAGTAGACAAGCTGGATATCTTCATAGCTCACAAGTCAGAACTGAGTACTATTAAAATACATTTTTATAAAATAGGCATAGGTTGAGAAATTTCTTATTCTCACCCAGAATCTGCTCCTAAGCTTTGGATAGGCGGTCAATGTGGGACCTTTTGTACCCAATCCCTCTTTCACAACCTGGACTACTATCTTGGTGCCTTTGCGAACTTGAGCCCACCTTTGCTCAGCAACTCGACTGCTCTTGCTGCCTTTACGACCTCTAACGTGATGTTGATCCTTTGCATAGCCACAATCGCCATTCAACTGATCCACAGAGGCCCCAACATGTGCACCAGTTCCGTTATCATTAACCACTCTGCTAGTGGCATTTCTCACTGGAACTTCCTCAACATCCACGTCATTTTCAGTTTCAAGATCTTCGAAATCATCCTCTTCAAAATCAGCCTCAGGATCTTCATCAAAGACCACAGCATCATCTTCGTCAAAGAATGCTAGTTCATTCTGACTGGAATCCAAATGATTCTCAAGCATGGATGAAGGAGAGCCATTTACATCTTTTTCCTTTGTATTGCTATTGAAGGGCGGAAATACGAATGGTTCTCTATTGTGCTTGATGCCCATTAGAGAGGGTCTCGAACTCCCTATATTAACAAATGCACCGCCCATATGAGGTACAAGTTTCGTAACAACCCCAAGGTAAACACTATCACATTGCACATTACTCTTGACAGGTTCCAATAACAACTCAACCAGATTCCCATCTTCTAATACAGCTATCCTTTGCATGGTGCAAATTGAGCAATTGATCAATATCTCAGTAGAAACGGAATCCTGATGTGAAAGTAGATTACTCTCTCTTTCAGAAAACAGTTTTTCTGTAACTTGATGTTGCTGTTCCTGAAAGCCCAACAGGTTTTGCTCATCTTCAGCAGGCTCACTCATTCGGGAAGCACCAGTGACTGACCTAACATCAGTTTCCAAGACCTCAAGGGATGGATATATCAACCAGGGATCTTCAAGAGGATGATCTCTATCAGGGAAAGACCACCCAGAACTTGACTCTATATTAACTTGATGGTCCACTTTCTCACCTCCATTGTAGGAGTCTGCACCACATCTGAGGCTCTCTGATGAGAGTTCAGACTCAGAGCAATCAATTGGAAGAAATTCCAATGTTCCATTTCCATCAATCAAATCACTGCAAGCATTAAAGTCTTCCGCCGCATAATCGGATGGCCCACATTGATCCAGCAGCCATGGCTCCTCCACAGGCTGGTAGCTTTCAGTGAAGTTTACTCCCTCATTAGCCACACAAACTGTGTCTTCACTTCCAAAATAGTATCCGTTCTCAACAATAAGATCATCTAGAAAGGGCTTTGCATGAAAGGAATCACTCTCAAAGCACTCAACAATGTCTTCTTGATCTGTCAAATCACTGGAAGCTTTAAGTGTTCAGCAGCCTACTAATAGAAGAATTTATAGGTACGCAAACAGACAGTACCTTTAGGCAAAGCGAATATAGAAGAATGAACAGGAAGATACTGTTCCTGAATTTGAGATCCACGTAGATAAGTTTTTGTCCTCTTCGAGTATAAACTTGTAAAAGTCACTCCATAATGTTTGTCAGGCATAGGACTGGATAGAGGAAATCCAGGTTTTGCCCTTAAGATAGTGTCGTAACACATCCATCGATCACCTCTTATTAGATAATTGTGGTGACAGCTTACAGGCCAAAGCATCTACCAAAGCAAATATAAAATTTTGGTTAGGAAGTCCCATAACTAAATCCAATACACATGCATCAACAAAGAATGGCTGATACAAGCACATGCTGACAGTCCCGAAAGTTGAAACAGGAAAAACATGACCCAACCATAAGACCAATGAGATGTTCTAGAACCTTATCACAAGATAAATAAATTTTCTATAGCGCACCACACAAAATATCCAGCTCGGCTAGAGCGGTAGCTGAGTAGATTTTCCCAGCCAAATTCACTTTTTTCTTTAACTCTTCCTTTCACTAAAACTTAAGGATATACAGTCTATATCAGACACCCTTGTTCGCTGGATAAGTAGTGGAATGCTCACCTTCCATGGGGAAGATTAATAATTTGAACCCCACCAATTGCAAGTGTAAAGCCCCCCACCCCCCACAATGCAAGTGGGCTCGTTACCTTACCCTCAAGCCCAAGGAGAGCCCGGAAAGAAACAATTCAGTATTACTAAAAGATAATGTAAACCATGTCCCACCTTCCACCAATGAGGTGTTGGTTCAAGTCCTCTCAGGCATCGCATGGGAGAGTTTCCTGTAACACCCCCCAAGAAAAGGGATGTACGTATAAGAGTATCTTGCCAACACAGAAATTTGTTTTGATGTATAAGACTTAAGTTCCATGAATTCCTCCTTGAACTAGGCCTTTTCATGTATGGTGAACGGGAATTCCAATTCGCCTAGCCTCTTGTGGGTTGGAAGAGGGGGGAAGGGATACAAACAATATCACGATATGTACTGTGACAACCCCATAAAAATAAAGTTTATAACTTCTCCAAGCTTGGACAGTTGGACATAATATAGCATGTAGGTCAGTCATTCTTTATTAAGGTGAAGAGTCAGAGGTTGACATTACCTTGGCCTCCGATTTCCATAAGGTAGCTTGGTCAGCCGGAGACATGCCCAGCCCGCTGTAGAATACCATAAGCTTGCCAAACTTTGAGATACCATAAGCTTAATTTTAACAATCTGAAAACGCAAATTTATGTCAAGGAGTGAACAAACAACAGGATAAAGAAGAACAAAAACCACAATTACATGGAATACGTATCACAATTGTGATTCAAACTACTTCCTATTAAACTAAAATTCTTCCCTTGCGTAAAATTTGTCATTTGGGGTGTGGGGGGCGGGTAAAACCCAATCAAAATTGAAATTCAACTCAATTCCAGCAGAATTGGAACAATCACGAGGAGCCCATTTCACCATATTTGAAAAAAGTATGATTCTTCCGTACTATTTACTGAGGTCACTTTTTATCAAACAGATGATATGCATATAACTACCAGCGACGCAGAGTTCACTTAGTTCACTACATAAAGACCAACTCTTTGAAGCAAAATTAACCTAAACAGAATTCGTTGGTTCAGAAAATTCAACCCAAAAAAACAAACCCAAATGGTAGTCGACCACGAATGTACTTGAATTCAACATTCAGAGCTGCGACATTATAGAAGCCGAGTACACAAGAGGGGAGTTGGGGGAGGAAGAGAGAGAGAGAGAGAGAGAGCAGAGCAGAGCAGAGCAGAGCACATAAAAAGAGATAGGAGGGGAGAGAGAATACGTTGATGTGGGTAGTGAGGATGAGCTTTGGCGCTCTTCTTGGAGAGAAATGGCTATCCCTTCAGTTTTCTACTCCACTGTAGAAGAAATACAGAGATAAGGAAGGGGACATTCCATATTTGTACTCTTTTCAAAACCTGGGCTCCTCGGCTACCAATATGGGTGGGTCGACTCCCCACTGAACCGGTCCGGATTAAGTGGATATTTTTCGGTTCAGTTAATATTTGAGTAGGGGCGCTGTGGAGGTAAAATTTTATCCGACCTAATTAGCCAAAAAAATGGGATACAATCATAAATTTTTTATCTGAATTTTAAAATTATATATGGTATATTTTCTATTTTAATGCCCGGATTCGATTTTGACCCTTGTTTACTCTTGTCCGATCCGAAAAAATCGAGTAGTCACCGATATCTTGTCTAAGTTTAATACATAATTTGATTTATCCAATCCAAATCTAACTTGAACGCAAATTTTCTCTAGCACTGGTGTTACAGAGCAAGGGTCCAAAAATGGCCCTCCTAGAGTTCTCATTTAAAGCCAACGTTAAACCACACACTTCTAACTCATTTGGTGGAAATCCTTCAAAGATTTGTTCAATTTTGAAGCTAAATTTTAGTTTAATTTTGACCGGTGTTCATAAAGTTATGAGAGTGATTCTATTTTTAACCGATCGATAAAAGGTGAGATCCACTTTGAATTGTGCAAATTGATTGCCCAAAAACCCAATAATGTTGATGAGACTACACAAAAAGGGGAAGAGACTAGAGAGAAACCAATTTCGGTAGAGATAAGCCCAATCCAACAATAGAGCTAGATTGCCAATTGTGTTAAATGATTGACTAAGGTCAGCAAGTTGTAACATGACATAAATACTGGTCTTATGGAAAATTCATTTACTAAGAAATATAAATAATGTACCTAAGTTTCACAAACACAATGAACCTTTTGGAGCACAGTTATACCTTACATGAGCTGAGGTAAATCACACAGGAGCCTGAAAATAGGTAAATCACAAGTTAAAGAATTGGTGGCCTTATTATATATGTACTGTCTTCTTTATATGGAACAAAATAGAACATACCATCTACATATCTGACAACTGATTTAATGGAAAGACAAATAGTGCAACCTATATTACAGATGACAAAACAAATAGTCTTCAAAGAATTTTTAAGCTCTGCATCAAGTGAATCACCAAGCTCTACATATATATAACCGAAAGACTGAAATTTTGAACAAGTTTAGCACCTCCTGGGAAGTTATGTTCTCTGATACTTAAGCGCTTCAAAGCGAGCAGCTAACTAGCTTATCATAATCTGGGAACTTGGGGTGAACAGCAGTCTGTGCATTTGATGGTGTACGATCAGAGCAGCTCCTGGGAAATTACGTTCTCTGATACTTAAGCGCTTCAAAGCGAGCAGCTAGGGTATCATAATCTGGCAACTTGGGGTGAACAGCAGTCTGAGCATTTGATGGTGTAGGATTAGAGGGTGGATGACCATGCCAAGCTTGCTGTTCTTCCATCTCAGTGTCTTCATCGCAGTCTGACTCATCAAATTTTATATTGGTACGTGCACGGCCACCAACATTATAGCTGTGCCGCCTTCTGTTGAAATCCATATCACCCGGCCTCATCTCAGCATTTTCAGAGGAATGGTTGTCCATTCCTAAACTATGGGATCTCTCATACCTTCCATGGCCTCCCGGAATGTGTGTGGAATTATCAAAATTTGGTCCATTGAAGTTGTTATGATTGACACCACGGGATTCTGTTTGGGCCAGTTGGGCAGCAGCTTGTGCAGCGGCAATGGCATCCTTTGCTGAATCTGCTGCTGCTTTTGCCGCTGATGCTGCATCCTGGAAACTCATACTGCCACCTGATAATCTGATGGAAGGGAGATGAGAGTGAGATTATGGACACGATTTTCAGCTTAATATAATAATAATATGAATATGAAAGTATGATGTAAATGGGCCACAAACCTGGTTGTTGATTTAGTAACTTCAGTAGATGGAGCAGTTCCTGAATTTAAGGGAAGACTTGTTGCACTGACAAAATTACGCGGTCCTTCCTGCTTAAAGATGAGCACGAGTTTGTAATTGGAACAACTGAAAAACATCAAGCTAGCAAAAGGAAACGATGACTTAAGACCGATCAAGAACTGAAACAAATCAGAAGAAACTAGCCCTCATAATACAAAAATAAAATTGGGAATCTTATCAGCAACAAGTCAAAAGAGTAAAGCCCAAAGTAGCATGTTGTCCACTAAGCGCTCATTCCAAATAGACTGGGAATTTTGGATCTAAAGGAACTAAGTTTACCTATCGCGCATGGGCCAAAAGGCAAATAGTTAACCGGTGGGATGCACAGAGAACAATGCATGGAGCTTAAGAGCATTGTAGATATTGTCTGCCTGGACGTCAGGGATAGAAAGTTTAGGAGGCCCTAATCATGACAAGCATCCAGATCAACCCCCCAGCCCCAGGGGCCTCTAGATTTGGTTTCATGGAAGCCGTATCATATTCAATGCTTGCTTAGAGGTTAGATGGTGCTTGGAATCTTGCAAATTGTGCAGTTAGGAGATAGATGGGAACTTGCAGTTTGGGCACCTTTAGGCTTCAAGCATCTTGGAAGCCTAATAGTATCAGAAGCTAAGGAGACTTCAAACCAGAAGCATGGTCATTAAACTTTCTAGCTCCATAATCCAGATTCATCATGATATTTGAGGCCAAAAAACAAGTCAAAACGATAAAGAGCTGATAAAATAAAAAAACAAAAACCATTAAAGAAGGTTTGGCACAGAAAGAGACCAATTGCTGATTAAAAATCACTGGAAGTACTATGATAGCATATGAAGAGGAAACTAAAAGTCAATTAAAGCACTGTCATCACTGACTTTGGAGAAGTGACAGCAATTATCCAAAGAAAGCTTCTTTTGCCTTGGTTATTGAACTACCGAATGAGGCAAGACCTTTTCTTTTCAATTCTGTATTGGCTCCAATGTACTAGCACACACAGCAAAATGGTCGGCTGTCCTCCCATCCTTGTAGAGGTGATTTTGGTAAGACCAGCTCACCCAGTTTAAAAAGTCCAATTGGTCTATCAGTCAACCCTCAACTCAAATTAAAAGCCTCAATCGCCCCAAGAAAATTACAAAGTCAACCTCCCTAAAAGGATTTGCCTCAGTTAATCTGCTTGGTGAGTAGGCCTCACCCAAGAATTTGCCAGAACGGGCAATTTGATTTGGACGAATTAAGAGCCACAGTCTTCCTATGCTAGGGATAGCAAAAATCCAGTAAGGGCTTAATTTTAAGTAGGACAGATTCGGGATAATAAAAACTAAGACCAACTTTCTCTATCTAATACTCGATTTACTTCAATTTGGACACATTGGAGAAAGCTATATTGAGATCAAAGGCAAGCTTGGACAATCTCATGTCTATCTTCGAAATCTCAATGAAATATTTACAACCCGTAGTTGGTTTTCCAGGTCAGAAATTCAGGGATTCAAGTCTTTTGTAAAAAAAAAGAAAAAAAAAGAGTAGGTGAGCTAGTTTAGTATTTGTATTCAGCCTCTGTTAACTGACGACCACTAAATTTTAGAGTTACCCATCAATAATCTCTCCCTTTTCATCCAAGCCAAATTTCACCGAAAAAAGCAGCATTCTTTTCCTTTTACCAATGCAGCAACTAAAAAGAGAATGCATGTCAAAAGAAAGAAGGAATATCTTACTATACGCTCCTCCGGAGGTTTCAGAAGCTCCATCTCTGTCTCAGTTGTATCCCATTTGACTTGATATTCCTTTGCTATTTCTTTCATGACCTTCAGCTTCAGTTCACCAGAAGGATTTAGTGCTGAGAGCTTTTCAATTAGCTGGAGATGAAACAAGCAAATTCAACAATCATCACAATCATAAATACACAGAATAGTAATCTCAAACAGTAAGTTCATCACCTGAATTGACTTGAAAAGCTGAAAATTATCTAAAGAGTTGAGTAACTAGTCAGACAAAAAATATTGTTCAAATAATGATTCATTCAACTGACAACCTAGCCCCTCCTCCCCCACCCCCACCCCCCAAAAAAAGGGAAAAAACATACCAAGCGATTCACACCACTGTCAGGACGCAAATCAGTGGCTGCAGATACAAAATCTTTCCCATATTTCTTCTGAAAAATATCTCTTATCGCCAGAAGCTCAGGTATGTCTGAGCATCTTGGCCCTGCAAATATTAAACTAGAGATTGCTTCTTTCAAATCTGTAGGACATTCCCTGCAAAATAAGAAAAACCAAGTACATTTATTGAGGTCCATTATCGATTTTATTACGTATCAATTCAACAATAATTAACACTACTTATGATATGATAGATCCAAGAGTAGCTCTAAACCTTTGCTTAGCAATAATTGAGAGTCTCGCAACAATCCTTTCACAAAAGAGCTCCAGGATCTCATTTGCAGCCATCATGTTCTGCTCTCTAATCACATGCTCAACCTGCAATAAAAATCATAAGGTGCCTTCATGACAGTCTATTACTCCCTCTGTCCCATAATTTTCTTCTTAAATGAAAATTTCTTTTTGTCCCAAATTAGCTTCCTTTATAAGCTCATTAAATGCAATTTTAACCAATAATACTTCATTTTTTCTATTAAGCTTATCATCTATAGGGTTATATTACAAATTTTATTTGTGTTTTTCCCATTTAGGAAGAACATAATGGGACAAGGGAATATATAACTTACAGAGAAACGTACAACCACTTGTATATGCCCGAGGATTGGATCTTAGGGGATACCCTCTCGTTAAACCTCGTTTTTATTGGTTTTTAAGGCATTATATAACCCAATTCTGTGATGATTTCAATGATTTCTATCTAGTTTTGGGTTAGATTTCGATTATTTTCTCTTTATCGTCACCTAAGCTCGTAAGTCTCTTTATTACGGGTTTTGGGCTTAAATTAGAGAGATTCGAGGCTAATTTGATGAAAAGCGATGAGGAGGAGAGTTCGGGCCCAAGAGGAGGCAAGAAAGAAGCCTAAAACACATCAAGAGAAGTTGCACGACCTATCGTGTGAAGCTGCACAGCCGTGCGGATCATCGAGCGAAGGGCTCGAAATCAAGGAAGGCCGCACGGCCGTGCGAGAAGTTACGAAAGTTGAAGTCGCGCACGGCCTACCGTGCTGCACGGCGAGACTTCGGGGTTTTCGCACGGGCTGCTGTGCGGAACTCTGCACGGCTGTGTGAAACTGCGGCACACCTTTGCACGGTACCCGTGCGACATTTGCACGGCCGTGCAACCACTATTTCCGCGATAAATAGGTTTCCTAATTGTAATTTTAGGGATCTTTTTCCATTTTTGAGAGATTTAGCTATGGTTATTGAGAGGCGACTCGGAGAAGAGACTCAAGAACACTCATTATTGATTATCTACTTCAAGTTTATGTATAATTGAATCGCATCAAGTTTTTCATTCGGTAATCGTAATTTCTTCTCTTTGTCTTTTCTTCACAATTTCTCTTCGTTTTTCCATGGCTATGTTCCCTAAATTTTGTCAATGGTTTAGTATCATATTTATGGGTTAATTTCTCTATTTAGGTTGGGATTGATCCCCATTATGCCTTGATAATTATGAATTGAGTACCAATTGAATTGTTCTATGCTTGTTAGGTTAGAATTCACTTCGTTCATCACTTTTTCATTGATTGCCTCGAGAGAGGACTCTTTTGTTTTTATTCGAGGTTTTGTGACAATCGAAGATGAAAACTCACCTAAAATGACGTTGTGAACGATTAGAACTTAAATATGAAAATAATTAAGGTTCCAATCGGGGTTATGAGATGCATTCTTTGTGATTTTTCCCTTTATTAGTCCCATGAAAATAGGTGATTAAATTGTGCAAAATTAGTCTTCTACCTTCAAAAGTAGGCGAAGATAGGTTTAATTTGGTATCTCCATCTTCTAAACTGCTAGCATTCAAGCGATATTTGATTTTGATTTCGGGCATAATAGTGTGATTAATCCCAATCTAAGGCTTTTTATTCATTGATCTCTCTAGGTTATTTTGTTATTAGTTGAATCCAAAAACCAAATCATTGTCGAACCGAGTTTTACCTAGATTAGAGTTTTTAGGTGGATTTAGTATTTGAAAGCGAGTTCCTCGTGAACACGACCCGTACTCGCCGGTTCCTAGCTACGACTACACCGTGCGCTTGCGGTATTATTCCTAACAAATTTTTGGCGCCGTTGCTTGGGAACATTGTTCTTTTGAGTACTAAATTTGCTTTAAGACTTGAAACTAGGTCTTGTGTTCTTGTCTCGAGCACCTATCTTTTCTTGATTTCGCTTGAACCTGTTTACGCTCGGTATAATTCTTGTTTTTACATGCGTAGGAATCGAAGAGGGAGAGAAATTGTCCCATTTGACCCCGAAATCGAAGCACCAGCAAGATCAATCAGCACGACTCCGATAAGGCGGAGAAGAGAGGAAAGAATGGCGGAACAAGGACCGCAACCAAGACTGCTAGGGGACTATGCCATCCCTAGTGCGTCCGGGGCAATTTTGGCCATCGATGGGCCGAAAGTGGCTCCGGAGGACTTCGAAGTAAAGATGTTGCTAATTCACTTCGTGCGGCAAGATGCATTTGGAGGGCTTCCCAGCGAAAATGCCATTTGACACATCAACTCCTTAGAGAAGTGTGGAACTGTGAAGATCAACAACTTCACCGATGAAGCCCTCCGCCTCAAGCTCTTTCCTTTCTCCTTGAAGGATAGAGCCAAGGATTGGTTGTTAAACGAAGATCCTAACAAGTATGCTACTTGGGAGGCTTTGTCTAAGGCGTTTATGGCAAAGTTCTTCCCCCAAGTACGACCGCGAAATTGAGGAACGCTATCTCCACCTTTTGCTTAGAGGATGGAGAGTCACTCTACGAGGCTTGGGAGCGTTACAAGGATCTCCAAAAGAAGTGTCCTCACCACGGCATTTCCGAATGAATGCTCCTACGGACTTTTTACAACATGCTACCTCCCCAAATTCGAATTTCTATAGATGTGGCTAAGGGTGAAGGTGAAGCCAAGGCCCTTATCGAGAACATGGCTTCCAACACCTATCATTGGGCAAGGAGAAGTCGGGTCCAAAGAAAGGAGGGATGCATGAGATTGATTCCATAACTCTCCTAGCTAGCAAAGTGGAGGCTCTTAGTCGAAGTTAGAGCGAGTAAGTGCGAGTGTCTACTTCCGGCGGTTACCTCAAATGCTTACAAATGCCCATCCCTCGCGTCGCTTTTTGTGAGTAAATCGGAGAAAAAAAATAATACACCATGCAAAATCCTAACTAATATGCTCATGCTTAGTCCTATATGCAAGAAACAGGAAGAAAATAAAGAAAGCAAAAACTAATGCGACCTCATGAATGCATTGCTAACTATACGCAACTAAACTACCCTTAAATCATCCACCGGTCAACAAATTTCTCTCAACTCATTCGATCAATCAAATCAAATGTCAATGGAGAACCCCCCATGCTTGAGCCATTCATTGTCCCCAATGAAAGAAGTATGCGAGAAAGAGAGGGAAGGGGCAAAACTCACGGTGTGTCAATATGGGCCGGGTGGCCCACAAGGTTGCCACCCGGGTGGAGAATAAGTGCGGTGGAGTTGCTCATAAGCATGTAAAACAAGATGCTCCACCCCAACAATACGGTTATTAAGACACTCAAAACCCTGCTCCGTCCGATGCTTGGTGCACGAGAACATCCCGACCGACTTGAAGGCGGTTGAGGTCATCAAGGATGGATCGAAACATTGTCTCGGTGGTGGGAGGGGTGACAAGAAGAGGAATGTCAACCCCGGCACATTGTGGAGCTTCTTGTTCTTCGGGATACCCGGATGTTGGCTCCTCGCAGTACTCGAGATGGCCCAGCATGAGATGTGATGGCACCGGAACAGTTCCCGGTTTATGACCAATTGCGGCTCGTCGGTAATAGTGGTCCCTGCAGGATCGGGGAGTCGAAAAGGGCTACCCCATGGTAGTTGACAAAGAAAGCATTGTCTTGAAGCACGAAGAGTTTCATGTACGTGCAAGCATCGTAGCTAGCGGACTACGGGGTGTAGCAAGCTGCAGTGCGGACAAATCAACCCCTACCCCTAGGCGCACGGCTAAGCGATGAACAATACCGCCGGTAGCTAAACAAGTAGACTTGGTCACCAACTGGTCCCTAATGTGCTCTAACAACAGAAACACCACGGTTAACGGGGATGCCCAAATAAAAAGAGTTCCGAGCCACGAACGGTGTTCGGACTATCATGACGAGCAAAAACGAGATTAGCCGAGTACGCTGAAGTTAACGAAGGATGGGGTTGCAAATGAAGGTGGCTTTGCTCTTTTGGGGGTTGAAATATCGGAAACGCCTATCTCTCGCAAAGGATATGTCGACCTCACTGCACAACTAATGGATTCCCAAAAGGCTCCGGAAGAGTAATTTCTATGGCGACAAGTAGGTTGTGGTGAGGAAGGCCAAGGGCGGCATTGAATTCGCCCAAACTCGGGACAAAAGTCCTATTTCCTAAACGAAATGCACTCGTAAAGCGAGTCCTCCTCACTAGATGTGTTGGCGCCAAGTCTAAAAGAACTGTAGAATTTATAGACTAGCCTAGCATATACCCCAAAACGTCGAGTCACTAACTCAAGCAAACCCAAATTAGAAAATAAAGTACGAAGATCATCCCACAAACCTAAGTTTGTCATCCACTCCACATCAACAAATTTGGGCGCACTCATCTCTCTAGACACGATTTCATCAAATTTAGAATGCTAAGCATCATTGACAAACTCGATTCCAAAAATATCATCGGTGCGAAAGGATCGAGAGCTTTTTACCTCGGGCCACGGGGCCCGGCCGGAAGAGGAAGCACCGGTAGTGCGTGATTTCTTCCTTGGCGGCATTGTGAAATAGCAATGGAGGTGAGTCACACACAATTCAGCAAAGTACACCAAAATCCAGAACACCAAACTTCAAAACCCAAATTTCGAGCACCGAACCCGAGAATCAAGCACGCAGACTCCAAATTTAACTTCAAGAACAACAAATCGGGTTGAAAACATTCACAATGTTGCCAAGGAAGAAATCACGCACCACCGGTGCTTCCTCTTCTGGCCGGGCCCTCGTGACCCAAGGTAAAAGCTCTCGATCCTCTCGCACCGATAATATTTTTGAAATTGAGTTCGTCAATGATGCTCGGCGTTCTAAATTTGATGAAATCGTGTCTAGAGAGATGAGTGCGCCCAAATTTGTTGATGTGGAGTGGATGACAAACTTAGGTTCGTGGGATGATCTTCGTACTTTATTTTCTAATTTGGGTTTGCTTGAGTTAGTGACTTGACGTTTTGGGGTATATGCTAGGCTAGTCTATAAATTCTACGGTTCCTTTAGACTTGGTGTCAACACATCTAGTGAGGAGGATCGCTTTCAAGTGCATTTCGTTTAGGAAATAGGACTTTTGTCCTGAGTTTGGGCGAATTCAATGCCGCCTTGGCCTTCCTCACCACGACCTACTTACTTGTCGCCATAGAAATTACTCTACTGGAGCCTTTTGGGAATCCATTAGTTGTGAGGTTAGGTCGACATATCCTTTGCGAGATAGGCGTTTCCGATATTTCAACCCCAAAAGAGCAAAGCCACCTTCATTTGCAACCCCATCCTTCGTTAACTTCAGCGTACTCAGCTAATTCGTTTTTGCTCGTCATGATAGTCGAACACCGTTCGGGGCTCGGAACTCTTTTATTTGGGCATCCTCGTTAACTCGTGGTGTTTTGTTGTTAGAGCACATTAGGGACCGATTGGTGACCAAGTCTACTTGTTTAGCTACCGGCGGTATTGCTATCGCTTAGCCGTGCGCCTAAGGGTAGGGGTTGATTTGTCCGCACTGCGGTTGCTACACCCGTAGTCCGCTTAGCTACGATGCTTGCACGTACATGAAACTCTTCGTGCTTCAAGACAATGCTTTCTTTGTCAACTACCATGGGGTAGCCCTTTTCGACTCCCCGATCCTGCAAGGACCACTATTACCGACGAGCCACAATTGGTCATATGGTCGGTTCACTGCACCGAGAATTGATCCGGTGCCATCACATCTCATGCTTGGGCCATCCGAGCCATTTGGGTACTGCGAGGAGCCGAGGCCATCTGGGTATCCCGAAGAACAAGAAGCTCCACAACAGCTGGGTCGACATTCCTCTTCTTGTTACCCCTCCCACCACCGAGACAATGTTTCGGTCCATGCTTGATTACCTCAACCGCCTTCAAGTCGATCAGGATGGTCTGCGAGGTTCCGTGCACCATCGGACCGAGACGCAGCGAGGTTTTGAGCATCTTGATAACCGTATTGCTGGGTTGGAGCATCTTGTTTTACATGCTTATGAGCAACTCCACTACCCTTATCCTCCACCCGGTGGCAACCTCGTGGGCCACCGGCCCATATTGACACACCGTGAGTTTTGCCCTTCCCTCTCTTTCTCACATATTTCTTTCATTGGGGATAATGAATGGCTCAAGCATGGGGGTTCTCCATTGACATTTGATTTGATTGATCGAATGAGATGAGAGAAATTTGTTGATCGGTGGATGATTTAAGGGTAGTTTAGTTGCATATAGTTAGCAATGCATTCATGTAGTCGCATTAGTTTTTGCTTTCTTTATTTCCTTCCCGTTACTTGCATATAGGACTAAGCATGAGCATATTAGTTAGGATTTTGCAATGCATATAGGACTAAGCATTTGAGGTAACCACATTCCACCCTTCCTTCGCTTTCTTTTGTGAGTTTCTTTTAGTTAGTTTTCTTTACTTTGAAAAAAAAAAAACTGCTTTCAAAACCCCTCCTATGATGATGATGTGAAGCGTGATAGTTGATTAATTGGCGTGATTGTGTATGATTTGATAGCCCATTCTTGGTGGAATCTTTGTGTGGAAATGAACTTGTGAATGAATTTGATTGTGATGTCTTGAGTTGCTTGTCGGTGTCTTTGAGAATTACTTTACATGATTGGTCAAACTTAAGCATGTGGTAAACCTTTTGAGCTAGTTGTTGACTCGTGGTGGATAAGCCCGTGAGATTTTGAGCCTTATAGACTAATTCATCGATTTTTAGTCTCATGTTTCATTCTCTCGTGCGACTCTTCCTTAATGCATACCTCTAGAACTTGCTTTGTTTCTCTTTGAGATCACACTTGGCATGTGCATTTGTAATATGATAGAGGCATTCGTTTGTTTTCAAGCTACATGAGCCAAAAAGTCATCCCATTTATTTATACCCTTTTGCTACCTCTTTGAGCCTTAACCTATTTCTTGGTACACTCGCATCCGCTTTACCTTTGGCCTATATGAATTTCCTATGCCAAAGCCGAGTCTAGTGGAACAATACTTCTTGGGTAGTTTTGGGTTAAATGATGGAGTGTTACATTCAGTTTGTAGTTTGATTTGGGGACCCATGTTGAAAAAAAAAAATGATTAGTTCCCCTTTTAGACTCTTTCGGAATTAAGTAGTGTTTATGATTCCCATGCCAATTATATCTATCCCTGAAAGTTTTGAATATTTGTCTAAAAAGAAAAAAAACAAAAAAGAAGTTAAAAGAAACAAATGATTGGCATGTGGAAAGTTCAAAAAGTTGTTTAGTCATTCCATAAGTTGTCTTAAAGCATGTTGTGCTTAAAGAGGTGAATTGGAAGAAAGTTTTTGTCATGTTTGAAAGTGTTTTTGCTCCTTAGTCGTTAGGCCTCGGCTATTTAGCTCCACATCTCCCAAAAATTGATTCCCTTTCTATCGATGAACCTTGGCCACATTACGGGCTTTGAAAGACCTCTTGATTGCACTTGCATGTTTGCCTCTATAGTGGTGGAGAATGAGAATATGACCAAGCCTATAGTAGGTTGTGTTTTTGGAAAGAGATATTGAGAGAACCCTCAAAATTTTCAAATGAGATGGAGTGATCCACGATTCCTAAGTGATGTTCCACCGGTCAAGCTAGCTCGCCATTTGTTTGAAGGCGTCATGAATGTTAATGGGATTCAATATGAGACAGTCGTGCATTGTAGTCAAGCATTGTAATCATTGAAATTTTCAAGCAAGTTTTTGAGGAAAGTGAGAAACTTTGAATAGGTTGTCTATGTGCATGATTCTTCCCATTAATCGGATCGTTAACTCATCACCTAAGGAGGGTGAATGCGAGGTTTTAACCCGGGATCGTTAATTGACGGTCTTGCTTGGGACGAGCAAGAGCTAAGCATGGGAGAGTTGTTAAACCTCGTTTTGATCGGTTTTTAAGGCATTATCTAACCCGATTCCGTAATGATTTCAATTTAGTTTTGGGTTAGATTTCGCTTATCTTCTCTTTATCGTCACCTAAGCTCGTAAATCTGTTTATTACGGGTTTTGGGCTTAAATTAAAGAGATTCGAGGCTAATTTGATGAAAAGCGATGAAGAGGAGAGTTCGGCCCCAAGAGGAGGCAAGAAAGAAGCTTAAAACATATCAAGAGAAGTTGCACGGCTCTGCTGCACAGCCGTGCAGATCATCGGACGAAGGGCTCGAAATCAAGGAAGGCCACACGACCCCTATGCGCACCTTGCACGGCGGTGTGAGAAGTTACGAAAGTTGAAGCCGCGCAGCCTACCGTGCGAAGCTTGCGTGCGGAAGCTGCAAGGCCGTGCGAAATGGATAGAGACTTCGGGGTTTTCGCACTCGTGGAGAACTCTGCACGTGCGTGCGAAACCGTGGCGAACCTTTGCACGGTACCCTATGCGACCACTATTTCCGCGATAAATAGGTTTCCTAATTGTAATTTTAGGGATCTTTTTCCATTTTTGAGAGATTTAGCTATGGTTATTGAGAGGCGGATCCGAGAAGAGACTCAAGAACACTCATTATTGATTATCTACTTCAAGTTTATGTATGATTGAATCGCATCAAGTTTTTCATTCGGTAATCGTAATTTCTTCTCTTTGTCTTTTCTTCACAATTTCTCTACGTTCTTCCATGGCTATGTTCCATAAATTTTGTCAATTATTTAGTATCATGTTTAGGGGCTAATTTCTCTACGTAGGTTGGGATTGATCCCTATTATGCCTTGATAATCATGAATTGAGTACCAATTGAATTGTCTTATGCTTGTTAGGTTAAAATTCACTTCGTTCATCACTTTTTCATTGATTGCCTCGAGAGAGGACTCTTTTGTTTTTATTCGGGTTTTGTGACCATCGAAAGATAAAAACTCACCTAAAATGATGTTGTGAACGATTAGAACTTAAATATGAAAATAATTAAGGTTCCAATCATGGGTTGTGAGATGCATTCTTTGTGATTTTTCCCTTTATTAGTCCCATGAAAATAGGTGATTAAATTGTGCAAAATTAGTCTTCAATATTCAAAAGTAGGCGAAGATAGGTTTAATTTGATATCTCCCCTTCTAAACTCGCTAGCATAGGCAAATCTCAAGCAATATTCAATGTTGATTTTAGGCATAGTAGTGTGATTAATCTCATTCTAAGGCTTTTTATTCATTGATCTCTCTAAGTTCTTTTGTTATTAGTTGAATCCAAAAACCAAATCACTATCGAATTGAGTTTTACCTAAATTAGAGTTTTTAGGTGGATTTAGTGTTTGAAAGCGAATTCCCGTGGACACGACTCGTACTCACCGGTTCCTAGCTACAGCTACACTGTGCACTTGCGGTATTATTCCTAACACCCTCCGACACTCAAGTCGGATAAGGGAAATGAAGGATGATCAACGACACTCAATCTTTAATTCTTCATAGGTTCGACTCTTAATAAAGATGGAATCTTGACGAAGATTAAGGAGAGAGAGAGATTGATGGTGGTTAAGATCCTTAGAGAGATTGATGGTCATATATTCGAGTTTAGGTGTCTAACAACCTAGGAGAAGAGTATTCACTATTCTCTCTAGGGATCATAACCATCATATATATCTCTCTCCCTAATCTTCATTAAGCTTCCATGTTGACGTACGCATTCATAAAGATCGATCAATTTGTATGAGTCAAAACCCATAAAGACTCTACCCTTCGGAGAATCCACCTTCAAAGGTCACATCTTTGATGATAACACTTTCAAAGATTGAGTCTTTGTAATTGTGCTTCATTTCCCTTGTCCGACTTAAGCATTAGAGAGGCGTTCCCTGGGATCCATTCCCCTCGCCTTTTTGCAAGTCAAGAGCACACCAAGTGGTATACGTAAGCATTCAAGCCTCCCAAGAGCATAAGTCGGCTCTTCCAATTCATTAGTACAAATCATCATCGACATTTCCTCGAAACAGTATATATGTAAAAAATTGTGAGCATTGCACTTCTACTAGCAAGTTTTAATGCATTTCTTGACCTTTGTCAACTAAGATGGATCAAAGACAGTGAAATCCTTGAAAGATTGAGTCTTTGTAATAGTGCTTCATTTCCCTTGTCCGACTTAAGCATTGAGAGGCGCTCCCGGGATCCATTCCCGGAGGTCCGCCTTTTGCAAGTCAAGAGCACACCAAGTGGTATACGTAAGCATTCAAGCCTCCCAAGAGCATAAGTCGGCTCTTCCAATTCATTAGTACAAATCATCATAGACATTTCCTCGAAACAGTATATATGTAAAAAATTGTGAGCATTGCACTTCTACTAGTAAGTTTTAATGCATTTCTTGACCTTTGTCAACTAAGATGGATCAAAGACAGTGAAATCCTTGAAATTTGCTGAATCAATGGGCCCGAAACAACTATTTCACATAAAAAGTCGTCAAGGGTACAATCCGAAACCCATTGCTTATTGTCGATTGCCCATCCTATGTTACAAAATCTCCCTAATTCATTTCAAAAGCTCAGTTGAAAATATCTGCCCAAAAGCTACCATAAACTGCCCAAGAACAAGCTATATAAAGTTTATGGAGCAACAGAAGGTAAGGACGCAGCAGTAGATGTATTTGTTGCAGCATAGTGTGTAAGACAACTATTAAAGCTAAAAAAATAATATATAATGCACAAAAATTCTTAAAGCTTTTGAAGTAGACACCCATATTAGTCCACTGCTGCTAATCAAAGTCCCACAATCCTTAAAATGGACATCCTTGCTCAAAATCCCCAAATCTGCCACAGTACGGATGACAAAGTAATAACTATACAGACTAACCTCCCTAGATTGCTATTCACAACTCAAACCCCCACAAGTTTTGGATACTTGATCATTCCTAACCATCATCCTATAACCGAGTACTTCCTAAGAGTTCCCTTCTCAACTATTCTAAAGCCAATAACACTCTTTCACCCCTTGGCATCTCCATACTGATGCATCTACCACATCTAGATAGAGCAAACATATGGCAATCGGGTCAGCATTCAAATCATAGACCTCCAACAGAGTGCAAGGAGAAACATTACAAGCAGGTACCCCAACCAAAAAAAATGGAAAATACTAAATAAGAGAAAAAACACACAAGCAAGAACTCAGTCATACAGTACTCTCTGCTTGAAAAACCCAGCTTCTACCAATGAAACCCACCAAAACTCACCAAAAAATAATCTTCGAAGGTTCAAATGATCTCACAACATGAATTCAATGATAGTTCACTGACCTGGAATTTTGCCGACAAAAACAGGCAAAGGGCACAGCAAAATTTCCCAATTTTCATGTGTTTAATTACAGGAACCAAAAAAATCGAAACACAAACCCACGAAAACAAGATAACTAGGTAAAAGCTCTCATTTCACAAAAAGACTAATCCCACATTCCCACCACATAAACATCACACATAACAAAGTCCTTAAACCCTAGGAAAAAACCCATAGAATTGAACCTCGAACAGGAGCAAAAATGGGAAGAAATTAGGTGAAGAAACCGATACCCGGATCCGAGCAGTGGCATCTTGACCCGATTGCAGAAGCAAGGCGACGTCCCGCCTCATCTGCCTTACCACCGTCTCTCTCTTGTTCCTGAGCAGCTTAATCCTGGCAGTGGTCATCTTCGCCCATGTCTTGCTATTTCCAACAAACACCCAAATGATTTTCGAGAATCAAACTCCGATTCCTCAAACTAGGTCTCAAACCAAAAGGGGTAAGAGCGAATCAAATGGGAAACAAGAAAAACAAAAACGAACCATTTGGAGGAATTGAAGTGCCGGCGAAAGATAGAGCCCAGCTTGGCGAGCTTCCTGCAATGGGTTCTCACCGCGTACGCCACTGACATCTCTCTCTCTCTCTCTCTCTCTCTCGCTCTCTCTCTCTCTCTCTCCTCTTCACAGACAGACGCACTCTCTTAGCAGGACGGGAGAGTGGAACGAATAGAGAAAAAGGGAATGAGGAATTATGGGAGCCTAACGGTCAGATGGGATTCAGGAGAGAGAATTAGTATTATTAAAGCCGTTTATGTAGTGTTAAATTTCTGACTTTAACGTAGAGGAGAGGGGAGAGAGAGACACACACACAGAGGAGGAAGAAATCTAATGGGAATGGGGGACTTCTGTACTAAGCGAATGGGTGTAGGAGGAGGAGGTGGAGGCGCCCAAGAAGTGAGATTTTCGGAAAAAGAGCCGTTAGGCTATGATGTTGATGGGACATTTCTAATATTGTGCTGTGCTGTCTCTAGTTTACTCGACAGCATCCAATGTCATTTTACACAACGAGCTCAGCTATGATTTGTGTTTTTCTTTTTAAGATTATATATCTTGTAAGTTTCTATGCCAATAATCCAAATTTTTAGATGTTTGGGCATTAATAGAATTTAGCCTAGTTAATTTGTGGGTCAGGAAAGGGGATAAACAATTAGCAGATTAGGTTACAAATTTTGGTGGTAGACGTGGAAAATTCGCTCACATATCAATCGAGCTAAGGGTTATATTCTAGCCTAGGTGATGTTTATCATTTTCCTTAAATAATATGTACTCCCTATATATCATAATTATTTCCTAAACTAGTAAAACACACTTGTTGTAAAACAAATATTTATTTATTGAATATATTTTCTAAATTACCTTTATTATTTATGCCCAAATGCCAATAACTCCTCAATGCAATATTAAATGGGAGCAATAGTAAACCAATGAGTGGTCGACATAGTGGTCAAGATTGAAAATTTGGAGTACATTAGGCTCGGGTTCAATTCTCTTTACCCCTGTTGTATCATAATTGTATTGTATTAGTTAATGATATTAAATTTATCTAGTCGTTATTATCTTTTTTTAAAAAAAATATTATCGGACAAAAATAAAAATAAAAATTTTGTTTAGGAAGATTATTAAGGGACAGAAGGAGAGCTTGGGATTCAAGGCTTAGAAAGGCCTAAAGTTGTTGGGCTGATCTTTTTGAGTTGGTCTATTTGTTAGCGACATATTGTGCAGTTCTTGAATTAGTAGATGGGCTGCTTAGAAAAGCCCATATGTTGCATTGGGCTCAGATTAACATAAGGAAATTGGAGACTAAGGAAGAGTTAGCAAAAAAATAAATTCAGTTTAATTCAATTCAAAAGAAAAAAAGTTAGTTTAGTTTACTGCAGTAACCATAAGTCAAGATATTTTAAATAAAATTATGTTTAATTTGATTAATTAAAAATAAGTTCACCCGGAACTAATTTAATGGAAATAAATTCACTTCAATTTTAGATAAATTCAATAAAAATAAGTTGAAAAAATAGGGTCTAGTTTGTGAAATTGAAATTCATATGTAAGGAGGTAATGTTTTCGAAATTAAGACGGGATAATATTTTTCCAAGAGCCGTTTTCACCATTATTCTTACAAATCATTTTATCGACACTAGACCTGGAATTATCTACCCAACATAATACTTCAACCTGTACATGCATTAAAACATTAGGGTCTTGGACAAGAATTTAAACAATAAATCCGTTCAAATCAAACTTATTTAGGTTAGAGTTAACCAACTTTAGACTGGTTTTTGAAAGAATTTTTTCACAAGATACTTTTAATTTTCAAATTATTAATGTTGCCTTTTTATTTTTTAGCGAGTATAAGGTAGCTATCAAACTTAACTTTACAATGACAAGATTCATATATTTCTACTTTGAATTTTTCATATCTTTCCACTCTCTCACGTTACAATTGTAATCTATGACGGCAACCAACACTACTTTTATGATACGATATGATAATATTGTTAAACCTTTTTTGAAGGATAACTAATCACCTTATTAATTATTTAATAATTCAACTATATCACTGTGTAAAGTAATACATATTCGGAGAAAAAAAGGAAAGTAATTACGTCATTGATTATTTTACATGAGAAAATTGTTTGATGAATGTATAAATAAGCTAATTATTCAATTCTTGTTTTCTATCCTTCACGTTGTGTTGTGAAAATATTATTCAAAAAGGTCAATGATGGGTTATATAAATGTGCTTTTGAAGGACTTTAAACATCTAAGTTTGAAATTCTATAGGCTAGTACCAAACGGTCAATGCTTGTAATATTTATAAGGAAAAAAGTTACAGTTCTGATTCGTGGTTGATCTGAAACCCAAAACTTTAGGGTTAGGGTTAATCACTTTTTACACCCGAGGTCGAATACATGACCGATCAATATTTTATCCCCTCATCCGTGTTGCTATATTTAAATGAATGTTTACTTTCATTTATACAGTTCATAAAATTTCTAAAAGTTACCAAATATTCGGGCCGAAATCATAGCGAAATAAGCCTATAGAGGGTGGGTCAGCGTGTTATAAAGAAACAAAGACTATTTAGAGAATGAACAAAAGATGAAAAAGATATCTGGAAAAAGAGACGAAAAATACGGCCAGCCATTGTTGAAAATTGTAGGACGTCACAGAGGTTTAGGTGAGAGATTCTTGCATGGTAGAGACTTCGAACATGAACATTACCATACACTTATTAATCAACATGTGAAGGTCGTTTATGCGTTTCAATGCCTTAAATTAGTTTTCACCAAATGAAAATGAAAAAAGGGTTCATTGGGTTCTGCCCGGGGTTCACTCTCACAAATAATAATAAAGAATAAGAAGAAAAGATAGAAATATGACTCAAAAATTTTACGTGGAAAATTTAAAACAGGGAAACAACTACGAATACACTAAAATTTGGTAGCTTAATAAGAAATTTCTTTACACTGATTATACTTGCTGCTATACCGTGCTATGTACACTCAATATGGTGGGAGACTACAAAAAATTATATAACCATCATATCGAGTCATAAAATGCCAGAAAATTGACTCTAATGCAATTTATTCAACATCATCCTAAATATGTAATTAGTTATTCTTATAATTATTAAAAATTGCCTTTAACATGTCTGTCTTTAATGCAAAACCTACTAAGGTTGAAAATACTTTCATTAAAAATCATAAAACCCAACTCAAATGTGTAGAAACTAATCCCTCTATTATAAAATAATTGTTGCTTTAGAAATACGAGGTAATATTAAAAAATAAATAAATTACTGATATATCTTAAGTTAAAGGACTAAATTGCCCCTAAAACTAAACAAGGACAAAAAGATAGACAAGAAAAAAATTGAATAAAGTGAAAATTAATAAATTAGTTGTTAATAAGTTATTGAAATTGTAAAATGATAAATATTGTAAAACACAAAAAATTTATTTAACAATTATTTTAAAATGGAGGGAGTATTGAAAACCCATTAATAAAGGACTTGTTAATTTTAATTACTAGTAGGTCTTGTGTGATACCGTCTTACTTAAAAGTTATTATGAGATTAAAACTTTTATGATGACTTTAAATAAATAAAGGTGACTAATAATTCATTTAATGGTAACCCTAATAAAAGTAACCTCTTAATGAATTATTAGTCACTCTCGAATTAAAAAGTCACTTTAGTATAAGTTATTCGTCATATTAAAACTTTCAAAAAGTCACTTTTAATGAAGTCCGTCTCACAATAACTCTTATATGTGATTTGTCTCATATAAAAATTTTGTATTTAATTAATACGAGTATATTTTGTTGTAAAAAAGGCTTATTAAATTGGTTTCCCCTTGTTCAAAATGAGAGCCAAATTAACTAATGAGGTCATAATCTAGTAGTCAAACCGACGTCTTGAGTATATTAGGTTTTAGATTCGATTTCCCTCCTCATTGTATTGTATTACCCTTTGGAGCTCTTATTAAAAAAAAAGCGAAATTAATCGACAATAAAGTGTAGGGCACATGATTAAGTACGTCCCCAACCATTATAATTGGCCTTATATGGTCAAAATTATTCATATAATGTAGTACAAAATCTACTAAAGACTGGGCTGTACCACATATAGTGAGAAAAAGTGAAACCAAAAAAAAAAAGAAAAAAAGAAAGAAGATAAAGACTAAAGATACTGCCCGCCAATGTTGAAATTCGGACAAGAATAAAATTTTACATGGGCTACTATATTATAATATTTGGTAGAGCCTTATCCCATAAATATGATAATCAAAATTTTTAAATTTAAATTTAAATTTAAATTTATGTGTCCAAAGTATCGTTGTTAAGTAAGTTATGAGGTAAAGGACGATTCGATTTTAAATTGTAAAATTATAGAGATATTAAACTCTTATATTTAAAGATTGAGTGAATTTTTTTCAATGAAATTTTTTTTTTTTTATGAGAATTGAGTTTTTGTTTCCACAGGCTGATTGAAGCTCAATGAAAAATCTAAAAATTTTAAATAACAGTATTTTATAGTTTATTTTTGAAAATTTTAGGCTTAATTATTTTGAGTGTACAACTTGAAATTTTAAAAGATTTTAAATATAAAATAATTTTTTTAATGGTTAATACGTACATGAGACAATATATTGAACGGAATGTCAACTTTTGTTGAGACTAAGACTTATTAAGCTTTGTAGATGTGTACTAGTGTTTTTTAACATAAATAAAACTAAATGTCATAAGATTCTTACATTGTTTTACATAAATAACGTACAAAATTTATGTAATTATAAAATGAATTTAATTTGGGGGAGAAAAAAAGATATCACAACTTTTTCAACACTTCTATACTCATTGATAGATAAGAGGAATTCTCAGGGATGCCTTTGTCATATTTTTTTCGATAATTAATTGGCAAAGTTAAAAATCATACTAAAAGGATAATTGTGAGATACGAGAATTCTAACAATGAAACAAACAAAATAAAATTCACAACGACAATCTAAAACCACCAAAAATCGTCTTAAAAAATAAAAAAAAAGGAAAAACCACTTAATTTTTAGGATTAGCAAATAAAGAAAAAGCCAAGTTAATTGGGTCATGTACTAACCCCCTATATAAATTAGCTTAAGTGTGTTGTCCACTTATAAGTTCACTTTTTGTTTCTCAATTTTTTAGGTGGTCTAAATTAATATTTTATGTGATTTAAAATAAAAAAATCTTCAATAGTTACAATTAATTATTAACTATAAAGTTTTAATATTTGGGGTGATGAAAATAAAACGATATGCATTTTAATTGGATAAATTATTTCGTAAAGATATGTCATACACATAATGTTGCAATTGTGAAAAATCATACATAATAAATATAAAATTACACAATTTGCAAATTATGACATCATCTTGAAATTCAATCATACCATTTATGTTTTCAATTTAATGTATAATAATGCAGATTTTATATTGAGACAAAATACTTAATAAAAGTTTAAGTGGAGAATTAAGATTAAGCAATTCGGCCTTGGGACCAACCATTCTTGGAGAATTAAATATGAGTTTGATAAGTTAGCCGCAAAAATATTTTGTTGGTTATGTGGTAGGGCTTAATAAATATCCCCTTTTAAGCTTCAATAAATCCACCCATTTACTTTTTTCAAAACCTTTTCAAGTTTTTTTTTTCTCATTTAATTACTTTTCGTCAAATATTCTAAATAGGTGGTGATAAGTGTCTTACAATAAAATATATTTTATTTTAATTAAAATTAATATGTTATATGATTTAAAATTATGAAATTTTTAATACTTACATTTAGTTAGTAACTATAAAATTTTAGTATCGATCAATTACATCGACGAAAATAAAATGATATTATAATTGATTCAATCATATCCGTGAAAACGTACATATGATACATGTAATTTTATAATTGTAAAAATTATATGTCAAAAAATATAATATTATTTAACAATTATAAGTTGTAATACTATCGCACACTTTAATTATACTAATTTTTTCAATTTAATATATAACATTATAAATTTTAAGTTAAGAGGTGTTTTTGTAGCAAGATACATATCCATCTTCATTATTTACGAACACCGACGTGATTTTTTATTAATGCGTGCTAATTGGATGGGAAGATATATGCTCACTGAAATTAAAATTGCGTTAAATTGCATAAAAAGATAGAGAGTACATTACATGACCAACCATATATATAGTGACTGTAGTTACATATTCCGACATGCTTATTGAAATACATTCTCACAATGTGACGAAGCCACTAAATAGCATATCGTATACGGCTATCGAGTTTATTAGTTGCCGTTCTCGCCTTGTGGTGGGTAGTGACCGCCGTAGCCACCGTGTCCGTAGCCACCATGTCCGTATCCACCATGTCCGTAGCCACCATGTCCATATCCACCGTGTCCATAGCCACCGTGGCCGTATCCACCATGACCATAGCCACCATATCCGTACCCCTCGGGGTTCACGTCCTTCTCCTCTTCTTGTGGTGGGTAGTGACGTCCATATCCACCGTGTCCATAGCCTCCATGGCCATATCCACCGTGTCCATAGCCTCCATGACCATATCCACCATACCCACCGTGGCCGTAGCCCTCAGGCTTTACGTCTTCTTGCACGTCCTTCTCTTCTTCTGCCGGTGGGTAGTGGCGCCCATATCCACCATGTCCATAGCCTCCGTGACCATATCCACCGTAGCCCCCGTGTCCGTAACCATAACCTCCATGACCATATCCATCTAATTCCTTCTCCTCTGTTGCCTCTGCAAATAATAAATCCATATGAATAAATGAAACAATACTAAGATGATGTTTATGACTATGAACTATTCATATCCATTATTTACTCAAAATTCAAATGGGTAGACCTTAAAGTTTATTTTCAACAAGAAAAATTTAAAATTACAATCGATTGTGTACAATTGAATGTAAACTTAGTGCTAATTAGGGGGATAAATAACCCGAGGATAAAGAAAGGGGAAACATACTCGTCTCTTTGGTAGTAGTAGATTCAGCAAGTTGACGAGCACAAACTTGAGTAGAAATGAAAAGGGAAAGAGAGATTAGGCCAAGGAGGAGATAAGCCTTTGAATAGGCCATTTTTTACGAATCTCACAAGCAAACACTCAGGAAATTTTTGTGTTTGTGATTTTAGTAGATTCAGTTTGCTTTGGGTTTGGATGAGAAGTGAAGTAGTAGGGTGATGGCCTATTTATAGGGCACAAGACTCCTATGAAGACAAAGGGAATAGGAAAGTGGGGCACAAGAGTAGTTGCAATTTTGTTGACTATTGGTGCATGCAAAGCCAAATAGTGATTTCCGAATGTATATCTTGTCTAACTCATCCAAAATATTAAAGTTAAAGCCATTAATATTCATATTTGTGGATATATTTTAATCTTATGAGAGGTAGAAAATGGTAGGTGGATATGTTATCTATCTTATCCAAAATGCCAATTTTTGTATGAGATGTATTTTATATGAATAACTTTATAAGACTAAGGTCCTATTCTACTTAGGTAGCCTTAAAAATTTTGTACTGATTTGATAATTTCAACTTTCGATGTATTAGAAAATAGCAATTCAAACATTAAATTTTGGATGGGTATGTTCAAAGTTACATAAAATTATCGTTTATTTATATTTTCTGTTCATTTCTATTTATTTTTGTTCGTTTCTGTTTTTTTTTTTTTTATGTAACTTTGAACATGTTTTTAAGATACGTTTTTTTGTTTTTCTATGACACGATCGAGTCATGACCAACTTTGACTCGAATTCGTCATTTGTAGCTAAGTTACTACCTATGCATGGAAGGTGATGGTGAAACAAATGAAATAAAGAAAAGAGATGTCGTAGGTAAGAAGTTGGGTTGGTTTAAGATTTGCTGTGACTTGTGAGAGGAGCTTCACGGGGAGCTATCTATGAAGACGTATTATTATAGCTTGTAAGACAGAAAGGCTAAAATCTATGCACGTACGTACGATTATTAAATAATAATTCAGGTCAAATATTACAGCCTAAAGTGAAGTGTGTTTGTAAGATCGCTTTCATGATGTTTGAAAATTCTCAAATTAATTATTTTTCCAGGTCTTTGTTGAAGATACCAAGTTTTATCTTAATGTGATGATGGATTACTTATATAATTTACTATCTATTATTTATAAATGTGGGTTCTAACTAATATACCTATAATAGAGTTTTTTAAATTCTATCACCAATAATTGATATTAAAGTTTCACCTACATTAATATTGTATATTTTTCAAAGTTCTCCCTTTGTGTCACAGTGCAATGTGGGGATTGTTGAAATTGGGGCCTAAAACATACGGCTCAAAAATATTTGTATACCTATAACGAAAAAGTCTAAATTGATGGTAAAAGTTTAGAAAATGTTTTATGTTTTCAGTTCTCGGATCAAAGAGTCCTTCAACTTTGCAAAATATTTCTATTTTTTTTCAAATCTGTTATTAGTCGTTTGAAAACATTCAAATATACCCTTAGGGCTCACAACTACTAGCTGTAGCTGGTTTCCAACCTCTTTTTTTGTGCCCCAAGAGCAGAAACCGGCTACAACCAGTAATTAGTGGATCCCAATGGTAGATTTAAATGTTTTCAAATGACTAATGATAGATTTGAGCAAAAATAAGTTTATTGACAAAAGCGAATATTTTGTAAAGTTAAATAACATTTAATCCGAGAACTCGCTTTACACCATCTACTCTACCGTATGTATAATTACATGCAGCTGTACTTTCCTACAGAAGTCAAGTGAGATCTCAGTCTAACATCATTTGACAATACTCACCAAGTTAAGCATGTTTAGGGCTACTGGTTTTTCTAACAAAATACCCTATTGGAAGAGTATGGAACCATATTTGACTTTCCATTTAAATTTAGTTGTATGAAGGAATTTGCGCTTGAAAAGGAAAATAAGGCAAATAAAACTCATGATGTACAAAATTAAAACAGCCATAAGAGGACTAAACATGTTGGCCTTGACTATCATTTTGTACTTCAGAAGCTCGTGGAAGGCCTCATCAACCTCTTCATCCAATATACCTCATCTGTTAGATTATAGCGGTTAGATTATAATTCCTACAATATAATTTATTATACTCTTATTTCATATGTTAATAGATAGTTAGATCAGAGGGAAAAATAAGAGGTAGATTTAGATAATTTAAAAAAAAAAGGTAATAATTCATGAGACTACCTTACTATGTAGTTTGAAAATTATAATGAAAAATTTTATCTTGAGAAGGGGTGCGGGGAGGATGGTGGAATATGTAGGTGCACTCAATGTCGTTTATTTTTCTTTCAGAGTTTATTATAATGTACTCTCTCCATTTTAAAATACTTGTTGCGTTAAGATTATGAACAAATACTAAAGAAATACAAAACTTAAGACAAAATTTATATTAAAAGACCAAGTTACTCCAAGATTTCATCGGAAATGAAGAAAATCAATGGAAAAAGGAGAGAAAAAATAAGGACAAAATTGGTAAACTTATCATTAATACGTCATTGGAATTATAAAATCACTAAAAAGCTGAAATACCAACGGAATTTAACAAATTCTGATGAGAATTCCAACGAAATGCCCATTTGAATTTCGTTCGTCGGTACGGAATTTCGATGGGCTTGTTAGAATCTCGTTGGAAGTCTATTTCGTTGCAAAATGTCCGTTGTTATTTTTGTGTTTTTTTGTAGTGAGTGACAGATATTATAAACCAAAAAGTTAATTAAAGTGACATGTATATTGAAATGGAGGGAGTAAGGCCCTGTTTGGCAACGACGTTTGAAGTAGCTTTTAGCGTTTTGACCAAGTCAAAACACTAATCAACCAAATATTAACGTTCGAGTAAGGTAGTGTTTTAACTAGCATTTGGATTAGCTTTTAGCGTTTCAAGTAATGTTTCTAAAAAGCTAAGAATATTAGCTTTTCACATTTGAAAGTAGCGTTTTATATTTTTTGACAAAAAAATCCTTCATTCATTTATATTTGACAAATTATTTATATCCTTTTACGTCAATTTACAATAATCAGCTAACTCAACCGCTAAATTTACCGAACACATTTATTCAACCGCTCAATTGAACGACTATCCGCTAACGACTAAAATATAACAACTATTAGCTACCTAAACAGCTATCCGCTACTTAAATAGCTCATTTTGTCGAACAGGGGCTAAGTCGGTAAGTCGTTAGTTAGTTGATTTGTTGCTACTTTGCTGACATGTGTACTTATGGAGTAATTAAGGCTCGAAATATGTATATATACAAATATGGGTTTATGTATCTTGTGTACGCTAGTGATTCACATTCAATGAGAAAATCCCCTTCTATACTTTTTGTCATTTTCTTACATTTAACAATATCCTTATATATATTAATGAGGTTTTGGTATGAGGGTTAATATTGAGGTTCCTAATATATTATGTTTTAAGTTCGATTTCTTCTCTTCCTATTATATTGTTCTATCTAGGGATGGCGGAAAAATCGGGTTCTCGGTTTGGATCCAGTGGTTCGGACTCGGATCCAATGAATTGGGTATGGGATCGGGTCTAATTTTTAGGATCCGGTTACAACCAAGTCCGGGACCGGATAGTGAAAAGTTGGACCGGACTCGGACTTGTTACCCGGTGCCCAATTTATATTTAAAAAATTATACATATATTTATTAAATTTACTTTAAAATTTTGTGGATTTGAGATTCTCTTTTATGGTTTATGTTGGATTATTTGAGACATTTTTTTTTACTTTTTTCCATGATATTTTTTAAGATTCAAACTTGTAATTTGGTATTTGTGTTACATGTGGATTTGAAACTTTTTATTTCATTATTGATGCTGATTTTGAAAATTTTTGTAGTTGTCAAAATTACATGGTTGCGTGCTTCGTATTAGTAGATTGAGCGTATTGAAAATATTGGATAATTATTGGCCAAAACTTTACAAAAAATTTAAAAGCAAAAATTACAAAAACTCAAATGATGTGAAGCAAACAACCAAGTCCGGGACTGGTTTCATATTTCTAGATCCGGTTCTAACCGGGTCCGGGATTGAGTCCAAATTTCTAAAGGTCCGGCCAAAATAATCGGGTACTCGATCCCGCTCACCCCTAATGATACCCTTTGTAGCTCATTTATACAAAAAAATCATCTTATACATACAAAAGAAATCATGGAAATATTGAAAATATTGGATAATTATAGGTTAAAACTTTACAAAAAAATTAAAAAGAAAAAAATCACAAAAACTCAAATGATGCCGGGTCCGAGACTGGTTCCATATTTCTAGATCCGATTCTAACTGGACCCGAGACTGAGTCCAAATATTCGAAATTCCGGCCAAAATAACTGAATATCCAATCTGCTCATTCCTAATACTACCCTTTGTAACTCCTTTAGACACAAAAAAGATCATCTTATACGTACAAAAGAAATCATGGAAAGAGTAAGGTGTATTCTACACTTAGAAAGGTTCTGTTACTTCGCGGAAAAAGGAGAAACATATCTACGAAGGCGAAGTACACAGCCGATTGAGGAGACTTTTGGAAATTATTCTAATAGGATATAAGTTGTTGTGTAGTTAGCTATTTTTTAAAAAATTTTTTTAGATCAATAAGCAAGTTTATCTTTTGAGTTCCCTATTTTAGGGAAAGTACAGGAGATTTATTGGACCAGGGTCAATGGGGGCGTTAAAGCCCAACTAATTTCATCAAATAAAAAAATTGTCCCCCATAATCAAATCTGGGGAGGGAGAAAATAGAGTGAGCGGTCGTTGATTGTTTCGACGCGTAACGTAATTAGATAAATTGGCTAATATTGATTAAACATTCTCTATATGGCTATTTAATTTCATATTAAGACTATTTTCACCAATACATTTTTCTACAATATTAAAACTTTGAAGAACAACGGTACATGTTAGAGATGTCTAAAGATAATAAAGTGGATGTTTAACACGATAAAAGAATATGTAATTGTGAAAAGAGGTATGGACGTTGAATATGTTGAAGTGACTTCATTCCATAATATATAGTACGGTACTTACACAAAATAAAATACATAGTACCACACATGCAATGATTTGCTCATGGAAATACATAAATAATGTAGTTCTTTATTATGCTGTGTTATAATTCTTTGATTCACCCCATAGAACCTTGCATATGAAATGGCGAAGTCACTTAATATGGCACCATAGATTGGTTAATCAATTACCATTTTCCTCTTGTGGTGGGTGGCGACGGCCATATCCACCGCGTCCATAACGACCTTGTCCACCATATCCACCTCCATAGCCACCATGTCCATAACCCTCGGGCTTTACATCTTCTTTCGTGTCCTTGTTGTCTTCTTCGAGGGGGTGATGGTGACCGTGCTCATCATGTTCACATCCTTTGTGGCCATACCCATCATGGCCATAACCCTTAGGCTTTAAGTCTTCCTTAACGTATTTCTCCTCCTCTTCTGGTGGGTGGTGGCGTCCATATCCCCCATGTCCATAGCCTCCGTGACCATGTCCACCATACCCGCCATGGCCATAGCCATCTTCCTTCACATCTTCCGGCTCCTCTTCTGGTGGGTGCTGACGTCCATATCCCCCATGTCCATAGCCTCCTCCATGGCCATAGCCACCATATCCACCAAAGCCGTGGCCCTCATGCTCTAAATCTTCCTTCACATCTTTCTCTTCCTCCTCCGGTGGGTGGTGGCCTCCATATCCACCATGTCCAAAGCCACCATGGCCATATCCACCATGGCCATAGTTCTCAGGCTTTACATTCTCCTTTTCTTCTTCTGGTGGGTGGTGACGTCCGTATCCACCATGTCCATAGCCTCCATGACCATATCCACCATAACCACCATGTCCGTATCCGTAACCTCCGTGGCCAAATCCATCTAATTCTTTAGCCTCCTCCTCAGGTTCTGTAAAACAAGTGATCATGATTAGACATTAAGTACTTCTTCACTTATTCGTGCACATTATGCGTATCTTATCTTAGGCTATGTATTGTTCTCTTAGGGTTAGGGCATGGTAAAAATATATTCAAACTGCCATGCAAGAGAAGGGTGTGAAGGGGTAGCGACAAGTTTAGAAGTTTTTCAACTCAAAAGCTCTATACAAGGAAGGGGAAAAAGAAAGCAGAAACAACGTACTTGTCTCCTTATCGGGGGTAGAGGTGGATTCAGCAAGCCGGCGAGCCGAGACCTGAGAGGAAATCAAGATAAGCAAAAGAGAGAGAAGGCCAAGTAGAAGAAAAGCCTTGGAACAGGCCATTTTAATATCCAAGCTCACAGTCAAACACTCAGGAGATTTAATGTCTGTATAGTGATCAAATAGATTTGAGTTTCCTTTGGGTTTGGATGAGAAATGAACTGAGGTGATCTCCTATTTATAGGGCATAAGATGAACACAAAGACAAAAGAGGGTACGGAAGGTGGGTCAAAGGTTGGTGTAATTGAGTTGAATATAGGTATATATTTGTAATTAGACAGGCCACGTAGTGATTCTTGAAAATCTTCGTCTAGGTGATACATGATGTTCAGGTAATACTACTGATTGATTCTTTATTGCATGACGATGAGTGGACGAAAATGGTAGGTGGATTAAAATTTTGTCCCCGTAATTGATAGAATATGTAAAAATATGTTTAATTCAATGATAGTTATAAACAATTTAAATACCATTAGAATACAGAGCAATAAACGATATTTCTTAAGAGCCTGTTCAAACTTACCTACAAAACGTGTATAAATAGAAACGAACATAAACGAATATAAAAGAGCAAAAACAAACATAAACGAATATAAAAGAGCAAAAACAAACATAAACGAACAAACAACATAAACGAAGCGGATCAATGAGTTGCTAAATAAGAAATCAACGAACATAAAAAACATAAATGAACATATAAAAGAATATAAATGAACATAAAATAGATTCTATTTTTCATGTAAAGTTGATCGAGACCATAAGCAGAAATCACTAATATTTGATACTCGGAAGAAAAAATAATTGATGTTCAAATTTCTTTTGAAAAAAGAAATCATAAACAGAATATTTGCTACTTTGCATGCCCTTCTTAAGGAATGATTGTAAATTGACTGAATAATTGAGGGGGGTCTAGGTGTAGTGGTGTTTGTGAACAAAAGCATAATAAGTTTTAAGGTAGATGAAGGAACTCAAAGCGACCAAGTCAAATAATTCGGAAAGAAGTGAAAACTTTGTACTATTAGTCTAATAATTGTGATACTCTTAAGAAAATAAAGTCCCAACTAATGTATGTGGTCGATCTCCATGTGATTATGTACTTGATGCTCAAGAATATCTCTCTATAATGTACTTTTTTTTTTCTGAGGTAAATAGGCCTAATTGTCGGGATATCCGATGAATTTTTATATACCAAAAAGTAAGAGATACCAAGCTCAGACATAAATTCAGGAACACAAATCCACTAACAAATTTCATGCACACAGCTGAAATATGCCCCCTCCTTAGATCGAGCTTGACAGGAAAGGTTTGGCAAGACAATAGCTGACCAACTCGGCCTACTCCTAATCGGTCTCTCTCTAATCTATGTGTCATGTGCACAGAAAACATTAGTTTCGTATGACAAATTTTTAAATTTATATAATTTTTGTTAATTGTTGAATCCGTTAGATTTGATAAGTGTATGTTATACTCAACATAAGGTTGAATATGTAAAATTTTTAAGAATATTGGTATTTTTTAACAATTTTTTGACTAGTGATTATGGAGGACATCATACTGCATTACATGTCGGCCAATGGATTTTTTTTTTTTTTTTGCATGACATAACACGAGGTTTGATATGTCCCTACAAAGTTATATATATATATATATATATATATATATTGAAACTTTCTATCGCACATAGATGTAGTAAATAAAAAATTACATCTAGAATCAATATAGTAAAACTGTTTAGATCTGATTGGGTCTTATTTTTTACTAATTAGTCAAAGTATATAAAGGGGAAATTTTTAATTTTAGAAAAGGAGGAAAAAACCTAAATTTTAAATGTTTCTATTTCTTTTGACTAAAAATATAAATTTAAATATTGCTACTAATAATAAATAAAAAACCAAGCTAAAATCGCTAAAATAGGTCATGAAGAACTAAATCAAAAGGGTAGTGAAAGCTATCATATTGTTCTCTCTTCTTGCATAAAGAGATGTATATTAATGTATGATGGGGTGTACTCCTAAGTGATTGTTGCAAACTTGTAATACTTGTCTTCACAAATTTTACCAATTATCTAAATAAAATAGACGAGTAGATGTTCGTGCCTAATTTATAAATAACCTATTTCGAAGCGTCCTTTTATAGACTACTATATGCTCTTATGAAGATTGAATTTAAATTTTGCGACCTCAATGTGATATTTAATTAGAAATTTAGTTTCTATATATTAGGCAGAGTATGTTAACACCTTACTATTTGCTAGGTGTATTGATATTAGTACTATTTTTTTAAGGGCGGAAGTTGTATTTTCTCCTTTAATATCTAACATATTTTAACATACTGCACAGATAGACTAAAGAACTTTTAATCGGAATATTATGTGATCGTTAACTTAGAAAAAGAGGCTTGCCAAGTGCACTAGGATGATCATTCATTATTTATAAAGCTAGAGTACATCGCATAATGTATTGAAGGATACAGGTCTTTTCACACACTACTTATCGAATACATAGCTTGTAGCTCTTTACTATTATTATCGATACTTTTGGCCATCCTCCTAGTTCCCATGCATATCATGACGTACAGTTACTAAATCAGCCGCCATGTAGCCAATTAGTTGGCCTTTTCTTCTTGTGGTGGGTAGTGACCTCCGCCGCCACCATGGCCGTAGCCACCGTGTCCATAGCCACCATGGCCATAACCCTCAGGCTTTACATCTTCTTTGACATCTTTCTCCTCCTCTTGTGGTGGGTGGTGCCCTCCGTATCCTCCATGTCCATAACCTCCGTGACCATATCCACCATATCCTCCATGGCCATAGCCATCTTCCTTAACGTCTTTCTCCTCCTCTTGTGGTGGGTGGTGGCCTCCATATCCTCCATGTCCATAGCCTCCATGACCATATCCTCCGTACCCTCCATGGCCATAGCCATCTTCCTTGACATCTTTCTCCTCCTCTTGTGGTGGGTGGTGGCCTCCATATCCTCCATGTCCATAGCCTCCATGACCATATCCTCCATACCCTCCATGGCCATAGCCATCTTCGTTGACATCTTTCTCCTCCTCTTGTGGTGGGTGGTGGCCTCCATATCCTCCATGTCCATAGCCTCCGTGACCATATCCTCCATAACCACCATGGCCATAGCCATCTTCCTTGACATCTTTCTCCTCCTCTTGTGGTGGGTGGTGGCCTCCATATCCTCCATGTCCATAGCCTCCGTGACCATATCCACCATGCCCACCATGGCCATAGCCATCTTCCTTGACATCTTTCTCCTCCTCTTGTGGTGGGTGGTGGCCTCCATATCCCCCATGTCCATAGCCTCCATGACCGTATCCACCATGACCATAGCCATCTTCCTTCACTTCTTTCTCATCTTGTTGTGGTGGGTGGTGGCCTCCATATCCTCCATGTCCATGGCCTCCGTGACCATATCCACCATGGCCATAGCCATCTTCCTTCACGTCTTTCTCCTCCTCTTGTGGTGGGTGGTGCCCTCCATATCCCCCATGTCCATAGCCTCCATGACCGTATCCACCATGACCATAGCCATCTTCCTTCACTTCTTTCTCATCTTGTTGTGGTGGGTGGTGGCCTCCATATCCTCCATGTCCATGGCCTCCGTGACCATATCCACCATGGCCATAGCCATCTTCCTTCACGTCTTTCTCCTCCTCTTGTGGTGGGTGGTGCCCTCCATATCCCCCATGTCCATAGCCTCCATGACCGTATCCACCATGACCATAGCCATCTTCCTTCACTTCTTTCTCATCCTCTTGTGGTGGGTGGTGGCCTCCATATCCCCCATGTCCATAGCCTCCGTGACCATATCCACCATGGCCATAACCATCTTCCTTCACTTCTTTCTCCTCCTCTTCTGGTGGGTGGTGGTGTCCGTATCCTCCATGTCCATAGCCTCCATGACCATATCCATCCAATTCCTTGGTCTTCTCTGTAGGCTCTGTGACATCACATAGTTAGAAAATTAAATTAGTCCTAGGTACACGTACATATCATGAACATGATAACTATTGCTAAGATATTTTGCATGTCATGGACGTTGAGGATGGCCTTAAGATATAGTATAGATAACAACTATGCATTATATATAACTTATCAAGTGCTCTTCAAAAAAATGGATAAAAAAGAAAACACCAAGATAGCTAGGTAGACAGACATACTGGTCTCTTTAGTAGTTGTAGACTCAACAAGCCTACGAGCCGAGACCTCAGAAGAAATCAGAAGAACAAGTGAGAGAAGGCCAAGAATGAGGAAAGCCTTGGAGTAGGCCATTGTGTTTAATTTAGTGTTTGTGATTGGATGAGAAGTGCACCAAGAGGATGCCTATTTATAGGGCATGAGATGAACAAAGAGACAAAGGGGAATGGAGGGAGGTGGGGCACATAACTTAGAAGAGTAGGTGCACTCTTGTTGACTATTGGTGTATGTAAAGTGGCAAATTAAAGTAGTGATTTGAGAAGATTTTGTGTTTGATGATACATGATGGTAAAGTAATTCTAATCCATCGTGTATTTGAAGAAAGTGGAGAATATATGGTAGGTGGATTAATTTATCTACTTTTACATGTCCTTGAGGGCGAAAGCAATAGTTGTGCTCAATTGACAAAGCATAGTGGAGTTCTTCTTCTTTGCGGTAGAAGAAACATAACTAGTACCTAGGTAGTGATAAATTAGATCTTGTACAAATCAAGACTCAAAAAAAGGGTGTACTATTGATGATTGGTCATATTTTAGGATTAACATCGATAATTTATCCGATTCGATTATTCTAATTTGTTTGATCTAAAAAATTAAGTCCGGTTATGAAATTTTTTGTTTGAATTTTAAATTCGGACATAAAGTTTTCCTTTCTCTCTTATACGAATCCGATTTTAACTTATCCAAATTGTCCTGCTTAAAAAACGGGTGTCAAATAAAAATTTCGTTCAATGACTGATTTGTCCAGCCCGATTTTAACGTAAACTCGAATTTTCGCCAGCAATACTCAGGATAGTAATAAGACTATTTTCTAAGTAAAGTGTGACGACAATAAACAAAATTTTATACAGTATTACTTATGGACTATTTTATTCGCTAGTTAAACCAAGATTTGGTATATGGGTCCTTTGAATTTATTTCTTATTTTATGGGCTGATTTCTTGTTGGGTCATATTTCAGACAGTTCGATTGAGTTTCAGTATAGTTTTGAGTCAGGTTGAATTCGGTATATTTATGTTTGGTTTAATAAGTTTATTGTGCAAAGAAAGAATTTTTTGACTGAAAATTTTCGAGTTGAGTTCAGTTCACTTTAGTTTGCGTTCGACCATTTTACGTTAGCATTTTAAGTGTCAAATTGGGTTCAGGTTGGTTCGAATTTAAGGTCATCGATTTGGGTGAGATCACTATTGTCGGGTTTAGTTAAACATCATGATATGGTATCATTGTATTGATTACTCATATTATCACCATCATGTAAACCAATTATAAAAATATTGACACTTTATTACCATATGAAATATATTGATAAACGATAAAAATGGTCGATTAAATAATAATTAGTACCTTAACATATTATTTTTTTAATAGTTTATTACCTTAAAAATTTAAAAGCAGGGTAGTAGATTATTAAAAAATAAGACATGTCAAGGTAATTCATTATTTACAGGAGCTGATGGGGGCTTTTTTTTTTTTTTTTGGTAACGTAGTATAATGTCAGTACCTCTAAAATCTAAATTGTAAGGCATCCTGTATTTTTTTCCAATCAAATTTCTTCTAAAAGAAAATTTATAAAAGAAAATTCAGTCAGTAGCACTACTCTCAATTAACACTCCATAAGTTATACTCATTTGATGGTTTTTTTGTTTGGTTTTTTAACAAGAAAAAGGAAAAATTCCCTAATGAAAAGCTATGTCGAATGTTAAATAAAATCCCCAACTACAGATGTCAGCTCTCATAGGTATAACGCTGCCAAAATTTTATCTGACCTGATTATTTGAAATTGTCGGATCTAAAAAAATCGGGTCTAGTCATAAATTTTTGTCGGAATCTTAAATTCGGACATAAAATTTTTCTATTTTTGTTATCTCGAACCCAATTTTAACCTGAATTTAAACTAGTCCGAAATTGTCCAACCAGAAAAAAAAACCTCGATTTCAGATAAAAATTTTCGTCCGACGGCCAATTTTTCCAACTTAATTTTAACCCAAACTCGAATTTTTACAAGCGCTGATAGGTCCTCTCTTTGTTATTGCTATTAACGCTCCAAGCTCTTCGTTCTGTATTATGATAAGCATCTCCTCATCTTCCCTCTTTGTCTTTGTATTTTCTTTCCAGTTTTCAAATTACGTGGATGATAATTGTTGGGTTTATATTATGAAATTCGCTAAGAAGGCTTATTTTGGTGAACTGAAACACAAATTAATCAAGATTTGAGGTTTGGGGTTTTGTTTGCGCGGGGAAATATGAGTTTTTCTTTTGTGATTTTTTTTATTTTTAAAATGAACAAGTTTGCATATTGCTGTGCAAATGTAAAAAGCTCTTGAACAAAGTAAGAAATTTGGTTCAAGTATGATTTTAAAATAGGATTTTCAAATTAGGGTTTTAGTTTAGAAAATGATTGGAACTGTTGTGTTTATATGATGCTTTGTTTCAATTGGTGAAGAGAATTGTGTGTAATATAGAATTATTTATTGTTGTGAAATTTACTGTCTTCAGAGTTTGATCTTTTGTTGATATATAATAGATGAAGGATAGTTGTCGGGAAAAAAAGGGATATTGATCTTTTTCAATTGATTGACTTAGTAAGGAACGTAATTTGATTTTTATCAACACTTGAGGGTCAACCTTCGATTGTGTTAGAGTAGGCGAGATAATTACACCGAGAATTGGGTAGAGCATGAGTATCGCAACGAGACTAGTAAATATTTAAAAGCATTAGCCAACGGGCTACAAAATCATTTTACATAATTTATGAGCGAAAGAAAATGAGTTATTTCATAACAAAATTTTAGGACTACAAACCTACTCACCAAAATGCTCCAAAAATACTAATTGTGACCAAAGCTTTTTAGTCATTATTAATATTTATTATTTTTACTGTTGTAGAAGACAAATAAATTCTACAAATTTTCCCGATTTCTTTAAATTCTACAAATTTTCAAAAATAGTTTTTTAATTAAAAAAGACAAATAAATATTCACCTTTTTTATTGTTATGATGGGCATCCCACTGAACCCTATTCCAGCATAATAGCCCAATTGCGGCGTATATATCAATTAATTTACAACTAAAATTATGCATGCATTTGTAGATGTGTAACTAATTAATTTTTCTTTTTGGGTTGATGAAAACTAATTAATGTTAGTAGAGAGTGCTTTTGAGAAGCTATTATGTGGAAATGGGTAGCTTGCTGCGTTCATTGAGATATTAAACCAAAAAAAAAGGGTTTGTAAGAACAGAAATGAAGGAAAATTTTCAGCAAAGCAAGATTGAGCATTTCTGGTATATCTTGGTAATATGAAAACAGTATAGGAGATCGAGGGCGAAATTCAAGCCTTACATAGTAAAAAAAACAACATATTGATTGACTTAAGTAACGAAGAACCTTCCTAAAAAGTGGCTCCTAATTAAGTAGAGATAATAATGGATTATGGACTCAATCGACACCTGCTACAGATTAAGGGATAATGAAAATTAAAAGTGGTTGGGTCAGTTCTCAATCTGCATATGAAAATCCTAGACCTAGATGTGACACATTTTTGAAGAATCAAAATATATTTTTTATGACAAACTTTTCGCCTATTTTAAAAATTATGGATCCCCTATGTGAATACTGCTTTGGTGTAACTAGATGGTTAGTTTGGAAATTACATTTGTATAATACCTACTTTCCTCGGTATAAGTGAATGACTTTTAATTACGATTCTTTTATAACGATTATGAAGAAAATTGTAATAGAAAATGAGGTTGTTACATTTTTGTAAAAATCTGCAAAAAAAATTGACTTTTTCTTACGGTTCCGAGATAGAAACATATTAAAAAGTCAAGTCTAGACTGACTACTACGATTCTTAGACAAAACTGTAGTAATACGTATCACTTTGCTTTATGGTATGACATGAGAACCGTAGTAATTAATAGGTTCAGTGTTCCGAAAAATTTACAATCTCTCTTGTCTTTTGGGAGGACTTGGGCCTATTACTATGCTTCTTTATATGAATCATAGTAATATGTCCTATTACTACAATGTGCACATTTTTTCATTTTTGCTCATTGTTTGAATTTTCGTGACTTCATGGATGGTTTAAAAATTTAAAATTTTTTTACTGCAGATTCATATGAATTTATGACAATTTCCTGTAATTTTGGATGAGTAGATCTTTTGTTATGAAATTTTGAAGAAAATTATTCTGTTTTGAAAAAAGAAAATTCTGTTTAAGGGGGGATGAGACCTATTACTATGGTTGGCTTGATCAACTGTAGTAATAGGTCATTAGCTTTGCCTATTATTACAGTGTACAAATTTTTCCTATTTTTTCTCACCTTTTGAATTTTTGTGACTCCATAGATGGTTCAAAATTTCTGAAATTTTTACTGCAAATTTATATGAATTTATGACAATTTTCTATATTTTTTGGTGAATTTTGGATGAGTAAATTTTATGTTATGAATTTCTGAAGAAAAATGTTCTATTTGAAAATAGAAAATTCTGTTTGGCGGGGTGATTTTTACTAGGAATTTTTGGATGAATTGTAGGAAAAGGCTTGTTTGGCCAAACTTTTTACTGCTGTTTGTCCAAATATTCATAGTAAGAGGCTAGTTTGACCAAAACTTTCACTACAGACTCATCTAAAGAACCGTATTAATAGGTCTTTTTTTATTATAGTAAAAGATATTTATCTACTATTACTCTCACATTGATTCTAACTTCCAACCGTAGTAAAATATCATTTTAAATTATAGTAAAAAATGGTTATTGTAGTATTGTACAGTATAATTGTGCGAGTACTTTTCTAATATATTGATCTATTTGCGATAATATGTTTGAATGGAATAAAAAAATTGACACATTTACCATGTTATATAGTTGAAAAAGAGTATAAATAATTTCATTGTGGGTCAGGTAATATATGTCAATATATAAATCTCGTACATGCATGACACCACAAAGAACGTCTACATGCATTTTAGTTCGTGTAAGAGAGAGATAGAGACGCAATGCAATTATCTAGTGGTGATGGAGATTGATCATCCAGATGTATATATAGATCTACCCAAGGTTACAGTGATTATCGGTATATTACAATAACCGTAATTTCTTTCAATTTTAATCATACATATAAATTAAATTAATTTAAATCATTCATATTTTTTAGGGTTATATAGATAATTAATGGTAGTGATGTTTGGTAGTGGTTAATCACTCCCTTCCTAAAGAATCGAACGTAGAAATTAAGATTTTATTTTCTTAAAAATTATAAATATTTTTATAATTGATAAAAATAATGGATGGTCAAAATTTAAATATGACACATATATAGTTGAGATTCTTCGAATTATAATATAGTATGACGACAATCGATCAGTACCACTGTAACTGCATCCCATATATTGACGGTAGAAAATAATATGAGACCCCACAATATAACTTTTTCAAGCACCATACAAAAAATTTAGAATTTGAGACTGTCTTTCTTTTTCATTCTTTTTTTATGGAAGAAAGATAAATTAGTACGACCCAAAATTTTATGGAAGAAAATAACATAAAATACTCATTAATTTTATAGAAGAAAATAACATAAAATAAAAATTAATTAGGGTTGACAAATAGGGTTTCACATTGAATTCAGATAGGGTTATATTGGATAATACGGCGGGTTTAGTTAAGTTAATTAATATATTACATATGGTTCTATATACAAGTTTAAGTCAGTAAATTTATTCATTATAGTCTCATATGGTCCCGTATATAGGTCCATATAAATAGATTATTGACCCATGTAATAGGTTCGAATAAGGTTATATTAACGAATAAAACTATTAACCCGGATTTATATATATAGAATTTTATATGATATTACTAATTGAAATTCATAAAAAAAATTCATTACCAGCATATAGAACCATATAAAATCACCTCCTTCCAAATTTAGACTTCGATCACTTTGATTCTCCATTTAATGGTGTATATCACATTAATAAAATTACACAAGTAAAGAATGACGAAATTTACCTATATAATAGTCATTTAGTTTCTTACTTTATATGTAAGAGGGATACAAATATGGCGGCTCATCATTTAGTCAAAGTATTCCTATTGAAATTAGAACAAATCTTATTAGGAAATTATCGTATCCTGATCAAATCCTATGTACGTATGAATTTTTTATCAATAAATTGAAACCACCTTCCGTTTTTTTTTTTTAAAAAAAGTCATTTTACTCTTTTAAATTAACCATTTTACTAAATTGGTTTTGAAAAAGATGCGCAAATTGTATGTACAAGCAATTACGCAAGTCAAGAATGAGGAAACAGAAAAACATTGCAATGCCCACTATTCCCAAAAGAATAAAAAAGATAATGCTCCTTTTTCTATTTTTTTAATCGTAAAAATACACTCCTTTTATATAAAGTTGATTCGTGGTATGTTTGATTTTCACAAGAAAATTTTTGATTTTTTCTACTATGTGTGTGTGAAGGACTTTGAAATTAAGGAAAGCTAACTATGTTATTGCCCCATAATTTCTTTGGAAATCAAAAAATTAATAAAAAAAGAGAAAAAGTAATTAATAAGGGTAAAATTGATAAAGTAGTTATTAATATGTTATTAAGATTATAAAATAATAGATATTATAAGACAAAAAAAATTAATTAAAGTGACATATATTTTAAAATGAAGGGAGTACTTACCTTTCCACAAAGTATCTCTAGGCATAAATGTGTAACCTAAAGATCTCAATTAGAAGTTTAGGAGGAACAAACAACTCATTTTGAGTTATATTTTGTTTCACTAAAAATAAGTGTAAAAATGTGATTGTGCATAAAATATTATATTCATTTTGTGTTTGATTATTGTACAAACAATTTTCCATATTTTGGGTTTTTGATACTAAAAATTTTAGAAAATAATTTTCTAAGAAAATGTCGGAAGTTATCAACCTTGGTTCATCTTACCTTACAAATTCTTATATTTATCTCGAAAGCATATACTCCAGGTGACACGTCATTATTTTAGGTCCACAAATCCTCCTATTTTTCTCGTCAATCCAGTCATATGTTGACATATATATAAGGAGCATATCTTTTTATATGTACCATTGACATTCTGATCTTACCCCGTACTTTTCTCTAGTGTTCTTGTTATCTTTTGTAATTATGTATTTTTATAATTAATAAGTGTGAGCCAATAAAAAAAAAGAATTTTTATGATTGAGTGTGAGAGGATGATCTCCTTTCTTGATCTTCGTCTCTCACTTTTTAGATATTTATCATTTATGTTATTTTAATTTAGGTTCCAAATGTGGGATGGCTTTAAAAGTCAATCTATATGATCCTATAAAGTTTTAGCTTTCCTTCTAATGCGTTATATGATATCATATCAATTCATTTACTATGCACAGACTTTGAGTACACAAGGATTTTTTCCATAAATCTATTCTAAGAGCATGTTTGGCCTAATTTTTAAAAAAATATTTTTGTTTTTGAAAAGCATTTTTTGAAAATTGTTTTTGAAGAAAAATTGAAGTGTTTGGCCTAAATTTTATATAAGTGTTTTTAAATAATTAATTTGTTTGGCCAAAATTTCTAAAAAGATAGAAATAAGATAGAGATAAAACAAAATAAGATAGAGAGAGGAGAGAGATAAAGATAAAGGAGAGAGAGAAATTAAAATAACGTATAAAGATAGGAGAGACGAGAGAGATAATAGGATTACGGGTGGTTATTACAGAGTTTTTCTAAAAACTAGAAACGAAACATGACTATTTGTCTGTTTCTATTTCTGAGGAGTTTTTTCCAAAATCGTTTTTGAAAAATAGTTTTAATTTTTTAAAAACTAGTGTTTGGCCTAACTTCTATTTTTGAATTCAAAAACAATTTTAAAATCTAGGCCAAACACCCACTAAATTAATTATAAAAGTTACAAACAATTATTTTTTAATCAAACAAAATTCCCATTTTAAAAAAATTAAATATTCTCTTTATCATTCCGTCTTTGTGGAAACTATTCTCTCTTCTTTTGAAGTTACAAGAGAGAAAAATATATGAAGTTTGTTGAGAGAGTACTTCACATAGAATACAAGCACGACACTTACCAAAAGATGAATTGACAAATGACGTTGTCAAGTGGACTTAGAGAGAGTTCAGATGCCCAATCTTTTCTAGAAATCAGCAGTTGAAGTTCACATTTCATGTGAGCTCTTTCTTCCGGGATAGAGTAGGTTTAGTTCGAAATATATCCGGCGCCTGTTAGTAGTTATGTACTGATGAATTATGTATCTATGAACTAGTCCCCGCTTTAGTATTAAGGCTATATTAGGATAGTTGCAATTAGTAGCCACAACGCTTGTCACTGGTGGCAGTGGCGGACAGGTGAGTAACGTGTAAGAACCTATCCTTCGGAACCAACAGAGAGTATCATGACTGTGAGGTTATGCTAATTCAATGCTTATACTGTGGATCCGGATTTGTGGACTTAATCCACGTGTCATTTTTTATATGACTGAAGATGTTTTGGCTGGGGGTTCCGAAAGAGAAAAATAGAAAAAAGGAGGCTTTTGTGTCTTGCAATGTCCCGGACCTATGGACTCTGAATTAATTTTTTTTTTTTTGATTAGTAAATAAAGCCATAAGGCTTACAACAATACAAAGTCAGACATATAACAATAAATAACAAACTAGTAAATAGGAAAGGACCCCAACCTACCAGCTTTGAAAAATTCATTTCTACCCCTTAAATCCCTTCACTTATACTATTGTGTACTAACGGCTAGTCTTTGGGCAAGTTAGGTGAAAAAGCATGGGCGGGCTTAGGTGTATGAGAAGTAAATATTAGGGGTAGGTGAGACTTTTTCTTTTGTGGCTACTTCTTACCCTCCGTTAGTTTTGATTAGACAATATTTGTTTAATTTCAGATTTAGATGTTAATTATCTCAATTTTAGAGGTGTTGGATGTCAATAATACGAATGTTAAAAAATAACACGCAACACTAAACTTTTGGCGGTGTTAGAGGTGTTGGGGGTAGGCGAAATGAATAACTAATTACCTATAACCACTACCATACACATTAATATAACCGTCATATGTATAAGCTTTTCAGCGAATCAAAACATATAAAATTTGTGATGGTATGTTAAGAAAAAAACTATCCTAAAAGGTAAGTCTATAGACATCGGATCCAAGAAAAAGATTTCGATATTATCATCCAACTATCCCAAAAATCAAATTATATATTCAAGCCCAAAAATTCTTTTAATTAAGTCAAAGAACTAAATAAAATATTATTGTTGCCAAATAGTGTCTTATAACTGAAAAAGGGTATACGTCTAAAAGTAGTGGTTCACTTCGACAATTTCAAAAGTAGGAATAAACACGGACCGATTTGATCATGTGGTTTAATTTGAGAGGTAAGGGTGAGCACCAGATGTACGTACAATGGGGGTCAGGTCATGGGCTGAAATTTGATTTATCTGTGAATTATACATACGCCTTGTTTCAGTATCTTATAGTAATACGCCCAGATGTCACACATTGTGGATATTATCTGTACGTCAATGTCATCCCACTCTTTGATTGCTCTTAATCAGTTTGTTCGTGAATTTTCCTGAACTTCTGTTTGATTATCTAAAATATGCAGCAATGAAATTTAAATTAAAATCTAGTCTCCATTAGCATTTGTAATTTTGGTCTGACAAAAAAATTGCACTGTAGTCAAACATTTAAAGAGTTCATGAAATCTTGAGTCATCCATTGCCAGGAGTAATTTTTGTATCGATAGCAATTTATCAATTATTCGATTAAAATGTTTCACAACAAACTTAGTTGACAAAACACACCACCCATTCCACTGGCTGCCAGAGAACTACTTGGTGACCATAACTCCACAGGGGTCGTCGGTCGCCGACAACTTCATCGGTGACCAACTCAACGTACCCTACCCTGTTATAAATTCAAGGTGACCCTTTAGAAACTTAGAAAATTTGACGAAAAAAGATGTTGTGAGGATTTAAACAAACTCACCATTGGTGACCCTTCAGGAACTTGTCTGTCATTATCCATTTCGAAACAATATTCTTTACAAGTTATTGATCAAGGCATACAAAAGAAAATATATACGCATGATAAAGTTTAAACTTGTGACCTTTTATTCAAAAGACGAGTAGTACTCAAAGCTATACACTCAGCGATAATCACTCAAACATTTAATAATAAAATTAAGCACATAAAAAGACAAGGCATGCACCTAAGTATAGTCTAAAAGCATGATTAACTTTGATGAAAGAAAAGTTTAAAAGAAAAAAGAGTGTTTAGGAGGAGACATTAGTGACTAAACAAGAGAATGAAAGTGACCCTTAAGGAACAAAAACCAAGGAGGAGAAGATCATCACAATTAACGCTTTTTCAATAATACTATTGAAGTTGAATGGTTCAATCCATCTTTGTCAAAAATTATATTTAAGTTGCGACGTGGCGCCAATGCATTGTCTATTCTCCTTTTTGGTTGTGTGTGGATTCAACTCCATCGTCTTTCTTCTAGTGGCATCAAGTAGAACGTCATATATGCTCATGGGAGTATCTACTCCTCATTATACGTTAATATATGACTCGATGAATGAAAAAATATGAAAAATTTTGTGTACCTAATCTCTTTCTCTCTCTACTAAAAATATATACTCTTAAAAATATTTAAAAATTTGCAGGCATCGGATAATATAATTGAAATTTTAAATATTTTAGACTAATAAATACACCCTCAAAAAAGTCCTAAATCATTGAATGGTATGCCCTAAAATCATACAGATAAATAATTGATTATCAAGTCAACAATTTCGAGTATAAAATTATTTCATACCAAAATATAGCGAGATAAAATTTAATTTAAACTAGTGCTGGTAAAATTTCACCTAATCCGAATACCCAAATTTAATAAACAGTTTTGATCATGGGTCCGAGTTTAGTGCTTCAAGCAATTAGTAAAGAATGATTAAAATACATAAGGTGAACTCAATTTGATCACAAACTCTAAACTACAACTAGTACTTGAGTGAGGTTGGCTGATATATAAAATCTTCACTCTAATATGAATTATGTTTCACATACTAACATGATTCAGATGTATGTGTTTCCCAGAGATTTTATTTACAAATTTTGTAAAATTGGTGAAATTTTCAAAAAAATTTTAAAAATCTAAGTTTAAATCCTACTTCTATCAAATTTTTTTAATTTTTTTATCTCTATAAGTCCAAAAGAAAAATTAAAAAAAAAACTACTCCTAATCAACACAATCATAAGTTTTTAATGATATCTTTTTTTATATAAAATTTAGTATAAGGGATATGATAAGAAGTTGATATTTATTTACCAATTTGTAGGTACCACTTGACCTCGTCCCTATGATGATGATGATGAACCACTTAATCCCACTAATGCACTTCTCCGAATTTAAAATTACTGTAAAGTAAATTGCCAAAGCTCAAGTCACAGCATACTTTGAACTTTGGACCCAACTTTAAACACAAAAAAAAAAAACATTCTTTGGATATTCTATGGATATTCTAATAATTTGAATAATAAAGAACAAAATTGGCCTACATTACTTTCAACTTTGAGTATTATAACTTCGGTCTCTATAAAATACGATTAATATTCTTATAAAAAATAAATTCAGCCCTAGCATTTTAATTTCCACTAGTAGAATATTTTCGTCGAGCTTCATTTAAATTCTAAGTTATTGAAAAGAAATATTATCATGTACTTTATCGGATTAGATGGTAGAAATATTATAATTTTAGCCCCAGCATTTTGAGAATATTATTTATTCACTAATTTTGTATAAAACATTAATTATCCTCGAGCATTCTTCATGTTCTTGAAATTTTGGAAGGGTAAATAACACATTATTCTCGAAATCTGTAATGCTTCAAACATTTACCTATTTTCTTCAAATATTATTTTTTATTTTTGGGTGAAAAAGTATTTTCTTCAAACATAAGAACGTGGACATGTGTTGGATTATAATGTGTTGTGGTCGTTGAATAGAAAATAACATGAACAGATCAGTCCAATCATGCAATATCTTTCTGGACTTTAGCATTGTTTTCTGCACTTTTTGATTAGATAGCCGGAATCTCTACAGTACACCATGTTTTCAAATTAGGAAATTTTTTTGGGGGGAGTTGGAGGGTAATTTTTTAGCACGTTTACTGTTTTGGGAGAATTTAACTTTGATTTTACTTAGATTTCTATCGGTATTTGGTCGAAATAACTTAATGTTGTTTGGTGTAGGTTGGTATTGATCGATTCCGAACTGGACTCTTATTTAACTGTTTTTAAACAAAAAGGGTACAGATATAATTTTATGACTATGACCCGATTCTGATTTTTATCACTAAATTATTCCGAGTGACTGCTACTTATAAATTAGTTAAAACTGTTGATATATATGATTCAATACTATATAAAGTGGAAAAATTAATTGAATATAATATGTTTCATTTTTAAGATTTTAACATGTTGAGTTATATTCTTATATTTGTCTAATTTAAGCAAAACAAAAATTGTCCTGAAGAAGAAATAATATCCAAATCAATACAATTGAATGAACTTGGAGTTGAACATAGAAGTTATGGGATTATAGCTCAGCTTGCAGGAGACGAGGGGATTGAAGAAAATAATCAAATCAACATCAAAATGTCAGGTTTGTGAAGTGGCGCCAATTCATCGTGAAAGCACCGTTTTAATCAGATTAATTGATTGATTTTAGAGAGTGAGAGAGAAAGGGGAAGAGAGGGAGATGGGTTTGGAATACTGGTAGGTGCATGTCCATTTACATTGATCCTTTTTGTCACACCCTCTTCGACTTGATGTGTCCCCCTTGTGTCACGGAACGCTCTAGAAGAACCCGGAATCTTCTAGAGTTCTCTACTTGGTTCCACCAAGGACTCCCAAGTTCCGAATATTCTACACTAATGTAGAGATGTAGATACTTGTATAGAGGATTCTAGATGTGTAATCCTAACCGTTGGATCAATTAGATCTCCACCGTCCATTGAGGAGGTGGCCATGTATAAATACCCCATGGGGTCCTCATTTGTAATCATCCAAGAGTTCAATACACAAAGCATTCTCCCAAACTCTCTCTAAGTGTCCTTGCTTACTAAGCTTTCTCTCTCAGCTTAAGTTAAGCATCGTTAAGGCTTACTAGCAAGCTTATAAAAGGGTCTCGGGTATAGTTTGCTAGCGCCGCACGGGTACTAAGTTCGAGTGAATTATCGTCCCGTGACAGCTTGGTATCGGAGCCAAAGTTTGGGCAAGAATGTCGAGCATCACCGAAGGAGGCCAACAACCACAAGGAGGCAAGAAGGGCCGGAGAAGTCCCGAGAGGCCGTTGCCGCTCTCGAGGAAAGGGTTGCCCAACCGCATAGTCTCTTTGTCGGCTTAAGGGAAGAAGTCGACACCCCGACTCAAGCAAGTCTGGGAGCTCCAGCCTAGGGAAGATGACTCGGAGCTCAAGGAAGAGATGCAGTTGGCCTTGAATGCGGTAGTGACGGACTTCACCAAGGAGGTGGCCGCCCTTAAAGCCGCAGTGGAGGCCAAAGATAACGAACTCAAGGCCGCTCTCAATGGTCAACAAGAGCTTCGGGCCGCTCTTCACGACCAAAGGGAGCAAATGGAGGAATTAAAGGCACAAATGAAGTTGTGCACGGCCGCGGTGGCCAACAGTGGGTCGATCCAGGGAGCGATCGCCCCAGGATTAGCGCATCTAAGCCTCTAGACTACAAGGGAGCCAGGAGTGCGAAAGAGATTGACAACTTCCTATGGGGACTTGAGGCTTACTTCAAAGCCTCATGCATCGAGGGAGACGACCTCAAGGTGAGTAACGCTTCCCTCTTTCTTAAAGATACGGCTCTTGTTTGGTGGCGACGTCGATGTGACGACGTTAATAGAGGGTCGGAACCCGTTACCACGTGGGAAGCCTTCAAGGAAGAACTCAAAAACAGTTCTACCCTACGGATGCCCAACGGGAAGCACGGGTCAAACTCCGACACCTCCAACATAAGGAGGGTCACATTCGAGAATATGTGAAGGAATTCCAAGAATTACGCTTGGAAATTCCCTCCATGGGAGACCAAGACGCTTTATGCTTCTTCCTCGATGGCCTATGTGGATGGGCCAGGATGGAGTTAGAAAGGCGGGGGTACAAGACCTCGCCTCCGCAATTGCCGCCGCCGAATCGCTCTATGAATTCAAGTCATCGAAGGGACAAACCAAGAAGGCGGAACATAGCAAAAGTGGGGGAGACCGTGACAAGTCTCCTAAGAAGGGAAAGCCGACCTCCTATAAGGACAAGGGGAAATCCAAGGAGGCCCACACTAAGAAGGAAATCTCTTGCTTCCTTTGCAACGGGCCTCATCGAGTCTTTGAGTGTCCGGAAGGGCAAGCTTGCCGCTCTAGTCATGGAAGAAGAGCGACAAGAGGAGAAGAAACTCGCTCCATGAGGCTTCTCAATGCCATCCAAGCCAAAGTGGAAGGGCAGCCTCGTGGACGTATGTACGTGGAAACCCACATCAACGGCGAGCCACTACAAGCCATGTTGGATACAGGAGCCGACACGGCCTATATGGCTAAGGAGCTTGCCGAGGAGATTGGTCTCTCTTACACCAAGGAGAAGGGCTTCGTCAAGGGGGTCAACGCGAGGAGTCTCCCAATTGACGGTGTTGCGCGTAACACCGAGATCCGGATCGGCCAGTGGAAAGGTAAGGCCGATATCACCGTTGCTCCTTTAGACGATAAGAAATTCTACCTTGGAATAGATTTCCTTGATATGGTGAAGGCATACTTGGTGCCTTTTACCAACACCATGTGTATCATGGAAACGGGACAACCTTGTGTCGTCCCCGTGAAGAGGGAGATCAATGAAGGAAAAATGCTCTCCGCTCTTCAATTCTCTAAGGGCATCGAAAAGGGGAACCAACTTTCATCGCCGCCCTCAAAGAGGATGAGGGGGTCGAAAATGTCCAAACACCCAAAGCCGTCCAAGTGGTGCTCGGACGAGTTTCCAGATGTGATGCCCGCTGAGTTGCCAAAGAAACTTCCTCCAAGGCGGGAAGTAGACCATGCCATTGAGTTGGAGCCAGGGGCAAAACCACCGGCATTTACGCCCTACCGGATGGCACCTCCGGAGCTCGAGGAGCTACGGAGACAATTGAAGGAGTTGTTGGATGCTGGGTACATCCGTCCCTCAAAATCACCCTATGGTGCGCCGGTTCTTTTCCAAAAGAAGCATGATGGGTCCCTTCGACCGTGCATCGACTACCGGGCACTCAATAAGATTACTATCAAGAATAAGTACCCGATTCCGCGCATCGATGATCTATTCGATCAACTCGGGAGATGCAAGGTACTTCACCAAGTTAGACTTGAGGAGCGGGTACTATCAAGTCCGCATAGCCGAAGGGGATGAGGCCAAGACGGCATGTGTCACACGCTACGGTTCGTACGAGTTTCTGGTCATGCCCTTTGGCCTCACGAACGCACCGGCCACATTTTGTACCCTCATGAACAAGGTACTTGCTCCTTACCTTGATCGCTTCGTAGTCGTCTACTTAGATGATATTGTCATCTATAGTAAAAATTTGGAGGAGCATGTGAGACACTTGCAGGAGGTGTTCTCAACCTCGAGGGACAACCAGCTCTATGTCAAGAAGGAGAAATGCTCCTTCGCCCAAGAAGAGGTGCCTTTCTTGGGTCATATTGTCGGCAAGGGAAGGATTCGGATGGACCCTTCCAAGGTGAAGGCTATACAGAGTGGGAGCCACCCACTAAGGTCACCGAGCTAAGATCTTTCCTTGGCTTAGTGAACTACTACCGGCGGTTCATTCAAAGTTATTCCGCAATCGCCGCTCCTCTCACCGACTTGTTGAAGAAGGGAAGAGGATGGGCTTGGAGGCCAGGGTGCCAACAAGCATTCGAAGCTTTGAAGAAGGCTATCACGAAGGAACCAAGTGCTAGTCCTCCCCGACCTTCACAAGTCGTTTGAGTTACACACCGATGCTTCCGACTTCGCCATCGGAGGAGTTCTAATGCAGAAGGTCATCCCATTGCCTTCGAGAGTCGGAAACTTAATGATACGAGAGGCGTTACACGGTACAAGAGAAAGAAATGACCGCAGTAGTGCATTGTCTCCGCACGTGGAGGCATTACTTGCTAGGGAGTAAGTTCGTCATCAAGACTGGACAACGTTGCCACGAGCTATTTTCAAACACGTAAGAAGCTCACTCCCAAGCAAGCGAGGTGGCAAGATTTCCTGGCGAATTTGACTATGAGCTGGAGTACAAACCCGGCAAGGCTAATCTGGTAGCCGACGCCCTAAGCCGAAAAGGGAGCTTGCCGACATAAGCCGGCCTCAAAGCAACTTGAGGGACCGGATTCGTGAAGGGCTTCAAGCACGATCGCTTGGCCCGCACCATCGTCAACCTCGTGCGGGAAGGCAAAACCAGGAGATTCTGGGTTGAAGATGGTCTCGTTCTCACAAAGGGAAAACGCCTTTATGTGCTCGCCTACGACAACCTACGGAGGGAAGTCGTAAAGGAATGTCATGATAGCAAATGGGCAGGACATCCGGGTTACACCGCACGCTCGCACTTGTGAGCGACTCTTATTATTGGCCTCACTTAAAGGATGATGTGGAGGCCTATGTGAGGACTTGTCTTGTGTGCCAGCAAGACAAGATTGAACAAAGAGCTCCTGCAGGACTCTTAGAGCCACTTCCCATTCCCGAAAGACCATGGGAAAGTGTCTCCATGGACTTCATCGTGGGCTTACCCACGAGCGATGGGTGCAATTGGGTAATTGTTGTGGTAGACCGGTACTCCAAGTACGCAACCTTCATCCCAAGCACCCAAGGAATGTTCAGCCGAGCAGGCCGCCCAGCTATTCTTCAAGAATGTGGTGAAGTATTGGGGCTCGCCGCGTTCGATAGTGAGTGATCGGGACACTCGCTTCACGGGTCGCTTACTGGACGGAGCTATTCAAGCTCCCGGGGTCCGAACTCAACTTCTCCACCAGCTTTCACCCTCGGACCGATGGACAAACGGAGCGGGTGAATGCACTTTGGAACTTTACCCGAGGCACTATGTGTGTGCCAACCAACGGATTGGGCGAAGCTACTTGATGTAGCTCGGCTCTCGTACAACTTACGGAGGAGCGAGTCCACCGGCCGGAGTCCGTTTGAGATTGTTATGGGGCAACAACCTCCGACTCCGAGCATGATCGCCACAGAGTTACAAGGGTCCAAGCCCGCCCGCTTTCAAGTTCGCAAAGGACTCGGAATGATCAAGCCGACATGGCGCGGGCTTACTTGGAGAAAGCCTCCAAGAAGATGAAGAAATGGGCCGACAAGAAGCGTCGCCCACGAGAGTTCCAAGTTGGGGACCTTGTCCTCGTCAAGATGTACAACCACGCGAGGTTGAGTGGTCGACATCGAGGACTTATCCGGAGATACGAAGGACCCTTCCCCATCCTTAAGAAGGTTGGGGCACAAGCCTACAAAGTAGAGTTGCCTCCGAAAATCAAGTATCATCCTGTCTTCCATGTAAGTCTACTCAAGCCTTACCATGGAGACCAAGTGGATCCGAATAGGGGCATCTCTCGACGAGCACCGATGGGCATAACGGTGCAACATGACAAACAAGTGGAGGAGGTACTAGCCGATAGAGTGGTCCGTCACCAAAACAAGCCTCCAACACATGAGTTGCTCGTCAAATGGAAGGGACTACCAGATAGCGAAGCAAGTCGGGAGCCCATCCGAACTTGTGGCGGTTCAAGGAACAAATACAAGCGTTCGAAGACGCTAAGGCTACGAGGACGTCGCCGGAATAGGTGGGGGAGGATGTCACGGAACGCTCTAGAAGAACCCGGAATCTTCTAGAGTTCTCTACTTGGTTCCACCAAGGATTCCCAAGTTCCGAATATTCTACACTAATGTAGAGATGTAGATACTTGTATAGAGGATTCTAGATGTGTAATCCTAACCGTTGGATCAATTAGATCTCCACCGTCCATTGAGGAGGTGGCCATGTATAAATACCCCCATGGGGTCCTCATTTGTAATCATCCAAGAGTTCAATACACAAAGCATTCTCCCAAACTCTCTCTAAGTGTCCTTGCTTACTAAGCTTTCTCTCTCTAGCTTAAGTTAAGCATCGTTAAGGCTTACTAGCAAGCTTATAAAAGGGTCTCGGGTATAGTTTGCTAGCGCCGCACGGGTACTAAGTTCGAGTGAATTATCGTCCCGTGACACTTGGCATATTGCATTCTTTGATGTTCGCGGTTTTCGAACGGTAAAGTCTCTCGGTGGTTTCGTTAAATTTGGGGTTTAATTCAATCAAGTAATGTATACAAATTTATGAGGTTTTATTCCGAAATCAATTGACAAGGGAGGAGTAACTAACAAGCTTATAAACATGCTCAAGGTCTCTTAGTTTGTTAATTGGGGCTTCTCAACTTTAATAAGTCGAACGCGTCCCCTCACATGTGGGCTATTGCCAAGGCCCAATATATGGCATGATCAAATGGGATGGTGATGGCAAACGATAAGCAATTTTAGCTACGATACCAAGTAAAATTTGGGCCTTAACTCAACCAAAGAATCATACAAGCTCATAACCTCTCTAAACAATGCATCACAAAATCAATTGACTTTCCCATTTTAATAACTCCAACAGGATCTTTAAAAGATTTTACTAGTCAATTGAGGTAAATGATACTCACATAATAATAATAATAATAATAATAATAATAATAATAATAATAATAATAATAATAATAATGAATTCAGGAAAGGAACCAAACATCATGGAAATATAGACTAATTTTGTAATTTATTACTTTTTATAAATTTTTGAAAATTAAAAACGATGTATAACGAAGATTAACTATTTAATAACGACATATATATATATATATATATATATATATATATATATATATATGATATAATAATTTTACGCGCATGATGATTTATTGGAGCTTAGTAGTACACCTGGGTAATTGTAAAAGGTTTGAAAAAATTCCCCCATAGAATGCAATCCATGATATCAGGGGTGACCCCTCCAATTTTAATCAATCAATTTTATTGGAGCTTAGTTGTGAATTCTCCATACAAGTGGGTGGCCGCCATTCGTCAAGCCTTAAGGTAATGCTACTATAAATATCACCGTTTAATTCATACGTATCAGTTATATCAACTGGTAAAGTTTCGAAAATTATTGTCAAAAATTTATGTATAACATAGAATCAAATGATAATTAATATGTAGTTGGTATTTAAATCCAAATCTTATTACGTTATGCAGAGATTTTACTAATTAAATTAGACACGTAATTTATAAAAAAAGGTTAAGTTAAGATAAAAACTCAGCCGTGTATTTTCGTGTTGACGGAAATGATCAAACTGAATAATAATCAATCCATTTCAATATATATGTCGCTTTAACTAACTTTTTTTATTTCACAATATTTATCACTTTACGATTTCAATAACGTATTAATGACTAATTTACTAAAAAAATTTCTGTATTAATTTTTTTCTCTTTTTCATTAATTTTTTTCATTTTTATTGAAATCTTGGGATAATTTAGTCTTTTAACGCAAATTTCGTCATAAATTGTGTTTCCTCGATTCTAGTGACAAGTATTTAAAAAAATACAGAGTAGAAGTAATATTGTGACTGAAGGGATTGCTTGCCATTAACCTTATGCATATTTCGACATTTAGAGGGTCTATTTAGATAAAATATTCTTTGAAAATTTAAAATTTGGTCCATTGGATTTTTGCGCAACAAAATTTAGGCTATGATAATTGAAAATAATTTAAATAATGTGTTTTTGGTGTCGTGTTTAAATTATACATTAAATTTAAATTAACATCAAACATGACCAATCATATCAAAGTATAATTAATTAAATAAAAAGTATGAAAATCAAGGGAATGCTAGTTTTAGCGTTTATTAGTTGTTAAAGATTAACGATTACAATTAGTATTTAGCAAATACCATATTTATTAGCAATCACAATTAGCAGCTATCACCAGTTACCAACGTTGCACGGTGATCAGTGTTACCAACAATATAATTACCAATTACTAGCTTTTACCATCGGTTACGATTAGCAATTAGTATTTTAGATTTTCTCAACAGTTATTAGCGTTTACCAGTGGTAATCAATTATAAACCAATCATAAACGTTGAAACAAACCAACCCTAAAATTAGGAAAAAATTAGAAACAATATCAAGCAGACATTCAAAGATAGAGGGAGTAATATATACCTGTATTAATATCATTTTCATTGAACAAGGAGTTTCCTCAACCCCATGCATATATACAAGCAATCACCTGAGTAGGGATGGCAATGTGTCCTAGACCCGACCCGGACCCGCCGGACCCGACCCATTTAATTGGGTGCAGGTCCAAAAAATTTGGACCCGATGGAGTGCAGGTCGAGTCCGGGTCTCAAAAAGAAGACCCGGACCGACCCCGAGACCCGTTTAAGACGCGAATACTAATTTTATTTTTTAAAAAAATTTTAACAAGCAATATTCATGCAAATTTGGACTCGGTGCAATTTGGAAACCCTTCCTACAATTTGTTGTTAAACTTTGATGGACTTTGAACTTTGTGTTGTCAAACTTTGATGAACTTTGTGTTTAATATATTGGTGTATTTGATTTGTATGAACTAAGTTTTTGGTTTGTACAATAGATTGGTTGATAAATTGCTTGTAAATTTACAATAATATTGATTTTTAAACTCATTTATGATAAAAATATAGTAGAGCCGTTTAAGACCCGTGGACCCACCGGGTCCGGGTCCGGTCCAAATTTTATAGACCCGTCCGGTCCGGGTCGGGTCTGGGTCCAGTTGGACCCGACCCATTGCCATCCCTACACCTGAGACTATTTTTGTCCATGCTCTCTCAAATGTACACGTTCAAAGTAGTAGGTCCGCATATTATCTTGCTCTATCCGCCTATAAATAGAGACACCCATTTCTGATCGTCCAAACCAACAAATAATCACCAAGCAAGCTCTCTAACCTCTCTCAAATGGCCTTCTCAAAGACACTTCTCCTTCTTGCTCTTCTCTTGGCTGTTACTTTTCTCACTGCCTCTCATGTCTCTGCTCGTGAGCTAGTCGAGTCCAAGTCTACAACAAACACACGTAAGTACACACCGTCATATATACATACAACTTTCTCTTGTAAGACAGTTTTTTTAGATGATTTGATACGATAACTTATATATGTACATTTTTTGCATCGAAGAGAAAAGCAACTTTGAAGTGGTAAAAAGTTATCATATAAATTGTAAGTGGTTAGAAAGGCAACTTTGAGGAGGTAAAATGAAAATAGTTCTATTGTCTATGATTTAGATCAATATATATGTGACATGATTTGAAGAACCATCCCGTTGACCTATCCATTGCTAAATCATCTTAATTGATTATGAATATGATAAATGTCTTACAATCAACAACTTAGATGGTATGAATCTAGCTGCCTAACCCCGATGGTTACAAATGACTCGATTCAATACGATCTTATTGATAAAGAAATATTATACATGTAGTTTTATTAGTGTCGATCTAATACGTTATCCAATTATTTGTAAGCTGGCTTACTTTTTACCGTTACTCAAACATATATAATAATGTTACTGCAGAGCCTGTTGAGGAGTCTCTAGGTGGACGTGGAGGAGGAGGAAGAGGCGGACGTGGAGGTGGCCGTCCACCAGAGGAAGAAGAGAAGAAAAAAGAGGTAAACTCTGAACAATATGGCGATGGACGAGGAGGATATGGGCCTCGCCACCCACCGAAGGAAGTAAAAGGAATTGACATTGGAGGTGGAATTGATGTCCCTCACCCATCGAATGAGGAAGGAAAAGAAGTCGTGAACCCTGAACAGCTTGGCAATGGATTAGGTGGACAAGGTGGTCGAGGTGGAAGAGGTGGACGCGGAGTATATGGTCCTCGCCACCCACCAGAGGAGGAAGTAAATAAGGAAGTCGTAAACACTGAACAGTATGGCAATGAACATGGAGGATATGGGCCTCGCCACCCACCGAAGGAGGAAGGAAAAGAAGTCGTGAACCCTGAACAGCTTGACAATGGACTAGGTGGACGAGCTGGTCGAGGTGGAAGAGGCGGACGGGGAGGATATGGTCCTCGCCACCCACCGCAGGAGGAAGTAAATAAGGAAGTCGTAAACACTGAACAGTATGGCAATGAACATGGAGGATATGGGCCTCGCCACCCACCGAAGGAGGAAGGAAAAGAAGTCGTGAACCCTGAACAGCTTGACAATGGACTAGGTGGACGAGGTGGTCGAGGTGGAAGAGGCGGACGTGGAGGATATGGTCCTCGCCACCCACCGCAGGAGGAAGTAAAGGAAGTCGTAAACACTGAACAGTATGGCAATGAACATGGAGTATATGGGCCTCGCCACCCACCGAAGGAGGAAGGAAAAGAAGACGTGAACCCTGAACAGCTTGGCAATGGACTAGGTGGACGAGGTGGTCGAGGTGGAAGAGGCGGACGTGGAGGATATGGTCCTCGCCACCCACCGCAGGAGGAAGTAAAGGAAGTCGTAAACACTGAACAGTATGGCAATGAACATGGAGTATATGGGCCTCGCCACCCACCGAAGGAGGAAGGAAAAGAAGACGTGAACCCTGAACAGCTTGGCAATGGACTAGGTGGACGAGGTGGTCGAGGTGGAAGAGGCGGACGTGGAGGATATGGTCCTCGCCACCCACCACAGGAGGTGGAAAAGACCATTGACGAAAATGGAAACTAGAAAATACATATAATGAGCGTTAGAGTCTCAATCAAACTATATGTATTCTAATAGAAGAGGAAAAGGATGAACTAGACGTGTCTCCATAAGCCCCAAATTAAAGTTGAGTATCCTCTTTAATGCTTCTCCATCTATGTACGCTCATAATCGTATATAAATACAACATTTTAAATAAATAATTAATTGCTACTGTATGTCTAGTTTTTCTCCAAGTAATTCTTCTAGATGTTTCTAGAGTACATGAACAATAACTACTTAGTCCGGCCTAACTATTTAATATGCTATGAATACAAATTATTGATACTCAATTAAAGCCTTATTCGGTAATAATATTTAGAATAGTATTTACTATTTTGACTAAGTTAAATTACTCAATTTTTTTTATCTCATTAACATGACGTTGTCTTCTGTTTATACTCTCTGAGTCGAGCTCAAAAGATCTCATTCAGGGTTGGACTGCTTCATCTTTATTTTGACATCAGCTACCAAGCTGAAGGTAGCTTTTCTCTCTTCCATTGCACAAGCGTTGGGCACGAGTGGTCTAGTGTCTTAGCCGATTGATCAGACCACGACTACTTCACTTGTTAAATTAGTATAAAATGATATATCTCACTCTTATTAAGCTTTTGTTTTATTAATGATTCAATTTGATAGTTTTTTATTAATTGTTAATGACAGTGAGTTCCACGATGATGACAATAATAATAATAATAATAATAATAATAATAATAATAATAATAATAATAATAATAATAATAATAAAAGCTTACTAAATATTAATAATGGGAAAATAGGAAAATTGTATATTTATATATTAAAAAAATTAACAAAGTGTTGATTGAGGTGGTCACAATCTCACCTCGGTAAGAAGGACAACACAAATTTGAATCCCTGGAATCATATTTATTGGAATGATTTTACCTTAAATGCTCACAAACCCAAAGAGATTACGGACAATTATTAGGTATAAACTAAAATAATACAACTATTCACCATCCAAAAAAATTATCTACTATCCAAATAATTAACTAATTTTGTTTAACAAGGCCTAAAAGCACAAATGTTTAAGTTGCTAACTTTACTTAGAAAATAACATTCGCAGGTGGATGCATTCAAAAATTAAGGCTATGAAGAAAATGACACAAATATTCAATATATATATATATATACTTTACTTCAACCTTGTGCCGAGATAATGGTCTTTTATGTTCTAATTAATTTGCTTGATAAAGGGGATTGTTGGAATATATTTAGTGAAATTGTTCCACATTCCTAAATTAACAAGTATCGAATATGTATATAAGCAAGTGAATTACTCAACTTATTTCCAATTAATTTGGGACGGAAACTAATAACTTGCATACATTTTGTTTTAATAGAAAGACAGAGATTTCATTTAATTGCGAAACTCAATAATATAATCATTTTTAGTTATCAGATTAAGGATACAATCTGAATCATCTCTGAACCAAACCCATGTTAATGGACCATAGAAACTTATATGCATTGCTCCTTAAATTAAAGCCCATCATATAAAAATTTAATCGGGATAAAAGTGCAACAAGATTGTCACAAAGAGGCTCAAAAAAGGCAATAAAAGAGGGACGATGGAAGATTAGCTAAATAATCCAAAAAAGTTGTTCAAAGGCTCATTTAGATTTTCCTAAATAGTTTACAGGCCCATCCCTAATATTTTGAAAATAACTTATAGGTCCAATGAAATTTTAAAAAGCATATTTAATCATAGATCCTAAAATGACCCCCCAAAAAAAAAAATAAAACCCCTTGTTCAATTCATAATTATGATTTTTACAATGGCAGCAACTGCAGTAACAACAATAGTAATCGCACCAATAATAACAACAACAAATATAATAATATAAATAAATAAATAAATATGACACAAAACGGACACAGGACACAACGATTTTTTAAAAATAGGACATAAATATGGCAGGGATAGGACTACTTAATTTTTTTAATTTAATAGAAATAAATAGTAAATATACAAAATGTGACTAGTTTAAAAATACCATGTCATTTCTTATATTGCGTAGAAATTAATAAGATAAATTCGTATCATATTTACCCCATATTACGGTAGTTTTTTCTAATGGGTTTCTAATATCCGTATTTTTTGAAGTATGTGTCAATTATTTTTCTACCCATAAGTTGTGAAAAATAATTTTGAATCCTCTCGATTAATATTGTTAATAATTTATAAGTCCCTTTCCAATATTTATGTTGATGTGTTCCCGGTAATTTGTTATGAATGAATGGGATTTTGATTTAGTGGTTAATACTGAGATTTTAGATGCATTAAGTTTCAAGTTCAATTTCTCCTCTCTTGTTGTACTATACTTTTCTTTATGACTCCTTTAGACTAATAATACTCACTTCGCTTCACAATATATGTCACTTTGACAAATCTTTTCGTTCTAAAATATCTGTTATTTCACAATTTCAATGACATATTAATGATTAGTTTGCGATTTTTTTCCTTATTAATTTTCTTTTTCTCTCCTTTTTTCATTAACTTTCTTCATTTCCAATGAATTATTGGGACAACTTGATTTTTTAACGTAAATTTTATGATGAATATTATATTTAATTGACATTCCTCCCACAATAAAAAAAAAATAAGTATTATAAAACGGAGCTTGTATTTATTATCGTGAATGTGAAAATATATTGCATTATGGCCGGCGAATATTAAATATGAAGTCGTGTTACACGTATGGATTAATGAAGACAAAGGTTTGAAAATAATAACGTACAGATTAAGTGGAGACACGAATGTTTAATTTCTCAAGTTTTGTGATGATTAGAGAAAATGTGAAGCAATTTTACGATACTATTTAGAAGGAGGTGGCATAACATCTTAAATGTTTTTGGGAGTATCTGCTTCTTTGTCATATGTCACGAGATGATTGAATGAACGGAAAAATACGGGGATTTTGTGGAGCTAATCTTTCTTTCTCTTTTAGAAATATATGCTGCTGGGAGCATTTCAGAATTTGTACCATTTTTAAATCTCAACAATTATTGTGCATACATAGAATGTTTAAGAATGTGATTTTAATCATAAATAAATTGATGAAAGAAAAATAATTTTAATCGTAAATATTAGAACATTATATAAAATTACTATATATATCTAGTAATTTTGCTCCTTGATAAAATTACAATTTTAATGCTTCTTTCACCAATTGGATTGATCGGTTAGATTTGACCTATAATCAGTATAACTCTATAACTATCAAAATTGATGTTTTAGACCCTTTAACATATAAATTAAGCTGATTTTTTAAAAAAAAAATCACACCGTCCAAAAATTTATTAAGTAAAATAATACGTATTTTAACTTAGTAGCGTAATTAATTATGCCAGAGATAGATTTAATTTTAACCTATGCATGTGTCCGCACATAAGATTTTTCACATTTGCCTCCAAGCTTTCAAGTGTAAACGTTCAAACAGAGAAGGCCCCATATTGGATTTGGCTAAGTGGCTAAAACCCTACCCCTTATAAATAGAGAGGCAACTCCATCTGCCCTTCTCATCCTCCAACCCCAAACATAATCTTTCTGAAACTCTCTCTCTCTCTCTCTCTCTCTCTCTCTCTCTCTCTCTCTCTCTCTCTCTCTCTCTCTCTCTCTCTCTCTCTCTCTCTCTCTCTGTCTATACCCCAAAGTGAAGTTTTCACATCCTAAGAAGTGACTTGGAAATGCCCTCCTCAAAGGCATTTCTGATTTTTGGTCTTCTCTTCTCTGTCACACTTCTCATTTCCTCTCATGCCTCTGCTCGCGAGCTAGCCAGCTCCTCTGCTGCGAAACCTAAGGAGGCGAAGGATGTTGTAAACCCTAAACAATATGGCGATGGTGGTTATGGAGATGGCTATGACAGCGGTCGGTATGGTGGCGGCAGCTATGGCCGAGGTGGCTATGGTGATGACTATGGCCGTGGTGGATATGGGCGCCGCTACCCACCACTAGACAAAAAGGAGGAAGTTGTAAACCCTAATCAATATGGTGACGGCAGTTATGGCGGTGATGGATATGGAAACGGTGGTTTTGGCCGTGGTGGTTATGGTCATGGTGGTTATGGTGGTGACCATGGTCGAGGTGGATACAGGCGCCCTTATCCACCAAAGGAAGAGGAAAATAAGGAAGTTGTAAACCCTCAACAATATGGCAACGGTGGCGACTATGGTCGTGGCGGTTAAGATGGGGACTATGGGCGAGGTGGATACGGAGGAGACTATGGACGTGGTGGATATGGCAACGGTGGCTATGGTGGTGAGTATGGCCGTGGTGGATATGGCAATGGTGGTGGCTATGGAGGTGGATATGGCCGTGACCGTCCCCCAAAGGAGGAGAAGGCTACTAAGGAAAAGGGCAATTAAATTTATATAAGAACCACAATCGAAGTCTATAATATAGTTTATGTTATGGAGGAAAAATAATAATTAGTGTTGTTGTGTCTAGAATAAATCGAGTTAGAGACGAGTTTATTTAGTGTACTTCACTCTTAATTCCCTTTGTGTATTCTTAATCTCCTAAATCAATAAAAATATTTGTATTATAGATATATTACATTTGCACGATAATTTAAATGATGAAGGGTTAACTAGCAATTCCTTTCCAAAAAAAAAAAAAAAAAAACTAGCAAAGTCATGGCTAATTCCTTAATTAAAATATTGCCCTAAATAGACTCATAAAATAATTCAGATAAAGGTTAGCTGAAAAATCGGTTCAATTTTATTATAATTTTCAGTTTAATTTATCGATTTTTATTTTTCTCACTACCTAAGTGACAACCTAATCATCATTAGATTATGCATTGAGATTTACAATCATAACCTTTAATATTAATAAATAATCAATATTTGCTAAATGAAACTCAAATGCCCACAAAAAAAAAAAAATGTGATAATGATATCATTAATGGAAGGCACATCATAAGAAACATTTTCATATTAATTATATAAACCTAGTGCTTAATTCTAAGAAGCTATATATATACTATCACATTAAACATACACAAATATTCAAAAGAACTATATATGAATAAAAAATGACTATATTAAACATTTTAAAACTTATCAGCATACAAATTTATTAAAATGATAAAGACCACATAAATATAATTGTACCAGCATTTAATTCTAAGAAGAAGAACATGTAGTGGCACATTATAATTCTAAAGAAAAAAAAACCTTTTTAAATTTTTGAAAAAGGACTCACATATCTTCGTAGTAAAATATAAGGTGATTAATTTAATAAATTGTGCTATAGTGAACATTATTAGGACCATAGGAATTGAGCAATAGTACTAGCTAGCATATTTAGTGAATAATAATATCACACATACAATGAGATGTGTACATCGTGTATAAAAAAAAATACTATATACGCGGATATTTAATAAAAGTTTTTTTGGTACTTTGTATTCAAGATAGACACATAATGAATGTGTTCGAATTAACTTTTGAGCTAGTGGTTAATGTTTTGGAGGAGGTAAAACACTACTCATTTAAAAATATAAGTGTTTGACATAGTGATTAGAAGTTTATGTATTGCATTCGAAAAGTTAGTTAAATTAACGTTTTCAAAACCACTACCTAGTATTTGCACATAATTTTTAAAATTCTCCTTTTTATTTTCTAAAATCTTTTATCAATTACATCTTTTTAAGTCATTTCATACAAATTTGTTACTTGAACAAATACTATTATGAAACACACTTATCTTAAATAACTAGTTGAATATCTAACCACTAGTCAATAACATCTAATCGTTAATAAAACAGCTAACGACTAATATAACAACTAACACTATTAAAATAACTAATTTTATCGAACATGCCCTAAATTATTTTATATAAATTTGATACTTAAATAGATACTATTACCAAACATACTTATCTTAAACCACTAGTTGAATGTCTAGCCATTAACCGAGTAGTTCATAACAGACTAATCGCTAATAAAAACACTAACGAGTTATTAAAACATATAACCACTATTGAAATAAGCTAATTTTATCGAACACGCCCAATAGGTGTGAAAGAGAGGAGTTCCCCATGTGACCATGCATAGACTATAATCCAAGGATGCTAGTCTTTAGAATGGTCATACAAAAATATACAAATTGACACATTGATTTAAGTGATTTGATTCTTATTTACCCTAAATAAGATATCGCTTTGAGTTTTGTGAAGCTTAATAGTGGCTCCATTTTAGTAAGATAATGAAATTTCAAAAACAGAGAGGAGGGGGGTTTCCTAATCTTGAAGTCGTGTTACACGCATAGATTAATGAGGATACAGGTGGCTCGGCATTGCCATAAGTTTGGGGATAACGTAGGCATATCAATGTCCCTATCCATCGAAATGGAGACATGCTATAGACTTCTAGCGTCATCGTTAAATGTATCCTTCTCATCATGCTTATCTATGCTCTTACTCATTAATTACATTTACATACAATACTTACTCTAAATTTTGAAAATGATGTGAAACCAAACTATACGTAAATTACTCCATTTATTTTACGGCAAATGTCACTTTAATTAATTTTTTTATTTTACATTATTGATCTCTTTATAATTTTAAAAACATATTAATGACTACTTTATTAATTTTGTCTTTATTAATTTTTTGAAATATCTGATAAAAATTATATATATATATTGTAACTGAGAAAATCATATGCTATTTAACAAAATCCTACCTCTTTATATGCAAAGTCACTTGTTGTTGATATCTTTTGTGTAATCCTAATAACTTTACCGGCGAATGATGGCCTATATGCATATTTCTTTTACAATTTAATAATTCAAGATGTCACACAATTGAAACTAATTAATTAGTTCACTTTGCCCTAACAATTTTAAGTGAATAAAGCTATGAATGATGCATGATTTTTTAATTAACTTAATGAGAATAATGGTGATTTTTTAACCACTTTTTACTTTACAGTAACTAATAATTTATTTAGAGGTCAGTAAATTAAAAATAACTAAAAGATAAACTGTAAATCAGCTCTATGTTTATTAGAAAATTTAATGTGAATAACTTTTTTGTTTGACCTTTATACTGTGATTTTCACTTATGGCAATAATAATCGAAAAAGAATATGTGAGATTTTCATATTTTCACATTTTTCTGATATATGCATGCACATTAAAGGTATGATTTTCACATTTCTCTCAGGTGTAAACGTTCAAACAGAGAGGGCCCAAATTGGATTAGGCCAAGCTGCTAATCGCCTATAAATAGAGAGGCAACTCCATTTGCCCTTCTCATCCTCCAACCCAACACATAATTACCTAATTAGCTTTCGAAACACACGCTCTCTCTTCTTTCTCTCCAGCTCTCCGTACTGAAGTTTTCACATCCTAATCAGGCGTGACTCAGAAATGCCCTCCTCAAAGGCATTTCTTCTTCTCGGTCTTCTTTTCTCCGTCACTCTTCTCATTTCCTCTCATGCCTCGGCTCGTGAGTTAGCCAGCTCCTCCACTGCAAAAGTCAAGGAGGGGAAGGATGTTGCGAACCCTAAACAATACGGTGACGGTGGTTATGGTGGTGGCTATGACAATGGTGGTTATGGAGGCGGTGGCTATGACCGAGGTGGGTATGGCGGTGACTATGGCCGTGGTGGTTATGGAAATGGTGATGGATACGGACGCCGCTATCCACCACTAAAAGAGAAGGAAGTTGTGAACCCTAAACAATATGGTGATGGTGGTGGCTATGCCAATGATGGTTATGGCGGCGATTATGGCCGTGGTGGCTACGGTCGTGGTGGTTATGGCGGTGACTATGGACGAGGTGGATACAGGCGCCCTTACCCACCAAAGGAACATGAGAATAAGGAAGTAGTAAACCCTCAGCAATATGGTGGCTATGACAATGGTGGTTATGGTGGTGGCTATGACAATGGTGGTTATGGTGGCGGCTATGACAATGGTGGTTATGGTGGCGATTATGGCCGTGGTGGCTACGGTCGTGGTGGTTATGGTGGTGACTATGGACGTGGTGGATACAGGCGCCCTTACCCACCAAAGGAAGAGGAGAATAAGGAAGTTGTAAACCCTCAACAATATGGTGATGGTGGCTACGGCGGCTATGACAATGGTGGTTATGGAGGTGATTATGGTCGTGGCGGTTATGGTGATGAGTATGGCCGTGGTGGATATGGCAATGGAGGATATGGTCATGACCGCCCCCAAAGGAAGAAAGGGGTACCAAGGAGAAGGGTAACTAAGTTAATATTATCGTGACCTAAAAATATTAGTCAAAGTTTACACTATTTTGTGTAATGGTTAAAAAGTTAAGTGTTAAGCGTCTTAAACAAACCTACTTAGAGACGAGTCCTAATAGTGTAATTTACTTGTGTTATCAATATGTGTATTATATAAATAAAATATAAGATTGTATCAACAAGAGTTATCATACTTTGTTTTCTAATCCATTCTACCAACACCACCCACACAAATTGTTCATACGCTGAATGCATGGCGAGGGGTTTTGCTCAATCACTACCGATCATGACCATATCAGGCGGAAGATGTGCCCCTAGAAGTTCAATCCTCGCCGGACGAACACTGAGTAGCATCTTCGGTGGTCGATGAACCCTAATCAGGCAGGATAACTGATGATTGTTCAATTCTTCAACCACGTCCAACAACATCATTGCTATAGGATGAGGCGATGGACACTGGTTATTATTGTTGTTGGTGTAGTACTAGTTATTATTATTATTATTATTATTATTATTATTATTATAACCACGACGATAATGTTGTTAATTGTTGCTATATATATTTATTTATTATAAAATTTACAAAAAGTTTCAAGGGCATTTTAATAAATTAAAGGCTTGAAAAATGTTTTTTCCCCTTCAAATTTCATAGTCTAAATGTTTCATAAGTTGTTGATTCTATAATTAATTACGTTAGATCCAGTGCTTTGCATAGTTCTTTTAAAAATGCTTTTATTGAGGAACCTATGGCCTAGTAAGATTAGTGAACTTTTGATCATGTACAACACGAAAGATGGTGCTTTGATTAATATTTAAGAATCTTAACAATAGATTCAATATACTAATATTCTTAGCATTCCTCGTGGTTTTGATTTTTGTTCATGTCTGCATGTTAAGCGACAGGAGAATCGGGTGGCTCACATTCTAATGCATCTCCAATCTTATGTTCATTATGTGAGAACTTGGGTTGAGGATACTCCGGATAGTGTTATGAAGCTAGCGTTACTAGAATTTTGCATGGATCCTGATTTTGAGTAGTATTATCCCCTGTTACTATAAAAAAATTGATTATTAGAGTTCCCACTAATTAAAATTCACTAGGAATATATTGATTTTGACCAACTTAAACACTAAAAAAGCAAACATATATAATTATTAATACATTCAAGTATAAATGTTAAATTACCATCAATTATTCACGACGATTTCATTATTAAAGTTGTCTAGGTTGCTTGTAATTAACATTAGAAGCTGGTTTTATAGGAAAAATAGAAAATTTCGAGGTAGCACTCGCAAAATTTTATTTAATTAGGAAAAAACTTAGTGCAATCATTAATAATTCATTCAAATTTTAAATTTGAACATAAAATTTGTTATATTTATACTGTCATAATTCGATATTGACTTGAATTTATTTTTGTACAATTTGTCTAATCCGATAAGTTTTAGATCAAACTCGAATTTAACTGAAATCTAAATTTTTGAAGGGTTACTCGGAGGGGTCAAATCAACATAAAATGTTAGATTTGTGAAGTGGCGCCAAATAATCGTGTAAAAACATTGTTAATTATAATCAGATTGACTTGACAGCCTATGTTACGTCCATTGATAGATTAAGAGAGAGAGAGGGGACGTGTTAGGAGAGAGAGAAAGAGGACTATATTTTCTTTGATAGATTTTCCTTTTTTAAAAAAAACATATTTTGTTTGGTAGATTTTCGTGACACACTCTCACACTTGATAAGCTAGCTCCCCTCGACGTGTTGCACACTTTGCATTATTAATTAATTTATTACTTTTTTTTTTTATAGATGCATCATTAATTTATTGTCACAATTGAAGGTTCGTGATTGTGATTATTAGGTATCATCATATATTTCTTTGAGGTGTTCCTCAGTAATTTTGTAATTTTATATTTTTTAAATTATTGTTTTTCCCTTTTACGATACTGTCAAAAGTTATTATTTAACATAAATGTGAAGCGATAAAAATACTTCACAACAAATGTGTTGGATTTGTGTTCCAATAATTTTGTAAAATCTTTAAGAGAAAGGTTATCTAATATTTTTGTACTTAACTTTCTATAAAAAAAATCACAAATTATGTTTGACATGACTTAATATTTTGCTACTTGGCCATTGGTATACACTAATTACCTTTTTTAAGACATCAAAATCCAAATTTGACCAATGTTTATATTTCAATATCATGCTTGTTGTGCCTTTACATGCCTCTTTCATGGACAACAGTTGACACAGGCTGCCTGTGTCCATTGACAGGACTCGTGTAGGGCTCCTCTTCGTATGTAAAATATCAAATAAGGTGAATGTGGCATAAAAATTAGTCCAAAAATAGGAGTAAAGGATATTTCAAGAAGAAGAAGTTCTATAATTAGCTATTAATTTACAGCAAGAAGGTTGATTCCAAAATTTGGGTTATTGGTATGGAATTAATGGTATATGCTCAAATCCTATTCTATCTGAAGTAGATGTAGCTCATGGACTACGATGAAATTTGTAGCTTAATTGAATCGATGGAGACAAGAAAGGCCAATCTGGGCCACGGGCGGATGAAGAAACCAGGGGAATAAGAAAGCTCATATTTACAATTCTAGAATGGAGAAACATTCCTATTGTTCTTCAATTAGGATTCTTATTTTTGGAGTTGGAAGAGAATTCCCCAACTTAGATTGTGGAGTGTTCATTTTTCATCAATCAGGATGGAGGCTTGTGAAGCTTTCTGAGGGGTAACCTTGACTATATAATGACAGGCTTTCGTTAATGTTATTGTTGATTATTTTTATTTTGTCTATTTTATTTCGTCTGTTTAATTATAATCATTGAGTTATATTTAACTTATGTGTATTTGAGTACACTTATTAATCGAAAACAAAAAAGAGGGGAAGGAATGGAAAAGGGTTGTGCTATTGTGCATCCTTTATGTCTGGCTCAGAGCCCATCGGCCTAGAATTCGCAATTTTTAGCTTGAAGCCCTTCCCAATTATTTTGAAACGAAAAAAAAAAAAAAAACTTAGCATTGGACACTTACACAAAAAGAGCATCTTGTGGCCGTGGTCCTCACACAATTAATTTCATTTCACATTTAGAAAAGAAAATGATAATATATATCTTGTAGTAAAATACATTTAAAATATCTTTTTTAATTTAAATTATTATATTATAGGGTTTTAAATTACTAAATTTTTAAAAATTACAGATAATTATGAAATTTTAAAAATTTTATTATGCATCAATTATGCTAACGGGAATAAAATGATACCCTACTCATATATCTATTCGTAAATATATATATCACACACGTGATTTTATAATTATGAAAAATTATGTGTAAAAATATCATTTATAAATAAATAAATAAGTTACAACGCTATTGTAATCTTCAATCACACCATTTTTTAAAATTTAATTTATGATAATATAACTTTTGAATTTAAGAGAAGACATATAAGAGGTGCCCTTTAATGACATACGTATCGTTTTCCTAAAAACAAATAATTTCGAAGTCTAAGTCGATTTCAATAACAAAAAGTTAAAATTAATGAAAAGCTTGATAATCAACACACCAACCAAGTTGAGCTGAAAATTGATCGACCCCCTCCAACGTGGTGGCCCTTGTTTGTTTTTTTTCTCTTTTTTTTTACTTAACTAAATATATATAATTTATTTCACAAGAAACAAACATAACTAAAGAAAAATTCTCCATAATTTAAAATAAAACTATAATCCAAAATTTTACAACCATTGCCAACAAAATAATAAATTATGGAAACAAAAGAAATCCCCCAATAGGAAAAATAGCACTAATATTCAACACTTGATGGGTAAGATTTGTCAAGTGTCGGAAATTGATAGTCCACATACATTATCATAACTAACCAAATAATGGAGAACCAAGTAACAAAATTACACTTTTTTTCAAAAAATAAAAAAATAGAAAATCTACGTCATGTATTCATTCTAATCTAAAAAGGTAGATAAAAATTATATTATGAATCCGAATTTATAAACCCAAGTTATCATATATGATATGTGTTTTAATTTTTTATAACTCACTTTCTATTTCTACGATCCTCTTTTCCGAAATTTTTTCATCCAAACTATGTCATATCACCGAATGTATATGATGTTAGTTTCGGAGTGAGGATGGTTGGACTTAGTCGACTACAATTAGGCAGTTAAAGGGTCCACTTGTATTGATGGATTTTTGTGACAATTCAAAGCCAAGTCTCCCGATTGGTGTATTTTATTTGAGTCGACTAAAACGTATAGTGTCGGATTTCTTCGAGTGAAAATGACTTGTATTAATAATTTTAATTGGTCGATTTTTAGACGAGTTATTTCCCACTTGCCATCTACTATTCGTACCACCCTCCTTTATTTTTCTTTTTTTTTTTGGGAATGAATTTAGTCGTCTAATCGTACCACTTGCGTTGGAGCTTTCTAGACATATATATGTATTCATTATCAGTGGCAGGGCCAGGGGAAGGAAACGAGTGGAGGGATATGCTATGACTGTGCATTATTGATTAGTAACTCTTCTTGTCTGATATTTTGGTACGCCTATCATCATCGACACTGGTAGTTGAAGGTTCGTGAATATGTTTATATTTGTTGAGTTTTGTGCCAATTTCATTATATAGAAATATTATTTCATCTTCAACTCTAAACATTTGATTATGACTAGACAACCTTTTAAAGTTTCTTAGAGATTTTTTATACATACTAAGTTGTTTTACGTATTTAGATGTAGCGTATGATATAACCAATATGTGTCTCTTAGAACCGCCTAGGGTTATTCTCCGATTCCATGTATTTAGATAAAGAGAGTCTTTAAGAGTTTTTTCTCTTTACTTTAATCTTACAAAACTCACTGTATAATTGCACCGTGGTTTTTCCTAGATTTGGATTTTCACGTAAAAATCTATATGCCTATCACCTTATTTATTAATTGTTGATTGATCTATCAACTTCCATACATTCCACAAATCAAATTACTTTTTTCGCTTCCGTTGTATATCGAATCCAACCCTAACAATACTCTAACTAGGGGTGAGCACGATTGATGGGTACCCTAGAACTCGAACCGGAACCGGAACCGGTCAAACGGGTAAGGGTAAGGTTGCTAAAATCAAATCTTGGAACCGGAACCCGGAACCATTTAAAAGCTATTTTATTTTATATTTCATAGATCTTGCCGACGGTGATGGATAAATTATTGATGTTGAAGATGCAATGTAAGTTTAAAGGCTATATTATTTTCATTTAAATTTAGTCAATGAACTTGAGACATTTGGTTGTATGAGTTTTTGAAGAGACTTTGTAAGATTTTGATCACATCCTCCCTTTAAGAACGTTGTTTCTAATACCAACTTTGATTTTGTAAAAATTTGCTAAGAATTGTGGTATTTAATTGTTTGTTTGTTGAACTTTACTTAATTAAATGATTAACGTGAGTTGATGTTTGTAAGTTTTTAAGGCCTTAAAGTTTTTTTTTCATAAGAACAATGGTGTGAATAAAATACCCTGTAATCGGAACCGGAACCCGAGATTCGGGGTGAGGCTTCTAAAATTCGGGAATCGGTCAAATAGGATAAGGGTTAGGTTCCTAAAATTATGGAGCCAGGTCAAACATTATAAGACTCGGGTTCCTAATTTTGAGACAAAGTACTCTGAACTACTCACCCCTAACTCTAACACATAAAATGCATAGATGTATATCTATAAAGCTTCCAACGTATGTGGTACGAATAGACGAAGGCCCGTGAATAGGTTTAACCTATTAGTTTGTTACCCATCCTTTTAGCCCACTACAAAGAAAGAAAAAGGTCACTCGTGGCATTAAATGAGGGACAAAGCCATCATTCTCTACCCCCTTTTGAAATATTCATTAGAGTACTTCTTAAATAAAAGAAGATTTATTAAATTCTAAAAATGGTGAAATTAAATTCAAATATATGAAAGTTAAAAAAAATAAATGCATCAAATTGGGGGAGGAGTGTTAAATATCCGAATATGGTCAACTCAAAACTTACTAAATCAACTATCTAACATTAATAATTACAAAGTTAAGTCTAATAAAAATTTATTTAATTTGAACGTATCCGATCACCCAAAAGATAATCAGAATACGAATTAACTCAACCTAATCCTAATCAAATAACCCTTTGGCATACTTTCGGATAAGTAAATTCTCAGCCATGTACTTTATTTTCTATCGAGGTGAGACGATACTTAACTTTACTTTAGTGTATTCTAATAACATGCATCAAATCTGTTTTTGTACTTCTATATTAAGATCGATACGAAATTTACAGATATAAACATATTGGGAGAATTCAAAGTAAATAATGAGACAAGTGTGGAAAGGATAATTTTCGACCACAGAAAGGGAAGATATATATGTACGTGTAGTGGGGCTTGAATATTAATGTGGTTTAATTGTAAGCCAAAATAGGTAGGGTACCCCATATGATAGCGGGCAGCCTCAGTCATTTCTAAACAGGGGACGACGTATTTAATTCGGTGGTACTCCTCCATCATATATAATATCTCACTTGTCATGCTTAGTTGGTTTTACTCATTAATTATTTACATTCTTAGCCACAAGATTGGGTGAAAGTGAAAGACTTACTAACATACATAATATGCTATTAAAAAATAAATAAATAAAAGGTGGATATATATGTTGCTACAAGTATTTGTGAATTATTGTTCCAACAATGGCTTCAAATTAAAGTGTCCTTAAACTTTGTAAGATATTTAACTTTGTTAATAAATTAATTTCTTATTTAAATATGTCATTAGTCACTTGCAAAACCTTCAAAATCTGCCCTTGGGCTCATTAATTATCGGTTGTAGTCAGTTTCTACCCCTAGGACCCACATCTAAAAAAAGTCATAAACCAGTTACAACCCCTAAGTTGTGGACCTTAATGGCATATTGAAGGTTTTCAAATGGTTAATTGCAGATTTGAACCAAAAAAATAGGTCAGTAACAAAAAAATATATGTATATTTTGCAAAGTTTAAGGGCACCTTGATCTAAGAACCCTACTTATATATCCAAAAGTCTTACCTTAGTGTAGACATCTTTGCAACCGAAGAAAAGGTTTTTTTTTTTTCTATTTAAATTTAATCGTTGATTAATTAGAATCGGATTATTGTTTATTTATAAGGGCATTTTGGTTGTAATAGCTATTATTTTATACTCCACGTGGTTTTAATTCCGTGGTTCTAAAAGGGAGATGGTTTCCCTCATGGAGACGGCAAGTATTTGGGGTAATTAATTAAGTGGTCATTTTATATAGTTTTTTTAAATTATTTCGGAGGTAAAATATTCAAACCTTTGGTAAAAAGGTTAATAATATCATCTATATTTTTCAAAAAGAATACTTAAAATATGTCTCTTGAATGTATATATGTACAAATAAGTAATTCAATTTATATGTTTACTGATAATTTATTCACACTAATTACTTCATTTCGTATAGAGAGAAACTCATAAAACAGAAAACCGATCCAATTTTGCTCGTTCACAAAGGTAAAATTTGAAGACAAAGTTTAAACTAAGATAGTATAGTAGGTAACTAATCAGATACTATTATAAAATAACGCGCTAATTCTAAAATAAAATTATCCATCAAATATTATATATAAATTTTTAATATAAATGCATGATAATCAAGGTTTTAATTTTATAGTAGCTAGATCCATCTATAATAGTGTATATCCCATCAATTATTATTGGCATATATTGTCATTTAGCTAGAGTTTTATTTTCATTCAAATTTTTCAACACTAATATATACATACAAAGATAAGATTTCCAGATTTTTCTCACACACTAATTAAGAAGCAAACACTAGTCAATGTAATGCACCTACTTAGGGCCCCATTTTCTGGTCCGTCCTCCCCTATAAATACACATGGAACTCCCTTTGCCTTTCTCATCCCACCCCAAAACACAATCAACTAGCTGAGCTCTGACCGAGAGAAAAAAAAATGGCATACTCAAAGGCATTTGTCCTTCTTGCTCTTCTCTTTGCTGTTACTCTTCAAGTCTCTGCTCGCCAACTGGCCGAGACCACCACCACTGCCACCACCACCGCACAGACCGGTAAGTACCCGGTCTATACCTCAATTACGCTCTCTTAATCTTATGGGTTATCCTTATGTAATGAATTGTACTTTTATTTATATCTATGTTGTTGGTTTGGCCCTAGTAGTGATCAAATTTTCTTTTGCAGATTCTGTGGAGGATTCTAAGTATTATCATCGACGTGGGCATGATTATCATGGACACTACGGATACGGACATTATGGACACGGTGGACATGGGGGCCACTACCCACCGGAAGGAGAGAACAAGGAAGTTGTAAAGCCTGAGCACTATGGCCATGGTGGTGGTTATGGTGGTGGTGGTTATGGAGGCTATGGTCACGGTGGCTACGGCCACGGTGGTTACGGGCACGGTGGCTATGGCCACGGTGGTTACGGGCACGGTGGGTATGGCCACGGTGGTTACGGTCATGGTGGATATGGCCACGGAGGATACGGTGGACACTACCCACCCAAGGGGGAAAAGACTACTGAGCAAAAGGGAAACTAAAAATACTTGATTGTGGGTGTTAGATACAGAATGATAAAATCAATGTTTTCTTTGTGCTTCCCTTCCCACCCTCTCAAGTTTATGTGTAGTAGCCAATAATGTCAATGCATATCATCGGAACGAAGGTCGAGTGTTTTTGTATTTGGCGTGTTGTATTATATATAAAGACTATTTTCTAAATCTAAGATGTCTTGAAGTTTTTACAAAGTTATAGAAGAAGTTTCACGAGGAGGAAATAAACTACAAATTTTCACATGTACTAGTATTTCTCTCAAGTCATTTACTTAATTAATCTTCTAACCAACTTATATATATATATATATATATATATATATATTTGTGTGAAAATAAAAATAAAAAGAGAGAAAAGAGTTCACATAGGATCAGTCCACAAATAAAACGGGCCAATCAGGGTTTAGATATGCTCGTGACCTGTCCATTAAAATTACTGATAAAAATAAATTTTGCATAAGACTATTCAAACAATCAACTATAAAAAGGGGTCGGGGGATGTTGGTTATAACTCCTCTTGTTCATTTCTCTCCCTCTTCATAGATCTAAGAGCTTGTATCAAAAGTCGAACCTAAATATATTTTATATATGAGATTAGATTGTAGAAGAATACTGAAAAATTATATTTGATATCTATTTTATAAGTATATATTTCGAATGATAGACATAACGAGAAGGAGAGGATGAGTGAGATGAGATGGCGGTTAATGAAAGCCATGTGAGACGACTTAGGCCCTATTCGACAAAATGAAGTTTATTTGAGTAGCGAGATAACCTGTTTGTGTAGACTGATAACCTGTTTACGTAGTTGATAGACTGTTAGATTTTAGCTGTTAGCGGATAGCTGTTCAATTGAGCAGATTGAATAAATGTGTTCGGTAAATTTAATGGTTGAGTTAGCTGATTATTGTAAATTGACGTAAAAAGATATCGATAATTTACCAAATATAAATTAATGAAGGCATTTTTTGTCAAAAAATATGAAACGCTACTTTCAAATGTGAAAAGCTAATATTCTTAGCTTTTCGAAACACTACTTGAAACGCTAAAAGCCTACTACAAATGCTAGTTAAAACACTACCTTACCGAATGCTAATATTTAGTTGATTAGTGTTTTGACTTGGTCAAAACGTTAAAAACTACTCAAAACGCTGTTATCGAACAACACCTTGGATTCTCTTCTCTCTCATTATTCAAGATCAACCAGCCCCCAGTTATCTCAATAAGAGCCCAACTATTCTAAGTGGTTAAGTGGGTCTTGACCCTATTTCATTATTTATTCTAATAATAAAAATAATAAGAATAATAATAAGAATATTATTATTATTATTATTATTATTATTATTATTATTATTATTATTATTATACAAAGACTATTTTATCATTTCAGGACTTTTAAAGTTATTTGCACAAACCTTAACGGATCTCTAAAGTAATTGTTGGGTATATGGAGTCTAATGTGAATTTGGGCGCAAAAATTGTGTTATGGGGCAAGGAATGGCGAGCATGAGTTAAATACATCAAGAACCGACGTGTCGGACTGAAAAGGCGAAGAACAGCCACGTCAACAACCAACACGGGCTGGCCGTATTGATCGACACAACCCATGCTGGCCGACATGGTCCGTGCCGGCTGCCTGGCTTCTATGCTACTTGTTTTCAGCCGCTTTCTTCGGTTATTTCTTTGTGTTAATGCGTATAAAGGCTTGTAAATGCTCGGTTTGGTTATTTAATTGAGTGATTATCCTCCATTGTTGTATGTAGCTGACAGTTTGAGGTGTTAGGCTTTTATTTAGCTTAAAAGAAAAGTCCTTGTAAAACTACTAAAATCTAGTGCACCGGTTTGTAATTTTTTCCGATTTGGATTTTTCCACGTAAAAATCTTATTTTCTATTTTTGTTATTCCTTTTGTTCCTATTATTTGTTTGACTGAGCTTCCAATCGTAACAGTATTACCAGATTATATATGTTCTATAGATTACAAAAAAATTTCTTATTATTATATATATTGTTATTTATTTAGAGTTATTTTCATTGAGCCTAACCCCTCTTCTGTACCAAAAAAAAAAAAGTTATTTTTATTCAAAATTTTGAAGCACTTGTATAAATTAAGAAAAGATTGTCAGATTTTTCTCACTCACTATGAGCTTATACCAGTGAATATAATAATAATACACCTATTTAAGACAAAGATTTTCTGATTTTTCTCACTCACTAATTAAAAATCTAAAAATACTAGTCAATGTAATATAATAGTCAATGTCATAGTGTTTGGGACCCATTTTCTCACTCAATCCTCCCTACAAACACACATGCAATTTCCTTTGCCTTCTCATCCCACTCCAAAACACCGTCCATTTCCTTATCTTTCAAAAAATGGCCTACTCAAAGGCATTTTATCCTTCTTGGTCTTCTTTTTGTTTTCACTCTCTTCCTCATTTCCTCCCAAGTCTCTAGTCAATGTAATAGTCAATCTCATAGTGTTTGGGACCCATTTTCTTACTCAATCCTCCCTACAAATACACATGCAATTTCCTTTGCCTTCTCATCCCACCCCAAAACACAGTCCATTTCCTTATCTTTCAAAAAATGGCCTACTCAAAGGCATTTGTCCTTCTTGGTCTTCTTTTTGTTTTCGCTCTCCTCCTCATTTCCTCCCAAGTCTCTGCTCGTGAACTAGCTGAGTCCACCAAAACCGCTCAAACCCGTAAGTACGATATAAATTTCTGATATATTAATCATTCCTTTTAGTTTCTCAATATCCGTCACTTCGCAATCCCAATTCACGTATCAATGACTTCTTTTTATCAATTTTCTTCACTTTCAATGAAATCTAACTTGATCTTTAAATACAAAATTTGTCATGGGTTTTGTGTTTTCTTAATATTCCTTCATAACCTTAAATACCGTCATTGTCTTTAACTTGGGACATGGGTTTGGGACAATTAACAAGATGCATAGTTGTGTTTAAATTTAATTTAGTAAACTAATTAATTTGTTGATTTGAAGTTAGCTAGCAAGCAAGTGACCAATAATTATCAAATTTCCTTTTGCAGAGCCTGTGGAGGAATCTAAGCAGGTATTTGGATCGCCCGGGGACACGGTGGTTATCGTTACCCCCGCATGGGAGGGGATACGGTCGTTACCCCCGTATGGGAGGGGGGATATGGTCGTCACCCCCGTATGGGAGGGGATATGGGGGAGGATCTCGTCGTCCCCACCCCCAGAGGCAAAGAAGCTCGGGAAGACTTCTGAGAAAAAGGGAAACTAAAGTACTTGAATTCTGGGGTAATAACATATCGATGGCAATGTTCTCTTTGAGTTATTCCCTCTCAAGTGTATGTAAGTCAATGTATCATCGTCATCAAGTCCTTTTATTTAACGTGTTGTACTACAAAAAGAGCATCGTCAGTAATATTTGGGAGTTGTTATCAAATACCTCAATTCGAATTTCTTTTATATCGACTCATACAACTCATTAAAAAAAAAAGGTAATATGCTAAATTAATGTTTACATGTGTACAGAATAGAAATGATGAAAAGACGAAGTAATGGGCATGTATTCGAAACAAAATACGGTTATTTTTTAAATCTATATATAGGGCTTATCTACATGTTTGGATCTATATGACAAATGTGAGTAATACTATGCGATAGTCTCTTTTGATATCTGTTCCAACTACAAATCTATAAAAATTACCTATCTAATAATAATAAGACTTCAAGAATGACATTTTATACCAAGATTATGATTTTTCTATAAGATAAGATATCATGAAATACTTGCTCTAATATATTTGCTACTACACATAATTTTGAGGCATAAGGCAATAGTATGAATCAAATCATATTCTATATTAAATTATGTCTAACTCATATATGTGAATCATCCCATATAAATCTGAATTTTAAAAAATGTATTCATACCCATATCTGATTTACTACTTGCGCAGAGTGAAACATATACTTTAGCTTATATTTTACATAAAATCATGTTAAAGCCCAAATCACTAAAAAGGCAAGAAATCTTCATAAATTTATCTTTATTATACCTCTTTTTTATTTGTTAAATCAATTTTATAATTACAATATCAACTTTTTATTAGGCTTATTAGAGCATGCTCAATCTTTTATTAGTGTTTTGAAGTTGGTCATCAACTATAACACCTCAAAATTTCAGTTACTAATTTGCATCTTACGTGTTATAATTTTTATTTTGTGATCTTAAGTATATAAAATTAATAGTAAGAACCCACAAGAGAATTAGTATAAAAAAATATATATTAGGAGCATGAAAAACAATAAGTAAAAAGAAATTAATTAAAAAGCAAAAAAAAAAAAAACAGAAAAACAAAGGAAGGAAGGACACATCCATATCCCTTGGCTTTTTTTCAATTAGATAAGACTAGCTTTGATTTACACATAATACGTACAAGAGTAAATTAATTCAACATATAAATTTTATGTTAAAGAAAGTAAAATAAATTAATCATCCTAAAATATATTGGAAAATCGGAATATCAAAAAAATATATAGTATTTTTGAAGTGACTTTTGCTTATTTAAGAACTTTTAAACTTGACCCAATATTACATTAACTATATTTCATGATGATAAAATGAAAAATTATGTAATAAAACTATCATTTGATAAAAATTAGGGAGAAAAATTATAATAATCGAGTAATAACAAAGTCAAAGCAATGAAAACTATAGAAGTAAATTTCTTTGATAAAAATTTTTTAACAATTGTTCGGTCCAAATATTACGTCATTTATACCCTTATTTACTTAGTTTTTGACTTGTAAAATAATTTAATTTTAGGATTTTTACTTATTTTTCTTACTTTTGTAGGTAATAAATCAAATCGAGACAATAACAAAAAGTTTCAGCAAAAAAGGAAGCAAAACGAGCAAGATAATGGTGTGCACAGGGGCAGTGCAAAAGTCGCACGACTGTGCGAACCGACCGGAAGCTTTCGAGAACCCGCACGGCCATGCAACTTCCCAGCTTCGATTTTTCTCGGTTTTTACAGGTTATAAAAGGACAAATTTAACTCTAATTCAAGGGGTACTCGATTTTTAGGGATTTTACGGACCTCTTAGAGTTTTTACTTAGCCAAACTAAAACCCCATTAGGGGAGATTAGTGTAGAGATTTGTACAAGATTTTGGGATTCAAGCCTTCAATTTCAATTCAAGCATAAGTTTTCTCTTTCTCTCTTCTTCTTTACTTCTAGTTTAATACTTTGATTGTTTAATTTAGTTTCAAGATTCAATTTTTATTAGTCTAGATGTTAATTATAGTTAGATTTATTACTTGTTTTCATGCTTGAGTTTAATTATCTAGTTTATGTTCTTGTTCAAGTCAATTTGTGTTAGTTTGTTCTTTAGTGTAGTTTTTATTTTTGTTTCATGTTTTTATGTCAATTAGTTGTTAAAGTTGATTGCTTTGGTTGTAATTAGCCTTCCTAATGGCTAATTAATCTTGTTTTGGCCTTAACCCAACTAGTTTATGCTTATTATTTAGGATTGCTTCTCATGCCCACCACGTGTTCGGTGAAATGCCCGAAAGGGATTTTCATCTTGATTTTTGGGTGATTGGCCTATCACTGAAAGGTGGAGCCAATTTATTAGCGTGAGTAAAGAGGATAGTCGGGATTTTGGCATGAAAATAGCTCGAGTCCTAGCTAGGTCTATAGGTTGCTACTCTTGTAGTCTAATTGGGCTAACCCCATGAAAGTAGGTGGTTAGAACAATTAGATTAGCTCATTACCCTCGAAAGTGTGGCTTGAGTGGCCTTTGATGGTGCAACCGACCACTCCTAAATACTTGCATAGACTTGGTTAGGTTTGGGCTTGTCTTGATTAGTTAGTTTATTAAGTGGTAAAATCACAACCCGAGTGTAACAACCCGACCTCGAATTACAATTATTTATTCTAAATCACAATATTTATTTTATTAATTACACTATTTATATAATTGAGCGCGTGCACTTCAATTCGATATTTTGTATTTACATTATCCTTATACATGTGTTATGCAGCTAAGGCGACGAAGTGGCCCTAATAAAAATTTCATAATAAGATTTTAATTTGTGAACATCATTATTAAAACAAAATTAAAAGTAACAATAAAAGAAAACAAAGTAAATAAATGAAATAAATAAATAAAAATAAAACTTTCAGATTTTTTTGAAAGAAAAATCCAGAAATGGATTTTTCTCGGAATTTGGAAAAAAAAAAAAAAAAAAAAAAAAAAAAGAAAGAGGCGGTTAAGATCAAATTAAACAGGCAATGCTATATCAATTTCCCCTGCTCCTTCCTCCTCTACTCTTCCCGTCTCTGCCTTCCCTCGCCTTTCTCTCGCCTCTCCACACTTCCCCGGTCGGGCCGGTCCCGCGACGGCCGCCGCCAACGCCGGACGAAAGCCGGCGCTAGCACCGGCCGAAGGCCACTGGCCTCCCTCCTCTCGCTATTGCTCTCTCTCCCTCTCCCTCGCGCGACCTCCCCTGCCTCCACTCGCGGCTCGCTCTCGGCCACCAAGCGCCGCCAAAGTCGGCCGAAGCCGACGCCGGCGTCACCAGGAAGACGCCCAAGCATCTCTTCCGCGCTCCTCCCTCGCTCTCGTTCGCGCACGGGTGCACGCTCCGCCTCACCTCTGCCGCGGACCACCCGTCGACCACCCACAAACAGCAGCGGCCACCGGAGCCAACCGCCGTCCTCTCGCCTAGTGGTCGCCGGGAAGCCACCACGCACCACCATCTCTCGCCGCTCCTCCCCGCCTTCCTCCTCTCGTGAATTCGAAGGTAAAACCTCAAACCCTAGATTATTACAGTTTGTCATTTACTCGGTTGTTGTAGTTGTGAAATTGAATTATCGGATTTATAGACATGTTTGTGTAGTAAACTTAAAGATTAATTTGGGGAAAATTCGAATTAGCGTGGAGGATTTAGGTTTGGTGTTGTGGTGAATTGGTTGCACGAATGTGAATAAATATGATTCCTTTGGGGAAATTATGAATTAACGAATGAGATTGAGGAGGTTTTATTAGCGAATGGAACAATTTGGTGGAACTATTATGTTTTGGAAATGATTGAGCAAACGAAGGAGAAAGTGTGCGTAGAAGTTGAAATTCGATAATGTACAAGTATACATGCATGGAAAGTAATTGAATATTAGGTTGCCTAATTGCGATTGTGAATGTGAATGTTATGGTGAGAACAAGGCTCATGACCTTAAGTTGGTATATGAATGAAATTTTGAGCAATTTGGGGGATTATAAGGCCCACCTATAGAAAGGCATCGGTAGATCGAATAATCGCTTAGCTGTGGGCTTAAATTCGATAAGTGAGGAATAAATTAGGAATAAGTGTTTGTTAGGTATATTTATATATATATGTATATACCATTTTTCAATTCAAAGCCGCTAATAAACCGAATTACACCGAAATCATCGAGTATCTAAATAGCCTAATCAACTTCTTTAATTAATATAAATTATATTCAATAAACGCAAGTAAAGCTAAGTAATACAAACATAAGTTTAATCGATTTTCATACGAATATAAGAAATGAAATACATTGTTAAAGCTTATACAAATTCAAGCATTAAAACTCAAGAAAACATTATTAACTTTAGAAATCCATTTTAAACAGTAACCGAGGCCACTTCCGTTGCCGAATAGCCGATAACTCAAATTTCGCAAAAAGGGGAGAAACAAATATTCTCAATTCAGTGTACGTTCATCGCCCGTACCTTTCGAAAATTCACATGTTTCATCAAACCTCAACATTTCTCATATATATAATTAATAATGAATCATTTGCAAATCAAGTTTTGCCACCTAATCAAGTGGTCCCCGCTCAATCATCAATTATCGTGGCTTATGCCCATCAATTATCAATCATCGTGGCGTATGCCCAACCCGCGCGGCTTCAACTCGGGTTCTCGGTCGGCCCGGAGGTGTGCACCTTACTAAGATCGTATCAATTATCAAGGGGTTCCACTTTCGGATAATAACCTAGCAATCAAGTTTTACTCATATTCTCTCCCCTGTTTTCAAACTAAAATGAATTGAAATGCGCGCGCTCAATCAATATATTCTTCAAAGTTATTTTACAAGTGCAGGAATGTTCGTACCGAGTTTCGACTCACTTTTCCAAATATTTTATTGTTTTTGTTTTAGGAAGAAGCACTCGCGAACAATCAACCATTTATTAAGTCCGACGCAGCAAACCCTAGCCAGCCTCGTGGCATTCACAAACCTAAAGGTACATAGACGCTCACAGTGATTTTACTGTCACCGTGGTTAGGTATGGCCTTGGGAATCATTGTACACTATTTTGTGGATTAGAGGAAAGTCTAGGTTGTTTAAATATTACATTGCTAAACCCGTAAACTGAATTTTGGGATGATTTAGCTACCTGGGTAGTAAGTAGTTACTTCTATCAGGATCAATGAAAATATAACAATGGATGCATGAATTGAAGTTCGCTTTTATTTCATATATTTAGCCTTGTCCTATTTTTGGGACGGCGGTGACGCCTTCGACCGTTGACTTCCGCTGCAACCTTACCTAATATTCTCGAATTAGAGAATTATTAAGTAATGGTAATCGGGGCGTTACGTAAGTGGTATCGGAGCAAGGTTTAGAAATCACTCGTGAGCAATAGGATTTTAAAGTGTCATGATTTGACCTTGAGGAAAATTACGTGGCTATTATTCCCTTAAGTTATCATTTGGGAGTTGTGAATGTGGTGTAACCAATATTGAATTGAGGTATATACTTTTGAGTAATACTAAGTATAAACAATGTACGTAATGACTTAAGTTGCCGACATACATTTCATATGCTTTTAAGTTTTGTAACTTGTAATTAAGTTCATGAATTTTGTTTCGTATGTATTATGAGCCATTTGGGTGGTTTTAAGCTTTAATGTATATTGGTTGTACTCCGGCGTGTGGCCGTTGAGTTGTGTACTCCGAGCGTGTGGCTCGTTGAGTGATATTGTGGTTTTTATGCAGGGTTTTAAGGTTTTAAATTTATGGGATAGGCCATATTACAAACGGAACTCGCCGAAATTTTTAGAAAGTACCAAGCTCTCTTAGGAAATTCCTTATATTACCTTTAAGTTAGAATTAGAAAGCAAACCCGACATCCGAATAAGCCTTGGGAGCCCCTTTGATCGAGGATTCCTCAATCGATAAGAATCCCGAGAGAATGATAATCTAATGTGCAATTGGGTATTACCGATCATATAAGCACAATAAAAGCGTGAGTTACCTAAATATGTTTTATATTAGAAGTTGTGAGCAACTTGATTCATCGAAGAGGGAAAAAGATAATTGCACTTGAGGAAAAAGAGGTATAGGGATATATTATTGCAGTGGACATATGGTGAAGCACAATGGAAAAGGAGGTTGTAAGTTCACTTGGGATAACTTTCCGGAAGAGTTAGAGCTAAATTTTACCCCATCGCAATTCATGGACGAAAAGAATGGGGGTTCATAGAGTAAAAATGGACTACAAAATGACAATAGTGGAATACGCTAATAAACTTATGGAGTTATTTAGGTACGACTCGGACCTAGTCGTTATTGATAAAGTGAAGATGTTAGAGGCTTGAGGAAGACTTGGCCTATTATATACGACATCAACTCGATAGTGATTTATCAAAGATTGTCAAGGATCGTACAAGAGAATAGTAAACGCAGAGGTTAAACGAGTAAAGAGCGAACTAAGAGCTTTAAATTCGGAGACTCAAAAAGAACCGAACAACATAAGTGAAAGTATAGTTCAAAAGAAACATATTACTAGTTTCAAGCAAGGGCCATTCATTGATTATTTCGAACCTTGGGAGAAAATGTTGCCAAATCGCAAAGAGGTGAATTATGGCTAGAGGAAGAGACATTTTAGGCATGTTGTTTCCAAAGAAGAGATTAAGGTCGATCCTTATAAGGTAAACACAATGAACGGGGTGATCCGGACTCAACTAATGTCACGTAGAGGAGGAGTGCTCTTGGGTTAGTGAATTACTACAAAAGGGTCTGTCGAGAATAAGTATCCGCTACCTCGAATTAACGGTTTGTTAATCGGATATAATGAGTTAGCATATTTTATCAACTTTGAATTAACCGGAAAGATATTCCCGAACTCGCCTATAGAATTAAATAGGGACCCTACGAAGTTACTGGATGCCTAGAGGATTTACCAAGGTATCCGTTGCATTCAGGGATCTCACGAATAAGATTTTGAGGACACATCTTGGAAAATGTGTGGTGGTGGTTTTGATGATATTCTTATATACTCTAAACACAAGAGAGATTATGACGAGCAGTTGTGAATAGTGGCAAATGCGTGAATTACTGGAGACAAAACACAAGTCGAATGTAATAATGACAACTTAGCTTGTGGTTATATGGGATCTCCACAACATAAGTATTGAGTTAGCCTTGCATGGACAAATGAATGGGTCCCTAGTTGCGATAGAAGTATAATATATAACCATGAAGGGCATTCAGTTAGGCCAACATGATGAGGTCGGGATGGAAATGATTAAGAAAAACATAAAAAGGAAAAATCTCATGGTTTCAAGAAATCCATGGAGTGGAACCTTAAGGTTTCAAAATCAATTTTGTGTATTGAAGAAATAGGAATTGAAAAGATAACTCTTGAGGGAGCACATAATACACGATATTTGGTACACCTAGGAGGAACAAGTCTGTATAAAGACTTGAAACAATGTTTTGGGAAGTAATGTGAAGATAAGTGTTCCAATTGTCAAATAGCTAAAGCCGAACGTTGGAAGGGCCTAATATGACAAGAGATATCAATGTTTTATTGGTGAATTGAAACCCTTGGAGATTCCTATATGGGGATGAGATTCAATTTCAATGAACGTTGCCATAAGATTACCTATTATTGCTTCAAAAAAAAAAAAAAAAATAAAAAATAAAAAAATAAAAAATAAAAAAAATGTTTGAGCGATTGTTGATTAATTTATGAAATCTGCGGATTTTGTACCAACACATGACATATAGAATGCAGAGATACCGACACACCTATACACTAAAGAAGTCGTTAGGTTACATGAGAATACCTCGGAACATTATACCCGATAGTGATAACCGGCTTCAAATACGTTTCGGTAAGCTCTATAGCGACCCATTCGCAACCAAACTCGGTGTTAATAGTTCATACCATCCAGAACAATGGGGCACACTCGAAAGAGTTAATTAAATATGAGGAGATATACTGAGAGCTTGGATGTACGGTTTTTCAATAAAGCAGAAACCGATTTATCTTTGGTGAATTTATCTTATAATACCATTATCGAGTCATCGATAAAATCGCTCCGTTTGAGGCATTGTATTGGAGGAAATACGGAACCTCGTTATGTTAGAGTGAGTGGAGCAACACCTTGACTATGGGTCTAAGTGGACCTAAGGAACAACTCGAAAAGATTAGCAGGATTTAAGACCACATCAAGAAGACTTAAAACGACAAACGAGCTATATAGATAAAGGTGTTTTGAAAGTATCTTCACCGAAAGAGGGTCAAAGATTCAAAGTTAAGGAAAAGTCGAGTCCTAAGTATATTGGGCTACATGAGGTTATAAAGAAGTGCAATCCAATAGCTTATATGCGTATATATGTATAGTTATTTCATCTCGAACCCAAATATGAGAATAACATTTTCATATCTAGCAGCTCGAGCAAGCATATACCAATTCCAAATCATGATATTGTGACAGAGCTACTAGAAATTATTGAAAATTTAATATATAAAAAGTTTCAAGTGCAATTATTGGGAATACAAGGTCAAGAAATTCCGTAATAAAAGCATTTCCTTGAGCGGAAAGTACTCGTGAACTAACCATACATCCTCGAGAAGCCATATGGGAAAACTAAGGAAGACTCGAGAAACTAGTACCCCCACTTATTTTAAGCTAAGTTTTCAAACCTCATTGCAAAAGGCTCAAGTTTCGAGGACGAAACTTATTTTAAGGGGAAAGACTGTAACAACCCGACCCTGAATTACAATTATTTATTCTAAATCACAATATTTATTTTATTAATTACACTATTTATATAATTGAGCGCGTGCACTTCAATTCGATATTTTGTATTTACATTATCCTTATACATGTGTTATGCAACTAAGGCGACGAAGTGGCCCTAATAAAAATTTCATAATAAGATTTTAATTTGTGAACATCATTATTAAAACAAAATTAAAAGTAACAATAAAAGAAAACAAAGTAAATAAATGAAATAAATAAATAAAAATAAAACTTTCAGATTTTTTTGAAAGAAAAATCCAGAAATGGATTTTTCTGGAATTTGGAAAAAAAAAAAAAAAAAAAAAAAAAGAAAGAGGCGGTTAAGATCAAATTAAACGAGCAATGCTATATCAATTTCCCCTGCTCCTTCCTCCTCTCGCTCTTCCCGTCTCTGCCTTCCCCTGCCTTTCTCTCGCCTCTCCACACTTCCCCCTCGGTCGGGCTGGTCCCGGCGACCGGCTGCCGCCAACGCCGGACGAAAGCCGGCGCTAGCACCGGCCGAAGGCCACCGGCCTCCCTCCTCTCGCTATTGCTCTCTCTCCCTCTCCCTCGCGCGACCTCCCCTGCCTCCACCTGCGGCTCTGCTCTCGGCCACCAAGCGCCGCCAAAGTCGGCCGTAAGCCGACGCCGGCGTCACCAGGAAGACGCCCAAGCATCTCTTCCGCGCTCCCTCCCTCGCTCTCGTTCGCGCACGGGTGCACGCTCCGCCTCACCTCTGCCGCGGACCACCCGTCGACCACCCACAAACAGCGAGCGGCCACCGGAGCCAACCGCCGTCCTCTCGCCTAGTGGTCGCCGGGAAGCCACCACGCACCACCATCTCTGCCGCTCCTCCCCGCCTTCCTCCTCTCGTGAATTCGAAGGTAAAACCTCAAACCCTAGATTATTACAGTTTGTCATTTACTCGGTTGTTGTAGTTGTGAAATTGAATTATCGGATTTATAGACATGTTTGTGTAGTAAACTTAAAGATTAATTTGGGGAAAATTCGAATTAGCGTGGAGGATTTAGGTTTGGTGTTGTGGTGAATTGGTTGCACGAATGTGAATAAATATGATTCCTTTGGGGAAATTATGAATTAACGAATGAGATTGAGGAGGTTTTATTAGCGAATGGAACAATTTGGTGGAACTATTATGTTTTGGAAATGATTGAGCAAACGAAGGAGAAAGTGTGCGTAGAAGTTGAAATTCGATAATGTACAAGTATACATGCATGGAAAGTAATTGAATATTAGGTTGCCTAATTGCGATTGTGAATGTGAATGTTATGGTGAGAACAAGGCTCATGACCTTAAGTTGGTATATGAATGAAATTTTGAGCAATTTGGGGGATTATAAGGCCCACCTATAGAAAGGCATCGGTAGATCGAATAATCGCTTAGCTGTGGGCTTAAATTCGATAAGTGAGGAATAAATTAGGAATAAGTGTTTGTTAGGTATATTTATATATATATGTATATACCATTTTTCAATTCAAAGCCGCTAATAAACTGAATTACACCGAAATCATCGAGTATCTAAATAGCCTAATCAACTTCTTTAATTAATATAAATTATATTCAATAAACGCAAGTAAAGCTAAGTAATACAAACATAAGTTTAATCGATTTTCATACGAATATAAGAAATGAAATACATTGTTAAAGCTTATACAAATTCAAGCATTAAAACTCAAGAAAACATTATTAACTTTAGAAATCCATTTTAAACGTAACCGAGGCCACTTCCGTTGCCGAATAGCCGATAACTCAAATTTCTCGCAAAAGGGGAGAAACAAATATTCTCAATTCGAGTACGTTCACTGCCTGTACCTTTCGAAAATTCACATGTTTCATCAAACCTCAACATTTCTCATATATATAATTAATAATGAATCATTTGCAAATCAAGTTTTGCCACCTAATCAAGTGGTCCCCGCTCAATCATCAATTATCGTGGCTTATGCCCATCAATTATCAATCATCGTGGCGTATGCCCAACCCGCGCGGCTTCAACTCGGGTTCTCGGTCGGCCGGGAGGTGTGCACCTTACTAAGATCGTATCAATTATCAAGGGGTTCCACTTTCGGATAATAACCTAGGCAATCAAGTTTTACTCATATTCTCTCCCCTGTTTTCAAACTAAAATGAATTGAAATGCGCGCGCTCAATCAATATATTCTTCAAAGTTATTTTACAAGTGCAGGAATGTTCGTACTGAGTTTCGACTCACTTTTCCAAATATTTTATTGTTTTTGTTTTAGGAAGAAGCACTCGGCGAACAATCAACCATTTATTAAGTCCGACGCGAGCAAACCCTAGCCAGCCTCGTGGCATTCACAAACCTAAAGGTACATAGACGCTCACAGTGATTTTACTGTCACCGTGGTTAGGTATGGCCTTGGGAATCATTGTACACTATTTTGTGGATTAGAGGAAAGTCTAGGTTGTTTAAATATTACATTGCTAAACCCGTAAACCGAATTTTGGGATGATTTAGCTACCTGGGTAGTAAGTAGTTACTTCTATCGAGATCAATGAAAATATAACAATGGATGCATGAATTGAAGTTCGCTTTATTTCATATATTTAGCCTTGTCCTATTTTTGGGACGGCGGTGACGCCTTCAGCCGTTGACTTCCGCTGCAACCTTACCTAATATTCTCGAATTAGAGAATTATTAAGTAATGGTAATCGGGGCGTTACATCGAGTATTTTATTTTTATTGCTTTCTAGGTTAGTTTAATCACCATATCTATCTCATCTCGTGTTGATTCACCTAGATAGAAAGTTTAAGTTAGCTTTGATATTTGAAACACAACTCTCTGTGGACACGACTCTGTGCTTGCCGGCTAGCTACAACTACGTCGTGCACTTGCGGTTACAATTTTAGAACTTAATTCTTCCTAACAACAATAGTTAAGATTTTTATCGCACAACAAAAATCAAAATTTTCATATACTTACTCATACAAATTCACATGAAGAGGGCCTTGGAGGAAAGAGAATGTGAGTTACAATATCATGATTTAAAAAGTCGTAAAATGATGATATCGGTGGATTGCAAATATTGATTGAAATTTAAAACTGACTATGATATTTTTTGTGTTGGGGGGATTTTTTCCACTTTTTTCCTTGGCGCACTTGTTCACTGTAAAATTTATCAAAACATAAATATGAACCTATTTTAAATATAAGTGGAGGATATTTTAGGCAAAAAAGTCATACATGCATTGTTCACTGTAAGTTATACAACCAAAAGTCATACATGCATTGTTCACCGTAAGTTATACAACCAAAAGTCATACATGCATTGTAAATATGGTAAATCAAAATTTATACAACACTAAATCCATTTTTCCTTATATATAACACAGATAAGGGAGCTGCCTTGCCCTTTATTCCCAGCCGCACGCAGCCCAAAAGACAAAAAATCAGAGAGCAAGAGCGGGAGAGGTAGAAGGAAGGAGAAAGGAAGAAAGAAGAGGAGGAGGAAGAAGAAATTAGAATCAAGTAAAAATTTATGTGAGTGATTCTTATCTTTCCTTTCAATTGTGTTGTATGAAATTTATAATTTTGCTGCAAATTTAATTACTAAGTATAAAATTATGGTTAATTTGCTTGAGTATTTGGTGTAGAAGAATAAAGTTGGCTTTCGGATGAACAAGTGTTTCGATTATCGATTGATTTTTATGGAATTATTGGCTTGGTAAAAAGTTCTGAAATTTTTATAGTAGGTTCTTGTAATATTTGGTAATTTCTTGTACAGTTTCGTGAATTTTAGATGTGTAGTTTATGAGTTATGAATTTTTGAATTAGCCTCGCCATGTTTTTGCATGAATTAGAATTGGTTTTGTAAATATGTTGCAAATTAGTTTGGTGAGTGTTGTGTTGAACAATAAATAAGATATCTTAATAATATTATATATTTAATTTTGGAAAAATTATACCAATTCGAATTATGTATATTTTACTATATTAAGAAAATAGAATTTGCTTGAATTATGAATGCGAGTTTTCGGAAAACAATAATATTTGTATTTTGATAATATACTCGTCAAATTACGTTTTTGGGGAAAGAGGTTCATGTATTACTCGAGGCTGTTAATTTTGTGTTATAGAGCTATGACCATTGAAGCGTTCGTCGTTTTGTTTGGGGTCGCCTAGTGGGAAAGGTTTAACCAATCTCCTATGATTTGTTTGTCGGCCCAGTGGTCAACCAGTGGAAAGGTTCTAACCGATCCTCCGGGATTTGTTTGTCGGCCCATTTGTTATGTTAGTTATGTGAGTCCCCGGTAGGTGACGGCGGTTTTGACCTCGAACTTGTTAGGATTTGAATGTGACTCCATAATTTTTGTTATGTGGACAGTTCGCGTCCTCTAGAGCGAGGGTGTCTAGTTGGTGCCATATGTTTGAGTCGTAATCGGTCCACTTGTTGATACCATATGAATCAGCTACGGCTGGTGCTTGCAGGATTTGTTTGTCACCCTTTTGTTGTGATGGTTCTCTGTGTGGGTCATGGGTTGATTTCCCTAAAGTAAATAATTTCGTTTATTAAGAATATTAGGATATGATATGAGTATGGATTCCGATTTAGATTCGAAAGGTTTATGATATGACTATGGATTCCGATTTGGATTTGAAATACTTATAAAATGGATTTCGGCTTTATGATATTCGTGAGAATATGACATATTTGATTTTAAGTATATGTGTGGTTATTAGATTTAAGTAAAGAATATGTTATAAGATTTCAACGAGTTTGTGAAAACCTATTATATATATGTATATGCTTTTGCTTATTTACGATTTGTGGTTATAGTTTGTATGTATTTTACTTGGAGTTTGTATAAATGCTATGAATACAATTAAATATGTATAAAATTGTATGTTTAGAGTTACCCCGTCCGACTTTAGGTTAAATTTTGTAAGAGCTACCGTTGTGCTAGTCGACCAATAGACTAATTAAGGTTAAGAAATTAAGATAGTTTTGTGGGTGTCCAAGTAGGACGACCACGGTGATGACGCGATTGGCTACTCTAGGTCGGGGCATTACATCAATTGAAGAAAATACCTAAATAAGGTTCGAAGATGGGCATTATGTTACATTCTTTATATTTACTCATAAAAAAAACTCATAAACCTAAAAAAATCTTATGTATCTAACTATTGTTAGGATCGGAGAGCACACCCAATGAAACTTTAAACAAAAGAAAATAAACAAGAATGGACATTAGATTTTTTAACGTAGAAAAATCCAAATCGGGAAAAACCACGAACCGATGCACTAGATTTCAAGTAGTTACAAGAAATTTTCACTCAAGCTAATCCTAACTTACAACTTGCACTTCACTACTTCTTATCCAACAATGGAGATTATCTCTTCATTTTATAGCCATAATAGGACTTTGCGGACATTAACAAGCATTTACAAGCTATTAAAAACGCATTAACACTCAAAGAAAACAGCCAAAATCGAAGCACCCGGAAACCGGGCAGCCGGCACGGCCACGGGCACCCGTGTAGCCAACCCGGGCTATGTCGGCCAACATGGGCAGCCCGGACCCATTTTCACTTTTTCGTCCGAAACGTCCCATGCTCAATGTACATAGCCCGTGCTTGTCATTCCTTGCCCCGTAATACATTTTTCCCGAGTCCAAAGCATCCATTAAACTCTATAATGCCAACCTCTATGGGAGTTATATTCTAAAATTCAATGAAAATACGTATATTACTTTCAAAAATAAATGAATGCGGATATGGTTCAACGTGGAAACCTATTTCATCTCCATCCTTAATTAATCCTTGATGTCCATCGACCAAAATTTATATTACGCCCCTTCTGTACGGCTGTGCAAAAAAAATTGAAATTAGAAAACCGAACCGTATGCTGATCGAATCGGACCATTTTTTCGATTAACCGAAACGATTAAATTTTTTGATTAACCGAACCACTTGAATTTTTCAGTTAACCAAATCGGTGACCCAATAGCTTATCCAATTTGTTCCGATTTAAGATTTTGAAACTAACAGTTAACCGGAATAGAACTGATAAGTTTTTTGTTAAAACAAAATTTAAAATTATTATGTGAAATTTTACTTATTTGAAAAAAAAAATTCAACATATCCATCCCTTCCTTTTGTTTCTTTTTAACTGTTGCCACTGCCCCAAAAAAAAGCCGAAAAACCTTGATGAATTTAGTCTTTTTAACCATTGCGGTAATGTTTCTAAATCAATGCTCCCTTTTGTTTGTAAATAGCCCAAAAAAATCGAGTTTTTTAACCGCTGCTACGTTTATCAATACTCCCTCCCTATTGCTTGCTTGCCCCCTTGCCAGTACGTGTATACCTCCTCTCTCACTCTCTGCTACTCTATCTCTCTCATCTCAGCTTCAACTCTCTCATCTCACAATCTCTCTGTTGCTGTTGGGTCAATGGCTTTAGTGCCCAGTAAAATCTCGAAAATTATTTCGTATAATTTTTATTTTTGATTCCGATTAGTCGATGAATTGAACCAAATAATTCGTTTAATCGATAGCCAGTTCAACAGTTTATCGAGGTTATGGTTCCGGTTCACAATTTCACAAACCGTTAAATCCGGTTAACTGGCTAAAAAAATTGATCTGAATCAAACGGTAGCGTCAACATCCCTACCCTTCTGTATCTATTACTCGTTCGACCATGCGTCGCCTCCCCTGTTGTGCCATCACCACCGCTGAAAACTGCCACCAAAGTCTATGCCGGAGAAGCTTGAGATCACCCATTCTCTCCTAAGAACCAAATCCTTCCCCGGGACCGAGTAACCTTGAAAGATCCACCAAGGTCGACGTTGAGGAATCTGACTCGAAATGGAATAGATAGAGATCGGGCAAAGAGATGAGGGAGAGGATGAGGAGAGGGGGAGGAACCTATCTGCATATCCAACCTTAAAAAACTCAAACCCATATTAAAATACTTTTTTAAACAACCCAAATTAAAATTCTACCAATAAATAAAAGATCAATAAAAAAAGCAATTACAAAAGGATATAATGGTTAGATTAACGATGGCTATTCGTGGTCCACATACATAATCATAATCAAGTAAGAAAATATACACCATGCAAATTCAAAGAGATAGAGAGAGCAAGAGAGGATTCTTGGACTTGGTCCACTACAATTAACTTCAGTAGCCATCCATGCTTATAATGTGGTTTACAAAGAGACAGAGACAGATAAAGATAAAGATAAAGAGACCAAATTTGGACTTATATCAACGGGATTTTCAAAGTCTATATTACAACTTCCCAATATTTATATATTTTTTTAAAATTTTACTATCCCACGGTATAATAAATTTTAAAAAATCTGTGACACATCATAAATAATAAATTAATATTTTGAGGTATTTTATAATTTATATTTTTATGCTATATGTAATAATAATTTTTTCAAAATTATGAAATGGTGACCTGAGAATAAATTTATGAGATTTGTCTAATATAAAAATAATAATTTATCCTTAAAACAAAAATAGATTTTCACTCATATATAAACTCTTTAAGTCTCATTTGTCGTAGTAATAATAATAATAGTCATAAATAATAATAATAATAATAATAATAATAATAATAATAATAATAATAATTTTTTTTAGGAAAATTATTTCCATATTTCTCAACTCCCTAGTAAAGTTAATTTTCATAACCATTATTTGATGTAAAGAAAATTATGAAATTATTGTATGAAATGTACAATTCTTGAACATGACTTATACTAGTTTAATAAATTAGGAATGAGAAAGTTAGGGCATCCGCTATGATAAATTGGCGATGAATATAGCTGTCTCAACTTCTTCTTTTCTCTCTCTCTCTCTCTCTCTCTCTTACCTTTTCCCTCTCCAACTTATTAATATGTTATCTTTGTAAGTTACAATATGTAAGACCCGAAAATTTAGGTGCTTACTTAATAATGAATTAAATTATTAAAAGTTAAGTCAAAAATTCAAAATTATTAAATTAAGTAAATTAAAATTTTTCAAAGTTGAAATTAAACCCGAAAATTGAAACTCGAGCATGGGATAGCTTAATTGGGCTTATTGAAATTAAATTGAGCCCAATTCACACAAAAAGCCCAAAGTAGAAAATTTAAAACAAAAAGAAAATGAGAAAGGGGTGGCTGGCATTTTGAGGAGGACCTAGCATATGATTAGAGCAAAGAGGTTAGGGGTCCAATTAAACTTGGGCAGCAGATTAATTATGTGTAATCAGGAAAAGAGGAGAGAGAGTGGGACTGGGACTGGGACTCGGGGCTGAGAACAAAAGAGGGAGAACGAGGGGGAACGAAAATGGAAGCAGAGCGAAACAGGCAGAGGAAAGCGAGAGGAGAGACAGAACAAAGAGAGCGAGAGACCGAGAGGAAGAGCAAGAGGGGTTGAGACCCGAAGCAAGAGCCGAGAGCGAGAGCGAAAGAGAGACCGAAAGGGAACAGAGAGGAAGAGGAGGCACGGCGAGCAAGTGTTCGAGTGACCGGCGAGTGAAGGGAAGAACGACGGCTGGCGAGCGCGAGGAGGGAGACGGCGAGACCAGAAATCGAAAGGAAGAGGAAGAAGCAAACCCCAATTCAAATTCGAAATTCAATTCAAAACTGAAATTCTTAGAAACACTAAGAACCTAAGGTGAGTAATTCAAACTCATCCTCTAAAGATAAAATAAGTTAGGTGGATTGAACTTGAAATTGAAGTATGAAATTGGAAACCCTAAGGTAGTTAAAGAAGTTAGAGGCCTAAATTCGCGAAACTAGCAACTCATGAATTGAAAAGTATGTTGCGAATTATGTGCCTAGTTTATGAATTTAATGATGATTGTGTATTGTTGAGCATGATTATTGAGATGTATATTGAGAAATTGACGAAAGTAATTTGAATAGGTTTAGTGAGAAAAATCAGAAAATTGAATTCATGATTTAAGTGCAGATTTTTCATGAATTTATCCTGTTGTTTGAATTATTACGAATTTATGTATAGCCCCAAATTCCTGAAACTTTTACTGTAGCTTCATGATAATTTATGGGAATTTCCTGTAAATTTTGGTATGCATTGGATGAGTAGATTGGAAGATATGGATTTTTGAGTGAAAATGTGTTGTTTTGGGCAAAATTGGAACTAATGGAGTAATTGAGTTAAGAACTGAAATTTAAGAAGGTATACGGATAGATTAAGAGATATACAATGATCGAGGAAAGTTATAGAACCATAAACCACCTATGCGCGATAATACGCAATCATGAAAGGATATGTTCGTTAATTAGAAATTCTAATAGATTTGTTTACTGTTATGATGTGTTTAGATTAAAGTACATTGATTATAGATGACATAAGCATGCCTATACGAGTTGGATTGATTGTACTTGAGTTGGAGCTTGCTTATGTGAATTGTTAGTAGTGAAGAAGTTACGTACGAATTTGTTGGCATGCATTAAATGAATTAAGTGCATCTCTTCAATAAGTAATAAGAAGATAATGAGAAAATAAGAAACATAAAGAACTAAAGAAGGGAAAAAGGATTGTATTATTGATCTAAGACTCCACGAATTAAAGAACCCTCTGAAGTTATGGCCATAGAAGTGTCTCATCAAATTGAAGTCACGAATTAAATTGCTTCCATGAAATCCCGACAAGTATGCGTCCTTCAAAGTTTGAGACTTGCCTCGAGGCCACGAATTGTTTTACCTCGAGGCCATGAATTGTTATACCTCCAAGAACCGAGCCCATTAATTGTTTTGACTCTAAGAACTGGGTCTTGAGAGAAGAACATAAATCTTCTTTCCATTCAAAACTAAGAATACTTAAGAATTATGATATGAAGAAACGAATGATTATGCATGATGAACAAGAAAGAAAGAAGTAATGATTTATGAAATGCACAATTGAACTCAAGAAGAAGAATGAGAAGAAGAACGAACCCCGATTTCATAAGAAATTAATACGATAAGAAGTAAGATATGATTTACGTAATGAGGGACTTACATGATGAATGATTATATGACGTACTTGTGTAGAAAGAAGAATAGAGTATGTTTGATTGAATTCATGAGCAATTGATGTCATTGTGCTTCGGGCAAGTTGGTAAGTTTAGTATCGCGTGTGTCTTAAGCATGTGTGATCCGAATCGCATGTTATGAATGAATAGTAAACTTATGTGTGTTTGTTAATGAATTAATGTGCAAGGTGAAAACAGGGGTTGGGTTTGGATTATTCATCGGGCTCGTGGAGCTCATGACCTCACCAACATTTCAGGTACGTAAGTAAGACTCTCGGGATTAGCTTTTGGCTTTCGAAATAGCAGACGGATAGAAGATGTCGAACTTACTATGTGTTTTTATGTTTCCATGTTTGTAAGACTTGGATGTATGTTTATCCGAATGTCGACTATGTATAATAAAAGCCCTATGTGATTACTCCGAGCGTGTGGCTCGTTGAGTTTATGAATGTGTTTCGTGTAGGGTTAAGGCTTTAAACCTATGGGATTAGCCATATTACGGAGGAAACTCGCCGAAATTTTCAGGAAAACCTTTGAAAACCTAGAAACACGCTTCCGCCAATCAAAGAGAAAACTATTAACCCTAAGTTGAGATCTTAAGTAGCCTTAGGGGTTCCTCTCGGGAACCTGGCATGTAATACTCCTAGGGTGGGTTTTGGGGTGTTACACAATATTACTTTTTTTTTCCTACCTTTTAATGTAAAGTAATGTAAATTTCATTCCTAATTAGCAATTTTCAAAAGAAAATAATTGTTTTGGCTTTCTAGGACTCATAATCCAAACCCCGTGTATGTTTAGCATTAATGTTATATTTCTTTTAGTGAATCGACTATTTTAGATTTATGTATTATTATATTAATTAATCTAATTTATTTCTCAAAAGTTAATGATAATGATACTAGTTGTTATGTTGTTCAATAGGATTAGTTAATTACTATATTGAATAATTAGTACAATCGGAGCTGTGTCAACTCACTTAATAACATATACTAATGAAGTAGATTTTGTAAGTGATCATTATTCAAGGGATATATCTTCTATATTATTAGTTGTTAAGTATAATTTCTTATCTATTTATTACAAAAATTTTCTTAATAGTGCTATTCTAACTAATATTTGATATATGATAATAATTTATTTAATAACTTATATAAATAGGAATTGTAGACCTAGCAGTTTTATTTATAGGTGTCCCCTTTAATATTTTTTAGATTTTTGAGGATTTTTACTTATACACTCTAACAAATTTTTTTAGCCAATAGTGTCCCGGGACATCGTTAACTAAATAGTAGTTCCGCCCTGCTAAATAATATTCTTTACCTCAACGCCCCTAAAAAAATTTATGGCTCTGCCCTTGCTCTGAATTGATTGATCATAATCATAATCATAATCATAATCAATGGCACAATATATTAAGCATACAATCAACATATTACCGGATTGCATAGATAATATAATTCTATTGTTATTACGCATATATTGTTATTTATCTAGAGTATTATTTTTGTTCAAATTTTCTATCACTGACAAATTAAAACAATATTTTTAGAGTTTTCTCGGTAGTTCTGAGATAAAACTAGTCCATTTAATAGTGATGTAATTTTTTTGGTAAGCGGGTTCACGTATATTGGGCCCCTATCTCGGAGAAATCCGACGAGTTATAACAGTCGAGGAAGGGGGTGTCAAGGCCTAAAGTTATCCCCACCATATAATTTCCTCAACTGAAAAAATTGCTCCCCAAATTCGAATCGAGGGAGGGTAGAGGATAAGATCGGTGATCACTAATGATACAATTGCACCTAAGTAAGACAATTTAAGAGTGATGCAATTGCACCTAGGGTTGAGCATGACCGGTACCCGGTCCAATTTCTCGGAACCGGTCCCGGTCCCGGTCCCGTTGGAACCGGGTCCAGAAATGGGAACCGGTCCCGGTCCCGTTCGACCGGTTCCAAATTTTAGAACCGTGCACGGAACCGGTCGGGACCGGTTCCGAACCGGGTATCCAGATGGACATATTCTGTCCCAAATTTATTTATTTATTTTTGATGAAATATTCTGTCCCAATTTGCTTGAATGAAAGGTTTCAGTGTTCCAATCCAACAACTTGAAGGTTTCGGTGTTCCAATCCAACAACTTGAAGAGTAAACCGAGAAAGAGATTGGAAACAGAGAGAGAGAGAGAGAGGCGGGGACATTGCGAGAGATCGAGAAATGGAGGGAGAATCTTATCGTTGCTAGCATGAAAACAGCGAGAACGATGAGAGTGGCGGCAACGAGAGTGGCGGCGATGAGTACAAGAGCAGAGGGAGGCGATGAGAGAGAGATGAAGGCCCGAGAGAGAGAGAGAGAGGTGGGGTGGGTATGAGTGAGAGAGGGAGCGGAGGGTTGGATGACTACAAGAGCGAGAGGGAGGCGATGAGAGAGCCATGAAGGCCACGAGAGAGAGAGAGAGAGAGAGAGAGAGAGAGAGGTGGGGTGGGTATGAGAGAGAGAGGGAGCGGAGGGAGGCGCCGAGTGAGAGAGGGAGAGCACCGAGCGAGTGCCACCTGTCTAGGGTTTGCAAGCTTTAGATTATATATTAACAAACTTTTTTTTTTTAATGAAAAGGGGACCGGGGACCGGTAATCGATGCACGGGACCGGTTCCACAACGGCTGGACCCAGAACCGGACCCGGTTACAACCGGGTCCTAATTTTGGAACCGGTCCGGTCCCGGTCCCGGTTCAACCGGTTCGGGTCCGGACCCGCCGGGTCCTAACCTATTCCGGGACCGGGACCGGGTACCCAGCTTTTTTGCTCACCCCTAATTGCACCTACGTAAGACGAGTTATTATGATTTTTCTTGCTCACCAAAAATCTAATAATAGTTAGTGAACGTAATAGTATTTCAGAATTTTCTCATTCACAAAGAAATGCACCGACGTAGTGTTTGGGATCAATTTTCTCACTCAATCCTCCCTATAAATACACGTGCAATTTCCTTTGCCCTTCTCATACCAACCCAAAACACAGTCCATTTCCTAATCTTTCAAAAAAAAAAAAAATGGCCTACTCAATGGCATTTGTCCTTCTTGGTATTCTTTTTGTTTTCACTCTCCTCATTTCCTCCCAAGTCTCTGCTCGTAAACTAGCCGAGTCGTCCATCACCACCACCACCACCAAAACTGCTCAGACGGCCCGTAAGTACGCTATAATAAAAACCGCATGAATTATTACCTTTATTTCACAATACATGTCATTTCGAGTAATTTTTTTATTTCACAATGTCTGTCACATTACAATTCCAATGACGCATCAATAATTAGTTTACCAATTTTGTCATGATTAATTGTTTTTTCCTCTTTTTTTATTAAAATGAAATATCCTTGATCTTTAAACACAAACTTCGTCATGTGTTTTTTGACATTCTCTCGTGATCTTAACATGACAAGTATTGTGAAACCGGGAGTAGTTTTTAATCACTCTCGTCATTATCTTTAACTTGGACTTGGGGTTGGGACAATTAACAGGATGCATAGTTGTGTTTAAATTTAATTTAGTAAACTAATTAATTTGTTAATTTAAAGTTAGCTAGCTAATGACCGATAACTATCAAATTTTTCTTTCGCAGAGGCTGTGAAGGAGTCTAAGCAGCAGGGCCTTGGACGTGAGGGGAGATTCGGTACCGGTGGTTATGGTCGTCGCCACCCCCAGAGGAAGAGAAGAAGGGACAGATCCCTCCACAAGTTGGCTACGGTGGTTTCCACGGTGGCTATTTCAGTCACTACCCGGAACCACCCCCAAAGAAGCTCGGAAAGACTTCTGAGAAAAAGGGCAACTAAAATACTTGAATTCTGGGGTAATAACATATCAATGGCAATGTTCTCTTTTGGGCTATTCCCTCTCTGCAGGTATATGTAAGTCAATGTATTATCGTCATCAAGTCCTTTCATTTGTAGTGCAAAAAGAGCATCTTAATGATAATAATATAATTATAATGGTGTCATTTAGTTCGAGTGTCAGTAATATTTGGGAGTTGTTATCAGGTATCTGAAATCGAATTCCTTCTATATCGACCGTACGATTCATTAAAAAAAAACACTAATCTGATAAATTAATGTTTACATGTGTACAAAATAAAGTGATGAAAAGAGAAAGTAAAGGGTACGTATTTGAAGCAAAAATATAGTTATTTTTTTAAAATCTATATAGGGTTTATTTACGTATTTGGATCTACATATGACAAATATGAGTACTACTATGCGAGAGTCTTCCTTGATATCTCTTCCAACTATAAATCTATAAAAGTTACATTTTTAATAAATCAAATAACCCATACTAGGAAGCAAATTAAATAAAATAGGAAAAACTACCTACGTATCCAACCTAAAAGAAACTCGAACTCATTTTTTAAAAGAAACCCAAATTAAAATTCTACCAATAAATAAAGGATCACGAAAAAAAAAAAAAAGCAATTACAAAACAACATAATGGTTAGATTAACTATGACTATCGGTCATCCAAATACATTATTTTGGACCATTATTTCAATCAATTAACAATTTAGTCTCACACAAGCAGAGATGCATTGCAAATTCTTTTTAGTGACGATGTCCAGGCTAAGTTCTGAACCTACCTAGAAATCACCTTATTTTGGACCCATATGGGAAGTCTTGTAATTTAATTCTAAACACAACCCCGAAAGGTTACAATTTATACCATAGTTCCCGGTTTATGGACCCCGTACATTATAGTACCAGAAATTTTTATTTTTTTTTCATTCAAAGGCCCCTAATTTACAGCAGTTCCCCACTCTAAACAAGTTGCCTATCTGCCATGTGATCCATGTGTACAAGTTCGGATCCGCAATATAATAACTGCCTAAAGGATCGGAGAAGCATGTAAATTTTTATATTTATTTGGGGCCTATATTTACAGGTGCTGCGTCGATATGCTTGGCTTATAAAACCTCCATATTTTTCCTTTTATCTAACTATTTATTCACATATGTTGTAAAAATATAAACTTTCTGATATATAATATATGTACTGGGAGAAGCAAGGGGTAATTTTGAGTTATGAGTATTATCTTTATTTTTCCAGTCATCATATTTGACGCTGACAATAAAGTCAGATGACAGTGGTTATTAAAAAGAATGAATAAAAACTAATAAATAAATAAAAATTACATTGGTCATTCGAAAGTGCACTCAGCTCTAGATATATACTCCCTCCGTTTTATAAAAGTTGTCACAAGTTTTTATTTTGGATGTCCCAAAAATATTGTCAAAAATTTTATAAATAGTAAAAAAGTGACCCTTCATTTGAAATTTGTGAGTGATAAATAATGTTCCCTTAAATTTTTATATTTCCAAAGTTTGACAACGTTTTAGGGACGGAAGGATTAATATACTACTTCATAAGGAAACGAACTTTAAATGTGTCTTTAAAACTTGGAGCTATTTTTGGAATTAGTTATAGTTGGTGATCTTGACAGAACTGAAATCAAATAAAATATTGGTTGAAGTGATAACGTGTTTTATCTCGATAAAGAGGACAACATAAGTTAAAATCTCTAAAAACGTACTTATTAAGAGACCTTTTATCTTAAATTCTCATGGCCTGACAGTGGCCAACTAATACTATAATCTTGTGACGTACAAGTTCATATATTATTTATTCGCTTGACTACATTAAATTAAATTAAAAGATTTAATTGCGTAAGCAGTATTAATCTATGATATGGCACCTTAATTAGATGATTTCCTATAGCGGTAAAGAAATAATTGATAATAATCTATTTTTGTAATTAACATATATTGCACAATTTATTGAAAGAAAAACATTTACTCACTTGATTAATACATTAAATTAAAAGACTTCATGATAATACATTGACATTATTGGCTTTTACACATTTACTTGAGAGGAAAACACTCTGAAGACAACAAATTGACAGTATTACATTGCCCTATTTCTGATGCCATAATATTAGCAGTATTTAGTTGCCCTTTTGCTCAGTAGTCTTTACCTCCTTGGGGGATAGTGTCCACCATATCCACCATGACCGTAACCACCGTGGCCGTATCCACCATGGCCGTATCCACCATGGCCGTATCCACCATGACCATAGCCGCCATAACCACCGTGACCGTATCCACCGTGACCGTATCCACCGTGACCATAGCCACCGTGACCATAACCTCCATAACCACCGCCATGGCCATAGTACTCAGGGTTCACAACTTCCTTGTTCTCTTCTGCTGGTGGGTAGTGGCCTCCATATCCACCGTGCCCATGTCCGCCGTAGTGTCCATGTCCACCATAATGTCCGTGTCCGCCATAGTGTCCATGTCCACCATAATACTTAGAGTCCTCCACAGACTCTGCAAAAGAAAATTCGATCACTACTGTAAGCCCGGGGCCAAATCGACAACAACAGAGATAAATAAAAGTATAGCTCATAGCATAAGGATAATCCATAAGATACAGAGAGAGAAATAGAGGTATAGACCGGGTACTCACCGGTCTTTGCAGCGGTGGTGGTGGTGGTGGTCGTCTCGGCCAGTTGACGAGCAGAGACTTGAAGAGTAACAGCAACGAGAAGACCAAGAAGGACAAATGCCTTTGAGTATGCCATTTTTTTTTTCTCTCAAAGCTTAGACAAATGATTGTGTTTTGGGTTGGGATGAGAAGGGCAAAGGGAACTGAGTGTTTATTTATAGGAGGAGGACGAAGGGGTTGATCGAGGGAGACATAAGTAGGTGCATTAATATTACATTGACTAGTATTATAGCCTCTTAGTGAGTGAGAAAAATCTTGAAATAGTTATCTTCAAGTTGTTTATATGGGTGATAAAAAAAATTGTATGAAAATAATACTGATAGGGCCCACCTAAAAATATGTGTTGTGGTAATTGATGTGTAGAAACAGTCATGATAATTAATTCTAAACTTTCCTTGAAAAATATTTATAGTCATTTTTTTATTATATATGAAGGAGATATAAATATCGATGTAAGCATAATTTAAATTCTTATTTTTAATAATAATTTTCAAATATTTTCATCAGCTGAATCAGCAGACATTTACAAATATATTTATAGTCATTCAATTACTACGAGCAAGCCCGCCAATTGTTTGTTAAATATCCTCCTATGCACGATGTTGAATATTATACTACGATGCCAATGTTTTCATTGTTTTATAAGTATGCTTCCAGTTACTATTAACAAAAATGGTAGTGATCTCACCCAAATAAGAAGGAGAACGCGCGATTGAATCTTCAAAAGTGCATTTATTAGAAGAGTTTTACCTTACACGCTCGTAATTTAAAAAAAATTATACCTTATATTACAAAACAAATATATGACTATTAAGGCATCTACTAAATCTTTCATTTTGACCCAAATACCCAATCTTATGACTAGGAAAGAAATTTATTAATTAGTAATAAAATAAACTAAGCACGAGAAGTGGAATATTATTTAATTTAGTAACACTAAATTAAAACACCTCTCTTATAATTATTTAGATATAGTTGAGGGTACCCGCAATCATATGGGGTACCCTACAGATATTGGCTCGCAATTAAAGCAAATTAATGTTGGAGGGCCACTACACATTCGTATATCTTGGTTTCTATGGTGGAAAATGCCCTCCAACCTTCTCCGATTACTCGCTTGAATTCTCCAATATGCACACATAACTCCCTATGAATATGATACCATTTAATATTTAATATTCAATATTCATAAAACCATTTAATATTTTTTTACAATTTTCTAGTTCTCTTATATTAGCCAGATATTTTTTTAATTTTTTAAACTTTTTTATATAAGATGATTTTTTTTTATAAAGATAAGATGATCTTATATAAGATAAGTTCAAAATAAAAAAATGTTCTAACATCCAAGGTAGGCTTATAGAGTTTATCATAATCAAACCCCTTTTTTTTTTTTTTGGTAGTGTCATACCTTTGTGCATGATTTTTGTTTCCAAATTATTTGGAAATTGTATTTAACTCTGAATTAAATATGAAAAAATATTTACATACTCCCTCTGTTTTACAATACTTATCACATTAATTAACTGTTTTCATTTTATAATATCTATCATTGTATAATTTTAATGACATATTTACGACTTATTAACCAATTTTTTCCTTAGCAGTGGTTTGTTTCCTCTCCTTCTTCATTGAATTTTTTCATTTCTAATGAAACCCTAAAGCAACTTTTTCTTTTAACACAAATTTTATAATAAATTTTATGTTTCTTTAGTATTCTCTTACATCCTCAAAATGACAGCTATTTTAAAACGGAAAAAGTGCTTATTTAGCATATTAAATCATTCTCTATTACTGAAGTTAACCTTAAGTACATATTGTTAATTAATCATATAAACTGATACTCCCTCCGTTCTAGAAAAGTTGTTAAAATTGATCAAAGCATATGTATTTTAACTGTGAATTTAAGATAAAATTTAATGGATTAAGTCTTTTTGAAAAGACTAATATAAAGTTCTATTTTGGGAGTTAGGAAATTATCAATTTGAACATCTATAATTTCATTAAATGTTCATTTGATTAAAGGTTAAATTCTACTCTATTTGACCAATTTTGACAACTTTTATAACACAGAAGAATAATTTAAAAATAAAATAATTATTTTATTACATTTTGAACATCCAATCAAGTACTTCTTCCGTCCCATATTACTTGTCCCAATTAAAAATAAAAATCTTATTTATATTACACGAAAATACGAGGATTAATTCTAAAATGGATAAATAATATGAAAGGGAGGGTGTATATATAAATTTAAATAAAATGCATAGATATATCTAGAAAGCTCCAATGTGACTCATAACTAGTGGTCGATGGCAAGTGGCCAGTGGCTATATATTGTCACTGCAATAAATTGAGGATGCAAGTGTTATGTTTAGTCCACACTAAATGCCAATTGGCTCATTTTGAAAGTCAAATATGTCACAAGAACAATTAATTCAAGTGGACCTTTGTCTAACTATTCATATCCAAATCTAAATATCTAAATCTCGATTTTTGAGAATCTTATTTAAATAGATACTCTTCCTGTTTCACAATATATGTTATTTTTAATGAATACTCCTTTCGTTTCACATTATCTCATTACTTTACGGTTCTAACGACATATTAATGATTAGTTTACAAAATTTACCCCTCATGAATTGTTTTTTTATTGATATTTTTCATTTCCGATGAAAGTTTAGGGCAATTTGATCGTTTAACATAAATTTTGTATTTTATTAATATTCACTCAAAGCAAATTAAAAGATGACAAGTATTTAAAGACAGAGTAAGTATGTCGGATGCGATAAAATTTCAAAATAGCTATTTTCCTTAGATTTTGTTTGATTCAAAAGCTATTATTGGCCTGCTACTTCAATGACAAAGGTCTACAGTATAGATTTGAAAAAAGGTTTACTTTAATTCAATATAATCTAAAGTTAAAAAATAATTCAAAATTAACTTTTTTTTTTCACTTTGCAATTAAATTGAACATTAATGTAAGTTCAAACATCCTATGTATCTTCCTCCTCTACCTCATTGATTATCACATTGCAAATGGACCTTCACCTACTTAATTCCAGTAGACCAAGTCCAAGCAAGCATCCTGCCTTTTTTCTCTCTATCTCTTTGAATTAGCATGTCCAGATTTTATTATTCAATTTACGTATATCATGCTCGCGAGAGAATGTACTCCACAAATTACCTAAGCATATTTACATTAACAATAGAATATATGACAAATATACGCTTGAAAAAATACATATATATATGTAGCAGTGAAGGCTTATGTTCGTGAGAGTACATAATAATTTGTGCATGAAGGAAGAGGATATGTGCCTAATGAACATGTTGATGACAAGGTCCAATGTCTGGAGAATGGTTCATTGAACAAATGCTGTAGGGTTTTGACGAAATTTTCTTAGTCTCGACGGGATTCAGGTTGTTATAATGAGTTGTACGTATAATATAGTTCATTTAGTTTCAAGTTGTATTAACTTATTATAATTTTATTTTAGGAAATGTTACGATATTCGACCTATATAATCGTTTTCTTGTATTAAGTCTTACAAGTTTGTGAGAGATTTAAAATTTTCACCAAAGCTGTACAGCAGCTATCTATCTATGACTTTTTATACACATATTGTCATTTAGATAGGAGTATTGTTTTCACAGGATTCTTTTGTACCATCCATGTAATACAAATTAATAACAAAGATAAGATTTCCAGATTTTTCTCAGTCACTAATTAGGAAGCTAAGATTAGTCAATATAATATTAATGCACCTACTTAGGGACCCATTTTCTCACTCAATCCTCCCTATAAATTCTCACCCAACTCCCTTTTCCCTTCTCATCCCAGCCCAAAACACAATCAACTAGCTCAGCTTTGAGAGAAAACAAAAAAAATGGCATACTCAAAGGCATTTGTCCTCCTTGGCCTTCTCTTTGCTGTTACTCTTCAAGTCTCTGCTCGTCAACTGGCCGAGACCACCACCACCACCACCGCTGCAAAGACCGGTGAGTACCCGGTCTATGCCTCTATTTCTCTCTCTGTATCTTATGGATTATCCTTATGCTATGAGTTATACTTTTATTTATCTCTGTTGTTGTCGATTTGGCCCCGGGCTTACAGTAGTGATCGAATTTTCTTTTGCAGAGTCCGTGGAGGAGTCTAAGTATTATGGACATGGACACTATGGCGGACACGGACATTATGGTGGACATGGACACTACGGCGGACATGGGCACGGTGGATATGGAGGCCACTACCCACCAGCAGAAGAGAACAAGGAAGTTGTGAACCCTGAGTACTATGGCCACGGCGGTGGTTATGGAGGTTATGGTCACGGTGGCTATGGTCACGGTGGATACGGTCACGGTGGTTATGGCGGCTATGGTCATGGTGGATACGGTCACGGTGGATACGGCCACGGTGGATACGGCCATGGCGGATATGGTGGACACTACCCCCAAAGGAGGACAAGACTACTGAACAAAAGGGAAACTAAACCTCTTATTATGGCATGGCATCATATATAGGGTGATACTATCAATATGTTCTCTTTGAGTGTTTTCCTCTCAAGTAAATGATGTTTAGAAGCCAATAATGTCAATGTATAATCATAAAGTTTTTAGTTTAACGACTAGTCAAAGTGAATAAATGTTTTTCATTCAGAAAATTGTGTAATGCGTAGTATAAAAGTTAATTACAAAAATATACGTACAAATCCTGAAATATCTCTTTACCGATGGAGAAAGTCATCTTAGGTCCCATATCAAACCAAAGTAAATTGATACAATCGAGATTGATCCAAACATATTACAATCTGATGCGATTAAATAAGTCTTTTAATTTAACGCAGTCAAATAAATAAATATATAGATTTGTATTCGATTAGCCATCTTAAACTTACTTCCCAATTTGAATAACTTGACAAAAGTACATTTCATTTTCTTATAATATATACATAGTCCATACTACATATGGGTTCAATTTTGAGTGACAATTGTAATCTTCCCTGTTCGTCTGTGTCAAATATGAAGTCTTCTATGATAGGCAAAACTAAAGGTCTCATGAGATTAGCTCAAAATTACATAGAAAACAGAAGAACTTCTTATATACTCCTGGGAGTATATGCTCTTCAACTTATATTAATAGATGGTTGGACGAATAGAAAAATATGGGAGATTTTATAGGCGTAATCTCTTTTCTGTCTCCTAAAAGTATATGCTCCTATGAGCATTTAAAAATTTGTGGAAAACAACGGCTTCCATGTGGGTCTAAAACAAGGTGACTTTTATAAGGCTGGCATGGTCCTCACTCCTCCGGGCTTGTGTGGAGTTTTGTATGGATTTCAATTGGTAATTGGTTGAAATAAAGGTCGATATGTAAAGGATATCAATTCCTTAAATTTGAACTATTAAAGTAAATAAATTTTTTCGACTGGAATGATGTATATATATTAAAAAAATTTGAGGCTCTACTTTATTAAAGACTGCATCTTGCGACAATAATTGAATAAAAAAGAAGCTGTAAGAAGATATTCAATATTTTTTATCGCAATATTTATTTTGTTATCATCATTTGCCTTTCTTTTTGTTTATTTATTTTAGTTTTTATTTTTATTTTGTATTTTAATTGGATGTAATTTTGGTTAATTCAATTTAGCCCACCCACTGCAATATTTTATTTTTTTTTACTTTCTTTCTTCAAATATTACAGCTGTTTGCATTGTCGTCTAGTCCATATTTTATTTTTTTAAAATAAAACTCATTGGTAACTCTACTTAGTCTAAAAATTAAGAATCAAAGTTTAAAAGTAAGTGATGCACTACAAACATAAATCACCTCGATTTCTAGGCCTAAGAAACTATGTGGTCTCCCAGGCCAAAAAATTGGGCTCATAGTTAAGGCCGGCAACCGAGACAGGTTACCAAGCACCGAAAATGTGGAGAACCCGGCCCAAAACCATGTGGGTTTTCGGACCGGGCGAACGTGGTTCACTGCATGGTTTCTACCAAATTTTTAAAACGAATAAATAAAGTATTAGGTGTGGTGGCAAAACTTCACTAAAAATCACTCTTATATTTGTTTTCACATTGCAGCTACACCATGCTCGAAGACTACTCGGATAAGAGATCTCCAGCACCGAACACGAGCAGGCCGTGTCCATGGACATGACCCGTGTTGGGCGTTAGCGGCCAAATACTATAGATTGCTTGTTGGCTTTTCGTTTTTATTTGGTTGTGGCTAATTTTCAACTGTTACTTGGGATTCTTGCAAGGTTAATAGCTGGCTTTACTACCTTATTTAAAGCCCTTTTTCTTGCTAGTAATGGCCTAGTTTCAAACTCCATTATAAATTCCACTATTTTTATTCACCAAACCATCCCAATTCATACCGAATATCATCCACCTTCTACACCATTAGTCTTTGTGGATTTATTTGAATTATCCATTTTATGTGTTGTGAGTGAGTATTTGAGAGTGTTTGTAATATCTTTTATTGTAATCTTATTGTGCTTTCAATGCCCTTGAGATTGAAGTTCGTATTCTTTCGATTTAGTGAATTTTATACTTTTGCTCGTAATTTTCTTCCTATTTTGAGTTTCCACGTAAAATTCAATGCTCATTTTTTATTTTGCCTTCTTATATAGTTTCTAAATAACACACATTCAAATCGCTTCGCTATATTTTTTTATTCTATTTCTTAACATAAAGTATTTTAACAATTACACCCAATTAAAAGGAAAAAAAACATTCAAAAGGAACCAAGGCCTGCATCGATCGTGGTCCTCATTACAGCATGGAATTCAATTTTCTTTTGTTAAATGTCATATCAGTCCTTAGTAGAGGTCACAAGAGTGAACGGTTTGACAATACCTTGCCTAATCATCAAACTGTACCCTTTGTTCAAATATACCCTTGTTTCAAGACCCGATTCTTATACGTATCTGAAAATTTATACTTATTAAATGTCACATCATTATTTTAAATTCATAAAATTCTCTTATTTTCTCATTCGTCTATCTATCTATTGATATATATACAAGAGGATGTACTTCTCGATTTGGTGTTCTGCATTTCACAGATAATAGATTTAATTTTGAAAATGTTCTATTACAAAAATAAATTTAGTTTTGTATATCATTGAAAATAAAACTATTATGAGTTGCATTTTTTTTTCCAATTATTTTGGTTTGAAATGCAAGTTCAAACACACAAAGGAAAAACTATGTGATAAAATGACAATAATGTTTTCTTTGAATTGCATTTTTCTTGAAAGATTATGAAAATGCATAGTAACTGTATTTATGTTTAGATGATAATTGTACTCTTTTTTTTTTTTTTTGGCTAAAAAATATGTGAATCACTCATACTGAAGCTAAACTTGAACATCTTTTTCAAGCATTCACTGAAACAAGTAATATCACAAAACAAAAATAATAATTGTACTCGTAATTCCTGACCTAGTGCTTTCACAATAGTCATATCCGACGATTAAAAAATAATTGAGCAAATCAAATCTACATCATGCTAATTTATAGAAATATAAAGACAAAGATGTGATGTTTGGAATAGGTCCAGTACAATTTATTAAACGAGATGAAGGTCCAGTTTTTTTTTCTTTTTCTTTTTCTTTTTTGATAAATAATGGCAAAAGTTACGAGTAATATTATACAATTAAAATAATAATTATAGGTACTACATAAATAAATCTAGGGACTGCAAAAACAGAACAAACACCACTAAAGTAACAAAAAGTAAATTCTCAGGCATAGGTAACTCAAACCACCTTATATTCTTACTAAAAAAAAGCTAAAACTCGAGCTTGTGAGTCTACCAGCCTCAAAGCTTTGGGCTTCTCAAATCTCTCATCCCACATCCTCCTTTACAAATTAAAACACGCTAATTCAAAGAGTTACGCAGAAGGAACGTTTGGACTTGCATTAGTATCCGACCTCTTAACAGTGTAGTTTTGATTGTATTAGATTTTAAAAAACGATTGTTTGCTATTCATACAGTAAAAATCTACCGACAGTCTATAATTCCTTACATAAAATAATAAATTATCAATAAATTTGAAGTTTAGAAGATAATGAAATCAGTCTATTCAAACTCGTGTAATTCAAGGTTAAAATTGTTATATTAAATATCATACGCACACCTCGCTTGAACGAATATCCACGTCTGGATTCGAATTTGGATTTGGATTTGGATTTTTCAACTGAAGTGCACAAACAGTACTCAAGTTTGGTCACGTTTCACACACTTGTCTCTCTCTCTCTCTATTGGTATTTTGTGCAGACTGAATGTCACCGTTGTACCCTCAATTTAATGTTGTGTTTGATTTCAAGTGAGTGATATTAGGGGATAGCACTGGCAAAAATCGGGTTCGGGTCAATTCGGGTTCGGACAATTCGGACATTCGGACAAAAACACCATACCCGGACCCTGTCCGATTTGCAAATTCGGACGCATCGACTAGACCCGAACCCGAACCCGAATGTCCGATGTCCGAACCCGAATGTCCGAATGTCCGAATTTTTGATGTGATTGAACTGAAATTGTGTATGTGACCGAACCCGAACCCGAATTTTCGATGTCCGAACCCGAATGTCCGAATATTTTATTGAAAATTTTGTAGATTTTGGACCAAATTATACCTAAACCCGAATGACCGAATGTCCAAACCCGGTTGTCCGATTGTCCGATTTTGACCGAACCCGAAAAAGTCATAAAATTCGGACAACCCGAACCCGAATTGTCAAACCCGAACTCGACCCGAATTTTAATTCGGACATGACCGATTGTCCGAATTTAAAATTCGGACAAAAATTTGTGATTGGACCCGATTTTTTCGGTTCGGACAAATCTGACTATCGGGTCGGACGGATTTTTGCCAGCGCTATTAGGGAGTTTTGTCCACTCGAGTGAGATGGGGTTCCACTAGTCATATCTACCAGCCTAACCGCCCACGTTGGAGCATCTAGACATATTTTAGGTTCTATGCATTTTGAGTTGGAGGCCCCGGTCAGAAAATGACTAGTTAAGACTTGTGTGTTACTTTACAGTATAATTTTAACTTGGTTTTAGTCCTATCGGTATTATTGATATTCAGGCCTTATTTTATTTAGTTGTAATGAGAAATAAGTAATTGTAAGTAAAGCTGTAAGGAGATGTAAGGAGGTATATGCAATCGTAAAGTCTGTAAGTTAAACATAAATGGAAAGGGCCGTAATAGTATAGTATTAAAAAAAAGATTTAAGGTATGCTTAGAAGGGGAATAAAAAGACGGGTAAGAGTTCATAAGAGTAAATAAAAGGTGAGGATAATATAGAGTAAGAGAGGGGTTACTACTTTTCCCTATCTTTGATTATTTCTTATGTAAATTTCAAATTATCTATCATTTTTGGAGGATAGAGAAAAATTAACATGAATTGAAAAGGAATTTAGTTAAGTGATAAAATGTCTAATATACCAATTTATATCCCTTTCTCAATTTTCAGTAAAATTGAACCTCTTTTTTCTATTTCTCTCTCCTCTAAGTTTCCTAATCTCGATCATATTACTTTTCTCTCTCTCCTCCTTGGTTTTCTGACACTACTCTTTCTCTCTCTCCTCCCTCTATCCTCTTTCTATTTCTTTCTCTTTCCATCTTCATGTGAATAAAAAAAAAGTAAAATATTTTTTTGGGGAAAGCAGGAGTTAATTTATAGATAAAACATCCATAACTACATAGCTGGAAACTGGCTCAGGGTATACCCTTAACCATACCTAATCTAGCCACTGAAGGAATCACCTTGACAGAGATGATGGGCAACTGAATTCTCATCTCTCTTAAAGTGATTCCAAGTACAAAAAGTAAGAAAAGTGCTGCAAAAAAATAAATCATCTAAAACTAAATCAAACTCTCCTAGAAAGAAATTAAAAAAAAAAAGAAGTAAAATAATTAAATATGTTATGATATTATTGAAAATGGTAAAGTTTAAAACAAATAAAAATAATTAAGGATAAAATTTAAAAACTAGTCATTAATATATCATTAGGATTGTAAAGTGACGAGTATTATGAAATAAAAAAAGTTAATTAAAGTTATATGTATTGTTACGAAAAGTTGATATATATGTTGGGATAATTTAAGTGTAGAATAGGAGAAGGGTGTGAGAAATATTTTTAATAAATAATCTTGAGATTCAGATATATATAATAAAAGGGTAAATAGGTTATATAACAAGAATTTTCACACCGATTAAGACTTTCAGTACTTCTAAAACACCAATATATATTGACATCTTTATATATATACTTGGTTTCATTCATTAATCATTTTAAATTTTTAGTCACAAAACTTGGTGAAAGTTGTATTCTAATAAAAAAATTGAAAGGTGGGTGGGTGTTTATCAATATTGTATGTCCCACATTGGACAAATCAAAAATGGGGTGTGTTTGTTATTTTTTCAAATTTTTTTTTATGGAAAATATTTTTTCTCAAAGGAAAATAGTCTTAAACTCATATTTTTTATTGTTTGGTAGAAGGGAAGATAATTTATGAAAAAAATTAGCATCAAAATCAAAATCAAAGCCGTTAAGGTTTTGATTAGTTTTAACTAACCACTATATTTTTGTGTTCTTGAGAAGTTCATGAACAAAACACTCCCAAAATTATGTTGCATTTGGACCTTCAAAGAAAAATTTTGATTGACAAGTATACGAAATTATTATAGTGGTCATAAATGTCGAGTGAATTATCATAGTGGTAATAAATATTAACCAAACCAAAAACTTTATTTTGACCTCAAATTCAGAACTGATGAATTTTTTTAGTATCCCCGATCAGATGATCGAGTTTTGGTTTAGACCATTGAAGTTACCTTGTGCCCAGAGAATCAACTTCATTCCCATTTAAATGGAAAATACTATCCCTATATAGATGAAAATAATTTTCCTTGGATAAATATTTTCCGTCTTTTTATTCACCAAATGGCGGAAAATTAGAAATTATTTTTGTAGAAAAGTACAACATTTTCCCAACAAATATTCACACCCTAAATTTTAAAATTATATTTTTCAACTGATTAGAATAGGATGCTTTATTTTTTTTTGGTTCATAATTCATAGAATAAATTTCTTTTTAAATTGTCTTTTACAACCCTTTTTACAAAGTACAGACATTTAATACTTTTTAAATTAAGAACAATGAACCCCTTCCCCCAACAAAAAAAAAAAACACCTAGCATCCTCCCCTTCTATTTGGCTAGAGGTTTATCATTCATAATTTTCGTGATTTTATTTATAAGAGTTTTTTTTTAATCTATGATGAAATTGTAAATATCTCTTCTTATAAGAGTTATGATTAATTAATTTAATTCGAGACATCGGATGAAAATCCACTTTTAAATCACTATAGCTAGTACAGACTGTGAGTTCCTGAATCAATAGCTAAGATACAAGTTCCTCAATCATATTCGTTATTTAAAAGTTAAATTTTTTGCCTATGTTTTAGACATGTTGCAAATTCTGCAGTAGATCAATTGACACACTATGGGCACACTGTTACCACTCCAACTGTTTGGGGAGCGAGTTCCTCCCCTTTCTTCTCATATATCTTGGCAAATAATAATTTAGGTGGATCACTTGTAAAAAGAGCTGCCTAAATTTGTCTACTTTATCTATTTACCCGATGAAAGAAAAATTCTTGGTCAAAAACAGAGATGAAAAAGGTGCTCAAGCATTGTGTTGCTACAGCTGAAATAATCCGAAACTCATGCTAAAGGTAGATAATCAAAAAGGGGTGCGTATTAACACAAGTTCTAAAAGGAAATATAGTTTGTGTATATACAAGACGAAGTATTTTAGGTTTTAAGTTTGATTTTTTTTTTTGCCCGTTATATTAAAGTTATATAGTATTATTAGTAATCCATATCGTCATTGTTGAATTTGGGTCTTAATTACACCGAATAATATTTACAAACTCATGAAGATCCATCTCAAAATTAACTGGCAATGAGATGAATAATTTATAAGCTTATAAACATGGTAAAAGTCATCTATTTATCAATACGGGAAACACCCATTCTCACAATCATAAAAGTCATACAAGGATTAAATAATTAACAAGTGTTGTAACGTAGTATTAATTCTGGTACCATATTTTGAAATATTGATTATTTAATTTTTTTGTTGAAATATTGAAAATCTTCAATATTTTTTTGTCCAAAAAAGATTACAAAGGGTAATATAATAAAATAAGAAAGAAAGAAACCAAACCTGAAAATGAATGTAATTAAGATCCTAATCTTAACCATTAAATCAAAACCTTATTAATAAATTTTTGATACGGTAATCAAACACTTTATGGTAGATAGATGTATATTTCAGAGCGTAAGACCATCAATTATTAATTATTGGCATATATTGTCATTTAGCTATAGCGTACTATTTTCATTAAAATTTTCTAGTACCCCATCCCCATGCATAGTTCAAAGATAAGATTTCCAGATTCTTCTCACGCACTTATAACCTAATACACTAGTCACTGCAAAACATCTACATAGGGACATACATACCCATTGTCTCACTCCTCCTCCCTATAAATAACACATGCAATTCCCTTTGCCCTTCTCATCCCCAACCCAAAACGCAACCAATTAGCCCAGCTTTGGAAAAAAATGGCATACTCAAAGGCATTTGTCCTTCTGGCTCTTCTCTTTGCTGTTACTCTTCTCATTTCCTGTCAAGTCTCTGCTCGTCAACTAGCTGAGACCACCACTGCACAGACCGGTATTTACCGTACACCTCGATCGATGTCCCTCTCCTTAACTCATGAATTTGGTGCCGGTTTCGCTTTTGTTTTTGTTTCTGTGTTTGGGCAATGGTAAATACAAAGAAAAAAAACTTAAGTTGCCTATTTCACGAGTTTCTATCTAAGTTATTAACTTACTATCATAAAAAATAGAAGTAAATCATACATAAAAGTATATAGAGTGACTAATATATATAATATATATGTACGGATCATATTTTCTTTTGCAGAGTCTGTGGAAGTGTCCAAGTATGGTGGAGGATACCATGGACACGGACACTATGGTCATGGCCATGGACACGGAGGACATGGTGGCCACTACCCACCAGCAGAAGAAGAGAACAAAGAAGTTGTAAACCCTGAACACTATGGACATGGACATGGACACGGAGGACATGGAGGTCACTACCCACCGGTTGAAGAGAACAAGGAAGTTGTAAACCCTGAACACTATGGACATGGACACGGACACGGACACGGACACGGACACGGACACGGAGGACATGGAGGCCACTACCCACCAGAAGAGAACAAAGAGGTTGTAAACCCTGAATACTATGGACATGGACATGGGCACGGGCACGGGCACGGAGGACATGGGGGTCACTACCCACCGGTGGAAGAGAACAAGGAAGCTGTAAACCCTGAACGCTTTGGCCACGGTGGTTACGGCCATGGACATGGGCACGGTGGATATGGACGTCACTACCCACCAAAGCAGGAGGAAAAGACTAGTGAGCAAAAGGGCAACTAAATGTTTAATCAATCGAGGCCATTATAGTAAGATGACGAAAAATAAAAAGGTGGTCCGAAGTACATCTCTCGTTTTATTAAGTTCATACTCTAGGTGTAGTGCTACTCATCTGTGTATATGTACTCGTGGCCTTTAGATGCAAATGAAAGACTTTGTGCTTATAGTAAAAAATGTTTCCAAAGGTGTGAAGGAGTTATAACACTCTTTTATGAAGTGTCTTGTCTCGAATTAAAGTTTTTACTTTCTCTATTTTATATTAATAGTTAAATTTTACGATTGTAACAAAATAGGTATTGATTACAGTTTATATTATAGAAATGATTTTTCAATCAATGAAAATATTTATAAATCTTTGAGAAAGAGAACTTTGACAATATAATAATGAAACTATGAAATGATTATGTTTTCCGATGAATATGAGATGAATTAAATATTATCATATACTGAATAAAAAATAGTGTAATTGAATAATGGAATAAAAATACAACTTATAAATTACAAAATATCATTTTTTTATAATATAATTTTTACAATTATCAAATTACATGTATGTACACCTATCAATTCGGGTGGACCGGTTAAATACGAGTCGGGTGTGTTTCAAGTTAAAGCAAATTACGAGTGGTAGGATATTGAGTTTTGCGGGAGTTGAAAAAATGAATTAAAAGCGCCTTTTTATCAGTTATTTTTCTTTTATTAATTATAAAAATTTGTCATATTTTTGCTTAAAATTATCTATATAGTTTTATAAAAGAGTAGAGTATTAGTATGTTCTAAATAAAATATTAAAAAATATTCAAACATTTTATTATGATATGAGTGTGAGTACATCATTGAGTTAAGCGACTAGTTAAGGTTAATAAAAAGTTAGGTCAATAATGGTTGAATAACAATATGTTATTAAATTACTTACCTATTTAAGGTTCTCAAGTTTATTTCACACTATCTATAAATTATACTAATTCACATGTTTTACTTAGTTAAATTTATTATCGATAATTTATAAGTAATAATGATTAATATTATAAAGAGGTTTTATGCATATTTGCTTGATTTTCAAACAGATCGAGAAAGGGTCGACCTAAATTGGCCGATCCGACCCATTTTATTCGCTATAAAAAATTCAACATCGAATTAACCCCACACATTGTCCATCGTAAGCATTATGATTGAAATACAACTAGAATATGTTTGAAATAAATGAGAATTAAAGATCTAAAATAAACTAAATTTTTTTTTAAATATAACATCAAAATTTTATATTATTATAGTAATATTATTGAAGATGTGAATAGGCATATTCACTTCACAAAAATACAATATAAATTGTACAATTTTAATATTTTTAATATATCATCCGTTTAATTTCATGCATATTTTGTAAAAATTTTACTATTTGTAATGGTAAATACAATGTTCTTTTATGAGAAAGAAGTTGAGAAATAAAACAATATTAGTGCTTGTTTGTAATAGTTATATAACGTCTCTTTAAATGTGTAACAACCCGACCCTAAATCACATTATTTATTTTATTAATTACAATATAAGTGAGCGCGTGCACTTCAATTTGATATTTTGTATTTACATTATCCTTATACATGTGTTATGCAGCGAAGGTAGGGATGGCGGTGGGTCCTGGACCCGACCCGGACCGTCGGACCCGACCCATTTAATCGGGTCCGGGTCCAAAAATTGGACCCGGTGGATCCGGGTCGGTGCTGGGTCTAACTGTTTGGTCCGGGTCGGGTCCAGGTCCGAAAAATCGGACCTGGACCCGACCTGCACTCGTTTAAGACCCGGATATTAAATTTTTTATAAAAAAATTTTCACAGCAACCTCCTCAAATTAATAATTCAATTTGGAAAGGAAACACTTTGATGGATTTTGTGTTGAACTTGAACTCTTTCAAACTTTGTGCTAAACTTTGATGGAATTTTTGTTGGACTTTTTGTTCTTAAGCTTTGATGAACTTTGGATTTTGGTGGTGTCAAACTTTGATGAATTTTGTATTTAATGTATTGGTTTATTTGGTTTGTATGAACTAAATATTTGGTTTGTACAATAGGTTGGTTGATAGATAGATAGGTTAGTATAATGCTAAATAGGTTATATGCACAAAATGCTAATTTTTAAATTCATTTATGATAAAAATATACTAGACCCGTTTAGGACCCGTTTAGGACCCGTGGACCCGTGGACCCGTCGGGTCCGGGTCCGGGTCCAAATTTTACAGACCCGTCGGGTCCGGGTCGGGTCTGGGTCCAAGTTTAAAAAGTTAAACGGGTGCAGGTCCAGTCGGACCCGACCCGGACTCGACCTATTGCCATCCCTAAGCGAAGGCGACGAAGTGGCCCTAATAAAAATCTCATAATAAGATTATAATTTGTAAACATCGTTATTAAAATAAAATTAAACGTAACAATAAAAGAAAACAAAATAAATAAAATAAATAAATATAAATAAAATTTTCGATTTTTTGAAAGAAAAATCCGAAACGGATTTTTCCGGAATTTTACACAAAAAAAAAAAGAGAGAGGCGGTTAAGACCCAAACAAATCGGGACCTCAGTCTACTTCCCCGCTTCCTCTGCTTCCCTCCCTCGTCCCTCTCGCCTCACGCCCTTCGCTTCCGGCTCACGGCCCGGCCACCGGACGCCACCAACGCCGGCCGGAAGCCGGCGCTAGGCGCCGCCGGCGAGCGCCCTCTCACTTTCTCTCGCACAATGGCTCTCTCTCTCCCTCGCGTTCCCCCGCTTCCTTTCCCATGCCTCCACCTGCGGCCCTGCTCGGCCCCCAAGCGCCGCCGACGTCGGTCGCCAGCGGTGCCGGCGTCTCTGTTCCGCGCCCCTCTCTCTCTCGCTCTCTATCGCGCTCTCGCCCTTCCTCTCTTTCCGCGTGGCCCGCCCCGCTTCCTTCGGCCACTCGGCGGCCAACCGCCGCAGCCCCGACGCCGAGGCTCGTCGTCGGCCACTCCCAGCAATCGCCATAGCGGCAGCCGCACACCCAATCCTCTCCTTCCTCTCGTTGACTGGTCCTCTCGTGAATTTGAAGGTAAAACCCTAAACCCTAAATTATCAAGTTCATTATTTATTTAAGCAATTGTAATTGTAAATTGAAGTATATGATTTAGGAATATGTTTGTGGTGTGAATTCAAGGTTTGAATTTGGGAAAATCGAATTGTTGTGAATAATCGAGTTGTGGCATTTTGATAGATTGGTTGTGTATGAATGAGAACGAATGTGATTCTCATGGGGAGATTATGAATTAGTGAATGAGTTTGGGAGATGTTTTATTATAGAATTGGGTAAATTGAGGGATTTGTTATATGTTGGAAATGGTTATATTGAACAAACGAAGGGGAATGCATATGTAGAAGTTGGAATTCGGTAATGTACAAGTGTACGAGTGTGAGGAAATACGAGCTGTAAATATACCTAATTGTGGTTGTGAAGGTGAATTGTGTTGAGAGAACAATGTTCATCATCTTAACATGGTGTATGTACGGGTTTTGAGCAATTCGGTAGATTATGGAACCTTCCTAGGGGAAGGCATTTGATGGGTTAACTAATTACTTAACTATAGGTTTTGAATGTAATGAAGGGAGAAGGAAGGAATAAACTAGGAATAAGTGTTTGAATATATATATATATATATATATATATATATATATATATATATATATATATATATATATATATATACCATTTTCAATCCAAGTTAACTAATGAATTGAATTATATGAATGTTATTGGCCATTTGATTAGCCTAATTAACTTCCTTAATATGCGTTGTAGTCAATGTTCGAAATGGAATTAATGCAGTAAAGTTATGTAAGGAAACGTAGTTTAACCGATTACATAATAAATACGAAAAATGAAATAATTGTCAATGCTTATACAAATTCAATTATTAAAACTCAAGAGATACATTATTAACAACAACCACCTATTTGAAACAGAACTCGAGGCCACTTTTGTTACCGACTAGTCGGTAACTTGGATTTTCATAAAGGGGAGAAACAAATATTCTCGGTTCGAGTGCGTTCATTGCACTGTGCTTTTCGAAAACTCACATGTTTCATCAAATCTCAACATTTCTCATATATATAACTAATAATGAATCATTTGCAAATCAAGTTTTGCCACCTAATCAAGTGGTCCCCGCCCAATTATCAATTATCGGGGCTTATGTCCATCAATTATCAATAATCGGGGCTTATGCCCAACCGCGCGGCTTCAACTCGGGGTTCTCGGTCGGCCGGGAGGTGTGCACCTTACTAAGATCGTATCAATTATCAAGGGGTTCCACTTCCGGATAATAACCGGCAAGCAAACTTTACTTATATTCTCTCCCACGATTTCGAACTAAAATGAATTGAAATGGGCGCGCTCAATTAAAATATTTTTCAAAGTTGTTTTACGATGCGAGGATGTACGTGCTGAGTTTCGACTCATTCTTCGAAATATTTTACTGTTTTTGTTTTAGGAAGAAGCATTGGTGAACTATCAACCACTTACCAAGTTTGACAAAGGCGAGACCCTAGTCGACCACGTCGCATTTGTAATTACGAAGGTGCATAGACGCTCACGGTGATTTTACCCTCAACCGGGGTTTAGGTATGACTTTGGGAATTGTTGTACGTTGTATATTATCTTATGGAATAGACAAAGGTCTAGGTTGTATAAATATTGTGTTGCTAAACCGATGAAGCTGTATTTTGGGATGACCTAACTACTTGGGTAATAAGTAATTACTCCTAACAGGATCATTGGAAATATAACAGTGGATGCACCAATTGTATTTCATTTTATTTCAATTATTTAGCCTTGTCCTATTTTTAGGACGGCGGTAACGTCTTCAATCGGTACCTTCCGCTGCGACCTTACGTATTAGTCCATAATGAAGGGATTATTAAGTAATGGTGATTGGGGGCGTTACAAAATGATAAGATTAATAAATAACCATTAATAAAAGAGTGATAAAGTGAAAGAAAAATAATATAATAGGCATACAACATTAAATCAACATGCCACAAAGCTAAAGCCGATGTTTTTATTGTTTTGACCTAATGAGTCGAACGGGTTCTCATAATTTTTGACCTACTAATTTGCATATTTTTTGAGTTCGATTTTTGTTTGGGTTTGGGTTGAGAAAATCGTGTCCAAAACCTAAAATTTTCAGGAGGATATGGACCTAACTTTTAGCCTTAGGTCGGGTCGGTTTTACGAGGTTCACACGTATGATATATATCCGAAAATAAAATTTTAATTTGATTAAGGTGTTACTCATTAGAATATTATAATTAATAATTAATTATAAATATTAAAAATTGGGCTATTTTAAAGTATGTGGTATATTATTTTAAATTAAAACAAAACATTTAGAAGGTGTCTAGCTATTAAGACTTGTTAAAAATGAGTAGATTAGGCCTGTTGAAGACAATGGGCCCAGCTCAATAAGTCTTCTTGGATGCTTGGCGTCGGATTGGTGCTAGGCTCAACAAACTCCAAGCTGGACATTGTATATATTGTATTGCACCCAAATCACAAACTAGCTACTAATCTTGTCAATTTTTTTTTTTTTTGTTTGATCGCGTAATCTACTAATCAATAACATTATCAATAAAGTGTTAGTTAAAGTGATAGCGGTCTTATTCTAATAAGAAGGATAATACAAGTACAAATTCTTTCGAGAGCACTAATCAATAACATTATCAATAAAGTGTTGGTTAAAGAGATTATACTCTTCGTTAAATAAAAAATTAATCAATAACATTATATGCATATTCATTTCAATTTGTAGTTATAAAATTCATATGGGTGTCAATTGGTTCAACTGGTAATATTTTTAAGATTTATTATTAAAAACTTGAGTTATGATCTTATTCGTATGCAAAAAAAGTAGCTTAAAATTGTGTTTATTGTACCGTAGGCTAATCAATTGATGATTCGAATCAATTGATTGAAGAGCAAGGATTTAGAGGAACAGATTCAGGATCTCAAACCTTGAGTGCTCTGATACCATGTAGACAGAATGATGGAGCTGGAGAGGAGAGAGAAGAAGAGAATCTAGATAAAGAATTTAGAGATTTTGTACAGGGAGGGTATATATATACTGCTGCAATTACGTAACTAACCTTCGAACAAACTCTTTGTTAACATAACAACTAATTATATTAGTTACAGAGATAATATTCTCTACAATCACTGTTGGTAGAATTCGATTGGGTTTTAGTGTTTGATTAGAAATAGTGAATTTGTTGATGGGTTTGCTTCATCTGTTTACCATCGATAAAATGATGCACTCAATTATTTTCTCAACGACTTGGGTATTTAATTCGGATAATAAGTAGTCATTTCACGCCATTTTTTTGTACACATGAAATCAAGATATCAAATGTTATGAGATGAATAGGATCAAATACGAGCTAAGTGGATTATTTTGCATTTCATTTTGCTGAGCCTGAATTGAGTTTAATCAATCCAAACAGCTACTTTTTTGGGATTCTGTTTCGTTAATTCTTTTTTTGTCAATTGCTCTCCCCGTTTTTAGTTGAGAGAAACATAAACAAGTGGGGTGATAACCATGGAGAAAGAGAAGAGCTAGATGTTGCTAAAGCCAAACCACCACTAGCATTGAGGATTCATCAAGGTTTTCTCCATTGTGTCACAAGATTAGACTGGTTACCAAGAGAAATGACATGGGTTCTATGGAGGCATCACCACTCATATAGCCTCCTGATTTGGTTAACTGAATATTGTTTTATTATATTACAATGAGTACTTATGATATAGGTATAAAACTGCTGCATCTGACTTGCCCACGGCCACACCCGGCTTAGATAGGACTTTGAGGTGTGGTTTTGGATTTGAGTGATTATGTGTGTGTGTGTGTATATATATATATATATATATCCTGATTTGGTTGACTAAATATTGTTTTATTATATTACAATACATATGATATTAGGTGTAAAACTGCTGCATCTGACTTGCCCACTGCCATACCCTGCTTAGATAGGACTTTGAAGTGCGGTTTGGATTTGAATGAATACACACACAAACACACACATATATATAGTTTCATTCTTTCCATGAATTTTGAAGTGGGGCTATGTATGTATGTTGCTTTTGCTGAAATGTTGGGTTCAATATGGGGGCATTTTAAGTGGGTTTGGATGTCTTCCCTGAAGGTTAATGGAATATTCACTCGATAGTAGATTGGAAGACCCTCACCCTCTCTTCTTAAGAGAAGTGCTTGTGCTTCATTTGTAGAATAAACCCTTTTTACCTGCATTGGTTGGCTGATCTTGGCTAAACCTGGTGTCAAACCATAATTGGGTGGAGTCATCTAAACCTTTTTAGGAAGAAAAGGGTCATGTGATATTTAGGCTACAATAGCTCAATTACTTCAGAGTGATATGTTCCTAACATTTATATTTTCAGTTGCTCGAGTGGTGATTGGTCATGTGATTGCTTGATGCTTATGTATTATGCGCATTTTCATAAGCAAGATTGTATTCTGTATGTGTTTGTCTGGACCTTTTTAGTGTCTTTAATGACATATTAGGACCTTGATTAAGAACTTGTGTTGTCAAAAAAGGGGGGAGTCATCTGTATGACGTGGATGATGGATCTCTACTAGAATTAGGCAATGCTAATTGACCTAAATAGTTAACTACTTTCTGAAGTATTCTTTGGCTAGCTTGAAAAGAACTCAAACGTCTCTTTCTTTGGTATTTATGGATGATATCGATTAATATTTCATGGTCAAGAAATTGGATACAATTGTCCCAAAAGCTGTCGATTGTGTTTCCCTTCTATGGAAAGGTAGATAGTTAATGATTTTTGTCTGATAGATTCGGCTTCCTATTGCAGCCAACAGGGAGAAGATAAATTACCTGAGCTGTGTGGAGCACAAGTGTACAGGTTTGCTCACTGGTGATTCCAAATTGTAGGTTTTATGTATGCAAAATGCTAAAAATCAGGTTTTAGGCTTTGCAGGTTTAAGAATCAATTGCTGAAGGTGTAGATGATAAGAAGAACCAGAAGAGATAAGAGCTTGGCTTGATGAGGTTAGATTGTAGAGGTTACTGAATATTTCTAGACAGATTTTTCTATTAATCTGAGCAGCAACATCCATTTCTAGAGAAATTCGGTCTAGGTAAGGATTTGTAATCCTATGATTATGAGTTTCTAAATAGTCAAATTGATTGGAGGTTTTGCTTGATCTGGAAGCTGCCTTTCCTGTTTATTAGCCTGTCCATATAATAGAAGGTCTAACGGGCTTTTAGGGTCAGATGTCTTCCATTTGTCACTTTTTGCAATTTGTTGTTAATAAACAGGCTTCTATACGTGTCTTTCTTCTTCCGCTCCAACCCTCACTCCCCTTGCCCAGAGTGTAGTGGAATTAGTATCTCAGTATCTCACTAATTTCTGTGATGCAGTCCTGCATGCTTCTGTCTAATGTTTCATCTGCACATAGAAACTCTATGCTTGAAATATCACGTGATTAGAATAGAAGGGTACATTCTCTAATTTTCAGTGAATGTTTTTCCATTTCCCATTAATTAATAAATTTGAAAAGCTATGAATAAGACTGATGTGATAGATGTATTAATCAGCAAAAACAGCATATTGTGGTTACTTTGATGATGCCATTTACAATGAGGGCTGCTGATGGGAGATGCAAGGAAGAAAAATGGAGAGAGAGAGGAGAGGGGGCATAGGGAGAGGAAGAGGCTTGTGTAGACCAGAGTGACTTCTATGTTCCAAGGCACTGACAAGTGATTGAGGGTGGGAAAAGGGAGGGCGGCCTGTGATTTGATGAGAGAAACACTGTGAGTTTAGGGTTTAAGGGATTGTAGCCAAATCAGCCAGCTAATGTGGGGTTAGGAAAATTTTCTAAATTGCGATACTTTTCTACTCTAGCTCCCTAGTATTTGATTTATGTATTAATTATAAAAAGGATTTGATGTGTGCATTTGACAACAATGACAAAATTGATTGTGAATGAAAAAGTATAATCTGATTCAACTCAAAAACTTCGTGTCATATATACATGTGTTGAATTTGTTCTCGATAAAAACTTATCCTGGAAAGACAAAAAGAAATTTAGATGTCAAGAGGAAACTATGTTTACTAGAGAGGTTCTGGTCTTGGCCAATTGTGAGGTAATGAAGTTCAGACCATTCTCAATCCCTCTCAGACCCTCTTCCAAATTCTCCAATATCTTAGTCGCCATCACCATCCTCTCTTCATCACCTTCCTCCCCCGGAGACACAGCATGTAACACAATGTCCACTTTCCTCAGCTCGTTTCCTCTCCTACCCAATGATTCTTGTGCTTCCTTACTCCTCCCAACCCTCAGTTTTGGGATGAGGGAGAATCTGTTTGATCTATGAAGCTTTGATGATAATAGCTGAAGGAGTGATTCCAGCACTGAGATACTTATGATGCTTACACATCTGATCGCCCTGGTCAGCTGTAGTTCCTCCTGACTCAACTCTCTGTTTACTGGCATCAACTCCCCTTCGACCTGGCTCAGCCTCAAGGTGAGACGCTTGGCGCTCCTCACGGTCTCCTTCCTTGTACAGAAGTATCTAGAAACTTCTATTAGCTTCTCATGAGACGAAGTTAGTCGCCCAACAGCTTCTCTCAATCTAACCAAGACTTCCTTTGAGCCCGTGCAGACTTCTAGAAGCTTCAAGGCCCCATCCACCAGCTGCTTGAGATGGTCCTTAGTGTTGTGCTGGGGGAGGAGGGGCATGTGGTTGAGGGCTTCATCAATACATTTGTAGAGGCCCGCAAGGCCAGTTAAGCCTATACTGATGGTTTGCATTGAGGAGTTAGAGGATACTTCCGATTGTCGAAGATTCTTTAGCTGTTGCTCGATTTTAAGGATGACAGGGTTTGTGTTTGGAGGGTAAGTAGCTGATCTAACATGGTGGCAAGAAGAAGAAGAAGCCATGGTTAGTTATGTGGGCGTTTTGTCTCTATTTCTCTTGGGTGGGTCTACTAGAGAGATGAAGGGAAGTTTTTATATAGAGATTGGTTGGGCTGGAAGAGAGAGACCCGGGGGGAGGGGTGGGAGGTTAGTAGTGGGACACTAGGTCAATATAGATTTAGCAGGTTTGATGCTTACTCGTTCTTGTTGACTTACTTTACGTCATTATGATTCTACAACTGTATGCTTTTACTGGGTCCTTTTTTTAAAAATTTCATTTCAGTATAGTAATTCAAGTAATTATATGGAGATAGGCCAGGCTACATATCCCTAGGGATCTAGAGCTAATAATTATTTTCATGGTTAACGGATGAAAAGACATGTAGAATTTGACACCTGGCCTTTGGAGGATATTTCTGTGAAGCAAATGGGTGTTTCTCATCTTTTGTTGCACGAATGCCATGTTCCCTTGCCTCGGTACTGCAGTTTTACAGATAAGGCTGGGTGGCTGGCTTTAAAATAGAATACATAAAAATGGGGTAAACTTGTGTGTCTTTTGGTTGGATTTGAAGGGTGGATAGAAAATGGTTATGGTGATGCGACGAACATTCATGTTATTAATTGGTTCATGAAGTCAGGTGTATTCTTCATTGTTCATTAATCAGGCATCTGGGGTGAAGGGTCAATTTCCTGTTAACTATTCATGTTTAAGAGATGAATTTCCTTTGTATTAGTTTCTTCAGTCACATTATTGTACCTAGCAAGTTGGGGCATGAGGATAAATTTGCGATTTTATTGCAGGAAAATTATGTTGATTTGGTCCATCTTCTAAAAGTTCACCTAACCATCATTATGGCGGTCCATGAAAAATGAAAAATCCAACCTCTTGGCCTAGAAGTGGTTGAATATGAGTGGTTGAGCATGCCCGAATTCAATCTAAATTGATGTCAACGCTATTATTGGAAAGCAATCCTGGTTCTCGTTTTTTATATTTGCAAACGGAACCCTGAAATAGAAGCTGTTAATTGTCCTGTTCTGGTTCTGGAACCAGCACTGTCTGTCCAGTCTTGGACAGTTCTATACCCATGACACAGCCTGAGCTCACCCGGTCACCCCTACTGTCAGCTTCTATTATATAAAATTGATTGTGATTTTGCTTCATCTGGAAGCTGCCTTTCTTGTTTACTAACTGAACCTCATAACTGAAGATCAAATAGGCTTTCAGAATCAGCTTATTCACATTTTAGCATGCTTCTATTTGGTTTGTTCTCTTTCTTTTTTTAAAAAGTTTTTTTTCTTCTTTTTTTCCAGGTGAGATTTCCCTTCCCCAGAAGCATTGTGCTGCGGAATTGGTATCGTCACTAATTTCTGTAATCCAGTCCCGTATCCAATATGTGCATCTAATTCTAAAGTTTCTAAGCCCAATTGAACTTGATGCTTAGGTCTCACTAAGTTTGAAGGGTACCTGTTCTTACTTGTTTCAGTGTATGTTTAGCTGTCTCTGTAAGTTATAACAGATCAAGCTAGGGAGCCATCCTCGGAGTTACAGATGAAGGATTTGATTGCATACACTGCTGGTGGTTGGACATGGGACAAAGAAAGAGAATGAGAAGAGGTGCCCAGGATTGGGGGGAAGAGAGATCGAAGGCCGGAGGTCAGGGGGAGAGGAGAGACCATCCAGCTTGGTTCTGGGGTTTTAAACAGTATCTTCACAAGTCTGAGAATTTTTTACTCTGCCTATTCCCTCCGTAGGATATGTTTTATGCATAATAAGATAACAAAACAAGGAGATGGCAGAAAGAATAAGTATTATATACTTGTTCATCTCAATTCAAAAATTTGGTATTATATACACAGCTAAATGAAATCTCAGTAGAGATATATCCTCAAATAATAATCTAGACATTCAGTGATTAAAACTATGTTTAAGCAAGGAAGCCTTGGTTTTCGCCAACTGTGCAGAAATACAGCTCAAACCATTCTCGATTCTTCTCAAACCATCATCCAATCCTTCCAATCTCTTTTGCACCATCACTACCTTCTCCCCTTCACCTCCCACCTGTGAAAACGCAGAATGTAAAACAACATCGACATCACTCAGCTCATTCCCCTTCCTTGCTGTTGATTCCTCTGCTTCCTTACTCCTACCAATCAGCATTTTCGTGATGAGAGAGAATCTCCCTGGTTTAGGACTCTTTGAAGACAGTAACTTCAGAAGCGACTCCATTACAGAGATATTTATGATGGTGACACATCTCACCACCCTAGTCAGGTCCGACTCCTCCTGACTCAGCCTTCTGTTTTGTGAGATCAAATCCCCTTCAACCTGCCTTAGCCTCAAGGCAAGCCCCTGGGCGCTCCTCATGATCTCCTTCCTTGTGCAGAAGTATCTAGAAACTTGCAGAAGCTTCTCATCTGTCAATCTCAGCTCCCCGACAGCCCCTCTTAGTCTACCCAACACTTCACTCGAGGCTGTGCAGACTTCAAGAAGCTTCGAAGAACCGTTTGCGAGTTGCTCGACATGGGTCTTTGTGTTCTGGTTAGGGAGGAAGGGCAAGTAATTCAGGGCATCATCAACACACTTATAAAGACCCGTAAGGCCGGTTAAGCCGATGCTGATGGTTTGCATTGGGGAGGTGGAGGATGCCTCGGATTCTTGAAGCTTCTTTAGCTGTTGCTCGATTTTGAGGATGATGGGGTTTGTGTTGGGAGGGTAACTTGCTGATCTAGTGTGGTGGGATGAAGAAGAAGAGGCCATTGTTAATATTGTGGGCTTTTGCCACTCTTTAGAAGCTGGGATGGGTTTAGGGAAGAGAGATGAATGAGGGGTGTTTATATACAGAGATAGAAGGAGAGGATGGGGCAAGACAGCTAAGAGAGTGATTAAAGTCAACTTAAATTGAGCAAGTGCGATGCTGCTCCTTGTGGTTGGCTTGATTAATAACTTTTCTTTATTTGTCATTAGGATTCCACAGCTGTATTGCCCCCAGCTTTTCTGATTTATTGGGTGGCCTGAATCTTTATTCATTTTTTCAAAAATTATAATTAAGCTCATCATATGGAGACAGATGAAGCTAGATGTCCGTAGGAATTAATTTTGAGCTAATAATTATCAAGTAGTTCAAGGACAAATAGACACACAGAATATTAACTTGTAGGCGTCTTTTTTCCTTTTTTTTGGGGGGGTGTTGCACGAATGGCATCTTCCCTTTGCCTCAGTAGGTACTACAAAAAATTATTATTAAGTGGTTCATGAAGTTGGGTGGATTCTTCTCTTTTTTTGGGTTTTTTTTTTGTGGGGGGATTTGAAGGTGACATAGAACCGAACGGGGTATTTCCTGGTGATGAGAGAGTGATACATGCGGGCTGAATTTGCTTGTATTATTTTTCTGTGACTTTGTAGTGGCCATCCAGGACAAAGAAATGTGCCCCTTGGATCTTGCAAAAATGTGTTCCAGCTCATTCTCGTGAAAGTTCACTTGAGATGGCCAAAGGAGTCGTGCATGGCTCAATTTGGCCTTGCTTCAGGTCAATATTATATGCACTGCCCAGTTGAGTGGCAGAGTTTTTGGAAACAGTTTCAGATCCAACCCTGTTGCTTTTAATTGGGGAAACTTTGCAACGATGACATTGCTTATTCTCTGCATTTAATAGGTAGCACATTATAGAGATCTAATAACTCAATGTCTATAGGGACCATGGAATGTGACCCCGGACTAAAGTTTGGCCCTTCTCCATCTCAACAGTTGAGATACCACCACACTCCAACAAGGTGAGATGATCAGGGTTACACGGTCGCTAGGGCTCATTCTACCTAGTCCATAAGTTCGATCTAGTTCACCAAACCTGACAGTTGAGCTCATTGCTAAGCACAACTTAAAACAATGTGCTCTTAGCCCTACTTTTTCTTGCCTTTTTTTCCCTGTTAATTTAATTAAGGAAGACCTAGTGTGACTTGTTTGATTTAAGGACAAGCATCCTTACTGTTTTCCCCTCTAATCAATCTCTCCAAGGTGTGTTCTACGTGACATTTCATCTCATGGGTTCCTCTCCATGAACGAGATCCCGACGAGATCTCATCCCCTTGGATTTTGGAGAGGTTGCACAGGAGCAGAGCCATTGTTTCTGTCATCTGTGAAATAGGTTGGAGCGGTGCATCGGAGATGCTAATGAGAAAGGTGACCTGCATCACAATGTGATGCAGCTATGCTCCACTAGTGGTTAGCCTGAATGATGAGATCTTAGATCCAGACATGCCAACTTTCATTAAATTAGTATTTGAATTTAATATTGACATTGATGTGTGTACGTTTACAAAATATAGATGTGCTTATTGTCAGTGCTACCCTACCCGAAGGTGGCTCATATCATTATTTAGCATTTTTGTGTTCCATATTAATCTGATATTAAAGCTATACCACCTCTTTTTCTAGAGGTATAAGGCTGATAATGATAGGTTCGATTCTGGCTATTAAGCTGATAATTATAGGTTTGGGTCTTGATGTTGATTTTTACAGGACATAACAAAGAAGGTAATTTGCAATACCTCATTTAGCTGCAACAAGAAATGGCATATGGAAAAGGAAGCTAAGGTGGGATAAGGTACAAGCTTCTGAAAGTTCTGAGCAATCTAGGTTCAGGAGATGAAGTTACAACTTCCATAATGCACTTTAGGTGTAATTATATTCGGATATGTCAGGCTACATATCCCTAGGAATTTCAAGCTAATAGTTATTATCGTCCATTAAGACACGTAAAATTTTGACACTCGAGCTTTGGAGGATCTTTCTCTGAAGTAGACGGGTTTCCTGTTTATCTCTAATTGCACGAATGGCATGTTCCGTTTACTCAGTATCTGTATTTTACGAGATAAGGCTGGATGGCTATGAAATATAGAATATGTAATAATGGGTAAGTTGTGTGTCTTTTGGTTGGATTTGGAGGGTAGATAGAAATGGTTATGGTGATGCTATGAACGTTCATACTATTAAGTGGTTCATGAAGTGGGGTGGATTTTCCTTATTCATTAATCAGGCATGTGAGGTGTATATATATATATATATATAATTTAGGTAAATCTTTTGTCAAGATTCTACTTATGATCTTGTCATACAGAATATAGGAAGTAGTTCCTAGAATATGTATAATTTAGGTGTATACATAGTTTGAAAAAGCTCAAGGCGCACAAAAGCGCAAAGGATCCTGGGGCCGGGCGCGGGCTTTTTGAAATGGGGCGCACTTACTTAAAAATGCTTAAAAATCAATGCTAAGCAATATTTTTTATCAAATATGCAAGGTAATGACATCAAATAAGTGATTAGATATCATTGTACTATGAAAAATACTACAAAGAGGCTTAGATTGTGATAATACAATGAATTCGCTACGATTTTAACTAAAAAACAAGAAAAAAAAGAAAAAATAGCACAAATTGAAAAAGATGGGGCAATTTATTCACTTACTAATTGTCTAACAAAGACAAGAGAAGGGGGCAGAAAGAGAGAGGGAGAAAAATAACAAAAAATAGAAAAAAGCTCACTAAGGTAAGCAAGGCACACGAGGCGCAACTGTGCCCTGACTGAGGTGTAAATTGAGGCGCGCACTTCAGAAGGCTTTTGGAGGGGCTGGGCTTCACCCCTTACAAGGCGCAAGGGGTGGGCTTCGGACTTTTCTACGCCTAGGCGCACCCAGGACGCGCTTTTTAAACTAAGATTATATATAAGATAACAAAAAAAGTGATTGGTGGAAAGAATATGTGTTATATATTGTTTCATCTCAACTCAAAAATTGGTATTATATACACAACAAAATGAAATCTCTATAGAGATATATCCTCAAATAATAATCTAAACATCAGTGATTAAAACTATGTTTCAGCAAGGAGGCTCTGGTTTTTGCCAACTGTGAAGAAATGCAGTTCAAACAATTCTCAATCCTTCTCAAACCTTCCTCTAATCCTTCCAATCTCTTCTGGGCAATCGCCGCTTTTTTCCCTTCACCTCCCTGCCGTGAAAATGCAGAATGTGAAACAACATCGACATCACTCAGCTCATTCCCCTTCCTTGCTGTTGATTCCTCTGCTTCCTTACTTTCCCCAACCAACATTTTTGAGATGATAGAGAATCTGCTGCATTTGAAAGGCTTCGAAGACATAAACTTCAAAAGGGACTCCATGACTGAGATGTTTATGATGGTGACACATCTGAAGACCCTAGTAAGCTCTGACTCCTCCTGACTCCAGCCTCTGTTTTCTAAGATCAACTCCCCTTCAACCTGCCTCAACCTCAAGGCAAGCCCCTTGGCGCTCCTCATGACCTCCTTCCTCGTGCAGAAGTATCTAGAAACTTGCATGAGTTTCTCATCTGACGATCTCAGCTCTCCAACAGCTTCTCTCAATCTGCCCAACACTTGGCTCGAGGCAATGCAGACTTCAAGAAGCTTCAATGAACCGTTAGTGAGTTGCTCGACATGGGTCTTAGTGTTCTGGTGGGGGAGGAAGGGCAAGCAATTGAGGGCATCATCAACACAGTTATAAAGACCCGTGAGGCTGGTTAAGCCAATGCTGATGGTTTGCATAGGGGAAGTGGAGGATGCCTCGGATTCTCTAAGCTGCTTCAGCTGTTGCTCGATTTTGAGGATGATGAGGTTCGTCTTGGGAGGGTAACTAGCTGATCGAACATGGTGGGATGATGATGAAGAAGAAGAAGAAGAGGCCATTGTTAGTATTCTTGGTTTTTGCCACTCTTTAGAAGTTGGGATGGGTTTAAGAAAGAGTGTTGAATGAGGGTGTTTATATACATAGATGAGAAGGGGAGGAGGGGGCAGGACAGCTATGAGAGAGAAAGTGGGTAAAGTCAACACAGATAGAGCTATGTGTGTGTGTGTGTGATGCTTCCCATTTATTGGGTGGCCTGAACTTTTAATCATTTTTAAGTAATTTATAGTTAAGCTAATTATATAGACACAGGTGAAGCTACATATCCCTAGGATTTTTTTGAACTACTGATAATTATGTAGTAGTTAAAGGGCAAATAAACACCTGGAATATTACCAGTAGGTGGGCTCTTTTTTTTTTGGGGGTTGCACGAATGGCATCTTCTCTTTGCCTCAGTAAGTTAATGCTGCTGTATTTATGCAGAGATTGAGTGGCTCAAAAATAATAATAAAAAAAAATCAATAATGGGGGTAATTTTTTTCTTCTTTCTTTTGGTTGCATTTGGAAGGTGGATAGAAAATGATTAGAGTGATGCAACGGGCATTAATATTATTGAGTGGTTAATTAATATATTTTATAGTGGTGTTTGTGTGTTTTTGGGGTAGGTGGGGTTAGGGGAGGGTTTGAGGGTTAAGAGTTGAAACAGAGAATCCAACTGGCTGTTTCCTGGTGATTAGTGATACATGAGGGTTGAATTTGCTTGTATTAGTTTTCTGTCACTTTGTAGTAGCCAGCTGGGACATGGAAATTTTCCCTTTGGTTCTTGGTACAATGTGTTTATCCAGCTCAGTTTTGTGATATTTCATTTGAGAATAGTTTAATGTTATATATGGCAATGTGGTCTAGTCCAGAGATGGCCAAAGTAGTTAGTGAACCTTACCCAATTCAGGCTCGATTCAAGCTATGTTACTCAGACTCGATCATACCCTTGTTGAAGAGTTAAGCCTCTGACATCGGTGTCGTGTCTCACTTGGTAATTTTTTCAAAAATTTTGTACATTTTTGGTCTCTAATGAAGTATAAAGTGTTCATATCTATGTCCGAGTGTCGAATACCCAATATGGGTACTTGAGACAAAAAGAGGAGTTTGAGAAAGATGAGATTCAAGTCAATATTATATATGATGCCTAGTAGAGTGTTAGAATTTGAAAACAGTATTTGAATGCAAAACTCTTGCTTATTATTGGGAAAAACTTTACGAATATGCCATAGCTTAGCACCTTATAGATATCTAATAACTTGAAGTTTGGAGGGACCATAATATGTGAGTGAGGACTAAGATTAAGAAAAGAAATTCCGAAATTTGAAACATAGGAGACAGAAAGAGGAGAAAGAAAGAGAGAAAAGGATGAGAAATTTGATGGCACCCCCTCTCCATGGACGAGATCTCACCCCTCGAATTTTGGAGGGTGTGTATTGGAGATTCTAATGAGAGACTAAGGAGGACGTGCATGGCCATGTGGTGTGGCTAGCATGACTTGTGAGATCTGAGGTCCTGGGATGCCTACTTTTGTTAGATTGATATTCGTATTTAGTCTTGATATTGATGTGTACGTTTTATAAATAAGTTTGTGGTGATTATGCAATGTAGCCCTACCCAATGGTGGCTCGTATTATTAATTGGCCTTTTCTGTATTCCGTATAAATCTGACGTTACAATTATATCCGATCTCTTTTCTAGGAGAGTATAAAGCTTGTAATGATAGGTAAATACGGCTGTTAAGCCGATGAAGATAGGTTTGGCCATTTGGCTTTAGCTGCAAATTGCAATACTTCATGCATGATTTAGCTGCTATGGGAAATGGTGTCTGGAAAGGAAGAAAAGATAGTGCAAAGTTAGTAAGTGGCTAAAAGACTTCGTCGGGCTAGTGAAGGTAGGCATAAGGTATAGGCTTCCAAAAATCCTAAAGATAGGCATAAGGTATAAGCTTTAGACAATCCCAAGCAATCTAGGTCCAGGAAAAGAGGTTACTACATCCATAATGCACTTAGGGAGTAGAATTGAAAAAACGCTCGAGAGGAGTAATCAAAACAATGTTGAGGAGGATTTTTGGAGAATTTGAACTAGTCATTGTGCTCTCAGGAACTTGCTGGTTTTTTGAAGAAATTGGGGATAACACTTATAGGGGATGAAACAATAGTAAAGAAAGATCCTTCTTTAAGGGAAGAATTCGTGACGGGTCTCCTTTGTGGGTGCTTCCATGTTTGCAGTTAAGTAGGTACAACTTTTAATTTGAAACTTTGAAGTAAAATTAATCATTGTTCATACATCGGCTTCTGGTATGTTTGACTAGTTTGTTGCCTTTCCTTACGTTTATAGATGTATAGGACTCCACCCTCTTTTTTGGGGGTCGGGGGCAGGTGGGAGGAGGCATCTAATGATGTAGGATATCGAAATGCTCCAATTAAACGTTTTATGTGATTCAGTATTGCATGCTTCAAATCTGATCTAGTTTGTGGCAAACTATATACTTTATAGCTTCATCTCTACCTCAAAATTTTGGTATTATATACACAATTATGAAATTTCTGTGAACATATGTCCTCAAAAGAAATGAAGTCTAAACATTCACTGAAGGAAACTGTGTTGAAGTAGGGAAGCTCTGGTTTTAGCCAACTGTGAGGAGATGCTGCTCAAACCATTCTCAATCTCTCTCAAACCAGTCTCCAACCCCTCCAATCTCTTTTCGGCAATCACCATTCTCTTTCCATCACCTCCCTCTTTTGATACAAAAGCTTGTAGAACAACATCCATATTGCTCAACTCATTCCCTTTCCTTGCTGCTGATTCTTCTGCTTCCTTACTCCTCCCAACTAGCATTTTCGAGATGAAAGAGAATCTGCCTGATTTGGAAGACTTAGATGACAGCAACTTCAGAAGTGACTCCATCACCGAGATGTTTATAATGCTGACACATCTGAACACCCTAGTGAGCTCCGACTCCTCTTGACTCAGCTCCCTGTTTTCTGACATGAACTCCCCTTCGACCTGCATTAGCCTCAAGGCAAGCTCTTTTGTGCTCTTCACGACCTCCTTCCTTGTAGAGAAGTATCTAGGAACTTCCAGAAGCTTCTGATCGGAGGATCTGAGCTTGCCAACTGCTTCTCTCAATCTGCCCAAGACATCCCTCGAGCTGGTGCAGACTTCTAGAAGCTTTGAGGAACCGTTCACGAGTTGCTCGACATGGGTCTTAGTGTTATGGTGGGGTAAGTAGTTAAGGGCATCATCAACACATTTATAAAGGCCTGCGAGGCCGGTGAAGCCAATGCTGATGGTTTGCATTGGGGAGGTGGAGGATGCCTCGGATTCTCGAAGCTGCTTTAGCTGTTGCTCGATTTTGAGGACGACGGGGTTCGTCCTGGGAGGGTAACTAGCTGATCTAACATGGTGGGATGAAGAGGAGGCCATTGTTAGTATTCTAGGCTTCAGAAACTGGGATGGGGTAAGGAAAGGGAGATGAATGGGGGTGTTTATATACAGAGATGAGAAGGGGAGGAGGGGGCAGGACAGCTAAGGGAGTGATTGAAGTCAACTTAGATTGAGCAAGTGTGATGTGGTTGGCTTAATTAATAACTTTGCTTTATCTGTCATTAGGATTCCACAGCTGTATTGCCCCCAGCTTTTCTGATTTATTGGGTGGCCTGAATTTTTAGTCGTTTTTTCAAAAAAAATGATAATTAAGCTCATTATATGGAGACAGATGAAGCTACATGTACATAGAAATTAATTTTGAGCTAATAATTATGTAGTTGTTAAAGGACAAATAAACACCTAGAATATTAACTTGTACATGGGTTTTCTTTTTTTTTTTTTGCAACAATTGCATGTTCTGTCTGCCACTGTAGTTAGTCAGTACTGTATTTTTGCGGAAATTATTGTAAAGTTGTTTATGAAGTTGAAAGCATTTTTTATTATTTATTAATATTTTTTTTATTTGGGATTTTTTTTTGTTTTTGGGTGAGTGAGAAAGAATAATTTATTAATACATGGAGTTTAACTCGAATTTAAACTTGTCGGAAAAATTGAATATTTTGATATATTATTTTATCCGAATTTTAGATATTAATTGATTTGTCCGACCCATTAACCTAAATTTTTATGAGGACCAACGGAAGTGAAAGAGGGTGTTTCCTGGTAATTAGTGACATATGAGGGTTGAATTTCCTTGTATTAGCGGCCAGCTGGGACATAGAAATTTTGGCGTTGGGTCTTGGAAAAATGTGTTGATCCAGCTGAATTTTTCCAAGGTTCATTTGAGAATAGTTTTGTTTATGGCATATGAAAATGGAGCCTCAAACGTGTTAATCTAGGGATGCCCAAAGGAGTCGGTGAATAGCCATGTCCCATGTCATGTGGTGTGGCTAGCGTCACTCCTGAGATCAGATCTGATATGCCAAATTTCATTATATTTAGTAGTTTTTCTATTTGAATTTAATGCTGAATGAATCCGTGTGGTATGTTTTTAAAATCAATTTGTGTTGATTGTGTAATGTAGCCCTACCCAATATCATTAATTAGCCTTTTTCGTGTTTCATTTAAACTTGATGTCTCTCACAAAAACAAATACCAAAAAATAGAATTGATGTTAAAGTTATACCTGATCTTTTTCTAGGCAGCTATAAAGTTGATAAAGATAGGTTTGAGTCTTTGTATTAAGGTTTATTCGAAATGATTGTTAAAATGAATTGTTATAGCTTAACTAAGCAGAAATGATGAATATCGTTTGTATCTTTGTAATGTAATTATTGAAGTTTTTAACTACGGGACTTAGGATCTGGTCGAAATGTTTGTTAAAAATGAGTCTGTCATAGTTGAAATTGGTTGAAATGATTAGATGTTATAGTTGTTATGAGGTAAAATGAGTTAGTTAGCAATTGTAGTCCAATGGCTGAAATAATCAGTTGTTATAGTTATTATAGCGGAAAAGAGTTGAGAAGAGATGCAATGAGTTGAAATGAAGTAAAAACTATTATAAATATTGGTATAAATGTTGATATAAATGTCATTTCGAACAGGTCATTAGAATGTGTATGACAAAGGGATTTAAAACAACCATGACAAAGGGATGGCGAAAAGAACTAGTCATATATATATATAGCTTCATCTCAACCTCAAAATTTTGGTATTATATACACAACCATGAAATTTCTATGTCCTCAAAAGATATAAAGAACCTAAACACTGAGTGAATGATGCTTAAAAACTATGTTTAAGAAGGGAGGCTCTGGTTTTAGCCAATTGTGTGGAGATGCTACTCAAGCCATTCTCAATCCCTCTTAAACCTTCCTCCAGCCCCTCCAATCTCTTTTGGACGATCATCATTTTCTCACCATCAACTCTCTCCCTTGAAACCACAGCATGTAAAACAACGTCCACATTGCTCAGCTCATTCCCCCTCCTTCTGGAGAATTCCTCTGCTTCCTTTGTCCTCCCAGCGAGCATTTTCGAGATGAGAGGGAATCTGCTCGATTTGGAAGGCTTCGATGACAGTAGCTTCAGAAGCGAGTCCATGACCGAGATGTTTATAATGCTGACACATCTGAAAATCCTGGTGAGCTCCGACTCCTCCTGACTGATGATCAGTTCCCGGTCCTCCGAGATCAACTCCGCTTCGACCTGTCTTAAGCTCAGCGCAAGCCCTTTGGCATCCCTCATGATCTCCTTCCTTGTAGAGAAGTACCCAGAAACTTGCAGAGGCTTCTCATCCGACAATCTCAGTTCCCCAGCAGCTTCTCTCAATGTGCCCAGGACATCCCTTGAGACATTGCAGACCTCCAGAAGCTTCGAGGACGCGTTCACGAGCTGCTCGACATGGGTCTGGACATTGCGCTGGGGCAAGTAGTTGAGAACGAGGGCATCATCAACACATTCATAGAGGCCCGCGAGGCCGGTTAAGCCAATGCTGATGGTCTGCATTGGGGAGGTGGAGGATGACTCGGACTCTCGGAGCTCGTTTAGTCGTTGCTCAACTCCGAAGATGACTGGGTTCTTGTTAGGAGGGTAACTGGCAGACCTAGCATGGTGGGTTGAAGAAGCCATGGCTACTTATCTCTGTTTCTGTTTCAGTATTTGTGAATGTAGAGTGGGTTGAGGAGAGAGAGAGATGAAGGGGTCGTTTATATATAGGGAGGGATGAATTATGTATGTGTTATCAACAGCTGTATTGCCCCCAGCTATATGTGAGTAATTGGGTGGGGCTAAATTTCTATAAAAAAATCATTGAAGTAAATAAATTAAATGGAGAAAAATGAGGGTCTCCCCAGGATTGTAGGAATTTTGAGGCAGTAGTCATAGTGGTGGTTAGCCAACAATAAGACACGTATAACAATTTCTTTGAATTAGGTGGGATTTTTCTCCCGATGCACGAGTGGGAAGTTTCCAATTATAATTTTTTTCTTTTTAAATTTAGAAATGGAGTTTTATATATATATATATATAGACGTTGTGTTTGTTGATGGATTCTTTAACGATTATTTTCCAAGGAAAATTACTTTTACTCATGAGAAATATTTTATATTTAAAAAGGGAAGTTAATTTTTCGAAAACGGGTGTTTTAACGATTTGAATCGAAATTTGACCATTTGTTAGAGAACATTAAAAAGCTCAACTTTAAAATTCAAAGTCAAAATTCCTTTACTTGTCGTCATTTCTAACCACTTATATAACCGCTAAAACAATTTAGTTGACCAATTTTTCAGAAGGGGGTGATTTTAACAGTTTGATTGAACCTTTATCATTTGATAGGGAACATTAAAGAAAGCTTAACTCTAAAATTTGATGTCAAAATTCCTTGATTCGTTAACATTTATCACCATATATATAAAACTACTGTTAAGTATGAGTTGAAAGTTATTTTTCTTCCTACCAAACAATAAAAAATATGAGTAAAATTATTTTTAATCTTTAATCCAAAAAAGGAAGAGTAAGGTAAACTTGTGATCACCCCCCAAAAAAAAACAAAAGCAAAGCAACCCTACCGAAGGGTAGTTCACTATATTCGAATTCAATGCTTGATTTCAACGTCTCTACAAGAAATATGTGCTAACCATGCAAAGCAACCCTACCCAATTCCAGTTCATACCATTGATTATAGCCCTTTCGTGTTCCACATAGCTTAGCTTTCATCTTCGTGGAGTTACTTATACCCGATCTTGCTATCTTTTAGGCAGATATAATTAGGACTACTGATAGTGATAAAGACGAATTTTATTTCAGATCTTAACGTCATTGATGTTGATTTCTGTGGTGTATAACAAAGGCCATGTGTCCTTTAGCGGCTATGAGAGCTTAATCTTCTTTTCTGTTTTTGATGGCTCATACCAACAAGGCCATGATATTGAGAATTTGAGACATTGTGAGTTAGATAGATATCAGCAATATGTGTCCGGGTCCAAATCAAATTAGTACGTTTCGGATGTTGGGATATAGTGTTATGAATTTGGATCATTCAGCTCATGTTTTAAATCTCGGATCAATTTTTATCAGATTTAATTATAATTAGAACTTTACTGATAAAATTATGTTTCAGCACCATATAAGATTATTACCACCATGAATGCCTTGATTTATATATCTTTGCTCGCTTGCCAAAACATGGTGATAACTTGGCAAGTTAGATGGTAGATGTAACCCTTGTTCTATTTAGTTTTAACTTATAATTTTTAGAGCTCTTGATGACTTTTTATAACTAAGCTTTACAACTATCATACGATTCCTTACAACTCTTTACTGATCTTGTCACTCCTTACATCTAAATGGAACAGGGACCGTAGACATATTTTTGACTTGCTTGGTTAGGGTGGCTTCGGTTGGCATACCTTAGGTGCCTAGTTGATAGATACAATTGAGCATAGCTACACTTAAAGTATAAACTTAGTTGTGAACTTTAAACCATTAGTTTAAATTTTTAGTTGAATTAATTTTTTAATATGTTATTAGAACTTTTTCGATAAAGAGGTTTTGGGTTCAAATCTTAACAATCCATATTGGATATTGCACAAGATAAAGAGGAATTTGTAGATCATTCATACTTTAAGCCAAAGGCATTCGCTTGAAGATGCATGTTAAAGTATAGATTTATTCCCGAATTTTCAATCATCAACTTACGCTTTTAGTTGAGTTGGTTCTTAAACGGCTATTACCAACTAAGGTCCTAATGCAAGACAATTCCCCTGTTGCATTTGTCAATACTTCTCCAATCTCGAGTGCTGAAATTTTTCTACTGTCCTACGTCTTCATTAATTCATCATTTGGTGACAATAATAAAGAAATTGAGGATAGAATATGTGTCATATATTCTTTTATCTCTACTCAAAATTTTGGTATGTAGTTATATACACAGGTTCAACCAAATCCTACGAGCAGCCTCATAATTATACAAAAATGAATTGCAAGTCTTAGAAGGAGACTATCTTGAGTAGAGAGTCTCTATTTTTTGCCAACTGTGAGGAAATGCAGCTCAATCTTTCTCACATCTTCCTCCAACCCCTCTAATCTTTTCTGGGCAATCACCATTCTCTCTCCATCAACTTTCCCCCTTGAAAGCACAGCATGCAAAACCACATCCACATTTCTCAGCTCGTTCCCCTTCCCTGTAGGAACCTCCTCTGCTTTCCCGACGAGCATCTTCGAGAAGAGAGAGAATCTGCTTGATGTACGAGGCTTCGATGACAACAACCGGAGAAGAAACTCCATGACCGAGATGTTTATAATGCTGATACATCTGAAAACCCTAGTCAGCTCCGACTCCTCTGACTCAACTCTCTGTTTTCCAATATCAACTCCCCTTCGACCTGCCTTAAGCTCAACGCCAGCCCTTTGGCATTCCTCGCAGTCTCTCTCCTCATAGAGAAGTACCCAGAAACTTCCGGAAGGGACCTCAACTCCCCAACAGCTTCTCTCAATCTGCCCAAGACTTCTCCTCGTGGATGTTTGGGTTTGCACGAGTGGCATGTTCCATCCAGACTGAATTACTTGAACATACGTCTGAATTGGTATCCGAAATTTTTTCTTCTCTAAGGGTATTTTTCTTGGTAATATATTGAATCAAACGTCAAAATCAATGGTACGAAAATATTATGATCAGTAAATGACCTGATCTTAAATTGAATTATCTGAAATCGAATGACCTGATTATTTTATTTAGTTTCATATCCTAATTGAACAACTGATATTTTTCAAAAGGTTTATTATGAAATAACAGTTTCATCGGCTAATAACATGTTCAATATCTTATAGTTATGTGTTTGTATCGATTGTTTAGTTTAATGATTTGTAAAATAGTCTTGTATAATAATAGTGTACATGTAGCGGAAATGTTTGTTGATAATAAAATAAAATGAAATAAAGGATATAGTTCCTTTGGTTGGATTTGGAAGTGGGTAGAAAAAGATTATAGGGATGGAAGGAGCATTAAATCTTATGGTTATGTGGTTGATGAAGTTGGCTGGATTCTTCATATTTAGCTAATCAAGGTGGTGGGTGTTAAATTACAGAATTTGACAGGCTGTTTCTTGGTGATTAGTCGCATAAAAGGGTTGAATTTGGGGTCCTTTGTGGTATTATTTTTTCTCATTTGACAAATTTTCCACTTGACTCCTGAAAAATTTTGTTGGTCCACCGCGTTTTACAGTTCACTTATTAAATATGACTCTTTGGGTACGTGAAAATGGGATGTTGAATCTCTTCATCAAGACTAGAGATGGTTGAATAAATAATAAGTGGGTGGCCCAATTTGGCATGGATTTAAGTTTAAAAAAATGTCCTGAATCCCAACCTATGTTTCAGCATAGCCCAATATGACATAAATCAAATTCAAGTAGGACATTATATATGGCAAATAACTTGAGAAAATTGGAGTATGTACAGTTTTACCCTCTGTTTTAACATGTATGTTGAGCTAAACGGATATATGCTATGTAAATAGTTAAAAAAAAAAATTGAGATGGTTAAGAATAACGAGCTGCATTTATAACTACATGTGACAAATGGGTCATTTGGGCCACTTTCGGGTTAAGTCATGTTTGGTTATTAAGATTTAGTTGAGTTTTCGTTTAGTTAGATTTATGATTCTGATTGGGTTGACTTGAGGCAATTGATGTTTGGTCCAATAAGTTTTTTTGTAAAAAAAAAAAACACTTTGGCGGAAATGTTTGGTCAAATTCGGTTTTGAATAATCTCAAATTAGTTTTTCAAGTTTCTAGTCGAGTTTTGAGCCTCTGGTTTGGGTCAAGTTACTTTTGTTAGGTATAATTGAAACTAGTACGCAAACATGTAGTTCAGCTCACCACTTCAACTAGGCCTGTGACTTTGGACCAATTGTTAATTCCTAGCTCTTTTCCGTTCCCTTCTTTTTGGATGGTTTGTTTTTGGTTGGGGCCAGGGGCAAGACTTATACCATAGACTCGTGATAATCTCAAAATGCTTGATGTCAACATTTCTACACAAAATATGTGCTAATCATGTAATGTAGCCAGGTGGCGGACCTAGAAATTTAAGGAAGGGGGTCGAAATAACTAAATGATAAAGGAGAAAGGGAGCTGAAATAAAAGAGAGTTGAAAAGTTGGATTTTGAAAAACAAAAAAGAAGATGTCATTAGCAAGACTCAAACCCCCTCCAACCTCACATTTGTATTATACAACACTTACCAACTCATCTACCAACTTTCATCTGTAACCATTTACTATATAAAAGATCCGCCACTAAATGTAACCCTAGCTATCTAAGGGTGGTTCATGTCATTGATTAGCTTTTTGTGTTCTACATAACCTTGATCCTTGTAAAATTTAAATAAGATAATGTCACTCAAGTTTACTTCAAATAAGTTAAGGCCGATTGGTAGACCTGACAAACGGATTGATCAATTTTGTTCATTTCGAGCCTAGTTTCGAGGAGCTCCATCTAGTGTTGATTTGTTCGTCAATGAACTTATCTAGAAAATATTAACAACGTTGATAGAGAATATTGAGTCCCAGCCAGTTATAGTTGAGTCAGTCTGAGGTTCAATGGCTCCTCCTATTTTTGGCCAGTCGAATCGAGGGATGAAAGGCCATATGCTCACTTTTGTGTTCAAAATGCCGGATCCCAATCATAACCGATTGCATCTATCCAACTCTTTGACCAAAAACTTCTTATTAACAGAATTCCAGAGTCTATAATCTATCTATATACAAGTTCTTGAAACAAAATTACAGGCACTTTGACCCTCAACATTGTTGAATATCTAAGCTAGAAAGAGACCATTACGTTCATGAGATAAGACTTGGTTTCTGTCAGTTGCTTGTAGACGCGTTCCAACCCGTTCTCGATTTCCTCCATGACTCCATCCAATTCCTTCAAGTATTTCACTGCAATTTGGCACTTTTTATCATCAAATCTGTCCCCTGAAAACATACCTTTCAGGGCAACATCCACTCTGCTCAACTCATTCCCATTCTCACTTTGTACATCTCTTCTTGTGTTCATCAGTTTCGATACTAAAGAACATTTCGGCTTCTTTGACAGGAACAACAGCAGTGATTCACAAACTGATATTGTTATGACGCTTAAACATCTAAGAATTCTGATGACTCGTGACACCTGATAATCTCCTGACCCGAAACTCCCATCATCGAGCTGCTTCAAGGACATGATTACCCCTTTGGTCCTCTTGATTATCTCCTTTCTGGTAGAGTTATAGCTAGCAATGTCTCTTTGTATTCTCGAACATTCCTTTCTCATAAACAGCCCCGATTGAAGCCCTCTGGTGGCCTCCCTTTGTTGAAGCTCAATCTCCTTTACGTTGTTGAATACGTTAAGGAGCATCGAGAATTCCTTCAAAAACCCACCAGCACATCTCTCTTGTTGGCGGTAGGCGAGAGCTTGTTGAGTCTGGGGCAGAGCTAGGAATTCATTTACACACCCATACAACTCTGCTAGGCCTGACAAGCCAATACTGATTGTTTCTGAACCTGATGTCGATAACTCCTCTTTGGTTCTGAGCTTTTTCAGCTTTTCTTCGATTTTTTTATCAATTGAATTTAACTTGGAAGGCAAGCTAATTGATCTAATTGCCATGGTTTTCGGCTTCCTTTCTTTCTTTGAGTAGTTTCGGTTTGAGAGGATGATAAAGCTCTTGGCAGTTGATGAATTATAGACACAGACAGCAACAGGACAGATAATTGAGTTGGTACTCAAGGGCAAAGGGGCTTGCATGTGTATTAGCATGGCCTATCATATAAACTTGATTTTGTTGTCGTGGGTTCTGTTTAATGAAGGCAATTAACAACTGATTATGTGGTAGAGCTCTATGATTAGGATATGATTTGAGGCATAATGTCTGTGATGAATGATGAATTATTTTGTGGTTGGTTAAGGGCTTTACAGCCTGGTGTATGCCCTATAAAGAACATTCATCATTAGACTAACCTCCATTTAAAAAAAAAAAAGGAATGAGAAAAAAAATACATTTTTTTGTTGACATCAGAGACAAAAAGGATAGATCTGGGATGTTTCTGATATACAGTTCTGCACGAGTGGGTTGTTTTCCCTGTCACCTTGTGTAGGAAAGGCCCTGATGAAAAGAATGTCATTCCATACATTTTTCTGAGAATTCAATTCAATGTCTTTCAATCAGACCAGTTCAGTGCCTTTTTAATTATTCGGACCGAATCAATGCTTTATGATATATCAGACCTGATAAACTGGTAAGTTAGTTTAAGCTCAGTTCGGCTTCCGGTTGAGTTGGTAATATCCGGATTCGGGTTTGGTTTGGGTTGTTTCAGTTGGGGTTGACTTCGAGTCTATTTATGGTTTGGTCCAGTAAACTTCTATAGCAAACAAAAATGAAGAGTGTTATATACAAATCTTATAAATGTTTGAATTCAACTGCGCCTCTATGACTATAGACAACTCCCTTAGGGTGTGATGTGGTACCAGATGTACAGTTCACACTGATGGGACCCATTCGTCTTTTGGGTATATAGTTTGAAAGTTGACGTCCCCATTAGCAAGGAGATCCTCATATTCATACTCAGTGGATGGATAGAGATGTATCCCGTCTTTCTGAGTTTCTTCCATTGCTCTTTTATGGTAACTTGGCGACAACTCGATCTTTGTACTTTACTATTTTAGCTGTACATAAGAGCATGCTCTATATTGGCTATTATGCATCCAAATTGAAGTTTGGTCTGCAGTTGATTTTGTGCTTTATCGGGACGAAATTTCAATTCTGTTTTTAGTTCCATTCGGGTCAAAATAGAGTATCCCTCGTTAAGGATGTGAAGTGGACCGTTCAATTGCAAATTAGAAGTAATGGGTTCATAAGGGTTCATTTTGTTAGGTATAATAAGTACTGGAACTACATATGCTTCCTTTAGTGCTCTACATGCAAGAATATCAATCATAATATTTACATCTCTCCTCTCATTTACAATATTGAAATTTGGAAAGAAATTTTTAATGTGGGTAATGTGAAATTGTTGTGTTGTAAGTATAGATGTTTATAGGGGTTAAGCTCGCCTACATTTAGATCTCCCCATACCCATACAAGTGAGACCCACAATGGGAGTTTGTTGTAAATTTGAAAAGAAATGTCGAAATTTACACACATATGCAAGTCTTTGAAACAAAATTTATAGCAATTCTAGCCTCCACATTTTTGGATTATATCTAAGCTAGAAAGAGACAATAATGTCCATGAGACAAGACTTTATTTCTGCCAGATGCTTACATACACATTCCAACCCATTCTCAATTCCCTCCATTACACCCTCCAAATCCTTCAAACATTTCATTGCAATATGCCAACTTTTATCATCGACTATTTCCCCTGTTTTCAGGGCAACATCCAATCTGTCCAACTCATTCTGACTCTCAGTTTGTTTTCCCTTGTTCATCAGTCTTGATACCAACGATCGTTTTTGCCTCATTGACAGGAACAATAAGAGCGATTCACAGACTGAAATGTTTATGATGCTCACACATCCAAGACTTCTTATCACCCCCGACAACTGATTGTCTCCTGATCTAAACCTCCCATCACCGAGCCGCTTCAAGGACAAGATTACCTCTTTGGACCGCTTGATAACCTCCTTCCTAGTGCAGTTGTAGCTCGCAATGTCTTTCTCTACGCTCAAGCTTTCTCTTCCCTTAGAGAGTCCCATTTCAAGCACTCTAGCTGCTCTCCTTTGTTGAATCACAATCTCCTTTGCATTCGTACACGCATTAAGAAGCATCGACGATCTCTTCAACAACTCCTCAACGCAACTCTTATGTTGACCCAGGGAGAGTTCTTGTCGAGTCAGAGGCAGAGCGAGGAATTCATTTATACAACTGTACAACTCAGCTAGGCCTGATAAGCCGATGCTGATGGTTTCTGAACCTGATGCTGATAACTCCTCTTTAGTTCCGAGCTTTTTCAGCTTTTCTTGGATTACTTGGGTTATCGGATTCAACTTTGAAGGCAAGCTAGTTGATCTAGTTGCCATGGCTTCGGGTTTCACTTATATCTTTGAGTAGCTTTGATTTGGGATCAGAGGGCGAGTTGAAACTACAAGGAGTTGATGAATTTATATAACCAGATAGTGTACTTGGGTAATCAAAGGCAAATGGGCATGTGTAATTAGGATGGCATATCACATAAACTTGATTTGTTGTCGCGGATTCTGCTTAATGAAGGTATTTAATAATCGATTATACGTAAAGCTCTAAGATTTGGGCTTGATTTAAGGCATGGTGTCAGTTGTGTTTAAGGCTATAACAGCCTGGTGTATGCCCTTGAGAGGACACTAACTTAAAAAGAAAGATGATTGTGGCTTTTGTTTTATAAGCTGAGCTTATAATTCATAACCTGAAAGGAAAGATCTGTGCTGTTGCTGATCTTAATTTATGCACGAATGGGGGTTGTTTTCCTTGTCATTACGTCCAGGATTCATGATAAACAGAAGGTCAGTGTTGCACAGCTGTTATTATCATGCTGGCATCTGTTTTGTTCCTTGTAACGAGAACTGTGTTACTTGGATTCAGTCATACCCATGTTCAGCATCAATACGGTGTCATGCATGTTGAACTTGGCAATTTTTCGAGAAATTTGTCTAAAATAAAAGGTCTAGTATCTATATCCATATTTGATTATCGAGTATCAATACTGATACTTGAGGTGAAATAAAAGGCATTATTATATTACACAAATATATACCGGGATAAAATATTTGAGGCCAAAATAAATACAACATAATGTCCAATATTATGATTTATGATACTCAAATTCCATTCTATGCCAACTCGTATTACTTTATAGTACGCTTACTAATTAATATAGGGTCAATCTACACTGTTAAATATTATTACATATTCGTTAAAAGCTCAAGAACTTGTTGAAATTTGTATAATTTACTTTTATTTCTTTATTTCTACAAAAATTTTACAAAAGGTATCAATTTTAGTACATTGTTTCTAAAATGGTACATTATTCTATTCCAAGAAAATCAGTATTTTCACTAGTACGACATTATACTAAAATGGTACCAAATTTTACTAAAACGGTACTAAAATGGTACATATACTAAAACATGATCAAGTAAAGGAATTATAAATTAGGTTCGGTTCACTTACAGCCTGTAAATCTCGAATTTAACTGTGGTAAGCTTTGCATATTGCAAAAGTGTTGACATGCCATTGATTTAGTATACAATTATCAAAAGTTAATTATTAAAAACCCAAATTGCACGGCAAATTAAGCCATGTAAACATTGGCAAATTATTTTTGAATACATCGCTTGCCCACAAAGCGGTGTATCTTACAGTTAATAACGGCCAGCTATGTAACTAAGCGTGGATCTCATCCAAAATCTGAACACGTGAGCTCGTCAGCATAGAAGGTAAAGTGCACGTGATCACTCCTCCTCCTCTCTCTGCTTATTATATGTAGGTCTACATATCACAACTTGCCCAAAAATCACTTATATATATATATTTCTTTTAATCATATATAAATATAGCCATCTACAGTAGATCACAGAAGTGCCAAGCATTGCCAACTTGTAATTTGCACTACATAATTAAGCTTGTCCCGTTGAGATTTTCTCATTGAATTCTTGAGATTTTTGTTGATCCTGGACTACATAATTAATCACTAAAGGGGTATTTCACATTTTATATGGAGGACTCCTCAAAATGAATGCACATATACGAGATTTGGACAGCATTAATGCAGATGAGATAAATTAATCTTATTTGGACTACTCAAACTAAAATAAATGTATAACAAATGCTTCAATTAACGTTGTTAACACGTTATTTAATGTTATTATGTAAAATAGATACATTTAGAAATATATGTTTTCTTACCAGCCATGAACATCGAATAAAATATGTAACTAACTTGAGAAATGGATGCACACGCGACATCTTCTAGTGAGCTTATTTCTTTCATTTCACAAAGTTTTGCTTAGACACATTTCTCGGTCTCATTCAGAAAATATGAAAACTTTTTCTAGGTAGGATCGTTTACACATACATATACAAGTCTATTTTAGCAAAATTGCAAGCACTCGTAACATTTTTGGATTGTCAAGTTTAGAACGAGACCACAATGTTCTTCAGACAGGACTTAGTTTCTGTGAGCTTCTTGCAGACATTTTCCAAGGCATTCTCACTTCCCTCCATGAAATATTTCACTACGATTTGGCACTTTTTATCATCAAATGTCTCCCCTGAAGACAACCCCTTTTATATATATAACGTTATTTGATGAACTTTGTGGTTCCTCTCTTCCTTCGGGGCTGGTATGCGGCTGGGTAGAGAGGCCCAACGTTATCCTAAATGTGTTCCTGGCTACTGACTATGTAGCCCAAGATCAACAACAGGTCCAGTAATTACACAGAGAATCATGAATTAAATATTCAATCTCAATCTTTTTTTTTCCTATAAAATCATAAAGTACAGTACAGTATAATAAAATGGGGGATTAAATCTGTAACATAATATATTCAAAATTTGAGTTTTTGGACCACTAAATTAAGATCTTATTAGTAAATCTTCGATCTCATTTAACTCAATTAGTAGTGGTGCAATATATGTGAAACTAGCTCTCATTTCGGGGTAAGATATATACAACTTCATTATGTCAACCCAAACTATAGTAAAGACAGGTTATCCTCAAAAATATCAATCTCATTTCGTTTTATGTTTATGCAAAAATGTTTTCTGAATCCTTTCTAAAAGACTCTTAGAATTAGTCTCTCCATTTAGGATGATACTTATAGAGTAGATTCACTCCATATGAATCTCTCCAAATCATACAAAAGTGGAATTCATGATGAACATTGTTGAAGTAGCATAGCACTCATCTGCCTCCCCCATTACCCCTAGGTTCAACTCTGGGGGCAACTTCCCTCTTTATTTGACGGAATTGTGTGGGTGGGCTGATATGATATGGGGCTTGGACACCCCTTTCCCTCAGCCCACGATAGTGTATTGAGTATCTCTAGGATTAGTGACTCATTAGGTGAACCTGTTTACCAATAAAAATAAACGTTGAATATCATGGTAGTAATTAGGCTGAAATCAACATTTATGAATATATGATATGACATTGTGCTAAATTTATTATAATCCAAAGAATGAGGGCGAAAAATGATCCCGTTGTAACGAGTAAGATAAATTTGCATGTGAATCCAATGTGGGGCTCCCTACCAGACTGACAAATCTGTAAGTGTTTTTCCCAACAAGGTAGAGTCATGCAATATTTGTTCCATTCTGATTCAATTGGGTCAAAACACATATGATGCAGTTGCAGAGATTCTCTTTGGAATTATCCAAGTTACAAACAATGAATCCAAGCCCCTACATTTTCTGGCTAAATGCATCCATCACTTCTTCCCACACCAAAATTCAATATATATAATCTCATCATATCCATTCAAAATCATATATTTGGATTTCCTCGAGCATACAGCCTGGTGGGAGATATGGGTAGATAGTGTTGACCTCTAGATTTTGAACTAAGACCCAAATATAATTCAAATTTATCGAAATTGTAAAGAGGTTGTTTCGGTTAGAGTTCGATTCTTCGAAATACGAAACCAAGTCACATTGAGTAAACATTTATGATCATACTTAAACGGGTGTTTAGAGAAGAGTGTCAAATTCATTTAATCATCAAACATGGCATATTCTTACGCAGAATAAATAAACAAGCTCAACCACAGGCCAAGCTAACCAAATTTAACTTAACTACGACTTGGCTTAAGAAGCATTCAGCTCGAGCCTAACCTAGCCGAGCCGAGCTAAATGGTCAAACCCAACCTAAGTTGATCAGCTTTTTATTAACTAACCTAAATTGAAGGACTCATGGAGTTAGCTCGATTTATTTACAACAGTAATTGCAAGAATTACATGCATGGAAGCTGGAAAATCTTTTTTTTTTTTTGGGTGTGGGGGGATTTAGTGAGTCTGTCTGAGTGGTTAACCAAACAGGGAACCCTATGTTCCCCCTTTGTCTATTCTCCCTTCATGTGCCAATTCTATTATAGACATAATGTGAGAGAATTTAATGGCATGCATGTACATGCATTCTGATTATAACTATATAAAATTAATCAAATTTACCAGGAACCCATTTAAATTATAGAAATGGTGAGCCTTCTTTTTTTTTTTTTTTTTTTTTTTGCAGTATCCTACAACCTACCATGTGACCGTACAAAGGTTAGAGGGGGTTCTTTCACGAATCCATCCTGGATTCCACAATATCCTTCATTATTCTAATCCTACCAATGCCGACCTTACTAGTTAATGATTGATTCAAGCTTGGTCGGATTAAGTTAGAATTGAGTCATGTTTTGAAAAGTTTTTTGATTCAACTTAATTCAGTTTATATCGAGTGATTTTCAATTTCAATTAATTTTAGGTTAACTGATGTTTGATCTAATCAGTTTGTCTAATAAAAAGAAACAATTTTACAAAAAATTTTGAATTAAATTTGATTCGGGTCTAAACAATTTTATGAATACAAATCATTTGCTTCGAATTTTAAATCTCGATTTAATTTTGTCAGGTCTAAATGATTTATGCACAGACAAAGAGTATGAGCTAAGGAAGCAAGGGCTCATTTCAAAAGTGTTTATATGCTACGAGGATTTAATGAAGGTGTTGTAGTTGTAGATTTTAAGACAAATTTACCCTTGAAACTTGAAGCGTTGAACTGAACCATGAAGATAAAGATAATACTCCCTTCGTTTCAAAATACATGTTGTTTTAAGGTTATGAGGAGTGCCGAGAAAACATTAAATTCATGATAAAATTTCTGTTAAAAGACCAAATTGCCCCAAGACTTCATTGAAAAATGAAGAAAATCAATGAGAAAAGGAGAGAAATAAAGCAATTAATAAGGATAAAATAGGTAAAGTAGCCATTAATATGTCATTGGAATTGTAAAGTGACAAGTATTATCAAACTAAAAAAGTTAGTTAAGGTGACATGTATTTTGAAATGGAGGGAGTATATATTATATATAAAACAACATGATACGAATACAATTCAACCATACTTTTATCATTTCATACATTCATTGATATTCATGAATTTTGAAGTATGATGTTTCTCAATATCTATGCAATATTGTGTAGGGTTGGAACTACTTTTCTCTGTTTTAAAATATTTTCATCTTTAGGTTTTGATGAAATATCATAAAATTTGTATTAAAAGATCAAGTTGTCCTATTATTTTATCGAAATTCGGAAGTGAAGAAAGTTAATGAAAAAAGTAGAGAAGGAAAAAAACAATTAATAAGAACAAAATTGGTAAGCTAATCATTACCATATCATTGGGATTGTAAACTGACAAATGAAATGAAAATTAGTTAAAGTAATATGTATTATGAAACAGAGAGAGTATGATGGAGAGGAAATCGTAAAGTTTAAAAGACGATAAAAGTGATCGAAATTGAATGAATGAATTGTTGACTATATGAATTTTTAACTAAAAGAGCAATTTACACATATAAGATCCTACAAAACTTCTTTTTGTTTTTGGAGCATGGACTAATTAATTAAGTACATGATTTCCATGAACCAACTACAAGCTATACAACTTGATGATGATGATAGGTTTTTCATTCAATGTGTGAGACTGTTCAACAGGGAAACTCTGTTCTCAACTAAGCACTTAAACACTCCCTCGAGCTCCCCTTCAAGAATCCGAATGCTCGCATCGAGTGCCTGCAACTTTCCTCGAACCACCTGGACATCAATTTTCGAGACATCCAGTTCACAAATTGCTGAATCCACTCCAGAAACCTCGTTAACCATCTCTTCTTCTCGTGCCCCTGGTGCTGATCTCTTGGTCACTAACCGCGAGATCAATGACCATCCACTGCTTGTTTTTGTTGGCTTAGCCAACAGAAACAAGTAGAAATGTCGAAAGACACTAACCGTGACTTCATAAACCTCTCTCAAGACCCTAATTACTGTAACTACACAGGGGTCATCATCGCGTTTTATCACATCAGGGTCATCACGACCTCCTAAGTGGTACTTCTGTTCGTCTTGCTTTAGGGATTTTAGGCACCTCATGACATCCTTCGCCATTTTCTTCCTAAACCCCATATAGGCGCGAAGCTCACCCTCAATATTACCCGCGCATCCCTTCCTACGTAGAGCAGATTGGAGGTCGCGCACTTGCTCCTTGAGTCTCAGGACCATGTCTCGAGCTGAGCTACACGCATCAAGTAGCCCCACGGAGCCATCCAAGGCTTCCTCCGCGAGTTTCCATTGTTTTAGACCGTGTTGGTTTGAGGGCGAGAGGATTAGCTCTTGTACATACCCATACAACTCCGCGAGCCCAACGAGACCCAACTTGATGTCTTCACCGGAATTAAAACCTGTCCCTGACAAAGCATCCAAAGATCTCAACTTGGCTATGGATTCATCGATATTGAGAGACTTCGGGACGGATCGAGGGGGAAACTTATGGATCTTGCTGGATGAAAGGGGTAAGAAGAAGCCATGTTTGAAGTTTTTTGGGTGTTTGATGAGAAATCTTTTTTTGGCTGAAGGTATTTATAGGTGGGGAATTCAGATGAGAGAATTAGGCATGTGAAGGCGACGTGGGGTCTCTGTCTCTGTTGCATTAAACGCACCATACATTAGTTTGCCTGACAGGATGCCAACCCCATTTGTTTTCTTATAATTTAAATGGCGATGGAATGGGCAACGATAGTCTCACTTCAGCTTACATTCTGGTGAAGATTCTCATAATTTTAAACTCCTCCTTTACCTCCCCCTCTCAGCCAATCATTAGTTTGGTACTAATCCGATTTTTTTAAAATTTGAGATGGAATTAAACGGTTGGATATATTACGCATCAAACCAGATTCCAAAGAAGTAAATTTGTTAGGAGAAAATAGTTGGATGTTTTCATCCTACTGTTGAAAAGAAACACCATTAGATCAAACCAATCAAGATAGACTTAAAAAGAATGTACAAGAGATAATTAGACATGACCTAAACTACCTCCATCTGTTCGAAATGTTATAATAAGTTATTATCACTATTATAGCTGAAACGAGTTAAAAGTTATTATAAGATCTTGGTATAAACGTCATTTCAAACATATCTTAAATCAGTCTCTATTTGCTCTCTTTTTAGCTTTCTATTATGGCTAATACCAAATACTTTCGAATTTTACATCCTCGCCTCCATGTTTTGATCACTTTCACATACTTCAATTGTAACAAATCTTTTCAAAAATTAACTACTTATCAAGAATAAGACTGATTATACGTGTATTTCTCAAAACAACATGAAAAAATAAACAACATACATATGTTGTCGACTTGTTGCCATTGTTAAATGGGCATATTGCCAATTTGTGCAATCAACAAAAATAAAATACTACGTCAAGGATCAGAAGCCTTTTTCTGTATTTTTAAAGCTGAGACAAGAATCATTAACACACAATTTCCAAAGTTCCGTAAAGATTATAATGAAGAATATAAACAAGGGCGGTTTTGGAGAGCAGAAACAATTCTGTGGAAATACTCCAGAAAAATTCTTAGATTGGCAATGAATGTGGAAACAAGACATTGAAAATTAGGGTTGATTAGCTGAACAAGTTGTACTCGTTTGGAGACAAACAGCAGAAAGGCATATATGACACATTATTTTTATACTTTCATGGGTTAATATAATATATTAAACTCAAAAATAGACCCCCTCCCCCAATTTGTACAAGAAGAGAGGAGTGATTTTAATTGGGAGAGAAAATTTATCTTAGATTTGTGAACAAATGCATAAGCCAATTTAATTGGGGAATTGCAGAGGCATTCTCAATTCACATGCCCATGTTCCATGTCAGACCAAAGAAACTAGGCTGACTCATCTTTTACTTCATTCAATCAAGAAGGGAAATTGAAAATAACCCATGTGGCCCTACGACATGGGCAAGGCTAATTATCTCTCTATTATTATCTTTACTACTGATTGATCTGTTAAAACAGAACGATAAAATATTTATTAAATTGGGTTCAAAGTTTATCTTAGATTTATACTGTTATCTGATAAATTTAAGTTCAAACCAACTTCAAGTTATTTATTTCATTTACAAAAAAATTAATGTAAATACGATATTTGTATATATCTAAATCCAAATTTATATAGAGAAATTTCGGACAACAGTAAGATATGGGGGTATGAAGTGACAGCTTTATTCTTGATTCGTAAGATAATGTTCACAAAAACTAAGAGTATCTAAACAGTAGACATGAGCATTAAAAGATGACTGTGTAATTGTGGCTTTTAGGGAACAAAAATGGCAGGAGATGGAATATTTTACTTGTTCCCTGTCTAGCATATTGATACTTGAAGCTGCAAAAAAGAGTGAGAGGAAAAGAGGATTCACATGCCCATTTTCTGACAAACCTGGTTCATTTTTCTCGTGCTCAAACACAGGGATGAGAAGGAAGTTGTACAAGTACAGCCCTTAAGGAGGGGAACACCACCCAGTTGCTTACTGTTGAAGCTCAGAAAAATGTACAATCATTGAACCTAAATTACCTGGCCACCATCACTGCCAGCTCTTCTCTCTCTTTCTCTCTCAGAACACAACTTCAGAGCTTTGTCTACAACATTATTTCAGTACAACAATGCATCTTAACTGTTGCAATTTGCAGTATTATTAGATCTAAAGTGAATTAATCTCTTGACAGTTTAATTAATGATAAGACTGTTTTATGTGAATTTCCGAAATCAATTTCTTTGTAGTTTAATTAAGATGAGACTGCTTATCTTAATTTCTCGTATAGTGGCGGATTCAAAACTTTGTGCACAATGGTGTCCGGCGCTAGCTTTTTATGATATTTCTAACACAAGTGGTATTCCAAGAAACTGTTACCATGCATGTAGATCTGCTTCTTACCCCCCTCTTTCTGTTCATGTCAATCATTCATTTCATTTCCTCGAATGATTTTGTAATCAAATTATATAATAAAGTCTACTAGTTCCACTTCATAATAAAGTCTAATCCAAATTCGTCAACCATCAGATTAGAACTTTAATTGATTGAGTTGATTACTTGACATTTGTGGAACTTTCTATCTACTGCTGAATTCATATGAGCAAATTGCAGAAAAATATAAATTTTATTTATTTATATCATCTTCTTTCTAATTTGTTTCAAAAGCTTCACTTCAGCAATATATGTTTTGAAAATTTTATATGTACGCCTTTTAAAACCGGTCTCTCTACCTATATCTAAATATCTTTCAACGTCTCAAAAGCGAGACCTATAATATGAGTTATCCTCGATGTTTGAATTTTGACAAGCGGAAATGTAGATGTAGGCCCAGTGGAAATTAGGCTAGTTTCCAACAATGGCCTACTACCCTAGTGAGATTGGCCTTGATTGGGCCTCACCTACTTTTTCACAAAAGAATTAGGGCAAACCCATATAATTGTTTGGGGTTGGGGGCCCTTTTTCCCACAGTGGTTAAGACTTGTAATTTATGTAGGGCCCAACTAAACACGACTTGATACATACGTCAAATTTCAGCTCTCCAAGTCCTTTTCATCGGTATAAATTTCTACAGGCAATGTCAGCTTCAAGTCCTTAGTGTAGCTCGTACGTCGCCCACTAATATTTCACTTTTTATTTTTTGGTTCGTATAAGCCCACGGAGGTACTGTTATATAATAGGAGAGAGAAGAAGAATCGGACCTCAATCTTAGTGTAAATCTTAATCACTGTGTTAAGGTTCCAATAGTTAATTTCATTTTATTTTATATTTTAAATACAATTTTTTAAAAGAGGGTAAATTTCGGAGAATAGCCAAAAAGTAGACATTCACTGGCTAGCAATGGGTTTTGGATCTAATCTAGTCACATTAGACCCAATCCATCTAATCAAGTCCGGATCTAAAAATTCAAACCTCGATGGATTTGGATTGAGTCCGAGTCCAAGTTGTTTGAATTGGGTTTGAGTATAGGTTTGGGAAGCTAGACTCAAACCCGACGAGACTTGTTTAGGACCGAAACCATTTTTTTTAAAATTATGGTTGAGTAAGGTCAGTAAAAAGTGAGCTCTCGTATTATTTATGTGGCATACCTCTAACTATCATTGTCTACCTATTACTCTCTTTGAACTCTCTATGGCTCTGCCTCTAGTTCTCAAAATTCACTTTCACTAAGTCTTCTTCGGCCCTCTCTCCCTCTCTCATTCATCGATGCCTCTCTCTCACTATTGTGATTTGTGTATTAAAATATGTAATTTTGATTGTATTTAAAAGGTTATATGTTGCTAAATTGCTTGTAAATATAAAATATAAAATATATATAAAATAGCTTATACTTATTAAGAATTCGTAAAGTTGTAGACCCAACTGTCTAAATCTGAATTCGACATATTTAACAAGTTTATGGCAAATTTAAATCTAAGTCTAATAAATAAATAAATATCTAAATGCAGGTGAACCTAATGGAAACCCCACCCAGGGAGATCTACACGTGAGGAGAAAATTCCTGCCCTCACATTCTTTTCCTATTATGCATTTTCTAACGCTTAATTAGTTTATTACATAAATCAAGATTCAAGACATCATCTTCTTCTTTAAATTTCTAGGTGGCTTGGCTGGTTCGACTCGCCTATCATCCGAGTTGCCGATATGGCCAAGTCAAACACTAACTCGTCCTCAGCTTCTTCAACCATTTCAAGCCCAACTTCCCAATCTCTTCTTCTCTTCCTCGTAACAATATTGGTGGTTCCATTGTTCTCAGCAGCTCTGTTTTTGGTCTGGATCGACCCGTTTGACCCGGCACCGATTCCTCCACGCAACTTGGTCCACAGTAAGGCATCCGTTACTGCGCCGAGACTCAACGCCAGGATCCTCCGGGAGTCCGAGTTTGTTGGGATGGGTCGGCTTTTGGGTCCAGAGGATATCGTCTACGAACCCGGTTCACGGGTTCTGTACACCAGGTGCGCGGATGGGTGGGTGAAGAAAGTCAAACTAGGTGAATCGGGTTCGGACCCGGTTATTGAGGACTTACTTAACACGGGAGGCCGACCTCTTGGGCTTGCCATTGTTAGCCATGGCCCTGAGATCATCGTAGCAGATGCTCACAAGGTTAGTCAACTTGGTTTAGTAGTAATTAGTCATATTAATTCCTGTATCAGAGAGTTACATGAATTATCTTTGTCACATCGAACCATGATATGATCTTAATGTCATAGTTAACTTTATATTTTCTTACGGGATAAACTTATTAATATCTAATTTCATATTTTTTTACAAGATGGGTTTATTGACATCTATTAATATACCTTTTGTTGTAATTTGGTTAGTTTTCTTTTATGCTTCACAGTTTTTGAGCGACAAAATATAATTTTACCGAAAAAAAACTGGCAACAATTATATATTGTAAATTTTCAAATCTTATTTATAATTTATTTTTCAAAAACGCTCTTAAACAAATTGTAAAGTTTTGTCGACTTTTAAAAGAAAGGCAAGTGATTCAAACCCACAATTGATAAGGATTTTGGTACCTTACACGAAGGTGATGGAATTGTTCGCTACAACTAGTTTGATGCCAAAGTATAATACCGGCACGTCAGGAAAGCTTTTAGAAGAAAGGTGAATTGGATAGCTAAATTGTGTATCCAACTTACAAACTGCTTTTATAGTAATCCACACAATTTAGTTGTATGTCCTCATCTTATAATGATTTTTGTAGCAGGGATAAAATGAAATTTCCAAATAGGGAAATATAATTTGATAAGCCAAAAACAAAACAATCTAACATACGATAATCTAACACACAATCACGTACCAACACAAATAGAAATAGCTATCACATATTATATATAAGCCAATATTTCAATGTATCAGGGGTTGCTGAAAATCACCGAGGACAAGGAAATGAAGCTCCTGTCAAATGAAGCTGAGGACCAAAAATTCAAACTAACAGATGGGGTTGGTGTTGCCGAAGATGGCATGATATACTTCACAGATGCATCATACAAGTATGCATTCGAAGAACACTTGTACGACCTTTTGGAGAGCCGTCCATATGGCAGACTCCTGAGCTTCAACCCCTACACTGGAGAAACCAATGTTCTGCTCCGAGACCTTTACTTCCCCAATGGGGTTGCAGTCTCTCCTGATCAAAACTCGCTCATTTTCTGTGAAACTCCTCTGTAGGTCCAAATTTTCTTCTGACAACTGAAAATGATCGGGTGACTATTTGAGCAGATACTGAGCTGAATGTAGTAAAACTGCAGGAAAAGATGTAGAAGATATTGGCTACAAGGTAGCAGAAAGGGTTCTGTCGATGTGTTCATAGACAATCTACCTGGTTTCCCAGACAACATCCACTATGATGGGCAGAGCAATTACTTGATCGCAATATCCTCTGTAAGAGCAAACATCTTCATTCTCGTGCAAGACTGTCTCACATTGCATATATACCTACCTCTTCATTCTCGTGCAAGACTGTCTTACCTGCCTCTGATGTGAAAATAATGACTAAATAAGTTGATTGTTTCTTTCATATGACAAATGGCAGTGGCTTTCTCCTTATCTGGAGCAACTAAGGACCCACAGACTATTCCGGAAGAGCCTCGTTGTATTGGACAGATACATTAGCCTGCAATTCTTACAGAAGAATGGTGGAATTCTCACCGTTGATTTAGAAGGGAACCCAACTGCCCACTTCTATGATCCCTCAATGTCAATGATTTCAAGTGGTATCAGGGTCGGTGACCATATATACATCGGTTCTCTACAATACGCGCATATAATTGGCTTCAACTTGAGCAGCTCATGAGAAGTGATAAGCTCATAGCAATTTCTGCTGAAAATCAAAATAGGCTGTCTGACTTTAATTTACAGAAGTAGCTGATTCTGTATTCATTTAGACAGCTAATTAGCATCCCTTTGTAAATCAGAAAGCCTTGATTTCAACTTTTTGCAGTTTTCCACCATGCTAAGGTATCTGATTGAACATACAGTAGTCCTTAGTCATGAGAAACGAAGAGTAACTCACCTGTGACACTTGCTTATTCTCCTTTCTTCTTCCTTTCTCTGAAGTTTAGGTTGAACACACTGTGCTAACTAAAAGCTGGCATCTAAGCTATACGAAAGAGGAACTTTTTCACATTGCTTAGTTAAGAAAGGCTTCCCATGGCCTTCGCCTTTTCCCTAAGAATGAACTTTTGTATCTTCCCTGTCGCGGTTTTGGAATCTCATCAAAGACAACAGTCTTTGGAGCCATGAAATGAGGCAAACGATCCCGACAAAAGTTGATTATTTCCTGATCATTAGCTTCATACCCATCCTTCAACTTGACAAATGCACAAGGAGTCTCTCCCCAATGAGCATCAGGCCTTGCTACCACAGCAGCCTCAAGAATTGCAGGATGATTGTACAACACAGTCTCTACTTCAACTGTGCTTATATTTTCTCCCCAGAAATTATAATATCCTTCAGCCGATCCTTGATTTCAATATACTCATCTGGGTGTTTCACCGCAAGATCACCAGAATGAAACCAACCCCCTCTGAAAGCTTGCTCTGTTGCATTAAGATCCTTCAAATATCCACTCATCACAGTATTTCCTTTGAACATTATCTCCCCCATGGTTTTACCTGTTCAAACATCGATTCAGAATTGTTGTCGTTAATTTTTATATTTGGCAGACAAAAAGAAGATCCATTTAAAAAAACTAATGTCGAGAAATTACCATCGGCTGGAAGGCTCTCCATTGTAACAGGGTCTCTGACATCAACATCTTCCAAGCCAAGATGCTGTACACCTTGTCTCGCTTTCATCCTTGACCTCTCGCTTGGGGAAGAGAATCCCACTCAGGCTTCCAAACACAATAAGTGCTTGGCCCATAGGTCTCAGTGAGGCCATATATATGAGTCACTTCAAACCCTAATTCTTCCATCTTATACAGGATTTGAGGCGGAGGGGAGATCCACCTGTTAGCACGCGCACCTTGTGGGGTAGGGGCCTCTGGTCGACCGGAGAGTTCACAATCATGTTCAAGACAGTAGGAGCTGCCCCCATGTGAGTTACCTTATGGAGCACAATATTGTCAAAAATGGCCTTAGGGGTGACTTTCCTGAGGCAAACATTGGTGCCCCCTTGAGCAGCCACACCCCAAGGGAAGGACCATCCATTGCAATGGAACATTGGGGCAGTCCAAAGATAGGTGGGCATCGGACCCATCTCATGAAGCAAAAAGGTGCAAATAGTATTGAGGTATGCACCTCTGTGACTATATACAACTCCCTTGGGGCGGGATGTGGTGCCAGAGGTATAGTTCACACTGATTGGGTCCCATTCATCAGCTGGTTGTATAGCTTGAAAGCCGATATCTCCATTAGCTAGGAGGTTCTCATATTCATAGTCAACTGAATCCAAGACAGTTAGGGATGTATCAGAATCTGAAATCAGGACAAGCAATGGTGGCTTTGCCCCTGTGTCAGACAAAAGTTTGAGTGCTTCTTGAGCAGTTTCAAGTAACTGATAGTCTACAAATAAGACCTTAGCTTCGGAGTGACTGAGCAAGACGGCGATTGTGTCTGAATCAATACGCGCATTAAGAGTAGATAGGATTGCCCCTGCCATCGGTACTGCAAAATGCAGCTCGTACATAGCAGGCACATTAGGAGCTAGAGTTGCAACCTGCTCAAAGAAGAAGCAAAGTCAATACGTTTTTTTCTTTTCTGCTAGCTTCAGTGAAGAAATGAAGAGCAAAATGGACCTGGTTTTTCTGTCCTTTGATTTTTCTGTTTATCTCTCCATAAGTTTCACTGGTGCTGATTCCTAATGTCCAAAATTCATCCCAGAGTTCCTGGGAGTTTCAACTTGTACAAGACTAGAACAAGTTCAACAAATTCTTCACCTTTTCAGGCATTTCTTTTATAACTTCATGAAACCATTTCAGGAAAACCAAAGCCCATTTCAGCAATTATACAAGAAAATGCTAATAATATATATTATCTAATTTTCATTTGAAAAAGTCAGTTCTGCATACTAAATCTCATTATTTATAGTATATATTGACAAAAGTAGATGTATTTGGTAATGAAAATCTTATCCTTTTATCTTGGAGCTGCATTTGCACTCCTATGACCGAGTCATAATTAATCCTACAATACATATAATTTTAAATGAACATTTGGGAAAGCTTAGACCATAACAATACGTATAAGTTTAAATGAAATTTAATCTCAAAATTTTCTAATTGTATGATTAAACTGTAAATTGCAAAAAAATTATAAAGAATTAGAAGGAGCTGTTAATTACAAATTTATTAGCTTAATCTCTTGATTAAATTACTGTTGGTTCCTAATATGTTATTTTTTATTTATATTTCGCCAAGTTATAATCCTGACTTTCATCTCAATAATAAAATAAAATTAAATATTTATTAGCTTATATACAAACACAAAATTACTAACTTCATCAATATTGGCCTAATAATTAAATTTGATTTGATTCCACACTTCTATTGTAGGAGTATATTGTTTTTATGTAAACTCATGTGACCATTTAGGGAAAAAAATAAAACAAAATAAACAAAATTAGACATACGATATCGCCACGAGAAATGTGGAGGTGATGAGCGAGAGCGGAAGCGAGCCGGAGGCAGCGGTGACGAGTCTCTCTCCATGTACGACGAACGGTCGAGCTGGAGGAAGGGGGTTGGTAGACCACGGCGGTCCGGTCTGGGAACACCTTGGCGGTCCGGTCGAGGAAGGATATCGGGGTCAGGGGGCGTAGTTGGCGGGGCATCGAACCAGACCCTCCATCGACCGCCATGAACCTGGCGCGGGCGCCGGTTCTTCCGGTCCGGTTTCGGATGACGACGATGCCGATGCCGATGACGAAGAGGAAAATGAGGAGAGAGAAAGTAATCTAGCGTTTTGGCGAGCAAAGACTCTGCGGCTGTGGACTGAGGCCCTGCTCAACGCCAGCAAGTAGCGTCTCATTTTGGGGGAGAGAGAGAGAGAGAGAGGGGAAATGTTTTTCAAGTTTCTATAGTTGGACGTGAGAAGGTGATGATGAGTACTCAAAATAATAGAATACTGACTGGGAATTGTTGTGAGGATGATGACGTAACGTTTTATATTTTTTATTTACCGATAATATTACTATAAAAAATACTATATTTATTAAAAAAATTAAATTTTTTAATATTTTATAAAAATAAAAAATAAAAATAAATTAATAAAAATAAAGTTAATAAATTTATAATTAATATATCATTAAAATTATAAAATTATAATTATAATTTCTCACAGCAACTTACGACTTCTTATGTTAGGTCAGTAATTAAGGAGAGCCGGAATTTAGAAACAAGTAAACATCTTTCAACTATGAGACATAAATGTGATACGCTACTATGCAAGCACATGACTTTGAATTTTCCAAGGTATAAGCAATTGCGTGGTGCGATCTCATCCCACATGGCATTGGCATGTGGAGTGTGCTTCACGTCTTCATCTTTTTTCTTTTTCTATTTTATCTTCGAGTCTTTTCATTTTAATTAACAAGCAATAAAATAAAAAAGTAAGTAATAAGTTTATGTTAACGTTGATATTATCATGAGATCTTGATGTAGTGGTAAAATTGAAATTATATATATATATATATATATATGAATTTTTACATTTTTAGATTTGATTTTTCTTCTCTCATTCTGTTATAATATTTTTTATGACTCTTCTAAACCAAAATAAATAAAAAAAATGGTTAACCTTAATTGTGGATGATGAAACATACGATTGCATACATTAGATTACTTGTTCTATGTTAATCTCCAATTATGTTCAAACTATCTTTTAAGTTAACTTTTAATATTCTTACAAAATATAATCTTCTTTTAGTTCTTACTTTTTTTAAGTCCAACAAATCATAAAAGGGTGAGATACGAAAGTTTTAACGAACAAAAAAATTAAAGTCAGATTAACAATTTAAATTTCATCAACGCACATTTTTTGTGTGAAGTAGCTTAATTAAGAGAGGCTTCCTATGACCTTATAAACAAATATTACATCTTAAGATCCTAGCTAAATCCAATGATATGATTCCAATTCTAAAACTATCCAGTCAAATCTAATTAAGATCTCGATTCTAATATTTTATTGATCACTTAATTCATTCATTTTATTGTAATCCAAAAAAAGGAAAACAATCAATTAAAAAATACAGTTGTGACACAAATATTACAATATAGATGTACTAGATCCATGATGCTTGGCATATTCAAAACTTAACAGCTGCAACATTACATATTTAGAGAATATTTAGAGAAACAAATAACGCATCACATTGGTTGGCATACTTTGAACACATTATTTTCACTCCAACTATTTGGGATGATTGTTCCTCCCCCTTTCTGTCATTTATCTTAGTTAATGATAATTTAAGTAGATTCCTTGTGTAACGCCCGATCCAAAGTAGTCGGGCATGTCATTGCCGTGAACATCCTGCTTGGACACCCACAAGGCTATCTTAATTTCTTAACCTTAATTAGTCTCGTTGGTCAATTAGCAAAACGAAAACTTTTGCAAAATTTAACCCAAAGTCGGATGAGGTAACTCTAACATACAACTTTATACGTATTTAATTATATTCATAACATTTATACAAACTCCAAGCAAAATACACCCATGTTTATTTATCAACATAGTTTGAAACATAATCAAATAGCAAAATAACGAGGGTCGTCTTCTTAGCTTGGGCCTCCAAAAATGTTGTTACCCGCTTGCCTTCTTAAATGCTTCCCTATATCTCTTTAACTTTCAAAACCTAAAAAATGGTGAGTTCATAAACTCACTGAGCCCAATGAATAACCCTTACATTTTCCATTGTTGCACTTTGCACATTAATCGGTTAACACGTAATCACATGATACACATAAACATATATAACATCCAAAAACTAAACCATATAGAAGGTAACATAAGAATACAAATCTTTCTTGCACATAAATTTCACAATATTATCTTTCATATAACTTAAATACTTAAGTACTCGGATAAACAAAACAAATCCTATGCACAATTATTATAAGATAAGCAATTCGCCTAACTCGAGTCATACATGTCGCATTTCGAGTACGATTCAGAGAGTCTTGTTTTCACTCAAGTCCCTAAACAAACTCCACTACTAGTTTATTCACTAAACTAACCATAATTGTCTCATACCAACCATATCCCTTGTGCTCATAGTCCCCACTCGAGTTCAAAAAAGCGAAGTCCACTAAATTAGACAAATAACTCGACTATAACTACAAATCTATTAAATACATAAAAGCATATTTCTTTACATAAATCCAATAACCATACACATAATTAAAATCAAATATATCATATTCTCATGAATATCATAAAGCCGGAATCCATTTCATAAATTTTTCAAATCAAAATAAGAATCCATAGTCATATCATATTCATAATATTCTTATATAAGCAAAATTACTTAAGTTAGGGAAGTCAACACATGACTCACACAAATAACCATCACAACAAAAGGATGACAAACAAATCTTGGAAGCACCAGTCGCAGACTCACTCATATGGCGCCAACAAGTTGACCAAGTACAGCTCAAACATATGGCACCAACCAAGTACTTTCGCTCTAGAGGACGCTGAATCGTCCACATACAAAAGTTATGGAGTCACATTCAAATCCAGCAAGTTCGGGTCAAAACCTTTGTCACCCACTAGGGACTCGCATATCTAACATAACAAATGGACCGATAACAAATCCCGGAAAGATCGGTTATAACTTTTCCACTTAACAACCCTGGACCGACGAACAAATCATAGGGGATTAGTTAAACCTTTCCCACTAGGCGACCCAAACAAAACGACAGACGCTTCTATGGCCATAACTCTAGTACACAAAAGTAACATCCTCGGGTAAGACATCAACCTCTTTCCCCAAAAACATAATTTAACAAATATATTATCAAAATACAAATATTATTATTTTCCGAAAGACTCGTATTCGGAATTCATGTTGATTCTATTTTAATAATATAGTTAAATAGTATATATTTAAATCTAAATAAATTTTCAAAATTTCTAAGATATGAGGTAGTTGGAATATGTTATTGTTTATAACATAAACAACCCTCACATGATTAATTTTCAGAAAATTCACATAAATAGACTAATTTATGCAAATAGGACAGATTCGTTTAAAAATGAATAACTCATAAATACACATTCAAAATTAACGAAAATTTACATAAAATTGCCATATATTATCTAAAATCTACAGTAAATATTTCAAAAATTTTCGCCGAGCCAATAATTCCATAAAAATCAAACAGTGATCGAAAATACTATTCATCCGAAATTTATCACCTTTTGCCAATTTTATTCTTCTACCTCAAATACTCAAGCAAATTAACCATAATATTATGCTTATTAATTAATTGACAGGACAACTATCAATCTCATACATTATTGATTCAATTAAAGTATATAACAATCACAAATACACATATATTAGTGAGTTTCTACTCAATCTAAAAATAGGTTTTTATTCCATTAAACTCTAAAGTATCAATTTTATGTATTAAATTATCCATAAATTCTTAAATTTAAGCATATATTTTCAAACTTAATCTTTTCCTAATCACTTTTAGATTAGAAGAAAAGGTAAGAATTACTCATTTAAATTGTGCTTAATTCTCAATTTCTTCTTCTTCCTCTTCTTCTTCTTTCTTCTTTCTTCTTCTTCTTTCTTCCTTTCTCCTCTCTTCGAACTTACATACAAAACACACATAAACATAAACATAAACATAAATAGAAACGAATATAAATGAACATAAAAGAGTATAAACGAAGTATAAAAGAGTAGAAACGAACATAAACGAACATAAACGAATAGAAATGAGTTGTTAAAATAAGAAATAAACAAACATAAAAGAAAATAAAAAACATAAACAAATATAAAAGAATATAAACGAACATATACAAAAATAGATTCGATTTTTCATATAATTTCGAACATGTTGCTCTCTGATTTTCTTTGCTGCGTGTTTGGTTGGGAACTAACAGGGGCAACCTCCCCTTATCTTATCCAGATTCTTTTTTCTTTTTTTCCAGATTTCCTTTCTTTTCTTTATTTTTTAATTCTTTGCATCTTAATTAATTTTCATTTCTCTTTTTTTTCTAATACTCTCCATATTTTATTGTAGGTATTACTATTAATTTTACAGTTAAGATCTCAAAATAAAATTTGTAAATGCATGACAAATTCCATATTTAAACTTAAGATGGAAATTATTAAGTAAAATTTTGGGATGTTACATCTTGTAAGAAAGACAACCTAAATTTGCCTTATTAATTATTCAGCCCGTGCAATAAAAAAATATTTTTGATTACTTTGCTTAATTTAGAGAGGCTTTCCCATGGCCTTGGCCTTGGCCTTTTCCCTAAGAATGAACTTCTGTATCTTCCCCGTAGCAGTTTTTGGTATCTCCTCAAAGACGACGGTCTTTGGAGCCATGAAATGAGGCAAACGATCCCGACAAAAGTCGATTATTTCTTGCTCACTCGCTTCACACCCACCCTTCAAATTTACAAATGCACAAGGAGTCTCCCCCAATGATCATCAGGCCTTGCCACAACAGCTACCTCAAGAATTGCTGGATGACTATACAACACGGTCTCCACTTCAACAGTGCTTATATTCTCCCCCTGATATGATTATATCCTTCAGTCGATCCTTGATTTCGATGTACTCATCAGGATGTTTCACAGCGACATCACCAGAATGAAACCAACCACCTCGAAAGGCTTCCTCTGTTGCATCCAAATCCTTTAAGTATCCACTCATCACTGTGTTCCCTTTGAACATTGCCTCCCCTCTGGTTTTACCATCAGCTGGAAGGCTTTCCATTGTAACAGGGTCTCTGATATCAACAGCTTGCAAGCCAAGATGTTGCACACCTTGTCTTGCTTTGATTCTTGATCTCTCACTGGGAGGAAGAGAATCCCACTCAGGCTTCCATACACAATACGTGCCTGGCCCGTAGGTTTCTGTCAGGCCATAAATATGAGTCACCTGGAATCCTAATTCTTCCATCTTGTAGAGGACTTGAGGGGAGGGGAGATCCACCTGTAAGCACGCGCACCATGTGGGGAAGGGGACTCTGGTCACTAGCTGGAGAGTTGACAATCATGTTCAAGACTGTAGGGGCTGCTCCCAAGTGAGTCACCTTATGGAGCACAATATTGTCGAAAATTGCCTTAGGAGTGACTTTCCTTAGGCAAATATTGGTGCCCCCTTGAGCTGCCACGCCCCAAGTGAGGCACCATCCGTTGCCATGGAACATGGGGATGGTCCAAAGATATGTGGGCATCGGACCCATTTCATGAAGCAGAAAGGTAGAAATTGTATTCAGGTATGCACCTCTGTGACTATATACAACTCCCTTGGGGCGTGATGTGGTGCCAGAGGTATAGTTCACGCAAATGGGGTCCCATTCGTCTTTTGGGTAAATAACTTGAAAGTTGACATCCCCCTCAGCCAGGAGATCCTCGTGCTCATACTCAACTGAATGCAAGGTAGTTAGAGATGTATCAGAATCTGCAATTAGGACTAGCAATGGCGGCTTTGCCCCCTTGTCAGACAAAAGTTTGAGTGCTTCTTGAGCAGTTTCGAGCAACTGATGGTATACAAACAACACCTTGGCTTCAGAGTGACAGAGTAAAGTACAGAGTGTGGCTGAATTAAGACGGGTATTAAGAGTAGAGAGGATTGCCCCTGCCATTGGTACAGCAAAATGCAGCTCGTAGATTGCAGGCACGTTGAGAGCTAATGTTGCAACCTGCTCAACGAGAGGAAGTCTTGATTAAAAGGATGAAGATTGAAGAGCAAATCAAACATCATATTAGCTATGTTTAGTCCAGAATTTCGTATTGACTCATTTGTATTCCTAATATAAATAAATTGGAACCTAATATTAATGTAGCGACATACAGAACTTTTAGTAGTGGTTTTAAAATTCATCTAACTACTTATAACAATAAATTTTACTAATTATTTTTAGAAAAAATAGCACATCTTATAATATTCTTATATTGGATTTATCACCTATAGACTTTTACACAAAATCAAAACCCAACTTCCTCGGGGCCAAATACTTTTACTTTACTTTTACTTTGGATTCGGCTATGTAGACTATTAACATGTCACAATTTGTGGAGGAATTTTTTGAAAATGGGGCAATGAAAATAAGAAATTTATAATAAAGTGTCATTTTAAATGTCTTATTTCAACCTAAATTAATATTTTGGAAAGCTTTAAATTGCTAATTTTTAATAACTACATTTAATTATGAACTATAAAATTTTGGTCTTCATCAATTATCCGACTCCGTGTTCGATAGCCCGACCGTAGTGATGTTAATTGTGGTTACATTCATAAGTAGCTTGGTCCATACGAGAGTGCGGCATAGCAAGAGTGAATGCTCAAACCAGGAGAATCATGAAGTTTGAGAGTTTGGGACCTGTTCCGGGTCCTAGCTACGAGGGCCTAGCTGCTTCAAAAATCGAAGAAAGAAGAAAGTAGACCGGAAACCCGAGACAAGCCAAGCGCTTAGTTGACGGGCCTGCTCTTTTACGCGCCGCTTTACAAGGGTGGCGGGATTCTTTTCTCATAGACCGTAATCGTAATAGATTCCCCTTCTGGTAAAGACAGAGAAGTCGCGAGACTGGCTAGGGCGTCTGCCTTTATGTTCTGTCCCAAGGGGACATGTTCAATGTTGAAATATGCGAAGGTGTGTGCTAATTCGCTCGCTGCTGTATGATAGGGTCTTTGGGAGCTAGATCAAAGACATGGGCCGTGTAGGTGGGAAGTGGATGGTTGACTGCCGCCCCCTTGTCCTGGAGTCTCCCGGCCGGGGAGGGGCTTGCTATCGTAACCTTTTCCCGGTGTATGTGATCTATAGTTAGGGGACGAAGCCATTTTTTTAGGTCATAGGTTAGTCCAACTAACCAACCAATTTCCTGATCCACTTGAATTTCTACTCAATTAAATCAACAAGAACAAAATAATACTTTAATTGGATCAACTATATCCACAAAGACGTATCATATATATATAATTTACACCAATAAAAAATTATGTGTAAAAAGATCATTTTACACAAATTATAAATTGTGTCACTATTATAATCGTCAATCATATCTAAATTTTTTAATTTAATATATGATAATATAATTTTTAAATTAAAAGAAGACACTTATCATGTGTATATCATTTTACTTCGGAGTACATAGTATAGGTTGTATTTTTTTTAAATTCCAAAATACGGTAGGATGATAAATAAAAGTAAGTTAATATCTGGACGTACGATATCGCCTGGAGAAATGCGGAGTTGACGAGTGAGAGAGGAAGCGAGCTGGACGCAGCGTTGACGAGTCTCTCTCCACGTGCGGCGAAGGGTCGGTCCGGAGGGGGTTGATAAACCACGGCGGTCCGGTCGGGGAACACCTTGGCGGTCCGGTCCAGGAAAGAGATTGGAGTCAAAGGGGCGTAGTTGGCCGAGCACCGGACCAGACCCTCCATGGACCTCCATGAGCCGGCCTCCGGTTCTTCCAGTTCAGCTTGTGGAGAATGAACAGAGGAGAAAGAAAGCGAGCTGCCATTTTCGTGACCGCCCATCGAGAGAGAGAGAGAGAGAGAGAGAGAGAGAGAGCTTGAACTTGGTTTGCTTGAGATGCCCAGAATAGGATTCAAGAGTGGCATAGTATATAAAGCAGGGGATGAAGAAGCTTTATATGCCTGGAAGAAAAATGAGAATTTTGTTTTTAATTTATTTTATTTGTTTAGTGTATTAAATTAATTAGTTTACCACAAATGGTTGCATAGCCAAGAGTCAACCGGCAATGGCAAAGCATTTTGAGATTAAATTAATTCAGAAAATATAATTATGTATGCATGGGAAATGAGTTGGCAAGAAGTGCCTTAAAAATCAAATGATTTTGTGATTTTATTTCAGAATAATAATGATGTGGAATAAGTTTCTTCGGAAACAAATAATAATAATAATAATAATAATAATAATAATAATAATAATAATAATAATAATAATAATAATAATTCCTTTTCACATCTCTTAATTGACGCACCAAAAATGATAAAAATAGATGCATTTGTTGGGCATTTAATATTATATAAAATAAAACTCCTAAAAACAATTCTATTAGAGGGTTTATGTCCTGAGAAATAATTGCAATTAAAACCTGTATAAATACATAAATTGTCGCACTTGTGAACACAATAATATATGACATGAATAAGTATTACTCAACTCGTTTTATAATATATGCCATTAGTTATTTTAACTATTTTTTTATTTCTTAATATCTCGTTACTTAACAATTTCAATGACATATTAATAATTAAGCATTAAATTTTTCTCGTTAATTATTTTTCTCCTCTTTTTCATCGAGTTTCTTCATTTTGATTTTTAACATAAATTTTATCATAAATTTTCTATTTTTATTTCCGTGTACCAAAAAAATAATAATAATTAGTTAATCACATTATATTTGGTGTATTCCTTTTATTTAAAGAAATTTTGGTAGGAATATTATAGATCCAGGTCTATATATCTTTTATGCAAAATATTGAAGGAAAAATGAACATTTGTTAGGAGGTTATGAAAGTAGGGATGAATTTTTAATAATACTTCTTACATAAATTTGGGATTATAAATTTGGTTTTACATATACTAGCTTGAGTTTATAAATTTGGGATTATTTTATAATTTTTTTTATCAGAATGGGAAGGATTTAAATTCATTACCCCCTCGTTTCAATTTACTTGGACTAAAAACGGAAGGAGTAACGTATGTTTAAGTTTTTTATTCCTCACAGAAATAAGAGTTTTATTTGTATCTAGGCCTTATTCCATTTAGGTGTTGTAAGGTTGTACGGTTGTAAGGAATTGTAAGAAAAAGCTGTAAGGAGTTATAATGAGTTTTAAGATAGTTGTAAGTAATGCTGGCAAAAATTCGGGTTACGGTCAAAATCGAGTTGGAAAAATCGGTTATCGGACGAATTTTTTGTCCAATATCCGGTTTTTCAGGTCGAGATAATTCGGACAAACGTAAATTCGGGTTAAAATCGGGTTCGTACAATAAAAATAGGAAAACTTTATGTCCAAGTTTAAATTTCGGACAAATAAGTCATACCAGAACCCGATTTTTTACGGTCGAACGAAATTTTGTCGATGCTAGTTGTAAGGTTGGTTATAAAAGGTTATAATGAGTTATAAGCAGTTGTAAGAAACTTTAAGCGAGTGTAAGGAGGTGTATGCGGTTGTAAGAAGTCTGTAAACAATCGTAAAAAATAAAAAAGAGTTGTAAAAGTGTAAGTTAAAAATAAATAAAATAAGAAAATCTTATTTATATAAGACAAAGTAATTTGAGACAAGTGAAATAACATATCATACTTGATTATATATTTACAGGTTAATTAAAATTGTAGTTTTGTAACCCCTTTTAGACTTGTCGCTGGATTTCAGCAACCATTCCCTTCTGCCCTTAGTTTTTGAACATTAGCCCTTTTTAGACTTGTCGTTGGATTTCACCAATCATTCCCTTCTGCCCTTAGTTTTTTGAACATTAGCCACCTTCATTGTACGAAAATTGTCCCTCCAGTCATCATCCCATAGAAAGTTAGGACTAATATTTTTTGCTTTAAACTGTGTTCGACAATAGTATTTTAAGTATCATTTAGTGCTTCACCAATCATTCCCTTCTGCCCTTAGTTTTTTGAACATTAGCCACCTTCATTGTACGAAAATTGTCCCTCCAGTCATCATCCCATAGAAAGTTAGGACCAATATTTTTGCTTTAGACTGTTATGTAACACCTGAAACTTAATCGTAATTAATTTTACATTTTGTCGTCTTAATATTGTTTAAGAGCTTTGAGCCGCGCAACATACGAAATTGAAATAAAAGATGCGGACAAATCGATAATCGCAAATAATAAGGGGTAATTCGTACAAATTTACGTTTGTACTTGCGAAATGTATATATGTTAAAATAATTTTATTCTGAATTTAAATAAATTAAATTAATGAGTAAAAAGAAATAAAATAAAACAGTATACATATATAGACAAATTATTATAGCAGAAATAGAAAGAAAAATAAAAAAAGGGAGAGGAAGACGGTGGAAGGATCGGGAATATATCAGTGAGGGGTGTTTGGTTTGAAAGGAAGCTAACACATTCATCCTCTCTCTCACCTCCCCTTCCTCTCTTCTCCCTCTGCCCTGCTGCTGCTCTATCGCCGGCCACCGGCCAGTCATCGGCCGGGCCTGCAGCCGCCACCCAGCCGCCGGCGATGCCTCTGGCCACCACCCAGCCACCTCCATCGCATCTCTTTCCTCTCCGCTCTGTTCTGCTTCGAACAGGGGCCGGGGCCGTTTCGCCCTTGCGGCTGCCACCGCCACCGGACTGGACTGGTGCCGCCGTTCCCTGGCCGCTGCCGGCGCCAGAAAGCCGTCGCCGGCGTACCGGGCCGCTGCCCTGCTCCCATACCAAGTCTCTCTTCTCCCTCCTCCCCTGTCTTGCGCCAGCAGGGGCAAAACCGCCCCTGCTGCTGCTGCACGGTCGTGCCACCCTGGCCGCCGTCCCTGGTCATCGACCGGCGCCTGACGCCGCCGACCAGTGTGTCGTGCCGCTGCCGGAGCCACCGTATCGCCACCAACGAGCCACCACTACCTAATTCCACTTTTGACCACTTGTGAGGTATATCTCCACATCTCCAATCCTTAATTTCTAAGCAAATTTTAGCACAAATTCATGTTATTATTGAACAATTAGGCAAGTATATGTGAATTGTGAATTGATTACGCTGGAAGTGAAGGAATTGTGGGGGAAAATTGAAATTGGAGTTAGGGTTTGATATGTGTAGATATGGAATTGGAAATTGATTTGGGATTATTTATAATTGTGGATGTGCTTATTTATGTTTTATATGAATATGAATAAATTGTTTGGCGGTGGAAGAATTGGAAGAAAAATATCGAGGATGATTGAAATATGAGCATATACATAATTTTGGGAGTTAGTTTCAAGAATGCGTAAAGGGGACATTGAAGATTGATGGAGGATTGAATTTATTGTTGCATGTGTGCTAAACTTGAGTAAATTAACGTAATTGAGTTTTGGCCTAATTGTGCAAGTGCGAAATTATTTGAAATGTAGAAAGTGGGTGAGGTTATAGATATAGGATCATGGGGAAAAGAAATTTACAGAATTAAAGGAAGTTAAAAATTTAAATGAATTTGAGTAATAAGTGGGGAATTAGAGGAAGTCAAATGTGAGAAGTTTGCATAAATAGAGAGTAGCTATTAAGTTTATTAATGCATAAATCAAATTACTGCCTGAAAACATAAAATCGATGGAGATGGACATGATCGAAGAAAATAACAAAAACAATACTTAAAGGAAAACGAACAGCTACCTCAAGTACGTTACTGTTTGCACTTCTCAAAATATTTAAAAGTTAACATGTTAAACTATTGATGAGTTTCACTATTCTGTTTATGACGCGCTAAATCGTTAACCGATTATTGGTACTTTTCATAAAGAAATTTATCGCACGGAACCATCTCCCGATAATCGGGATTTCTATGATTAAATTGCATAACCGGAGCCTTAGTTATAAATATATATGTTGTAATCAAAAATCGAAAAGTTCATGAGCACGAGAGATGAGAATATTGATGAGATTGTAACTTGGATTATATACTAGTTGAAACTTGGCTTTTGTGGTTGTGGATATACTCCGGCGTGTGGCCGTTGAGTTGTGTACTCCGAGCGTGTGGCTCGTTGAGTTTTATTGTGGGTTTTATGCAGGTTTTAAGGCTTTTAGCCAATTGGTTAAGCCATGTTTCAAATGAAACTTTGCCGAAATTTTTGGAAAATTAGAAAACCAAACCCACACCTTAAGTAGGAAGCATAACTAGTTTACGAGATAAGAGGATATCCGAGCATATTAGATGAAATGAGTGGTACAATTAAGTTTAGCCTCGCATTAAGTACAAACTAGCAAGTGATAGAAGCAAAAGATCAAACTTGAGCTATATTACAAGAATGGGGAATTAAACTCATCAATCGTTATATACAAATTCAAACCATATCATCAATAGCCGATTTCGGGAAACGTATGAATATCGGGCTCAAAAGGAAACATTATGGATAGGCGCGCAAAAGTAAAAGTTTGGTAATCGTAAATGCATATAAATGTTGTTAAAGGACTAGTAATCTACAAAGTAGATTAGTTTTGGAAACGTAAATCGAATTGAAATTGTATTGCGAAACAATCAGTCATTGGAGTGTTGGCACGTCGAGGTACGTTATTGCTTGTACCCTTCCAAAGTGCTTATCTTTATTATTGAGTTACTTGTTTTAATAATACAAATAATTTGGACCCACTTCATAGCCACAGCTCACGCTTTACAATGATTTATTACAGTTCACAGTTCACATATGCGTTAAAAGTTACAGTTTACATTTTACATTTTACATTTTACGCTTCACAGTTCACGCTTATAGTTTACAGTTCACAGTATAGTTTACGCTTACGGATACGATTACAATTCATTGCACTTATACATAAGTTTTTCACAATTTAATTGATTTGGCCATGCAAAGGACCCGTTAACCGTTATGACGATCCATGAATGAATGTGATCGTAATCGTAATCGTATGACGATCCATGGATGAATGTGATCGTAATCGTAATTGTAATCGTAAATGGTTGATCCGGGACGCTCGGACAACGTTGCTCGCTAGCGAGCATTGAACCGTTAATTGTTCAATTGTGAACGTAATCGTTAATCGTTCAATTGTGCACGTGAATCGTTAATCGTTCAATTGTGCACAAAATCGTTAATTGTTCAATTATGAAAATAATCGTTAATTGTGCAATTGTGCACGTGAATCGTAAATCGTTCAATTGTGAATAGAATCGTTAATTGTTCAATTGTGAACAGAATCGTTAATTGTTCAATTGTGCACGAGCATTTAATCGTTAATTGTTTAATTGTTCACGTAATCGTTAATCGTTTAACCGTTTAATCGTTTAATTGTTCACGACCGATCGCCTTAGGGTTAAATGAACCTAGGAGTCGGATTCTATGATTGATTGTTCCACAAGTACGGGTCCTAAGTTTGGCCAAATTGGAAAAGCAAATCAAGCAATTGAGAAGTTTGCAAACCGAGTATTCAAGAAAGATGATTTAAGATGTGCATGATTTAATAGCATCTAAATCGCAATTTTATTTTATAACGGTAACGTCATCGAGCTTCTAGCTCACACGTCTATTGTTTTATATTTTAAAATTTTTAGGAAGTCGAGCGCATGGCGGACTACTCCCAATCACACCCAAAGTTTAAAGATGAAGAAAAGATAAAGTCGGTCGGAGAAGTAATGTTCGACTGTTCATCTTGACCCCATACATGTTAGTACCTTCCCGGTCTCATGGCTCATGATTCCTCTCCAGCTGATCCTCGACATTTTAAAAATTCGTTTTACGTAAGAGAAAAAAAATCTGGGTTGGATTGTTACATAAATTGTTTGAAAAATTAATTTGTTCAAATGAACTTGCCTCGTTTTCATTCCGAAACGGCGGTAACGTCTCCAATTTATAAGTCTTCCGTTGTTAATTACTTATTTATGTATTTACGTATTGGGGCGTTACGGTTGTGTTCGACAATAATATTTTAAGTATCGTTTAGTGTTTTGATTGAGTCAAAACACTATTAACTGTAATTTTTATTATTTGGTAAAATAGAGTTTGATCCCTACAAATAACATTTTATAGTAGAATTTTTTAAACGTCACCAATATTAACATTTCATAGCAAGAGTAGTGTTTTAGAGGTTTGCAACTGATTTTGCCCTTCCTCTTCATCCAATTCTATGCCCCATATGGCAGTAACTTAACTTGCTGGCGCTTACTGTCCATAGCCACATGCAAGTTTACCATAATTTTTTATTTTCTTTTTATTAAAAGCTTATCATAATTTTACTTACAAATTTCACATGGTTTTTTCAATTAATTTTTCCCAAGCTTAATATTGCTATTCGGCCATGTGTATTATTTTCCCATATGGTAGAGATAATAAATTTACTATAATACCATACCATTTAGCTGATGCATAATAATAATAATAATAATAATAATAATAATAATAATAATAATATAATCGTGTCCTTTTATATTATTTTATGTTCATTAGCTAATTTCAACAGGTAATTTAATCGAACATATATTTATAAATAGCTATCAGCTAACATGCTAAAATATAACAATTATCCGCTATTCAAACAACTATCCGCTATTCAAATAGATCATTTTGTCGAACATGGCTTTAAGCACAATTAAGCTTAAAACTTACAGTTACTTAAAAAATGGTTATACATCTCGGTAATATTCAAATAATTCCGCCCATGCATTAGAGACCCAAATTCTCAATCTATGTCTCCTAGCTTCACATATAATACTCAATTTTCGCTCACTTTAAATCTCGAACAACCAATTTTGAAGGAAATCCTTTATTTAATAAGTCGACACACTTTTTTTAAAAAATTTAAAGGTTAATAAAACACATGTACATATCATATTCATAAATATTGTAACTGTAAATAATTCCAATTGGAGAAGTATTTCCCCGTAGTTCAACCTACAATGGATCTTTTGAAATATATAAAATAATCTTGTTAAACTATGATACAAAAATTATTCAATGGTACTTCTAGTTTTGTACAACTATTTTCAGGACCGTAACTTATCAAAAATGATATAAGATACCTTATCTTTTAATGTAATAAATGTTTAGGACCCTTGTTTCATTTTTTTTATAAAAGACCCGTATTTCATGATAAAAGACATAATAGTCCTTTAGTAAAGTAAAGAATTTAAAAATAAACTAAATACAAAAACATAATAAAATGATATAAAAAATATATAAAAAAATAATTAAGTATATTTAGAAAAATCCTAATAAAAATCTGCAAAATTACATTGTTATATTTTTTACATTTTTTAATATCATTTTAATATTTTTTTATTTAGTTTATTTTTAAATTTTTTACTTTTTTTAGAAAAATGGATGAATTTCATTATTGAAAGTCATACTGCATCTACAAATTTTTACTTTAAAGAAGGACAATTATTTATTTTAATATGAAATAAGGGTCTTTTATCAAAAAAATGAAATAAGGGTCCTAAAATTTATTACATTAAAAGATAAGGTATCTCATAATATTTTTTATAAGCCAGGGTCCTGAAAATAGTTGCACTAAAACTAAAGATACAATTGAGTAGTTTTTAAACTATGATAAACTCTCTCAATGAATAAATCCGAACCCTAACCAAAATTTTATTCCAATAAATTTTCAATAACTATGATATTTTCAATAAATTTTTTCGTTTAATAATATTTATCATTTATTAATTTTAATGATATATTGATAATTAATTAGCAAATTTTTTCTCATTAATTTTTTTTTCTCTTTTTCATTAATTTTTTTCATTTCGATCTTTTAACATAAAATTTATCATAAATTTTATATTTTTTAATTTTTTACAAACTAAAAACTACAGATATTGTGAAATAAAGTGAGTACAATTATCATTAATCAAATTTAAAAGGAAGAAAAATCTATGGACCGACCACATCATCTCCACACCGTAGGAATTACGAGATCACTCGAAGGACGCCTTCGGCATCCGGAGGTCACGGGCGGACCATAGAACCCTGTTCAATTCAATAAGTGTAACGCTTTAATCAGTTTTAAATTTGATTAATGAATACAATGGTACTTATAGCCAAAATTTAATGTACATCCATATGCTATAAAAAAAAAAATTAAGCTTCTATTTATTGAAGTTGAGGTACTTACTATAATTGGTCTACATTTTTGTGCTAAAACATCATCTTCAAATATTTTATAGTACAATTGGTTCACAAAAAATAACACTTCCACGTTACAGTTTTGTCATTATTGGAAAAGACTTTTTATATTTTTTTGATAAAATAAAATATTTATTTTTCAAATATAAGTTAATCACCTGATCCTACTATGGCCATAATAATGTAATGCTTCTCGACAAATATAATGATATAAGCAACCATCATCAGGTTGTATTTATTTCCGTCTCCTATAACAAAAAATATATATCACATGACATACATGTGGTGCATTCTTTTATTCAAAGAAACTTTAGAGGAGCATTTATATATGTAAAACATTGAAGAAAAAATCAATTTTTTTAGGAGGTTAAGAAAATAGGGAATGAGTTTTTTAAATAATATTTTGTGAAAATATTACTATATACATTAGCTCGGATTTGTAGATTTAGGATTATTTATCTGAAAAACAAAATTTATTTATATTTTATGTTTATTTATGTTCGTTTTTATTTTTATTTTTAAAAATTTTTGTTTTTCAAATATATATATGTTAATCACCTGATCCTACTACGGCCATAATAATATAATCCTGGTGGCTATTGAATATGAGATTTGATGTGATCTTAATGAGATTTATTTCCGTCTCTTATACCCAAAAAAAAATAAAATTAGTTAATCAAATAACATTTAGTGCATTCCTTTAGAGGAGCACTTATATATAAATGAATTTTTTTAGGAGGGTATGAAAATAGTAATGAGCTTTTATCTTTTAGTCTTTCCATTTTAATTAACAAGCATAAAAATAAAGGAGTACGTAATAAGTTTATGTTGACCTTGATTTACCGTAATATCTTAGTTTAGTAATAAGATTGAAGTCATGTATATATTAGATTTCGGATTTTTGAATTTGATTTCTCTTCCCTCATTATATTGCAATGTTTTTTGTGACTTTTTTAAACCAAATTATAAAAAAAAAATTTGGTTAACCTTAATTGTGGATGATGAAACGTGGGATTGCATACATTATAAATGCATCGAATTATAAATTGGATTACTTGTTCTATGTTAATCTCCAATTATGTTCAAACTATCGTTTAAGTCTAACTTTTAACATTCTTAGTTCCTAGTTTTTGGTAAGGTAATGCTTCAACTAGCGTTTGCGATAACTTATATCGTTTCAAATAGTATTTCGAAAAGTTAAGAATATTAGTTTTTTACATGTAAAAGTAGCGTTTCATATTTCTTTTGACAAAAACATAATATTTTTTAGTTCTAAGTTTTCTAAGTTCAACACATTACAAAAGGGAGAGATACGATTCAAAGTTTTAATGAAAAAGGGAATTAAAGTCGGATTAACAATTTCAATTTTACCATTTCTTTGTGTGAAGTAGCTTATAAACAAATATTACATCTTGTGAGACCCCGAAATTTCGTGTGCTTGCCTGGTAGTGAATTATTAGAATTTTTCCGAGTCGGAATTAGAAACCCGAGAACCGAAACCGAGCATGGGCTAGCTAAAATGGGCCTTGAAAAGCTAGTTGGGCCCGGTTAAAAAAAAAAAAAAAAGAAAAGAAAAAGGAATGAGGAATGAAGATTGTTGGCAGTGAGGAGGAGTCTGTCAAATTAAGCAAAGAGAGAGAGGGGGTCCAATTGGAATTAGGCATCAAGCCCGTTGTGTGTAATTAGGAGAAGAGGAGAGAGAAGGGGGCTGAGACATTAGAAGAGGAACGAAGAAGCGAAGCGGGAAAAGAAAAAAAGGGAACGGGAAAGCGAGCAAGGGAAAGCAAGAGAAGGGAGATCGGGCAAGGGCGAGCGGAGCGAAAGCGAGAGAGCGAGGGAGGCCGGTGGCCGCCTGAACGGCAAGGGCGCCGTCGCCGGTGGGCAAGGGAGAGGGGGCTCGGGAGGCCGAGCGAGCAAAAGCGGAAACGGGGAAAGCGAGAGGGAGCAGAACGCACGGAGGGAGAGGAAGAGCGAGCGGGCGCGGAACGAGAAAACGCCGGAAACCGAGCTGCCGGCGAGCACTGGCAGCCCGAGGACAGAGCGCTGGACGAAGGAGAAAGGAAAAGGGGAGCGAAGGAAAGAAGAAGCAGAGCGAGAGACAAAAGCGAGGGCAGAGCAGAGAGGGAAGCGAGAGGGACGAAGAACCGGGAGCGAGAGATAAGCGAAGAGAAAGCAAAACCCAAATCGAAACCCAATCCGAAACCTCAGTAGAACCGAATTCTTAGAACCTCTAAGAATTTAAGGTGAGTAATCTGAATTCATCCTCCAAAATAAAATGAATTAGGAGGATTGAACATGAATTCGAAGCATGAAATTGGAAACCCTAAGTTAATTGAAGAATCTAGAGGCCTAAATTCACGAAACTAGAAACTCATGAATTGAAAAGCATGTTGCGATTTATGCCTAGTTTATGAATTTAATGATATTTAAGCATTGTTGAGCATGATTATTGAGCTGTGTGATTGAGAATTTAGTGAAGTTAGCTTGAACCGAATTATTGAGAAAAATAAGAGAATTGAATTCATGACTTAAGTGCAGATTTTTCATGAATTAAGCATGCTTGTCTGAATTGTTGCAAAGTCATGTGTAGCTCAAATTTCCTGAGACTTTTACTGCAGCTTCGTGGCGATTTATGAGAATTTCCTGTAAAATTTCGTATGCATTGGATGAGTAGATTAGGAGATATGCAATTTTAAGTGAAAAGGTTCTGTTTTGGGCTAAATCGCATATAAGTGAGTAACTGAATTAAGAACTGAGATTTAAGAAGCTTTACGTCTAGATTAAGAGATATATATCGATTAAGTAAAGTTATAGAACCATATACCACTTATACGCGATAATACGCGATCATGAAAACGATAAGTTCGTTGATTAGGAATCCTAGTTGGCATGTTCATGTGATTAAGTGTTTATCTTGAATTACATCGATGATGAATGACATAAGCATGCGTATGTGAAATGAATTGATCGTACTTGAGTTGGAACTTACTTATGTGAATTGCTTGTTTTGAAGAAGTTACGCATGAACGTGCTAAGCATGAATTATATGAATTAAGTATTTCTTATGTATAAGTAATAAGAAAATAAGAAATATAAAGAACTAAAGAAGGGAGAAAGGATTGTGTTATTGATCTAAGACCCCACGAATTAAAGAACCCTCTCGAAGCTATGGCCATAGAAGTGTCTCATCAACCCGAAGCCACGAATTGAATTGCTTCCACTAAGAATTGACAAGTATGCGTCCTTCGGGGATGGGAGGCCGCCTCGAGGCCACGAATTGTTATGCCTCGAGGCCACGAATTGTATGCCTCCGTGAACCGAGCCCACGAATTGTTTTGGCTCCAAGAACTGGGTCTTTAGAGCGGAACATAAATCTTCTTTCCATTCGAACTAAGAAAACTTAAAAGAAGTATGATATGAAGAAACGAATGATCGTGCATATCGAACAAGAAAGAACGAATCGGTGAGTTATGAAATGCACAAGTGAACTCAAGAAAAAGAATAAGAAGAAGATCGGACCCTGTTTTCGTAAGAAATGTGTGCCATAAGAACTAAGATGTGATTTACGTGACGAATGATTGGCATGATGAATGATTATATGACTTACTTGTGTAGAAATATGAATGAAGCATGTTTGATTGAATTCATGAATAAATGATGTCATTGTACTTCTCGGCAAGTTGGTAAGTTTAGAATCTCGCATGTCTTAAGCATGTATGATCTGAATCGCATGTTATGAATGAGTTATGAACTTACGTGTGTTTGTTAATGAATTAATGTGCAAAGTGTAACCGGGGTTGGGTTTGGGTTATTCACTGGGCTAGTGAGCTCATGACATCACCAACATTTCAGAGTGCGAAGTTAAGACTCCCGGAGTTGCTTTTGGCTTTTAGAGGAAGCGAACCATCGGATAGGACTTCTCCGGACTTCTCTGTACTTTATGTTTTTCATGCCTGTAAAGACTGGTTGTATGTGAACTTAAGTTGATTATGAATGTAAAATCCCTATGTGAATACTCCGAGCGTGTGGCTCGTTGAGTTGTGTTGTGTTTCTCCGAGCGTGTGGCTCGTTGAGTTTTAGATTGTGTTTCGTGCGGGGTTAGGGCTTTAAGCCCATGAGTTTAGCCAGCTTACGGAGGAAACTATGCCGAAATTTCCGTAAAACCCTTTGAAAACCTAGAATTACGCTTCCGCCAATCCAATAAAGGGTTATTAACCCCAAGTTGAGACCCTAAGCAGCCTTAGGGGTTCCTCTCGGGAATCCCGGCATGTAATACTCCTAGGGTGGGTCTAGGGGTGTTACATAGATATAATTATATGATTCCAATTCTAAAACCATTCAATCAAATCTAATTAAGATCTTGATTCTAACACCCCTGTATTGAAGTGCGCTTCATAATAATTCATTTATTTTATTGTAACCCCAAAAGAGGAAAACGATCAATTAAAAAAACAGTTGTGACGCAAATTAAAATATATATACTAGATTCATTATCCTTGGCATATTTAAAGTCTTACAGTTGCAACATTACTCAAATATTCAGTTAAGCAAAAAGCGCAGCAGATTGGTTGGTACACTTTAGACGCACTATTTCCACTCAATATTTGGAATGATTGCCCCTCACCCTTTCTCTCAGGTATCTTAACTAATAATTATGTAAGTAGATCCTTTGTAAGAAGGACTCCCTAAATTTGCGTTATTAATTATTTAACCGGTGCAAAAAAATCATGCTTGACATATTTCTTTATTTTCCAAGTTACTTTGCTTAATTTAGAGAGGCTTTTCCATGGCCTTGGCCTTTTCCCTAAGAATGAACTTCTGTATCTTCCCCGTCGCAGTTTTTGGTATCTCCTCAAAGACGACAGTCTTTGGAGCCATGAAACGAGGCAAACGATCGCGACAAAACTCAATTATTTTTTGCTCACTCGCTTCATACCCATCCTTCAAATTCACAAATGCACAAGGAGTCTCCCCCAATGATCATCAGGCCTTGCCACAACGGCTGCCTCAAGAATTGCTGGATGACTATACAACACGGTCTCTACCTCAACTGTGCTTATATTCTCTCCCCCAGAAATGATTATATCCTTCAATCGATCCTTGATTTCGATGTACTCATCAGGATGTTTCACAGCGACATCACCAGAATGAAACCAATCACCTCGAAAGGCTTCCTCAGTTGCATCCAAATCCTTTAAGTATCCACTCATCACTGTGTTCCCTTTGAACATTATCGCCCCTCTGGTTTTACCATCAGCTGGAAGGCTCTCCATTGTAACAGGGTCTCTGACATCAACAGCTTCCAAGCCAAGATGTTGCACACCTTGTCTTGCTTTGATTCTTGATCTCTCGCTAGGAGGAAGAGAATCCCACTCAGGCTTCCATACACAATACGTGCCTGGCCCGTAGGTTTCTGTCAGGCCATAAATATGAGTCACCTGGAATCCTAATTCTTCCATCTTGTAGAGGACTTGAGGGGAGGGGGCGATCCACCTGTAAGCACGCGCACCATGTGGGGAAGGGGACTCTGGTCACTAGCTGGAGAGTTGACAATCATGTTCAAGACTGTAGGGGCTGCCCCCAAGTGAGTCACCTTATGGAGCACAATGTTCTCAAAAATGGCCTTAGGAGTGACTTTCCTAAGGCAAATATTGGTGCCCCCTTGAGCAGCCACGCCCCAAGCGAGGCACGACCCATTGCAATGGAACATGGGGACGGTCCAAAGATATGTGGGCATCGGACCCATTTCGTGAAGCAGAAAGGTAGAAATTGTATTAAGGCATGCACCTCTGTGACTATATACGACTCCTTTGGGACGGGATGTGGTGCCAGAGGTATAGTTCACGCTGATGGGGTCCCATTCGTCTTTTGGATATATAACATGGAAGTTGACATCCCCCTCGGCTAGGAGATCCTCATACTCATACTCAACTGAACTCAAGGTAGCTGGAGATGTGTCAGAATCTGAAATTAGGACTAGCAACGGCAGCTTTGCCCCGGTGTCAGACAAAAGTTTGAATGCTTCCTGAGCAGTTTCGAGCAACTGATGGTCTACAAACAACACCTTGGCTTCAGAGTGACCGAGTAAAGTGGAGATTGTGGCTGAATTAAGACGGGAATTAAGAGAAGAGAGGATTGCCCCCGCCATTGGTACAGCAAAATGCAGCTCGTAGATGGCAGGCACGTTGAGAGCTAATGTTGCAACCTGCTCAACGAGAGGAAGTCTTGATTAATAAGATGAAGATTGAAGAGCAAATCAAACGTCACATTAGCTATGTTTAGTCCATAATTTCATATTGACTCGTTTTTATTCCTCGTATAAATAAATTGGACTCAAATATTAATGTAGCGACGTATATAGTTTTTAGTATTGATTTAAAAATTCATCAATTATTTATAACAATCAATTTGATTAGTTATTTTCTCGGTTTTCAGAAAAATAGCACATCTTTTAATATTTTTATATTGGATATATCACCTAGACTTCTAGACAAAATCATAATCCAACTCCCTCGATCCTAATACTTATGAACTTAGATCTATAAATCTGCTGAAATTACATAATAATTTGGGGGAAAATAAAACCATAAAAATAAAAGTTTATTTTTAAAAAATTAAAATAAAATATTATTTACGATAATTTGTATATATAACTTCAAGTATATAGTATAAGTTGTTCCTTTTTTAAAAAAATTCCAAAATATTCTATAAATAAAAGTAAGTTTGATAAAATAAAATAAAAAGTAAGTTAATTTAGACGTACGATATGGGCCGGGGAAATGCCGAGTTGACGAGTGAGAGAGGAAGCGAGCTGGACGCAGCGTTGACGGGTCTCTCTCCACGTGCGGCGAACGGTCGATCCGGAGGGGGTTGATAAACCACGGCGGTCCGGTCAGGGAATACCTTGACGGTCCGATCCAGGAAAGAGATGGGCGTCAAAGGGGCGTAGTTGGCCGAGCACCGGACCAGACCCTCCATGGACCTCCAGGAGCCGGCCTCCGGTTCTTCCAGTTCAGCCTTTGGAGAAGGAACAGAGGAGAAAGAAAGCGAACTGCCATTTTGGTCATGCCCCATCTGTTGAGCGTCAATGCAATGCAAGACGCGAGAGAGAGAGTTGGACTTGGTTTGCTTGAGATGCCCAGAATTGGAAGGGAGGGGGTTTTGAATAGCCGAGAGTCAACGGGCAATGGCTGGCAATGGCAAGAGCATTTTGAGATTAAATTAATTCAGAAAATAAAATTATACAGGCATAGGAAACGAGGTGGCAAGGAGTGCCTCAAAAATCAAATGATAAAATTGTGATTTTATTTAAGAAAAATAAAATAATAATAATAATAATTCCTTTTCACATCCCTTAATTGACGCACCAAAAATGATATAGATGCACTTGTTTGCCATTTGCGATTAAATAAAATAAAACTCCTAAAAACAATTCTCTTACAGGGTTTGTCTCTTGGAGAATAATAGCAATTAAAATTTGTGTAAATATAAATATACTTTATTTATTTTTTAATATATATTATTTTAATTAATTTTTTTATTTTATAATTTATTTAATAATTTTAATGATATATTAATAATTAATTATTAAAAATTTCTCATTAATTATTTTTTCTCCCTTTTTTCATTTCAGTTTTTTAACATAAATTTTCTATTTTTTGATACTTTTTCGCAAATCAAAAATTATAAATATTACGAAATAGGAGTAAAATTATCATCAATCATTTTTAAATTTGATTAGTGAATACAGCAATATTTATAACCAAAATTTGATACCCATGTACTAAAAAGTCAACTTCAAATATTTTATACGGTATTTTTATTTTATTTTTAAAATTTTTATTTTTTACTTAATTGAAGCTGAGTTACTATAATTGGTCTACATTTTTGTGCTATAAAGTCATCTTTCAAATATTTTATAGTAAATAATTTTCATTTTATTCTTAAAATTTTTAATCTTTTAGTATTGAAGTCGAGTAATGAAATTAGTTCACAAATATATTTTAATCACCCATTATAATTTTGTCACTATTGGGAGGACTTTTTTATATAAAAAAATGTTTTCCAAATATATTTTAATCACCTGATCCTACTACTGCAATAATAATACAATGCTTGTGGCTATTGAATGTAAGATTTGATGTGATCTTAACTATAGAAGTAACATAGGATTCATATAAATTGTATTTATTTCCATGTATCAAAAAAATAATAATTAGTTAATCACATGATATTGGTGCATTCCTTTAATTTAAAGAAACTTCATCGGAGTATCTATAGACTAAGGTAGGTGTATATATATAATTTATAAGAAAACTCATAGATAATACCTCATATGAGAGAAAACATAGGGAAGGAGGGAGGGGAACAAAGGATAGGGAAAGCCCGATTTGAATTCACACCTCTTTATCGGAAGGTGGGGTTTTTCTCACTAGACTACCCTTTAATTTATATATCCTTTATGTAAAATTATTGAAGGAAAAATAAATATTTTTAGGAGATTGAAAATAGGGATGAATTTTTAATAATACTTCGTAAACAAATATCACTGCATATACTAGCTTGGGTTTATGGGCATGAGACTATTTTATAATTTGTAAGAGTGGGAAGGATTATTCATTACCCCCTCCTCATTTCAATTTACTTGGATTAGAAACGCAAGGAGTCACATACTTATTTTTAATTAGAGACTCTCAAAGTTGCTATTTATTATTTATTATTTTCCTTTTAAGTTTTTTTGTCCCTCTTAGAAATAAAAGTTTATAAACCTGTTCCATTTATGTGTAAGGAGATATAAAAAGTTGTAAGGAAATGTGCGGAAAATTGTAAGGAGATGTAAGAAATTGTAAAATATTTATAAAGTTAATTGTAGTTTTTAGGTAAAAAGGACTTCATCATTTATAAAATCTCAAATGAAGAGTATCAATCAATGCTCTATTTGTCTTCAAAGAAGCAATATTCACCTTATTTTATTTAGATAACTTAGGCACTATTATTTTTTATTTTAAGTAGGATTAAGTTTAAAACTTATTATAATTACTTAAAAGGGTCATACATTCCGGTAATATTTAAAAAATTCGACTTGTAAGACCAAAGATCTCAATCTATGTCCTCCTAGCTTCACATATAAATTATAATATTCAACTTTTGCTCACTTTTAAATCTCAATAAACCAATTTTGAAGAAATCCTCTATTTGATAAGTCGACAAATTTTATTTTTGAGATTTAGAGGTTAATAAAACACATGTACATATCATATTCGTAAATATTGTAACTGCAAATAGACCCAAGCCCTAACCAAAATTTTGTTCCAAGTTTTCTGGGTACTACATATAAACATCTACAACTTCTCCTGCAACGTCCCCAATCATAATCAACCTTATTAGTCATAATTAATGTAACTAACCATTTGTAATTAACACAATCAAGTTCAGGTTTTGGCAGTAAAACCCAGATAAAATCCCTAATTCGAGATGCTCCCAGAGTCTGAATTCATGATTGTCCTCTCTCTCTCTCTCTCTTTTTCATGGCCTCCCCCAACACCCTTTTCTGGAATCTCCCCATTATCTTCAACCTTATCACCTTATCCATCTAATGTCCTCATCGATTCAATTTCCACTCCCCAGCCAAATTTCAAAACCCTAACCCTAACCCTAACCCTAATCGATGGCCCGACGATCTGCCCCGACGCTTTTGAAGCACCTAATCAACTCTAAACCACAACAAAACCCTAGTTCCCTCATTGGAGCAAATTCATGGCAGACAAGGTCCGTCACCTACATGCCCCGGCCCGGCGACGGTGCTCCGAGGGCGGTGACGCTAATTCCCGGCGACGGAATTGGGCCGCTGGTCACCGGCGCCGTCGAGCAGGTGATGGAGGCGATGCACGCGCCGGTGTACTTCGAGAAGTATGAGGTTCACGGGGACATGAAGAAGATTCCGGAAGAAGTGTTGGATTCTATACGGAAGAACAAGGTGGGCATCAAGGGAGGTCTCGCAACTCCGGTTGGAGGTGGGGTGAGCTCGCTGAATGTGCAGCTGAGGAAGGATCTTGATCTTTTTGCCTCGCTCATCAACTGCGTTAACCTCAAAGGGTTGCCCACGAGGCATGAGAACGTGAATATTGCGGTGATAAGGGAGAATACTGAAGGAGAGTACTCTGGACTCGAGCATGAGGTGGTGCCCGGTGTCGTTGAGAGTCTTAAGGTAGTTGGGTGGGTTGTGTTTATGGTAATTTCGATTTTTGTTGGTTTGTTGAGCTTTGTTTATTGTGTGAATTGTTGGGTTGCCTTGACAATGGGGCTGGTAAGAATCATGAGGTTGATTGTGTAGTTTGCTAGGAAGTTTGAGCAACATGGTCTGAGAGTTGATGCGAATTGAATTGAGTTCACCTGGAATTGAAGAAATGAATGAAAATGATGTAGAGTAACTTAGTGAAAGATGATAAAGCGAAATTGATCTTGAATGTTAGGTTATCATATGAAACCTATTTGAGTATCGACTTATGCATTTGACAGAGTTGGTGTTGACATGGTATCAGTGTCGTTTAAACTGAAGGTCTTGAGTTTGAGTCTCTGGAAGCCTACACACTGAATTGTTGCACAAGATGAGGAGTCATGCTTCAGGCCCGAAGAGCATATTTATTGTGATGTTAATGTTAATAATCAATGTAGGTTTTTCATTAAGTTGGTCCCTTGACATGATTTTGGTGCACCTTCGGTTGTTTAGCCATGCCCATGGGAAAAATTAGTTATATGCGTGAGCTTAAAGAAAGGAATTAAAGGGGAAGAGAGGAACAGAGGAGGTGCTGTCCTGCTTGTTTTGCTTTGTTCACTTATTCAACTCAAGTTGATTGATGGAGTATAAATCAGCGAAGGTAATTTTCACTTGCTGGTTTTGTAGGTAGAGAGGAGTGTTTGAGTTTTAATTTGGTTTGTTTTGTGGCCAACTCCTAATCCTCAAATGTAGATTTGTCCTTATTAGGGTAAATATCAAGGGGAGTGTTTAGTCAAAGTTACGAGTGTTATTGGAAGGAGCCTTGACATGAAAATGATTTTTGTGAACCTTAAATTGTTTAGCCATGGAAGAAACTAGTTCTATCAGTGAGAAATGGGTGTTGGTTATCTCATGAAAGTTGAACATGCTGAACTTAAAAGGTAATAATCAAAGGGAGAGGAAGTGGTGCCTTGATTATTTTGTGTTCACATATTTGCCTCAAGTTGATTGTTGGTTTATAAATTTTCACTTGCTGGCCCTCTTAGGCGGAGGGGAGTTTCTTTATTTTAATTTGGTTTGTTTTGTGGGCAATCCCTAATCCTGAATTGTAGATGGTGCATAATTAGGGTAAATATGAAGGAGGAGTGTTTTAGTCAAAGTTACGTGTGTTATTGGAAAGAGCTTAGGGGTATTTTTGTGGTTTGGGTGTTGATCATTGTTATGAATTTGGTTTTGGGACCATGCCCTAGGTTTTGGAGGGCGGGGAGTGAGGGTGTTATCCTACCTTCAGGTTATCTTACTTCTCTGTCTTTCCCATGATAAAGTTTCTACGGTCATTGTCTGCTTATAATTTGAAACAAAGACCCACAAGCAACCACACAAAAGTAGAAACAGAATCCTTGAAAATTATTTATTTGTTTGTTTTCAACTTGAACATAGTGAGAATTGTTGTCTCAGGCAGAAGAATGCATGCGTGCATACAATGCCAAACCTTATTTGCGTGATTTTTTTGGTTATTTTTTGGGGTGGGGGATATAATGACTCTTTATTTTTTAAAAAACATAAGTGATTATTGATTAGAACTTGTGGTTAAGCCAATGACTCATCATTTGTCTTATAACTTCTCAATAGTGAGATATGCGACTTTGAGGGCATTGTATCCTCAAAATCATAGTTTGCATTATTATTGTTTTTATACATCCTTCAATTACTTCACTTAATGAAGGGCTGCATTAAGTGTTCTTGATTCCAATTTTATGCTTTGTTATGTAAGTTTAATTTCTGTTAAGTCTTCCAAGCCCCTAATCAGTTTTCACATCTTGGTATCATTGTTGTATGCCCTGGGCATCAGTTTCTTTGCGTGTCGAGGCAACGCTTCCTACATCTGCATCCCCCAAACGCCACTTAGACAGACCCACACTAGGTGGTCTTCCTGTTCTTGTTCTTGCGCCTTTTGTGCTGTTGGTCCTGATTTGCAATTATAGTAATTAGCTAATTTCTCTGAGTTGCTTTCCATTATGCTGATTTAGATGACTATGCACGGCATTGTTGTAGTTTGGTTCATAGATTGGGCTGCTGTAGGATAAACAAACTAAGATTCTTCTCAAATATGCTATGGTAATTGTATTAATTTGTTCCTATGGCGGAGGAATTGTTTATAGAGAATGAATCATTTGTGCTTTCTAAAGACTTTTTATGTTTTCTTTAATGCTTGAGGAACTGTTTTTAGCTGTCTGTTTTTAGAGGGCATAGGCATGGGAAGCTGAAAAATATCTCTAATGTTTGTAGTCTGCAATTTTTGGAACTCACTTCATCTCTTGGCTAGGTAATAACAAAGTTTTGCTCTGAGCGCATTGCAAAATATGCATTTGAGTATGCATACCTCAACAACAGAAAGAAGGTAACTGCTGTGCACAAAGCCAACATCATGAAGCTTGCAGATGGTCTTTTCTTGGAATCTTGTCGAGAAGTTGCAACCAAATACCCTGAGATTAAGTACGATGAAATCATTGTAGATAATTGCAGCATGCAACTTGTTTCAAAGCCTGAACAATTTGATGTGATGGTATGCAGATTCATAATTTGATGTTTCCCTGTTACTTATGCCATTATTTTTTTTATAAAAAAACTAATTTTATTACTAGTTGCATTTCGTTTGCATCTCCCATAGGGGGTTGACTTTTCAGGCACCTGATGGTGTACTGTTTTCTGTCTAGTGAAAACATTTAGTAGCTGTTACTAAATCTTGTTTTACAAGCATATGAACTGTCTTCATGAAAAATACTGACTCTTGTTTTTGGAGGAATTCCAAGAACCTGAAAATATTTTGGAAAGTACTTTGTTGATATACTGAAAACCATGGGCATAACTTTCTTAATTGAGAAAGCTAGTGTAGTTGTATGTTTGTTGAGTGTACTTTATCACCCTTGCTCTCAGGCCCTCTTTTGCACCTTTAACGTTTTTCTTATTGACATATTCAATGCTGTATGCTATGGAATCATGCAAGTGTGATGGAACAATAAGATATTTATAGTGCAGGCACGTTAATGGAATTTGATATTGATGTGTGTAGATCATAAATACAACCAACTAATGGGTACCACTTAGGGGGATCTAGAGAGGTGAACGTGTTCTCAACCTTATTCCTTACTCTCTTATAGTGACTACCTGGGTCCCAACCCATTCCTTAATCACCAGGGAGAGTGGTGGGCTAGAGTTCAAGAAGAAGATACATTTCATACTGGTTTCGTTTTTGCTGCTGTTAGTGAAAAGTGGGAGCTCTGGATATACATCTAGAATCTTTGGTTAGTAAAAACCTATTCTTCATTTTAAAATACGAGAGGTTGCAAAAATCTTTCTTCTGAAATTGCTCTTCAATTTTATTGTAGGAGGAAGGTTGTGCTCATCAAATTCTGACACTGCTCCTTTTTGGGAGTTTGGGAGTTTGGGGTAATGGTTTGGTAATGGCTAGTGAAAGGTTGACAAATATGTAATTGATAATTTTCTGGAAATTAATGGTGACATATTTGATACATGATGCATTGACTGAAAAGTGAAGACCAAATTTGTGAGAGTACTTGTTAATGAAACTTCACACTAGGTGAAACATTGGATTTCTAATCCCGCTTTAATAGCCTGCATTGTAGAGCACCTGTCTGAGTGATTACATCTGTTGCTCACCTTAATATCAATACCTTCTGTGATGATTTAAGCTGATGTACACCTATTTTTGTTGTGTACAGGTGACACCGAATTTGTATGGGAATCTAGTGTCAAATATAGCAGCAGGTATAGCTGGTGGAACAGGAGTAATGCCTGGAGGTAAAATCAGTTCCTTTCTTTGTTTCTCCCATCTCAGTTGGAGCTTCGGAGTCACATGTGATCTTTTGTTTCCTGACGAAGAAATTTACCTACTTCCTTTGAGCAATAAAGCTGCAATCATTGGTTGATTAGATTTTAAGTTATACCCTTTTTGACAAATTATACCCATATTTTGTTGCACACTTTGCACCCAATTAATTGCCTTAGTTTTTCTATTCCTTTATGTGGCTCCCATTAATTCTTGATATAATACTGTGACTAAGTTTGAAGTGGCCGAGCGTATGTGCTTAGTTTCTATTTAAGACCAAAAAGAAAATATTAAATGTTATTTATTTTTGGTCTAGATGAGCCATGAAGGGTAGTGCAATACAATGGAGAGAAGGAATCGAACCTAGGACCTAATGTGCCCTAGGACAATGACATAGATACAAATGAGTTGACACTAACTAGGTCCAAAGCGACAGAAGTGTTATGCTTTCTGCAGTAAATTGTTCTGGAACAATAGTAAGTTGTAGGATATGTAAGGAGTAACTGTTGGATCTGGCTATGGATACCATATTGTCCTTCTGGGATGAGGTAATAACTGTGGTTGCAGAACATAGTATTTGTGCATGTTATGATTCAAGTAGTCAGTCTGAATACTATTGCTGGCTTCAAATTTTTTGATTCATTATCTGTGATGTACTTTTTATTCTGCTTCTAGTCACACCTGTAGTCCAAGTCCAAGTCCAACTCCTCTCCAACTCCTAAGTAGATTCCATTTTTGCGGGATCTAGGGACATCCAGATGTAGGCGAACTTACATCTGCAAACATTTGTGCAAGCATCTCCAAGAGATCCACAAAAAAAAATTAGAAAACATTTTTCCAGGTTGAAAGTTTTGAAACAAAAATCAGAAATGCAAGCAATAAATAATAAAGCCAAATGACCTCAGATAAAAAGTAAATAAATACATAAACAATTAAACAATATAAAACAGAATGCAACTCAATTAAGTATGTAGAATTTGCAAGTTGGTAAGTGCATTAAAATCTAATATATTCGTTCCACTGCATTTTGGAGCCTTTTAGGAAGTTCTGACTTCTGACAGTAGTTTGTGCTTTACTGAGGTCTTACTCTCATCATCTTTTACTTTATTGTTTCTATATGAAGGTAATGTGGGAGCAGATAATGCTGTCTTTGAGCAAGGTGCTTCAGCAGGCAATGTCGGAAGTGAAGAAATTGTGAGAGAAAAGAAAGCAAACCCAGTAGCTCTTCTTCTCTCATCTGCTATGATGCTAAGACATCTCCAGTTCCCTTCCTTTGCCGACCGATTGGAGACAGCTGTGAAGCGGGTGATAGCAGAGGGCAAATATCGAACCCCAGATGTTGGAGGTGACAGCACCACCCAGGAGGTGGTGGATGCCATTATAGCAGCTCTCAACTAAGGTTCTCTTCTTCCAGCTGTAACTTGTTAAGTGTGTCAAGTAGCTATCAGCTTGTTGACGAGCATCTGTTGTCTGAGTATTCTTCACAAGGCTATATATTTTTGGTGATTGACAAATACTCGACCTAGAATAATGTGATTCAAGAAGAATCATGCTTGAGAATTCGTTCATTAGCACATTGAGGAAAGTGGGAACTTCTTCAGTCTCATGCTCAGAGGCCCTTGTGGGGTTTTTCCGCTACATATATACAGTAACTTCATTTATGTAATCATGATGAACTCAGCTAGATGTACATCAATTTTAACTGTCCACAATACTTGCTGAGGGCAGCTATTGAGATTTCCTTTTGTTAGTTTCATACCATGCAAGTACTGTATGCTTAACTTGCTGTGTAATACGAGTTGGTATTAGGGTTGTAATGGTGCATGTTGAGCTGCTTGTCATCTCAATAAGAAAGCTGCATTTCTATTGTGGTCATTAGAGGCTGGTGTAAGCGGCTATTCCTATTAGCCATCACAGGGAATGGTCTAGGATAAGGAAACTCAATAATTGCCCCGAGTTTGGGCTTAAATTCCATCATGGATGCTTGGGCTTTTTCCCCTGTCTCTTCTCTCCTCGGTCTTCTTCTCCTTTCCCATGTTTTCTCTTGTTAGGTTTTCACCATATGGAAACTCTTTATGGTTTCTCGAGTGGATTTCTCTCCTCTGTCTTCTTCTCCTTTCCCATGTTCTCTTATTAGGTTTTCACCATATGGAAACTCTTCATGGTTTCTTGAGTGGATATATTGCACTGAGTTGGAGTGAGATGTCGAGTTGGAGAGTTGAGTGGATGTATTTGGTTTCTTGAGTGCATATATTTTGTGGTGGAGGTCTTTGCAAACTTTTTATGGTTTCTTGAGTGGTACATAACACACCGTAACTCTTTAAAAAGACATAGTGACTTGTCTTCATTTATGGTTCTAACAACCTCCCCCCCAAAAAAAAAAGAGAAAATATGTCTTAAAAATATTTTTAAATAGATATTTTGTATGATTTATTTTTTGAGTCGAGATATTTTGTAGGATTAAAGTAAAGCATCTAAGTAAATTACTATCATTTTCTTTTCTTCTTCTGTTCTTATGTGGGATAGTAGGAGATTAAGTATTTTATTTATGATTTAAAGGATATATCCTTTTGATAATTCAAAGGTAAGATATGATGTTTGATTAGAAGAAGTTGAAACTCCCTTTAAATTTTGCACAAGAGCATCAGTACATCATGTAGTGGTTAATTTTTTCTCCCTCTTATATCTTAACTTTTATAATGTAAGACATATCACTTTACACTTATCGAATAAAATATCATGTTGAATCCACATTACAATATATAATTTTTTTTAAAATTAAAAAATAAAGTTAAAGCGAAAAAAAGAAATCAATATAATGAGAACACGTAATCCGATAAATAAATAGTTACTGATGATGGGAACCCCCTTTTACCAATGATTGATATATGTGGTATATGAGTATGCAAATTTTTAAATCCTCCTAGGAGTATATACTCTCATAAGAGAAAGAGAGATATTAGGTCCAAAAAATTTCTTCTATCTTTTCGTTCGTTCAATCATCTCGTTAACATATAAGTAAAGAAGACATACTCTCGGATACATATAAGATGTTATGATGAGTCTATCCATCGAAGGCGCCTGTCCACGGGCTCTCGTGGGCGCCTCCCTCACTAACTCTCTCTCACACCCACACGATGCTTTCCCCTCGCACTGTGTGCCACCTGCCACGTCATTTTCTCTCTCCTCACGGCCGTGCACTTGAAGTGCTCTAATGAAGAGTGCTCCTAATTGTGTGTGAAATAAGATTTGGATATTAATTGTGTAGTATTATCCATAAATTTTTTCATAAAGTAAACAAAGTGCACCTCCTTTTTCCTCTTCACCTCTAATTTCTTGTTCAAGTGTTTAGGATAACTATAAGGGTATTTTTGTCAAACAAAACTAAAACAAAGAATAGCAAATAGTTTAACTTAAATATTTGGAAGCACTTAATTTCTAAATGTATAATCTAGTAAAAAGTATTCCAACATTGACTTTACTTTTAAGATAAATCCTAAAATTTGTTTGTATATATAATTTGTACTTATCTGCACATAACTCAAGGATAGATCTTACAGAAAAAGATGTCAGAGAATCATTTTATTTAAAAAAATTTTGTAATTTTGTCCCATATATTATAAACTACATACAATTATTGAACAAAACATTTAGATAAAACAATCGGCATAATTATTAAACTAAAACTTAACCCAAAAAAATCATTAAGCACACGTAATACCTAAAATTCACATTTAAATTTACTTACCAAATAAACCACCTAATATTCAAATCTAGAGGACATTTAATACAAAAATTTGAACATAAAATTAGTCTCAAAATCCTTATGTTATGTGCCTCCATGAAAATACAAAAACAAAAACAAAAAACAAAAAAATAAAAAAATGGTGAATTTTGGCTTACTTGATTTCCACTTTGAGCCGTTCATAGTGAGGGATAACAAGAAAGAAACAAGGCTAGGAATTAAAAAAAGGCATTGTAGGCTGTGTGGAATTGGAATCCTTCTACAACTTCTTCTTCTTCTTCTTCTTCTTCATCTTGTTCATGGACGTTTATATGGCCAGATTCATACAATTTTCATTTTCTACCCACAAAACTTTAATCATAGCCCCCCTTCATGTCTTTTTGTAAGCTCCACCACCACATGGACATGCCCATCAAACAAAACTTCACCCCCTCAAATCTCAATAAATGTTTAAAAATTAATCATATGTTGGGTGTTATGTATTTTTTAAATCTATATATATGTTTGATTTGGTCACCTATATATTATGTTATTAATCTCGAATTTAAGGAAAAAATGATATTTGGTCTAAAAATTTATCTGAAGAAGAGATCTATGTAGCTGTCATATGTTGGATGTTATGCATTTTTTAAATCTATATGTTTGATTTAGTCGCTTAACATGCTATATATTATGTTAATAATCTCCGATTTTAGGAAAAAATGATATTCAGTTTGAAAATTTATATGAAGAAGAGATCCGTATAGCTGTCATATGTTTATAAATAGAGTAAAGATTCTATGTTTACCATTATCCTCTACTAGTCTTGACCCATGATATACACTGGAGTAATTTTGTACAATGCATAACTTAAGAAATTATTAAATTACGGAGCGATTTTGTACTTGTAAGTTTCTTTTTCTCGATCATATGATTTTATTGAATGGTTTTACTTTTAACAACATTCTTTTACATGTTATCCATTCATAGAGAAAACGCTTTCGTGGCTCATCAAAGTTATTAGAACCCAATACATAAAAATCATTAGAGCCCAACACACATTCATATTCCAATCATTCTAAATTTCAAAAGAATAAATAAATGATCTAAAATAATAAATAAAAAAGAATGTTAAAAAATATCATCAAGGTTTTAAGATTACACTCATGATTTGAAATATTAAGAAGTTAGACCCCATAAGAGTCAAACAATTTAAATAATCCTAACTCATACAATTATAGAAATAATGTTACTATATTATTATTTAATCGTGTTATATGATTTTTCTTTCAATATATTAGGTTTATTAATTAGAAGAGATTTCACGGAAACAGTAAATGTTATTCATTTTATACTCCTTAATTCTTCCTAAATTAAGTTTCTTTTGTTTTTCTTTTTTCAATAATATTACATAAATTTGTACATATAATACTAATTTAAAGAGTATATAATATCAAAAAACCCTATCCTCCACCCTTTCTCTTTTTTGAAAGGGGCTGCTAGCAATAAATTTTGTTGATGGTAAGCACCATTTTTTTGGTGATTTCTACATCAATTGTCAGTTTAACTTTAGGTTTCTACCAATAAACTTTTGCCTCTTTATTTGTAAGAGTTTTTTTACCCTTTGATGGGAGTATTAGTCTCTCTTTATATGAGAGTTATAATTAATTGGTATGATTAAAGATAATGGATGAAGATTGACTTTCAAATCACTATACCACTGGATTGTGAGGTTCTCCATCAATATGAAAGGTATCGGGTCATCGAAAATTATCCATGAGAAGTTTGTCATGGTTTCGAGTCAAACGTTAGTAAGATATATATTCGTTATTTGAAAGTCAAATTTTATATTTATGTTTTAGATATACAATTATTCATGTATATTTTTCATTGTAAGTGCCGTTTGGCGTTTTATTAATGAAATCGTGATTTTTTTCTAAAAAAAAAAGATTATATAATATCTATATCCTTAAAAAAAAAAAAAAGAGTATATCTATAAAAATATGGTTTCTATAACTGATTAGGGTATTGAATGACAATAGTGGACCGGATCGAGGGCTGCGAAAACTTTTCCATCATTATCTTTCCAGTGACATGATTTTTAGGGAGTTTTTCTCCGGCCGTCATCAATGCATGAACTCTTTTCATCATTTTACTAGTGACAAATAATATTCCCTTTATTTTATTATTATTTTTTTTAAAATATAAAATTTATGATAAAATTTATTAAAAGATTAAGTTGCTCTATAGTTTAATTGGAAATGAAAGAAAATTTAAAAAAAAGAGAGAAAAAGGGTAATTAAAAAGCGTATAATTGATAAACTGATCATTAATATATAATTAAAATTATAAAAATAATAAATATTATAAAATAAAAAAATTAATTAAATTGATATGTGTTATGAAATTAAAAAAATAGTCTTGTCAAAAACATAATAAAGGCATATGAGAGAGATTATGTTGCAAGTGTTTTCCTGAATGCATAGAATTTCATGTGGACATTTCAAAGAAGACAATAATCTCACGAGATTGAATTTAGACCTCTACAATGAGATAAATTGATATATTATTTTAGGACAAATGTGGGCCTTGTCAATAATGATAGTGTCCTAGAAAAAACATATATGATTTATGTATATTTTTTTTAGAAATATAACCATATAAATTAATATGTATAAAGTTTTAACATGAAAAACATTTATATTAGAAAGAAGATAACGATATCCTGAAAAAAATTTATCACTATTTTAAAAATATCAATAGTGAAATTATGTTGTATTTCATTGTCCAACGATTTTATCGTGGATCCGAGACTTATAGTTTCGGGTCACGTGTCATTAGATAAGAGGGAGGTGAAATTAAGGTGGTGATTTAGGAGTTAAAAAAAGAATTTTTTTTGTCTTTTACAGATCCCGGGTACAACAGTTTTGATTTCTATATTTAGACTTTTGTGTTTGATATTATGGAAGGAAAGATTAGCTGTTAGGAAAAGAATAGAAATTAACATGATTTATTCACTTTATTTTTTTTTTAAATATAAACTTATTTACTTTATTTGAATACCATGGTAGAGGAAAGGGTGGGGCTAATGAAAAATCTTCATTCGACCCTTTCCTTTCTATGTCTATCACCACCTATAATAGGTTATAATTTTGTAAAATTTTTAGAATTAGTAGTGAATTTAAATTTAAATCTAGATTATACATATATAAATCTCAACATCTCCATATACAAACACCTATGTTATGATGTGGATGCCAACTCACAAATGTTATCAATAATTTAATTCGAATTTCATGAATGTCATATTTTATTTTTCACATACACAAAAGAAAATTTGATTAAATAAAGTTAATTATAAACATCAATATCTTAAATGACAAATATTTCCTTCTTTTCAATTTATTTATCATTTTTTTCTTTTAAATTTAAGTTAATATTAAAGTGAGTTGAATTTAAGACGAATTAATAATTAAAAAATTATAATATTTTTAAAATTTCACTAATGAGAATAGTTGGGAGAAAAAAATTAATAATAATATTGTGGACTGGAGACTTATAGTCTCAAACCACGTGTCAACACAATGGAAGGGAGGGAGAGAATCCGGGGCTTAAGGGGTTGAAAAAATTTTTAAATATTTTTTTGACTTTTAGTGTCGTGAATTCATGTACTTGGATCATTGTTATCATGCCATTGTAATTGTGAAGGACGACAAATAAATTGTAATGGGCGAGTGGTAAACTTCTTTAAAAATCATTAAAATCATATTAATACTAATTATTATTAAAATCGAATTAGTACTATGTTTATTGACACTCGCATGTACCAAATTAAGAACAATTAGTAATCCAAATTACCACACTAATTATTGGCCCTTTCTCTTCCCTGGTAAGAGAAGGCTAGAGAGAGAAGGGGGATGGGATCATTTCATAGGAGTCAAGCAAGGCGAAGAGAGAGAGAGAGAGAGAGAGAGAGAGAGAGTTGAGTGGGGGTGGGGGTGGGGCGCACCGCCATGGCACCAAGGAAGTGTATCAGCCACAAGTCGTAACGAAAAACTATATAATTCCTTCTACTTTTACTCCCTCATCTCCACTGCTTCTTGTCTTCTCTCTCCTTTCACCTCTGATGCAAAAAGACCTGAAGAGGTGAGAAGAAAACCAGAAAATGGCATGCATGGGGGAGGAAAACTGGGTTTCTCTCTCCAGAATGAACTTGGACCAACGAGGAGTTCAAAACCCAGAAGCGGATTCTCTCGATGGTCACGGAAATCGCGATGATGGAAGAATCGGGGAAGACAAGGGTCCATCAAATGGGTTTGCTTGCAAATTTGAGAAGGTTTTCCCTGTTTACGCTAGAGGTTCTTCCAGACCCGACCCGCCTTCGATTCCTTATTCGGTTCCAGGTTTGGGTGACCCCATTTGGGATTCCATCAGAGATGAAGCCAAGTGTGAGGTATAATACCCCTTCCTTTTCTCTCTCTTTCCATTGAATTTTTCAGCGGTGAAAAGATTGGGTTTTTTTTTTAATCTATTTATTTTGTGGAGGGGGATCTACCGAGTTCAATTCAAAGGAAGTGTAATTTGTGCTTTCTTGAAGAATGTTCAATTATCCAGTTAAGAAGTCTGTGAAGTTGGATTATGAAACAATGAATAATTCGTGCAATGTTTTCTTTAGCCCTGCATTCATGTATGGTTGGTGAGTTACAAATGCCCATGTTCAATAGCTGATCATAAATTATGCTCTCCATAAAGTTTGATTTTGATCATACTATTGACTGAATTCTGGATGGTGGTAGCGTTCTTGTGTCTTTTTTGTTTTCCTTCTAAGTCGATGTTCATATGTATATAAGTTTTTGGTTTGATGTTGCATCTCTGTTTCGGCTATTTTGTGTATAGCAAAGGGAGAATAATGGTTCATCGCCATTATTTGGTTGGATATATAGTTGATGGGGAGAGGAGAGAAAGTGGAAGATGGACTGAACTGTGGGGAGTTGAGTGAGTTCGTGAGATAATTGGAATATTCTCCTTTGCTCCCTTGTCTTTCCTCTTGGATTATGTATCCAAGTGAACAGTTGAATTTTGTGTTTTTCTTTGTTGAAATTGGATTATTGCTGTTCTAGGATACATTGATTACTTGCTTGATGTATTTCAGGCGGAGAAGGAACCAATTCTAAGTAGCTTCTTGTATGCTAGTGTGCTATCACATGACAGTTTGGAGCGTACCCTAGGTTTTGTCCTGGCTAATCGGCTGCAAAATCCTACTCTTCTTGCGACTCAGCTTATGGATACATTTTGCGATGTGATAATGAATGATAAGGGTATTCAGCGCTCAATTCGTTTAGATGTGCAGGTACTTCACGAATCTTTCCCATTGGTGTATAAGTCTATTATTATTAGAGACAAATACGTTGATGTCTGAGATGTTTGTTTGTTGATAGGCATTTAAAGATCGGGATCCGTCTTCTTTGTCATCTTGCTGGGTTTTGTTATATCTGAAGGTATTGTTCTTTCAGAATTGACTTCTTGACCTTGCTTTGGTGCCATGATTTTTTAATGCAAAGTGTAGGATCCTTTCTGAAGTTGTGAGTTGTCCAATCATTTGTATGTGCATAGAGAAGGTAAATGACTCCTTTAGGCAATCAATTAACTTTAATTTTCCAAGTAGTTTGTTGCTTAAGTGATTGAGAAATAAACTAATCTTTGTTGTATTTTTGGAACTGCCTTGTTCTATCTGCACTTTGCCACTTGAAGTAAGTGCATGCTCCATTTGATTTAACAACTTCTCAGCTTCTCATGCAGTGGTTTACTACTCAGTGGGCCTTAACTTTATTTTCCATAATTTACTACTCAATCCACCTGAATTTTATCCCCTAAACCCCAAAGAAAAGGAAAAAAAAAAAAAGAAAAAAAGGTAATTTGTGTTATCCCCTTTAATGACTTCTGCAAATATTTGGCGGTCAATCCAACTCAATTTCGCTTTACTTTTGTTTTTCCTTGATGTCTAAAGTCAACATTGGATGTCGCATTCTAGAAAAGCCGATTTTGGCAAACAAGAAAAAAAGAACCGCGTTGGTTATAGCGGAACTGTTATCGTCATCATTGTCATCACCTAGTATCGATCACACTCAGGTCAGACAGGTCTAGGGAAACTACGCAACCTTACTCTGACTAGAGGAGGGTCATTTCCAATAGACCCACAAAAAAATTTTCACAGCTTACTTTCTTTTGGCAACTTTTCTAAACTTTTTAAATAAAAGTAAAAATTGGTAATAAATAATGCAAATGCCATTAAGAACAGAAAAATAAATTTGTATACTAGAGAAGGAAGCATATACTATTGCAATTTGCAAGAGAACCTACATACATTGTTGATAAAAGAAAATAGATTGTCTTATAAAAATGCCTCTCTAAATTATCCTTTTGTTCCTTTTCATGGAGTAGGGCACTTTGGCAACTTTTAAATTTAGGGTCTATTAGAACCAAGTTATCTATGATTTGCAATTCAAGCTTGCAATTTAGGGGGTAAAACTATCACATCAGACCTCCCTCCTCCCAAACACCTACAAAGGTGGGACTCTTAGCAGTATGAATTTCTCTAAAGCCAAGACTGATATAGTAGCTTTCATATCTAAATTGATTACGACATTTGTCATTTAGGTTAGATTATCTATGTATTTCACTTAGCTTCATGTTGAGCATTTGTAATTGATTACGAGATTGGTCATTTAAAGCTACCTCCTTTCCATTTGTTAGGGCTATCATTCTTTGCAATCATATCGTGTTGCACATGCCTTGTGGAACCAAGGCCGCAGAATACTGGCCTTGGCATTACAAAGCCGAATAAGTGAGGTTGTGTTCTCACCTTTTTTCCTTGTTATACATCATTGAATTTTTTTAGTGCCCTTCATCTTACCCATTTTCCCCCTCCAAATTTTCAATGTAGGTTTTTGGTGTTGACATACATCCAGGTGTGTTTTTCTGCTATTTATTTGTCCTCTTACTTGGATTTGACGATAATGAGAGGTAACCCGCAGCCCCCACCCATGGTTGTTTGGGGAGGGGGAGGGGGTTGAAGATAAGTGAAAGATGAGGAAGGAGGTTATCATGCTGCTAGTCGGTGGTTTCTCTGATGTTTGGAAAACTCTTTTCCTCCCTTCCTCCCCAAGGAGGGAAGGATCATATGAGTTTACTCGATCAGTTTGGGCTTTTGTGTATGCTATCAGTTTTGTTGTGATTAACCCTTTTAATTTACTTGGATATCTTGCCCAGCTGCAAAGATTGGGGATGGAATACTTCTGGACCATGCAACTGGGGTAGTCATTGGGGAAACCGCTGTTATTGGAAATAAAGTTTCTATAATGCAGGTAATACTTGCTTATCTTCTTTTTGCCCTCGCAATGAAGTTCTGTAACAAAGATTCTTGACTTGCCTCATAAGAATCAACTGGGTTTAGGATCCAGGATGTTGAAAATTTTCTTCTTTTAGTTCGAGTGAAGAAATCATGATATGCAAGTTTGAGTGACTTATGTGAAGCCATTCATCCAATCTCTGTTGTTTTCTGAAAACGCAGTTCATCTAAATTGGCTAAGCTTAAGTTTATCTTCTTCATTTTCAACTTCTATTCGTCCTTGTAAGATTCTTCACTTGGGAAAAATACAGAGAAGGGGCTCTTTTTTCTAGGAGCTGTTGGAATAACTTTCTGTTCCAGCCTTTGAGTCATAATGAATCTGAGCAGCAATAATGATCTTGAAAACTATATAAATTTTTATCAGGGAGTGACCCTTGGAGGAACTGGAAAAGAAACCGGTGATCGTCATCCAAAAGTTGGTGATGGTGCCCTTATTGGAGCCAGTGCAACCATACTTGGGAATATAAAAATAGGAGAAGGTGCCATGGTTGCTGCTGGTTCTCTTGTACTGAAGGAAGTTCCTCCACACAGGTTAGAGAATATTGATCCTCACTGATTCATGTTATTGATTTCAAACTAGAGTAAAAGAAATGGATTTGATGTTATTGTCGATGATTTTTTTGTTTCTCTCTCAAGTATGGTGGCAGGAATCCCGGCTAAGGTGATCGGATTTATAGATGATCAAGATCCATCTCTTACAATGAAACATGGTATGCCATTTGTTTACTTTATGCAGCCAACCAAACTCAAAATGGTGAAAAACACTAGATTGAGGGATTATTTTGAAGTAGTCCTACTCATGCTACTCTTACTGATATGCAGACGCTCCTAGGGAATTCTTTGAGCAAGTGGCTGGAAGCTCTAGGGAGGGCAGATGAGCTGGTAAGTTCTATCAAATATTTGAGTATCAGTTGGTCTTGAGCTTATCAGTGCAATTGTCAGTAGTATCATTCAGTTTTTTCATTTCATTCTTCCACTGTTAACAAATTTTCAACCAAATTTGTTACTTGTTGAGGACTAGGTGTCTGAAATTTGAAGAATTTAGTGAATGTTTTCCATAGTCATTTCATGGCTGTTGTTGAGAGGGCTTTAGGTCCTTTTTCTTTTTCTAATAGTGAACTCGCAGAAACACAATAGGATTGTTCTTTTTTTTTTTAATTAGTAATCACAAAATATGTATTAAAAGACACCAAGGAAAACACAATAAGATTGTTCAAATGGTGTATCCTACCAGCAAAAACATATTTTGCTTAATTGAGAAATCTTTAAGAAAGATTAATGTCTGTCACAACAATAGTGGATTTATCAGGATAAGGTTGAAAATACGGAGCGTAATTTTTCTGAGTCAAGATCCGCCAAAATAGGAGAAATGTGGATGGTTAACTTTGGAGTATATAAATCTTGGTCATGTCAATGAAAAAGATTGCAAAATCAATTTACCGGAGAGAGACTTCATTAGCCGGTTGATTTTGAATGTTCACTCTCAGTGCAAAAAGTAGGAACGAAGCATGGAGATGTAGCGGAGATGAGAATCTTATGGTGGAAGTGTCATCATATACTCTGAGCATAGCTTAGTTTAAAAAGCACGCCCAGGGCGCGCCTAGGCCCACAAAAGCGCCCGCCCACTTGCGCCTTGCAAGGGGTCAAGCCCAGCCCTTCCAAAAAGCCCAAAAATCCCAGGGAGGCGCGTGCCTCAGATGCGCCTCAGCCAAGGCACATTTGCACCTCGTGCGTCTCACACGCCTCAAAAGTGCAAAACTGAGAGATTTGAAAATTTTCACTCAAGTTCGAGAAATTGTGCAAGAGTACCTCTGTATGAGGATAATTAATTGCCATTGGGCATAAATTTTGGGTCGAGTGTGTCTCAAACTCAATCAATTTACATTAACTTTCAGATTTTGTGTTGTTTGTGCTATTTTTCTTTTTTTTGGTTGCTTTTTTGCTGAAAATAATAGTGAATGCATTTTATTCTCACAATCTAAGACCTTTTGTGGTATTTTTCTAAGTTATAATGATATCTGATCACTTATTTGATGCCATCATCTAGCTTATTCGTCAAAATATATTGTTTAGTAATGATTTTCAAGCATTTTTTAGTAACTGCGCCTCGTTCCGAAAAGCCCGATCCTTTGCGCTTTTGTGCGCGTTGAGCTTTTTAAACTCAGGAGCATAGTCAGGAACAAAGATGCGCCGGTAAAAAGTAGGAATTGGGGGTAAGATTCCTCCATTAATGTGGGTTGAGGACCACCAAAGAAAATGAGGAAAGATGGAAGCTATCTTGAATGAGAAAATTAGGCCAAACATGAAGAAAGTATATAGAAACGACTGTTTATTGTTTGGACAGTTCTGAATAATACGTGTTTATTGTGCGGCGATTTTTCTTTATGCATGCATAGCGCATAGAAACATAATGGCTAACCATTGAGCCTCTGTTTAATGACTTTATTTTCCTTTTATAACTCTTATGCAGTTTATGTGACAAGGGCAACTCTTGAAATGCCTAGTTTCAAGGTTTATGCTGATCAATTTGCTGCCATCTTTGCAACATTGGTCCTGGATCCTGGAATCCCTTGATGAAAAGTCAAGAGCATGCAGCACCTTGTATTTGATGAATCGGTCACTTTCTTGTCATATAAGTGACCACATGTTGTATACCAAGATGGTGACAATTTTTTACCCACCATCAGTTCATTTTAATGCCCTAATCGTAAGCATAGCATGCAATGTAATGTAGCCTTGGATGATAGATTAGGACAAAGAATCGAACTCTGTGATTTCAGATGCCATTCATTGTCAGAGGAGGCTTTCGAAACTTTTCATGTTGAAAGTGAATGAGAGATCACATGCATAATTTTGGTCTCTGAACCTTCATAATTCTTGGTTTTTTTATAAAAAAAACTGTTTCTCAGGTTGCAGCATATGTGTGTTCCAGGGTATCTGGTTAAGCTCCACAGTCATGTTTCATTGCTTGGCTTCGTTGAAGGTCCTTGTCTTGGTTTGTGTTTAAGGTGGAGATCATGTTCAAGAAAAATGGTTAAGGTTTATTATCTAAGTTCATACATAGTGACTTCCATGGGTTTATCAAGGTGATGAGAGGTTGTCAATTGATGTTTAGGTTACTGATTTGATTAATCTATCTATTAATTAGTCATTAATAATTAATTAATTGATATAAGTATGGATTGATTCTGAGAAGTATATATCATGAAGAAGGTTATATACATACGCATTTAAGATTCTAACACAATTGTATGATAATCTCTTTCCCTTTATTTAAACTTTGTAACTAAATTAAATTTTCTCAAAGTGGTAATGATACTCTACTCTTTACCAAAAACAAAGTGCACTAAAATTAGTTAGAATTTTGAATGAAGACCTATCAATCCTATCCCCGTGTGATTTGTGACTCAATGTAATGTGATTTGTTTTTGGGGGCTAACCCCCTTTAATACAAAAAAATAGTAATTCGTCCGTTTCAAAATACATGTCGTTTTAAGGTTATGCGGTAATACTAAAGAAACACAAAATTTATGACAAATTTTGTATTAAAAAAGACCAAGTTGTCCATATATTTCATTGGAGATGAAGAAAATTAATAACAAAAGAAGAGAAACAAGGTAATTAATAAGGATAAATTGTTAAACTAATAATTAATATGTTATTGGAATTGTAAAATGATAAGTATTGTGAAATAGAGAAAAATTAGTTAAAGTGGCATATATTGTGAAATGGAGGAAGTATTATTTTAATTTTATATCTAAAACTTCAAATCGAGTTCAAAATAAATGACCGAAATTAAATAATACAATGGAAACCAGCATTTTCAATTTTGGTTTTCAATATTTAAAAGAAACTGTACACCAATTTTGATTCTAATACCCAAGAATAATTCTGAACCAATTTTGTTCACTCCTACCCAATGAGTTTTGAGAGTCGTAAATTAAGCTTAATTTGAAATACATGTAAAATCCCTAAATCCCCAAATGTTACTCGATGAATCAGGTTGATGTCCCTCGTTTTTTACATGCCTCCCCCAATCCCAAACTCTGAAGGGTTAAACTGAAATTGGAGGAAAGAAAACCAGAAAATAGGAGGGGGCAAAACAAAGAGAGAGAAACACCCTCTTTAATCAACAACTCCACTCCACACTTTCGGCTTGCTTCCGCATCTCCTCTGTTTCCCATTTGGAAAATTTAACGCATTGGAGTTGGAGCTCCAACCATCGATTCAAATTAGGTTGGTTGATATCGTCGAAGATTTTTGCCTTATTGCTGGATTTCATCAGAATTGCAGTCAGATCGAGAGCATTTTCTCGTGATTTCGGTTTTCTCTCTCCTGTTCGCATCTGGGTTTTGGGAATTTTGGCGCGTATCATTTTCTTTTAGGTCATGCAATCAAGTGTGGTGATCTAAGATAGCGGGAAAAATGTCGGCGGAGGAAGGAGATGTTGGTGGAATGGCGGAAAGGGCAGTGCAAGATGAGTCGAAAATGGCGAAGCAACTCACTGAAGCGAATGGGGAAGAAGTTCATCCCAAGGAGAATGGGGTGTGTAATGATGCTGATGAAATTGGTCCTGATACTACCCATGATCGGCTGATTCAGATGATTTCTGAGCTGAAGTTTCAGAATGAGTATTTCAAGTCTCAGATCAAGGGTTTGCAAATGCCAAATTCACAAAACACAGAATCCCAGCGGGAAGATGGCGTTTCGGAGAACATGAAAGAATTGCAAGAAAAGATAGAATCATTGAATAGAGAGTTACAAGAAGAAAAGCAGACACGAAGTGCCGCAGAAGAGGCTCTTAAACATCTAAGAGAATCATTTTCAGAGGCTGATGCCAGAGCGCAAGAGCTCTCAGCTAAGCTCGCTGAAAGTAAGTTACTTTGTTCTAGCTTGTATATGTTCGATGTTGAACTTTGTAGGGTTGTTTTTCTTCATTTCGGATCAGTGTCAAAGTTTGATATTTTGATGACTTCTTCACTTTGATTCAGTGAAGGGACTGGAATGTGTTTGTTGCCTACCCGAATCTTGGGTGTGTGATCAAAGATTGTAGGAATTAGAGTGTTGTAGGGTGTGAACTCTGTGAGGAATGAGGTGGTTATCTGGGCATCAAAATCATATTCTTTTGGTTGTTTGTCTGTGTAGCTCAGCAGAAGATGGAGCAAGAGATAAAGGAAAGAGATGATAAATATTCGGAGCTTGATTCCAAATTTAGCAGGCTTCACAAAAGGGCGAAGCAGCGCATTCAAGAAGTTCAAAAGGTATGGTCAGTGTATATGAGGTGCAAGAAGGTTGTGCTAGTCTTTTTGTATCATCTTCAGATTGGATGTTTTTCTTGCCTGGACTGGCTAGAACATGGTTAAGCTGCAAATGGTCAGCTATTCGTGTATATTGTATGAAGATTCATAAGGTAGTAGCTTGAATATGATTCGTATGGCTCAGTTCTTCTTCCATATTTTGTGAGACGATCTCAGTGTCTTAACTCTAAAAACTGACTAAAAGTTGTGTAAGAACTGAAAAATCATGGCTTCAGAGATCAGAAATAAAAAAGGGGAGACCATTGATTAATAGTAGAAGAATACTATATGAACTCAACAGCACATAATTAGTCTGCTTGTGATGAGAGGATGCTTATTGATAATGCAGAGCTATGAAATTGTGTTGAAGCTGTGATGGTGGGCTTAAGGCTGCGAGTGCTGGGATAAGAGAATTCAGGTTTAAATGGTGCATGTAGCATTAGGTTGAAGGAAAATTATGCTGTTGGAAGGTCTATTGATGCCCTGCGCATGGGTGACGGATTTAGATATTTGCAGGATATGGAAGAACAAGTTAGGGAGTTAGCATGACCTGCCTTGTGGTTACCTAATTGAGCTTGGTACTTGGGAGAGAGAGAGTGGATTATAAGAATCCAAAATCACTCTGGCCTGTGTAGCCAAACCCTCCTAATATGAAGAAAAGGGGAGTCAATTGATCCGAAATTGCTAACGCAATACTGACCATACTTCCCTTGTAATGCTAGATGCTTAGTTGTCTTAAATGAATGACATCTTTGACACTGCAGCACCAGGGATAGCCAAAACCATTTATCTAGATTTGGTCAGCTGAAAAGTACTGTCCACAGTGCATTATCTTCCATTCTTTAAGGTGCTGGCTAGGAGGGGTGTAGGCAGGGTTAGACGTATGTAACCTTATCTCTAAAGTGCTGCGGTTGTGTCTGCTGAGGTTATTAGACTTCAAATTTGAAAGTGTTGATTGCTTAGTAATCTATGATAAAAGAAGTTGGGGTGGGTTGAATAAATTACTTTGCATTTAGTCACTGATATGAAACTAGAAAAAATGGTTGAAGAAGTGCGATGACATGTAATTAACATCTTAATTTTAAGAGCTGATAGGTTGACTAAGGCAAAGTTCTTGCAAATTGAACGTATGGTATGAGATGCAAGGAAAAGGCAGATGGATCACTGTGTGTGAGGCCCATATTCTTTTTTCTAAAATGTTAAATAATTGATTAGTTAATACTTTTAATATTCAGGGTTTTCTTGAGAATAATAGCCATAATCTTATCGTTTTCAGTTATAAAAATTGAAAATAAAAAATTTAGGTGTTCTTTTTTTTTTTTTTAATGAAATCATCTTCTTATGCTGACTTGAACATCACCTATTTGCTACCCTAAAATGTGATTTAGGAATTTGGAATTAGGGTTTGAATTAATTGAATTCTCCAATTTGGGGTTTGATTGAAGAAACTTCGTGCAATCTAGATGCTTTCTCAAAATTGCATTAATTGTCTTGGTAAATATTAATTTGAATGAAATTCAGAACTATGACTATTTATTATCTCATCTCGTCCCGTCCTACCAACGTACAAGACTGAATTGTACCAGCTGGTTTGACCGGTTCAACCGAACCGGACAGTAGTCCAGTATGTAGTTACTTGTTAACCTGTTGGGAAAATACACCATTCAAGAACCGGTTAAATTGGACGGTTTTCGAGGTTAAACTAGTATTATGAACCGGCTAACCCGGGTTTTCTTTGGAAGAGCTAAAAATGAGAGGGAGAGGGGGAAAACGCCTGGAGTGGACAAAGACGTTCTCCCCTTTCTGATTCATTCCTCAGACCAGTGAGAGATCTATTAGTGACATTAATGGCGAATGTGAATAAGTATTCATCTCTAGATCTAGGAAGCATTTGAATCAGGCATGAGAGGAGGGAAAGAAATCCATTTTGGAAGCATTTGAGTCAAGCATTTGAATAAGCTAATTTTCTCTCTCTCTCTACACTATGATGGTCTGATGGAGGCGGAGCTTTGGAGGTTGCTTTTAGCTTTTTGAGACACAGGCTGGAAGGAAGTAGAGATAAATGGAAACCCTAGGAACTAGTGGATGCCTCCTTTTTATATCATTATCAATTATAAATTACTACCCCTTGCCTCATGAGATTCGGCTATGATGGATTGGCTTTCAAAATGTGGGCCATGTAACATGACTACATGGGTATATGACTCACCTTGGCTATTTTTTACACCTTTTTGTATGCTAAGAGATATAGAGAAAATTATAATATGTTGATACTACGTTTTATCGTTATTCTAAAAAACAATTATTTTGAAGTACATTGAAAATTAGCCGGTATATACTAGGCCATGCCAGTCCAACCCCTGTGCAACCGGTTGACCCATTAACCTACTTCTTCAACCGGGTCGACTACCGGTCGGTTCTCTTAACATTGCCTCTTACTATGGCATCGGTGACTATGAGGGATAGTAGGTGTACACCTTGTCTTGATAAGCACCAGAGTTCACACTTCAATGAGCCTTCAGAAACTACATATTTACATGGCTTGAGGAAGTTAAGGAAACAAAGTCAAAGTTTCATGTTTGAAAACTAAGCTCTCAGGAGTCATATACCCATGAAACTTTGACTTTGTTTCCTTAACTTCCTTAAACCTTTGAGGGGTGAGAGGAGCATATAGTCACAATTTAACTTCTCTAGAGTTAAGCATCCTTAAAACCTTTTGAGGGGTGAGAGGGGAGCATCCTTAATGTGAAGGTTATTATACAATGTCCGAAAACACTAGAGAAGTTAAATTGTGACTATATGCTCCCTCTCACTCCTCAAAAGGTTTAAGGATGTTCAAGAGCATTATCGATAGTTTTCACTGTATTTTATGCTCCTATGATGTCTGTTTTTGGGTTTTCTGTAATTTTCTTTATAATCTACAAAATGGTGCTTGTGAAACCATTATGCTAATTTGTTAGAGGGATATGTAGAATATTATCAGCAGTATTGGAGACAGTGCTAAGTCTATCTCTATTGGAGTATATGTGCTGATATGAACTTCTGCTCAAATTTCCGTTAACTCGTATGTTTAGGATGTAGCACCTCTTACAAGAAACTAAGCTTTAAATGAAATTTAATTGCTCAAAACATTTAAGTTGCAACGGCTTGGAATGTTTGAACCTCAGGAAAAAGATGATTTGGAGGCCCAGTTTCGTGAGGTGAATGAAAAATCTGAGAAAGCTTCATCCCAACTTTCAGCATTGCAGCAAGATCTGGAGCGCACACGACAGCAAGCCAATGAAGCATTAAAAGCAATGGATGCGGAGAGGCAGCAACTGAGAAGTACAAACAATAAGTAGGATCTTGCTTAAGCACTTCATAAAGACTTTATTATGAGTTTATAACTTTGTGTTAGACATGAGTGCTACAAGTGTAACATTCCTTCACAAAATTAGCTATCATGTTTCCTTCTATGCTCACCTTTTTGCCAACGGTACACCGCTTTTGCGATTCACGCATGTGATGCAATTTGTGTTGAAATTCATTTATTACAGTTTATCAGGCACCATATCCTCGATTTGTAATTGTCATTATGTAGCTTTGCCTTAAAGTTGGGTTTAATGAATGAGTCGATGAGGGTTTTTGTATATAACTTCTTAGACGTGCAGGTGTGAATTGTTTGATAGTTTCTCCCTGTAAAATAGTTATTATTTTGATGGACTTTTTATAATTTTAGTTTAACCTAACAGATAATCAGTTCATAAAAACTGTGGTATAATGTTATTACATAGAATGGCCTTTATTGCCCCCTTGTTTATTGCGTTCCAAAAATCTATAATGTTTGCTAGTTTGTTGTTTCTTAATATACAATGTTTCCTTGCAGGCTTCGAGATACTATTGAAGAGCTCCGCCATGCGTTGGAACCCAAGGAGCATGCTGTTGAGACACTGCAACAATCATTGTTGGAGAAGGAGCAGGTATGTGAGACACTTTCTTAGACTAAAGTCAGACCCTTCTAAAAGAAAAGAAAAAAAACAACAAAAATACCCAAATCTTTTTTTGGTGGTGTTATGCATACCTTTTTGTGAGGATGGACCTTTTGATTTGAGCTTTACTTTTACAAGGATAAGGCTCTTCAATTCAAGTAGCTAGATCTTGATAGTTTCCTGAAGGACGTGTTTCTGATTTTATTGTTTGTTAAGGGTTTAGTTGAACCTGATAACTAACTTACGCACAGCCTCAATCATGAAGATATGCTTCGGTGGATACGTGCAAAATATTGTCTTGTGAGAGTTATTACTTGTGCTTTGTTTGTCCATGGCTCAGATCTTTGCAATCTAACAGAATTTGCATTATAATTTGCTCTCAGATGTTGCAAGACTTGCGAGGCTTATTACAAGCTGCTGAGGAAAAAGGCAAGCTTCTATAGCTGAACTATCTGCCAAACATCAGAAGGTAAACCCTATCTGCAGTTTTTTGTTAGGCTCATGAATTCGCTTTGTCCATATATCTACTTGTTTTAAACTTCATTTCATTCATTTTTCTTTAGTTATACTCAGATTTTGTCTTGTTTCTGGTTCACTTTAGCGTGTAGAAAGTTTGGAAATGCAACTTGCTGAAACAATGTCAGAACGAAATAAGGCAGTGGAAACCATATCTTCTCTACAGGTAAAACGGTTAGTAGATTTTTTTATGTTTAGCTGATTGAACTGAAGAAGCCTGCTCTTCACAAAACAGTTCTCGTGGAAGTTCAATAGGATTTTGAATTCATTAGCCATTGAGTAGTGATGAGGAAACACAAAAGTACTCTACCATCACTCAACTTGTTTCCAGCCTACATTTGATGAATGATTTCTGGTTTACTACTTGGTGTCCAGAATTGCTGAACCCTTTATGTAACTCTCTTTTGAACTAGGTAAAATAAGATGCAGTCATAACATTAGTTGCTGAGGTTAATGGTTATCAATTTCTAAAGCCATGGTGAGATACAGTGGCCCATTTGGGAGTGGAGTTTTAGGCTAATTGGGAGTTGAAGTGTTGATTGCTGATGAATTGAGAAAGGTTTTGGTCCACCTTTTTGTTCTTAGATGATGGTGTGGGTTTGCCTGTTGTATCTATAGCTTGATTTTGGTGATCAACGTTAAATACTATAATGATGCTAGTGATCTGTCACACATATGTTTATTGCTTTTTTCTGGCCTGTATTTGTTCTTTGGGAAATTCGATTTTCAGGTCTTTGGACTGAAGTGAATTAGAATTGATCTGTCCAGGTTGTTGTTGCTGAAAAAGAATCCAAGATTGCTGAAATGGAAGCTGCTTCATCTGGTGAAGCAGCTAGACTAAAAGCTGCTGTTGAGTCCATGAAGGGAGAGCTAGCTCACCAGAAAATGGAGCATGTATGTGTGAATACTGAGTTTTATCATAGTATTGACCTTTCTCTGTTTGTTGCTTTTCTATAGTTCAATTCCTTTTAAATGGACATTTATCCTTTCTAAATATATTGAGTTATTTGTTCTAGTGATCTTTTAGGCGAATTTAGCATAAGCTATTTCCTTCTATGCTCTTAGTTGGAGAATTTGTCATGTCAATAATACTGTTAATTCACAAATGTCACTTTGTGGCCTCTCTTTTCTTGGATATGCCTTGCATCATTAGCATGCCTTCAAACCTGCTTGTGGACATATTCATCTTGATTTCCATTATTGTTACTCAAAATGCTATACCATCTGAATTTGGTTCAAGTCATGAAGCAAAACATTCTTCTGAAGAAAAACCTAGCAAAAGAAATGAGGAATATGTCACAGATGTATTGAAAATAAACCGATAGATTTTATGTGGCTGTATCTCTCATTTTAACTGAATTGTAGAAAATTTCCATTTCCAACAATATACTCTCCTCTGGATCTCTTTTGTTATTTCTTGCATGTTTTTTGGTCCTCTGCCTGACCTCTAGAGAGGTGTTTTCGGATGACTCTATTTTCCTTTTTTGTGATTGTTTGTGTGGTCTTGAAAATTCTTTTGCTGCTCAATCCTACTCTCCTTTCCTTGATTCATTGTAAACCAGGAGAAAGAGAAAGAGAGCTGGCAAGCAACCTGTCAAGCATTCAAGGCAAAACTGGAGACTGCTGAGAGTAACTTCATACGGGCAGAAATTGAAGCTGCGAAAACAAGAAGTAAATTGCTCCAACGAGCACACATTTCCTAATGACTACCAGCTCCATATAAGTCTTGCACATGAAAAACCTCGTTATCTGATTAGTTATGCTTTTCCCTCTTTGAAGGTCAGCTTGAGTTGCAGTTGTCTACGCAAACTCAACTGCTCAATGCTAGAGATGCTGAGGTGGTAGCTTTGAAAGAACAGGTACACTTTTGTCTCTTTTACATAGTGAATTTCAGGTGTCACCAACTCAAACACTCTGTTATGTAATCGGGAAATGTTTAGATATATGTAGATTCTTGAACCATATCTGACTATTTAATTAAGGTTAAATGAAAAAATGATTCTCTTCACAGCAAATTTCAGAGCTCTGATGAAGATTTTAGAGCGATCTCAGAGGTCCTTTATGACTTTTAGGGGTTCTTTTTAGCTTTCATCTACAAATTTCAGAGTTAATGTAGAATTGCCTAGAAATTTGACAGCTCCTTCTAGCCACCTCCCCTACCCCGTGGAAAAAAGAAGGAAAAACCGAAGCTGCTCCTAAAGTTTAAGGGATTTATTAAAAAAGTAGGCTCCTCTACAAATTTTCAAACAGATCTGAGCAAGTTAGAGTTGGACACAGGTAATGAAATTTAGTTGATAATGCCTTTTACGGGGAATGGCCTGTGGTAGTGTTGTTTCCTTTTCCTAGTTACTTTAATTGAGATGTCTGCCATATGTATAACTTCTCGCTTCTGCTCCAAATTTCAGTGTACCTTTTTAATTTTATTTATTCAGTTTTCTTGATTTGGATTATTTGTATCTGTAATTTGAGGTGATCAAAGATGGAATTGCCTTGCCTGATAGAGCTTGATGTTTATTTTTCTTGATCTCTGGCGACTAGTGAAATTGTTGCTTTAACAAGCTACATGGCATCTTCTAATTTATATGAACTTTTGTGCTCCTACATGGTGGCTTAGAATATGAATGCCTCATTGCTAAACTCAGTGAACCTTCTTGTTTTAATGGTTGCTGGTTTTATGCAGTACAGTATTGATTCTTGCTTTAACTGCTATCTGATGCTTTTACAATTGTGTTTGTGCACTTCTTTGAACTGCTCTTTTGGAGCCTTGATTTTTGGAGGGTTTTTTAATTGGAGTTCTCTCCCCTCATAACTTGGCAGATCAGTCAACTAGAAGCTGAATTTTCTTCCTACAAGGTTCGTGCCCACTCTCTTTTGCAGAAAAAGGATGCAGAACTAGCAGCAGCCAAGGACTCTGAGCAAGTCAAAGCTCTAGAGGAAGCACTTAAAGTACAGCAGCTTGTCAAGCTTTAATTTTCTTTCCCAATTCCTGACGGAGCATTCTGGGTCTTGTTATTTTGATATGTTCTGTTTTATTATGCCCCATTGCATTCTTTCCCTTGAAATTCTTAAAGTATAATAAAGAATGCAGGGATTGATTTAAAAATTTTTGAATTATGTTTTGGTGACTGGCAGACTTTTTTGTTATTCAGGAGGCTGAGAATGAAATATCATTGGTCTCTGCAGAAAGGGATAAGGCTTTCAGCAAGCTTCAAGATGCGTTGGTTAAACATGAGAAGGAACTTTCAACAAGGTGGGTTTCTGATTTTTTTCAGTGTAGAGCTTGTGAGAAAAAGCACATCTTGATGTCGATACTGAAACAATATGAAACATAACAAACAAGCGTCAGTTGATGCCATGCTGCATATGAAATTATTCAAGTAAAGTTTTTTTAATTTTTCAAACAAGCAAATCTAGACAAACATTTATTCACAAGTTCTAGATTTTAGTCCTTGTTGATTATGACGCTCATCTTCTCCTGCTTATATGTAGAGAATGGAGGTGCCCATATTCTTTTCACCTTTAAGATAGGTAGTTAATATTGCCAGAGACATATAGTGTCTACTTATTTCTGTTGTCTGGTCTCCTTCTTCATTGGTAGGATCCTGAAGGATAGGCATCATCCAGAGAACCCTTGAGATTCTGGAGATACAGGAATATGGATTTGCACACACTTGATTTTAGCTCAGAAACCAGATTTCATGTGTGGATCCTGTAATTGAAGCCCAACGTCCCTGTTGATTTGACAAATGATTGATTACAGATTAGGAAATTACTAACCACCAAGTTCCAACACCCCCTGATGCTTAGTTCTCTTCCTACATCCTTTCTTCTCGGCAGCCATCAAGGATTAGGCGAACCATATGTACTTGTAACTAGGAGAAATTACAAATAATTATTTTTCAGTAACTATTTTCTTAATGTTTTTGCCCAATGCAGGGATGCTGCTCTTAGGGATACTGATCAGCATGTAAAAACTTAGAAATGAAGCTTGAGTCTCAGACTCTGCGCTTCCAATCAGAGAAAGATGCTTGGGAATTGAATTTACGGAATGTGGAAGAGACATGGCGATGTAAGCTTTCATGCTTGCCTCACCAAAATTTTTGTTCTTGTGTGCAAGAGCTCCTACTTTTGGATAACATCTTATGATCGAGATAATATTTGGTGTAAAAATATACTTTACAGTGAAATATGAAGCACTGAAAGCTGAAAATGAGGCAACACGTGCAGAGGATCTTGAGAAGGAAGTGAAAGAGCTCAAAGCGAAATATAGAAGATTGAAGGTACACTTTTCCTCTTTTGTTTGAGATTTTGGATGATATATACTACTTATCTCACTGGCCTACTGTACTCCTTGCAGGAAGAGCATGATTCATTTCGTGATCTTGCTGACAGAATGCTTGAGGAAAAGGACAAAGAGATATCAAGGCTTTCGAACGAGAACAAGAATCTTCAACACTCTTTAGAGTTAAAGCTGAAAGTGCGTTATATTATGTCCCGTTTGTTATGATCAAGCTTGAAATTACATCACTGTTCCAAATCCATTATTTTTCACAATTTCTACTTTATTTCACATAATCACAAATTTATGGACATTTTCAGGGAGGCAGTGATGAGACTCACGGCACAGGTGTGGAAGAACTTTTCTGTTCTTACAGGATAATGAATCTAAATAATGACATCTCAATACCTTCTAATTCCTGGTTTTTTCGTCAGCCTTACAGAAACAAGACATGTCAAGTCCGTCTGCTGCGGAGCAGCAAATTCTGGTATATTTTATGTTTCTTTCTTTTATTGTTCTTTCTTTGTGTAGCTGTTTGGTGACGAACTGTAACTCAATGCATCCTCTTGTGCTCATTTAATTTTGGGTTACGGTGTACCGATGACTGATTTATTCAGTGTGATTATTTTTTGTCAATATTTGTACTTCGTTATTTTTGCTGTCCTTTTGTTTGCAGTCAAACTTCGATTAAATTACTGATAAAATTTCGATTAAATATCGACTGTCAAAGTAGTTAAATGGAAATATCGAAAATGTCTTGCAGATAATCTGAATCTTATGTATGTTGATAAGGAAGCATAATATTGTTAGATAGACCTAGAGGTGGGAAACTGACTTGACTCGTTGATAACGCGACCTGAACCTAACCTGAAATTACTGAGGGAAATGGATTTTGTTATTGTGTAGAATTTGTTCCTAACCATTCTTGAAGCACATTTTGGTTCATAGAGTGGTTCAGGAAAGTGTTTTGCAGATGATTTGAATGTGCCTGCTGCTATTATGCAGCTGTGATAACTACATATTTTGTGTACTGCTTTGTCTTAGGATTGCTTGTCAATGTCATGATTATGTTATTTCTTTCTTTCAAGATGTTGGCAAGGCAGCAAGCCCAGAGAGAGGAAGAGTTGACACAGGCACAACGGCACATCCTTGCACTGCAAGTAAGTAGAGTTCCATAACAAGCGAAGTAGGTTTAATCTAATACACCTACTGATTTTATTTCGTCATTCGTACTCAGGATGAAATCGAGGAGCTTGAGCGTGAAAATAGGCTCCACAGCCAACAGGTATGGACCATTATGCTCAATCAGTTTGACTCATGGCTGTGACTGATGTACGGTGATTTAATGATATTTAGCCATGTGACAAATATGCCTTGCCTAGCAAAACATCAACATAAGAAAAAATGCATATTATTGTCACCAAATGAAAATTTCTCAGATGATTCACATTGGTTAGGAACTAGACATCCACACCAGTGGATAGATTCTTTTCTCAGATGATTCTCCTTTATTCTCATGTCTCACTCGAACTTCTGAAAGCACAGAGTTGTTAACATTGCAATTGATTATTGTGCTTATCCTATCCTGTCATTGTCTTTTACATTTCTTAAACTGCAAGTCCCTTGTTTACTTGGTATACAGTGTCAGACTGTTAGAAATCTGCACCTATGTTTTTTACATTTGCAGCTCGCAAAATTTAGGAATTAATCTTCAAACATGAATTGGAGGGAGTGATGTTAACTCTCATAAAGCTTAAGATCATTTATTTCTCACTTAGAAACCCTGAAACCTTGTAATTGCAGGTCTCCATGTTGAAGGAGGAACTCCGAAACATGGATAGAGCACGGAAGAGGGAAGGGGTGGATATGACCTACCTCAAAAATGTTGTCTTGAAACTACTTGAGACAGGTACTTGCATAACAATGTGACTTTAAATTTGGAGCATCCAGGGGTCTATTTTCATCAATACTGATAATATTTCTATATTTCCCAGGTGAAGTGGAGGCTTTATTACCAGTAATTGCTATGCTTCTCCAATTCAGTCCTGATGAGGTGCGAGTATTTTGTTCTCTAATCTTTCCATGTGAGGGTTTCTATTAGCAAGTCTTTCTGTAGGTTTCTTTTGGGCAAATGGTTTAGTTTTTGCATTCATTTTGTTGCTGTCGTGCCATAAGTTCTGGATGGAGTACATGTTATTAACAATGATCAGATAGGCGTCATAAGGATTCCTATTTTCCATTGGCTTATCTGTGTAATTATTGCTGTGTGGCATTTTTGGATTCCCCTTGTCGAGGCAGAGTGTGGGGACACTAATAGGTCTCCGTGTTGCTTACTTTGGTCCACAGTGTGGAAGCCACCTTCCAAAGTACATAGCTTACTAATGTCGGAATCTTTCCTAAAAATGGAAAGAGCCATATTGAAAAAGTGTCTCTGTATCCTTTAAAAGCATATTGAAACAGTGACATAAATGTCTATCTGAATCCTTTAAAACTACCATTCTAGTGGAGTGAAGTGGAGAGAAATGTAGAGGAAGAAAAAGGAGAGATGAAGAGTTGCTCTTTTCTTCATCTCTCTTCGCGTAATAATCTCTATGAAATGTGAATGGTCTTGACTCCACATATATCGTGGACTATTCTGAAAGCTACCTAGTCATTCCTAGGACTACTTTTCGCCTGTATATGTAAAGATTGGTGGTGCTTTATTTTATCCTGGAGGGTATTCACAAGTCACCCGGTGTACCTCTTATAGTGGGGGCAAATAAGCCCCGTATTGCAATCCGAGGTTGTGCCTTGGAGACCAGATAGACAAATGTTATCTTCAAGTAAACTACCTATCAAATCTTTCGCACTAAGTAGAAGTATATGGAATTGTCTCCTGATTTCATGTTCACTAGACCTTTCTTTGATATAATACTACAGGTCCAGAAATGTCAGCAAGCCTATCGCAATTATACAGACGCATCAGCTAGCTCAGCAAATGATGGATCGACTCGTTCCCTTTTCTCAAGATTTTCATTTGCTTGACAGCGATGAGGAACAAGGAACATATTTGGAGGGTGGCTGGAATTTTTCATGCAGAGAGCTGACAATAGCAGGAAAGATGCCGTACGAATTCTTTGTATTTTTGTACTCTTTTTGGTTCCCTGTATAACAGCAAAATCATTTTTACCATTCCATACGGAAGATTATTGTAAAAGAGGAACAAGAGATACAGGAGCAAAGAAAATTGAGTTTTGTGGAAAATGTGGTTATATTATATACGAGTCATTTGTAAATTGTACTGAAGTTTTTGACTTCCGAGAATTAACAAATTGAATTATGAAAATTGGGATTTAGAATTTGAGAGACTTGCGAGGTGCTTGTTCTTGTGGTATTGTCATGATGTGAAATGTGAGTTGGTGGGGGTTGGTGCCAAAGAGATTGTGGAAATGAAGTGTAACTTCCACCCCAAACATACTATGACTCTGTCAATGACACCACTTTGGAAGGATCTCACCTAGTACTGGTAAAATTTTATCCGACTCGATTATCCGAATTTGTCCTACTCGAAAAAATCAAGTCCAGGTATGACTTTTTAATCCGAATTTTAAATTCGGACATAAAAATATTTCTATTATACGAATCCGATTTTAATCCAAATTTACGCTTGTTCAAATTGCCCGACCCGAAAAAACCGGCATCGAACAAAAACTTCATCCGATAACCGATCCGATTTCGACCGAACCCGAATTTTTGCCAGTGTTACTCACCTACTTGTGACACAACTACCAGAATCTTGAACATTGAGTGGCTTTATTTTCCCTCAGGAAATCTTAGAACTAACTCAATTATTACTGATTGTGAATATTAAAGTCATTAATGATTATGCTCAAAGAAAAGATATTAAATAGTATTTGAATAAATTATGATTCTGAATTATCGTTTACACTAATGTTTGCACAGAAAAGAAAGATATTCAAATACAGCTGTAATTATGAAAAAATTTGGCCACTTCTTTTTGGTGGTGGTGTTAATAAGGGAGGAAATGAGTATTCCGGGACTAAATTATGCATGCCCCCTCCCTAAATCACAAATTCATAGAATTCCTGATGAAATATATTTTTAAATAACTATTATTTTATTTAGAGGAACTCGTACCCAACCTTGATTCCAGAAGTTTTTGAGTTTGTCATCAAGCTAGCGCACAAGTTCTCACCAACTAGTTCACCTTCCCCTTATTTGGACTCATAATTTCACCCCCATTGTAAACTATTTATGTAGCTAGTGCCACTTACTGCCATTCTTGATGGCGACTGGGCATATGTGACTAACAAATAGGTAGAAAGTAAGAATCCAAAGGCGGCTCAGCTAACCTCACTATTAAGTCAAACAAGAAGGGCTACAAGTAGAAGAACTACCAAACGTGACACATTACCACCACTCCAACAAAACTATAGATAGCACTTATTATTTTAAAATAATATCACTACAGAAAAACTAATTGTGGGCTCTAGCTGCAAACTTCATAAGCCACTCTTTTCAAAATGGCAGACTTCAGCATAAAACAGACCAGAAAATAAGGACAAAACAAAAAGAGCCTTTTGAGCTTTCACAAGCCGAAAACTTTGAAGCAGGACAAAAACAAAAGTATAAAATGATGAATATAAGATATTAGAACATAAATGGATGTAACATTAAAATGATGAATTTAACAGACATTACTGTCGAAATTATGACTGAGAATCAAATCACCAATGGCAAAGATGGGAATTCATTGGCCCAGTATTCATAGAAATGAAGAAATGAAATAGAAGTTTTGGCAGTTTAGCTACAGAGGATTACAATTACAATGGCTCATAACCCATTCAACCAAAAACGAGAAGGGAAACAAAGCAGAGCAAATCCAGAGAAAGTTTGATGACACTGCTTTTCATTGACTTGTAAATACATATGACATCTTATAATAGAGAACAATTATTTCATCCAGCATTAGGCTTTTCTAACTGGCCACGCCAAATACTCCAAAACCTTTCTACCACTGGAACACTTGTTATAACAGCAAACACAACATTAGTTGCAAACAAAAGGGAAAGGGGAAGGGAAAAGAGATGAAAAAGGGCAGAACTTCCGTTGTGGAAACAGCAAAGAAAGAAAAACAACGATCCCAAAAACTCCTAAAGATATGCGTCTAATGATCCAATCCAAGAATCCCAAAAAGGCAATCAACCAATCATTGATTCATTCAAGCATGCCTAGCTTGGAAATCCTTCATGAAAGCCACCAACTTCTCAACACCAGCCAAAGGCATAGCATTGTAGATAGAAGCCCTCATCCCTCCAACCGACCGGTGTCCTTTAAGAGCCACCATCTTCTCCTTAGCAGCCTCCTTGATGAACTCAGCTTCGAGCTCCGATTTCTCCAAGGTAAAAGGCACATTCATCAAAGACCTCACTGACTTCTCAACTGGGCACCTGTAGAACCCATTGCTCTCATCAATGGCATCATACAAAATCTTTGCTTTTGCCTTGTTCTTCTTCTCCACCTCAACCAACCCACCTTGCTCCAACAAATCCTCAAACACCAACCCGCACATGTAAATCCCATAACAAGGTGGAGTGTTGTATAGAGACTTGTTCTCAGAATGGATCTTATAATCAAGCATAACAGGGGTAATATCCTGAGCGTTCCCAATCAAATCTTTCCTAACAATCACAATGGTAACCCCAGATGGACCTACATTTTTCTGGGCACCAGCATAAATCACGCCAAATTTACTCACATCAACAGGCTTAGAGCAGAAATTAGAGGACATATCAGCAACCAAAATGCCATCTTTGTTCTTAGGCACAGGGTAATCCTTAAACTCGACACCATAAATAGTTTCATTGGCGCATATATGCAAATAGCTGGCGTTCGGATCTTGCTTGACCTCATCGAAGTTCGGAATCCTCACATAATTCTCCGATTTTCCGGACCAAATGACGTTCACGTTTGAGTATTTCTTCGCCTCCTTCGCCGCTTTGTCGCCCCACGACCCAGTAACTAGATAATCAACCGAATCGGCGGAATTGCATATGTTCAAGGGCACGGCGGCGAACTGGGCGGTGGCGCCGCCTTGGAGGAAGAGAACGGCGTAATCCTCAGGAATGGCGAGAAGGGTACGCAGATCCGCCTCGGCTTTTTCGATAATGGAGGTGAATTCCTTCCCACGATGGCTCATCTCCATCACGCTCATGCCGGAGCCACGCCAGTTAATGAGCTCGGATTGGGCCTTGATGAGGACGTTCTCCGGCAATACGGCGGGGCCGGCAGCGAAGTTGAAGACGCGGTCGGTGGTGGAGGAGGTCGCGGCGGCGCGATCTTGGAGCTGGGTGGCTGAGCAGGAGATGGAAATGGGCTTGCGAGGGGTAGTTGGGACGGACTTGAGGAGGAGATGGCGCGGGTTATGGAGGTGGGTTTGTTGGGAATGGTTCAATGGGGTCTTGAGGAGGAGGTGAGTGTTGGAGGTAGCCGCCATGGCTGCGGTGGAGAGAGAGACAGAGAGGGGGATTTTTGGGGGAAAAGTGGAAAGGGTTTGGAGGTACTACGCAAAAAGATCTGAAGGAGTGAAGGAATTAAATAGTGTAAATATACGTGGGCAGAAAGTTGTCCTGGGATTGGGGGTTGTTGAGACACTCGCATACAAATATTAATAATCAAATGCTACTCTCATTTTTTTTATTTTTCTTTTTAAAATGACATTCCCTCATTTTTTTCTTTTTCTTTTTAAAATGATACTCCTTCCGTTTTAAAATATATGATAAATTTTATATTAAAAGACTAAGTTATCCTTAAATTTTATTGAAAATGAAAAAATCAATGAAAAAGAAGATAAACAAAGTAATTAATAAGGATAAAGTTGGTAAACTATTAATTAATATATCATTGGAATTATAAAGTAACAAATATTATGAAACTAGAAAAGTTAAATAAAATGACATGTAATTTGAAATGGAGGAAGTAGTACTAAAATAAATAAATTCGTATATTTTTTTATGGTTTTTTTATAATATATATCACGGAGTGTTTTATAATTTTTTAATAAAAAATATTTTATAATTTTAATGATATATTAATGATTAGTTTATCAATATTCTCAAATTCATCCATTTTTAATTAAAATTTTAGGGACATATCAGTTTTTTAGTTACTATATTAATTTGTTTTGAAGTTAGACTCTATATTGGTATTTCTATAACAATTGATAGTGATAAATATGAAATCTTACTTTTACTACATCCTCACGTTTTTTAAAGATAATACTCCATCAATATCATATTCACCTACAAAAATATACATTTTTTAGTTCCATATTATTGTCATAAGTTTTCACATTATTTTACAACTAATGCAATTATATACATTTTTCTGTTATATATATAATAAGGTAGAGAAAATTTAATTTAAAATCTAATGTATAACGGACATTAGTCTTGACTAGGTTATATATATAACCTAGTCAAGACTAATGTCCGTTATACATTAGATTTTAAATTAAATTTTCTCTACCTTATTATATTATATTATCTTTTGTACATTCTTGATCTACACATTTTGTTTCTCCCTTACTGCGTAAGTGGCTTGAAAGTTCTCTCCTCTTGAAAACCTATGTGTATTGATCAAAATGTTTCGCCAAAAGAAGCTTTCAAAAAGAAAATTCCAGGAGTGCCATGCTCAATAGATTCTTCCTGGTGCAGCTTAACCTTTAAAGTGTCCTAGTGTTTAGATGGCCAGATCTCTACATCTCCTTTGTAAAGTTTGATCCAAAAACATCATCCTACGTCCATATTCAATATATAGTTTGCCAATGCAATCAAGTCATCAACAATTCTAACTGATACACAAATGCCCAAGGGCACTAGGTCATCTTTGCTCGCCACCTCTCGGATCCTCCTCACGAAATTTGCAAGTACCTCCGCACGGCCCAATGACTGATATCATCTATTGAGATGTAATCATATATATTAGTGTTGATAAAATTATAAATTCAGGTAAATTTATTCTGAAAGTATTTATGATTGTATTTGAATGTTTTTGTAAAAATTTACCACGTAATTTCCATTCCATGCATCCCCAGGTTGTAGAACCCTGGTTGCAAACCCCAATTTCCTTGTGTGACAATTATTTTTTCTCTTTTTTTCCCCTTTTTTTTACGAGTGGGGGAAGGTGGGGGAACTGGACTTATCCCTTGGGCCCACTAACAAATATTTTTTAACTGCCTTCTTGAGCCGGCCCAAGAAAACAGATAGTCACACTCCTACAGCTCAGCAATGGAAGACCAATCCCATTTTGCTTTTTTCTCACAACTGCATTCTTCTTCTTTGAGAGAGAGAGAGAGAGAATTTAAATAATTGTGTATTATTCAACAAAATGAAGCAGAAAATACAAGCAAAATTTTTGAAAAAATGTCACCGCAGTAAGGAACAGCCAACCTAAGATTATTATTAGCCAATATCAATATCTTTGTGTCATTCAATTTAAATGACCAAGTTTCTTGTATAGTCAGTGAACTATACACAGTAATTCTCCCTCTCCCTCCAATCCCAACTATCTATTATAGCTGACTACCACTCTCAATGAGAAAGAGAGCTGGATCAACTTTTGCAGCGTACCCAAACTTGGACGTTGAGTACTTCCTATGTACCCCAGTTAGCTTCCCTGTCCCTGCCTTCTGGTGAAAGGCTACCATTATTCTTGAGCATTCGCTGTCAAGATTTAAAAAACAAAATAAAAATCAGTTTCGATGGATACTTACAAAGAATCGCAAAAATTGTGGAAATTTTCTTACAGGAGGTTAGATTCTGAGTAGTGGGTGTAGAATTCACAGGTCTTGTTCCATTGCTTGAAGCCATAAAGAGTGGACTGAGCAGTGTAAACTGCAGCTGCTGCTAAGAGTGATGGTGGGAATTTGAGCATCTCATATTCCACCAAAGATAGCTCAATCAGGTAAAAGGACAGTAGCTCTAGCTGTTTCCACAACAAGTTCAAATTTTAGAGAGAGAGTTAGTTCTCATTATTTGACCATGTGGTACAGCTGAATGGTGAACATTTACTCTATTTCTTTATGGATCCCACTCAGTTGTGTCTTTAAAATGGGTAAACTTTATTGCCATCTTGACCTTAAGGTCAATGGGACCCATTGAATTTCCCTTTTTCTTTTTTTTTTTTTTGGAAGAGGGGGGTCTCTAAGAGATGCAACTTATTAGTTATTAAGATCGGGGAAATTTGGTTTAATGTCGATGCAAATGTTAACTTATATTAGATTTAGTGGGGTCTCGGGAGTACTTTTTGGAAATTTAAAATGAGAGAGGGATCAAACTTGAAAATAACTAGTTGTGGGACTCGCATACTTTTCCGTTGCTGATAAGAAAAATACCAACCTTTTTATCAGATTCAGCGGCCTTGAGGAACCTTCTAAGGAAAACATAAGGGGTAGGCAAAGACATGTTGAATTGCAATGTGTTCAGCATTATTCTCTCCTGCCAATAGAAAAAGATAAAGGATTTCATTTCTTGCTGTCAAGTTTCAAAAAATTGTCACTTTAATTGAAGAGGTCTTTAAAAAGGTTGTTTAATCTTTTACCATCTCAAGAAGATCTCGTCTAGAGTAAGCTTTGTCAGAAATGAAGATCAAGTCATCCACAACTGGGACAGAAACTTCCTCATACTTGCAAGCCAGGAGCATTGCAATTAAACCCACCAATTGAAGCTTCTTTCTTACCACAGTGTATCTAGCCAGGAATCTGTCTATTAGATTTACAGTGAGAAACAATGTCTCATCCCTCAGTTCAAATTTGTAGTGCACCTGTTGAGTTATTCCAACAACAATTGTATCAGCTACTATAACAACAATTCACAAACCCCGAAGGTAGAAGTTTTCCCAATGCCTCTAATACTGTCCATGAAAACTTTACATCACGGCCAAAATTTTAGTCCTAAATTCCAAGAAAATTTTCAAATTCATAGGGCAACCCAACCCCAAAAACAAGTTGTAAGAAATGTACCTCAACTAGCCAGTCAATTAGTATGGCCCTCATCTTCTCATTAATGTCAAATTGTTGTGACATATAATCTGGTGAGACACCACTGCAAGCCTGCAAAATTTTTATTGCCCACATCAGAAATTGAAATGGGTATCTACAAAATTCAACTTTTACACCATATTTGCTTCATAAAACGATGCCCAAATTCTCAAGAGAAGGAAATACATTATGGGTGGAAGAAAAACATATATACCTCCATTCTTCTGTAATAAGAGTAGAGATCATCAACATAATCAGTGACAGCAAGTGGGTTGTTTGCATCACGGCCATCGATATCCAAGATGGCCTCTTCAAATATGTCCTCCATCTCAACCTCTTCCTGTAATTGTTTTTTTTTTTAATTAAGTCAATATGGGCTTTACCTGACGTACTTAACTAACTTAACTTGTTCAACTGCTCTATAATTTGAAATTTTAGGACAGTAGAGAGAAAAAGTAGGGCATATATTACTGTTTGAATTGTCTGATTTGGTGCTGCTTTAGGCTTTTCTAGAGACATTGGCACAGGCAGATCCTTGGACTCTTCATCTATGATTTTGACATCCTCATCTTCCTTTGAGTTTTGAATTGATGATGGGTCTGCTTTCTTTGTTTCCTGAACATTCATTCATTCAATCAATCCCCATTACTCTCATCTCCAGTGGTTTACTTTAGAGAGAGAATGTAGAGAGAGAGAGAAAGATTGTGTGAGAAGGGAGTACCAATGGACAAGGTTGCTGGGGCTGAGTGGGGGCAATTTGAGCCGCAAACTTCCTGAAAAGCAGCAAGTGATGAATCCAACATAATCAGAATAGTTCAAGATTTTATTGATTGATATCAAATAATAAGGGCATGTAAATCAGATCAAGAAAAAGAAAATTGAAGATGTTGAACCTTGTAATTGGCCTTTGAACTGGGTTGGCAATGCTCTCATCATAAATCACACACTTTCTGCAAATTAGATGAAAAATAAATCAGCAAAGATACAAATTATCTCAAAACCCAGAATTTGCAGTGAATAGAGAGAGAGAGAGAGAGAGATAGGATTACTGGGTATTGGGTCTCTTGTTGACAACACAAGGGTACGGTTGAGATCCAGCCAAATTATGGTTAATCACACTTAAAGCTCTTCTAGTTCTTTTCATCTCATGTCCAAATTTTCTGGCACCCATCTCTGATTCACCTTCAAAAATTTCAGCAAAAATTTCAGCAAAAATTTCAAAACCCACTTCAAAGAAGCACTAATGTCAGCTAAATATTCAAGATTCCTTCTCATAAATTGAAAATTACATTCCCACCTAGAAGAAGTCAAGAACCCACTTCAAAAAAAAAGTTTCAAAAAAGTAGCATATTTCTCCCCATATGAAAATCACATATATATACAAAAAAAAAAAAAAAAAAAAGTACCTTGTGGATTGGCAAGTACTTTGTTCTCGTCAGCAATCATCTTTGCTAATCAATCTTGGGACCAAAATCGAAATCAAAATCAACCCAATAACAAACGATAAATTAAGGAATAGGAAGAAATTAAAGAGCTGGTCTTTGAAAATGAAGAATTAATCCCCGACCCCAACAATCCCCAACCCCCCACAAGAAGTGAATGCTGGGGAAATCTAATTCTCTCTCTCCTGAATTAGACCACAATCTGAGGGGGAGAAGAGTTCATCTAATAGGGAGAGGGAGAGAGAGAGAGAGAGAAAATGGAAAGAAATTAAACGGTGCCTTAAAACAGAAACCACGGGAGAGATGTCTGGAAAATGCACCTCCCCGGCCCTTAATATTTTCAAATCCAACGGCTAGTGAAATATGGCCGTTGGACGGCTAATACCTCGCCTTCGTATTTTCATTTTCTTCTCTCTTTTTGGGCTATGGCTAACGGTAACATTTGGGCTGGCATGTTACCTATGGCACGTGCCCAGAGAGAGAGAGAGAGAGAGAGAGAGAGAGAGAGAGGAGCGGATAGTCCAATATGTGTAGAAATTACATGATTGGGGTTTTGAGTTTTTGGGATTATTTTTTGTAATTTAATTTTTTAATTCTATGTTTGGAGAGGTAACATACGCTCTCCTATGCACTTTTATCCTTTTTTTTTTTAGTTTTTAATTAATTTGGGGTCATTGGACTACCATTTATGCAAAAGTATACTCATCTCTTCACACCATGGGAATTGATAAAATTGGAGCCTAATGAGTTGGTTTTGTTGTAAAACGATAATAACTTTTTAATTTTTTAAAAAAATTCTCATGATCTTATATCTGATATAATAAAGTTAGTTAAAATATGAACAAATTACGTGATAGTACGACCTAGAATTTATAATTTGTATCGGTCATATGCATAGGAATTTTTAAGAGGTGTATACATTTGATTACGGCGGGAATAGTACCCGCGCTTGTGATAAATAAGTAGGTAATTTAGCATTTAATTGACAGGAATGACAGTTAAAAAAATCTGAATTTCCTAAAATGATATAGTACACCGACTGAACTATCCAAAGTTTGTCATAATTACGATACTTATTAAGTTTAGCGATAATTTTTTTATTACTGTAGTAATGATAGAGCTATTACAATAGATGTTCATTATTCTACTATTAACTGTGAGATGTTTGTTAATTTATTATGTTGTAACTGTTTTATCATGATAAAGTTAAAATGTACTACTAAATGTTATATTTTCTTATTTATTTTTTAAATAACTTCATTAATAAAAAAATTCGTTCTAATGTATTAAGTTTTTCAAAAAGAAAGTTCAATTATATAAAGGCTACTATGTGTATTTTCTTTGGCTTTTTTTCTTCTCAAATTAGTTCATTTGTAAAATCATCTTCTATAATATTATTGACATTTCAGTAATTTAATTAATTGAATTTTGAGGACGAATTTAAAAATCAATAATTAATTCATAGTGTATTTGTTAATTATTCATGCAATTCAATTGGTTAAATTTCCCTAAATTTATTTATGCTTGCTTGACAGATCAATTATTTACAGCAGTGATCCAAGTGGATTCTATCCTTTGAATTGATTCATCGCACCTTTCAACTAATACGGTTGGCAAATTTTTTTGTAAATAATTTTAAATTTATTTATCATATAATTTGAACATAATAAAAAAAAAGTACACAAGTTTGTACCAAATTGGAAACCCCTAGCAAATTTTGATTCATGTCCAATAAGCATATACAATTAGGGATATATAACGTAATAAAAAAATTTCATTGACTCGTTGCTTTTAGTACAGTACACTTAAAATATAAGTGTCGCGACAAAATACTTGTTGCTTTAATAATATGAGGGAATACTAAAAAATATAAAATTTATGATAAAATTTATATTAAAAGACCAAATTATCCAAGATTTTATTGGAAACGAAGAAAATCAATAAAAAAAATAAAAAAGCAATTAATAAGGACAAAATTGATAATATATTATCGAAATTATAAACTCGACGGATATTATACAACGAAAAAATTAGTTAAAGTTGACATATATTTTCAAATGAAAAATTAATAAAGCTGTGACAAAATTTTACATTATAGTCTTGAAGCATTTATATAATATAACTCAATTCCATCCAATTGAAATTATAACCTTTACATAAAACAACGTTTATTCTCTAACCCAACTCAATTCCATGGATACCTCTATTTTTATTTTTTTATTTTTTTTGGGGGAAAGGATTTTTTGGAAGATATCCTGCCAATCAGAAAAAAAAAAGAAATCCAAAGGTCCTACCAAGTAAATATTTTGCCCTTTGTAAGTGTGAAATGATAATAGATTTTTCCAATATATATATATATATATATATATAGAGAGAGAGAGAGAGAGAGAGAGAGAGAGGAATAAGTTGAAAATATTTTTTTAATAAACAGAAGAGTGGGATTGTTTCTACTCGCCAGTGGAAAAAAAAATTGCTGACAATTAATATGCTGTTTTCTCAGACCTTTACAGCCTGAGGGACCGTTATAACTCAAATAAATTAATAAATTAATACAAATAAGACAGATAAAGAGGGGGATGGGAGGAGGAAAATAAATAAATGCTTCGAAGTTTGTAGGAGTACCTGTCTGATTCAACCAATCATTAATATTTGATAAAATTAGTAAATGACTGTAGAAAAACCAAAATATGACTAAATTTATCATTGTGACAAAATTCTCTTCTGTATTTATTTAATTATATGTGATAAACATGTGTTCGCCACAATATACTCTGTAATTAATGTTGAAGAACTAAATTAAAGTTCCATCTATCTCGATTTTTTCTATTACTTTACATAAAAAAGAAAAAATAATCGACAATAGAAAACACCATAAAAATTACATTTGAAAAAAAAAACCCTATAAATATTTGTCCTTTTTGTTGGAAAATTGAAGTGACATGTAAACAAAGTGGAATGTAGTGAAAATTTTCTGAAAGTGAATGAAATGAAGAGAGAGATTGAGTAGAAATGAGTGAGCAATCTAGATTTTCTATACTAGAAATGAAAAATTTGGAGTGGTGATATGGGGAGTAAGATGGAGTGAAATTTTTTTCAAAGGAATGGAACAGACTGGAATGGAATGAAGTGGGTTAAAAAAATTTTATTTTCGGCATAAAAGAACTTGAAATATGCCAATGGAGCGGTCTAAAAAGACTTGTTTGAAATAAACTAAACTAATTTCCTCTGAAAGAGAAAATAAACAATACAGCTCTGACTATTCCACCTGTTACACAGTATATGCTTCTACCAATAATAAGAGTGAATTTACAAAGCTTATTTTCCTTTGAAATATATATAAATATACTATTAATTGTGTTAACACTTCCTAATAAGTTAACCTCCTTTTGAGCCCAGCAGTCGACGAGAAGACATTCGCCCTTGCTACAGCCTCCAATATTCTGCACAAAAACAGCAACTTTCCCCATTAAACTACAAAACATATTGAAAATGCAATTTTTCCCTTTTTTTTTTTTTTTGGGGGGTGTTGTAGCAAACAAGGACACAAAACAAATCGACACACATGGCTTTCTGTTGACCAGCTGCCCAGCCAAGGTTACGGTCCTCAGATCAAACGAGTTATGTAAAGCTGGGTTCATGGCACGAACACAGCCCAGCTTGGATTTGTGGCTCAGTCATAATGACGCTTCTCCTATTTTTCCAGAGAAATAAAACTACCTGCCCACCTTGGCCAATTTCTGTCCCGTTCCAGACTGAGCTAGCCAAACCTAGGTTGGAACATCTCGGTTATCATGTGCACTGAACCAGTCCCCTCGCCACCACTAGGCTTCCTCTCCCCAGCAAGAAGCAATTCAAAGAGGGGCATCAAAAGTAAAGGCACACAACCCACTCCCACTTTGTATGGGAAGGCTGTTTCTGGCACTCAAATTGAATCTCTGACTTCCAAAGTCACAATGAGATCCAATGGCGAGACACTTTTAAGAGAGCATAATAAATGAAATGAAGTACCTGGCTATTTGCAGTAACCTTGTACTGAATGAATTGGTGATGATAGAATATGCAAAAACTCATTTGAAAATGTCAGATAGTTTTGGTTTATTCTGTGGAGGTTGTTCTCCCACTTTCAGCTCCATTGCTGGTTTTGCATCTTTCTCAATAGGCTCCTTTTCTCCTTCGAAGAGATTAAAGTCTCTTCGCACATTTAGCATATCCTTAGGATCCCCAACTTTGGGTTCTTTCATTGTTTTGGGTGTCTCCTCTAGCACACTCAGTGTGCCCCTCAGACCCTCAGCTTCACCATGTTTTCTCCTCTCTAGCATATCACCCTTATCAGTCAATGCCTTCTGCAAGGAAAGAAGCTGCTGAACACCTTTCACTATCTTTTGCTGTTGATCTTTCCAGGTGCTGAAAATTTCTCCTATCTTCTCCTTCACAAGCTCCCGCAAAGAAATGGGGGTCCTCTTGTTCTCCTCTTTCTTGGAATTTTGTTCATATAGTTCATCATCAAGCTCGCCTGATTCTTGTTCGACCCTGTCCTTGGTCTGTGGTGTTTCAAGCTCTTTTGTACTTTTTGGTGTGGGTGCCTTTTTCATCACATTCGCCATGTCCTCAGGAGCTTCAGCTTTGCCAGACTTTCCCCTCATTAAGTTAGCATCCTTCTGAGTCAATGTCTCCTGTGATGAACAAACCTTCTCAATATTTTTCACTACTTTTTTTCCTGTTGACTTTTCTGTTTTATATCCTGGTTGCTGAGAATTTCTCTTATTTTCTCCTTCACAAGCTTCTGCCCTGAACCACTGGGTGGCTTCTTGTTCTGCTTCTGTTTATTGGGCCTTTGTTGGTGTAGTTCTTCGTCAGGCTCACCCGATCCTTGTTTTAACCTGTCCTTGGATTCAGCTGTTTTAAGATCCGAACCCATTGGAGTTGGCTTGGCTCCGAGCTTGTTCATTATTTTGGGTGCCTCTCTTAGCACACTCAGAATGCCCCTGGGAGCCTCAGCTTCAACATGCTTTCCCTCTCTGGCTTAGTGTCCTGAGTCGATTTCTTCAGCAATAAAAGAAGCTCCTCATAACCATTCATTGTCTTCATTTGCTGTTGATTATTCTGTGCTATATTCAGGGTTCTCAGAATTTCTCCTATTTTCTCCTTCACAAGCATCTCCTCCGAACCACTGCGTGTGTTCTTATTCTGCTTCTGCTTCTTTGGTTTTTGTTGGTTTAGTTCATCAGGTTCACCAGATCCTCGTTTTACCATACCCTTAAATTTTGAAGTTTTGAGCTCGGAAACCATTGAAGTTGATTTCTTTACCTCCACCTGCTCAGCTACCCAATTAGATGCATCAAGGTCTTTTTCCTTCTCCACGGTAACCTCAGGTTGATGGTGGGAGACCCCGGCCATCATTGTGTCCATAATAACCATTCCAAGAACAAATCTGGTCATCTGTATGTCACCCTTAAGGAGTAAATCGCAATCAATTTTGTAAGAATGCCTTTCTACCTCCAATAACTCGACATCATTCATCAGCACACCAAAAATCTGAGCTAATTCTCTACCAACATGCTTTGATATAAATACCTAGACAACCACAATTGTAGGAGAATATCAAGCACATCTCTAGAAAATGCTGAGCTACTCAAGTCATATCCTGCAGCAGAACAATGTGACTGGCTGGAAAATTTCAATTGAACAGCATCTCTACGCAATATACTTTGCCATGATCCAAGTGTACAAGAGATGTCAACTTCAAATGCTCAAAATTTAAGATCCATGAATGTCCACTTTTTAGACACCTGAAAAAGCCAATTTAGGGCCCTTTTTTTTTTTTTTTGCTAGGATGTGAATTAAGGCAAAATGCCTCTCTGAAGTATCCTCTACTTTCTCTATATGTAGTAGCTAGTCAATGGTTTTTCTAACTTATGAATAAAGGAACCAACCTCACTGCAACTACAGGTGTTACATTATAAGTCTGACACCCTCCCCCTTCGTTCCCCCAAAAATAAAGGAAAAAAGAAAACAAAGTACCACGCCTGGATGGGAAATCTTGAGGTATGGATTTGGAAAGTTTAAGATCGATGCACTTCAAGCAGTATGAAAATGACTCTTCAGAAGAGCTAAATTGCTTTTATGAATTTTGTCATGGCTTTAGTGTGGGTGTGGATGTGGGCAAGGTTACCAGAAGCACGACTAAACCGGTTGGTTCAATGTGACAGTTGGGTCATAGCCTGGAATTTAAACTGCAAATAGCCCAACTTATAATTGACCTTGTTAAGAATCGGTCAAAGCCCGGTTCAACTAGGGTGGTTCTTGACCATGTAGCCCTTTGACTCCTACCCCGTCCCCCAAAACAAAAATAATAATGAGATGCTGTTCTGGGTGCTAGAGTTCAACTTGTAACCATCATGTTATTCTTGAGTATAACTGCTTGTTGATTTCCCAAACATCCTGCCATGGATCCAAAATGTGGCCGTTCCGCGACGAAATGGCCGCATCAGAAAGGTTTTCAAGACAAGTGAACCACGTTTTCACCCGCTGACAACCACAAAATGAAACGTGATTGCCGCATTAGAGCAAGTTCGCTGAATCCCGACCAAAACCACATTTTGAATCCCTACTTCCCGCTAAATTATGCAGAGTATTATTACTATTTCAAAACTTGCTATTATTGTTTTCAGTCTTCAAACTTAATTCATATTATGATTTAGGGTAGTGATGCATTATCTCCCAAAAGATATCATGGAAATATCTATTCCAGAAAATGTAGGAAATTTAGAAATTTAGGAATTTTTATTTAGGGATAATTCTATCTTGTCGTTATTTCCTTATCATCTTAGGTAGCAAACAGTATCTCGTGGATTTTATTATCTTTCAATTTCCCAATGGGCTCTTCGCTCCGAGTTATGCTCTAGAAAAGCAGACTTGAATAATAATTGAATTGAATTTTCTGAGTTTCTTGTGAGTTTTCTTAGGTGTAGAAATTGCTCTCAGAGCTTCCTATATCAAATTTGGTATGAGAGCTAGTTAATCCCAAGCTGTTAAGCTTCCTTTGACCCTTGCCTTTTTTTCTCTCTTTCTTTCTTTCATTCCTACATCAAATTCGATGTGAGCACTAGTTAATCCCAGCTCTTAAGCTTCCTTTGACCCTTGCCTTTTTTTCTCTTTCTTTCTTTCATTCCTACATCAAATTCGGTATGAGCACTAGTTAATCCCAGCTCTTAAGCTTCCTTTGACCCTTAACTTTTTTCTCTCTCTTTCTTCTTTCGTTTTTAGAATTTTTCCAGTAAAAAAAAGGGAAAAAAACAAACAAAACCAAACTAGCAGCATGCCTTCGCCCAGACGAGGTGGGGGGGCACCCTCCCGTCACCCACCACCCAGCCACTTCCGGCACCAGCCACCCGCCGGAACCCTAATTCTCCGCTCCCACAAACCTTAATCTACAAATTGCAGAATCCAACAACCTCAAAATCACCTTCACTCCATCAAATTCAGCCGAAATTGTCTTCTTGTCTCCACTTCCCACCCGATTTTGCCCCAAACCCCTCCATCAATTGAAGAGAATCACATCAATTCAAGGCCCAATTGCTCGATTTTCTCCTATGCGAAACTCTACTCGCGAATCCCTTCATCATCAGGTACTCTCTAGGATTTGAACTTTCGGTCCCCAACTGAGGGGGTCGACTGCCTTTACCGGATACTCTCCTTATCACCGGCTACTGCTTTGCTGCTCACCGGAATCTCTGGGGAATCTCTGCCGGAGCCACCTGGTGCTGTTTGGTGCTACTATCTGTGCGTGACTATTGGTGATTAGTGTGCTCCTGTTGTTGCTGTCTTGCTGTGCTGCCGTGGAGTGTGTCAGGACTGTCCTCCATCTCACAATCTACCATTGAAGGTTGCCGGTTCATCGCCATTCACCTCAGTCCAATTGTTGTAGTGCAAAGGTACGAATCTTAGACTAGTCAACGTAGGCCACTAGAAGGTATGAGGATCTCGATTTACTTGGGTGTTGGTTTGATTCTGTGCTGCAAATTGGACTGATATTTGATTAATTGGGTTTTACAAGTCCTTGCTTAGATCTTGATTATTATATACTTTCCACCCCCTATTACATTTGAGTCAGCAATAATCCATCTCCATCATTTTCTGTGCTGTGGTAACATCATACATTGTGATTGTTTATAGTTGTTATTACTCTTACAATTTGGTTAGCATCTAGTCAGCATGTCATCCTCACCCCCTCAGCATTACCAGTCACAACTTGACACCCTTTTTGTTATACTTGACCGTCACGATGATAGTTTTGACAGCCTCGAGTCTAAAATTGACCACCTCACTCGTGCCTTTGAAAAGTCAATTAGGTATGATCGACCCCCGACTCTGCCCAAAATTTTTGCGGACTTAGTTGTATGGGTAGTGACCGTCGTAAGTGGCTCATCTATAAGTCGGGACAGTAGACTCAAGTCCGAAGGAGGAGAGAGAGTGAACATTTGTCTCGCTCCGACCCTCACGAGGAGGAGCACGGGACCGGCTCTAGAGTTTGTCAAGGGAATAGTTTGGGGTATAGACGTAGACAAGACGAGCATAGAGATGATCATCGTCGTGACGATCGATGACTTTATGCTCGTCACGATGGTCATTAGGATGATGCTTTTAGAGACTGTAGGCTTAAAATTCCTAGAGCCGATAGTCCGACAACTATCGGGATCATAGATTTGTGGACCACGAGTTCGATCGTACACCTAACCTGGAGAGGTCTCTATGATCGAGAGTTTCATGATAGAAGAATCGGTAGGAATTTATGGACCACGAGTTCGATCGTACGCCTAACCGGGAGAGGTATAGAGAACTATACTAAGAGTTTCATGATAGAAGAATCGGTAGGAATTTGCCTTAGGGTTAATCTAACATTATCAACAAGGTCAAGGTTGATGTACCCACTTATGATAGATAGTTGCCATGGAGGATTACTTTGATCGGTATGAGATGTCCGACATTGAGCGTGTTAAGTTTGCTAAAATGAAGCTAGTTGGACCAGCTAGGAAGTTTTTGCATACTCCCCCCAATTACTTAATAGGCAATCATGACGGATAGGCTAGGCTAAAAGAAAAGTACCTCCTTTCTTTCCATAAGGCCCACCTTGTCAACTAGATGCTTGACCTTAGGGAATCCACCTCAAATGTGACTGATTACATCAATCACTTTGAAGAGTTGATTCAACATTGTGACTTAGCGGAGGACCCTTCCATTATAGCTCGATTTATTCGAGGTTTACGTAATGATCTTAAGAGGAAGGTAACTTTGTCTTCATCGTATACTCGTAGATGAGGCCTATCACAAGGCTTTAGAGGTTAAAAAGCTTACCCCTCTCGCATCGTTGTGCTCTTTTGTCTAGGATCACACCCCAATTTGTCCCCGAGTGTCTAAGTGCTTCTAATCCAAAGACCTCTAGCCTCCCTACCCCTCGAGGCCACCATGCCCGCCCACGACGGCGTTTCCAATCCCAAGGTCCTATACTCGTGCAATGTTTTAGTTGTCGAGGAGAGACCATTATGTTTATGAGTGTCCCCATCGTACCCTTGTTTTAGAACATGAATCCAATGAGCCTATTACCTTTGAGGAAGAGATTGTTGAACCTAATGGCAATTGTAAGGACCCTATTGATGTTGAGACCAACCTTCTACGGGTAAAACCACATCTCGGTGTTGTTAGGTGCCTTTTTCAAGCCCAACTATGAATGATGGGTGGAAACAAACTACTATCTTTTACACTCTAGTTAAATGTGGAGACACTTTGATGAAGTTGGTCATAGATGAACGGAGTACCATGAAAGTCGGTCCACTATTAAGCGTTGTCATCTAAAAGTTGAACCGGACTCTAGGTTGATAAGATTAGCCTTACGGTTACCCATAGTCGTAAGGTCCCTATCTAAATTGGAGGCTATTAAATTGGAGGCTATGGAGATGAGATTCCGTGTGATGTCCTCCTCATGGATATAGCTCACATCCCACTAGGCCGACCTTAGCTATATGATTTGAATGTCACTCATCAAGGCGAGAGAGAATACCTATATCTTGAACCCTTGTCGTCCTAAAGAGTTACTTCCTTCTCTAGGACCAGGACTAAAACCATCCTCGAGGTCCTCGGCCGTGTTTTCTTCTTCTTCTTTTGCACCTTACGGGATTCAAGTCAAGGGAAGGATTTCCCTTCTGCATCCTAAACCCTTTGAGAGATTGGATAACATAAATCGGTTCTACCTTAAAGTTTTGACAAGGAACTTGTCTTATAACCATATTGCCTTCCCGAGCCCTTCCACTAGTGACCTACTTTGACAGCCGTTTTCCACGAGAGGACTACTTAAGATCTTTATTGATGTTATCCCCGAGGAGCTTCCTAATGAGCCACCCCCTTTAGGGGCATCCAACATGCTATTGACTTAGTTCCAGGGTCTCAAGCTCCCTACCCTTCCCCACTTCCCCACTATAGGTTGAACGCTGTTGAAAGAGCGGAATTAAATAGGCGGAGTTCAGGTTCGAGTTCAGGTTCAGGAGCCTAATTAAATAGACAGGTTCGGGAGCTATTGTCTAAGGGTTTTGTTCGGCATCACATGAGTCCTTGCCCTCCTTACCCCAAAAAATGGCTCTTCGAGGATGTATGTGGAAAGTAGAGCCATCAATAGGATAACCGACAAGTATAGATTTCTTATCCCAAGGTTAGAAAATATGCTTGATCTGTCTTGGAGGGCTAGTTGGTTCTCTAAGATAGACTTGCATAAATGACCTTAGACAGGGGATGAATGAATGGGAGTCCGCTTTTCATACACAAGATGGCCTATTTGAGTGGTTGGTCATGCCTTTTGGGTTATCTAATGCTCAAAGTACTTTTACGAGACTCATGACCTGTATCTTGCTTACACCATTCCTAGGAAAGTTTTTGGTTGTTTAATTTGTTGACATCCTAGCGTATAGCAAGTCTCGAAAAGAACACATTAATCATCTTACCACTCTTCAGGAAGCTAAACTCTTTGCTAACCACAAAAAGTGTCTTCTTACGGTCCCAAGTTCTCTTCCTAGGATACATTGTATCTTCCCAAGGCATATGTGCTCGAAAGTTAGATCCATTAAGGAATGGCCCAAATCTACATCTCCGACCGAAGCAAGGAGTTTCAACGGTCTTGTCTCCTTTTATAGAAGATTCATAAAAATTTTAGCTCTATCATTGGCCCCATTATCTTGTTTGAAGAAGGAACCATTTCAATGGACTTCGAATGCAGCCTATAGGGAGATCGGAGAGAGAATGACCTTCGTTGTCCTTAGACACCCTGATTTTAGCAAAGTCTTTGAAGTTGTTTGTGATGCCTTTGGATTTGGGATTCGGGCGTGTTGAGTCAAGATGCCTATCTTATCACCTTTTCGGTGAGAAACTCAATGACTCCTGCGAGTCAAGTATACCACCTTCGAAAAAGAGTTGTATGCCTTACTTCAATCCGCGTCAATGGAGGTATTACCTCTTGGCTCATGAGTTTGTTTTGTACGCCGATCATGAAGCTCTTAAGTAGTGGAAGTCTCAAAATCATGTTAATCCTAAGCACGCTAGGTGGGTTGAGTACATTAGTGAGTAGTCTTTTGTTAACCACAAATCAGGTGTGGAGAAGAAGGTTGTGGATGCCCTAAGTCGTATTGGGGACTTCTTGCACACCATGAAGGTTGAGGTTCTAGGTTTTGACAAACTCAAAGATGCTTATTTGTCTTGCCACGACTTTGCTCTTATCTACGCAAAACTCTTGGCGGGAACCCTAGAGATTACATTGACTTTTTCCTCCAGGATAGATACTTATTTAAGGGCCCCAAGTTGTGCATCCCTAGGACATCTTTTCGAGATTTCTTATCTCATGCAGGGGTTTAGCTGGTCATTTAGGCAAAGATAGATCCATAGCACTTGTAGAGGATCGGTTCTATTGGCCCTCACCGAAGAGGGATGTTTCTCGTATTGTGTCCCAATGTCACACTTGCAGGTTGGCCAAAACCAAGAAGCACAACACTCGGCTTTCCACTACTCTCCTAATCCCCCATGCTCCTTGGAAGGATATTAATATGGATTTTGTACTAGGTCTACTTAGGACTTCTTGCAGTCATGACTCCATTCTAGTTATGGTCGATAGATTTTCAAAAATGGCCCATTTTATTCCCTGTCACAAGACCGATAATGCGACACATGTTGCTAAGTTAGTCTTTCGTGAAATTGTTAGACTCCATGATTTCCCGCGTCAATTGTGTCAAATAGGGATGTCAAGTTTATCAGCTATTTTTGGAAGACCTTGTGGAAATTGTGTGGAACTACTTAGAAGTGTACCGCATCCTTTTATCCATGGACAAGCCGACGTTATTAATCCCAGCCTTGGTGAGCTTCTTAGATGTGTTGGAGAAACAGAGTGCTTGGGATTTGACCTTATCCATTGTTGAGTTTGCATATAACAAATGCGAGTAAATCAATCGATCCACCGGTAAGAGCCCTTTCGAGGTTGTCTATGGTTATTCTCCACGCAACCGTGCTGACCTTACTCCCCTTCCCCGAATGCACATGTTTCCGGGTCCACCTTTACCCAGCATATTCATGACCTGCATGATGAGATTCGACGTAAAATTGCTTTGAGTAAAGACAGTTATGGCAGCTGATGCACATTGTAGGGTTGTGAATTTTGAGGTGGGTGATTTTGTTATGGTTTGTATTAGGCCTGAACGTTTCCCCTTACACTCCCACAAAAACTCCATGCTCGAGCCATGGAAAACTGGGATCTAATGCATATGTACTTGATCTTCCTGATAATTTCGGCATTAGTCCTATTTTCAATGTGAGGACCTCACTCTTCACCGAGGTACCTCTTATAGGCTCCCTCATTTCCCACAACAACATAAACAACATAACATACTGATACTGAGGTTGTGTTGGAGGATGAGATAGTGTCGTCTTCTTATGATGGTTTTTGTCGATACTTGGTGCAAGGATCTGGTTGTCCACAATCCGATGCCATTTGGATCACCGAAGAAGTGTTTCGCACTTGTACTCTCCTGGAATGGTACCTTCAGGACAACTCCCTGGAGTCGAGTTCTTTTTGGTAGGGGAGAATGATGCATTATCTCCCAAAAGATATTATGGAAATATCTATTCCAGGAAAAATAGGAAATTTAGAAATTTAGGAATTCTATCTTCTAGTTATTTTCTTATCATCTTAGTTAGCAAACATTATCTCATGGATTTTATTATCTTTTAGTTTCCTTATTGTTTTAGGGCTCGTCACTATTTAAACTCTGCATTATGCTATAGAAAGGCAGACTTGAATAATATTTGAATTGAATTTTCTGAGTTTCTTGTGAGTTTTCTTCGATGTAGGAATTGCTCTCAGAACGTCCTACATCAGGTAGCCAATGTCATATAACGTTAAAAGTTGATATCTCCAGCACTATTATTTGTAAATTGTAAGACATTAAATTGACAATTTAGATGCCCCATATTCTTGTGTTGGAACTAAATATGAAGATACATATTCTTATGACCCAGTTAGCAAGTTTAAATATATGATATGATTTATTAAAAGTTCTATACATATAAACACACAAGTTAAAAAGTGGAGACATAAAATAACCATTAATTTCAGAAATTCGCATTAAACAGTCGGTCAGACCAATTAGACCATTAATGCATCAACCCACTGACTCAGCCAGTTTATTCACCAGGTTGTTTCTGGCAACCTTGGATGCAGAGGTGGGGGTGGGGGCTGCATGACAGATGGGGTTGAGAGAAGAGATAATATGAACTTACCAACGAAGAGCTTGGAGAAGATTGATAACACCCCATGGCTTTAGAAAGACCTTTTGAATAAGTCAAAACACCTATGGAATCCACAATAATTGATGCAAAATTAGCAACTTTCGCAGCAAGCTCCCTATCTGTTACATCATTGGACGACTCCAAAATTTCTGGCACAAAATTGACTCGCTGTCCAGCAAGTTCTTTTGCAGTTTTTAAACCTTCTTTCCAGTTGCCATGGTACAGAACAGAAGAGAAAGTCCAAATTACAAGGGCATCTTGAGGATGAATCACCAAAGCAAGGTGAAAAGCCAGGAGGCTGACCCTGTTACACAGAAATTGAATTATATTTTCATCCATTTTATTTTCAACCTACTTAACATGTTCAATTGCAGAAATATTGCAACAGAACCCTTAAGAAATGGAGGAAATTCGCTCACCACAAACCAGAACCGCAGGGCTGGTCACATGAAACCACCATATCCATATTGGAGAACAATTCCTGTACAAAGCAAAATATGCAACAAGCTGCCAAATCAAAGGAAGGAACAATGAAACAAAATTGAAATTAAGTATCCTGGTAGGGTTTTATAGAGTAAGAATCCAAAAGCACACCTTCAAATTTCATCATAGGAAACTTAAGTTTTAGTTTAACAAGACCCAACCAGAAATAGTAGTATAGATAACTTTAAACTGCAACCAGCATGGGAACCCATGAGTTCTCTAATATTTTTTCATACCAGCCAATAATTTTTATTCTTATCTCAAGAAGGTACTATCCATATTTCATTATAATCTTAATGCATAGTTCAGTGATATCAGTTACTTTAAAAACCCCCAGAGCTTATCAAGTTGAAGTGATTGAGCCAGTGGCGAATTTAGTTCATTTAAAGGTGTTTTATTTTTTAGTTTCCTATATTTTACAAGTATCAATTAATTTTTATGGGTATCCGTATTAAATTTTTGACAACTTTTCTATATGGTTTTGTATAAATTTTCGAGATAATGGTTATTGGGGGCACCAGTTCCCTACATCTAAACCCGCCCCTACATTGAACAAACATTACTCACGATTAGAAAAGAGGGAACCAACTAATCATGGAGCCCACGTCGAAATTCGTCACTCCATTGCTTGACTCACCATTAACATTAAAGGATTTCGTACACCAGACTGATTAGCAAGATATGCAGCCTGCAATACAAATAAACAACCAGAGGTCACTTTTATCATTAAAAATACTATAAGCATACATCAAACAAGCAATACAAGCTACTCACTTGAAATGGAAGTAAGACTTCAAGAAGGTTGAATCTTTCGAGGAGGAGGAGAGAAGTCTGAGCTGTCCCATATGATAGCATAGCATTCATCTCCATCATTAATCTAGCCTAAGCAGTCAACAAGTCAATAATAGTAATTCCACACAGACCAAGCAACAAAGCAGTCACAGAACCGGAGTTTGTGAGGAATGTTTGCAGTGATTCACACTGATAACACTTGATATCAAGGCATTGCTGCAAATAAACAGTCAAGGGCTAAAAAAGCCAACATAGCCACCAAAAGGGAGAAATACCTTGCCCAAGGTTGCAACAGAACCACAGAGATTACATATTTCTTTCTCTGTGTCTTCTGCAAACGACAATCCTAGACGAGCTGCAAGTCTTATTCCCTCAATATTCTTGCTGCAGAATAAAATTTCCACTCACTTTTAAACATAGTTGGCCTACATTCTCGAATGCTCTGCCAATATTACGAGTAAGCTAGAAAACCACCTACCACTATCCTCCTTGAATGACAAATTAGCAGGGATTAAAGTTCGTAGCTGAGACAATATCATCATGAAAATTTTTCAGTAACCGGAAGTAAAACAATCTTGAACATGACAAATGAAAGAAACAGTCTATAGATACAATCATAAGCACCTTCTTGAATGTCAAATCAGTCATTCCACCAGAGTAGTCATAAATCTCACGAGCAAAAGGGTCGTAGAACAAACTGCTCAAAATTTAAGAAACATAAACAAGTTATACACTTTTATCTCTAAATATCAGTGCACAAGTGCATACAAAATAGGTAATAGACAAAATACAATTAACAGAAAAAAGGAATCATAGAAATAAAAGAAAATGTGTCAAGTAAAGAGATCTACATACCTGTTGATAGTAAAATCCCGCTTCAAGGAATTCCTCCAGCGCATGAGATCCTTCTCATCGTAACCTTTGGGCATCTTGGACAATTGAACATCTTCTTCATTCTTAGAATGCCTTGCCACTGTTTCAAAACTGGATACCTGAAACAAAAAGGCGATACATTGATCACATTCACAGGACCATAGAATGTCAAAAGTTACCATCTTGAAATTACAAAAAAAAAAAAAAAAATACTCCAGCAAGCTTTAATAAATAAATTGACACACCTCAATTATAGAACCTTTGATATGAACCATACATATTGGAAATCGCCGCGCAACAATGAGAACACGATGGAAAATCTCCTTGACCTGTTAAAAGAAGGTGTTCAATAGTTTTACTACAAATGTTTCATATTAACTGATCAAGAGAACAATAGAGGGCAGTCCAGTATACACAACCTCCTGAAGCGTTGCTGTTGTGATCACGTAAAAATCTCTGGGTATTTTTCTGAGAAGTAGATCCCTAACACATCCACCGACTAAGTATGCATCATACCCTGCACATCAACTTCACTAAGGAGGGATACAACTTTTCGACAAACATAAGGAAAAAAGCATTTAACGTCTTAAACCACAAAAAGGCATCTCCTATATGCTGATTATGACTGAGACTTTATCACAAGCTTGATGCCATAACCCCAAACCCCAAAATCACACTCATTTATTCAGCACTCCAAGCACTCAAATATGATTCACCTATTCTAAGGATCACTTAGGCATTATCATGCAAGGATCAAAAGTTCGGTATCACGGAATAGCACTAACACAGCAATCGCAAAAGAAATCGTGGTTGTCACATATGAATTACTCAAAAGATTCACTGAACAAATTTTGGGACCTGCATAGACTGATTTTATACTCATTTAGCATAAATAGAACACGCTTTGCCACAATAACATGCAAATAATTAAATATATCATATAAGTTACTGAGGAGCAAATAAACTGAAGACATAAATGTCATTCTCTGTTTCCGAATAGTTGTTTGGTGCTTGTGTTGCAGGCCTCACGGCCTTTCTCCATCCCACAACAGTCGTAACAACCTTTCCAAGGTAAAGCATTAAAAACAACTATGATACAACAAAATACGGTTAACATTCCAATGTGACCATTCTGTGGTGGAATGGCCTCAATCCAAGCAGTCACGCTAGCATATACTACATACATGCTAGAAGATAGGCAGCTATCTACACACATTAACATCACTTATGAAGATGCAAGACTCCATGGGATTTCCACAGAAATTCCACCAAACAAACAAAAAGTTTACAAGGTATTAGAGCCTAGAACAAAATGCAAATCAACATACACCCACCTAAAATGCACTTTTATTTGAGCTTCAAGTTCAAATTGGGAAGCAACCCAAGTCCAACAGTCATGGGGATGCTAATGGCATTGTACAAGACAAGGATAGACAAAAAGAGAACTATGACAAAGTTGACAAACAATGTTCTACAGCATGCTTGAGGCCAAAAATCTAGAGGGTGTTTGGCCAGGTTTGTACAACTTCTAGACCCTCAAAACAAAAGTTAGGCCAAACGCTTGTTTTTTGAAAAGTTGATTTTTCGAAAGCAGTTTAAGGCCTTCAACAGCCCAAGAAATAGAAGCACCAAATTGGTGCTTTTGTTTTCAGTATCTTGCGGATCGAATGCGATGGCTAAAAATATCACACATGGGGACTAAAATGCCCTTGTCAAAAGAACAATACCATACTAATCTATATGTAAACCCTTGCATTGCAACACTCTTCAAGGACATTCAATCAGTCAATAGTCTCTCTTAGCCCTTTTCTGTATAAGGGTATAGATGAAAAAATAAAACTCACCACTACCATCAGAGTGAAAGCCATCCTGAGACCATTAAAGAATTACCCAGAAGTCATAAGTGAGCATACCTTTACTCCAGTTCTCAGTTAATTGACGAAATTAAGCAATTGAATTGCTGAATTAGAAACAGAAGTAAATTTCATAGTTTCAGCAAATTTGTTTCTTTAATCTCTCACCAGAGGAAAGCAAAGTAATCACTTATCAGTAATCCTTAGGTTCTGTGGTCTCTAATTTTGGCTCTCTAGCTCTCTCTCGTACAGATATAGGAGCCTTTGATACCCATTCTTCAATCTCTCTCATCCCCACAGATCTGACAAATACTGCATTTTTTTCTCCTTTTTTCTCTTGACTGTAAAATTTGCTTTTCTGGAGAGTTCATGTTGAGGACATAAAAGTTTGAATCATTTAAATTACAGCCCATAAATGGAGGCTTGACTCTTTGTTCGTATATGGACAGCGAGGGATTCTTCATTTCTTTCTTTAAGCAAGCATTATTTTGAGTTCAGAATTTACTTTTTTTTTTTATGAATTTAAGTTCAGAAATTGAAAGAATAAAAATTTTAAAATATGTGAAAAATAATCAAACGTAAAAAAAAAAGGAATTCTAATTTGTAAAAGTTGGGCAAACACTTCATAACTTCTTCAAAAACAGTTTTTAGACCCAAAAAAAAAAAAAACTAGTTTTAAGAAGCAAAAACAGTTTTCTGAAACTAGGCCAAGCAGGTACCTAAAAAGAATAAAATAATAATCCTGAGAAAAACCACATTTATGGACACAGAATTGCACTCAAGACTTGATTTTTGTGGAGTATGATACGTAAGCAGATCTGTTAAAATTTCCGACCCCAAAAGTGCTCAGGTGGCTAATCCCAACAGGTGCATCTACACACCAGCCACCTCAGGGTGGATACTCCACCATTTGAGCTATCAATTTTTGCACCAAGGTAAGGATTTGGGAATTGGATAAAGTGCAAGTTAGAAGCAAACAACTTAAGGTTTGTTCAAATTAATGTCTATAAAAACGTTTATAACCGTTAAAAGTTCATAACAGCTATAATTGCTATAACAGCTACCCACTATAACCGCTAATCATAACCTCATATAATAATAATAATAATAATAATAATAATAATAATTATCATTATTATTATTATTATTATTATTACTACTAATATTGTAAAAAGAACATTATTATATTTAAAAATTTTAGTAATATCATTATAATAATTATTATTGTTATTATCATCAGTTTGGGAAATTTATTGCTCTCATTACTCCATGACATCATCATCATCATCATCAACATAATAATAATAATAATAATAATAATAATAATAATAATAACAATAATAATGATAATAATAATAATAATGATAATGATATTATTATTATTATTATTATTATTATTATTATTATTATTATTATTATAATATTTTAAAATTTTATTATTACTATATAATATCTCATAAACGCTATAACAACTTAAATGAACACACCCTTAATATAACAATGTTCAGTCAACAAGAAAAGCACCAATGAGCTGACAGAGCCAAGAATAATTCTTCAACAGAAACCCTTTGGAAAGCCTTTAAGGCATCAAGCTCAAAGAAAAACCAAAACAATCAAGCACCATATTTGTCATTGTGACATAGCAATCACAAAAATCACCAACGACAAAGGAAAAGTCGCTCATGCTTGTAGGATCCTGAAAATAACCGAATGACCTTCATTAAGCTATCCATGTATAAATGATTTTATGTCATAGAAGCAATTGGATAGATAGTGACCGGCAACCTCATGCCACATCAATAAAGATAAGAATGACTCATGAGCAATCATAATTTAGAATCAAGACAAGCTAGTGAGAGTTCTTAACACCTCAACAATCACCAAAATGTCCATATTTACACAAACATATCTCATGAAAACTGGCAAGGAAGCTAGGTTTTGGATAGTCTCCCTTCCATAAGTTAAATAGCTTCTTCCCACCAAGTAGTGTTTTGTCAATTTTAAACTCCCAAATTAAAAAGGGGAAGGTTTGCTATCTTCTTCCCTTAACCCCTCCTACTCAACTGGAGCCAAGAGAGAAAGGGATAAGCAGTCGCTCCTATCCCTCAAGCACCTGAGTTAAGCATACACAGTGAAAACAGATAATATGACTTGCTAACCCAATACAGCAGATTAGCAACCATTAAGTTTTGACCATTACAACATCCCACTGCCATTTTCAGGGAGTCAACATGAACAGCAGCATTATGCTATGCAAGAGATCCGCTAGAAAGGACTCCAGTTCTTTATATTTTATATGGCTTTACCATATCCTGGCTTTTCTGATCATTTTAATAGCAGATTGCCGATAAGTTAAGCAATCTATCCAACCATCAACATTCAACAGTGACAACCTTGCTCGTAGCCAGTCTATCCACAACTTATGAAACACAGTGATGATGCAACCCGTTTGGAGTGACCATATAAAAATCAGTGTTATTGCAGCCCTACCTAGTGGAAGGACCTAAATACATATGAGATACTACGAAGGGTTCCATTATACCACTATAGATCTTGAGTCTCGACAAAGAGAACATACGAGTTGAAATAGTGACATCTCTTGCTGATGTGTCATACAAACTATCTATTACATCTTATTATCAACATGTCCTACTCTAGTTTTACACCATTCCACCCTTAAATTATCTTTTCAGAAGTGATATGAGCATCAAAGAATGTGATTATCATGAAGCTTCTTGATTCAAATGCAATCCATGTAAAATTCAACTACACTAAATTTGTTTGAATCAAAATAAATAAGAAGTGAAAATGTAAGTATTGCTACAAGCAAGAGTGACCTTTAAGCTGTAGAACTTTGACAACAGTCCTTGGTGCTTCTGGAATCATGGACAACAAAATGCCCAGTTTCCTTGAATCCACCTTTTTCCATTTTGAAGTATCAACATGGCCTGTACAAGATAATTTTACCAGAACCAACTAATCACTTAGTTTCCCACTTGAGAGTCCAAATATACCTAGAAGTACAAAAAATATAGAACAAAATATACTCAACAAATATAAAGGTGCTTTCCAAATTTGATAGTTAACAAAACAAGATAAACTACTATAAATACCAACACAAAATTAGTTTCCCTACAAGCATTTGGTTTTGCCAATTTTGTTTCAACAAGGATTAAGGAGCATCTATGATGTAGATATTCCATCCTTGCGCCCAACCAGTCCAAATTCAACAAGTTTGAGCCCGACTCAGTCCTCAGTTATAGACAATGCAGTGCTGAGTTACAAGACAGGGGAAGGCCAGACAGGAGGTTAGATATGCAGATTAAGAACATGTTGGTGTTATTCAAGTCATGTTTGATGGGTCTGTAGCAATGCAAAGAAGAGTTTGATTTCCCAAGCTTCATCAACGGAATCAACACTTAGTTTAAGTGGACTCAGTTCTTTAGTGAACTCAGTCCTTTCTTGATTGAACTCAGTTTTTCTATTTTTGAATAAACATTGGGTCTGTAATATTTTGAGACAGTTTTAAGTGTGTTTTAGACATTTAGGATGGTTCAAATCCATCCCCCTTAACTGCTTACAGGTTGGAAGACTTTCACGTAAGGTGGTCCGAATAAGACATCTGCGTAATGGTTAGTGAGAGTTCATTTTAAAGCAGTCAGGACAAGTCTAAGATGAAGAATTGAAGGTTTTCTAACGAAGAAAAATTCTGTTCAGGTTTGGTTCCAAAATTCCCCAGAGAATTACCCACAATTGAACTCAATTGCAACTATTCTTTTGGTGACTCACCACAACTAAGCTTAGGGTGGCAAGCTACTTTTTGGTGATCTAATAGGAGGCCTTCTAGTGGTAGGGACGATCATTATCAGTCTTTTCCAAGCCAAATCATGGCAGGACAAGAAAGGATAAAAAAAGAAGGCATTTCATTGGCCAATTAGTGTTTTGGAGTTTCAGTTTTCTATTTTTCCCTTAACTAATTATTGTAATTAGTGTTACTAAATTACAATTAGTCTTAATCTTTCCTTAGCACTTAGGAAAGGTATTTTTGGAGGGAAAGACACATATAAAAGTCTTTACTTCAGTTTTGTAAAGGCAGTTATTGTTGATGAATATTGATGAATATTGAATGAAAACTTAAGTTTGTGGATTCAAACTTTCTTCCCCAAAATTCCTAGCTACTCGTAACTTGGTTGGCCACCAAGTAGGTGATCTCCTAGGTCTTTGAGTCTTCCTCGTTGGTGAAAGCCCGAGCAAACCTCAAAGTTGCCCAGTATTGACATAGTTGAAGTGCTGCTGCATTTCCTAAGTCAGTCAAGATCTATTCCACTGTAGTTCTTTGAGCCTCCCTTGTTGGTAGAAGCCCAAGCAAATTTCAAAGCTACCCCTACATTGATTTAAGTGTGGTGCTGCCACATATCTCAAGTTAATCAGGTTTTATCCCTTTGAATTGTTCAATTCAGCTCAATTCTTTTCCATTTTCTGTTCATTATTGCAAATTGTGATTTGAGTGAAGCTTTAGCCTTTGTTTCAGCTCGAAGTAAGGCTTGGATACATCAATCTAGGACACGCATTCACTAAAGATCTCCCTAGTGAAATCAAGGAGAGGGAAAGGCATAATTATTACTCAAGCTGCCACACTCAGTGCTCGACATGCATCCAACACCACAAACATTAACAGGAAAATTCAATGAACATCAAGTGTTGTAGCTAGTAAGGTTCAACATTCACGCTTGACATGTACCCTAACACTTAAATTGGACATGGGCACTTGGGTACCATTCTTTCCATATGATAGGACATAATCATATCAATCTAATATTCAAGTCTAAGAGCTACCAACAAGCTAATAACACCACCCCTCTATCACATCCACATGTGTTTGAGCACCATTTCACAATAAATACCCTGATGGCAACAACGCAGCTCAAAAAAGAAGACTCCATGTAAAGCTTCTGAAAGAGTAAACCCAATATATCAGTTATTACCCGAGGAGGCAACCATTACTTTAGGGCCCAGCTCGGCTGCGAATTCAGCTTCCAGTTCTTCTTCAACCAGTGTATGCTTGAAACTCTGAAGAAACAGAAGAACAAAATTTGCCCACATGAGAAATGTCCACCGAATATTCGACAAATTGCCTCAGAGAACACAAAATAGAAACACATACAACGGAAGAAGCGAGAAAAACCCGTCGTTGAAGAAGGGATTTGAGACGGGGAAAGAGCTCTTCAATCTCAGACGTGCAGCCATCCCATGAGAATGCAATTGATGTGGCCGCGACAAGGCGGACGGAACCGTGACAGAGAGAGGCCGGCGCCAAAAAACCGCCGAGTAATTTGGATTTTGGACGCTCACGCCCTGTTTGAGTTTTTGCCCGACCTTCCTAGTTTTTAAGTTCTCACCAACAAATCCTTCTATGCTTATATTATGCCCCAACTATCCAATCCAAGGCACGTACATCATATTGATTTTTAATTATGTACATTTTTTATATTTTTTATATATAGTTTTAAGTTTTTGTTTTCATTATTAGAAGTTATAAAATTAATCAATAAGGTCATGACCTAATGATCAAGATTGAGGTCGTGAGTACATTAGGTGTCGAGTTTGATTCCCTCTCTCCTATTGTACTGTATCTTGTCATTTGTAACTCTTACGCACCAAAAAATTCAACCAAATAAATGTGTATAACTGGTGTCGAGCAATGTTATTAGACGTTTGTTCATCAATTATTGAATAAAAATTGACACTTATGTATTTTTATGAATGTATTAATAACCAACAATCTAATCGCAAAATGTTAGAAATACAAAACTTTCCTAAAACCTTCATCAATATGGTTAATAAATGTTCAATACAAAATAATTTCAAATGTAATTATAACCTTAAAATTGAGAAGCAACGAGCTAATAAAAGTTTATCTTAGAGCAATTTTCATTACGAATGTTCATTGATAAAAATACAAGTAAATATTCATCAATTATTAATATAAAATATAATAATATATTATTTTCTTAAACGTAATCAAACCTCAAATATGACCAAAAAATAAATATCAAACGTTACATATTAAACAAATTTAAAATGTCCATCAATATATATGATGAATATTCATCGTCGCTATTAAGGTAAAGCGTGCAGAATTTATATTATAATATATAGATCTAGGTTCATAATTAACATTTTTCAAATCCTTTATATCTCATCTGTCTGTTATAAATTGATGATATTTCTTTCTAATCACATCCTTCGTTAAACACATGACATGACCCCCACCCCCAAAAAAAAAACTCATATATTTCAAAATTTTCGAAGAATTATTATATGGTATCCATGGAGTACAAGTGCACAACAATGCATTTTTGGATAGTTATTCGAGCTGAGCTCATATAAAAGCTTGTCAAGTCGAGCTGAGCCAAGTTTGCATAGTTATTTAAATCGAGCTCAAGCTTCTAATAATTTTAGAGCTCATAAGATCTTCGATTCTATACGAGCCAATTATAAACAAGCCGAATGAACAAATGAACTGAAGAGCCAAGCGAACGAGCCGAGTAAATAAGCTTTAATTAAGTTGTGATTGTTGAGAAAAAGGGGTCTTAATTAAGTTCAAGTTTATGTTTTTATAATAAGTATATAAAATGTAACTTTGAACCTAAACACAATAGTTTGAGAGAAGCATAATGACTAACGAGTCAAAGACAAGTAGAGCTAATGCTCGAGCTTTTGATGATCCGTTTTGGTGAGGTGAGCTCAAGCTAAAGCTTTTGATGATCTGTTTCGGCGAGCCAAGCTCAAGATTGATTTTGTCAAACTTGGCGTAAACAATACTCATAAGCCTACCTCCGAGCACGGCAAATTTGGGCTCGACTCAACTCGAATACATCTCTCTCTCTATCTATATATATATATATATATATTTGATATTGTCCCTTCCGCCAGAAATAATAAGAACGATTACAATTTCATATAATCTTTGAGATCTGAATAATAGTGCTTAATCCAACCCTCTATTATCTCAACTTCTCTTCTTCTTTGATAGACCAACCACTTTGGATCATCTTTTTGGCCGGATTTATGTCCATACAGTGGGTTCCTACAAAGCAAATATTGGATAAACTTCGTATACTATAATAATAATAAAAGAAAATTGTTGATATTTTACTACCCCGTAATATCAACAAATAATAAAAAAATTGTTGATATTTTACTACCTGCAATATCAACAAATAATAAAAAACTCTTAGATATTGTAAATAATTACTAAATTTATACAATGAGTTTAAAATCATTTGATACAATAGTAAAATAAATAAACAGTAAATTATATTTTTTTTGAAAATAATAATAAATTATAATTTACTTAAACCTCAAAAGGAGTAATATACTAACCATTTGCGGTGAAAAGAGCAATTATGCTATCAGACAAGTTTTCTAACACCCTGCCACCATTCACCAAAGGTAATTAATTGTTAAATATATGCAATGCATAAAAAAATTACCAAATATAGCGAATTTATTGATTAATTTAAGTGAAATGAAATAATTACCCGGCACTACTGTAAGGATCTTTTAATCCATTGGAGAAAATAATATTACTGCCGAATCTTTCCAAAACTAGTTTCATATCCTGCACCAACAAACAGCAAAAATGTTTCCCAAACTTATTAGCTCATGTAAAATCTAAACCAGAAGAAGGTGTATTATGGGAAATACATGAATATACAGTAATTCCAAGAGGGTAAATATGGTACATACATGTCCTCCGTAATAAGTCGTAATCCAATGTGGTCGAGGCGTAACATTATAATTATCTTTGCAGTTCTCAATAAAAACGTTCAAGTCGAAAGATCCGTAAGGAAACATAGAATCGTTACTGTTTCCAATAGGCATCACCATCTCGCTACATCTCTACAATAGTACACAAGCAAATACAAGAAAAAAATTAATGTTTCGTCGAATATTAAACTTGAAAAAATGAAAGTAGAAGACGATCGATAATTTTGATTAGGGTTTACAGTTACCTGCCATGCATAACCGATTGCAGTCTCACCGTAACGACTACCCCAATAGTTTTTGATATCATAACAAGATTTTTCACCCAAATATGCAACAATCCCTGCGTAGATACGGCTAAGTACATCTCTCCCCTTGCTTCCTTTATCTATTGCATTGCAAATCAATGAAGGGCTTCTATATTGAGCTAGATATGTGTATAGAGTCCCCAAGAAATTCTCGAGTTCGGCTGTATCATTCAGAGGGCTACATACACCACAAAATTATTAAACTTTTAAAATGAGTGCGTGTGCTATAATTTACCCATTTAAAAAATAAAAAACATATGTATGTTGTCACTTACGTGCAAGTTTTGAATTTATTACTGAGAATTTCGAGCCCATTCGGTCCCGAACCAACTTCATCAATTCTATTCCATGATTTTTTAATAGTGTTATAGCAACTCTTGCTAGTTTCCTGTGGACAAACATTATTGAAATTTTGTTAATAGCATAGAAATAATTATAACAATTAGTAAATTATATAATACTTATATGCCCTCAAAGTTAATATACCTTGAAATCCTTATTTACAACATAATAGTATCCCTTATTAGGCGAAATAATGTTGTCGAAATAGAGTACGGGGGCAGACGAGGCTAGAGCGCCAAGAGCGATGTGAGGATACTTGAGGCGGAACCATGCTGCTAACACTATAACATATAAATCGATGTTTCGTGGTTAGTCGTAAAGATATATATACTGTCTTAGATTTGTGTTTCTTCGCGGGTAAGTCATGAACAAGAAATTGAAGAATAGTCATGGATTGACTTACTTCCACCATAAGAACCACCAAGGACAATGACGGGAGAGTAATGGGCATTGAAGCTTTTCTTCAAATGTAAAATCACTTCAGCATAATCTGCAATAGCTTGAGCAGAATTGAAGTACCCACGAATACTTGCATTCTTCAATACTTCCTCCATTGACATTCCGAATGGAATCGATTCTCCATAAAATCGATGCTTAAGAAACCAAAAAAAAAAAAAGAAAAATTTGGGAATATATTTCAGTTGTGAAATATACATTCAGTATACATAAACATCAGAACGATTTGTGCACTGTTGTAACAAATCGATTTGTACTGTTTTAAATTTAAGAAATTTTCAAAATAAATTTTGATTTTTTCGGATACAGTCCCAGTATTGGAAGACTTAGACATTGGTTTGTACTGAATTTCAGCAAGTACCACCATATATACCAATCTGACAATCTGTTAGCCAGTTTCACAGAAGACGTGATCATGAGAGAATGCAAACATAAAGATCAGTGATTTTATTACCTCAATAATAACCACAAGAGCTTTAAGAGACGCTGCATAATCCGGGAGAATGAGCGTATCAAATTCATTACCACGTATTGGAGCCTCGGCGCCAAGGTAAACAAGTATAGGTGACAAAGCCTTTGCGCCTCCCCAGTGCTTAGAGTGAATCATATATTTTTGCTTGAACATTGTATAGCTTTCGGGCTGATAATTGAAGTGATCAAGTGTTTGAGAATAATATAAAATTTTCACGTCTGTACTGTTGGTAGTAGTAGTTTTTGTCATGTCTTCGGTGACATAGATATCTCGTCCAAGCCTATGATGTAGTGTAGGCATAGGGAAAGCTGAATGCGAGGTGGAGAAGGAAATGAAAAGGAAGAGTAGAAAACATCTCCTCACAGGAGAATCCATACCAATACTTTCTTTGATGATAAGAGTGTTTGGTGTAGGCTAATTAAGGTTAGTTTTTATACACAGAAAAGGATAGAGTGAAATTGATAGTTACCACTTTTTTTCATCATAATTGCCAAAACCAAGAAAAAAAAGGATAAAAAGAGTTAGTGATCACCTTCAAGTCTAATAATTGACTAGTTCCTACCACTAAGCATGCCTCATGCCTATCAATTGATCTCCATAACGTTGTTAGGTGGTCCAATGGTAAGCCTACTTTTTCTAAGGCAACAAGTGATAAAAAGAGTTAGTGAATGGTCAATGGTTGCTTACACTATATCGACTTAGGTCTGTGAACCACGAAAATTTGGAAGCGAGAATATAATGTTTCCAGTAAGGAGGTTCGTGAAAATAGGGGGTGTACTTTAAAAAATTAAAATAAAATATTTTTTATGATTATTTGGATGTATAGACCCGGATTCACGGTATAATTTATAGTGAAGAGTTGTAATATAGACGTATAGCTTAGGATTCAGGTTATCTTTTTTCTTGGATAGCATATTAATTAGTGTAGTTTTTAATAATTAATTTTCACAACATCTCGGAATAAAGTATGAATCTTGTTTGTTGGATTTGGGCCTCAAAATGCGTTTAGAAAGCTTATACAATGAGGAATATATAAATATTTAGAATCAATATTTTTGATCATAAAGTTGAGTGAAAACGAGGAGAGAATTCGTATAAGACATCGAACATCCTCAAATCGAGCCTGTCTGGGCCTTCTGGGTTCACTCTATATAGATATATTTGGGTAACTTTCTTCAGCTAGTGTACTTAGTTTAGTTTATCATTAGTTTGGGTTAAATAAAAATAGATATCACTTGGGCACATTTTTAATGTTTCAATATCAGAAAATTTTAAGTCTTATTAGCTTAGTTTATCATCTTCGAATTTAAGGGGCATATTAAGGTACAAAGTAAGGATTAGTTGTAAGAGAAAAATAATAGAAGAAAAGTCCGGTAAATTCTACAATTTATAACAATTAGTATATGATCCTCCCACAGTATAGATTGTCATGTACTTTCGAGGTTTATTAGTGTATAATTGTACACTAATTAGTTTTGGGAGTATACACTAATCAGTATGGAATTGTACACTAATTAGCTTCGAGGAGTATATAATGGTTTGTACTATTGAACACTAATAAATATACAATTATACATTAATTAATATATAATTATATACTGATTAACCCCAAAAATACATAACGGTACATAATCTGGGCGTACATTAAAATTTTTGAATTTACACCGTTAAAAAATAGGAGTATATCATTGCTTAAAAGAAAAGGGGCACTGTCTCAAGTAATCCACTTTTTTAAAATATATTGTTTTTGGGGGGCGGGGGTGTTGGGTTCTTGAGAGACCCAATAATGGAGGGAGGGGCACACAACTTAAGGGAAGTGCCATTATTTTTCTCTTTGTAAAAGTTGCTAACTTTTTTTTTTTCTCAATATTATTATATATGTCGATCTGAATCGACCTATTTTTGTTGACTCTATCTTTAATATCGTGAGCAAATCTAAATTGTTAATTAATGTATCCTAAGAATTATATCATTATGTATGGATGGGTACGTGGAGTTTTCTTATTACATCATCTTTTGTAAAATAAAAGGACGTACTATTTTAGATAATTTTCAAGGTCTAAATAGTATTGCTTAATCCAGGCTTTCATAATGTCAACTTCTCTTCTTCTTTGACTGACCAACCATTTTGGATCGTCTTCACCCTCCGCGTATAAGTCCTCACAATGTATACCTGCAATACCTTGGTATAACCTATGTTATTAAATGCAATGTAAGAGAGAGAGAGGGCGGATGAGGAAAAAACGACATTTCATGCCACTAAAGTTAATACGTCTTGAGTGATACGTTCTCACATTAACTTGTGTCGATGATTTTTATTAAGCATATTCTTAAATTAAAAAGTTAATCTAAAACGAATCACCGAACTTTGCAAAAGTCATTGGAAGTTATTTTCATTTGTTAATATTGTACTCTAAACTGAATGAGTAGTTACTACAAAACCCTAGAAGGATCACGCTTTAAGAGATCGGTATCATCTTATATGTGCTTATGTCACAATTTCTATTATGTGAGACAATCTCTTTTAAGATCGACTCTGTTATATTGTATTACATGCATCAAAATAAAAAAATATGTTTAAAGGCACTAACCATTTTCCGTGTAAACAGCAACGATGCTATCAGACAAGTTTCCAGCACCCTGTGGCCATGAACCAATACAGGCACTTCAATATAGTATTCACAATGTACAAGGAAATTTAAACATTCTTTTAATTTTTTTTTTTGACAAAAATACAAAGAGAGATGTACCCCGCACTAGTGTAAGGATCTTTTAGTCCGTTGGAGAAAATAATATTACTTCCAAATTTCTTCAGAATCAATTTCATATCCTGCAAAAAAAAAAATCATAGACATTTATGGTGTATATTATATATATAGTCATTTTCATGTTGCGAGCGTTTAAGATAAAAGTCCTTCCAATAAGTACACTTTCGAGAATTCTAACTTATGTTCTCCTCCTTATCGAGATGAGGCCACTATATATAAAATAAACATTAGATACTTTCATGGCCCCCATAGTAAGTGGTGATCCAGTGTGGTCACGGTAGGACATTATACTTGCATTTACAATCTTTTATAAAGTTTTGTAAATCAAACTTCTCGGGAGGAGACACTGAATCATTATTCGTGCGATGAAGGAACGGAATCACCAGTTCACTGCAAGTCTACAAGCAATATACATACATTAGACATTAATAACATATATATTTTTCTCGACATCCTTTTTTTTAAAAAAAACTTAAGTATCATCCAAAAATCAAGAAAAGAGATCGAAAAAAGTAATTTTTTAAAAAATGAAAGTTTCGAGGAAATTATTGGTAGTGAAAAATGAATTACCTGCCAATCATAACCTATATCATTTTCACCTGCATATCAAAGCAACTTCTCGGTTCGAAAGACGCTAAAACTCATGCGTAGATGCGGCTAAGTACATCTTTCCCTTGAGTTCCTCGGTCTACTGCGTGGCAAATCTCTGAAGGGCTATAATGTTAAGCTAACACAGAATATAAATAGTCCAAAAATACTTGAGTTCACCTGTATTTTTCAAATGGCTGCCAAACACCAAAGAAAAAAACAGAGTTATTAATATTTTAATACCTGTGATATTGACAAATGATAAAAAAAAGTATCTCAACTTTCGTAAATAATAAATTAATACCATAAGATATAGTTCTTTTAATGGTTTACTACCCAAGAAAATTTTAAAAAGTAGAGTAGTAAGATGTTTAAAAAATCATATTTCAAACTATTAATTTATTACTTACGAGTTGAGGGACTTTTATCATTTGTCGATATTACATAGTCGTCAATCTTTCAAAAATGAACTATAATTATTCGATAAATTAAATATATAGGATTTTTTTATTCTAAAATGTATATATAGCGCACCTTAGGTTAGGTGGTATACACGTAGACTATGACCCATTTGCATCATGAGTGGCTGTGCCCTTAAGGGGGCAAATAAGTTAGGCTGGGTTGCATTTAGTTAGGGTTAATTTATTAATCAATTAATTCGGCATAGATTATACCATCTTATTAATAAAATAGACTGAGTCGAGAAATAAATGGGTCTGGTCACGTCGATTCTAAGTTAACCATTGTGGGCCTGTTTTATTTATTTATTTTAATTAAAAAATGGTATATTTTAAGTTTATAACAAATATCCTATAAAGTTAGGTTAAAGAAACGATCCAGAACATCGTCCAACCAAACCCGAACGTATCCTAATCCAATGAAGTTAATCAATACAATAGTCCAATTTCAATGGTATTTTCTCTATTTATGATTGATCGGCTAAGTTGTTAATCTAGGATCGATCCTTGACTAATAATATCATTTATTTGTTACTTTTGGAGGTTCACTTTTATCTCTTACATTGAATAATTTGAGTTTATATTTGATTATAATTGTTTATGCAAATTATTTATATTGTTTATGCATGTTGTTTTTCAATCAAATTCCAAGGGTTTCTTTTGGTGTGCCTTTTCGAGTTCTCACAGTACAACAGTTTTCTCTCCATTGTTCCACCTTAGGTTGAAACTTCTTGTTTTCTTTTCTCATCTTATGTCTTTTTTATCTATTTGTGCTTTGTTACCCTTAAAATCTTATTTGTACTCTCTCAGTATTCTATTAGATTCATTGTGTTCGTTGCAGCCGTGTGGTTTTCTCTTAATTGATTTTATTGTTTTTCTTGCTTAATTTCTTGCATATCTACACCTAAATGATTTTTAGAGTAGGCTTGGATTTGAAAACAGGATCAAAGAAAGAAAGATTAGGATTTTCAACTGTTAGGAAATTAGCCCCACTCTAAACCTCACTTAATAGGTGAAGTTAGAGCAAAGATGCGGAAGCGATTTAGGATGACAAAAACAATACCAAGAAATTAGATGGAAATCGAAAAAAAGGAACGAGACAAGAATTTAACGTGGAAAACCCAAACCGGGAAAAACCATGAACTGCACAAGCACAATGATTTCACTATTGTGAGAGAGTACAATACGATCTCAAACCCAGAGATCTTCCCAAACCCGAGATATCCCAATCTCACAACACTCTCCTCACAATAACTCATTTTTGGTCTTTACAATGGAGGCCAACCCTCCTTTAAATAGGAAAGAAATCATAACCCAACAGAATATCCTAAATCTACCAAAACTCTTACTCCTAATTCTAATAGGTAACAATTACCTAATACAAATAGGAAACAAAATACAATTAGGTTTAGGATACTCAATTCTATAAGGAAACAATCTTTCATAAAATATGAGATTTTGGGACACCACCCAACATCAACTTTAGAGCAAGTTCGCTTCAGTATTTATTAATTAGTAGTTAACAATTACTCCATCCGTTTCAAAATATATGTCGTTTTAAGGTAATGCGGGAATACTAAGGAAACACAAAATTTATGACGAATTTTATGTTAAAAGAACACGTTGTCCCTATATTTCATTGAAAATGAAGAAAATCAATGAAAAAAGAAGAGAAATAAGGCAATTAATAATGGCAAAATTAGTAAATTAGTAATTAATATGTCATTTTGTAAAGTGACAAGTATTATGAAACGAGCAAAGTTAGTTAAAGTGACATATATTTTGAAATGGAGGGAGTAGATGTTTTTAATCAACGGTCAGCAATTATTACTCGTTTACAAGTGATTAGCGATTGTCAACATATGTCAGCTGACTAATGATCACAAACTGCTATTATAAATGTTAAAACAAACCGAAATTAGGTTATTAGCCAAGGATAAGATTAGAGAAAAGATGGCGAACAGTCCAAAAATCCAAATTTATGATCATTCAAACTTGCTTTTCTGTTTTTCCTTTGAAAAGTTTGGTCAATATTTTTTTGGTGTTGGGAAAATAATGCATATGTACGTACCGTAAGTTATTAAGTCCATGATTCCCACTCAGCTGCACTTTTATGAGGCGTTTTCGACGAATTTTTTTTTTTAATAAAAGACATAAAAAATGACCTTCGTTGAACTTTAAATCATCATATTATGTATTATTTTGTCTGAATTTTTTTTGTGGAAAAGATATGTGATGGTATTATTATTCATAAATTATATAAAATCGCTTTATTATCCAAAATTTTATACAATTAAATCGTGCGCATAAATCATTCTTTCGAGTGACAAAGTTGGTCATATTATAGGTTGGCATTTGTATTTTTGATGAAGCCGACAAATATTCAATTTTAATAATTCATAATAAGTTTTTATTTTAAATCATAGTAAATTAACATATTAAGAAGTAATTTAGGTCATTGTAAGACTTTTTTTAATTTTACATTAGACCATTGTCATTTCCTTTTTTTCTTATTCATTCAAAGCCTTTGGACAATGTGTTACTCTTCAAAAAAAATTTAAAAAAATTAAAGTAAGGGACAATCTTTGAGACATATTGCTCTATCATAGTAAATTGTTCGTGCTCATCGTCACCTATGATTTTCTCCCTCATTGAATTTCCATATAAATTTGGGTATCATTGATTTATTATTTTCTTACTTTACTTATCTGATTATCGTTGTTCGCATCCCGTTCACTTCCACTATTATCGTTATATTATTCCCTCACAAATTGCTACAATCAAAGTTGGAAATATAATTGTCATAATGTGACTTTTTAAACTGTCTAAAAAGTGGACAGATGTTTGATAAAGAGATATCATTACATTACATATATATTCTTTATAACGGATGAGAATTTCATCGTAATCCCAGGATTACTTAATAAAATAGTCCCATGAATAATAACTTCTTCTTCTTTTTCTTCTTTTTTAATTTTCTAAACTCTCGTTCTATTTTTTCGTCAAATTATGATATGTGATCCGAAAATACAATATATAGTGTTGCAGAAACTCCTATAACAACTAATAACGAGAGCCTTCTAGCTTATTGGATCTTCCTTTACAAAGTCTACATATATATGTCTTTCTTTTGTATGAAAAATAGTATGAAGATATTATTTCAAATAATTTTGGAGATCGACATAGTATTGTTGAATCCACCCTTTCATTATGCTAACCTCTCTTCTTCTTTGATCAACCAACCATTCTGGATCCCCTTCTTCGGCCGGTAATAAGTCCTTGCAATGAACTCCTACAATGTAATTACAGTGTAGACTTATTTGAATAAAAACAAATATATAGGAGTATATAAGGAAAACAATATGGAAAAAAAAAGCTGAATGGTTTGAGTAGAGGATAATTGTTTATATAGTATATAACCGTCAAAATTTAGTCTTTATCATATACTTGCTTAATTAAACAAAATAAAAAAAATATGTTCGTTAAAGTTAGTTGTTGAACTAGGTAATTATTACGGATCGTGGTGTAAAATTGACATAAAAAGATATAAACAATTTTCTTTCGAATATGAAAGGTAATTTTATCAGCATTTCAAAAATGCTACTTAAATGTTATATTATATGTGATAAATAAACGGTACTTCAAATCCTACCTCATTGAACTCTAATATTTGACTAATTAATATTTTAACTTGATTAAAATGCTAACGTTATTATCAAATAGAAATATAATTATTACCTTTTTAGTCAATCATGAAATAAAGGCAGCTAGAGCTATGATAAACCTAGGTTTTTAAACATGTTACTAGTGCCTCAATTGTGGGGCCAACTTTATACTACTTTATTACTTCTTTTATATATTATTTGAACTCGAATATGCATTTTAAGTGTGCGGCTTCATCGAATAAATTAGATATGCAAATTAAGATTATTATTATTATTATTATTATTATTATTATTATTATTATTATTATTTAAAAGTCAGAAAATAGTATTATTTAAACTAAAAAATGTATATTAATAATAATTTCAGGTAATTGCTATTATTGGTGTTGTATTAATGATGAAAGAGAAAATACATGTTGAGAGGCACTAACCATATTTTGTGTTAACAGCAACGATGCTGTCGGACAAGTTTTCCAACACCCTGTCACCATCAACCAAATAAATTAGTATTCACAATATAATATACAAGGAAATTAAACATCATATAGAAATTAAATTATTTTTTGATAAAAATACAAAAAGAGTGATGTACCCGGCACTACTGTAAGGATCTTTTAGTCCATTAGAGAAAATAATATTACTTCCGAATCTTTTCAGAATTAACTTCATATCCTGTGCACATACACCAAGTAATAATAATAAATAAAAATTTTCGAGCTTTAAATATTTATCTCGGTGGTAAGTGTATGAGCAAGCATACATAACGAACCGGGTACCAAATATATACTTACATGTCCTCCGTAATATGTTGTAATATAGTGTGTTCGAGGTAAGACGTTATACTTGTCTTTACACTCTTTTATAAAACTTTGTATATCGGGTTTCTCAGGAAGAAACATTGAGTCATTGCCGGTGCCAAGAACTACCGGCATCACCATTTCACTGCAAGTCTGAATGTGTGCAATATAAATCATACAGAGAGGTAGTATTATCGTATGAATTCTATATAAATGATTTTTAACCCTAAGCTACTTACAAGCTTAAAACCATTTTTCGATCACGAAGATGATGGAATAAGTACACATGGTAAATAATAATTTGAAAAGATTAAGGTTGTAACAATTAGAATTTATTGAGAAATCTTCCAAGTGAAAAAGAAAAACCACAAAAACACAATTTTTTTAATCTAAATTATTTTGAAATTAACATAAAAATGAATTACCTGCCATGCATAACCCATATTACTCCCAGTAATATCATAATAATTCATATGATAGCAACCACCCACACCAAAACTTGCTACAACTCCTGCGAAGATGCGGCTAAGTACATCTTTCCCTTCGCTTCCACGGTCTATTGCGTCGCAAATGTCTGAAGGACTTCCATATTGAGCTGTCTCAGCATATACCATGTCCAAATAATTCTCGAGTTCACTTGCATTCCTCAAATGGCTGAATTTAAACGTAACCCACCATGAAAATAATTACTACAGTAGTTAATTACGTTTTTAATATTGTTATTATTAATTAATATGACATAAAATTTCAATTTTCACATAATATTTCACATTACTTACGCGCAAGTTTTGAATTTTTTACTGAGGAAAGTGAGGCCATTCGGACTTGATCAAATTTCGTAGATTATGGCCCATGATTTTTTATAGTGTTGAAGCAACTCTCACTAGTTTCCTGTGGAGGACTATAACGAATTTTCATGGTCAATACTAAGCAAACAAATTACAAAATGCTGTCTCATTTAAATATATATATATATATATATATATATATATATATATATAGGTGATGATATATGGTTTCGGGTGATAATATACTTTAAAATAAACAAAATTTTCGTGTATATATATAGTAAAAAGAAACCAATAGCAAATAATATTGAGTTTTAGTGGAATTGAGCATCATATAGCTTAGACCGGTTTTGAACATAAAATGATTCTAAGATGAACAGTAGTAACACAAAAAAAAAAAAAGAAATGATCAAAATTGTTACTTTGAAATCCTTGCTGACAACAGAGAAGTATCCATGGCTTGGAGAAACGATGTTATCGAAGTAGAGCACAAGAGCAGATGAGGCTAAAGCGCCAATAACGATATGGGGATATTTGAGCCGGAACCATGCAGCCAACACTGTAATATATATGTACGGAAAAAAATTAGTTTTTAATCATTAATTCATTCAACAATGGACAAATATATTGAAATCAAATAATTGAGTATAAATTTTAAAAAATAATTAGTCTTAATTATTCGATCTGACGATAATTACTCTGAATGTGAGCTAGCTACTGGAGTATATATTGAGGATTCATTGGGAATTTGTAGATATATATAACAGGAAAGATGAGATTCACTCACTTCCACTGTAAGAGGTTCCAACAACAATGACTGGAGAATAATATGCATTGAGGCTTTTCTTCAAATGTAAAATCAACTCAGCATAATCAGCAATAGCTTGAGCAGAGTTGAAATACCCACGAATACTTGCATTCTTCATAACTTCTTCGATCGACATCCCAAATGGAATCGACTCTCCATAAAATCGATGCTTGATAACATAATAATTTTTCATATTTAGCAGTAAAGACACAGAGAGAATGAAAATTAATACTATTTGCCTATGAATTTGACTGAATACCTCTGTCATGACTAAAAGGGCTTTAAGTTGAGCAGCATAATCTGGGAGGACTAATGTATCCATTGCACCATCATCCAGCGACTGCTCATCCCCGAGATAAACTAATATAGGCGAGTTAGCCTTTGCACCTCCCCAGTGCTTCCAGTAGACGATATACTTTTGTTTGAATGTCAGATAACTTTCGGGCTGATAATTGCAGTGATCGAGTGTTTGAGAGTAATATGAAACTGTAACATCTATATCACTGTAAACAGAAGAAGACTTTTTCATGTCTTTTTCAGGGCGGGGTTTTCGCCCGAGCCTACCAAGCCTAGGCATCGCTAAAGCTGAACATAAGGCAGGGAAGATGACGAAGAAGAGGAAGGATGATGACTTGCTGAGAGAACTCATGATAATTAATTAGCTACTTAGAGTGTTTAGTTAGCTAGTCTATGCTTGGCTTAGCAAGCATAATAATGCTCTAATCTCGAGTATTTATATGAAAAATTGGCACGAGGGGAATAAATTTTGTTAATCATGCATAAATCATATGTACAAAGCTGCCAAGAGGGGAAAAGAATAAACTTTTGAAAAGCATAGTGAAGATTCCAAACTCCAAAAGCACTTTTGGGTCAGTAGGGAGTCCAAGTTAAGACCATCATGTTATGTAATTATCCAACTAAACATTTTGATGATACTTGAGGCACTAACAACAAGTCAAAGATGGATATTGAAGTCAAAAAGATGGACACTTTAATGTGATAAAATTATTATAGAGGTTTAAATATTGTTTTATAAATTGATAAGAATAATAAATAGAAGATAATGTCTTTATTCATTTTACCTCTTTTTCATTGTGCATACTTGTTCATATATATATATATATATATATATATATATATATATATATATATATATATATATTCGACTCGATTACTCAAATTTGTTCAAACTGGAAAAAAAGTTGGGTTTACTATCATAAATTTTCTGTCTGAATTTTAAATTCATGTACAAGATTTTTCCTATTATTATTGTTCAAATCTAATTTTGACTTGGATTTAGGCTTGTATTATTTGTTTGATCCAAGAAAAATTAAATATCGGATAACATATCATTTCCAAATTTTAAACATTGACCGATTTATCCGACCTAATTTAATCCAAACCCGATTTTTGGTGAATAGGAGCGATAACATTACTTGTTCCTATACCATTACTTACTTAAGTTGAACTATAACATTAATTTTTGTGGATAGGAGCGATAACATTACCTGTTTGTTTCATATTCGTGACATAAGATTAGATTCACCCCTTCTCCAAAGTGACACTAATTTTTCAAGTTTTCGATTCATTTTGAATTAAAACCTAGTTTGAATGATAAAATTACTGATTCGTTTCGGACCCAAATTCATCTGTAAGCATTACACTTTTAGATTCATCTCCCAAAAAAAGTCCTCAAATTACAAAGAAGAGAATCGAGTTGTGTTGATGCCAGTACGATTGAAATGAGATTTAAAAAGGATAATGGAATACTGGTCCAAACCATTATCCAACTTTCCACATCAAAAAGTGTAGTAAAATGTTCATGAGTTGTTTAATAATTTTTCCCCTCACACACATATATTCATGTATTAATCTTGATTAATCATTAATCCCACACAATTCAACCTTAATTTAATTGGGTTTTGATGTGGTGTATAGTATAACGTTATCACGGCCCATCAACGTTAGTGCCTTTAATGTCTCAATTTTAGAGGTAGAGTGGAATGGGATTTGTCGGAATGGTGGAAGTTAATGACACGACTTATAGGAAGACGCATTTTATTTTATTTTATTTTATTTTAATTTAAATTAATATGTTATATGGTATAAAATTATAAATTTTTAATAACTATATTTGGTTAAAAACTATAATACTTTAATAACTATATTGGTTACATGATGGAAACAAAATGATACCCTAATTAATTTAATTTTATTCGTGAAGATGCATCATACGCGTAATTTTTATGTTACTTGTGAAACATTATATATAAAAAGATAATATTACATATTATAAATCATAACATACTTTAATTATACCTTTTTTCAATAGCTGAGACTTCCCTAAAGGATGAAATAAGCTCGATTTTGTTTTTTAAAACAGATTCAATAACATGTAAATATTTAGGTAAAACTGTTCTTTATAATAATTCGTAAAACAATTTTTATGTTGTGCTTTTGAGAGTTAATACTCTCATGAGTCATGCAACGATCTAACTTATAACATAATGTTTGCTTTCATTCGATATAATCCGATAGAACTTACATAATGTAATCACGACTACATTATTTGTTTACATTACATGATTGCTTACGTTTTTTCAGTAATGTGACTTAAATATGTATCAAACTTTCATTTATCTTATCGATCACTTCAAATAATTTTCAAGATCTAAATAGTATTGTTTAATCCACATTTTCATAATGTCAACTTCTCTTCTTCTTTGATCGACCAACCATTCTGGATCATCTTCTTGGGCCGATGATAAGTCCTCACAATGGGTACCTACGATACGACATAGTTATAGTTTAAGCTGCTTTTAGTGGCAACATACAAACAGATAAAACTAAATTGTACACATTAAATGCTCTAATACTACAGGGAATGTATGCGACCCTGTGGGGTCGATTGTATATTTCTATGAATGGACCTTGTTGGGTCGACTTTATGTTACGTTTTATTTTATTAGTCTAAAGTACAAAAACACATATAATTTTAAAGTTATACGTACAGTTAGTAATTATACAATGTAGGATCAGATTCACCCCTTCTCTAAAGTGACATCAATTTGTTATATTTTCGAGTTGTTTGAGGGAGATATGAGGATATAATTATGGGGAGGGATCACTAACCATTTTTCGTGTAAATAGCAACGATGCTATCAGACAAGTCCTCCAACACCCTGTGACCATAAAACAAAGGCATGCACGATCGTTAAGGTTCAAGATGAACAAAATAATTAAAATACGTTACAATTTTTATTTATTTTTTATTTATCAGTAGAAAGAGATGTACCCAGCACTGCTGTAAGGATCTTTTAGCCCGTTGGAGAAAATAATATTACTTCCAAACTTTCGCAAAATTAACTTCATGTCCTGGTCCAAGAAAGAATATATTTTTTTTTAGATTTAGTTTTTGTTCAAGAGGTACAAGTATGCATTAAATAAATTGAAATCAAATACTTCAATTCTTACATGTCCACCGTAATAGGTCGTGATCCAATGTGGTCGAGGGAGAACATTATAATCGTGTTTACAGTTTTGGGTAAAACTTTGTAAATTGAATTTATCACGAGGAAACATGGAGTCATTATTGGTACCGTGACCTCCGGGCATCACCATTTCACTGCAAGTCTACATGCAAAACATACATGAGCTAATCAAAGATGTATAAACGACTTTTGCATATTTTTCGAACTTTAGTTGTGTTTTTGTTTTTCGATAATTCGTATAATCTTTTCGAACAGAGGGAGTAATAATTAAGTTCACAAAATGAATTACCTGCCAAGTATAACCCAGAATAGTCTCACCAAGATCCCAATAGTTCATATCAAGGCAACTACGCATACCAAAATATGCAGCAACACCAGTGTAGATGCGGCTAATTACATCGACGCCCATGCCTTCCTTGTCCATTGCGTCGCAAATCTGTGAAGGGCTCCCATATTGAGCGAGATGACTATATAACGAATCCAAAAAGTCCTTGAGTTCCCCTGTGTTGTTCAAATGGCTGCTACAACCATAACAAAATTAATTTTAATTATTTCATAAATTATGTACTCAATTACATGGTAGCTAGCAGTGATCATATATCGCATAACTTACCCGCAAGTTTTGAATTTCTTACTTAGGAACGCGAGACCACTCGGTTTTGATCCAATTTTGTCGATCACTGCCCACGATTTTTTGATAGTATTGAAGCAATTCTCACTTGTTTCCTTTGGGAAAATGTAACGAATTTATGAGGAATATATACTGAAAACACAGACAAATTCCTAGATGAAGAGTACAGAAAAGGACAGATAACAGTAGTGCTTGAAAAACTCAATTAAGAGTCAGTACTTTGAAATCCTTGCTGACAACATAGTAGTAGCCACGATTCTGTGGAATAATGTTATCGAAGTAGAGCACAGGTGCGGACGATGCTAAAGCACCAATCGCAATATGTGGATACTTGAGGCGGAACCATGCAGCTAACACTGCAAATACGTATTCGAAATTTCGCTGTTAGTTTTTCAGCCATGGTTAACAATGTGTGTTTATACATATGATGAAATACTAGCCTATAAGTTTTATTTTGAAAAATAAATTTGCTGCTAAATGCAGTAACGGTGTCTGTTCTTTTTTACTTTAAGTTTACAGCTTCTTACCGTAATCTACAACCAATCTAACGACTACTATACAGCAGCTTACAGCAAAATAACAGACCCCAATTAGCTGCGTTGAACGACCCAAACCTGATAGCAGCAAATGCTACTATGGAGCTTTACTATGAAACTTGTAGATGTAACCAGAAGGATCGGGGGTCGAGATCGAGAGATCGAGAGTAATGGATGACTTACTTCCACCATAAGAACCTCCAGAAACAATGACAGGAGAGTAATGAGCACTGAAGGTTTTCTTTATATGTAAAATCAATTCAGCATGATCAGCAATAGCTTGAGCAGAATTGAAGTAGCCGCGAATACTTGCATTCTTCAATACTTCTTCCATTGACATTCCAAATGGTCTTGACTCTCCGTAATATCGATGCTTAACAAGACAACATTTGTTTGTTAGAAGTAAAGATACATCTTATATATGCTCACATATATATACTAACAAAATGACAATTATGAAGTTTTTTCTGCATATTTTAGAATCGATCCTCCTATTTGTAAGGATAAAACTATTTACATATCAATCTTTTTATACATTGTAAAAGTGAATTCGACGTTGAAAGTTGTTGTTGTCCATTAAAGATGACTTTTTTAAGGTGTCTTGAACCTTAATATATATAGTAACCCTTTGAATTAGTGCTGGGGTCTACAGTAATTAATGTCTTGTTATATTATACACAGCAGCACCATTATGAGATGTAACTTTCTTTCTTAAGCAGGCAAGGGGAACTGAAGAAATCTCCAGTACCAATTTTTAAATATGTCTACTTTAACTTTTAAGGGCCTGACTTTCTAAAATATATACAAGGTCTCTTAACTTTTATTGAAGCTATTTTATAGTTCCTTTCTCACATGAAAGTACATAAACTGCCCTTAATTAAAAAGAAATAATTTAGAAAATTCTAAAGAAAAATATAAGAATATATACATATATAAGTATGTATGTATGTTTGTATAAAACAAATGAGTTGTTGACATATCTTATATAGGACTGCAATATAAATATAGTTAGATTAATTTAAATTTGAAATATAATCTATTTTACCACTAAAATGTGCACACCTATAGATGTCTCACATATTAGATAATTTTGGAAATTAGTACATAAATAATTATGAATATAAAAATAAAAGAAATTTGAAGTAATTTAAGTAAAAACAGAAATGAAACAATAATAATGTTGTTATGGAATGATTAATTAATTTTAAAGATATCTTTTTATTACTTGTTACACTAATAAAATTAAAATAATAGTTGACAAAAAGTCTTCCATCTCAAAGGTGGTGTAAGTGTATAACACTAGTATTAATAATAATCATACAAAAATTCTAATTTTACGGAGAAAAGATATATTAAAAATATATCAACTCATTGTGATTGGTCAATTTTAATTTTTTTAATCAAAACTCTCTCACGATGATGATATTTTCGATCTAGTTACACAAAATATTTGTAATATATATTTAGAATAGTTGATAATTATGTGCCGCTAAAATTATTTAGTATATTTTGATATGCTACTAAAGTTTTTCAAAATTATTTGGACACAAAGGGCAAGAGCCATAAGAGAGCTTTCTCATCAAAGCAAGCAAGAGACTGTAAAAACTAATAAACATATCCACTAATTTAATTCATTACCTCTATAAGAACCATAAGAGCCTTGAGTTGAGCAGCATAATCATGGAGGGCAAGAAACTTATATACTTCATTGTACAACGGTTCCTCATCTCCAAGATAAACTAATATAGGCGAGTTAGCCTCTGGACCTCCCCAATGCTCGGAATGGATGACATACTTTTGTTTGAACGTCAGATAACTTTCTGGTCGATAGTTAAAGTGGTCGAGTGTTTGAGAGTAATATGAAACTTTCACATCTGTATTGTTATGAACAGAAGAAGATTTCACCCTGCCTTTTTCTTGGCGGATTTTTCGCCCGAGCCTACTAACAAGCTTGGGCATGGCGAAAGTTGAACATGAGGTAGAGAAGATGATGAAGAACAAGAGGAGAAAGGATGATGAAATTGAAAATCTTTGAGATGATTTGCTGAAAGAATTCATGTCTTTTCAGCTAATTAGAGTGTGGAATGCTTAGGTTAAGGACATTAGTGCTCCAAGTTGGAGTGAGTATTTATATTGAAAATAGGCACGTGGGAGAAAAGAAAGCAAGAGGGGAATAATATTCTTGCCTTTGCTATATTGTTATTTTTTAATCGTGACAAAAATAATCGTGACTAAAATAAAAGGGACTGATAAATTCAGTGATTTAACATATCATTATATAATTGGTCAGAAATATAAATAAGATGATCGATAATGGAGCCCCTTGGAAGTCTTCTATAGTGATAGGATGACTGATTTTCATAAAAAAATATTAGGATTTAATTCTCTCTAAAATATGTACATGTGTTATGATTTATTCATAATGAATAATGTTTATAATTATCAGACGGAGTAACACCCCTTCCTCTAGCTTGATCAAAGGACGCATATGTGTATGTATACATCACATGTATAGTTTTGAAAATTTTGTTACGTAGGCACTGATTGATTTTAGAATTGATCCTGGAAAAATTATAATGTTGAAAAATCATGGATGGGTACTAACATTAACATATATAAGTGAAAATAGAAAAGATAAATATTAATTGCCGGGTAACTTTTTAAATAAATCGGTCTCTTTATCGGTAGAAATGTTTATAAAGGTAAAACTTTTGACATTCTGATCTCCTCATGCTCCGCGAAAATGGAATTCACACTAAAAGTTATTATAGACGTATATGATAGCCCGTTTATAATGATGAGTGCCTTTACCACATTAATGTCTCAAGTTCAAGGGTTGTGCAATAATGGAAATTTGCGTTCAAATAAGTGGGAGTTGTTTTCAAAATCACAGTCGATATCCATTATAAAGTTCCTTTACATGGACAAGAAGGGGCGATACAATTAATAAGAAGAGGGAGTTGTTTTCAAGGAACAAAGAGGACATGTACAATAGAAGCATAAATTATGTTTTCAGAGGATTTGAATGCTAAACCTAGTAGATTCCTGCGAAGGGGGTATTTGTAAGAGGTAAAAATTCGTTAGCTAACTATATGTCGCCACGTGGAAATTAATTCCACCTATTGCAAATTGACACGTGTAAAATTGGCTCGGAAAGCCTTTAAAATTAAAATCAAAAGAAATCAAATTTCGACCAATTAGAAATTGCCACGTGTCGTTGATAATGCAATAAATAGTAAATATTTCTTTTAATAAATAATTACTAAATTATGGGCCTAGGCCCAAAGCCCAAGCCAAACCCTAACTCCAAAAATGTATAAATAGATGTCATTTCCTCATTTTTTACACACATTCAAGCATCTGCGAAATCCGGAGCTCAAACTACAAACGACATCCAGACTTCCAAGCGCCAAGGATCAAAGTCTCGCAATCGTTCGGAAATCGAGTCTAACGATTCAAATTCAAGACTCTCATCACATCCATATCAAGAACCATTCAGCGTTCATCATCTACCCCAACATCAACGTTCGAGATTAAGCTACAACGCCCTCGAATCATTCAAATTTCAAGGAGATTGAATCGGAGGATTACGTTTATCGTATTCAATACGTAGATTGTACCCATTAACCAAAAATCAATACAAATTATATTTGTTTCCTAATTTCCTGTCTTTATTTATTTTAGACTCGAAATTTGTGTTTACGAGGAGCATTAAATTTCTATCTATTTGGCATAAAGGCCTATCAACGGAACAAGTGCTTCCGGTTGTGGCGTCGAAGGAAGAAACAGAAACCAAGAATCAATGTGGTCAATATGGCATTGAGAAAAGCTATATTGGAACAAGAGGGATATAGTCAAATGTGAGGGGTGAAGATGGTTAAATTGGAAAAACTCACTGGAAAGATGTAGATCAGCCACAATTGAAACCTTCAGAGAGCATGAGGCGGTGTCGGTGAAAGAATTTCGATGGTAGAAAATAGGGGAGCGTTTTAATGAGAGAGAAAATTGGATGTTAGGTTCTATGATTCATTGAAAGGATTTCAATGGAGGAAAATTAGGAGAGAGATTTGATGTGAGAGAGAGAGAGAGAGAGAGAGAGAATTGTGTGTCGGTGTTAAACCTCGTTTTTATTGGTTTTTAAGGCATTATTTAACCTAATTTCGTGATGATTTCAATGATATTTATTTAATTTTGGGTTAGATTTTGCTCATTTTCTCTTTATCGTCACCTAAGCTTGTAAATCTCTTAATTACGAGGTTTTGGGGCTTAAATTAGAGAGATTCGAAGCAAATTTGATGAAAAGCGATGAAAAAGAAAGTTTGGGCCTAAAAGAAGGCGAGAAAGGAGCCTAGAACTTATCAAGGGAAAAACACAGGCAGCTATGCAAGATCTCGCACAGCCGTGCATACCATTAAGCGAAGGGCTCGAAGTCAAGGAAAGCCGCACGGCCACTGTGCACACTTTGCACGGTTGTGCGAGAAGTTATGAAAGTTAAAGTCGCACACGACCTACCGTGCATAAGCTGCACGGCTATGCGAAAGAGGCAGAGACTTTAGGGTTTTCACATAGCCTATTGTGCGAAACCCTGCACAACTATGCGAAATTGCGGCTGAACCCCGCACGGTAGGCCATGCGACTTTTGCACGGTCGTGCGTCTTCATTGTTTCGCGATATTTCGGTTTCCTAATTGTAATTTTGGGATATCTTTCAATTATTCAAAGTTTTAGTTAGGGTTTTTTGGTAGAGAGCTCTGGGAGGAGACTCAAGAACTTTCAATATTCATTGTCTACTTGAAATTTATGTATTATTGAATCGCATCAAGTTTTCATTCGGTAATCACAATTTCTTTTCTTTATCTTTTTTTCACAGTTTCTCTTCGTTTTTTCATAATTATTTTCTTTAAATCTTGTCAATCATTTAGGATCATGTTTAGGAGCTAATTTCTCTACTTAGGTTGGGATTGATCCCTATTATGCCTTGATAATCATGAATTGAGTACCAATTGAATTGTTCTATGCCTGTTATGTTAGAATTCACTTCGCTCATCACTTTTTCGTTGATTCCCTTGAAAGAGAACTCATATGTTTTTATTCGGGTTTTGTGAACATCGAAAGATGAAAACTCATCTAGAATGACATTGTGAACAATTAGAACTTTGATATGAAAATAATTAAGGTTTTAATCGGGGTTGTGAGATGTGTTTGTTGTGATTTTGCTCTTTATTAATCACATGAAAATATGCGATTAGATTGTGCTAGATTAGTCTTTGACCTTCGAAAGTAGGCGAAGATAGGTTTAATTGGTGTTTCCCCTTCTAAACTGCTTAGTATAGGCAAATCTCAAGCGATATTCGATTTTGATTTCAAGCATAGTAGTGTGATTAATCCCAATCTAAGGCTTATTATCCATTGATTTTTCGTAATTATTTTGTTATTAGTTGAATCCACAAGCCAATTCATTGTTGAACTGAGTTTCACCTAGATTAGAGTTTTTAGGCGGATTCGAGTACTTGAAAGCGAGTTCCTCGTTGACGGGACCCGTACTTGCCGGTTCCTAACTACAACTATACCGTACGATTGCGGTATTTTCTCAACACCAGGTTCTTTAATTTCTTTATTTTATGTGTTCCATTATTTTTACCTTGGTGTTAGACATGTGCAATTGGATGGAATTATTGCTTTGACTTGTTTGGCCATTTGTCCCTAATATACTATTAAGGATTTTAATACTTGCAGGAATGTGAGATCTCGTTGATATTATTAAAATTTGTGAAGTCGTGACAATAGAGAAAGTCTATTTTATAAAAGAAAAATATGCTTCGAATTCGCAATTGATGTAATGTATAATGGATGTCGATAAATGTATCGCCCCTTGTACGTTTGCATAATTAATGTTGAATAAGTAGGAAACTTTATAAAGGTTGCATGAAGTGGGACGACCTTTAGGCAAGACTTGTGGAAAAGTGTTGCAGAAAAACATTTTTAGCAATTCATTTAAAGTGCGGCATCATAGGTGTACAATATGCCATTTTTCTTGATCAAATTATCTATTTTCGTATTGATTTTGGATAGCGATCAAAGGCGTGGTCTAATTGTAGATAATGGTGCATGGAGACATAAATTCTATGAGTCGAGGAAGGATGGGATGGGTGTTTTCCGGCACATTGCTACTGCTGATAGGCTCGTTATGACTTAGTAGAGGGGTTTTCGGCCATTGGATAGTCTGCTAATAACCGGTGTGACGGACGGTAGTTGAGGTGGTTGTGTGGTGGTGATAATGTTGTGAGGGGGATCTAAGGGGTCATTTTAACAAAAACAAAAAATGAGGCTATTTTCGGAAAATATTAAGCAGAGTTATTAAATACTAAAATTGAAAACATTTAGAGTATTAAAGACACTTTTCAAAGCATAGTGTTTAATTTCTCAAAAAAAAAAAAAACTCCAAGGTACCTTAAATTTTAGACAATCTATTTTTTGGACCCATAATTATCAATAATTAAATTAAGGCGCCTTAAATAATTAGGCCTATTATATACATTGTCCAATTATGGGCATGAGCTTTAATTTTCTGATTGTTTGAGCGGAAAATTAGAAAATTTAATTTGAACATCCCATATTACCCTTATTGTCGTCTTCTTCCTCTTCCTCTTTAGGGTTCCCTCTTCCTTCTCCCCCTCCACCTCCATCTCCGTGAGTTTTCGTTCTTCAATTTTCTCTCTCCTCTGTTTGTCCATCTTCCATGTGTTCCTATCACCTTTTGTTTGTTATTGTTCTTTGGAACTTAGTACGTTCTCATCTTCACCACTCCCGTCCGTTCCTCTATTTCTTTATCCTTCTTTAATCTTCACTCGTTTGCCACCTTGACAACACTTATTCATTGCCCTTCTTTTATTTCTTCCCCTGTTGTGTTGCTTCGATTTTTTTCCTGAAACCGAGTATAATTTGTGTAATTTTTTTGAAATTTGGGGTTGATTGTTGTGTTTTTTTTCTATTAAATTTTCAGGTGGTAAAAATAAAGCTGGGATTCTCTTTCTTCATGAATAGGAGGTTTGAATTTGTGTTTTTGATTTTTTTCCTCTACTTTTCAGTTTCCCTTTCTTCTTCTTTGATTTCGTTCCCCTCTTCTTCTTCTCGTTCTATTTATGCTTCTGGTTTCCCTCTAGATTACTTTCCTCTTCTCGGTGTGCTCCGATTCCCAACCTTTCATTCGCTCGCCTTCTTTTTCTTCCTCCTTAACGCTGCCTTTGGTTCTCCCTTAATTTCGGCTCTGAGTCTTTCGATCCCTTTATTCCTCTCGCTTAATCTCTCGCCGCCTACTCGAATCTCCCTCTCTCTCTTCTTCTTCTACTTCTTCTTTCTCACCTTCGATCCCCCTCTCGCTCTCTCGCTTACCTTTCTTTGTTCTGGCTTTCATCCAAAAAGATTTGCAAAATTGGGTATGGAGGAGATAGAGAGGAGAGAGAGAGTGATCGATTACTGAAGCGCATTTTGAACTTTTAACAACTCCGTTCAAGTTCGGGCCCGAAATTGGACCGTGTAAATAGTTAGCCTAATTATTTAAGGCGCCTTAATTTAATTTTTGATAATTATGGATATAGAAAATAGTTGGCCTAAAATTTAAGGTACCTCAAAATTTTTATTTTTTTGAAAAAAGTATATTATTCAAAAAGGTTACTAGAAAAAAGTACAATAATATAAGATCGTCTTTCAATATAAACGCATCTTTATTATAGTTCACATTAGAACTTTAAAATTTTTAATCCGATACTGATATTGACTCATTACATCATCATCGACGCACAAGTGTAATACAAGAACATTTTATGCCTCTAACGTGGGTTGATTACATTGGTGCAATCTTCACTTGACTCCGTTGTGATGACTAAAGTCACATCCAAGTCTAGAAAAATAGAAAAAGCTAAACGTTGATGGAATGGTCCAAATTATAGATAGTGTAAATTCCCAATCCTAATACTATTCCTCGGTGGTTTATTCAAAAAGAGTGGCCGGACCATGTCGATTAGTTTAAATCATGTAACTCATGTTGCACAAGACATCAAATTTAAGTTGAATGATTCCCATTCTAGTCTATACCAAAGTGTCTTTATATAGTTTGATGGAAAATTATTGGCCATTGTCTCGAGTGGCTCTACTATGCTCAAGTAATAAAGGTATTATTAATGTCTCCCATTTCTATCTTTGACTCGATGTGATGTGTTGATTTGAGTAAATGTATTATTTTTTTATCCATATTTATTAAAGATGGTTTGTAGTATCAAGAAAGCTCGTCTCAACTCTTTTACAATGAGTGTAAGCTAGTCTAAGTAACTTACCACTTATTTTCATGGGGTCAGTCTAAAAAGACCACAAGATTAGCAATCCTTATAGCTCAAGTTCTGACTATTATTATGTTAGACTCCTGGTTATTCTACTCTCCTATACTAGCAAATTGACCTTGTCTTTTATCATAACTCAAAAGTGGAATAGAAGCTCTTTTAAGCATTTCGTCTAGCATGTGGTGTGCCTGAGAAAAACACTATATATTAACTAGAATAAATGGGTGTGATTAAGCCTAATATAATTGGACATCAAAAGCACAATCACAACTAAGCTAACTAAACTATCCACTAACCATGCTCACACTAGAAATTGATCTTAGATGGTGGCGCCATTGGCCAAGACTGCTGGTACCAAGTGAGCTATGCCCATCTCGATAACTTACGCTATGTATGAAAGCACAAAAGGTGCACCAAATTTGAGTCGAGACACATCAAGCAACCAAAATGGAGGTGTCATTATCATTGTAGAAAGTGGGAGAACAATTTAACTTGCCAATAGACATCATAATATCGATCCGGTTGCATCCTAGCTAGCACAATATATGACGTTATCAGTTTTCCGATAACATATGCATATTACATCATTAATGAACTATATATATATTTCATATAACCTAACTTGGAGTAACCATAGTAATAGTACTCTCTCATCTCCTTTCCTTAGAGATCTCTCTCTTTTGGTGGGCTCTTATTATCATTTATAAATTACTCGATATCATAAATTTTCATAATTAAAGTTAAGACTGTTTCGTTTTAAAGAAAAAGTTTTAAAATAATTTTCGAGATCTACATAGTATTGTTTGATCCACCCATCAATTACGTCGACTTCTCTTCTTCGTTGATTCACCAGCCATTCTGCATCATCTTTGGTAGCCGATCCAATGTCCATGCAATGAGTTCCTACAACATATAAACTCGATAATATCACATTTAATTTTCACAAATTATTCGGTATATACCTAGCTAATGAACGTACTGCTATGTATAATTTTAAAGTAAATTAAAAACATACATATATAAATCCATAAATTGTAGTGTTCATGAGAGAGGAACAAAGATGGTAAGAGACACTAACCATTTTTTGTATAAAGCGCAAGAATGGTATTGGACAGGTCTTCAAGCACTCTATGAACATGAACTAGAGGCAATTAGTATAATTAATCATAATAATAAAATACAACGTACAGAGTGTTTATTTTTTTAACTGTCAGAGAATTACCCAGCACTGCTGTAAGGATCTTTTAATCCATTGGAGAAAATAATATTACTGCCGAATCTTTCCAAAATTAGTTTCATATCCTGTAAAAAAAATTTCAAAATCCATTTTAATGTATTTCCCGCACAATGGAATATAATAATCTCCACCAAAACAAAAGAATATAATAAAACATAATGCAATTGGGAGAGAAAAAGTTTGTTAAAATACTACTCTTCTTTCAACAAGTGTATTTTTGAAGATTCAAACTTGTGTTCTCCGAGTCTCTATCGGAGTGAGTTTACACTCACGTCAATCAACGGTTTATTGGTAAAGCACTACTATTTTAAGATATATTATTGAACTGTATAATATCGAACTCATAATGCATGATACGTACATGTCCTCCATAATAAGTTGTAATCCAGTGTGGTCGAGGAAGAACATTATACTTGTCTTTGCACCCTTGGATGAAGCTGCTCAAGTTGAAACTTTCGGGAGAAAACATAGAGTCATTACTGGTACCACGGACAACAGGCATCACCATCTCACTGCATGTCTGTAAAATACATGCATGGATCGACACTGAAATTATAAATCATTTTAGCTTAAACGAAAAATATCATCTCTAGACGAAATTAGAGAAAATTACCTGCCATGCATAGCCTACGCTGGTCTCACCAAGGTCCCAAAGTTTGGTATTATAGCAAGTTCTATTACCAAAGTACGCAACAACTCCTGCGTAGATCCGGCTAAGTACATCGGTGTCTTTGCGTTCTTGGTCCATTGCATTGCAAACCAGTGAAGGCCTTCGGTATTGAGCTACGGCATCGTACAGATTCTCCAAGAAATACTTGAGCTCATCTGTTTTATTCAAATGGCTACCGACAACTCGAAGAAGTCATTTGGTAAGAATACTTGTTACGATTAAACACACAGGATGCATTGCGAATTTGAGATACTTACGCACAAGTTTTGAATTTTGCACTGAGTAGTGAAAGGCCATTCGGCTTTGATCCAATTTCGTCGATTTTTGCCCACGAACCTTTGATAGTATTATAGCATTTCTCACTAGTTTCCTGTGGATATATCGCAAGTATATATTGTGAAATTTATTGAATCCAAAGTAACTGACAATATATGCAAATGATCAACTCTTACCTTGAAATCCTTGTTGACGACGTAGTAATATCCATGGTTTGGTGAAATAATGTCATCGAAGTAGAGCACAGGAGCAGACGAGGCCAAAGCACCAAGAGCAATATGGGGATACTTGAGTCGGAACCACGCAGCTAGCACTATAATGAGAGAAATTTTTACAGTTAGAAGTGAGACAATGTAGGATCTGTATGGGGTAAATTGTCCAAAAAGCGGGTTTTATATGGGCACCCATTGGGTCCTTTATCTCAAAGGAGAGCAGTGCCAATGGCTTAAGGGGGAAAGGGATGACTCGGGCTCCGACTCACACTACTCACATTCTCCTATTGAAGAACTGCGGGATCGAACCCGCATCGTGTGTGTATGGCAAGTGAGCGGGGAACCGAACAAGAGAGATAGAGAGAGAGATAGAAACGTAAGGGATGGTGTTATTTACTTACTTCCTCCATAAGAACCTCCAACAACAATTATTGGAGAGTAATGAGCCTTGTAAGTCTTCTTCAAATATAAGATTAACTCCGCGTAATCAGCAATAGCTTGTGCGGAATTGAAATACCCACGAACACTTGCATTCTTCAATGCTTCCTCGAACGACAGTCCAAATGGGATTGACTTCCCATAAAATCGATGCTATGAAAAAAAGGAGGGAATTAATTTGTTACATATTTTGGTATTCAAGTATATTTTGCAAATAAGTTCACAATATCATGAAACACAATATGAGGGTGGCTTCATAAACATGTTAAATTTAATAGTTGAATACTCGGGAATAAGTTTATATTCTAACATGTCTCCTCATGCGAATGCCCTTAGGCTTGAATTGTGGATGTAGTAAGGTTACTCCTTACTCGTGTGCAATAATCAATATGGAGATTGTTGAGATTCAAACTCGAGACATCTCGCTCGAAAGGCTCGATACCATATGAAACAATTAACTCAACCAAAAACTTAAACTAATAGTTAAAGACCAAGGAATAGGTTTATACTTTAATAAATTATAATGTTACTAATCATCACAAAACTGAAAATAGTCGCCCTAATTAGACTCGAGAAATGCTCATTTGGATCGGGCTCTAAAACAAAATAAGCTAACAGAATATGAATAAGCACACTAGTTTGAGTCGATGAACATTATATTCAAGTTTACTGATATAGTAATTAATAAATTTATTAAGAAAATATAAAATTAATACTACCATTATGATTGTAGGTTGTTTCGTTCAAGTTTGAATATGTTTCGTGTGCATTCTCGTCTATTCATATCGGGGTACAATTTCAAATTAATAAGAAAATTAATATGGGTCCATTGTGTCAGGTGATCAGTCACATATGATACCTACTTTTGGCCTAGCCTTGACCCAAGAAATAAATATGGGACCCACATAATTAATGACGAATGCAGGACATAATGTATGATATATGAACAGAGTGCAAAATTAAACATAACCAGTCTATACCTCTATAATAACCACAAGAGCTTTAAGTTGTGCAGCATAATCTGGGAGAATCAATGAATCAATTTCATCGTCATACATAGGTTGCTCGTCCCCGAGATAAACAAAAATAGTTGAGTTAGCCTTTGCGCCTCCCCAATGCTTCGAGTAGACCATATACTTCTGTTTGAAAGTTATATAACTCTCTGGTCGATAATTAAAATGGTCGAGTGTTTGAGAGTAATACAAGACTTTCACATCTGTATTCGGGATAGAAGAAGATTTGAGGTCTTCCTCGGGCCGGAGTTTTTGCTCGCGCCTAGCAAGTCTAGGCATTGCGAGGCTTGGGTACCAGGTGAGGACGATGAAGAGAAGAAAAGGCCATAAGGAAAAGGGTTGGAATAACCTCAAAAGAGAATGCATTGAATTAATTAGGGTATCTAGAGCATTAGTGTGAGCTTAAGGTTAGACACATAGTTATAATGATCCACGTCGCAGGAGTATTTATATGCCGAAGAAGACATGTTGGGATAAATTGTTACCGGCCACTTTGTCATCATGAAAAAGAAAAAGGATGGAGAGGCGACATGGCCTTTTTTTCAAGTACAAATTGACCACTTCCTACCACCATAACACTAGCAATAAGTAGAAATTGCTTCTCATAAATACTAATGTTGACCCAAGTAATAATTAAATGATATGTTTGATTAATGTTCAACTTAATAGTGTGTACTATAGATATTAGGGATATAATATAATTTTATCTTCCATTACTTTTATATAAATTAATAGGGTATAACGTAATATTAAGATTCAGTCAGACTCTCCTTCTGAGGTGGCAATGTTGATTCACATAAACTCTACTTTACTCCAACATTCTCTTTCAAGTAAATTTCTTTTGGATTTTAAGTCCGGATATTGTGCAAGCTTCCACATTCTGCATAAGTCGGATGAGGAACAACTGAGTTCTGCGATTCAAATATTAGACATTTATTTACCAAAAAAGACCTACTCTTATGCATTCAGTTAATCGGAATTGCTCCCGCTATGAGTAAAGATGTTAATAGAGGTAATGTTGCCTATGTCTAAATCGATTTTCCTAGACCTTGTGCAAGCATAACTTATGATGGGAATTGTTGTTGTATATACTTAATTATTCAAGTAGTGACAATCTCAGTCAGTGACGGGTTTGATAGAATAATAGGAAACATCGCATTGATAATAAAGACATCTTTGAATAACAAGGCATCTTCTCTTAGAATTAGAGCTAAAACAGTGTCAAAATCCACGTCGTTGTAATCGTTGACAATTCAAGAGACTACTAAACAGTTGAAGAAGAGTGAGACAGGCATGTGTTTGGTCGTTGTTATTATGTAGAACAAAAGTCACAGCTATCCGTGATTGATTAGTTTGAGGCCAATTTGTTATGAGCCTTTCCTTCCTCTTTCCTAACCAGTCATATCATGGCACCCAAAAATTTGGATCGATATGTCAAGTGATATTGTTGACAAAAAATTGTGTTTGGATTAAATTTGGATCGAATAAGTTGAATAATGTTTAAAATTCAGATGTCCGATACCCAATTTGTTTTAGGTGGAACAAATCGGACAAGTTTAAATGACTGTCGAAATCAAATTTAAACAATAAAAATAGGAAAAATCTTCTACTGAAATTTAGGATTTTGGTGAAAAATTCACAATGTTACCAAGTTTTTTTTCATGTTACAGAAATTTGAGATAATAGACAAAAATTTTAGCGCTAGCAAGTGAGACGTTTTCACAAATGGCAATTAGCATGTCTGTTATGTCGAAGACCTGGTTCAATCCTATAATATTTTTTTGGCACAAAAGTACATGTTTGTGAGTCAATTCATGTGGGGTGGGTACGTAACTAGACCCTTAGAGACTGCCCTTAAAAGAGGGTCTTTCGAATGGTAAGCGCTCCATAGGCCAAGTGCTTGGCTAACTATCCTTATATTAGGGTTATTGAACAGATCCAAGGGGCACATCATGTACCAAACCGGGGTCAATTAGGGCACACTCTTCTCATGCAATACAATCAGTATTTTACCCCGTGGTAAACTTGGAGGCCCCCTTTCGAGGATATTGCACCCCTACCTCTTTAAGTTAAAGGTTATGGCATAACACTGGAATATGTGTTACTTTGACATATATAACTCTATGGTGTGGATATATAGTCCTATGATCAGTTTTTATGACTACTGTCCGTCGGAAAATTAACGGATAAATTCGGTTTAACAAGTAACAATCTTGTTTCAAGAGGGGATAAAAAAGATATAAAAAATAATAAAAGTGAAATTAGAATCTGTATATTTGTTAATTACCTCTTTGAAAATTTTATCAATTTAAGTAATTGATGTGCATTTTTCGGTACTCAAGGACACATGCGCCTTAAGCTTCATATTGTCCTAGTGCACATCAATTCAAAGAATAATTAAAAATTTTACATATGTCAAAATCTTTCAATTTTTTAAAGGATATATCCATAGAAATTAATCGATATCATCAGATTTTAAAAATTACAAATTTTTTAAAAAATTTCAAATTGGTTATGGGTAGCTTCAAAATAATGTCACATCTTTAGATTTGTTACCTGTCAATCAATAATGATGAGACAACATTAGAAACTCATCTTATCTTTTCATTTACGCTGAAATTGATTTGTTCTTCATGAGAGGATGTATATATGCAATGCATGGACTGGAACTTTCTTTAATTAAAAACATTAGTGGAACGGTCCAATAATTTGATTACCATATTCAATTCTATATTCTATAATTAAATTAATTTCCACTCGAAAAAGAATGGTCATGGTTTTTATTATAGTTTGGGGAAGAATATTCTACACTAGTGCTATGTATCTATTCATCCATTTTAAGCTATTGATTTCCACTTAAAGTTCAAGCCATTGATGGCCACTTGAGTGCACTTCACTCAAGGTGCTATACACGTTTTTGAAAAGACCTTCATGGAATAATATTATATGGTCCATTTTCTTTATCAATGCATACTTCACTATGAGCGTGATACAATATAATTTATTTTCGGAGTTATTTTATACACCATATATATACATGTTTGAATTTATTTACGTAAAAATATACTTGAGTATAGTTTCAGCTTGATTGATATATCTGCTTACATATTCTTAAGATATAACCTGATAGTACTATATTATGCATAAGGTATCTACCAAGATTATCGACAAAACCCTCTCTAGTAAATACAAATAGGGTTTTCACTTAGTTAAAAACTATAACTCTTGGATTAATTAGATAGATTTAAAAATTACAAAAGAATAAATTAATGAAAATAAAAATCTTTGATATTTGTAGAAGGCTTCTTGAATTAGAGAAATAAACTAGAGAAAATATCTCACTTTTCTCCCATTTCTTCCTTACACTTTCCTTTAATTAATCTCTTCTATTATCTCTATAAATTTAAATGGTCCTCTTAAATATAGTCTAAATAGAAATTCTTATTTAATTTTGTGTAGAAAAATACCTCTTTTTAAGGGGGTTTTTTCCACATGACACATCCATTTATATTTTATATCTAATGATAATTTATAAAATTCTTCTATAAAGACATTAACTCTTTACATTCAAAATTTTAAATTAATATATCCATATGAAATATATGGCATATTTAGAATTATATTATATATGTTGCTTCTTTTTCAAGGGATGATCACTCAATATATTTAAAAATCCTAGATCCCCCTCCCCCAACACACACAAAGGAAATCGACCATGACCTCATCCTTAGGCCACCTTTTTTATAATCATTTTTAGATGTTAAAAGGAAAAAAAAAAAAAAAAAGACACGGATTTTAAATATTGTATAAAGTAAAATTAATTAATCAATTTAATTAAATTATTTTTATGCCATCCAAAAAGAAAAATATCATAAACTTAAAATGCATTGAACTTTTTTTTATAAAAGAACAAATTGCTCGTATTATTACAAACCAACAAGAAAAGAAAGGTCATGCTTTCATGCTTACACATACTTTCCCCATAAGAAATATAATTCTTGGGTCCCCTCACACTCACTTTAGTGGAAGGTATACCCAAAATACTTTACAATACACTACCAAAAATATCTAAAATAGCAATGGCCAGAAAAAAAGCTTATAATAGTTTCGTGACTGAATTCGCAATGAGAGTTGTTGTTTGAATGAAAATTGTTGATGTGACAGGTTTATCTGTCATACCACGGGTATTATTAATGGAATTACAACGGATCAAATAATTGAATAATTGTTGTGAGTATTTTAGGAAAAATGTATTGCTAATGTTGGAGTTTTCATCTAGCGTTGGCAAAATTTCTTGAGATTTGCTTATCCAAATTTATCCGGCTCAGAAATTCAGGTTCGGTTATGAATTTTCAACTGAATTTTAAATTTAGACATTTTTATCTGAATTTTAGACCTTGACCAATTTATCTGACTCAAATTTGACCCAAATTAAATTTTCGTCAACGTTGTTTTCATCAATAATTAATTTATCATCAATAAAAACTTCTTTTAACAAGAAAAAAACACCTCAATGATTGGTTACTACGTACAATTTATAGTTATGTAAATAGATGATATAGGTTGCGGTACTTTTTATGTGTACAATTATGAAAGAACTATTTGCATTTAATTTTTCCTCTTGTACAAAATTAATTAGTAATTAACTTTAATTCATGCGACGAATGTGATATACGATTTTGTTTGTTTTTGTCCTTCAGCTATGTGTATCTATCTTTCCTCCTATTTACTAAAAAATGTAATAATTCTTATTATATGAAAATACATTATTATTTCGTAAGTTGTGTGCATGATAAATTAATTTAAATTAAATATAAATACTCAAATTATTTAATACTAGTCTAGTAATTTTTGCAACAAATTTGTGTGCATTTCCTTTTCGCTTAATAATATCCAGATATGCATATAATAACTTTAGTATTATTTTTTTCTAGAAAGGAAAATTTCATTAATAAAAAGTCATATGCCATCTATAAAAATAATTTTCTAACAATAGTAAATCTAAAATATCAAAATAAATCTCTATTTCAACAAAATTAATGTTCAATATTCTTCCGTTTGGCTATATACTTGCAACATCAATTTGGCCACAAACCGTGTTCTTCGATATCAATCTGTCTTTCCCGAACATTGGCGAGCTATTGTATAATTTTATAAAATAAACCTTTGTGTGATATAATAGATCTAACCTGAAGGAAACATCACTTTGATCGAACCATATGAAATTCCATTGTTGAATCATTTCCAATTAAAATCAATGAAATTAATTGATAAAAATATCAAAAATATACCATCCAATTAAATCAATAACCTTAAAAAACTTGCACGTGCTTGGCAAGAGAAATAATTTGCACAAAAGGTTCTCTCACATGGAGAGAAACCCTAACTTTCACAAAAAAAAATAGAAAAACTCAAATTCTTACAAGAAGGAGAGAAACTAGAACTCTCATAAGAAGGATAGAGACTCAAACTCTCATAAAAAGAGAGAAATATATTAGAAAGAAAATAATAATACCCTTAGATTTTTATTTTATTGAAGAAATTAAAATAAAAGGGATTTATCACTAACCGTAGTCGGCCGTTAACAACTCCAACAATCTAAAAAGAAAAAAAAAGTAGTAGATATAGAATTAGGGTTCAAAGAGGAACTTTAGTATTATCAATTGTTTTCAATATTTTGGTAATATTGAAAAATTAGAATATCTTATTTTGTATTTTTTTATAAGTGAGAAAGCTAGAAGCAATAAAATTGGAGCTGCTAAAAAAATCAAAATAACATTTTAAGAATCTTCTAACAAAAAAATAAAAAAATTAAAATGTTTTGTGAAAGTGACGTATAACCATCGAAAAGAAGAATCGTTTTATTTTAATATATTTATTTATGTAGACATAGATTTGGCTAATAGCCAATATTGTTTGTTATAATCTCATAATAAATTATATTATATATTTTGAGATGGCTTAGGTAGCAATTTATTTATTTTTTTGTTATGGTTCAATAACCTTCTCATCAAATTATTATTTTCGTTAAAATAGTCTCATTGAATAAATTATGCACATTGTTTTTAGAGAACATATGGGTGGGGAAGAAAATAAAACACTGGATTAATCGGTCAATATTAAGACTGAAAATTTGAGTGTCCAAAACCTCTAACTTTAATGGGATTCACACAGGATTACATTGGGAAACAATCTGTAGAGACAATTTGAAAGATATGATGACCCCCAACTTGAAGCAATACTCCCTACAACTCCCAAAGAGCACGAAAAATATAAATTGCACCAACAGGACACGAGGGAATATCCTCGAGATGAAAAAATAGTTGAACAAATGAAATGAATGTAATGTAATCTTGAAAGGAGCTGGAGACCAACACATTAATCCAGCATCTGATAAAAAATAAAGCAACACTCGACAGAAATTACATATGCACAGAAAAACAAAGGCATTCCTTTACAAAATGTTCTGGAACTAAACAAATTAAATGCTCTGAGGAGCCATGTTCCTTGAAATTTTATGTACCACACTTGAGCCAAAATTTCCAGCAATTTAAAGCAGATGGATATCTCAGACCTACTCCCCCACTTGTGCGCGTGCAAGATATATATACAGCTCAAAGCATTTGCACACAGTAGAAACGTTCCAGGAGACGAGAAACCTCCTAACCTTATATAATAATCTAATAAAAGAAACGAAAGGAAAAGAAAGGAGGCGAAAATAACAAAGAAAATCAAATGCACCCAATTATAATATGTGTGGAAGCTGAGAATCTAATCTGTCTTGCAACTCCTTGATCTTAGTGGAAAGTTCAGCCTTCTCATCCTTGTAACTCTGCAGCAGGAAGTCTTTCCCGTCTATTAAGTCTTTTAGATCTCCTATTTCCTTCTTCAGCATTTCAATTCTGTCAATGTCTCCTTTACTCTTGTCTAGAAGCTCGAAATTGCCATCCCCGTTAAGAAAACCATTAGCATGACCATTTCTTTTCTCTGATGGCCAGACGGGGGCGGTGGAAAGCTTCTCATTTGGGTCTCCGTGAGCCAAGCAATGATCTGCAATAGCCTTCCTCAATCTTTGAATCTCTCTCTCAGAATCAAAGAGGTCCCTATTAGCAGCATCGAGCAGAGACTGCAAATGGGTAGAATGAGATGCCTGAGCACTAAGAGCATTTTGCAGTTCAGTGATCTGCTCTTGCATATCAAGTATCATGTCATCTCTTCTCTTTAACTGTTGCCTGAGCTTTTGTATGACTTCTCGCTTGCTGAAGATGTCGGAGCCAGATTCAGATGCATGTGGTGAGTCTGAAGTACTTGATTGGTGGTGGAATGGCTTTGGAGGTTGGTCACCACGCTCCGGAGATGATACCCAGACCATGCCATAGTCAGGAGCAGGTACAGTGACTAAAGGAAGTGATGACTCAGATTCTGCCAAAATTTGGCCATTTGAGGTGTTCTTAATTTCCACCACACGGTCTGCTACAAGCACGTGATCCACATAGTTAAATACAGTTGTCTCTTTTAAATTGAAAAAATTTGCAGTATTCCAGGTGTGAATCACATTGCACAAATCAGCTGATTTGGTAAAATATAAGCAGCATGAAATTTGGAGATCTAAGAATTATACTCTTAAAATGCCTAAAATTACGGTTTATTACCATAGAAGATGCAAGACCTAATGGACACCACATATCTGCTGCATTAACAGAAACTACTGATTGGAATACTTAAGCATGCCATTTGAATGCCACTTTCCCAGGTCTACCAAAGCTAAGGAAAATAGAGTAACAGAGAAGAATGAATCCTGCAATGAATTTGAGGGCCTAAAGGAGGTATTGACAAAAACTATATAATTCCTGAATTAAAATTGAATTCTCTCATGTCAAAAACCTCTTGTCTCCTCTAACTCAAAGGCCTAAAGGTTCGTGGGCTAACAGGGGTTGCGTTGGGGGAAAAGGTAAGAGTAGAGGGGCATTTCTACAATTTCAGTTTTTATAATAATGGAGTAAAAATATCAAGGGGCAAGGGTAGAGAAAATATTTATCGAAACCTCGAGGAGGGTAAATAAAAATTTTTCATTATGATTGATACAATCTAAAAATTACTTAGGACCTTCATGATGACACTTGGATCATCACAAGAAAGTAAGAAGATAAATTGCACAGCAAAAAAGAGGAAAAGACAACCCAGAACATCACAATCAGAATGTCAAATTGATTGTTACCAACAATACGGAGCAGCACATCTCAATATCAGAGAAGTAAAATAATGAAACAAGACATTAACTCTTTGCAGATATAGAACAGCGTTCAACATGCCAATCCAGCAGAATATGCAAAAGTTACTATTATGTCCTCCAGATATTCAAGATATAATAACTACTAAGAATCATAGAAACCCCCACCTGAAGCACAATTGAAGCAGCTGTTTTCATCCAATCCAAATGAGTTCAAACTTGAATGTGAACGGCAATTCCCCAAATTCTTTCTGTCCACAGACCGTTCACTACCTACATGGTATATCAAAGTCAACTAACAGGATTTTATGAAATCCAGAAAAGGACCCTGTAACTTTTCATAAATTTAGACCTTTTAAGATGGAATTGTCTCGTTGTTTCCAATCAATTGCCTGTTTCAGTTTGCAGCCAATACGAATGGATAAAGTACTTAACAAGGCACCACCCACAATAAGCACCCAATTCGGTCCCTCCCCTTGATTACTCTGCATCCTTTGACGCCTAGCTTCATTATTGGATCTGGACTTCATGTTTGTGCAGAATCTTCAAAAGATATGCAGACGACAGAACAGCCTACAATAGAATATTCAAGAATCCTTGAGTTCAACACACTGGTAGAAGGTTATAGGATGAATTACATAAAATTCACATCTGGGAAACAGGGAAGCCAAACAGACAAGCAAAGAGAAACAAAACTACTGGACAATTAAAGAGGTTACAGCCTCACTACGATAAGGTACTTCAAAAACTACCAAGCAAGAATGAAGAAACTTAATCATTTGCCTACCTTCTTGAACAGGAGTGCATTCCCATTCAAAGAAAATGACCTCAGTTGCCAAATAAATGTCTCACCTTGTGATTATAGATTCCAAACCACATTTTGATTTTCTTCTGTAAACAAAATAGAAAAAAAAAACTAAAAAATAGTTTTTAGCTTTCTGATTCTAGCATCTTTTAAGGCTACTTCTATAATTCACCACCACTGGCATAAATACTTCATCTGTTGGTACAGAGAAGACACCATAAAAAGCTTTTGAAATGAGAAAACTACAGCAGCGACAAAATGTAAAGTCAGTTAAGAAAGGTTTGAAGAATTTAACGAGAAAGCTGTAATGGAAAAAACACTGCTTCATTTGCTTCGAAGAAGATGTGCACACACATGAGTGTGCACGGAAAGATGCTCACAATAATCCCAGATGCTAAGAGAGCCAGTATTTGCATTATTTCATTTGCAAACCATTCATATATACTTCACCATAACATAGGAACTATTAAAGGAAAGAAATTTGTAGTAGTAACTACGAGTCTACAACTCACAAGATGACAAAAAGCTAATAGTTGTTTGGTGAACACCCCTGATAACATTATGCATCCCAAATCCCAATTAGTATGCACCAGAATATTAAAACAAGAACATTGCACACCACATCATAGTACGTCTCTGTTCCATTTATCTTTAGCTTAAAGTCCTCCAACTCCTTATAACTAACTTAGCTGCTTATAACTAATTTTACAACTATCTTACCGCTCCTTCCGGCTTAATAGAACAGGGCTAAAAATCAGGTTCTGAAATCCATCAAGATGGTTTTTTTTCCAGTTTAGCACTGAAAGAAAAAGGCAAGAATGATTTGATAGATTGAGATTATTTCTACAGAAAACAGTGATCATGACAAGCTACAAATAGGAAACTCTAAAGGGACAATTGGCACAAGACTCTGGAATGGGATAAATATTAAAATCATGACAAAGACGTAAAAATGAAGACTATACCTGATATAATGTGTTTTCACTAATGACCTAGAAACAAATGTATTTACTTTTTATTTATTATTCACCTATCAATAACCAGTCCTCTCGTCCACAAATTTTACTTATCTAATTGTCCATTAATTTTATCAATTTAGTTTCCTTGTTTGATGATATAAGTTGATTTGAAGGTATGGGGTTTGATAGTACCAGCTGGATGGAATGCATCAAGTTTCTTAGCCTAGAGGAGGGAATCATTACCTTTAGGTTAAGTTTCACGCCTCAAAGGCCACATCAAAGATTTCAAGTTTCTATTAATTTAGGGGGTGGTTCAAGTTAACACCCAAGACATCAAAAGCCAATGCATATGCCCCAACCAAACACAACCCAAAGATATTAGGGCCTCAAAAGGCTTAAACACTCCTGATGAACAAGAAAGTGAAAATCAACAAATCAGGAAGATTAGAGGAGATCCATAGGCAAACCAAAATCAGCTACATATGCCAATTTTCTCGTCGACCAAAAAGCACGGTAACAATAAATTCTTTCCAAGATGAATCCCATTGAAAGTAATTTTCCATTGTATAAGTTACAAAATAAGATAAACACCTGCTAATTTATACTATGGTGCCAACTTTGAAACAAGTCTTTTATGATGCAGAGGCACTTCTTTAAGGCACAATGAGGATAAGTTAATTAAGCCTTTGCATTTTTGGGAAAGTACGAATTTGTTCTTTTTAGATGTAGGTGAGTTCTTTAATGACCTTTCATGGGATGTAATTAGCCTCTATGTAGGTCAGATTATTTACAGACAATTCTTTTGGTTGTCCAATGAACCATTTTCCTAAACCGAAAAATACAGCCAACTATCAAATTCACATGTTAGAGATTCTGAATTAAAAAATCTCAACATTTATCCATATGTCAAACACAGCAGCTTTCTCAAGTAATAAAAAGTTCAAACTAATAGAAGCAAGTGCATCTGGAGAAATCACCATCCAGTATAACTCCACAGCAGCCAAATACAAATAAGCCAACTCCTCAAGAGCCTGCACATGTTCAAACACCAGTATATTTGTGCCCTTTCTCCAAGGAACGGGATGCAGGGTTTGACATTTTCGAAATTGTTGTTCATGTTCGCTGCATTGCTAGCGTTTCATGCAGCAACTCGGTCTCTAGCCACAATAGCCTAATAGATAAAAGTACTTACTTCATGCTTCTACATATTCCAGTTTTCACATCTTCCAACAAATAGTACCCCTTTCACAAAGTTGTCTGGGTATTACGTTAACAATATTGCTCATATCTCGCTCCTAATACTTTGATGTCCTGAAGAACTTTTATTTTGGTTTTTCAGAAAAGGTATGCCAAATCCTACAGGTTTGTACATTCTGCCTTTGGAATCCAACTACTATCTCCACAACAATTTGCCACCAACTCAAAAGGTAAATCTAAGGTATTGACCATGAACCCACCTCTGTTCAGATCGCCAGCAAACAATAACAAAATCATATCATAGCAGACACAAAGCTACCCAAATGATTCAAATCCCCACCCCGAGCAATATTACTCAGACTATAAAGTTAAGTTTTACCCTGCATACCCATGTACGATATTGGAAACTTGGACAAAGGTATGACTTGAAAACACTTCAAATTAGACAAACAATCCTAAAAATTTGTCAAAAGTAGCCAAATACGACCCTTGGACAGTTATTTTTGATATTCATAAGCCTCTCCTACCTGCACCCAGTAGTGAGTTGCCTAACTAGCCAGGAGTTGTTGTGGGCCAAAGGAAGGGGGAGACACAGACCGGAACAAACCCAGATGCTAGGCCCTTAGATCATGAGGCCCACAAGAGGTCAGTTCGCCACATACAAATTCCCTCCAAATCAGAAAAAAATGTCCATACCAAGATTGATCCTGGGATATGATGATTAAAACATCAGAATTAGATCATTATGTTGAAGGCATAGTGGCGTATGACACTTGGACACTTATCCATATTAGATTCTATCCCCAAAGGAAGCACCGAATACTATTCGACTCCCTTATCAATACGTTGTAGGTCAAAAATAGACATGATGTGTCTTTCCTTTGAGAGATACAGCCATCACTATTCACTGCTTCAAGCATTCTTCCAAGCAGACTCTTGACTGATTCTAAATATATGTCATTGTATTTTCGGAGTCATCTCAGCCAAAGCCTACTCCATTAGAGTTTTTCCCCACAAAAGTAAGCTGAAATTTAAATGAAACATTTAAACCCAGCCATGCTTCAGCAACAAGCAAGAGCAAAGCAGAGTTAAAACAGATAATATTCCTTGCTTCTTAGAAAGGCAATGGCAGAATCTGGGAAAAAGTTTGTCACGGAAAATCTGCAAAGCATAGTGCATAACTAAATGAAATTTTGAATCCATAATCCTCTTTGACAAGGCTTGCACACTGATGATACAAAGCATTGTACTAAATTAAATTGAGGGTGTTGGGTCGGAGAAATAAAAAATGTTGGGATTTTACTGAGTACATATCTTAACCTATGGTGCCAATTAGTATACAATGAGAATGCCTATGAAACTAAAAACACAATCTACTTCAATCAGACAACTAGTAAAGGGTAATTGATTCCCGTAGTAAATAATTAGTATTCACAACGAGAATCAAGCAAAGATAAACAAGCACTCTAAAATCCGCAATTGACAACCCAAGTAATTATATAACCCTCAATAGATGATAGTTGAGAAATGCCATTACAATTGGTGGGAAAAAAGGGATGACTCTTAAATGAATGAGTACAATTCTTAGATGTCGAACAAAAAATGCGATTTACTCTTGAAAATTCAATAGAAAGACAAAAATAAGCAATCTACTGAAGAAAATTTACCTAATTCGAAGAAAGAAGTAGCTCAAACTATCATCATTTCATCATCCCAACACATTTCCAGACACTATTCAACAGCTGTTAGCCTTCATTGGCTTGAAATCATCATTCAACCTGAAACTCCAGCAAACAACCAGCGATTGAGTGCTGAAAATTCGCTTTTGCGTTCAACAAAAACTAACACCGCAAAAGATGAAATTGAGAGAGAGAGAGAGAGAGGGAGGGAGGGAGGGAGGGAGATGAGAGAGTCTACCTCCAACTGACTGCAGCTAATCGCAGACTCTCAGAGGATAGAGAGAGAGAGAGAGAGAGAGAGAGAGAGAGAGAGAGAGAGAGAGAGAGAGCGGAAGAGGAAGAAGGTGAGCTATGCTAGGGTTTCGTCGGCAACGGCCGCTCCACTTCCATCGCCGAAAAACGGAAAAAGAAAATCTACCAACTTACCAAGTACAATTTATGAATCTTCTTTTTTTCCTTTCGGAGGGTTTTAATTTTTGCCCGCGAATACCAGATGTAAACGTCGTCGTTTTTCTTTCTATTTAGTTTTGGACCCTTTTCGCCTTTCGTTTGTTGCCAGTTGCCGCTTCTGCCAGCATGTCCTGCTCACGTTTTGGCCCCACCACCTTTCTTTTTTTTTTTCTAAGTTGATCAATCCCTCCATTGTTTTCTAATTACTTGAATAGTTGTGAATCTTGTAATAATTTTCTTTTTTTCTTGTTTGATATATGTTGAGATAGCAATTTCTTTCTCCTCTTTTGTTGTAAGTGTTTTGAAAGTAAAGTTCACTGAACTCGCAAAGACCATTCGATGATGCATATTATGCAAGCTTCTTAAACATTTATGTAATATCATAAACCTTCCACGTATCTTTCAAGTGTGTTCAATAATATGATGAATACACTCGTCAATGTTACTTTCTCACGTGGTGATGTTATCCTATGTTGCTCGGGCAAGCCAGTGCATGACATGGCCACCATGTGTCCCAAGACACACCCTTTGTATGGCTATAGTTATCGACGTTTTTAATTTTATGTGCAAACAAGTCACATGGCATGATCATGTTACAACTATTACAGGAGCTTTAATCACAATGGTTGGTTATTTTTGGAGAGAACTTTCTGAATAGTTCAAAACTCTATTTTATAAGGATTTTATGGTAAATTAACCACTAAACTCCATTGGGGGCAATAAATTAGATAGATTATGTTAGTTTAGATTCAATTTTAGAGTTCAAGTTTGTAAATTATCTTGAGATTCGAGTATTGCGGATTTTAAGTTTTTCTACCCCTTCTCTATTGATTCATGTTCTTGTGCTTGATCCAATTTGTTAGATTAGTGTTTGTATTTGGTTTACATTTAGTTTTATTGTTAATTCATGTTTAATTAATCCGATATATTGGGTTTCTCGCTATTCCATGTTTGTTTGTTTAGTTTTCATATAACTTTTAATATTAATTAGTGTATAATTTTAATGGTTTTTAGTGGTGATTACCTTTTGATAACTAATACCCGTTGTATTAGATCCAACGCCACTTATATGTCCGTAATTTAGAGTTATCTCCTACGCTCATTACATGTTTGATGTAATGTTTAAAAGAGTTTTTATTCTTTCGTTTGAACGGTTAAGTTAAGCCGAATGCTAAGGTTAATTTCCTATGTGGGAGAATGAATAGTCGGGAATTAAATATAAAAATGATGTGAATTTTAATTGAATTAGGGGTACTTATGTGGTTTAATTGGCCTAATTATGTGGAAAAAGTTATTTAGGCTAATATTTACACTTATGTATTGGTCCTTAAAAGAGAGCTTGAGTGATTTATTGGCGCAACCTGATATGTTTAAACAATAATATAAGTGCGGGTAGGTTAAACTTTGTCTTGACTAGCTAGTCCCTTTAATATTGGAGAAATTACATTAAAGTCCTTTATTGATTTTCATAACTTAGCTATCATAACTAAAATTCAATTTCAATTGCTTATTGAAATAGTCAAAATAGCTTGTCTTGACTAGCTAGTCCCTTTAATATTTGTGAAATTACATTAAAGTAGCTATCATAACTAAAATTCAATTTCAATTGCTTATTGAAATAGTCAAAATAGCTTTGCTACGTGAAAACACAAACTCCTAATGGACGACATATACTTATGCATGCTAATGACAAATACATCGTGCATTTACAGTTATAAATTATAAAATTTATTCCATTATTTATGAGCAATGTAGATCAATTCAATTTGTTTATGCTTGTTCCCCTTAAATAAAATTTTAGATATGAGCCCCGTGATCGTGAAAAAGTTTTTAATGAAAGAATTATATTTTTTTATATACTAATAGTAGCTTGACTCTATAAAAGAATTACCTACTAAAAAAAAAATACAGATAAGAGACAAAAAAATTCCAACCTTAAGGCATGCAAATAAAAACATGACATAATAAAAGTATATTAAATTATTATGAGCCCTTTTATTTTAAATTCTTTGATATTCCAAATATTTCAATGTCGAAACAATTACATAATATACACAAATAAAAATGCGTACCGTATAATTTATTTTTTATGTTTAATGTAAATATTTTAAAAAATAAATATCATTCTATTTAAAAAAAGAAAATAGATGAGATAATAGTTTTTCCAATCATGCCTCAAAACATTTTATGAATAAGTTTGCACAAGACAAAATCCCAAACATTCCCCTTCACCTCAAAAAAAAAAAAAACATTTTAGCAAATTTGTTTTTGTTTTTTCGAAAAAACAGGAAAATAAAAAGCTTAACGACCAAGCGATTCTGGCGCAAGCGACCGCTATTTCCCTCCATCTCTCCAATTTTTTGTCTTTACCTTTTATTTTTTCTCTTTTTACCCCTTAATTTATTTGCAAAAATTGGATTTCATAATTTTACCCTCAAAATTAACTGACAACATTAAAACTTTCATAATCAGATTAATTACTTTAATCTTATCTGACGTAATTTCCGCCATTTTTTAACACCAGAAGAGCTCTTCATTCTGCAACTCGACGATTCCCCTTGCGTTCTCTGCCTCGGAGGAGAGAGAAAGGTAATCAAAGCAATTGTTTTCCTGCGCACCTTCAATTTTCTCTCGTTTTTTTACTTATTAGTTTTTTTTTACGATTAATTTGTTTATTTTTTGTTCTTGTAATGTTGTTTAATGTGATGTTATTTGCGATGATCAGAATGTATTATGTATTTGTTAGTTTTAAAGGCGATTCTTTAGGAAATATTTTTGCCTCTAAACATTTTTCTTGTCATTTTTGATGATGTTGTTTAGTTGAAATGATACTGATTAAGGTGTTTGATATCGGAATCTGGTTTTGGCATGTAAAAGGGGATGCTAGGGCTGAATTAAGTTAGCAAATTTTGATTTAGATGGAATTTGTGATCTGTTCGATTAGTATCTCGGAGATGGATGGGAATTTAAGTTAGAAAATGATGCCTAAATATTGTTTGTGTATGCAGTATGATATTAGAATGTAACAATTGTTTAACTGTTTTTATTTGAGTTTTTTATTTGACTGCGAATCTCTGACTGGTGAGACTTACAAAATCTTGATAAAGAAAATGAATATGTTACACTCTGCTACTCTTTTTTAACTGTTTCCATGGTAAATGCATTGTGCTTTTGAGTTAGATCATCGTTTTGGAACAAATGAATTGCATATTCAAGTATGACATTGATATTTGGGTATATAGAGGAATGTATACACGGGTAAGTGGTTTAATGTATATTTTGGTTAAAATATTGCCGTAGAGATGTCATTTGTTTTGTTGTTTATCCAAATCGGAGCCCTCCCCTCGCCAAAAATTAACTTCACGGCTAAGCTACATTTGAATATTACAGTTGATCATTGATAAGAGAGTTGGCACCGGCTTTGAGAGATGTAAAATTCCGCACACACCTTGCCCTTGGTTGTTTGGGATCAGAGAAACACACTTCCAAGTGGTTTTCCAACCTAAATCAACTGCCAGTAGGTGTGTTAACCCAAAAGGTTTAGTCCTTTTAGTGTTTTTAATTTGCAAGTCGTATTTGAGACTAAACGAGATATATTTGTAACATACAAGGCTGCTGGGCTTTGCCTTTTCCCTTCAGACAAGCTCACCTTCTCCTCATTGCAGCATGGGCGAGAATCTTTTAGTACGTTGATACCTTGTAAAATTCCGATTGCAATTGGGCGGTTGATCCTTGGGTTGGCCTCCAAAAAGTACATTTGGGTTCCGTCCTAAAATTAAACAGCCATAGACGAATAACCCACAAGACTAATGTGTTGGTTTTCTCCCATCTAGTCCACTGATTTGGATCGCTGACCAGTGCCCTTCTCTGCATAAGGACACAAAACAAGATCATGAGTTCTGGTCCTATGTGTTCAGCTTTAAAATTTTCGCTGGCTTGTGTTTTTATAATCTGACCCTTCTGAGATTTATGGTTTCATATATTGAACTATTGATTATTATGAGTATGATTTAGTAATATTTTGATGACTGATAACTGAGTTGGTGATGGTTTTGTGACCTTTCAGTTGTTCTGGTTGCTGTTGTTTGTGAATTGGGTTTTGGACAATAATGGAGAAGGAGGGCACCAGAAAAAGGTTGTACACGCGAATGAGACTATGGGAGTTTCCAAATGAGTATGCTATTGAGCCTACAGATGTCACAAGTGACACCTTTTTGGTTGTTAGCCGAGTTGATGGATCTATGAAGCTAATTGGTTTGGTTTCTCTATTTTTCTCCTTTGATGTGTTGCATTTCTCAGAATACTTTAACAGTCATATTACTTAGTATTTTTACTCAGTTTCTGCTTCTAGATGAACTTCCACATTGCGACTCGATACGTGTACCCAAACTACAAACAATTTATGGAGTAATCGGGGTGGTAAAACTCTTCGCAGGCAAGCTAATTTCTTCAACTCTCAATGTCTTTCAGAGCATTGGATTTTTTGTGTCCAATCCCCTGTCAAGTTCTGTATTCTGCAAACTGTTAATGTGCATGGATGTAACTTTTGCCCTGTCAAATTCTGATAGTTGGACTTCTTGAAACAAAGTCCAAAAGCTAACGTAATGGTTGATTTCTCTTGATTGTTCGCATACATGATACATTCTAAATCATGTTTAACCCTTTCTGTAGGCTCGTATTTATTTGTTATAACTGACCGTCAAAATATTGGATCTTACTTGGGACACCCTATCTTTAAAGTTTCATCCATGAAGATATTGCCTTGTGACCTTTCTCTCAAGAATTCTCCAACGGAGCAGGTGAATGTGCTGATGATGAATTATATATTGCATTCTACCTTGTTTGTGAGTGATTGAAGTTCAGAGTCTTCATTCTTACCAAATTGGGCAGAAAAAGATGGAGAGCGAATTTTCTGCCCTACTAAATGCTGCAGAGAGGACATCTGGCTTATTTTTCTCTTATGATGCCAATCTAACACTGAGGTATCATTCCCCCCTCCGGTTCTCCCTACACATTTGTTATACATATGGTTACAAGAAAAGGTACTTTGTAAATGCATCCTGCATACCACATATGAGGTCATAATTGATGAAATGCAACACTTTGTGAGGGTATCAGGAGTACGTATGAATATTGAAAGGTGGGGATTGAATTCCATGCGGCGTAATGTTTTAAATTACGCATATGGCTTAAGTCATAAACTTGATTTACCTATTGAAGAGCTTTGTTTACCTATTGAAGAGCTTTGTTCCAGGGTCCAGATTCTGCTCTAATTTGCCGAGTGGTTCTCTCTACTGTGTAGGTTATTTTTTATCCAAAAGACAAATTCAAATACATATCCTGGAGTCTCTGCCTAAGCAGGTTGTGGTTAGGGAAGGGGAGGGGGTTTGAATGTGGCAGCCTTACACATGGCTACAAAGAAGTTATTTATGGAAGGCCCTAGATTAAAAAGTGTTACAGCATGCTAATCTACTCTGCAAGTAGAGAATAGCTTTGTGAGGCATTTTTCCATAGTCCACTAAAACCAAAGGTTGAAGTGACCTTTACAATTTACTGAAAATGAGTATGTCTATTTTATCCTTATAATATAAACATGTGGCATCTGGTTTAGGAGGGCGAGGTTGAGGTTCCAAGGTCACCTTTAGATCCTTGAACCTTAGTCCTGTAATACGAGTATCTATTTATCTTGAGTGCTGATCAAAATTTACTCTGGAGCACACTTGGGATTGGGATAAAAATATTGCATGTATAAGTTTTAATTCTTGGGCTTGATGGTCCTCACTATAAACTTTCTCAACCTTGCTGGTTGGAACTGGAGGCGCTCCTGTTTACATGCACCACGAGTTGGACATTTAGCACATTAGAAGGAAGATTTTGGTTTGAATGTTTCCCACTTCTGACTTTGGCATTAACATGAGAGCTTCAACATTCTTGGATGCACTTCAAAATCAAACCTAAATGTCAAAAACTTATGGCGTGGAGTCTTGGGTGTCTACTAAAAATCTACCTCATATTGTGAGGTATAACTTTTGATTTGGGGTTGTGTGGATCTTGGGCTAAATTTTCTGTAGACATAAGCATAGTATTCCACATTACCTCTTTGAGAAATGCTGTACATCATCCAACTGGAGTTTTTCTCATGTGTTACCTTAAGTTTGACTCCCTCACCTGTGAGCCTTCAAATGGTGACTGTAAGACACCCTTATGGTTCATCTCAATGTCATCGAGGCAGTTTATGCCCTTTTGTTTTCTAGTTCTGTTTCTTGTTAAATGCGGCATCCGAAGTCTTTCTTGGGTGTTCTTTTATCTTGTATGTTTCTGTGGTGACCCTTAGCACTTTATGTGTTAACTTTCAATAATGGCCCTCAAATCCTACGTGTTGAGAGAGTTAGTTTGGCTGTGTGGTGGTTGCAGCTACAATCCCATTCAAATATAAACTGCTGGTCGTCTTCGTGTCCTTAAAATCATAGGTATGGTCTACCTGCCCCTTGAGCACTAAAAAAGCAACTACTCGTGACGTCCCCTTGGATCACTCAATTAGGGATATGGACAACTGCCTTTTTCTTCTCAAAACATTTACAAAAGTTCTGTACTTGTACTAAGACCCTTGGAAGGGAATCAAGGGATAATGTGAAGATATCCTACACATCTCTTGAATGGTGGAGTGGACCTAGGCTCTCCTCTACTTCTTCTCAAACTAAACCCCCTTCAGCCATGAACTTCCTTATATGTCCTCGAACATAAGCCTGACTGTTCCGCCGAAGTTCCATAAAAGGAAAATTTTAGTTCTGGAACTCTGTATCACCTGTAGGGCACGACTCCTCTTTAGTTTCTTCTATTTTGTTATTCATGATGATCAACCTTTTTCTTCACTGCTGGCTTCTGGGGAACTCTGTTACAGCAGCATGGATCAGTTATACTTGGCAGCCCCTCCCCCACCCCTAAAAAGAAAGAAAAGAAATGAGGGTGGGGGGACAGAAAAGGAAATGGGAACTTGAACCGGTGTATCTTTTCAATTTTCATCACTTGCTTCATTCAAACTGCTTCTGTTCATATAGGTGAATTTTTCTATCCATTGTGTTGCATGGAGGCTATATTTCGAATTTATCCCAAAAATTATGAAAAATTATGCAAGAGGCAACGCAAGTATGGCATCCTATATAATAATAAAATAGTTTACTCTCATGAATATGTGATATGGTACTATGATGGAAATATGGATGGAAGTCTTCACTGACACAAAATGAATAAGAAAAAGGAATTGGAGTATTTTTTCCATTTTTTATGCGGAGGGCATTGTGGGGTGGAGGGTTGGGGGCGCTCAGTCAAGATCTGTATGGTTAGAACTTGACTCCACAAAGAATAGCTGCAAATTCCTTTTTTTGTGCATGTGTGTGTGTGTCGGGGTTAGGAAATGAAGACAGAGAATGTTGATGAAAAGCTATAAAAACTTCTGAGACTTTTGTTTTGTAGTATGCAGAGATTGCATGATTTAGGAGATGAATCAAGTATGCTCCTCTTTGGAAACAGGTAAGACAACCACCCTATCATTAGTTAAAGTCACGAGAGAGAGGAGCTTTTTAACCATTATTGCTTGCAGAGACTTACCTGATGGACTGACACAGCATGAATTGCTTCATTTCTTAGTTGAGGCTTTTGTCAATGGTTTTGAAAAAAAACATTCATACCTCTCATGAGGCTTTTTCCAAATATTTGTGGCCTTATTCTTGAAGTTGCAGAGAGGTGGTTCCTTTACAGCTTGATTGGAAATGCATTCTATCTACTCTTTCACTATAAATCAGAAGCACAAAACAACTTATTAATGAGGAATTTTTATTAAGTCCTTCTATAACGTATCCGTCATTGAGCACTTGGATTCATTTCTAAGTTTATATTTCCTTTAATAATTGTGTTTGTGAATTGTGACAAACACTGGGGTGGGCATCAGTGTCCAGTAGTCAGGATTGGCTCTCTCCCATTTTCAATTGGCAACTGTAGTATCACTGTCAGATTGTCAGCAATTAGTTATTATTACTGCAGACAGAAGCAAGATTTGTGTGGAACAATTATATGATGGAGGCACTTATTGACAACAAGGTTAGATCACTCCTATTTTTTTCTTTTGTGAATGATACTTTTAAATTTTTGAGTTTGTTTTATATAAGTGATAGAGAATTTTTATTTGTTTTAGGATTGATTCAGATCATTTTTCAGTTTCCTCTTTCCCAATCTCTATCAAAAAGTTGATATAATTAATGATCAATAAACATTTGCTGTTTTGCAGCTTGATGGCTACTTACTTCCTATTGTTCAAGGGAGTATCCTTTCTGTAATATGTAAATTGTATGTTTCTATTATGTGTAAGCATATGGTGAGTTCTACAATTCCTATCTCTTTGTTCTTTTTTGGATAAACGCTATCTGCCAATCCTTAAACTAGGCACCAGGTTTTCAACACTTCCAAGCAGCCATTGGGAAAAATATAATCGATGTTACTCTAATTGCGCGGAGGTGCACGAGAAGAACAGGTAGGCATGGTTTTTTCAAATGTTGTCTACTTCTGATGCACATGAGGCCTCATTCTCAATTTCAAGCCCAAAGAGTTTCACTGTTAATCATTGGAAGGAAGATTTGGGCACTTGGCCATTCACTACTTGAGTGGGTTGGGTTTGAGCCTAGTGCCTAGAGGCTTATAAATATGTATATATGCTTTTCCTTTCCCTAAAGGGTGACTAATTGATGCATGTGATCTAAGGGTACCAATCTAAGATACTTTACATTTGACATTTGATAGACATCAAGATTGATTTGGGTGTCATTAGCATATCCCAACCTCCAAGGAATATTCCTAAGGTGCCATGAAGATAGACAAGTAGCAATTAGAGCAATTAGACTACTTCTAGAACCTTAAGAGTAGTGAGTGTTGAACTCCCCAAAAATACAGCTCGTATTTGGCTTGTATTCTCTTGGTTTATTAGTTGTAGATCCAAGGGTTCTTACTCCCCACTTGTGCCCCATCTTAACCATGTATTTGGGTGTTTATAAACCCATCTTCTATTAGAAGAGAATCATATTTTGATGATGAATGAAGCACTCAAATTGACCTTGTCTTTTCTCATTATCCCTTGATTTCCCTCCAAGGGTTTAAGTACAAATTGGATGCGTTCTCCACAGTCGATTTCCTTATTATGTAGTAGATTCCCTTATTAAGACACTTCTTTTAATGAAAATTTATACTCAACATAAATATCGATTATCTATGCATGCATTTGAGCATCTCTACCCTCTTACATATCCTATTTTTGGTGGCTTCATAAGTACAACTTTTGAACTATTAGGTTATGTTCCATTTAATTTTAATTTACACCCTTACAACTCTTTACAACTTTTTATAACTAATTTACAACTATCTTACAACTACTTGCAACTCCTTGCAACTTCTTATAGCTCCTTACAGCTTAAAGCTTACAACTTTACAACTCCTTACAACTAAATGGAACAGGGCCCTAGAGTTGCAAACTATCTTTCATGTTTAATATAGAACACATACGCACACCCTTTCAACAACAGATTGGAGTCCTCAACAAATTGGCTTCTCAGTGATGTTTGTTGTCTTTGTCCATTGACCGCATTGTTCTGCTCGAATGGTATCTCTACATTGTCACTGTCCCTCCTGGATGCACATAAGTGGATGCACCACCACCTCATCTAATGGTGTCGCTTTGCACTCCCCACACCGACTTCGAGCTATCAGGACACACCCCTCATTTTCTGGAATACTCACTCATCCTAAGTAGGAGTTCTGTACTCCCCCTTGCTAGGATTTCTCCCGCTTCCTAGACCTTTCTCGCATCAAGAGTTTCCTCCTCTTGCACACCCCTTCACTGGCAACTTTGGATGCTACTACTTTACACCAAGCCCCCCTAAAGCTTCACACGGCTTAAATGGACAAGCAATTTATAGACGTCATGGCCTTGATCATCATTCTATCAAATTATGGATATAAAGCATGCCACCTCATCCCCATGAGTCTAATTATGTACTTGCTCATCAATGTGGTTACAAGTCTTCCTTGGATTAAGTTGTGGTGATTGAACATGCAACAAGCTTATGTAATTTATTCTTTCCTTTCTCTCTCATGTATAGTGGTACGCAGGTAATAGTGGTGGGCTCCCACAGGTTGGCACCGATACTAAACATAAAGATAGTCCAACTTAAATGTTGTTCAGTTGTTCTAGCTTTATTATCCATTGTTATTGGATAAGGATAGATCTCTGCCTGAGTTTAAAGTCGCTTTTGTTTAGCACTTGATACACAGTTAAATTTATACTCAATTCATTCTTTTATGGTTACATCCTTATATTTAAGTGTATCTTAATTAGCTATTCTCTGTCTCTTCCCTAGAAGGTTGGGGGACTTATATGGGGGGACAAATTACATGCAAAGAACAACATAAATTTTCATGCTGAACCTGTTTTCTTATAATGACACTTTTTTCTGTGAAGGTACTCGACTGTGGAGAAGAGGGGCTGACTCTGATGGCTATGTAGCTAACTTTGTTGAAAGTGAGCAAATTATGCAGTTGAATGGCTATACAGCATCCTTTCTCCAGGTAATCTGTTCTGCGAATTATATCAGAGAAAACCAACTTTTACCTTGGTGCTTTTTTTTATTTAACCACCATTTTTCTCCTTGGGAAACAAACTGATAAACAGTAATGCTTGCATCTCTGATTTGAGTTTCATCTCTATCTTTGCCATGTCTAATATATGCTTATGGATCAAAGATATCACAGATGAAATTTAGCTTTAACGGGCAAATTTGACCTAAACACAGCAGCAAAGGTTTTGTGGGTTCAATGGATGAACCATGTGTACTTCAAAAATCTGAATTAGAGGAGATACAAGATACTTGTTGATAGTTGCTAGGCTTGGAAGTGAGTAGTTAAGTCCAAGGATCAGTTGGATCGTCAATAGAGCAACAGATGACTGGAGTGTGGAAATTGTAAATACTCTATTCCTGACTGGTGCAAATGGCTGCAGGGTGGTAACGGGTCTAATCAGCGATGATCATGATAGGGAGTAAATATAAGTAAGAAAAATGTTAGTATCAGTTGCCTTGCAGTTTTAAGGAAAATTAAAAGAAAGGATGGGCTTGGAAAACTGCGGAGTCATTGATGATGACCTTTTTGTTAAGTGAAAAGAGACTGAGAATATAGATCGAGCACCTGTTTTTTTTTTTTCAGTTGTGAATGCTTCTTGTTCAGGAATCAGGGTCAGATTAACATGCATGATGTCTGAAAGCAGACCTTAACAATGGCTGGCACAAGAACAGAAACAAAACCGTGCAAAAACAAAATGATATATCTGGTATTTTGCCACATCAACATACTACATTGAAGGGAAAGGAATAGCAAAATGTTCAAGAACAAGAAAGCAGGTGCAGAAGTTACTTATAGAATATTGATTGAGAGCCAAGCACAGTATATAGTAAAGAGAAGGACAAGCAATACATGGAGGAGCTTGTGTCCTTTAAAGAATTCAAGCTCAACTTCTTGAGAACTTTGTACAGTTGGGGTCAAGTGCTCATTCACAAAAGAAATTTGACCTTCTTGGATTCTTAGATAATATTATTCATGAGAGCTTGAGGGCATGATGATCTTGTAATTAGCCCTTTGTGCATGGGTAACATCCCCTTGGTATCATTTTAATGCAAATTGTTATTACTCATCCAAATAAAAACGGCATGCAAGCAGATATAGGAGTCCCTTGGTTATGCCAAAGTTATAGCTGTAAAGGAGTTCTGTTGAGCTAAATGAAAGTCAAACCCTCCCAATATATATATATATATATATATATGAGTTTGCGGAAGTGCAGGACTAGTGTCATTGATCCTAGATAAGCATCTCTTTATCCATTATGTGCCTGTTAAGGTCCTTAGGAATCTCTCCTTGGTTCTCACCAACATTTGCTAGCGGTTTTAGGCTTGCTTATTTAGGCCCTAGTAATAGTATCTGTATTCCTTTTATTTATGTTGTGGCATCAATAGTCAATGTACATTATGGTGCTTCCCTTCACATGTCTGCATGACTAGTACTGAATGAAGTCAGCATCTTTTATCTTAATCCAATCTGTGTATGTATTCCTTTTGGGTTTTTATTTGAATCATGCTGTAGTTTTCTTATCAAAAAGCTTTTAATAATGTTAAACTGTTTTTGCAAACTCTTTTGTGGTTCGGGAAGGCTTTCTATTTGCAGGAGGTAACGGCTGCTTATATATTGATCTCCCTAGACCCTATTTCAGCAGGATCCATGTTGTCAGTCTAGGAGTTGTTATATAATAGTCCTTGGCCTACCTAGCAAGATAGACCCAGAGACATAATCTTTTGGATATGGAGACTGTGGAAGTAAAGGGATTTTAGGTATTAAAAAGAAAAACAAAAAGGGGAGTCTCCATCTTTGGGCCTACCTTGATAGGTAAGCCTAGGACTAGGTTATAATTTTACAGTATTGTGTTAAATAACAAGCTCAATATCTTCTGTTTTGGATTAACATTATATCATTGGACATAACGACGAGGCTGATTATTAGAATTTGCCCTAGGAGGATGAATAACTGCTGTACTCTTATCCTTGACCTGTATTTTCTGTCTGCAAGAATTTAAAGAATGCTGTTTTTCCATATTGTATCTGCAGATACGTGGGTCCATGCCATTCCTCTGGGAGCAAATTGTTGACTTGAAATATAAACCAAAATTTGAAGTTCTGAAACGAGATGAAGCAGTGAGTAGTTTGAGCATTTTCATTGAACTCTTGAGTTTGATATTGTCTGTCTTTTGACAGAATTCTTCATCAAACTTCCACAGCCTCAAGTTGCTGAGCGGCATTTTCTAGGCCTAGGGAAAAGATACGGTTCTGTCATCGCCATTGATCTTGTCAATAAGGTAGGAAATTAGAAGGCATGTTGCCCCAAATAATTAATCATATGAGGCATGGCTTCCCCTTTTTTGTATTACTTTTTAAAGATTTGTATTTTAAGGCGAGACTGAAATGAACTTCAAAGCATCCTAAGGGGTGCTTGGGTTTTTCTGTTGACACACAACTTCAGCAGACTCCATTTTCCATTTATATTTAATTGCCTTAACTCTTTCTGTACCTTCAGTGTGATTCCCTGCTAACTAGTGAGTTTCTGAAATAGCAGCAATGGCAGGAATAATCAATTTTATGTTCTGCGCATGTGTAGTTGGTTGTATGGACCATTTCCCTTCATGCTACCACATCGTTTTAAGAAAAGCATCACTATGATACATAATTAACTCGGTATCTTAAAATGCCAAAGATTTGTTTTGAAGATACTTATGTTGAGGATGAAGAGTTAACTGAACGATGAATGTCCTTGAGCATGTGCATGCAGTTTATTTGTGATTGTGGTGGTGAGCATGCATGCACTATATTGTCCCCAGCTTTTTAAGTAGCTTTTCCATCCTTTCCAGCACGGAGGCGAGGGCCACTTGAATGAGGTGTATTCAAATGCTATGCAGCAGATTGGTAATGAGGAGATCAAGTATGTGAATATAACATTCTTTCTCCCTGAGCTGCCATCTTTCCTGTTCTGTATGAAGCTTTGTGTTCATTGCAGATATATACACTTTGATTTCCATCGGATTTGTGGGCACATCCATTTTGAGCGACTATCTATCTTGTATGACCAAATTGCAGATTTTCTCAACGAAAATAGGTACGGATTTATCTGGGATGGTTCCTTGAGTTGACTTCAAAAATTGATGAAAATACCTTATATCGGCTATTGGGTTTTATTTTCTTCTTCTTAATTTGAGGTAAAGTGTTATGATTGAACTTCTACCCCATGTCCATGGTGTTTGAGTTGTGAAAAGTGGAGCAGGGAGTCTGGAACCACAACAGTGAAACCTGCCTCTGCCACCCTCATATCAGCGGTTATATTGTAAAATCATTCGTTTTAATTGTTTATAACACCAATCTTGACCCTTCTCTTTACTACCTTCTGTTTCCCACAGTTGCAAGCTGCAACTAATATGAAGGTAGATAATGGCTCAGTGCCAACTGATGAATCTGGTTTCCTGAGTTGGTTTTGTGGTGATTTATGGCATCTGAAGCCATGATATGAAAAGAACAATGAACAGCTGTATGTCAAGATGATTCTGCTGGAAATTGGAGATGGAGTGGAAATAGCTTGGCCAGTGAAGCTGAGTGAAAGGGTGGACTGAAAGTCAAGAAAGCTTCACTGGGGTTAGGTATAGGAAGTATGCTTCTGTTAGTGGTGAGTGAAGGGTGCAAAGTAGACGAGCTGGTGGTCATGGTGATGGTGGTGGTCTATGGTGCATTTGGCTGAGGAACTATCCAGTTCAACAAAAAGAATGTTTGTTCATTATACAAGTTTGATGTTGCTGGGCTTTACCTTCTTGATACTGTGCTTGTACTCATAACCCACTGAAAGTAACATGAATTGAAGTATTGAACTGGTTATGTTGCACTTCTGTTATGCAATATAGCTTCTGTTATGCACTTCTGTTATGCAATATAGAAATGTGGAATGTGAACTGGTTGTGTTGAAGTATTGAACTGGTTATGTTGCACTTGTGTTATGCACTTCTGTTGAACTGAAAGTAGCATGAATTGAAGTATTGAACTGGTTATGTTGCACTTCTGAAATGTGTATATGTAGTCTTTAATCTCCATGTCTCTAGGCCTACCTGTGCTTCAAAGTCTTAAACATAACGGAATTGCTAACGACATGGTCTCAATTTGATATTTTTAGTCATATACATGTTGTCCAACATCATATATTTGCTACTGTCTTATTATTTATGGTGTATATGGATGGATATTGATTTGCTTTAATCACCATGATTGTGATTCATGCTTGTCAATGGATGATTGAGATCCCAAATCGTTCATGGTTGGTAGATACTGTATTATGGTTGCTCTGCACTTCTATGTTCTTTCTAGTGATTATATCAATCTTGAATGCTATATGTGCTGCTGGGTTTTATAATATGTGGCAAAAGCATTCCGAGTATTTCTATAACCTGACATTGATTTATCTGATAGGTATCTGTTGTTGAATGAAAAGCATGAAAAAATTGAGGAGCAGCATGGTATTGTGAGGACTAATTGCGTTGACTGCTTAGACCGTACAAATGTTACCCAGGTAGCTTTTTGAGTCCCTTCATCATTCCATGGCTTGGTTAATAGTATAAACTTATGACAAATCTTGATCTGTACTTTATTAATGAATTTTTTCCGTTTGATTTCCATTTGATCCCTATCTATGCTTGGGATGATGTGACCTATCATCTTGCTCTTCTGTCTGGCTTTCCTCTGCTGCCCTTATCCAAGCTCTACAATCCAGTTATTATCACATATTTGTTTTAGTTATTCCCAATTTTTTGACGTGTGGTACAGAGCATGATTGGCAGGAAAATGCTGGAATTTCAACTGAGACGCATTGGCTCTTTTGGCCCTGAAGAGACTATTAGCTTCCATCCGAATTTTGATGAGAACTTTAAAATATGTGAGACGCATTTTGATACTTCAACTCTGTTCTATTAGTCTTATGCTCTTTTGACATTAGTAGTTTTTCATATTTCTGAAAGAATGGATGAAAATGTTTCTACTGCTACTGCAGAAACATGAAAGTTATAAGACTGAAGTACTATTGTTTATTTCCTCCCTCTCTCTTTTAGTGTGGGCCAATCATGGAGATGATATAAGCATCCAATACACTGGCACCCCTGCTCTGAAAGGAGATTTTGTCAGGTACTTGATCCATTGCCAATTGCCATAAATTGCATGCATTTTTTAAATTTGGGATCATATGCACACGCTAAGTTTCTACAATTGCACTTATTGGTGGAAAAATACTGGTTTGGGTTTATTTGAGTTTGACAAAATGAACAACGCTCACAGTTCGGACTAATTTTCTTTGTCCAATGTGCAATTTATTTGAGGCTGAATAAATCAGATTAAGTCCTGGTCAAAATGGGGTTTGGGCAATAGAAATGAGAAAAAAATTGTATTTGTACTTGAAATTCAGATGAAAAACGTCTCATTACACCTGGACTTTTTGGGTTTGAACAATTTTGGCTTAATGGCATTGGAAAAGATTTGCAGATACTTAAGACATGGCTACATTTGAAGCACAAAATACTACCTAAGTACTAAGACATGGAGCTATGGTTCCAACTGGTTGCCTAATTTTCCAAACATTCAAGATCATTATCTTGACAGAACTCCAGATAAGATAACCGATAACATATTAGAGATCCTGTTTCCTTCAGTTGGTTAGAAGCAAGCTAGCTCCCATTATGTTTTCTTCTGTTTGGAACCTTTGTCTCTGTGTAGGTATGCTTCGTGCTAGTGATACTTCAAGCTACTGGACTCTAAGCATCTAGTGTGTGGCACTCCACTGGTTCTCTAGTATTGTATAGAGATCATGGCCTATGTAAGAACCTAATTCATTCTGTCACAAAACATAGTTTGTCCTTTTCCCTTTTTTTTTTCCTGTCCTTTCCTTTTCTTGCTGAAGTTCAGCTCGCGTCATGGATTGGATGATAAAATTCATATTCATGTTTCTATGCTTATACATGACCACACGTGCATCTCTTTCACAAAAACATGCCACTTAAACAATAGGTTATTATCATGTGTGGCTGTGAGTGACTTAGAGCCAGTCCATGTGCTAATTTTCAAGGTTGGGGACTATTATATTGATGTGAATATAGTACATTTCTGTTAGAATAGGTGTTATCCCAGAGAAACAAGCTTTCAAATCTATTAAAAAGACATTTCAGGTGTGCTCAATGACACTAAAGCGATAAACCTGAAAACCATTCCAGAGCAAAGACCACATGTAAGCCAGAAAATGCAATGGTTGCACAGAAGGACAGAACCAGAGGTTGTACTTTGTGAAGAATCATTTTCTTCTCATGCCTGTATACCCAGATAACAGCCATTGATAACACGCTTCCGTAGGATATGTTGATGTTTGCTCCAACCAAAAACTGCTTAGTTATCCAGATTAGTGCAAATTCGTACTGGACATGTCCATGATTCTCCCTCACAGTCACAGCAAATAGTCTATACCACAATGCATTGACAAGTGACAACCTCATCATATCAGGATCAATGCAGTCCGTCCTCCTTGTCCTTGAACCACATAATGTGACATAGTGAGAGATTTCTTTATCCAGCCTCCCAAGTTGCAGATTATGTTGATCATTGATCTGGGTAGAACTGCTGCATGGATGAAGGCCTTTATCACAGGGTCGCTAGCCTTCCAAATTATTTTGGAGGTGAAAAATGATAGTGGATGTGGTTCTTGGCTTAGAAGATCATAGAATTGCAGAGGTGAATAGATGAGGAGTCAGTATTTGATCTCTCAGGTCAAGGGTGATAAGCAGAGCAGCAGTCATCCAACATATATTAACCCAAATTAGCACACTTGGCTACAAGAATCTTACATGGGTATGATTTAGATGTCTCATTCACCCATTTCTAGAAGTTTTATGAAACTATCATACCCATGTGGAATACTCAAGACTCTGAGTTGTGCACTGAAGGAGTGTGAAGAGACAAAGAAAGTAGACTCAAAGTCTCCAACATTCCAGATTTTGTTTCCTCCTAAAACAGAAGTTTATGATAAGTTGTAACCAACCCAAATCATAGAATCTGATCTAGTGCATTGGTACCGAGTACTGCTATGTGACAAGAATCAGATCAAAGTTGCTGGTTCAATTAGGACCCGCATATCAAAGGGGTAATCTAGTGGGAATCACGGCACCTTCCATGAAGGTTTCAAGTCAAATTCTACTACAAGTATGCAATAGGATATTCCCCTGCCCTCTTCTTTTCTTCGTGACTTTCCTACTAGGTTCTCCATAAGAGAATAACCCCTATACTGTAGGACACCCCCCGGCCGCAGCCCAAAAATAGGGTGACAAAAAGGAACCGCAAGGGGTAGCCCTCACTTAGAGAAATCAAATCACTTTATTCCTTGGCTGGTTGCTTATCATCTGGTAACCTTGATGCTTTGTGTTAATCTGTCTTTGGTTTTATGAACTAAAACGTTTCGTTTGTCCAATGCATATAATTTTGTCATGTGTACTATAGTTTTCATGAGTGGCATTTTTTGGTCTTTGATCGTCCACCACTGGAATTGAGCTACTGTTTAGTGGCTTTAATTTATCTTTGGTTCACATCATGTTGATCCCATTATTAAGTCACAGTCAAATCAGTCTTGTGCAAACTCTCCTCACAGATTAGGCCAGCGTACAATTGAAGGTATTCTCAAGGATGGATGGAATGCACTTGCTAGATATTATCTAAACAACTTTCGTGATGGAACAAGACAGGTATAGTGCCTTCCATTTCTATCTCTATGAATGTACAACCCACTAGCTTTTTAATATTCCTTTGCAATCTGCCCCAATAAATGTCTTTATTTAATGGAAATGTGTCCAGTAGCAAACCAGTGTTGCTTGAGAAATGAAAGAGTAACATGGTTATGGGCAGAAAAGTGCAAAATTATTGTGAGGTTATTTCTACATGTATTGGTTCACATGTGCATTCAACTTCAGCTGCATCACGTCAAAAACTTCTGATCAGGTTTTTATTTTTTATTTTTGAGTGTGTGTGTGTGTTGTCAGGTTACTTCTATATGTATTGGCTCACATCTAAATTTAACTTCAGCTGCATCACGTCAAAAACAGCTGCTGATCAATTTTGTTTTGTGTGTTCATACAATGTTTGTGGCTGAAATCTGAAATCTGAAATCTGAAACCTTTTATGCCTTGGGAATTAATTGTGCGTGGTACTTCATCAATTGATTAATATTAATTGCACATTATTTTCCATCCATAAGTATTTGAATGTTGAGACTCCCGAAGTTCTGCATTCCTATTTTGGACACTCTCGGAAGAGTAAATTAATGCAACTAAATTGTGCAGCAAGTTGATTTCTAACTGATTTTCCATGATCTCATCAGATTATTGTAAATTTGGTATCTGGATTTGTTTTCTTATCAGTGAGTTATTTTGGCATGTTGATAGGATGCAATTGATCTAGTGCATGGACATTTCATAGCTTCTGCAAGCCGCAATATGACACCACAACCTCCAAAGGGCCTTGAGGCTGTAGCTGTGAGTGCAAACAATAAACATAAATTGCTGAACTTACCCCATTTGTGAACTTTTAAAATATTCTGTTCAGGCAGCCATTCAACTTCTAATAATGTTCTGGTTGCTCCTTGTCACAGTCTTTTCGTGTAGCTCTATCACTGGTATCAGTTCTGTTCCTTTTGCAATGATATCTCTGGCAAAAGGTTTGTTGCCAATTTTTTGGCTACTATTATTAGCATTACATGACATCATTCATTTTTATCTAACAACGTCATACAAGGACAAGTCATGCGAAATACTTGATAGAATGTCAAAATGCATACACCATAAACTCCTCAAACATATGCTCAACCGGAACTCATGCTGGGTGGTTGCTAATGCTGTTGTATGTTTAAGTAACTACTCGACCGCTACGGAGGCTGGGTTGAAGGTGGTACTTTTGATAAGCACAGCTGTTCAATGTTTTTAAACTTAATATTTTCATTAGGTTAATTAAGCTGAGGGAATAATACTTTCCGATTATATCAAGGGAAATTCTCTATTAAATGGCTGAACTTGGGGGGAGGGGAGGGAGATTAGATTAAAATAAAGATAGGGCTTTGAAGAGAAGGGGCTGGATGCATTCTTTTATATTAATACATATTGCTTGTACAATTAGCTTTTGAATCTTAATTATAATGATAAAAGATTATTCCTAACAATAGAACTTTGACCATAGTTTAGATAAAAGCCCTGCTGAGGTTCCTGTCCTAGCCACCCTCCCCCCCAAAAAAAAAAAAGAAATAAAGATGTCATTGCATAGATCTAGTAGTGGATCCCAAACTGTTGCAAGTTGTCTCGCATATGCATTGTTTCTAGCGTACATGCTTGTTTTACCTTCCCAATTAGTGTTAGCGATTTTCTGGGGCTTACTTACATGCTTGTTTCAGACCATAGAAGTCGAGTGTTGTTCTCATTCAGTTAGTTCCATGGTAATCCAAAATACAAATCAGGAAATCTGAATAGCTTTGTTTACTTTTCTTGCTTTAGTTGGAGGTGGTTGAAGTTAATTGACATTTTGAATGCGACATGTATAGAGATAAAACAAGACATGCATAATGGTGCCTACAGTGAATCGAATTGAAAAGCTATGCTTCTTCGACGTTTTTTGGGGGGTGGGGTTGGGGGCGAGTGAGGAGGGCGTGCTGACACTATGCCACCTTTAGAAAAGTGATTCCAGTATGGGTTTCAGAAACACCTGGTCAGATGGTAGGGTTGGTTCTTGAACACGTACAAGGAAATCAGAGCAAAATTTTAGCTGTGGAGTTTTGTTTGAAAATATATACCAGAATGTCAAATCAAACACCAACTTGAACTTCAACCCTTTTTTTATGTATTGTAGAATTAGTTCTGAGAGGAGAAAAGGATGAGAGATTTTCTACACAATGGTTTGGGGGCTTTTCTCAGTGCATCCTCCTAAAATTAAAGTTCAGACGGTAGAACAAAAGTGATGGAACGGCTAATTCCTAGATGTGATTATTGCATGTTTTTCTTCTGTTTTTGGATAATTAAAAACTAGTGCACATTTGCTGCCTGAGATTCATGTCGTTTGGTATTAAGCATCCATCATTGCTGTTTGTGCATGGTGAACCTTTTTGGATATTTACATTTGTTGCCCGTAATAGACATCTAACACGTGTATATATATATATATGTCAATGAACAGCTCCATATAGTTTCTGGCACCTGTTCCTTACACTATTATGGACAAGCATAAGCTTGGCAATAGGGGCATTTGTAAGAGCCAATGGTCGGGCATTTTGCAATCGGCCCCGTCTGAATAAGTCTCGATGTTGATCAAACTCTGGTAAATATCCCTCAATGGGCTAAGAAGGACTTGATGAGGTGCTTCTAGCACCTTTTATTCTTTTGGCATTGTATTCTTTCTAGGCATACTACTTTGTTGTTCATTCCTGTATTATTCTTTGTGACCTCATTCCAGTTTTTATTTCTCTACTTGCTTCTATAGAGGCATCTTGCATATATAAATGCATGCCCTTGTTGGCTAAAGTTTTGAGGCTTGGTTAGGTTAACAAATTTTTTTCTTTTCTTTTCTTTTTTTTTCATAATGTAAAATGTACCCGCCTCCTATATTTTAGTGTGGTGAGGAGAAAGCATATTGAAAATGTTGAGTTCAGCTGTACTCTCAAACCTTTCAAGCATATACCGAGTAGGTGTTCAGGTGCATTTTTGAGAAACTGTGTTCAATTTAAGTCTATGGTAACGTCTAGGTGTCAAGTATCAGAGGTGGAGAATGCAGGTAAAAATGAAAAGTCCTCGAAACATAGCATGCAGTAGTATATATTTGACATTATATAGAAAGGATGCCCAATTTTGTAAACCTTGAACAAGTTGTATATGCAAATTTTGATCCTCTTCTACGTTCTTCTAATTTGCATATTTGATGTTTCCAATTTTCATCAGTTCAGAAGCATAACACCCTCTATATCTTTGGCCATTTTTCTTTAATATTTTCGATTACAAAAGACAGAATAACCCTGTCCAATACTGCAGAGCAGAGTTTCCCCTCTTCTGCTCAAGACTGCTTTCTTATCTTCTCCAAGTAGTGGTAATGCCTTTGGAAGTTGAGCACTGCCCACACCAAATGCCTTAACCCGAGCTCTGGCCACAGTGCGGCCTGAGTATAGAGTAGACAGCTCTGAGTCTGCCACAAGATGAAGTTGCTGAGCCGTGTCTCCCGGATGTCCTGATGACAATGTCAGGCTCAGGTGCCACTGATATGTACATTTTCTTCTCTATGTCCCTTTCCTTGATCAAAGGTTCTGGTTTTGCACCTGTGATCCGAGCTCCTTCCTGCCACTTTTCGTGGCAGGATTCTTCGACAGCATGAACAATTTCGTCTATTGCAGTATAAGCCACACAGACCTGCAGAATAATCTGGGTGTTTTTTGCTGTTGCTTCCATTGCCTTCTCTGCAGTTGCCTTGAGTTTCTCACCCAACAGTTTCAGGTTCCCCACAAAATACACTCTGACACCATACCTGTTGTCAGAGGAAAACTATTAGTGATAGAGTGTGTCATAGGGATGGCAGTGTAACATAATCCAGACCCACATAAAATCCAAGCCAGTTAAAACCCTGATGGGTGTTATAATTTAGGTTTTATCTTGGGGCGAAACAGCTATAGAACAGCGAGATATATGGATTTTGTTGCAGATTTACCACCCTTTTACTTGTCAATGTGTTAAAAAGTATGTTATCCCTTATGGAGAGAGAGTCAGGGGTCTGAGTGCACCAAACCAACTCAAAAAAGCTTGAATGGTATATAGGATCCTCTCACGGTAATCTAATGTCGGGGTTCGATTAGATTTGAACTAGAGTCGAGCACAAAGGCTGTGACTGATCAATGAACCAACCCAACCAAATTAACTGATGGTTGAGAGTTCAAAAATAGGTTCTATTATGTCGAACTCCTTCACTATGGGAATTACCTCTCAAGAAAAAGAGAGAGAGAGAGAAGAAGAAGAACCTCTTGGCAAAGCTGCCATCCTCGAGCAAGCCTTGGATCTTCTCCTGCATGAGATCCATGATAAACTGAACTTCCTCTGGGCGCCTTTTGAAGTTGTCAATGCTAAACGCATAGAGGGTGATGTGCTTGATCCCGAGTTCATGACAGTACTTAAGGATGGACATGAGGGAGAAGAATCCAATCCGGTAGCCTTCCCTTTCGGGTAGGTTGTTCTTCCTGGCATACCTCCGGTTCCCATCCATGATGAAGGCTATGTGGTTAGGGAGAGGCCCTACTGATAGGATTTGGAATATGCACCTGCGTAGGGAGCCGTATATCCTCCCTAACAGCTGGTTTGCCATTTTCTGACAGGAAAAATGTTATGAATCCTCAAAATACTTCTATTACCTGCATGAGCACAATAATGTTACAATGTTTTTATATTAACATTAGGTTAATTAGTTCAATTCGGGCTCAATTAGAAGTAATAGAAGTGTCAGATTACGGTGCAGATGCAAGTGTCCAATAGTGATCTGTTAGGTAGTTTAAGCATTCTTCATTCCTACAGTCAATCTACTACTTTCAACGTAGCAATTCTGAAAGTATATATGATACGAAAAAGAAAGGAATAATTGATGTAAATACAGAGTACGCTTCTGTGATTCAAGATTAAAATCGCAACTCTGGCAGATATTAGGCTTAAAGCGTGCACTTCCTTACCAAATGCTGTGACAAAATATTACAGACTCCGTGATTAATGTGGAGATATGTCGCAATCCATTGAAAGTGCCCTCATGATCTGTGTTGCAAATTGGGGGGAGGGGGAGAAAGAAACGTAATGTCAGAACAGATAGAAACTAGCAAAATTCAATGCATGCTAGAAACAAGTGTCAATATGAAAATGACAGGAAAATCTCAAAATTGTAATGACTTACATGAACATCTAATTAAATCACCATCTGTTTGAAACCAGACCCCATGAAAATCCCACTTTTATAACCTCAGAGAGAGAGAGAGAGAGAGAGACAAAAAGCTGAGATGGGATATTGGTTCATGTTGCAGACAGTTACAGGCTTCACACAAAGTGAATGAAAGCATTTTTCTAGCAAAAGTTTAGGCTACGCAGCCAAAACAAAAAAAAAAAAAGAAATGGAAAGTTTAGGCTGGTTTAATTTATACTTCTGGTTTATATGGTTTTAAAATATTTTTATTTTGTTCTTTTATGTTAAAAAGGCATATAAGACCTGATACGGGAGAAATAAACCTATGTCCGATTTTTGAAGGTAGGTACCACATAATTCTGCATATATATTTAGACACCTCATCTATAATATCGTGCTTTTGTCTGACTGTACAACATGAGAGACTTTACCGGTTATATTTTTTTGTTCCACACTGAAAGATCAAATGGACATAACAACTGCAAACCATCTTAGTGGTGTAGTTTCTCCAATAAATTTGTTGAGTCGAGAGAATCAATATTGGCTACATTTAGGGGTTGGATTTGTCTATATAATCTAGGTTAGAGCAATTTCAATTTACATTAAGCCTAGTTTCTATTTTACTATTTAGTTTCAGATTTACTAAGTTTTATATTACGCGACTTTTTTTTTTTTTGGGGGGATCATTAAGAGCTTCGCTTTGGACCGGTATAATACTTCCTCCATGCTGGCAAATGGCATTAAGAATATTCACTCTTAGTTCATGATCTCCATCTTCCTTGGAAGAGGTCCAACCTAAAAATAAAAAACAGATACCAGTTGTGACAGCCTGTACTGTACCAAGGTTTACATAAAACCAAGAGTTTTTTTACTTGGCAAATTTTGGTGATAAGAACAAAACTTTGGCAAAATCACATTGATGATTGATGTGATTGAGTCTAGTAGCCGATACAGCAGTACCTTAGCAGATTATTCTACTTTTTATTAGCTTAGCTGAATGGAGGTTGAACTTAGTAGTTGTCTTTTGTATCTCCATTAAGGGCTTTGTCCAACTATTAATTGGGGAATTTTTTTAGCAAAATCACATCGAGATTTGACGACTTCTAATATGTTCCTTGTATACATACATACATACATACATACATACATACATACATACATACATACATATATTAAGTCCCAAAAAAAGAGAATTTTTCTCATATTACAACATGATCATTGATCACATTTCCACATTTCGGGCGAAAAAACTGCTCCATAATCCAACGACATTACCCAGAAACAGTTAATCACCACTTCGATTTTTGAGATTATTGACTCCCCACTCTAATCTTTGAGCCGTGGTGCTGAGGATGGTAGGGAGAACGTCGACAAGAACTCGACTGTTTATGATGACTAGGAGAAGCGTTTCCATAGCTTGTTTGGTTTCCTTTTGGTTTTTCCTTAATGGCTTCAACTTTTTGTAGTACTTCAACCACCTCATTCATGCAAGGCCGAGCTTTGGGGTCTAGACCAAGGCATTTTAATGTGAGTTTAGCCAACTCAAAGGCTGCCTTGAGAGAATATTGTCCATCAATACGAAGGTCCATGATGGTTTTTAGCTTTTCTTGTTTGAGAGACAAGGTTTTGCCCATTCCATAAGGTTTTGCTGGCCCTTTGGTCGGTTCGAATCAAGTGCTCGCTACCCGTTAGCATCTCAAGCAGAACCACCCCAAATCCATACACATCACTACTCACATACAAGCGACCTGATAAATAGGATAACAGTATTACTAATGGTAATGTATAAGCTCTAGTCAGTCAAATGCTGGTCAAGATTAGCTAGGACTGATGCATATAGACGGTAATCAAAAGAGTTTTTTTTGGGTATATTTTCTATTATTGTTTCTTTTTGTATTTCAAAACCGGTACGTATTGTAGTCAAATCACAGTAAAGTTTGGCCACTTCATAGCATACAACAACAGCCCCTTCCCCCATATGTGTGAACCATGAGACTAATCTAATATTATTTTCTACAGAAACAAAAAATCTCCCAATTTCATCCAATGCTAAATCTAGAAAGACTTGAAGAATAATTACCTGTGGCAACATACTCTGGAGCAGCATAGCCGTAGGTGCCCATGATTCTGGTGGTCACATGAGAGTTTCCAGCTGATGGCCCCAGTTTTGCTAAGCCAAAGTCTGATAACTTTGCATCATAATTCTGTGATTATTGGAAATAGGAATTAGTGAGAAAAGGATTTCATCATGATATCATACATACAACCCATCCATTGACCATTTTAAAGAAAAATCTCTACTCTAACATGCTATAAAATATAGCGATCGAAAGAAAAATGTCTCACTAAACTATCCTCTACTTCCCTTATTGTGAAGCTGTAGGTACCAATAACTCACAAATATTGGGTCTGATGGAAACAACCTCATTGGGGTGTGGCTGTGTACATTTGACCCTTGAATCCTGCCCTTGGCAGAACTCAGGTAAAAGATTTGGGTTCGCATAATGCGTTCAAGGAAGATTGTAAGGCCACTTTCAATTTAGGAACTACCCAAACCAAAGAAGTGATGTAATGAATGATAAGAACATGTAAATTATAAGGGCCCCTAGCCAACACCACAAAACATGATCAAAACATGTCTAAAGTACATCTTGGTATCAATATGAAGCTTCTCTGAGACTGACATAGACCCATTCTGCATGGGTGGAGTCATCTACTGAATAGTGAATGATCTTCCACTTTTTTGGATTTTGTAAACAAGATTATTCATGAGAGGGTGAGGGTATCTTCTTTTTCTTTTTTCTTTTTCTTTTTGTATCGAGTCTTTTGTACATGGGTGACATCCCCCTTGGTGCCCTTCTGATATAATTTTTGTTACTCATTAGAAAGAAGAAAGGACTCTAGACATATACCCATTTGTCTGCAGTCTGTGCATTATTATCTCCTCATTATATAAGGGAATGTCCCCAAAACAGGAAAAAAATTGCAGTTGACCATTACCACATCAAGAAGTATGTTTGCAGCCTTGAAATCCCTGTATATCACTTGGTTATCTGAATTATGCAGAAAGGCTAGGCCTCGAGCTACCCCCAAAGCTATGCTCATCCGCCTGTCCCAACTAAGTGGTTCCATGGCGGGATTCCCTGTAATTTAGAAAATGAACCTCAGTATGTTTGTGTAGAAACTAGAAAATGATGTCAGCAATTTATCGCTTAAAAACTTACTCCTGAATAGGTGGTTTTCCAAGCTTCCTTTTGGTAAATATTCATACACAAGAAGCAGCTCTGTATCCTCCCAGCAATATCCCAACAACTTAACCAAGTTGGGATGTGAGAGCCTCCCCAAGAAGTTCACCTCTGACTGCATTTTTAAATAAAAGCACGTAAGTTTCCCCAATGGAAATGTTTCCTTCCTGTTCTAGATACTATGCGCAAAGAAAGTGAGATCGACAGTAACTGTGGTCACATGATAAGTTTTCAATTAGTATATATAGGCTATGTTATTTACAGTATTCATTCACTGGAACCCAAGTAATAACGGATAACGACGCTTGCTTGATTTCCATATGCAATGTGTCAATTTTGGAATCTCTATCACATTCTAACAAATCCAAATTCAGAAAACAAAAGGCAACAGGTAGTAGCACAATACTACAACTCAGCAGCCATGCATACCAAGCATGGTGGAATTCTAAATAAGTTAGCCGAGAAAAGGAGAATATAAACTCTTAAATTTCAGGTCATAATTGGAATATATCAAAGTTCATTAACTTCTTGTTTTGTTTTTTTTTGGGGGGTGGGGGGTGGGGGTGGGGGGGGATGGTTTAAGACTTAGCTCATTAACTTTAGATGGTCAGGGTTCTCATACAACTCTTCTGCTGCTTATTGTTCAAATAATTCTCTGAATAATTGGTTGCATTAATATCGGTACCACTTGGCCTTTCTGTTCATTAGATTGTGTAGGCTGAACTCTAGCAAAATAACACTCCCTAATCATAAAGCCTCAGTCCCAATTCTTGGCATGTTACTTTTTGGCCCCCTTCAAGTCAGATAGTCGTCTCCTATTTCTTCTCTCAAATTAGAAAAATTTCATCAAAGAGAGAAATCTAAGTTTGGTAATCCTTCAGGATTCCTTACACACTCCACAAACATAGCGATTAGCTGTAAAGGATAAAGTGAGCATCATGGTGTTTTAAATTTTAATGTTAAATCTCACCCATATGGACCAATTAAGCTGTAAAAACCTAAGCTAATGAACAATCTCAACTTTAATCACACACCAAAAAGGTCTCAAAATGCTACCTACTTGACGATGTTTCTGAGATCTTACTTCCTCTTTAACCACTGAAGAAAAATAAGGCTCAATAATTGGACTTTGGTTGTCAAGATTAAGACATGCAAAACATAAACTTAATAATAAAAATCCAACTTGAGATCATAGGCCCCAGGCACACATTGATAGACCAAAGTCATAAAAAGGTTGGGCCAACACCAACTGCCCCTGCTCTTTCCTACCAACCATAACTAATGTGCTAACTCATACCCTAACTTTTACTCCTGTGCTGGTCGACATTCCTATATTTTCTTTTTCTTCTTTTTGGGGAAACCAATAAGGATGGCCTCCCTACTGATATTCTTCTCAGTCCACCAATGGTGTTAGAGGCCAAGGGGGAGGGGAGATAACAAGCCTATTGAACCTTGATCATGAACCTAGAGGCCACAACAACACAAATTGAACTAAATTGGTTCATTTCCTATAAGCAAGCTAATGTTAACCCACCTATTTGTGCTTTCACTCACCGAACACTCATCAAACATGAAAGAAGGCATTAGGGTGGCCTTGTTCAGGAGGTCATTCATAATACATCCTCATTGAAAATGACTGATATCAAACCATTTAGTGCATCAAGATCCTCATTTCATACGTTATATCTACTGCAAATTGAACCCTACCCGATCAATTCCATTTGTCAAGGAGATAAAATTTCTATTTTAAAATACAACCAAAAAGGAACTCAATAAACAACAAAAACAGTCAGAATGCTAATTGATTACTTTTTTGGTTTCATTAAAATGAATTGATCTCTTAAAAAAGGGAGAAAAGAGACTAAAATAAATTGATTTACCTGCCATTCTTCAAAACCTTGAACACTCTGAGAGTTCAACTTCTTGATAGCCACAGCAATTTTAGAGGAACTTTTAGAAGCAGAGGGCACGACAAATTTCTCAATCCAACCCTTGTAAACCCTCCCAAACCCTCCTTCACCCAGGACTGATTCAGGCCTAAAATTCTTGGTGGCACTCTTTAACTCAGAAAAACTGAAAACCCTCAAGTTGGGTTTCTCCAAAATCTCCCCACTTTCTGGTAGTGTATCCCCAAAACTGGGGTGATCTCCAAAGGAATACCCACTATATCCTGAACTACTACTCTCAGAAAACCCCTTCCCAGATGTAGTACTCCCAGAAATTCCTGCAAAACAGTGAGAGATTGAGAAATCAGGATAATGCCATACACATAATATAATCAACCAAGAAAAGATAGCCTTTCTGAAAAGATAAAAGTGAATAATACAACCCAAGAAGAGACTTTTCAGATTTAAGTCCGTACTGAAGATTTTTCAGGGAATTTGACAGACCCACCAAAGGGAAACCACAATGTTCTCAAAGGGAAGGAAAAAACTAACCAATTCTTCAAAATTACGAAGACTCGTGACATGAAAGTACTACTTTTGTGAAGAAATTCTGGGGGAAAAAATCTTACCTGAAGAAGAAGGTGTAAGAATTTCAGGGAGCCCATCAGGAGATACATCAGGAGAAGTATTGGATCCTGTATAGCAGGCCATCAAGTTACCCATCTTCTGGAAGTTGCTATGTTTTGATGTAAAATTTGAATTTTTGCTTCATATGATTTTGGGTTCACCCCAGTTTTCAGAATGGCTGTGGTTATGATGTGGCAGAAGGGGGAAGAGAGGGGGAGTTGGAGGAGGGAAAGGGTGAGAGGGGTTTGGGAAATCGTTGAAGTTTCTTCGTGTTGTACAATTCCTTGAGATGTAGTTTGTCCGTTTCTAAATATATATATATATATTTTTGTATTTAAAGAAAAACGGTAATATTTTTAGCTTCCTCATCTCCTTTTTTTTCCCTTTGTTGTATTGCTGGAATAGTGAAGGCTAGATTTGGTAAATGGGCACTTTAGGTCGATTTCAGGTTATCTCAGTGCAGGTTATCTCATGTTCGGATTATTAAGATTTGGTTTAATTTGTTTCTATTTTAGGTCGATGACTCTGAGTTAGTGAAATTAGACCCAAATAAATTTATCTTGAAAAAATTATTTAATGAAAAATATTTCATTCTATTTTAAATCTATTTCAACTTAACTTTTCGAATATTAAATCGGATATGAAAAACAATAATGGAGTTCATTTTGTATGGTGTAGTTGTAGCTTGCTCATCTTCGTTTGGGTCAGTTTCCTTGTTTTTGGTGTTGTCAACTTCACAACTAGAAAGCCACTATTTTCTTTTTCTTTTTTTGGGCTCCTTTAATTGAAGCCAATTTTGCTAGTTGACATTTATTTTTCGGTTCCAGTTGAGCATTATTGGAGCATATTCTGTTTTATAAAATATAAGGTTCACAAGATAGTATTATTATATGTTTCAAGAGTCATTTTTTTAAAAAAAAAAACTTAGATATTTAGGAATTAGGATACATTGCTTGTAAAACTTTTAATTTAAAAATAAAATGATTGGTTCAAGAATATAGTGATTTGACACTCTTAAAAATATGTTACAAAATGTCTAACTAAATTTGTTGTATAAATTCTATACCAATTTGCACTTTTTTCCCAATTAAACATTTTTAATCTTATAGCGATGTTAATATCTTGTAAAAAGATATTCAAATATACGTAATTATTTCACTCTGTTCACAATGATGAGATTATCTATATCTAAGTACCTAAATTTTGCTTCATTTTATTATTTATATCTCATTCTATACTTCACTTTTGTTCTTAAATAGCATTTTTTTCAAATTATTTTCTTGATACTAACCATTTCTTATTGCTCCTTTTGAAAACATAACAGCCTTTCTTATTTTTCTTTTTAGAACCTACTCTCGACTTCCGTGGTCCCTCATTTTTAAAAAAGATTGTATTTTATCTCCTAAATTACGTCATGTAACCATATTTGTAGACTCAAGTTTATAATATAAGTATTACTTACTCCCGACACTTTGGATCAACTTTGAAAATGAATAAATAAGGCCCCAGCTATACCAAGCGACAAGTATTGGAAATCATTTATTTGAGATAGCTCTCTACTACAACAGCAAATAAGCACATATCCAAATTGTACCCTCTATTCTAAAGATCAAATCATTCACTTTATTGAGATTCAAACTTCTTCAACATTCTTTCAAGTCATCAATTAAAAAATCAAATCATTCTAAAAAAAGTCATTAAACCACAATAAAACACAACCTTTAACATATACTAAATGCAATTGTAGCCACTAAAATAATCAAAATATGTGGAAAATCAAAAGGTGAATTTAAATAAATAATTTTGAATTACCCCAATTAATTTAATTTGATTGGATAAATTTGAATACAAATATACCACCCACTCATTAATTTATATATCTATTGAGTTAATAACTGAAATTGACTGTCAAGTCAAATATTCAAATTAATTTATGAGGCGATAATTTAAGTTAATGGTGCAGTTACTAACTTATAAAGGTGAACAAAGTGTAAGTCTACTAACGTATAATTTCTTCCTGCAAATATGCCTCCTCTCACTTACAGTTTGAAATTTAAGAAAAAGCCTCATACTACCAAGTCAAAAAGTAACTTTTACAAGAGATAATGAAAACATCGAATCATCAAATCATTAACTCGATAAAAATTCAAAATTCAAGATCAAGATACTCTTATCCCATTTCAAGTGATCCAATAAAAATCAAAATGAAATAAATTATATTTCTATTCATTTATAACATAACAGAAACTATACGCATTCTTCAAATATAAATAAAACTCAAAAATTATGATTTCAACATTGGGTGGCTCACATTTTTGCCACAACTTGGCATGCAAGTACAAGAAAAGTTTGGGGTTTACCTCAACAAACTGGGGCAGCCTGATCATGTCATATTGTCATCATCATGGTGATTGTAGCTCCAATTTTAGCATCTAAAGTCATCAAAAGGGGAAGAAGAAGTCAATAAGAATAGTCAACGACTTTTCTTTCCTTTTTTCTAAAAACAAAAGGGTTTGGTATGGATTTCCTTTTCTCTCTACCTGTTATGTTTTTTTTTTTTTTTTTTGAGTTTCGGATAAGATAAATAAACTTTTCAAATCTATTATATTTAGAACATCAGTCTAAATTATCGTATTAAGATATCATTGAGGTCAAATTTATAATTTTTAAATTGAAATGATATAGGATTTGAATCAATTTTTTTATATATATATATACAATTCATTAGATCAATTAAAACTTTAAAAATGTTGGATTTGGTAATGTGAAGTTGTAGGTGCTTATAGATTACACAAAATCATAAATTTGGGTTTTCTGATTAATTAGGTCATGATAAATTCTATTTACTGAAAAGTTGGCAATAACTATAATAGTCCTGGTTGAAAAGTTGATAATAACTATAATAGCCCTAGTTTAAGATTGTATTTTTAAGACATATATTAAAGTGCTTCTTATTACAATATTATGAATAGTCACCCAAATAAATTAAATAATCATTGTGAATCGGGTTTTAGTCACATATGCCCTCTAGAGAAAGTCATCTCTCATAAAGTTCGTCTCACTAAAATACTTTTATGACATGATCGCACACAAAAAATCGTGTGATATAAATTAATCGTTTGATGACTTTTTAAGCCCTTTAAGTATAAATTTAGAGTGAATCAATATTTTTTTTAAAAAAACTATCTTGATTCAAAACCTTGTTTATAGCACCCATTTTCAAAGGCTTATGTGTTGGTCAATTATGTATCAATTTCGGATTCAAAAAGATTTAGGACATGTTCGAAATGACATTTATACCTTTATTTATAGCAATGTTTAGCTCATTTCAACTCTTTTTAGTTCATTTTAACTCTTTTCAGCTTATACATCCATAACAACTATCATTTGAGACCATTTCAGCTTATTTCAATTTATTTCAACTCATTTCACCTATAATATTTAACTATTTCATGTCATTTTAAATATAACAGATATAACAGTTAATTTTAATAATAATTTCAAAAGACACTTATGGCATGTTCGAACTTATATACAAAACACATATAAACGAAAACATAAATATAATAAACATAAACGGATATAAACGAGTAGAAACAAATATAAATGAACATAAAAAAAATATAAACGAACGAAATGAGTTGTTAAATAAGAAAGGAAATGGAGTAGAAATCCCATACTGTATCAACAGTGATTTAAACTCACTGTCGGTTGTTGTAGATAATTAATTAGACAGTCCTTTGAACACCAACACAAAAGGCATTTACTCCTCTTTATTAGCATTTAGTGACAATCATAGAAATAAATTAAATGCAATAAGCGAAGATAAATTAACCATGTGCTATAAATAATAAATAATAAAAACAATTTGCAGCTGTAGCAAAAAAAAAAAAATATATATATATTTTTTGTGGGATAAGGTGATGTAGCAAAAGGTTGTTAAATCGTATAAATGCATAGCTCCTAATTAATTTGCTTGTGATGGAGATGGAATGAACTTAATTTCACACGCACAGAGAGGAAAAATTTATCACAATGATCGCTATCGAAAATCACCAAGAATGTAATATTGTCATACATGTGTTGTATTTAATCCTAAATATTCAATCTTTAAATTTAGATAAAAATTATAAATTATATTCTTTCAACTAAAAAAATATTTCATAAATTTACAGAAAATATAATTTTTAGTTTTTGTTAATCTATGAAAAATATTATTGCTGCGAAAAAATTCATATATTAGTCAATTTTAAAAATGATATTTTCTTTAGTTTTAGATAATATTTTCAATTAGAAGAATGCAATGTATAATTTTTATATAAAATTAAAAAATATGATTAGAATTAAATTTGACATATGATTACTTTTACTTATAGTAATTGTCGACAATGGCTAAAATAATTTGAGTAATTTAATGACTACGAATAGCATTTTTTTATTAAATTATTTTTGCGGGATGTATAATAGAAACAGCGGACGTGCTGACTTGCTACGATCATGATTTATCTTATACCTTTTTTTTCGATTAAGTAATGCAGACGAAAGCCACAAATTACCTAACACTTGTACTATAAATGGGGAAGACAATAAAACAAAAGAATCCCTCCTACCTTGTACCCTTTTCAAACTAAAATGTTGAAGATCACCTTTTTGACTAAACAAAACCTAATTCCTCTTTTCTTTTTTGGATGGCAAACAAATGCTAATTCTCAATATTAGAAAAAACCTTATGTTTTATGACATATTATGTGTCTTGTTATGTTAATAATTACGCCTATATATAGTTGAATTTGTTTATTTCTTATTCAAGCTGTAATACTCCGAAAATGTAGTTTAAGAGGATTAAAATAGTTACTTACATCACCAAGTATGCACTTTCTTTTCAGGGAGGAGAATATTTAAACGTGCTTGGTTTGAGCGAGTCTTGAGATAGGTGAGCTTTTGAAAAGTTTATGTAGGTAGCGTGTGAATGAGGACAAAATATGTTAGAAAAGGTCACGATGATTTATAGGGGGTCATTGATATTTGAAACCGTTCCTGAAATTATGTGCAACTTGAATAGGGGATGATGTGTTACATAAACTAAGAGATATAAACTCTTGTTAGTAACTAAAGTTATCTCTCCAAGATCCAAGATTTATACAAGTTGAATTACACTAATTAATGATCCTATGTACGGGACATCTTTTTATAGTGTAAATAGAGGCATATGCATGTCCAAGGGACAAAGGTCCGGTGCATCTACTAGTCAAAAACTTAATAATAATTTTGTACGAAAAATCTTTATATAAAAATATAAGAAAATTCAAAGATTGAAACATCTTTATACAAAATTCTAAATCTATCCCTAAATATAGACAATGTAAGAAAAGTATATACACACACAAAATAAAAAAGAGCCCGTTTCATAAAGATGTGAGCCCCGTTGAGACCTTGATTGGTGCCATCTATGTTCATGGTACAAAATGACCCCATAAATATGGTCAATGTCAAGGTAAAGTCCACTTGAGTCATGTAAAATGTATTTCTTCATTTACAAGTGCAAGTGGTCAAGGGGACTTGTACTTAGACTTGACTCCCTTGATTAGTGCCACTAACATTCTAGCCCAAGGGGCCCTCCCATGCTCATATTTTGCTCACTTGCAATGAACATAAATTTGGTGAGGGCTACTTACACTTGTCCTACTTAAATGTAGGTGTACCACAAGTTCATATCATATTTAATTTATTAATAGAATAAATTAGTATAAAGTGAGTTTAATTTTGGATTGGATAATTTGAAAAAAAAAATAGTCCAATTTAAGTTTAGATAGTAATAATAACTTGTATTTAAATTTAAAATTTGTAAGAAAAAAATTATGATCTAAACATCCAATACTTATTATTATGTGCTATCCGCTACTTGTGAACATTAGTTACTTTTAATATTTGTTTAATATTTTAACAAATTGTAAAATTTGTTTGAGAAGAAAACTTATGAAATCATCCTAATAAAATAACTAGAAATATTGCAAATGATGAAGTTGAGATTTAGGTTTGTTGATGGTAACTCGTGCGATATGAGTTCATGAAAGAAAACATAGAAAAAGATATGGGCGATAGAGGGGTAGAGAGAAGGATAAAGCAATATGGTTCTAATTTACGACAAAAAAAAATTAAACAAAAATTTTAAATTAATTTTTTTTTGACAAATAGGGAGAAAACATCAATAAAAATAGGACTTAATTCTAAATATCTAAAATCAATTTTCAAAAATTTAAAATTAAACTAGCCAACTCACATTGTATTTGACTTAATTAAATAGTTCTAAGATCATTAGCACCAATCCACATAAACCCTAACCTCGTATAATCAAAAGTCTTACGATGATCACTGCCCAAGAAAGATTTAGTAAAAATACTACAATCCTTTTCAATCATTGGATCTATAACACTTGTGATTTAGTTATAACCACAAAAAAAAAAAAAAACACAAAAAACAGGTGGGGAGGGGTAATGGTGTACTTTTCAATTTCCTTACTATTAGGGCATTCCATGTATTGAGACACAAAGGTTGTCTACAAATTGTGTACTTTTGCATTGGTTCATGCATAGAATTGTGAATAATTTTTTTTTTTTTAAAAAGAGGAATTTGCATCAAGGCTATGGCACAAGATTACATGAATTTGTGCTAACTTTGATAAATTACATGCTCAAAATCCTCGTGCACTTCAATGACATCCTATTGATTATTGTTTCGTGCTAATCTTAAAATTTTTATTTGTTATTTATAAATGAGGTCCTTATAAATGCTGGTATATTCTTTTTATTTATTACCAGTGGCTAATATTGATTGTCATATCGATCAATACTATTAAATAATAAGTTAAAAATAATAAATCTTTAATTATTTTGGGTTTTGTATAGCATTTTACTTTATTTTACATATCGTAGTAAATCGAACAAAAGTCTAAAAATAATAATTTTTTCAATCGTCTCAAAAGAAGACTTTAGAGTACTTCTATATTAATCTTGGAAACAGATCAATATTTTCTTTTGAACTGATGATAAAATATTTATTGTTATTGATTAGTGTCAAGCGAAATCCAATTATACTTGGCGACACCAAATAGTCTGGAGTGAACTTATCAAATATATTGAAAATACTTAATCATAGCTTCCTTGGTATGAAGGAATACTAAATGATACTGAAAAGTCCTCGATGGTGTTGAACAAAGTTGTACGGTATTGTATGAAATTAAACTAGTACTAGATATTTTTTACGATAAAGCATCGATAAGAAGCTAAAAAAGAAGCCTATAAAAAACTTGGTCATTTGCTAAAAATTCTAGGTCTATGACTGCCATTTTTTTTTATTGATGCACAAATTCATAGTCTATGTATGTGCATATATGTTGATTTCTCCAATAAACTTATAAGAAAACCTAATTAATATCGATGAAGCAAATTTTGAGTCAGTAGGCTTTCAATCAAGTCAAAATCAGATTATCTTATTTTGAAGTCTGGGTCGGCTACGATTTTGAGTCATTCAGCGTAATCAGCAAGGCCATTGTTCAGTGCAAAAGTGTGATTAGAAAGAAGGAACCCATCTTTAAAGAAGTTTCATCTTTCCTTCAAGAAACAAAAATATTCAAGTATTGAACTTTAGATCTCAACTCAACTACCCATGTCAGTAAATAGAATCTCCTATGTTGCTCAAACTCTTCCTTTCGTCTCAAGTGTGTGTGTGTGTCTGACACTTAACACTCCGGTATCAGTATGTATATTCGAGACAATATTTCAGACCAAATACACGCAAATGTTCCAAATGATGGGTGAGTTGGATGCCTAAGCACGTATCCATGTCAGACATTTGTAGCTAATTTTGTTTAACATAGCAAACACCATATGCTTCGAACATAGCAGAGTCTTGGAGCTTTACCCATGGAATTGTTGAGACTCGACCAACATAGGAGTTGGATGGCCAAAGAAACCGACATCAAACAGCCCAGAAAAAACACCACCATAGGAGCAGTACTAATACCCAACTGGCTTCTATTTACATATTCCATGACATGAGCGCAGAATAGCTAACACACTACCATAGTAATTAGCAGGATCGTGGAATGCCCTAGTGCATCACAGCAAATGCATAAGATTATTACTCAGCTACAACGATTGGGACTAATTTATTCTTCTGGATCAGGATCATGGTATGCAGGCCACGGAAAGGGATCGGAGTCATCAGTTAGGAAAATTGAGCTCTTCGACTTCCTGTATTTTCCTGCTGGCCCGTTGGTATAGTACACTAATACAGATACTAGAGATAATGCTTCAAAAACTTCATAAATTGAGTGGATTTGATAGGCTTAGTGGCTTATCACAGTAAATGTTGTGGAAAGAAAAAAGCTTTCAGTGAGAAGCAGCAGTATGCCAGAGCTAATCCTTGCGATTAAATGTAGCGGAAAGCAAAGAGCTTTCAGTGAGAAGCAGCAGTATGCCAGAGATATTTCTTTCAATTAATGAAAAAACATATGTTACCGAGAGTGCTCTGTACCCTCACAATCTGCTTTTCTGGAACAACATTCAGAAACCTAAACTAGACCAAGTTTGTGCTAGCGATTTGCAATCCGGAAACAAGGGACCTTATTTATAGTATATAGTATATACTGAGTTTCACATTTACAGTTCAGTATTTTTCACCAATTGTAGTATTCTACATACCTGTCGAGGCTTTGCCTCTCAGTAGCTCATGCTGGGGTAACTGCATACATCTTAAGCTCCCAAAATCCGGCCTCCACAGAATGCATATTGAGTTTCCTTGTGTCCTAGTGTGTATGCTTCTATGCTACCATACTCAATGAACAGAAACAGGGGGAGGGGTTGAAGATGGCACGATATTTCAAAAATAAGATTACAATATTTGGATATATCAGAATGTTTCCATGCTTATGACCAAAAGCATAGGCCAACTATACAAAAGCTTCACCTGCAAATAGTTTGTATTATAGTTTACCAAGTTGACTTACGGCACAGAATAACTATACAAAAACTTACAGTCTTCAGCTGCATGGCCACCAAAAATGCCCCAACTTTCCCCAAAAATGCCCCGATGCTTCAGATCAGCATAGACTAAAAGGGTGTGTAAGAGCAACTACTCAAAAACTTCACCTCCATTGTCAAAATCCCCACAAAAAGTACCCCCCAACTTCCCTGCAACTTTAAACTTTTTGAGGCAAAATAGAAAGCTTTCTTCCCATTAGCTGATATACAGTCATGATACTGGCCATCATTGTGGATAGGAGCTCACAGTTTCTGACACTAGCATTCACCGCAGCCTTCAACTTCAACTCAATCTCCTTCATGTTTTCTTTAACCTCCAAAAACTTAGCCTCAAGAGCCCTCATTCTCTCAACAGCCTGAGATAGCTCAAGCCTAGCTTCTATTAACCTGTGTGACACATACACAATGTCAGATTCTGAACCTGAACCTAGTAGTTGATTGAGCTGGTCAAACACGACCACCACATTCCTACTTAGGTGCCCAAATCCCTTCAAAGTTTTCTCCCAAACCCGGTGATCATCATGAGATGTAGAAGAACCCTTGCAAGCTTTGATTGCATCAGCGATGTTTTCTTTTAGCTCCAAACACTCAGCCTCAAGAGCCCTGATTTTCTCATCAGCCTGAGCCTGTTCAAGCCTAGCTTCTCTCAACCTGTATGACTCATCAACAATGTCGGATTCTGAACCCAACCCTAGTAGTAGGTTAAGCTGGTCAAGCAAGAACGACACGTTCATGCCTTGCTGCTCAAATCCCTTCAAAGTTTTCTCCCAAACCCAAAGATCATCATGAGATGTAGTAGAAACCTTGTAAGCTTTGATTGCGTCAGCGATGTTTATGATCTCGGAAATGATCCCAACCACCAAATTACAGTTTAGCCCTCTAACAAGATGCTCATGTAGAAATGCTCCTTGGCTAATGCAAAGCTCATAGTACTTTTCTCGAGCATTTTCTGAGAACTTGGAGTCCATTACTAGGCTATCCACCACAATGTTGAAGCTCTCGAAGCTCTTGACACCTCCAAAGCTTATGACTGTATTTGAGAACCGGATGCCATCAACCATTTCACATTCTATATCAATGTCGCTGCTTCCTTGAACATTTTCTTCAGATAAAGGTGGGCTGCCTTCTTTTTGAGTTTCCTTCTCCACTAGATCTTCTATTTTTAGATGAGGCAAACAATAAGCAGAGAGTAGTTATTTTATCATGTCGTAAGCTCATATATATATGCACAAAGGATGTAATACACCAAATGAATGAAGTAACCTCATATCCATTTTCCTCCACATGAATCTAAGTTTTGGATTTCCTTCTCCGCTAGGTCTTCTAATGTTAGATGAGGCAAACATTAAGAAGAGCACACATACTTAATCATTTCATAAAATCAATAATATCAATTGAATAGTATACCTGATATCCATTGTCCTCCCCATGCGTCTAAGTTTAGAAGCCCAAGAGCTCCATCAATCTCCCCTAATTTGCCTGCTCTTACGATATAAACCTTTTAAAACAATTAAGAAATAGTTAAGGACGTTAACTTAGTAGAATGAAAGGAGATAGAAATGCCAAATGATCATGGAGGAAAAATATGTATGCCATTTATATCTGGTTAGTGTGTAGCTAAACAAAGAAAAGATATCCATGGGATTCAGAGACTGCTTTCTCTTTTCAATCACCAAAATTCCATTTTTGCTTCAACCATCTAAAAACCAAGCAAAGATGTGCTCTAGCATAATGAAGCAAGGAGTACATGTTCCTAGCTCGCAAGATCATGAAGAAATAAAATTTTAGTTTTCAGTAGTTTATTCACTCTAATTCTGAAAAAGAGATATTGGTTCATAGTTTACCTTAAATGTTGTAGGTTTGACCAACTGGAACACTACCACATCACCCTCTTGCAAGCTGTGTTCAATAGAAAACCCCCTCCATCCGCCGCTAAGGCCTGGTTTTTGAGCGAGAAACTTTGTATCACACTCTCTTCCATCTTCATCCACCAATACTATCGTGGAATCACGTGAAGGAAGATGAGCAGCACAGAACTTTGTGGGAAGACCCTATTCATCAATATGTAAATGAACAACATTAATAGCCAGCACTCCACATAAGTTGTCATCTACTTCCTTTTTATGAAACAGTAGGCAGCCATTGGTTTTAAAAACTAGGGTTGGGTCTATTGAAACCAGATTTTTGGTGACTCTGCAATTCAGGGCAGCGGAACATTAGGGGCATAGATCTGTTTATTTATCCATTTATTTAAGTTGTTCTCCGTAATACAATAAAACAAACCTATACTCTGGTATAAAGCATGCCTACCCCACCCCACCCCAAACACATTAACTCCTAGGATAGACAAATTTTGCAAGCTTACCAACCAAAACCCTTGTGTCACATGTGATCTCAACATCTCCTTGACAAAGCTGGGATACTCATTTGATAGATTTGCTTCAACTTCTTCTGCTCTCTTGATAGCAGGTGACTTAAAATTGAAATCTTCCTTCAAACGTCTACTTTGGCTACACATCAACATCAATATCAGAATGCATATGTGTGTATAACAGTCATTCCTGTTTACTATCACATGATATGTTGTATTTGAGATCAAGAACTCTTCTAGACAAATTTACATTGCGCGTTTAATAGGGTTATCAGGAACCGCATGATCCAGTGTGTCCTTTTTTCTGCATTGTCCTTCAGTAACATCCACATAGCAATATCATTACAAGGTTGTTGGGAACATTGGGCATTGGGTACATTGCTTGGTGGGTTGAAAATCTCCTTTCGGCTTTTGAAATATACCAATTAAGTGTACTTGATTGATAGATCTAATAAGGAAATTTGGCAGCCGAAGCATGAAAAATTGACCAATTTTTTTCAGAAATTTAGCTTTTCAAGCACACAATGATGTCTTCAAAATGGATAGAGCACGAACAGATTACCTTTTCTTCTTCGTTGATTGAACCTTTAAGATTAGGGATCTATCTTCTGATGATTGATCATCACTGATGACCATCTTTCGCTTGTGACTTCAGGAATTTCCCATCAACATCATGATATGTATGGAAAACAAAGCAAAGAAGACCAATATCAGATGTTGTTTTAAGCTGTTAAAAAGTTTACCACTTGCAGTGGAATAATTTTTACTTGTGTTAAAAAAGCCCAAAAATTCTCAACCATTGAATTGGGAGATTGTAGGATTGTAAACCTCCAATTGATTGCCAAGAATCCGAATTTTGGACATGGATCACCTTTATTGGAGAATTGGAAGGGGCATCAATGGGGATATTTTCAACTGTTAAAAAATTTTACGACTGTTGATGGAGCATTTTAACTACCATCAACAACTCCATTATGGATCTCACCTCTACAGGACACGGATAGATTACTATGTAGGTAGTTTTATCCCTTATAATAATTTTTTCAAGGGAAAGTATTTGAACAACTCCAGTATGGATCTCACTACAGGCATGGATAGATTATGATGTAGGTAGTTTTATCCCTTATAAGTATTTTTTCAAGGAAAACTTTATGACTGCAATCCATCCATCCAACGAGTTTTAACGCTAAAATGTTAGCGTAGGTGATGATGAACTAAATTTACCACTACTGGTAGAAAAAAGTTGCATGAAAAATTCTCCACTATTAAAGATTGGAAGACTGCAGCTTCTTCCGTTCCTTTTATGCTCCACTGAACTAACCTTCCCTTTCTTCTTCTTCTGTTGGGTGTCATCATGTCTTCAAACGACGAATCATCAGCACTTTCCCTTGATGGATTACTGCTTCGAAATATATATTTGAATCGATACAGAACAAAATTAGCATGGTAAGTAAACCACACTCTGATCTCAAACAAAACCTATTAATGCAAAGAGATTCAAACATAATTAGCAGTCAACTTACATTGCACAAATTTTGAGTTCATCAGGATTGAGTTGGGTATCATGCACAAGCACCAAAGCACCAGAACTCTCCGTCCTCATTTGCTCGGCATTTTGACTAACACTGGCATTAGGGTTTCATCATCATTAATTTTACTTGAGCCATATTTTGAGATATGCAGCTTTGATTGAACTTTTGAAGAAAATATTACTTACCTATCACATTGCCCTGGATTCTCAACAGCCACCTGCTAAAAATAGCAGAATTGATTATTTGAATGACTTATCAGTTCAATTTCTTTTGTGAAAGTTAAGGGGAGTGTCTAAGGGAAATTTAAAAGACGGATTCGGAATTTTTTCTAAGGCTGTCCACTTTTGAGTTTCGTTTGATTTTGTAATAACCAGTTTATTTCTATAGATGTCCACTTTAGCCAACTTGAGAATTTCTAGCGTTTTTACACATTTTGAATAATTCTTTTGGCTAACGGTTATTAGGGACACAAAAATTTTTTAAAAAATTAAAAGCAAAATCTGCCACTCCAAGAAACAAATTCATATAGAGACAGTTTCAAATAGTACAAGATGATAAAACCAGTCTATTTTAGTTAAATGTTAAATGAACATTTATGCAATTTATTAGACGGTTTCATCCATGATAAAACTTTTTCTTTCTTTTTCATTTTCCCTTGAATATAAACAAACTGACAAATCGATAGGAACAAACAAAGGAAGGAACTCACAGGGAGCATATCGTCATCACTTTGGAGCATAGCCATCCTTTGAGCTACAAGAGCCATCTTTATCTCTGCCTTTGATTGCCTCTTCCTCTTTCTCTGCAAATTTCAACCAACCACACAAAAGAAAAAAGTTTAAACAGGGGAACCCACTTGACGTTGGAGAATATATTGAAAATAGCTGAAATTTGAGGGAGAAAGTATAAAAGTATTTTTAAAGATATTATTTATTAGGTCTCAGAAAGATTGCTCATAATTTTGACAAATATATTCTACATATAATAAGCTGTGTGCTTTGCGGAGCAATTTTAAAGAAACTCCCTCTAGATTTTCATTAGAAAGAATTTCATGAATTTTCAGAGAGAAAGAGTGGAGATAATGAATGAATGAATTTGCACTAAACAATATTTTTATGTATATCTTAGTCAATTAATTAATAAATAAAATAATTAAATGTATTTTTAATATCTTCCTTTGGATAATATCAAAGCAAGAAAGTAAAATTAATCTACTTAAATAAGGTAAAAAATAACAGTTTATAGCCAAATAGTAGCTTGTGGCTGTTGTCTAGTGCCACGGTCAGCACCACAGGCTGTAGTGCAGACAGTGGTGGCCAGTTTTGCTGCCACAGTGTACACCACTGCCTGTGATAATAACCGTGGTAGCCAGAATTTGCTGGCTGTCACTGCTGAGCCTTGCCATAGCTTGTGGCTGCCAAGGAACCCTGGTTCTTTTACTTCTCTCCTCTCCTTTGCTCGTAGTTTAAGACAAAGTTTAACACCACATTTAAATGTATCAAATTATCTTTAATTCTCTTATTCTCACGTTATCTGAAATATCAACTATATAACATTTCAAATTTCTGCCAATAGACTTTATAAAATATACAGAAATGGACAGAGAAAATGAGCAAATGGAAGATTGGAAGTGTAAGAGAGAAAAACCGCGGGAACTGCATTGGAAGCACTATGATGATCAACCGCCATTGTTGGTCGTGCTCTTTGCCTCTCTCTCTCTCTCTCTGGAGTACCAAAGTGAGAAGGGCGGAGGAGGGTAGATAAAAGAGGGAGGGAACACAGAGAGACTCTGTATTTTGGAACTAAATTCGACCGTTGTTGATAAATTTTTCAAATTTGGGGTTGATTGAAGAGTATGAGCTGAGGAATTTGATGGGACTTCTTAAAATTTCCTTTCTATGTCAGAAATATTGTCTTGCCATTTTTGAGGAAGGACAGAGAGAGAGAGAGAGACATAGACACAGAGGAGGAGGAGGAGGAGGAGGGGGATGTTGGACAATTTATGGGTTTGGGAAAAAGTGGAGTCCGACTTGCAGGGTTTTTTTAATTTTTAATTTTTTCTGAATTTGGTTTTCTTGAGCAGTGAAAAGTAATGATGAAAATTTAAGAGTTTAAGTTATCGATGGTATGAAATGGAGTATGGTTTGTAAATTTGTTTTGACTTGTACTGAGTTTAAATTAATTAACATAATATTTTTAAATTCGTAAGATAAATAAATATATTAGTTTTCAGAATGTTAATTATTAATTATTTATACTATATATAACTAAGAGTGGTTAATAAATTTCTGTAGATAGATTAGATTTAAGTCCAATAATTCGAATAATTTTAAATTTGAGTTAAAATTAAATTTAAATAAAATAAAATAAAATAATTATATATATAAAATTAAAATTCAAACAAAAAATAATGATCAAACCTACTCTTTTCCAAATCGAATAAATTTAAATAATTTAACTAGAGCGAAAATTTACCTGCACCTCGTTGGTCGTTATATTGTTTTTAGGGCTTCGGAATAATTTGCCAATTGTCTGTCTCTGATACCAAAAAAAAAAAAAATTGCTAAATTGTTCACAATGTAATTAAGCTTAACAAAGCCTTAGCTCGATGAGCTGAAGAACTGCTCTGTATCTCTCTGTGCAAGTTTTCTCAACGCAAGTCCGTCTTTTTCAACCCAGTGTCTCCCCCTCCGTCAATGTCGGAAGCTTCGCCGTCTCCGGCGACCGAGTTCCCGCCGGTGGAACCCTCCAACTTCGACTTGATAATCATCGGCACTGGCCTTCCGGAATCAATCATCGCCGCCGCCGCATCCTCCGCCGGAAAATCCGTCCTACACCTGGACCCTAACCCCTTCTACGGCTCCCATTTCTCCTCTCTCTCTCCTTCCGATCTCTCCTGTTTCCTTCTCTCTTCTCCCCACTCCTCTCCCTCTCCCACTTCTGTCGAATACGACGCCGTTCCTCTCTCCACTCGCCCTCTGTACTCCGACGTCGAGATTTCCCCGGAGGAGCCAGAAAATCCTAGAAGTTTCTGCCTTGATGTTTCGGGGCCTAGGGTTTTGTTCTGCGCCGACTCGGCGATTGATTTGATACTGAAATCCGGAGTTAGCAACTACTTGGACTTTAAGAGTGTTGATTTGAGCTTGATTTATGACGGGGAGAGTGGGAATTTGTCCAGTGTTCCTGATTCTAGGGCTGCGATATTCAAAGATCGGAGCTTGGGGTTGACGGAGAAAAACCAGATGATGAGGTTTTTCAAGCTGGTTCAGGAGCATTTGGAGAGAGAAAATGAGAGGGTGATAGCGGAAGAGGATCTGGAGAGCCCATTCGTGGAGTTCTTGACCAAAATGCGGTTGCCTAAGAAGATTAAATCGTACAGATTTCCATCTGCCTTTATCTCTTTCTCTGTTAGTCACGACTTTTTTATTTCGAGTTTTAAAGTAATTCTGTTGATGACATAACTGTGATTAGATTGATATGTTCAGGCTGTGTGGATTAGTAGGGTGGCCCTATGCTTATGATCTTTGATTTTTTGACTCTTTGATTTCTGCTCTTAATATCTGTTGTTGAATTGGAGAAAAAATGGTGTTTGATGTAAATGTAAGTAGAGTGTTGGGTCTCGACATAACCAACCATGGACGCTTCCCAGGGGGGTGTTGCAATGTTGGCAGAGTCAGTTGATGATTGCTGGTTAAACTTGATATAATTGTTGCTCAGGCTTGGCTAGAGGGGTCACCATGTGATACATTTAAGAAAGAGTGAAGATTGAAATTAGGTGTTTTCAAGGATATATTCTAATTTCTATTGCTTTTTGTCAAATTGTAATGTCATGTCTATCATCTATTATTTTTATGGTATTTTCAGTGTGAGCAACTCAGAATTGGATATGTATATACAGACTTTGAAGTTTGAACTCATTGATTAGCACTTGATAGTAGAAATTTGAAAAAGAAAGTTATTGTGGACATAATCACCAAATATCTGACTTGATTGGATGGTTCTTTATATGCTTGAGCTCTTTTAATTTGCTTATTCTCTTTGGTGTAATTGAAGCCAATACAGTTTGGCTGATTAAGCTTCTTGTTGTAGTCAGTGTTGTACTTTCAAGTTAATATAACATTGGATAATCTTTGTGATTCTTCCAAAATGTTTTATGAGGATCTGGTTGATTTAATCTTCTCCTTGCAGGATTATTCTGTATGCTATAGCATTGGCAGACTACGATCAAGAAAATAGTGACGCCTGTAAAGATTTACTCAAGACAAAAGATGGCATAAAACGCTTGGCTCTGTATCACTCATCCATTGGAAGGTGAGAAGTTGTGAGCTCTAGATATCTGTAATTGTTACTATTATTTTGAGATTGACTATGGTCTGATATTTGTTTATTTGTTATTCATGTCCAATGCCCTATTGAAGATTTAACGCACAAAGCGCTATGTTATATCCTATGTATGGCCAAGGGAATTGCCACAAGCCTTTTGTCGACGTGCGGCTGTCAAAGGATGCATAAATGTAAGTATCAAAGAGAAGTAATGTGAAATTATTGTTTTTTATTTGATTATTTTTTTATATGATCTCGAACGCTGTGTGTCTGTCTGCATTTTCTTTTATTATTATCTTAGGAAGTGGTCTTGTTATTACCTAGAGTACCCAAAAACATTTCAGTGCAAATGACCCTCCTGGCTCCCAAATCTCTGTTTCTCTCTCTATCTTATTGAGTACAATCCAATCTATCACTACAGATGCTCTCTTTTGTCTTAGTTTACACCCTTGGTCCTTTGATTGTCTTCAGCGTTGTTGGAAGAGAGGGAGAAAGCAGGAATAGAATTCTTATGTTGGTAATTAGTGGGAAGCCAATGATGGTATTAATTGAAGAAATAAGTTTGCAGACAGGCTTTGTTTCAGCTATGCATTAGTCGTATGACATCTGGTCCATTTATTTATAACATCAGCTCAGTAGTACCTGCCCCTAGTTTCTCTGATTATGTGTTCATTCTTCGTCATTGCTCTTATAAAATCTTGTTAGATATACACAATATGACTCCCTTATTCGATAGTTGCTTCCACGATAGTTGTTATTTATACTAATTGCACTGTGGTATTGCAGGTGTTGCGAATGCCAGTAGCCTCTCTGCTTGCAGAAAAGGTACTAATTTGTGATTATAATGACTCGTGTAGGTTGTTATTTGATAGCACTTATGAAAGACTGACAATTCTATGTCATTTGGTTGAGAGCTGCAGGGTAGTGGGCTTTACAAAGGTGTGAAATTGAATTCTGGTCAGGATCTATTCAGTTCCCAATTGGTCATTGATCCGCACTTTGTAGTCCCCCATCATTGGCTTTATCGAGGCCTGATGCTTCTCAAGATCCAAGTCCTAGAAATATCAAAGGGAAGGTGGCAAGGGGCATATGCATTACAAGAACATCGTTGAAATCAGATGTTTCAAACATCCTGATAGTTTTTCCTCCTCGATGTAAGATCCTTCTCCATGTCCATATATAGTTTGAAGGGGGAAGCATAAGCTGACCATACTTTATTTAGCTTTGTGTCCTGAGCAGGCAACATCAGTCAGAGCCCTACAGCTAAGTGGCAATGTGGCAGTCTGTCCTTTGGGCATGTAAGTGCTTGCATTCCAAAGTAGTGTATTCTGGTCTTCACATTATGATGCAATCCATAGAGCCGCATTTTCGGGTTGCTGATTGATTCTTTGTGATGACATTCACTCACCATTATCAAATATTTTAACTACTGTATCATTTAAATTAACTGAAATGAGCTTAGTTGTGGAAAAAGAAAGTTCTAGAACTGGTCAAGGATTAGAAGTATTTGCTTATTTCCTGGAAGAAACATTTACCTGGAGACAAAATTCTCTAGCATAGGAATCTGTAATAGTTTCATGTTGCCAATTGCTGTTTTACAGGTTTGTTTTACATCTTTCTACTCTATGTGATGATGCCATCCAAGGGAAGAAACTGTTAAGGGCTGCCATAGATGCTCTGGTCAGACAAACGCTGCCTGAAAGCTCTGAAACTAGTTGCTTAAAAATCCTGAAGATACTTCAGTGTCCGAGAGTGGGAATATGAAAGAGCAAAATGCTACTTTGCTATGGACTGTACTATATATCCAGGAAACTAGAGAGGTGTGCTTTCTACCCTTACTATTCTGTTTTGGAAGTTCTTCACCATGTCATGGTTTCGAAGTGCGTTGTTTTTTGTTTCTGATTCTGTGATCATCTTTATAATTTGTCTTGATGTTTGTGTGTGGTGCACAAGTAATCATGATATGGGGACTAGATACTTAGACATTACACCAACGTGATGTGCAGAAAGCATGAATTTGGTCGTATTTCTAGAAAGGCTAACAGGACCTCAGTAGTACTTTCTCTGTCCCCACTTTGTTTTGGAATAGCCTGTTCTGATTTTAATTAGGATAGTTTTCCATAATAAGCTATAGTGAACTTCCTTTCTATTTGTGGCTTTGCACTAAAATCAGATGAGATGGTCCTCATTGGTTCTTGGTATTGAGCACTGCTTCCTGTAAGAGTTGTATGTATTATGCCTTACTGGAAATCCCAAACAGGGTTAACTTCTGTCTTCTGCTTAATGAGATGAAGTGAACCTCAGTTATATTAAGGAGAAAAAGACATTTCACCCTGGAAACTGGCTCCTTCTATGGAAAAGATGTAGTTCATTGCAACCTTCATGATGGTCCTTTTTCACGAGAATGATTTTTCCTATGGTTCATGTCCCCACATGGCTACATCGACCTTAGGACCGAAAACTCTGGCTGTAAGCTGAAAATGTTGCAGAGAACAGACAGAGGTTGAAGCTCTGTTCTGTAGAGCCGATTTTGGGTTTGAGGATTGTGTGCAAATTGAAATATAAAATGGAGTTTGCCTCAGGTATAAGTTGATACGGTCCTGCCGTAAATCAACTGAGGCCTATGAGTGATGCAGGTTCTCACTTCTCGATCTTATACCATTAAACATGCGAACGAGTGGGTGTTCTTCTCAGACACATTGGTGGGCAAAAGAATTGTTTGGCAGCATAAGCAGATCTAATCAATGGGAATCTCAGTCATTGGCATGTGACTAGCTTTTTATGGATTATGATTTACGGTGCCTTTAAGAACCACATGCACTCTTCTCAACTTAAGGTTTATGTCTCTGGCACTTGTCGAAAACCTTGGACTCTCAAACATATGCTAATAGTAAATTCCTTCTGTTTTGTTTTTTGATATTTTTGAATTCGAACTTTGTGTGCAATTTGTGTGTTTGCTCTCTGTAGCTAATGGTATAACAGTACAATTAATTTTAACATTTTTTCATTAATGTCCATAATCTAGATTTCTGGAAAAGACATTTTTTAACTGTTTTTCTAGCTTGAATTACAGTGGACTAAAGTGAGATGTCTCTCAACTTCTTTTGCTTCTGTTTTATGGAGTAATAGGTGGTCAACGGTTTTCAAATCTAGGCTCTGACAAAACTAGTCTCTTTGTAATTTTGTAATCCAGTGGTAAGGTTGCTAGACCATTGCATCCCATCCCATCTTGCGTAGCAGCGGGAATTTCGGGTTATGGATATGGAACATTTTTCTTTCATTAGTACTTGACCACTAAAGCATGCCTTATCTTTTGCTCCCAATATATAATGTGTTCTCTTGTGTCCTTGTCTCGTCTCGTTGTATATGTGTCTTAGTAGACTTCTTATTGAAAGATATGGGGTCAAATTTTTTGCTAGGAGTGGAATGTATGATGAATACTCCTGTGTCTTTCATATTAGGTGAGGTTAGGTGGATATAGTGGGTGGGTGTGACTCTGCACCATTTCCCTATCCTTGATTTGGCTTTGTGCTGGTTCTCATGGTAAAAGGATCAGCTATATGACTTAGGCACTCAAGTACAACATACCGTTATTTCAGGCTGAGTGCTATTTGCGTTATTTAAGGGTAGTTTGGTTCTTAGAGATATGTCTTTAAGTGAAATAAAGAACTCTTATCACTTTCTGAAGGTATTGAGAGTCAGTAATAGTAGTAGTAGTAGTGTATTAATTGAACAATGCTTGTGAGGAAAGTATTTTTCTTCCTGAATGATACAATGTCCATTGAGTTTAGTTTCTTATTGTTCTCTCATTTGTCCACTTCCTAGTTGTACTTCTTTGTTACCTTAAAACCATTTCTTTAATGCATTCATTTCAGGGCTCTGTTGAGACAATTAGCAGCAGTCCCTCTCCAGATGGAAACTTGAGCTGTAATGACCTTATAGATGCCACTGAGAAGGTATGTAACGGAAAGAATACACATTTATTCTATGTTGATTGCAACCATTTGGTGACCCCATCAACTTACTGAGCTTGTGTCGTGGCTGTAGAATAGCTGACCATAAATTTATTGGCTGGCTATCAATCAAACATGTACGATGTTGTGATAATTGATATTCATATATAAGCTATGTTGATTTTATTGTATAATTTCAAATATAATGCATATGATGTTTCAGATTCCCCTGTTTGAGCAATATTTATAGAATCTAATAAAAAAGTTGATATATGCAATCGAATAAACTATAGCCACTCTGTTTGAATTTGAATTTATTCTACACATGTTATATCGTGCTAATTGAAAAATATTGACCATATTGTTTACAGATGTTTCACCAGATGTATCCTGGTGTAGAGTTCTTCCCAGAAAAGCCCTCATCTGAGGATTCCGAGGATAAGAATGGTGATGAAAGGGATGGGGATGAGGATGGAGCTAGCAATGGCAATGGCAATGGCATTGATCCACAGTAGCGAATAGTCAATGTATGTGCAACGACTGCAATCGTCCCTATTTCCCTAGTTGTGATTTATCCAACTAGAAACAAGAAGCGACAGACAAATTGAGCACGTGAAGATCCTGGAATGCTTGGTCATATAGTTCAAATCCATAACAAGCATATTGTACATTTGAACACACAGTTTTGGACCTGTGTATTCTTACATTCATTTCCTTAATTTTTGCAGTTGTGCTGTTACAGTTTGACACGGATACCTAACCATGTATGATTCTTAGACACTTCAACGGAGAAAAAGAAAATCAGTTTGCAATGTTTTCATGCCTTTAGCAGGTGGCTTTTGTTTAGCAGAGTTGATCGTTAGCAAGGAAAAATCACAAGTTAGTAACTGGAGAGAGTTGATTTTGTCGTGAACTATGAAATGGTATAATTTCCATGTTACTGGCAGGGGTAGTTTCAGCGTCAATAAAATCTTTACATTATAACCCAACAAAAAACAAAGGCAGTATTTCTTTTAAAATTTTTGGGAGGGGGTAGAAACTTCAAAGATAAAAACTTCGACTCCAAAGAAGGTTTGGCCCCAGATCTTGTTAGTAACCGGCAAAAAAAGGAAAAATAACAAAGATTCCTTCCATCCATCTCATCAGTAATCGACTGTCTTCTCTCTTACAATGGACGCCATATAAACGTTACTTAGATAAGAAAGAATAGCAATTTTATCAAGATTCAGAGTTACTTTTTTTAAAATCATTAATGCGGTCAAGCCATGGCATGCGATACAGAAAAGATCCTCCAAACTTCAATATACAATGGTTGTGTCTGTAATAAACTAAAAATATGATGGCAAGAGCCAAAGAACCTACACATGGCGAGCCACACTTGATATGAATCTATATAGCTCATTTACACACCACTGACCAGTAAAATGGCCAAAAACCAGCTGATGACCAGCCACACTCCCATACGCCCAGTTACACACTTATCGAGCCTTTCCATTGGGACAGTACATATAAAACAGGCATCGGATAAATCATCAGCATGTTCTGCATATAATGAAATTATAATCCCACTCACATCGGAGAAGACTAACTGACAACCACAGATTAAACAGCACAAACCATCTATCTTTGAACTCTTCCATTGTGAAACAAAAATCCTAACAAGGTCACAATTGATAGTCTATGATATGAAACCAATAAAAGTGCTATTATACGAGCAGTGAAAACAAACAAAAACATTGAACTTGATCTAGAAATGAAAATATGGGACTTGAGTTATCATCTAAGAGTTACACTTTTACTGCCTTGATCTTGATTCAGCTCGCCTTACTTCATCTGGTGTTGAGGGGAACAGCTCTACATAACGTGTACCAATTGTCTTCTTGTCCTTGCACATTGCTCTCTTGGCCTCGTCAGCTGAAGAAAATTCCACATATGCCTCTCCAGTAGTCTTTCCATCAGCACGGCATGCAATATGGATTTTGTCCTCAGTCACATTGAAATCTCCAAAAACTTCACTATATCTTCCTTTGTTACAGAAAATGGAAGGCCCCTCATCCTAAGGAACTCAGTGTATTCCAACTGGTCCTTGTCCACAGAAGTCCTAGATTGACCCGGTGGAGAGTTTGGGCGATCATTGTCATAGATTCCTTCATACTTCACTTCAGAAGCCACGGCATTATAATAGTCCTGTTTCTTGCATCTGAAAACTTCGACATATCTTCTGCCCATGTTTTGCCGGTCCCTGTTTAGAGCAAGATCGGCCTGCATAGGTGAGGCAAGCACCACATATGCTTCCCCTGAGAACCGGCCATTCTTGTGGACTAAGAGCACGTCTACAATGTCTAGGCCAGCAAAGAATTTGATGATGTCAATGTCAGTGCAGTTGAAAGGGAGACCCCTAAGGCGGACAACAGGGAATCCAGATGGCTGAAAACCAGTCCCATAACCGTATGGCTGGTATCCTCCAGAAGCGCTGCCCACTGCCAAGTAGGGATTTGATTCCATCATTCTTTGTCTCTTTGAGCCGACCTCGTACCCGTCCGACACCCCCCGCTTCCCAACATTGCCCTTTAAATACCCAACAAAGAACAAAATCCCCCACTTAACCTGTTAATATAACCAAACCCAACCCAGAATCTCCTAGGAGTAATACCTAAAGTTTTAATCCCATAAAGAATTGAATCCAAAACATTTTCAGAAAACATATATATATCTACCCTCTTTAAAAATCATGCAAGGCATCAAACAAATACTCGCAACAACAAGAAGCAATACCAACCAAACAAGTCCATATACAAGAAACCAAACAAATTTTTGTGCTGGATTCAAATAAATGCCTCTAGGATCATCAGGTACACATTCTATGCAACGTGAAAGATATACTTTTGTAATCATCACATATCCAGAAAATTTTAGAATATTACACCGAATTTACCCCCAATGTTGATACCAACATATGACTAACCTCGATATTTTACATCAAGTAACAATGATAGAAAGAAAAAGAAAGTAGCCTTTGACAACATTTTTTAAGAGAATCGGATGGGCATTCAAAAGAAGTGCTTCTTCCAGCAAATTCACATCGTTTCTTCATCTCAACATTAAAAACAAATAACACATCAACAAACACTAAACAAACAGCGAAACATACAAGCCCTGGGAAAAAATACACCGATTATTTAATTTTTCTCTGAATACCGCATTGGAATTTATCCGAGTTTGTCTAATTCACACAACAGATACAACAATCCGCGCAAAAAGATGAAAACAGAAAGGAAAAATCAAGGAACACATAAAAATCCTAATAAAAAATTCGCGAGAAAACCAAAGCACATCAAAGGGGAAATCGTCGACATACCCTCTGGGTGGGTAGCCAGACCCATATCCGGAACCGTAGCCTGATGACCCGTACATGGTCGCTTCCTGATTACACGAAGAACTCTTCCTGAGCTACGGCGATTGTCAAGAGAGGTAGAGAGAGAAAGAGAGAGGAGAGAGAGAAACCCTAGAATGAATAGAGCCGGAGAGAACCTCTTCTTTGATTTTTGACTCCGTCGGCGAAGCCTTAGGCCCGACCCGAACTCGAAAACTTGTTTCGGGTCTACTAAAATACAAGTATAATATAAGGATCCGTTTCTAAAGAAAATTGATTTTAATGTGTTTCGGGTCCGCAAGGGTTTTTGAATTTTGACTAATCCTGATTGGCCCTTTTTTGGTGGGCCCAATTGGTTAAATTTAGAAGATTATCTTGGTATGTTTGGTAGAAGGGAAACTACTTCCAAATTAATGATTTTCTATAGAAAATAGTAGTTTTTTCAAGGAAAATTAATAACTATACAATATAAATTTTTAGTGTTGGGTTGAAATTAAATTTCATTTCCAACTCCACTATCTTATTTAATTGAAATTTTTATTATTTATCTTTTTTATTTTTATAACTTTATTGGAAAGTCAATGGGTTATTCCGATTATTACTAACTCGACATTATTATATGTATTATTTAGTTAGATTGAGGACCAATACATGTAAAATTTAACTTAGTATCAAAACAACGTTGTTTGATGATTTGTCCACATTTCCAATATGGGATTATGCCATATACTCGGTTATGTCAGTGATCGATGTATACGGGCGTATGTGAAGAAGGTTTATATCATGGTTGTAAACTATTGATAATTTAAGTTTGGAGGGTGTGTGAAGAAGGTTTATATCATGGTGGTAAACTATTGATGATTTAAATTTTGAGTTGAAACCTCAGTTTAAAGTTTATTTAATTTTGATTGAACTTATTCTAAACTTATTATGAATACATTTATCAAATTATTTTGAACTTCACTTATTCTAAAATTATTTGCTTAATATAAATTGAACTTATTTAAATTTATTTTACAAAAAATAAAATATTGAAGAGAATAGGGCATGAATAAGGCTCATTTGTATAGTTAGAATTTAGGAGGTTAGTGCATGGTTTTGTTCAATTAAGCGGTTTAAAAAAATAAATATTTGTTAAATTTATGGTGGTTACACTGATTGATACTATAAATTAACATTAAAAAAAGTATAGATAATTTGACAAATATAAAATTCATGAAGGGATAATTTTGATTAAAAAAATGTAATGGTACTTTTTAAAGTCCTGATCGGCAACAACATTTTAAATGACGTTTAACATTTTAATAAAATCAAAATCATACTTATTACAATTTTAGTTATTCTATGTTGGCACATAGTTTAGTGTAGCGTTTGGCAAACGATAGATATATTAATTAGAGATGGGCATAGGGCGGGTACGGAGCGAGTTGAGCTATACCTTCACTCATATCTATTTTCAAAAACCATTCCCATCTCCATTCCCATCTCCATTCCCATACCCATCGGATTTTCATAATCTAACCCCACACCCATATACCATTGGATTTTTTGCGCATTTAGGATTTTATTTGGGCACTTATAGATGTTAAAAAATAATACACATCGGATTCTATGCTTAAGTAATTTTTATTTATGTAAAATATTATGATGCATTGCATCCCACAATGAGTAGTCATCACTTGTTCACTTATAAAAAGTCACAAAACATTCATCATAATTTACATAATCAACAATAACACAAGTAAACAACTATTAAAACCCTACTATAAATTTTGAATACATATTTAAGTGATGAGAGACAGAATGAGAGATGGAGAGAAAGTCGTAAAGTAGAAAGAGAAGAGAAAAGAGGGGCCTCACAAAGTTACCGCTTAAGATTTTAACCATAAATCTTTTGTTCCTCAAATTTTCAAATACACACACCAAAATTTTTAGCCATTTTTTTTAAGATATTGGCATATAGGTTCGGATATAAAACGGCTGATGTGTATATCGTATTTGTGTCATATCCAAATTCTTTATACCCATACCCGCCCTAATCCCATTATTTTTTAAATTTTATATACCTATTCCCACTATATTTAAGATGAATTTGACGCGAATTTATCAAATTTGAGTTATACTTCCACTGCTAATATTAACGTTTCATTCCATTAACTAGCGTGTGATATTTCGCTTCCCAAATGCCCCTTGTTTTTCTTCCTCATTGGCAGTGGATAACCGATGCCTAAGTTACTTGGATTTGATGATCAATGTGATAATTTTTTTATTTCATTGAGTACTAATATACTTGTTTATTTTATTCTTCAATTTAGATTGTTATTTTTTATAAAAATGTTATTATTATTATTATTATTATTATTATTATTATTATTATTATTAATGGGATTACTATTACTACCATGTACTATTATTATTAATACTAATAACAATAATAATTTTGTTCTTTTTGTCATTTTATATTCATTAGCTAATCCAACAATTTATTTTACTGAACATTTTTCTTTTAACAGTTAGTTGAACATCTATCCTTTAATCACTAAAATACCACAATTATCCGCTAATTACTAAAATACAAATATTTAAACAACTATTCGTTAATTGCAATAATATGCTTGTTGCATTCACGCTGAACTAGATTAACGAGTCATATAAGAAGCATTAACGTTGTCCTAATAAACTTTTGTAAGAGTTGTAAGACGAATATCAATGTCACAGAGAAGCTTTCGATCCAAATACTTTTGACAACAATGTGAGCAACAACCTTACACACCGCTTCAATTAAAGTTTTTCGACACAATGGATTGTTTCATAAAAATCAAGGGATGATATTAGGTCTAAAAAACATTGCATAACTAGTAGTGGAGTGATATGAGTCTTTACAACCTGCCCAGTCTTCATTTGAATAAGCGACTAAGACAGAATAAATATGTTGGAGGACAAAGCTATACCCCATAATTCAGTGTCTTGCAAGTGCTTGAAAATACTCTAATTAACAACGTTCAACCGATTTGTATATGGAGCATACATAAACCGAAAAACTACATGAACAACATAACTAGTATCAAGTCTCACCATGGTAAAGTATTGCAATGCACCGACCATACTTTTGTATTCCATATAAAAGCAACTCTATGCCGGTCGAGTAGAAAAGGTTCGGAAAAAACATGGAGTATGAATAGGCTTCAAGTATGCATATAAAATTTACAATGAGATCGCAAATATTTTTTTATTCGGATAAAAATATCAACACATATATGCCCCGCAAAAATCATACCACCTAAACAACCAAAAAATGATGGAGATTTCCTAAGTCCTTCATGGAAATTGATGGGAAAGAAGATAAATAAAGTTGTGAAGGACATATGGGGAATTACCGATTGAATCTATGAAACTAAGCGCGAGCAACATGCTCAAGTCCATATATGGCTTTTTGAGCTTACAAACGTAATGTAGATTAACTAAGTGTGGAGGTTCTTTCATGTAGACTTCTTCTCTAATAATACAATGGAGAAAAGTATTTTGAACATCCATTTGTTGAATAGACAAACCATAAGAAAGAGGTAAAGATAATACAAGATAAATAGTGGGAGGTTTGACACTTCGATTGAAGGTCTCATAATAGTTAATATTAGTATGTTGGTAACTGTCAAAAGTTATCAACCATGTGTTGTCTATTTTCACAAAATTATCTGAATAAAACTTACTTGATAGACTAATTTACAACTAACTAATTTTTCTACCGATTGGAATGGTACCAAATCCCATATCTCATTTGTCAATAAAGCATTAAATTCCTCATTCATAGCTTTTTGCCCATTCGAATCTTTAGATGCTTGTTTAAAAGACATTGGTTCAAGACCAATGACTTATGTGTCGAAGGACAAAATTTTACATCTCTAGTTGATAAAAGCACTGATATCATGTGAAATTATTTGGAAGACTCTACCCCAATTAGGAGCCATAATGTTATTTTATATATAACAATAAGAGATACAATCCTATACAACTAGGATACAAGAAAATAATATGCAAGATTACCTATTCGTCCCAATTTATTTACATGATTTGATAAAATATAAATTTTAAGTAAGTCAGTCAATAAGATATAAATTACCTATTAAACACCGTAATGCATAATTATTTCACATCATTAATTATTATATTTTAATTATCACAAGGGGTGTAAAGATAAACCAAGTAAATAATATGTGATGAAGGGAGTATAACATAATATCTTATTACCTTTTTTATTTGAAAAATATTTTAATGCTTGTAATATTGTAGAAAGAAAAAAGAAAGTGAAATATATTTTTAGTCCATTATATTGACCCAAAACTTCTTTTTTAAAAAAAAAAAAAACTCACTTAGTGTTCCAAAAGTTACATATTGTAAAATACTTTTAAAAGTTATTTTATAATAAAAATGACCTCTTTATGTCTGGTATCCTTTTGCACCAGAGAAAAATAGGAAGAAAAAGACATAATACTAACCAACTTACAAACTCATCGAATTACTAGGAAATAAAAAAATTGTTGCGAGGAAGAAACACAAACTGTTGTAACAGTTACAACGGTTAAAAATTCTTTTTTTTTTCGTGTTATATAAGTAGTTATGAGTTGTTATGAGCTGTTAAAGTTAACAACTAACTGTTATGAGTTGTTAACAATTATAAACGCTAAAACCAACGACCTTTAAGGCAAATTAACACGAAAAGAAATACATAATTTGTTTGCTAATATTATCTATAACGGTTTCATTGATTAAAAAATGTATGATTTTCATTATAGGTATATGTATAGTTTTATTAATGAACTCGTATTTTTTATAAGAAAAGATATGATCAACTTTATAAAAGGAAACAAATATGAGTGTAGGTTGACTTTCTAAACTTGGAGATTCAATTATTCGTATTAACACTCGGATCATGTAATTTATATATATTTTGTCATTGTTCTCGATATGTTGTTCAAATTTAGCAAAATTACTTATCATCATTGTGTAATATTATTTAATATTATTCAATATAGTATTTCAAGGTAAAATATTTTTCAAATCATTCAACATAATTACTATAAATTAGCGTAATTCAATATTATTTGATATAGATCTACATCGTTCGTTCTATAATAAATATCGTAGGCCTAATTGATTTATCTATGTGAGAGGAGGCATCTACGTTTTACATCCTAACAAATTTTTAAAAATTTCTCTACCAAAAAAATCTCTCCCCTAAAAAAACAAAAAGAAGTTCAAACATTTGATTTAAAAAAAAGAAGAAATTCAAATGAAACGTGCAACCTTAGTCAAATTACTAAAACACCCCTAGATTTCAACAGGCACGCTCTTTCGTGCTAAGATTCCACCCACTACTACAATAATGCAAAACAAAAGAAGGGAAAGGAAGGAAATGCCCATTAGCACCAGAGGGGCAAACCCGTCATTTCCCCTAGCGTTCCCTCTTGAGGAAGAAACACAAGCTACAGATTAGAGGAGAGAGAGAGATATGAAGAAAGAAGGAGAGTAGGATTAACGATCACACGGATCCCTGACGTGGCATTCGTATTTGAAATCCCGCCTAAATCCCCCTCCTTAGCCTACGCACCAAATTTTTTCCCATTTCTTGCCCCTCCCCACTCTCTTCTTATCCCTCTCTCTCTCTCCAACGTTTACACACACAACACAATCTCACACAAATCTCTTTCGCAAGAGCATCTCTCTCTCTAGTTTTCTCTCTCTACGTTTCCAACCCTAAGAGGTAACTCGGAGTTCCGTGCGGCGCTGACTCGGTACTGAGTCGTGGTGTTTCTTGCCGATTCTGACCGATTTTGGCGGTTTTTGCAGGTTTCAGCCATGAAAGGAGCCAAATCCGGCACTAAGGGCAGAAATGCTGACAGCAAGTTAGTTCTCGCTTTCTATTTCTAGATCTTCAGTTTGAGTTGCGTTTGTATGCGATCTGGAGGTGTAGTATGTAATTTTGATTCCGAGATGTGGCGGTTTTTGCTAGGTTGTCCGTGAAGAAGAAGCCGGTGAAGAAAGGAAAGGACCCTAACAAGCCTAAGAGGCCTCCCAGCGCTTTCTTCGTCTTCATGTAAGGATTTCTATCGATTTTGCTCTCTAATTCGTCAATATAATTTCAGAGTTTGAATTAATTGATTATTTTTCGTACTTTTTCTGAATTTTTTGGTCCGATTTTGTCGCAGGGAGGAGTTCAGGAAAACCTACAAGGAGAAGCATCCTAACAACAAATCAGTCGCTGCTGTATGTGATTTGTTCTCGTTAGATCTCAAATATCTTTTAGGTCAACTCTGGAATTTGTACTGAATTTGGTCAACTGTTGATTTTTTTTTGCTCAGGTTGGTAAAGCTGGCGGGGAGAAATGGAAGTCAATGAGTGATGCTGTAAGTTTCTGTAACAGTAAACTAATTCCCGCCGATTTTTCTCTCTCCGATTTTCGCGTTGCTACGGATGTACTGATTTCATTCTCTCTCTCTCTAAAAATTCAGGAGAAAGCTCCCTACATCCAGAAGGCAGAGAGCAGGAAGAAAGAGTACGAGAAGAACATGGTCGCTTACAACAAGAAGCAGGTACTGAATAATAATAATAAGAATAGTAATAATAATTATTTTTTGCCTGCTTGTTTCATTATTTGTTCATAATTATTGGTGAATAAGTACTGAATTCAACTGTCAAATTGAATGAATTTGAAAAGGCTGGGGGAGCTGGGGATGATGATTCTGACAAATCCAGATCTGAGGTTAATGATGAAGATGGCAGTGGAGAGGTTCGTAACTAATTTTCATTTAATCATCTTTAATTCAATCTATTTAAATAAGTGTTGGTTGTATTGATTTTTCTGGTAAATTGAATTTTGTAGGAGGATGAAGAGGACGATGATGAGTAGTTAAAAGAGGAGGGAAATTCTGGTATGAAACCTGTAGGAATTTCTAGCATAGGAGAATATATAAGTGGGTATGGAGGGAATAGCCCTTTGTTTTCTTTTTCTTTTCTTTTATTTTAAATGTTGGGTTTGACTTGTCTTTTGGAATATTGTTGGGAGCAATTTCTATGATGATGATGTTCATGTTAGTAGGACAAAAAGAAATTGGAAGACTAGCTTTCAGCAGCTCCCTTCCTTTCTTCCCTTAGCTGACTTTTGGCTTATCTTGTGTACTTAACCCCAAAAAAGGAGAAAAATACTTTGTCTCAAAATGTCTACTATTTCTATTTACTTCATGTTGGTGAATTGTAGTTAGTCACTCAATTCAGAATGGCAAGTACGCAAAAAAAAAATTGTTGGTTCCACTGTGGTTGTGATTTATTTTCAGCAGTTCCCTTAACTGATGACCATTGAAATTGAATCTCCAAGTAAAGGTGGCTATGTGTGATGCGCCTTGAACCTTCGGTAGGATTCCGGCTATTGTTTGGTTGATATTTTATGATGGCGTTTGTATTCAGGTTCAATAGTCTGCTATCGTGTGATAGATTTCATTTGAATGTTACGTGTTTGTGTTGATTTGGAGAGGAGAAATCTTAAATGGCAACCATTGATCTGTGGTGAATAACTGGGGTTGTTTTAGTTATTGTTTAATTAGGGTTTTGAGGTATCATATGGAGTATATAAGATGATTTTTGTTTTTTTAGTACTAATTTCTTCCAAGCTTCCATGTGAAAAGGGTAGTGTGCTCCTAAGCTCATCTGTACCATAAGGTTGACTAGTCTTGTTAGAACATTGGTGAGATGGATGCTATACTTCCTTGTGGAATTAAAGGGTTACTAATGCTTCTCTGGGCTTGGCCTTCCAATGTAAACCCATGCCCTCCTAGTCTAGCTTGCCGTTGGACCCTCAGAAAGGGGGGAGATAGGACTTTCTATTAATTTGTAGACAGTTAAGCTGTAGAAAGTTGTGTTAAAGAGCAGTGTGGAGCGATAAATATATGTTAGTGTGAGAGTTAAGCTGTAAAAAGTGGAGTTAGAATGCTATCGTTGAAATGAAGCGGCCTGTAGTTTAGTTTTGTGCCATTTTCATGGTGCTCGGCTAGGTTAGGAATGTTTTTAAGCTTTGAGAAAAGGTTCCAAACCCTTACAAGTTCGTGCTTTGTGCAAATCCTCTCTCGACCATGGGGTTTATACTAGAAGTTGTTGCTGTTATGCACAAATCCCCTTTGGTTTATGCTGTGTGCTAATTTGTTATGCTGTGGGTTGCAAATCCAAATATTCTATGCCAACGGTTTTAGGTTTTTGTGAAGATAAACGATGGCTATAAATTGGTGGGTCATAAAGTCTCAAGCCAAATGGTTTTAAGATATTTATTGTCGCCAAACCATTTGACAATGATGTATCTTTGACTAATTACTTGATAATAAGGTGTAACGTTAAGGGTGGTAAGTCTTGCTAAAAACGTAGTCCAATTGATTTAAGAGAGATTTTTTGAAGTCTTTGGGAGGATATTTGATTTATTAGAAAAAGGACAATAAAACTAATGAGGTCTTAATTTAGTGGTTAAAATTGGGGTTTTGGGTGCATTATATTTTAGGTTTGATTTTTCTATTCTTATTATATCGTATCATATTTGATGATTCGTTTAGACAAAAAAAAACAAAGATGAGAAAAGAGAGAAAAACAAAGATGATTCGTTTAGACAAAAAGAAACAAAGATGAGAAAAGAGAGAAAAACAAAGATGAGAAAAGAGAGAGGAGGGAGAAGGAAGGGGAACAAAAAGGAGTGAAAAGGGGATGCTGTTTTTTGGCAATTGAGATTGATTTTAGGATACCTTTTGCAATTGAGATTGAAATTTTGATATATTACGACTTTAACAAGGCAACAATGATGAACGGATTGAACAGTAAGCGCACGCTAACAAGAGAGAATGGACCAGGAAAAACAGGTAAAAGAGACCTACTCGCTTGCTTTAAAGCACTTTAAAATGTTATACGAGTTATAGTGAGTGGGAAATGATTCAATTCATCCCCTTATTCTATGGATCTTTGCCTTGTGCTCCTAAGATGTCCAAGTACATCAAACTCTTTAGCGAAGAACCCTCCATTTCTACGACAAGTTTTCTCAAAAATAGTCTATCTTACTCGCAATTCGCAAGGAAAGTTGTCCATTTCATACATTAGTCTCTCTCTCTCCCTCCCCCTACTTTGACTACTTGGATGTGGATGTTGAATTGAACATTTGAAACTTTAGTAATCAAATCCAACTTTTCTCACAGATGACTTTTGATCACTAGAAAAATAGTCCATTTTATATATAACTCTTTTTTACTCAAACATTTTATACAATAATCTCTTTTTACTTAAACTTTGTAGAATGGACATAAATTTTACATCTACATATTTCTAATCAAAGTTAAATCGTATAAAAAGGACGGGGTTTAATATTTGCATGTAACCAAATATGTTGTTGTCTCACTTATGTGTGGGTTATATTGTCCCAACTGTTTTAGTAAGGTTAGTGGATACATTACTCAAAACTCAACATCACATACAATACTTTTTTCCCTCCCTTTTGGTGGTGGTGGTTGTGTGTGTGTGGTGGGGAGAGGGGGGAGGAGGGGTTCATTGGTTGCTCTAAAACATCACATGATGAGTGGCCTTTTTCTTTAATTTGAGAATAAGGAAAATCTACATATAAACAAATGTAAATTATGAATACTTATGGGAAAATACTACTTTTAATAGTATATACTAATATATTTTTTAGATAAGTGAATCTAATTTATTGAGCCCCTTAAGATAGGGTACTTCAGTGAGTCATTACAGGTGTAGGGGATGAATACTAACGCCTAAATAAAAGTCTGAGAATAAAACCTAACATAAGTAATTTATATCTAGTCAAAGTCAGAGAAATTACTCCCTCCCAGGGTCAAACCCGAAGGAGAGTGTCGGAAAGTTTGGCCAAAACTCTCTTTGGTATACACTAGTAAATAATACCAATAATATGATTGTAAATAGGAGAAACCCTATGAACAAGGAAAGCATTCTCCATTCCTTGCACTTCTCCTTCACTAGCTACTTAGGTCAAAAGCACTGGTTGGCACCCTTCTCCCCTTTGCTCATGTATTTAGCTGTTTGTGTTCATTTTGTATAATTATACTTTAAAAGTGTTGATTGACTTTATTTCCAATTTGTAAGCAAATTTGACTAAACACTAGAGATTAGGTTTTTGTTATGCCCGAAATACAATATGACGGGCAACCTCATCACTAAACTACAGAGGGGTTATTTCGATGATAATATAATAAATGACCTAATTACCGAAATTGGAAAGTTGGTGGCGAGACATGTATCAATAAAGTCAAACACTTTGCTCTAATTTTGTCTAAACCTCGTCAAATTCTCTACTTTATTTCACTGTAATATTATTTTTTAATGTCACGCTAATTGCTCATACATGTAAAATTTAATTGAAACCCTTGAATTTGCCATAGATCTGTTCCGACGATTTGAATATTTGATTTTGTAACACTCATATATCTCATAACAGCTAACAATTAATTTTTAACAATTTCTATGTTTTCTTACTATAAAGTCAAATTTAAGAATCAATTTTTCGAATATTTAGTTCCCCCCCAAAAAAAAAAAAAAGAAAGAAGAGAGGCATCCAACTTATATCATACAGTAATTCTTCTATTTGATATTTACAAGATATATTCATTCGAGCAGCAAATAGCACAATAAATATTGGAACTTGTGTACCTGTCTATGTATACATTCACATTCTGGACAAAATGTACATGGAGAATACTCCACAAACCAACTAAAAGCTCCCTAAGATGAAAATATTTGATAAATATTAGGATGCAAAATCAAGATAAACGAGTCGATTCATCAAGTCCCATGCAGTATCATGATTTATTGCCATTGCTTTTTGCTCAACAAGACGTAGTGTTTCTTTCGCCATAGATGAGAATGACAGAGCATTATCCTGCATCTCTGCTGTTTTCAAGTTGATACCCTATAAATTTTGGAAAGATAGAAGCATTGTTAGCAACAATGTGTGAATGAAGCTTTGCATAGGTTTTGTTGGTGGCTCGTTACCAAATGGTACTCAGACTCGGCTACAAGCATTTGAAGCAGATGCGTTAGGCTATCGGACTCACTTGTTCTGTAATTATTTTGGATTTATTGGTTTAATATGAAATGCTGACCATTTGTTTCCATGCTGTAGTTGGATGTTAGATATTGGATCTTCATGTGAAATGAGGAGAGTTGAACATCCAATATAGGTCTGTGGATGCAAATGATGATGATGACCGTATTTTTTTAAAAAAATCTACAACCTCTTAAGAGCCCATGTAGACATTCAGATCTACAAATGAGTGCTGTTCTGATGGGATGTACTGAATCCCCTTCATGATGCATGACATTTTTTGGGGTGAAATTGGAGAATGGAACTACTGGTCTGAACAGAACTTGTATCTATATAGGGCTTCCTTCAGGATTGACAAAATGTGCAAAATAAATTGAGAAGGATGTATTCAGTTTGAGGATTAAAATGATGAGGATATTAACACAACCAAGATTACCTGTAGCTTCTTCACATTCTCAGCCAACTTTGTTTCAGCCATTTTGGCTACACTTGTTTCCTGTAATGAGGATTGAATTTAATAAAAGATGATATCTGCTGAGTCCCAAGAGTAAAGAGAGCGTAAAAGAAATAGACAATCAATGCTAAACATAATCAATTGAAGGATATTCATAGTTTTGCCTAACCATCATCAGTCAATTATTATTTCCAGAGGGATGACCAACTCTACACCGAAACAGGATCCAAAGTGATTGAGTTGAAACTTTCAAGGCAGTGATGAACAATGCAAATGATTCGTTCTCCATTAGAAAACTGTTCTTTGGTTCTTCAACAGATGGGCCAAGTTGCATTAGATGAATAAAAAGGAACTTGCACCCAGATTATTTAGCAATTTAGCTCAATTGTAGGGACAATAACTAATCCAATATACTGGAAAGGGCATAGATTGGTGGAAGATCTACGTGAAGATAGAAAATGTTTTGCATAGCTAATTTCTATCACCATGGAATAAATGCAAAATGTGTAGCATAGGTTCTTACATTAGATGATGAAAATCCATATTTCTTCTTGATTTGATCAACTGCCTCAGCCTTCTCATTTTGTGGTTCTTCCTGAGCTGGAGGTTTCTCATTCTTAACTGTCATTTGTTTCAGCTTCCCTGAAAAAGGTGTAGTTTCAATCCAGTGCGAACGCCATTTACGAGCTTATATAATGAGAGTACAATGCCTCCCATCATTCATATAGGTGAAGTTGGCAATATCCAGCTAAAGAAACAAATATTTTCGGATGCGAAATTAAATCATTAAATGCCCTCCATCAAATGCAACTTTACACCACAAAGGCACATCCATGTCCAAATTCTAGGCATTTTTGTTTCTTCTTTTTTGTTTTTTTGGGGGGGTGGTGACGGCCTTGCCCAGTTTCACCTACCTAAATTGCAAAGAAGCTGTTTTTATTTAACCCTAGATTAAGAAAATGTTCACTGATCGACTACTCTATAAGAAAAGAAGAAAAGATCACTTTAGTGAGCATTTCACTTTAAGTTTTGCATATTGTCAGGCTGAAAATGCTTGCCCCAAAAGTCGCTATTTTAGTGGCACCTAATCTCTGATTGCAGCTCGTCAGCTATTGAGATTGCTTTTGTGCCCTGTTCCATTTTCATCGAGGAGCATTCATTGCTACAAACAAGTTGAAACGATCAATGTACTGACCTTTAAAAGATTGAAACTTGCTTGCTAATTTCTGCTTATTTAGTAATGTCATCACGTTATTCCCTCTCGGTTTTTCATCTAGATCATCAAGATCAATGTCATCTGCAGACAAATCCAAAAGAAATGACCACATAATTGCTCATCTTTGTAAATACATGATTTAGTAACACAAACTCAATTAGGTTCAGAAGGTGATGTGGGAGACTAGCAAGCTATGGTAAGATGAAGCAAATACTATGTTATTAAGATCAATACACATATTGCCAAAAAAAGATCAATACTCGAGAAAAAATGGCATTAGTTTCCACTGTTGTCCATTCCTTTTCATGAAGAAGGTACTAGGGTAGCATAAGCACCTATCCTTCAAATCCCTTTCCCGCTATCTGTCTCCTTTCATTTGTGGAAAAAAGGTTACTAGCAACAACGCATAAGGCATAACAGGCCTTCCATGCCATACCACATAGCTGATACCTGATCCAAGTTGAGCATATAAAAAATCCAAGAGTGAGATGGCTTACCAATGTCCAATTGATCATCATTCTCCAACGCAGCATTATCAGTACTTTCAGCATCTATGGGAAAATTGGAATCTGAAAAGAATGTGGAGAGTTCTCCGAAACCTGCTCTGACATCGTCTGCTAGAATATCAGCTCCATGGTTTGTCTTACTTCCTGTTACATCTTTAAATACAGAGCCAAATATCCCCTGACAAAATAAGAAATATAATAAACACGGTCAGTCATAGTACTTTGAAGTCAACATCAAGCAAGGAAATGCTTAGATATTCAATTATTAATACCTTCCTCTTTTCTTTGTGGGGGACTGCACGAGGAGAAAGCCCATCCTCTGAAGCGATTAGATTCTTATCATAGACTTGGGTAAAGGAGTCCAAGTGTCTAGGCAGTCGAAGGAATAAGTCAGTTCGTGACAATCATCCAATGATAGAGTCTTGTCCATTATCAATTCCTAAATTCACACTTAAAGACTAAGGAATAAATTATGATTGTTTAAAAATTTTGCAGAGGAAAGGGATCCTCTGCGCATCAGAATGATAAAATCAAGGAGCTACTTAGGTGTACTTTCGATTTTCTTGTGTAGACTTTGCACAAGAAAAAAGCCCTATCAGTCTTTCAAATTCAATTAAGTTCATTGATTTTCCTTTTGTCATGCTATACTAGAGATAATATTTTCATCATTTTTATCTTTAGTCTATCTTTCAAAAATGTGGGGAAGTTAGTGAATGGATTTTGTTTTGGTAGTGTGTTAGAATTAAGTGGTGATTTTAAGACAACAAATAGGACTCATTTAGCCATTTTTCAGCTTCTGATCTTAATATGCATACCTATATATTTCATTTTGGAGCAACACTGAAGCAACAGCTATTTCTTGATCACCCCTTGCCTGAACCAGGAAAAGAGAAACCCTAAGATATATTTTAGACATATACATTAAAAGGATACACATGGAAGGAGAAAGTAAGAAAAGAAAAACTGTACCATTATAACCTCCCCATCTACAGCAGAGCACATGAAATGGTCAGGAGATGAACTCAGCTTTGAAGAGGAGTGCATGAAACTCTTAAGGATAGTTTCTTTCACAAGAGACAACTGAGGCAGGGACCTAGAATTTCAAAATAATGTTTCAGCAACAGTAAAAGTGGAGATAACTGCCATAACATATGGACTTCAATTTGTGAGCTGTTCTTGTCTTAATTAATTTCTTCACTCAACTATGAATTATCATGGTTTTTTGGGACCTTTTTGATGCTCCCTCCCCGGGCTTTGGAGAAGTAAAAGGCTACAAGTTTAAACCAACCTTATTTCGATCTTTCCACAAGAAAAGAGAAGTATAAGTCCCTCACTGGAGTTACTGCAGAAAGTTGATGCAAAGCGACAAGAAGACTGGAACTTCTTTTTGTACCATACTTTCTTAACCCCTTGAAGTACATGTTCTAATGAATATACATATACAGCTTTCTCTGAACACAGCAACAATGACGGTTGTTTTCTTGCTGCATCCTCTGTAGTTGTTGCTTCTGCACAATCTGACATATGTTACTCGTCATTGTCTATCGACCATACACAAAATGAAAACCAAAATGGCTGAAAAAAGAAACTGTGCTTAAGACCCCTTGTGAAACTTTCATCAAGGTATACCACAGATTTTACTCTTTCCATGAATGCGATTGACTCAAACTACTAGCATAATATCTAATTCTATAAAAGAGGTTTAGATTACCTAAAATCTGCATAAAGAGGGCCTTGAAAGGTTTTTGGGTTGCACTGCTCTGCTGCTGAGTGTATTACCGGTGTCAGACTCAAGTGCCAGTATAGATGAATCTCTTGCTGCCACGACCAGTATCTTCTTTTCGAAACCATGAAAATCACAAGCTGCGAACTGCAAAGATATGATGTCTGCAGAGAGCTCAGTTCCAATTTGTTTCTGGAACAACAGAGAGGGGCCTTCTATGTCAATAACTGAAACCTGTAAGAGAATATTAAACGGAAAACCAGTTAATACTTTGGTACTAATTTGGTGACCACTGAATTACTGGATGAAGAGACTTATATTACAACATAAAGGCAAAGGTTTAATGAATTCAATGATCTTTTGAGAATTACATGTTTAAGGCTTTAAAACAGAGAAATTACATTTACAAGTAGAAGATTAACTGGTGAAGAGCATGTAACTTTGCACTTTATGATGAGGCTTGAACAGTTTTTTACTCTTCGATTTTGGACATAAACCCATACTATGATGCAAAGCATGAAAGTCATTGCATATTGTCCAAGCAAAATGCTTTGGATGACTTTAGCAATAGAAAGGAGGGGAAATAGAATAGAAGCTTACATGTCCTTTTTCAGATCCTACACCAAGATGGCTTGAACTGCTACTTATGTTGAAAGAAAGTACAGATCCATTAACTTTTATGAACTTGACATTTTGGATGACGTGATTGCTCCCTTTCTTTGAGCCTCCTGCACTCACAGCAAGGTTATTATTTTAAGAATTATCTACCACTTACAAGAATAAAAGGTTAAAGTTGCTACACCAGATTCATTCTCTTATAAAAAGGCGATGAAAGCTACAATAGGGTGCATGGTACAGCGGTGTACTTGGTATTAAATCTCAGCCAGAGATAGATTGAACAGGACAAAACAAAATTCATTCTCTAATGCCCTCATTTCCAATATCAAGTATGTATACCAGTCTGGTAAGAACTTAAATTACTAGGCTATGGTTTCGCAAAACCTCCACAGTGCAGCGCAGGTGGGCATAATATATCTGAGAGATGTCTTGATGCATTTCATATTTCTTGAACCAACATAAAGCCTGTTTTCCTTAATCCTGCTGATTTTATATGATACATTTGTTTGAGGATAACCGGAGAAGATTTTACTTAATAGATATGCTACTTATGCATTGCAGTGGGATCTACATGCACTATTTTTGGTGCTGCTGTTACTTAATAGATATGCTACTGATTTTATATGATACGTGTTTGGGGCGGGGGAGGTAATGACCAACTCCATGATTGTAAGAACTTTACCTGGTAAAGAAAAGAAGGAATTCTCTGTGGGAAAGGGTTCAGGCTTAAACTGGTAGATACGAACCTGAGTAGCAAAAGTATAAAGAATCTTGTTAAAAAAGAAGGAAAAATTCAATCAACATATCACATAAGTGAAGAAAATGATGCGAATATTACTGTTCCACTTTTGTCACCAGAAAACAAACAGCGTGATTCAGTGCAGTAATAAATTGCTGTCACAGCTGCACCACTCTGAGGAGAATCATCCTCACTCTGCAAGTGAAGCAAAAAGACAATAAGCCAAGAGATATAAATCAATATAGCTTTTAACAAGAGATGTAAACTTTGCCATAAAAAGTTCATCTAGCATAACGCCATAACCTATTCCCCCCTTTTTCCGGATCCGGTGTATAATATAGTTGCCTTATGCTTTCAAAATACTGTGTAAATAAAAATGCGACATCCCTGATATCGGAAAGGTTATTTGTAGACATTTTGAGCAAGTCATTTAAGAAACTTTGTTACAACTCAAGTAAAGTTCCTCAAACAAGTTTCTGGTTGTAATGTTGATCTTCTTTCTTCCTGTTTCTTTTCTCACAGTAAGTTTCCACTTTATTTTTGGGTTTTCTTTATATTTTGGGTTTCTTATTTACAGTGTTCTGTCATTTGTAGCATCGTTGAATTGGCTATTCTTGTTCTATGCAATTAAGCGTATCTCAGATTTTCATCCAAGAAAATACATCCACGTATCCAGTTGCATTTACAAAGTGAGTTGAGAAAGTCGACCTGTTGTGTTATTGATAGAAGAGGAGTTACGAGAGGGCATGAAACATCCCAGAATTTTATGGTTCCATCACTATGTCCCGTTATATACAAGTTCTTAATCTTTGCAAATCCAGTGAAACGAGGTGGATCAGAGAGCTTTGATTCAGAAGGTAGAAGGGATGGAATAGTTTTCAAGGTTGACATGTAATCCTGCATACCGCATAGCATATATCAGTACTGATGTACAAGAAATGACCAATGTAGCAATCAATTGAGTTAGTATTACCTGATCTACAGAGCTTATTGTTTTTGAGTTGTTTGTGATGAATTGAGCGGAAAGAATACTTGAGTCAGAAAATGGAAGTTTTATCATCACTTCCCTTGGAATTGATGGTGGTGATTTTGATTGCAACTGCAACAAATACTTTTCAATTGCATGATCGTCATAGGCATACATTTGGCCTGATTTTCCGATCAAGAGGAGAAGCCCATGCTTATGTTTGCCGTGCTCACTGGAGCATGAAATGATCTCCAAATCCAGACATGGCTCTGGCAGCTGAAGTCCGATTTTGATTGTTCGAGACTCAGCATCATCATTCAACAAGATCACCTGCGACCAGTCCTAAACTAGCTCAAAAACACTACCAAAATCGTTCAGATAGTTCTAAAACAAAAAAGGTCAATCTACATATCCAGCAATGTCTTATGCCTCATTTAGCCGTTTAATGTAGTCAAGTTATGCTTACATAAAAGCATATCTCCTAAAGAGCAGCCAACGCCAATATTCAAGTTGAGATGTTAAAGAGCCTAAAGGCATTTTTACAACATACATCAAATTAACATAGGAGTACGATCTTGATTTAGTACTTCAACATAGCTGAAGGATATTATTTTTCATTTTAGGTTTTAGTAAACAAAATAGAACAGCTACCTTAGTGTCTATCTACTTCTAATATTGTTTAATTCAGTAGGCTAGTCAATATTTTTCCAATATATTTGTGCCATATGTTGGAGATTCCAGAGAGAATTCAGTTGATAGTGGGTTCCTCTTGTTTGAAACTGCAAAGCACCAAAACACAACTATACAGAAGCCAAAGTAATGGTCAGCATCATATTCAAATACCTGAACCAAATTTGTAGAATTGGCGTCAGAAGCGCCCATCACATATAATCGACTTGGTTTCCCATCAGAGTAAACCCACTTCAACAATGCAATAGGAATCTTTTCCACTCTATATCCAAGATTGAGCTTAGAAACGTGACCAATTTGCGAATTGGATGAATCTTTACTCATTGAAGAATCATTTCCAAGCTGTACATTAGAAGGGATAGTGTAGATGTAAATATCCCCTGTGCTGTACCCTACAGCAACTTTACTGCCAAAGGGGCATGCCCAGCACACAGATGCTACTTCTTTAGTTTCCTGTGAAGAAAGTTGCGTTGCGGTTGCGCCTGTTGCGAAAACAGATTTGCTTTCTCGAATGTCCCACAACACCAGCAGCCCATCAGCATGTATCAAAAGGATCCTAAATTGGAACAAAAAAGGCGCAAGGAATGGGCATTTAACAAATAAAATTAGAAGCTTGAATCAGAAAGCTCGAAGTTGTTTCATCTTTTGATAATGAACCACTCATCTTTCCTGAAAACCTTGTTTACAGAAAACTTACCATGTTTGAATAAAGAACCACTAAAGTTAAAACTTTTAAACATGGACATCAGCTTAAATGTTTATCCTTCATGGGCTTTATCAGCAATGACAAGCTGAAAAATTTATGTGAATGAGCCCTTAGACCTATTTTGCCTTCTGTTGGTTCATTGTATACAAGTAAAATATGATGAACAAAGTTAACATCTTATTAAGAACTTTTGAGCAAGGCATATGATAATCCTGGACTTTAAGAAAGCATTCTTTCTACGTAGTCTATTATCTAAACTCAGAGCCAAATAGAGTGGCCTTAAAGATCTCTGATGAGTATTGCACAAAAGAAAAGAGGCAGGACAAATAGATTGAACTCTTGCTGAGACAAAGCATTGACATGAAATTATTTCATACTTCTGGATCTTCAACGTGCTTTAAATTAAAACATCTAACATTATACCACAAATGCAGGAATGGTGCTGGATGGGACATCAATAAATGTGAGACCACGTAGTTCCCTCACTGCAGAAGTTGAAAATTTTTCTGATAATACTGAACAAACTTTCTCTTATTTAAGATAACAAAAAAATATTTTCTGCAAGTTTTTCAATCAAGACTATCAAAGTCTGAAGTCTAAACATTGATACGTGGTTGTATACTGTGGAAACTAGAATAGAGGATATTACATAAACTACCTCTTGCTTTCTGCTGTTGGTTGGGGCGATATAAACATCACAGCAGTTCTGCCAGCTTCTTCATTATTAGTATCTCCTGAAAGAGCAAGCTGTCACATAAAAAACAAACAAAAGAAGGGGGAGGAGCCAAAAATATTCACATTCTTTTAGTAGAATTGAGATATGGATATATGAATCAGCTAAACAAGCAATTACAACCGACTCTTCCTTCATACTGAATCCAATTTGTATGCCCAAACCAGTAAATCATGATTGTACTAAGCCAGAAATCTGAAGATTAAAGCACTGCCGAAACTATAATGTCTATCTTCTCTGCTAGCAACAAGTACAGGTACAGGTACAGGACAGCCCAAGTCCATAGCATCAAGAAATCAAATAAAAATTGCACGATTAAAAAGATGCAGACAAATGTCACAATTAGGCAACAGACCGTGTGAAGCTGAACAAGGGATCCAGTACTTCATCCTTTCTATGTGATGGTCTTGATTAAGCTTCCATACAGTAACATTACCAGTTGAATCTCCTATAAATCTGCCGATATAAATGAAACATTTAGGGAATAGACCGGTGAATTCCAATGATACAAGACTATGCCAATTATGATTCCAGTGGAGGTCTAGGGACGTGAAAATATATGCAACCTTATCTTTGACAAGTGAAAAGGTTCATTCGATGGACCCTCAACTAAGACATTTTGGATAGGAGAATGCTAATAGGATCCAATTAGAAGCGTTGAAGTACTTACATGAAGGAACACTGCTGCATTATAGTAAAAGATGTGATCTCTTTCTCAAAATCATGAACATAGGACAAAATCTTTCTGTCAATGTCCCAAACCTAGTTATGAATAAGTCAGAACAGAAGAATTAGAATTGTAGATGATTGGAATAATAACAATGTGTGGGTGTGTGATGGAACAAGCAGAAGAATTTAGATCCTGGAAAGTCTACCTCAATATGGTTTTTTGAGGTCACATTCAAAAGAATGCCTTGGTTGTAAACAAACTACAAGCCCATCAAGGTGTTAATGAATGTATTGGAAAAGTATTAAGCAGAAGCAATATTTCCCAGATCAAACAATCAAAGCTTAGAAGGACTGGGGGAGCATATGGATGTAAAATTTAAAAGGTAGCTTGACTTGAGAACCTGCATAAACTTGCTGCTATGCTTCACATCAATGGATTCCAACAGAGCTTGAGTGTTATCTTTTCCGAGCAACTTGATTAGTCCATTCCTACAAGAATGAAAACATTCGCTAACTCCACTTTACTTCATTCTTCTGGGGATCCTAACAGTCATGGTTTTGAATATGATAATATTATCTAGGAATATGATCATACTCAAATAAGATACTACAAGATTAGGTAGTTTTTCTAAACTTTTGAAAATTTGTGTCAAAAAATAACGATGCCATCTGAGTTACTGTGATGAAATGAAGTCTCTACTATTCCATGTACTAGCTAAAAGTTAGAGGCACTGTAATTTGCAAGAGCTTTTATGCAAGAAAACATGGCACATCGCAGCGATCGCACATATATATACGAAAAATGCAAACCCAGCAGCTAGTGACTTACGTTGTAGATATTGCAACAATTTTCTGAACAGGGTCATAAGCTAGCTTAGCAGCTTCAGAGGGTATTCCATAGTGAAAAGCCATGCAAGGATTCACATTTTCAGCTTTCAGACTTTCCAAGTTTCCCCAGGCTGCAACATAATAAAATTTCTTTGAGGTCAAATAGATCCCGTCTCAAGCATTGAGAATGGAGCATTCGCGGGGGCGGGGGGGGAATGCAAAACTGTGCTCTTATTACATGGTAAACAAACTCTACAATGAACGATGCCAAGTTCATAAAATCACATCTCTGATTGTTTTAGTAAAATTTGCAACAACACATCTCGTCATCAAGACTCCACAATCAATAACGCCAATAAAGTTATACGTTAATATTTAAAACTTGAGAATGGGCCAAACCACCCTTTGGTAAACAAACGCTGCTCTTATTCCATGGTAAACAAACTCTACAATGAACGATACCATGTTCATAAAATCACATCTCTGATTGTTTTTAGTAAAATTTGCAACAACACATCTCATCATCAAGACTCCACAATCAATTACGCCAATAAAGTTATACGTTAATATTTAAAACTCGAGAATAGGCCTAACCACTCTTGGTAGGTTTCTGTTTTGGACCTTTCCTATTGTATTTATACTAGCCTTTGCAGATTGTACTGACTTTTAGAAAATAAGATTAATGAGATGGATTCGAGGTGAACTTTTTCCCATGGTTGAAATGATTCTTTATTCGCATTTTGGATTACTTAGAACTTAAACTTGTCCTTGATATGAATGTTAGACGGCGAATAAAAGCACCATGATCAATGAGCTAAATTTCACAGTATATGATATAGCTCTAAGCAAAACATATCACAGTTTTTCCAACTTGCAACTGGTGGGCCATACAATTACAAGAGGCCCAAAATTGAATAACCTAGTGGGCCTTCAGATGCGCTTTGACTTCAAATCTCCAACTAATAACTAGCCCAATTCACGCCCGTAGTTCCTCCTTTAAATTTTGGTCATAATAATTTGAATATTCAAAAATGAATAACCCATTTCCTTTTCCCCACGGCGCTGTCCGTAAATAGTTGTCCGAATTTCGAACCCCACTGCCCCATCACATGGACATGTTGGGCGTCAGAAAATATAAATTAATTATACTCTTAGCAAATAGATATAGACAGGTCCGCCATTCCGACCCGGCCCGACCCCGACCATGGTAGAGCATCTGACACGCTGACAAATTTTACTAGGCCTATATTAATTTCCCCTCCAAGATGATTTTTTCCCCATTAAAAAGAATATTCACCTGAGATGAGTAATTTTCTTATACAAATTATTTTAATTTATGGTTCGTCATTTTGATAATTAACTGAAAAAAATAATACAAAGAAGTAATTTTTGATGATATCAGTTATAGCACATTATTCTCTATACAAGTAGAGATCAATCAATTTAAGTGTTACACACACTTAAAATGATACTAATGATCTTAATTAAAAGTCTAAATTTTCATTTTTTATGGTATTTGTTTAGTTATGATAGAAGAAGACAATTTTATATGCAGAAAAGTGTTGCATGACATAGACATACATATATAACAAACGTCAATAAACTAATACTAATTTAGTACTAATCAATTAATTTCAACATAAAACATCATAGACCAAACATTGTCGCTATACGTGTGTTCTATTATATCAGCTACCTTTACCTAACAGTGACTAGTAAAGCTTCCAAATTTGACAATTATTGACTATTAAAAACCTTCTACTACTGTTTTTCTTTTACTCATTTTTCTTGTCCACAATGAGCCGTTACGGCAACAGCAACAATAATGCGATTTCTTACCCAAAAAGTAGTCACAATTCAAGTCATTCCTCTGGAAAACAGGACAGCTCAAGCTAGATCCTTCATTCAATTAGTTGATTTCGGATTAAAATGGTGATTAATTATAGTTTAAACTTCAAACAAGCATCCTAAGAAATTTTTTAAAAATTCAAAAACACGACTGACGATGCAAGAAATTTTTTTTTAAAGTTGCAGGGAATCAGGGATCATCAAATCAAAGCAGAAATTCGAAAATTTTGAAATTCGTGATTACAGTACTTGCTAATGAATTAAACGACAGCGAACACAAGCACTAAGAGATGATCTAGACGAGTAGATCCATGAATCAAAGTACTATCGAAATCGAGTTGATCAGATGTACAGAATCGAAGAAAAACAGCGAAAATTACGCAGAAAAGGATCAAATAGATTTGAACACTGACGGACTGACCTTCTTGTTAGTTGCCTTTTCCACAAGCTTCATTACAAACATCTTCGAATCCAAACTTCGCTTGCTCAAAGGCAGAGATCAGTAGCAGAGAGAGAGAGAGAGAGAGAGAGAGAGAGAGAGAGAGAGAGAGAGAGAGAGAAGGAAAGAGGGAGGGAGGGGTTTCAATGGAGAAACGTTACGAGTGAGAAGGGAGGGGAGAGTGAGAGTGGAGCGGTTGATTTCAGTTAAGAGAAGTTTGGTTCTCTTTTTAAACCAGTAGCATAAAGCAGGGTGGTAAATTTTACCAAATCCGACCCGAAAAAATAAGGAACAGTTATAAATATTTTGTCCATATTTTAAATTTTTTATATAATTTTTTTCATTAATTATATAGTTTAAATTTAAATTTAAATTGACTGATAAAATATTTTATATAAATTTAGACATGTTCATATTTAAATTTGATAATTTTCGATACTCGATATCAACTGTAAATTCTTATATGTCCTTGGTAACTTATATTCTCGTGTGTTACATTATTATTTTAGGATTAGAAAATCATGTCTTATTTTCCTATTCGTTCAATCATCCGTTGATATATGTGCGACGAGTATGTATTTAATAGTTATTGTCATATATTCCTCCGTTTCAAAATAAATATCACTTTAACTAACTTTTTCGTTTCATAATACTTATCACTTTACAATTTTAATTACTAGTTTACCAACTTTATCTTTATTAATTATTTTATTTCTCTTCTTTTTTCATTTATTTTTTTATTTCTAATAAAATATATGGTCAACTTAATTTTTTAATATAAAATTTATCATAATTTTTATATTTTATTAATATTTTTGTATAACTTTAAAATAAAATGTATTTCGAAACGAAAAAAATACGTAAGAAATAAGTATTTCTAAATATATAATTCACGATATCGATATAAAGTACTGAGGTTATTTTTCCTATTTCTTTTGGAAGCAATCAACGAAAGAAAGATGAAAATGACAAAAAGGGGGTTTTATAAATTAAAAAAAAGGAGATGGACGGTGGATAATATCAGATTTGGTACGGTTTGGGGGATAAAACATAGGATCCTTTGCCACGTACACCGTCCTTCCATTGATTGAATGATTTTGGGTCTGATTGATGGATGGGATTTTAGTTGAAAAGAAGAAAGAGGCCTTGACCACCTTGACTTTTAATTATTCGTTAGATGCCAAGATAACGACTTGCGACGTCCATTAATTGCTTCACTACATTACTGAATACCGGTACTATAAATTCAACACTATTATATAGTATAATAATTTGTTTAAATTTTTAAAAATTTATTTTTTATTTTAATAATTCTTTTTAAAAAAATAGATTCCTTCTCCTAAAAATTAACAATATATTATATTAACGTGTTTACAAACCCGATTTTATGCTGTTATTTTTGTAAAAAAACAAGAATATAATGTATTTTTACTTTTATTTTTATGTGTGGAAAGTTCAAGTCTAATAAGATTGGCTAATAAAATGTTGGATTCCTTTCCTTGACAAAGGCTTCACATTGAGAGAGATTTAGCTATTTCTTGATGGGTACTGCGGGCCCACTTTTACTAGGCCATGATGAGTGGAAGAGGTCAGGCGGACCCGGCCTTATTAGCGCGCACTCTTGGCTCTTCACTATTCGATTTAAAGTATTCAGCATAATTCCTGACATGTATGTAATTTTACAATATTTATTATATACATATATTTTTAAAATTTACTTGAAAAACTCATAATAAAAATATGTCTTAATATAATGTACGAAATAAAGATTTGTGTTTATAAGGTGACATGTAGACTTTGGTTAACTATAACTCCTAAAATTAGTAATTGTGTTGTCTATAATCACAAATTTTAAAATCTCTCTTTAAAAAATAAAAACTCATATAATTTTTTTGAATGAAAACGTTCAACCTAAGTAATTTATAATATTTAAAAAATATAAAACCATATAAGTAATAAAAATATATTAATTTGAAAGTATTATATTTATATAAACTTATCCCATACAGATTGGAGTTTACAAGAATGTATAAAATGAAAAATTGAGTATAAATTACCAACCTTTTAATTTGAAAAAGGCTAACAATTTATTATCAACAAGAACAGGTGACCTAAGAAAGTGATAAATAAATTATAAAAAATTTTCAATAAAAATAATAGAAAAAGATTGATTTGACATTTCATATAAAACTATCCCATATAAAAATTTAAAATTGAGTTCACAAATTAAAATCCGTAAGCAACATTATTTGACTTCATGCTGATTGGGTGGGCTTGCTTCTGAAATTGACCTTCTATTGGATTAGGCCAGTTTAAAAAGTCAGCCAGTGAACTTAGCCCTTTTCTTCAGGGGGAACAAGAACCATAATGGGCCAAATTAAAATTGAGGAGAATTTATGCATCCATTTAAAGCAAATGTTTTGTTGCATCTTGGAAGTGCTTTAAGCCCAACAGATGCTTTCAGTCTTTCCCATGGCCCAACCCGTAGCTAATGCGAAGGATGCCTTGACAAAATACCCTTGTTCTTGATAAGGAACTCATCTTCTTCATCAACTCCTTGAATCTTAACATCAGGAGGAGTAGGTCATGTACTCATGTGTGGAAGAAGTGGACTCATTTGATGTCTGATAGGATTTGAATTTTCAATTCTCGTTCCGAAAGCTAAAGTATCTATTACTTATTCAAGTGATGTTCCTCTAATAATTTATCATACGATCCGATCCGACGTAATCATATAACTTATAATTCTAGTCGAGGAATATGGATTACATGCTCAAGCAGATAAGTTCCTAACAGCTTTTTAGCATTGATAGAATACAAAAAGGAACTATAATAGTGTAATCCATGCAAAAACATATGAGCGCAGGCTAAAAAGCAAGGCCTCAAATGAAAGGAAGGAACAAGCATAGGCATAAAGAAATCGTCCGCATTTACAAATATGTAAAATTATTGCTTGTAACTATGATAGGTGGATAAATGATTAACTAATGTTTTAGTTTTAAAAAAATAATCTTAAAACTCTACAATAAATTTATATACCAATATCGTTTGAATTTAAAGATTAATAGACATAAAATCTGTCTAACTTTATTAAATTTGAAAAAAAAATCTTATTACAAGTCCGTTTGAAGTTACATAAAAACTATAATATATTTTTATTTTATGTTTGTTTTGTTTTTTTTCCTTTCTATTCATTTTTATTCGTTTTTGTCGGTTTCGTTTATTTACGCTCTTTTCTATTTATTTCTGTTTATTTTTTATGTAACTTCAAACAGACCTTATACCTCTCTCTTTTCCATATATAGAAACTGATTTAATTAGTTTGATTTGACACCCTGAAAAGCTAATGGGATTGATTAGGACTAGCTAGGGTTAAGCAACACAAAGGAAAGGAGAGGGAGAAGCATAGATAACCATAACAACGAGAGGCTCGTGGAGCTGTCTGGAAAAGGGAGCAATGGACCCCTTTGGCGGCGCTTATATATTATCTCATAGTATTTCAATTCTCTTAATCAAATGATGGGAATGGGCGGGGAGAGAGAGAGAGTGAAGTTAAAGTCATCCCCATCACATTTCTCTTTCGTGTTTGATTCTGAATGAGTTTTGTGCACATGACTTCACGCACTTCACATCATTCAATTCATCATGTAAGTAGAAGCCCACAACAAGCCTTTTCCAACGCAAACTCCACTTTAAACAGGTTGCTCTTGCTTTGTCCTACCCCCCATGCATCATTGCATGGGTTGTTAGATTAGATATGTATTCTCATATGATAAGGTGCATGTTCTTTAGGGGCTATATAGGCTCCCCCTTCTCTAGATATCTTTGGTTTCTTTATATTGACTCAAACTTATTTTTATCGACTTTTAAAAATAGCACTAATGCTTTTATTGTATACAGAAATTGATGTTACATGCATATGAAATGATTATACTTTGTGGCTAATATTTTTTACGTATAGATATGATGAACAAGTCCTTTGCATAAGGTATAGGACCTGTTAAAATTCAAATTGTGACATATTTTGAGCCAATGACATTTTGATTCGATCGGATTGACTTCGAATGAACTCGTATAATGATACTTAAGCCAATGAGCTTATCTTGCAAAAATAAAAACAACTTTGTATGAATACTACAGTCGGATACAAATAAAACTCGTTTAGTTTTAGTTTTACTAGATTTATTTATGTTTTAATTAAGTCGGAACAAGGAGATGCACAATTTAATTCCACGACTTGAGTGTCATGGGAACGACAATAACCCATATGGGTATATGTTTTTGCTACTTCCTCGCCCCATCTTGATACATACGTTGACTCGGAAAATTTAGTGGGTGTTAATTAGTAGAGTTGGGAAAGTAAATTGACAGCGACTAAATTGATAGATGCTTTCTTTTTAAAATGATAACAAGAAAAGTGTAGGGGCTAATTAAGAAACATGATGTTTCAAGTGTTGTTGAGCATGTGATGGAAGAGGCTTTGGGAAAATGTCGATGGTGAAATGTTGCTCCTGCTTTTGGCAACCAAGTTCAATAAAACTACTACTTTACTAACCAAAAAGGGTGTCACTTGCAATTGATGGTTGGGTTTAATCTTGGCCACATCATGGTACTCATCATTTAGGACTACAAATTATTCTCTAATTCACTGTATTAGTTGCCATTCAAGAATCCAACTAATCATGCTTCGTAATACCAATGCGTATCTAGGGTGCTGTTCAAAGTTACATAAAAATATCATATATTTATGTTTTCTGTTTATTTTTGTTTATTTATTCTCTTTTTGTTACTCATTTATGCTTCTTTTCTATTCATTTATATTTATATTTATATTTCTGTTTGTTTTTTATGTAACTTCGAACAGTGCCCTGAAAGTTTTTTTTTTAAATCGAGAAAACCAATGGGGTACTATTGTTCATTCAAGTAGTATAATGACACGATCAATACCCACGATATCAATGAAATTCTTTAGACTCGAACCATAATCTCTCACACTAATTTGAAGGTTGAAAGTGAGCTATAAGGCAGGCTATCCGATTTCCCTCCCATTTTCCATTGACATAAAAGTCAATAATAGTTAAATTGCTCTAATCGTGGATATCATCTTCTAAAATGTAGATCAATTTTTTTTTTTTTAACTGAAATGTGGAATAATGCTCATAGAATATAACTCAGAGAAAGGAGATTCAAGAGTATAACATATATCCAATACGACGTTTCCAATTTAAATAGCATACATTTTTACAAACTCTTAAACTAGATGCTGTAATTACTTTTGGCCGAAATCTTGGGGGCCCGGCCCAATACCGGCCCTTAAATAATCCGCCATTGCTGATGATAAAGCATATTGTAGGGAATAAAGTCTAAATTATTTTTTATAGAGCAGAGAGTACTGTATTAATTTGTAAATTACTCCAACCAAAGGGGTTTTTTTGGATATTGCAATTGGATGTTGGGTTTTGGGAGTGTGTGAGAATGTACAGGTACTCCACTCTACGGCCACTCGCGAGGAAAGTGCCGCACGTTGTGTAGAAGACGACACAGACAGACTCCTCTTTCTTTGTCTCTCCTCGCATCTCATATTTTAATACGGGACGCCAATCGGGTGGGCATCGTGCGCAAAAGCAACTGTCCATGAGCTGTACTAACTACTAACTTCTCAGTTCTCACCTTCACTTATAATTCCCTTTTATTTATTATATTTTTTATACAATTATTTTATATGTCAATTAGTTTTTTTATTTTTTAAAATTTATTTTTTCTACACTGATTTAAATTTAAATTAATTTTTGCTCAATTAAACTTGTTTTTTAGTTGAATTGAATTAATTTGTACTTATTTTTACTGAACTGTATTTAATCGAACTTATTATAAGGAGAGAAGTTGAACAAAACAAGGCTTAATATAAGGTACTTCATATTTTTAATTTTTGATCCACGGTTAATTAAAGTGAATAGTTATCAATCTTAAAAAATAATTAAATAAATTTTAAGACAAAATCCAATCCATAAAATTTAATTTATTATCTAATAAAATATTTAAAATTTAGTGTATGAAACTTAGACTCAAATCTTTTACATCCACCTTATACTTGATTTACATTCTATAAAAAAAATTAAAAATTTCATCTTCTCTTTATTATCTTTCTCTATAAGCATTAAAATAAACATAGGCTTAACAAACATTTTTAAACCTCTCTGCCCTACAATAAGTAAAAAAATGTAAAAAATAAATAAATAAATTGTATGAAACTTGAGAGATAGATAGGTCCATTTTTTCCCGATAATTGATAAAACCGAAAAGATTGAGCGTAGTACAAACAAAGTAACTTAATAAAACTCTTTATCATACTACTTCCTTAAGACCTGTTCATTTTAAAGATTATGACAGCTTTTATAACTGATAATTACTCACCACTAAACATTAATTTGAACAGCTGAAACAAACCGGCATAAGTTTAGTATCAACAAAGAATTCCCCCGGTTGCATAACAACATCATTCAAGCCATCTCTTGACTTAATAAAGGTAGGTCCATTTTGCTAGTTGAAATGAATGGCATGGTCAAGGATATCATAATACAATCACATGAGGCTTGCTAATTTTGCGCGTATATAAATATATGTGCTTCGCATCTTTATGATTAATATCATGCAAAATTCTTTACTCTTTTTGCTAAGAAGGCTCTCTTTTCTTCAATCCAACAGCAACTAGGTAGACTATCCAGCTATAATTTCGGGACGTTAATTATTTTTGGGAGCCCTTGACCATATCCACCTTTTCATCCCTTTGAATTTGAGGTGGATGTATGGGTTGGTGAAGATTTTCAATTTACATAGCCAATTTATAAGAATCTATATATGTAAGTGAGTAGTTCTTTTTTTAAAAAAAAAAAAAAGTTTATTTATACATTCAGATAAAGGAAAAAAAATCACATTAAAAGATAGTGTATCGTGATAGTAGATAATGAGTTAAAAGGAGGAAGTCTAACGATGATAGTTTTGCTATCTCCAAGTGCAATCCATATAAATGCTTGTACGAATTGGTAAGGTGACTTGATATCTCGAATTTGCTATATGTAAAGAATGTATGATCTTTTAAGTTAAAAGAAAAGGGGTAAAGCCGGAAAGTGATGAAATTTAAATGGAGAAGAAATGTAGTATCTAACGGATGGAGGATAATTACTTATGTAAATATCCTGTTGAGGACGTCATAATTTTAGGAATATGAGTGCATAAGATGAGGACAACTTGTCTTAATAATAACTTTGACATTATATTTTTACTAGTTGGAATACGTGATATGCACGGAACAATATAGTATACCTTAAAAAGTTATGAATTAGGAAAGTAAATATTTAACCATTACATTTATAAATGAGATTAATAATAAAAATTCTACAATGATAGAAGCCATACAATATATTTGACAATAAAAGGCAATGAGTAAATAGTATAAAGACATGGTTACTTTAGTTCAAGTTTATGTTCACTGTTATAACATAACAATATTAAGAATATATTAAAATAAACTCGTATTTATAAAAAAAACTCTATAATTATACAAAAATTGAGATAGGTTACGAGGTGTCACTAGACAAAAAAGTAAAAAATATTTAATAAATTACTACAAAAATTCACATCAAATTATGTATACGTTGGTGGATCCCAAAATTTTATATAACAGTATTTACTTTTAATTTTTCCTAAAGTTACATAATACCAACTACTCTGATTTCCATATTAAAATTCTGAAAAATCTGCCCACATCAACTTGTAGACATTCCTTTCCAACCAAAAGGTAAAAAATGTGGCATAAAGTTAATTAAATCAATAACCCAATTTAATCTCACTTTTTAAGGTGGTGGGGTTAAGTTAAAGCCGTAATCTTAAATACTCTATCGGCTTTGAAAATATTTGTCGTTTTAAAGTTAGAAGAAAATATCAAATAAAAAAATTTATGTTAAAAAATTAAATGACAAATATTATAAAATGAAAATGACTCTATTTTAAAATTACATATATTATAAAATGAAAACCACTCCAAATTTACACAAATAAATGTAGAGGTAGTAATTCTTCTCCGCTCTGTAGCAACGGACGTGTGCTGTGCTCCCTCCCTTGCCCCTAATGGTTCTTTTCACATCTCAACGTCAATCCTTATTCTTCTTCTTGTCATAATAACAGTACTATACTAAATTAAATGATTATTTATTTTAAAATATGATTCATTCCAACTATTCTCTGAGAGAGAGGGAGAGAGAGAGAGAGAGAGAGAGAGCCATAACCATTAACCACCATCACCTAACCTTTGAATCTCCCAACTCCTCTGCATCTCTCTCTCTCTCTCTGACTTGTTAAAGTTCAACTCTAATCCCTGTTAGTCGCTCTCTTCGTTCGAATTTCAGTGTCCTGATATTGACGCCCAAGTTGTCGCTTTGGTGAGTTGCTTGCTTAAATTTGCTATTGCTTAGATCGTCGATTTCTAGTGTCGCCTTCAAAATGGAACCAATTTGATTCATCGGCATTGCTAGTTTTTTTTTCTTTTGTTTTTTGTATTTTGTTCTAGTGATGCTCATGGGATAGCTCTGATTTGGCTTGAGATTCATACTATTCTGTTGATTTTCTGAAATTCGAACTTCTATATAGAAAATGTAGATTTGTTTTTAAAAAAAAATGAAAAAGGGTCTGATTTGAAAGCATCTTCATCATTAATGATGGCGAACCCATCATGATTTCTTCTTCATTTTCATGGTCAGAAGATAATTGCTAAAATGGAAAGCACACAAATGATTAAATGTAATAAGTGCGAGAAACCGACATTACTGTGTAAATTATTGTATGAGCTCCTTTAATCATTTTCCCTATGTGGGTTTTCGTTCTTTGTTTGATTGGTATGGTCAATGATGCTGACCTCTGGCGAAGTGGGATTCATCTGGATTCTTTTATTGATATTCTCATTGATGCTATAATTTCGTTGCTAAACTAATTTAGAACTTACTTTGGAGATGTCTTTTGCTGTTTCTTCTTTCTTTGCAGTTAGTTCCACAGGTTTTGGATTGACTTGATTGGTGTGAATTGGGTTTATGATAGCTTTGACTTGCAAAAGTTTTCATGGGTTGATGATGACGAGGCATTGAGAGTTTGAGGATTTCGTGGTTTTTGGGTTAATTGGAAACTGCCATGGGAGGCTTATTACACCTTTTTGATTTTCATCAAGGGCACATTAGGAGGAAGCATAAGAAGAAAGGGGATGGTATGTTTCCTGTCCTGTCTCACAAACACCTGAGAGTAATGGCATTCATTATTTATATTCTCGTTTTCTGCAATGCTTCTAAGCTTTACACTCCCGGGATTTAGATAAATGAAAACTTGAGAATTGACTGAAATTGCTTGGAAATTGGTTATGCAGTGGGTCTGGATGCTCCCGAAACAGTTTAGATCTGCCAGGTGAAACTTGCCAGAGCCATTATGCTACCGGAGACTGTGAACAGGTAATTAATTATGCAGCTCTTCATGTTGAATATCAGCTTTTGTTGAACATGATACATGGTCTAAAATTTGGTTAATTTGAGCAGCAACGACTTGTTAACTTTAAGGCAGCTATTTATTTATGATACTAGTGATTAACCTCTAAAGGTTATAGTGGCCTTGATTTTGTGATGTGCAAAGGCAATAGAGTAGTACACATCAGCATTTGATAAAACCTATCACTCAAGGCCTCCCACCTTTTGGGTTTACTAATCTTTGCAATGCTGACTATCACCTTTTTCATGGTGTCACTTATGGGTCATTCGCTTGTTCTAGTCTGTGTTGGAGGAGGACTTGCAAGTGAGAGGGGGCTGGGAATTCTATTGGACTAGAGCAAAATTTCATACGCTGGAGTCATTCCTTGTTTGCTGTAATTGATTGTACCGATGTTGATTGTGAGCTCTACTGTAAAGCAGGATTTACACAAGAGGAGCTATTATCCAACTATTGCTTCAACAAATAAGCTTATCAATGAGGAGATATTGAAACGTTCAGGAAGCAAACAGAGTGCACCTAGCATTGTTGCCAAACTGATGGGAATGGATGTGTCACCCGTGGATACACCTAAGGATCAATCTCTCAAGGATAGAAGTGACAAGATGGAATTCACCGATAAGAAAATTCAACATATAGAAAAGGTCTCTGCTGTCCGTTCCTCCAAAAAGTCAAAACAATCTAGCAAGAAGGAACATCGTTCTTATAAAGATGCATATTTCCGCACCTGGAGTAGTGGAACAACAAATTTGGGGAAGCCCCAGCCTCGAGTACATCCTCAAGAGAAAGAACTCCAGCAATTTAAGAAAGAATTTGAAGCATGGCAGGCAGCCAGGTTTCTTGAATGTGCTAGGGTTGTTGAACTTGGTAACATTCCTCAGCAATGGCTTTCTCAGTTGGACCTCACCAAGGAAAAGATGGATCTTTATGAAACTTCTAGGAAAGAAGTTGTTGAGAAATCACTGGAGCTTAAGGCTGACATGTTAAAGTCAAGGTCTTTCCATGGAGGAGATTTTCAGCATCTCCCATACAAGAAGGAAGTACTGTCAGCTGAACACAAGGAATCATCTTCATATAGCAGTAGAAGCTCAAGTAGAGATTTTGAACGGCTTTCTTTGAAAGACTCTGATCAGAACTCTGATAAATCTTCTGTACCATCGAGGATAGTAGTTTTGAAGCCTGGTCCTGACAGTTTTTGCCCCAATGATGAGTCTTGGGTCAGTTCTTCTTGCTCTGTGGAAGATAGGGACTGCATAGAAGATCTTCTAGAGGAAGTGAAGCAAAGGTTGAAATTTGAAATGCAGGGTAAAACATTTAAAAAGGGTTCCATGGTAAGAGGGGTGGGATTGAGACTCCCTTTAAAGAGAAACCAGCAAATACAAAACAAGCTTCTTACCCTGTCGTGAAACAGATTAAAGAAAATGTTACTCGAGACCTGAGAAGGAAGTTGCTTCGGTCTGAATCTGCAAGATCGTATCAAAATGAATTCCTGGTTAACGAGCTAGCCCCTTCATCCCCTGACCTCATAAGCAAAGATGAAAGGACAATCCTGGGAAGGAAGTCACTTCGATCAGAATCTGCAAGATTATATCAGACTCAATTCCAGATTAATGAGCTAGCCCCATCTTCCCCTGAGTTCATGAGTAAAGTGGAGAGGAAATCCCTTGAAAGGAAGTTGCGTCGGTCAGAATCGGCAAGATTATATCGAACTGACTTCCACGTTAATGAATTAGCCCCATCCTCTCCTGAATTTGTGAGCAAAACTACAAGAAGATTCCTTTTGGAGAGACTAAGAAATGACCTGAATGGGGAAATTCACCAGAATTATGACGACTTCTCTCAGGTACCCTGGTTTGATGATGCTAGAGGGCGATTGGAAAAGGCAAGGGATATTTTGAATGCAGAAGCTGGACGGAACTATTGGCATGATAAGATCTATGAAGCAGAATCACTCGCTAGGCCCTTCAAACAGGAAATGGCAGATGATGCAAGTTTCTCAGAGCATACATCTCCTAGAAACTTGGTTAGATCTATGTCAGCCCCGGTTTCATCATTTGGGAAGCTTCTTCTAGAGGACCGGTACATTTCAGCAGGGGCTCACATTAAGAGAAAGCATGAGGCCCCTGATAAATTATCAACCACTGCTAGAGGCCAAAGGAAAGAAAGGTTTAATTTCCGGGAGAAGGTTTCAAATATTAAATACAGCCTATCTCTTAGGAAGAAGTTGCTCAGCCGAAAGCTTCAGTCAATGGATTTATCACAAAGTAATGAATTTGATTCAGCGGAAGATATGATGACCAGATCAACCTTTATAGCAGGCTTCAGAGATAGGATTGTGAGTATATTTTTTATTTATGTTTTGAGATATTGTTTTGAAGTATGTTTACTTTTTAGGTGTGGAACTCTAGATGACAATTTGAAGCACCTTTTGTACTTGCATTGCAAAACAATTGATCCCCCATATGGTCTTAGGAAAACTCTACAGAGGTGCCACCTAGCCCTGCATCTGTATGCTCCACTCCTCGAGAAGAATTCTGGAAGACAATTGATAATCCTAGCCCAATATCAAACTCTGACGTGACTTCTGTAGGAGATCACAGTGTGGGTAATGTTTTCAGAGAGATCAGCTCCAATCTTACTGGTAAGAGAGCATTAGCTAGATAATAGTAAACCTTGTCTTTAAGTTGTATTTTCCGCATAAAATTGTTGTCTTCTAATGTCTTTAAGTTGTGTTCTCCAAAGAAGATTGTTGTCTTCTAATTTTCCTTCACTGAATCATTACTGTACATGTTCTTCTGCATGACAAGTAGATGTATTACATTAACCAATAAGTCCAAAACATTAGCCCAGAAACCTACCCCTGGGGAGGGGTAGGGGTTGAGGTTTGGCTTTAAGTAGCCTTATGGTCCTTACCCCTACTATAAGTTGCACGCAGACTATATCCTATCATGTCACTGTATTCTATTCTTACACATGCGCACACACACACATAGACACAAAGGCACCATTGGATGTCAGACACCTTTTGCTTCATGGTGATATGTTGTGCGGTGTTATATCATCATATTCCCCTCCTCCAGGTCCCTGCTAGGCCTTGGTGCTGTTGGTTGGGGGTTTGAATGTTTGCTAACTTAATAGTGTTCCAGAATGCTCATTGCCATTATAACATTGATTGAAATGCAGACTGTCCAACTTCTTATAAAAAAAGAAGCATAAAATATTTTAGTAATGTACTTTTATTTAGTCCATTACATAATCCATAATTTAAAGGTTGTCAATGTGGCCTTGATGGAAATTCCCTGATTGTTTGCTGCTTGTCAATCATAAGAAGCACAAAATAATTTACTGTGAGATTTTAATTTATTCCATTATTATACATGATATGACGTAACGAATAGTGACTCTTCAGCTTCATTAGAGATGGACCACATTTCCTTGTGGCATATATGAACATGTAACATGGTATACATGATTACTTTAGTTAGGAGAGTGTAAAGAAATACATGCCAAAACAGCTATCTGGTCCACTATGGTGTAGCCTTTGTGAAGTGGGGGTAAATATGCTTTTTCATCCATTATTTCAGGTGATTTTGTGGATCGATATTTGTCCGGGCAATCAAACACTAGTGTCTGCTGATTGTATAATAAGAAAAATGCTTATTGCTCATTTTTTGTGAGGATTGCTCATGTTCCTTGAGGGTTACATATTGTCCGGTCACAGAGCCGTTAATGATCCTTGATTGACTTTTGCATTTGAAAAAAATGGTCTATTTGTCCATTACAAAAACCCAATGCAGTAATTAGTATTCATGGGACTATTGTTCTAACTTTATCCTGAAACCTCACTTCACAGAGTTAAGGAAACAATTAAACCAACTTGAATATGAAGCATCAGAAGTCACATCACTGACTGAGGAGCCTTTGGAACCAGAAGTGGAAGAATGTGAAGATGAAGCAGAAGCCTATGTCAAGCACCTGCTTGTCACTTCAGGTTTGTACGATGGATCATGGGATAAATCTTATTCAAGATATGACCCATACACAAAGCCTTTAGGTAATTGGGTCTTCGAAAAGTGGAAGAATCCTACAGAAAACAAACCACTGACTCCGAAGAAGTTGCCAATGACGATGATGAAAGAAGTTTAGATCATAAACTGTTGTTCGATCTATTGAACGAGGCACTCACAGTAGTACTTGGGCCGCCCAGGACCTTGTCGAAGTTCAGGAGAAAGTTAACTGACACCACCACATTGCCCCACCCTCAGGGCCGAACACTGTTGGATCGGGTTTGGCAGATGATCTGTGAATACTTAAACCCCTCAATAGACTCAGACTCTTACTCACTCGATGATTTGGTGGCTCGTGATCTGGATATAATGCCTTGGGGCAACCTAATAGATGAAGAGATCAGTGGAGTGGGTAAAGAGTGGGAGTGTCAGATAACCAGGGAACTCGTAGAAGAACTTGTTATGGAAATGCAGCTTGCACAGTGTACAGATGCCAACAGTTTTTAGCTCCTGAAATAAGAGGTGTGTTTGTGTATATAGGGTTTAAGGATGGATTCCAAACTCATTATTCTTGGTTAATTTATAGTATATGCGAATACGAGAATTTATCTGTAGGTGTTTGTGAAATAGAGTAGAGGCTTATCTAATGATTGTAAATTTTCCTATTTTGCTTTTGTTTCTTGTAACATGAAATAATTACTTTTGACAATCTGAGATATTATGGAACAATGACAGTAAAAGTTGAGAGTGGATTCTTATGTTTTGAGAATTAGGTTAATTTGTGTCTTAATTAGGCAGCTGGAGCAATATAGATTGCATTCAATAGTGGTCAATAACTTTTGTTGGCAAGGTTGGTGTTTAAGTCCATGAAAGAGAATGAGACTTTGCCCTTGCTCTTCGGGCAATTCATAGAATTGTTTGGCCGGCAAGGGAGGAGGTTCCCCTCTTTTCAGTTTTGACCGTTGTCAATACGTCTTTAATGTTCATGTGGACTTGTAGATTTATTGTGATTTAAAAAAACAAAGAGAATCATAGATGTATTTTTTTATAAGTAGTTGGCAAAAGAGCAAAAAATACAATCATACGACAGCTCTTGACAATAAAAGCTTAACTAACCAATAAAAATTCAGCTAATCCAATATAAACTAGCATCTAATTGAAAATTTCAACTCATAATTGGATTGGAGAAAGCCTTGTTTATCGTTATAAGGGTACTTAGTTTAGTGGTTGAGAGGCTGTTTTTTTGTTACCAATGTTTCTTTATAATCCAGTAGATTTACATTTTTTAGTAGATCTAATTTAATAACAATATTTCTCAAAATGTTTCAAAATTGTAACTTCTCTATAAGAAGTAAAACTGTTGTGTAAATAATCCGAATGGACACCAACACTATCAATCTCGCCAAATTTTTCTTTATTGCTAAATCCATAAATTAAAAATACAACCCAAACACATCAAAATGTTTAATTGTAATCAACCATTTATCCTCCAAAGAATTATATATATATATATATATATATATATATATATATATATATATATATATATATATATATATATATATATATATATTTTGATTGAACACAAAAAAGAAAAAGAAAAGTTAGATGTGGATGTAGAATAGAAGGTTTAAAGGATATGCTTCGAAAATAAAACATTACAGTACAAATTGATAGAGGGTTGTGGATACTAACTAGCACATTGCAAATGTGATAAATTCTTTAGAAATTGTTGAATTGTTGTCAAGAACTCTAACTTCTTCAATCTTCAAGCTTCATATGTCCAAAAAAGACAAATAATAGAGAAATCATAGATAGACTAAAAACATCCAATATCTAAATATATTGTCTTAACAACGAAGAATCCGATGATATATCATTTATATTAAAAGAAAACCCTATTTTTATAATAATATTCATTCTTTTTTTATCAAAAATATTCATTTTGTTAGATAAACTTAGAATGTTTGTGCTTCTAAAATTAGAACCTCTCAAGAAGTGATGCATAGAATTAGAAATATAGAACGTCAGAAGAATCTCTCAAGGGTATATAGTTCCTCCTTACGCCCGTAATTTTCTCTCCCCTGCCCATTTCCTTGCATAACTGTGAATATAGCTTGTATACTTGTCGAGAATACCAACAGTAGAATTAAAAGTCCAAATCCTCTCCAGTGTTCCTTGAAAATTGCGGTCTTCCCACCTCTTCTACTTTTTGTCGCTTTTGACGCTTTTCTAAAACGCCAAACCCCATTTGAGGACCGAAAAAACGGAGAGACTAGAGAGACATTGTGTGAGTGAATGTGTGTGTTTGACAAAGTAGGAGAGAGAATTATGGAGTCACAACTGCAATCCCAAGAGAGCGGAGGAAATGGAGGTAGCCAGGGGATGATTAGTGGAGGAATTGGCGTCAATGTAACTGGAGATGCAAATGGTGGGGATATTTTGAATGAGGTTTTGTGTGTTAAGGTCATGACTGATGAACAGCTCGAAATCCTCCGCACCCAAATCGCTGTTTATGCTACCATTTGTGAACAACTTGTTGAAATGCATAAAGCTTTCTCTTCCCAACAAGATCTTGCTGGTCTCTCTCTCTCTCTCTCTCTCTCTCTCTCTGCCCCTTTCATTTCTAGCATAATATGATGGTTTGATCATGTTTTCTTCCCTTTTGATGCATTTATTGAAATGGGTATAATTTAGTTTTGTTTATTTTCTGCCCTGCTCTTGTAATTTTCCACATTAACAGTACTTCATATCATGACTAACCCTTCTGGATTTATATTTTGGTAGAATTTAGTTTGTTTATTTTTTGCCCTTCTTTTGTAAATTTTCGCTTTTACAGTACTTCATATCATGACTACCCCCTTCTGGATTTATATTTTGGCAAACTTCTGCGGTAGATTTATGGTATCTTTTGGCCTTACTTGTTAAAGCTGCTTTAAGTTTTCTGTGATTTATTCCAATTTCCCATCTTATCATGCCAACATTCGGGTATTTAATTGTGTCCTTGTACAAAATTGTTCTTTCCGTGAACTATAGTTTTCCTTGTAATTTTTCACAGAAAATGTTTGAACATTTTTGGCAAGGAAAATAAGTTCCTGGGGTAAGTCCTTACTTACGGGGGAGGGAGGGAAGCAACTTCCACCATTTTACCAATTTTGTTTTTAACCAAACACCTCTCTGTTTGCCATTTCAACTTGGTGTAATTTCTCTTACTATTGTGGATTTAACCGCAGCTTGCAAAGCCTTTGTTTTTTTTTGAATTTTTATAAATATTATATTTGTTATGGGTTTTGTTGTTGTTGCTGCTGCTCCTAATAGACACCTTCATCCTTGTGAGTTGTGCTCAATCCCTAATGGATGTGGGTTCTTGTACCTGAACTGTGGTATAATTAAGCTCAAGGACATTGCATCTTCATGTTGATATAGGGAATCCTTAGTGAATATTAGCTGCAAGTATAATTCTAAATTTTTCCTGCCATCAATAGGCATCTAAAACTTGCACATACGTACATCAATGGTGAATTTTTAATATTAATCGAACTTCTATCCGGGGCTATTTTACTTCATTTAAATGACAGTACGAGAGTTAGCTAAGCCAGCATAGGCATGGACAAAAGGTTTGAAGGTGTACCTATTTCTTGGTGGTTTCTGGTGAATATGGATTAACCAAAGCTTGCAATGTCTTACTGTCATAGCTGCCAACCCAGGCGTCCGAGCAAAGTGAATTTATCCAGTGAATCATAGAATACTATGCTAGACCCCTGTTCTCAACTTCCCATGATATATATCAACTATAATAAATTCCTGTTCAGGAGAGAAGTTGTGCTGAAAGGGCTGGCACTATTTCTCAGACACAAAAGTACCCATGGAGTGTTATATATACATGACAGTAATATAGATTTAGATGTTGTGCTCTATCAATTTTCAAAAACTTTTGAGTTTTTAGCCTAAAAATGAAGGCATCAAGTGTAATTTACGCAATTGTTGGTACCAAGTACAGCTGCTTGGGCTGAAGTAAGAAGTCCTAGACTCCCAGCAACTTAGTTTTGGAGTTCTGGTCTCCAACTTATTACAGTTTGGTCCATTGCAGTTTTTTGATTTGCATGTCTTCTTAATGATGTTCTACTTTCTTGCCCTGGTTTCTCTGAAGACATTGTGCTCAACTTATTTTAAACTTCATATTCGTCTATGATTAAACCAGGAGCAAGACTTGGAAATCTTTACTGTGATCCTCTGATTACGGCTGTTGGGCACAAAATTACTGTTCGGCAACGTTGGACCCCAACACCTTTGCAGCTTGAGACTCTAGAGCGCATCTTTAAACAAGGCAAGGGAACTGTGAGCAAGCAGAAGATCAAGGAGATAACTGCAGAGTTATCCCAACATGGGCAGATCTCTGAAACAAATGTGTACAATTGGTTCCAAAACAGGCGTGCTCGATCGAAAAGAAGCAGCAGAACAATGCCCAGAACAATGCTGAATCAGAGGTAGAGACAGATGCTGAATCACCCGAAGACAAAAAGCTAAGTCCGAGAACTTTCAGTCTCAGCACAACTTAGCTTCAAGAGTGGATGATCTCTGCTTTCAAGGCCAGGAGATTAGTTCCAATATGCACTCACTCGATCCAAAGACTGGCAAAATGGATTCTATCTTTTCATCAAATAGTAGTTTTGAACCTTCCCAGAGTTTCGACATGAACCAACTGGCTTTGTATGAGAGCGTCCTGCAGAATGCAAGTAAGTATTCTATATTTACACCGGTATCATCTCTAAAAGCATATAGTGTCTTAAGATCTCCACGTAGCTCCCTCTCCCTGGCTCTTTATGAAAGTCACTTTTCACTCTTACTTCCTCATTACATGAACACAAAAGAAATGAGAAAAGAGGAGTTTCTGGCTGTTAAATTAGTGTATGGAACAAAATCAGGCTGTTAAATAATCCAGCAGCTGTCAAGGAACTTGAACTTCTCCTTTCTAGGTGTAGGGTCATGATTCACGAATACCCAAATCCTCCAGAAGAATTGCAAAGTCTTGAAACAAATTAGTGGGTGATCTTTGCTATGATAACTTATGGGCATAGTTAGTTATAAGTTATGACCAATCAGATTTAAAAATACTGATAATGCTTAATTCTAATTTGCTTCCGTATTATACTTGCTTTTGTTTTCAACTTCTATACAATAGCAACCATAGTTCACAACCACCGCCTTTTCGGACAGGAGAAACTGTTACAATCTATGGTCATTTTACCTTAGGGGAAGTTCTTTTGATTTTTTCTGAAATGAGTTCATGGAATACCTTTAACTGTGAATGTAGGAATGGATCACTTGATTGGGAAGCTGGAGTTGCCTGAGAGCTATAATGCTTATCAACCAACCAAGGATTACAGCATGACGAGCTAACTCTCCTACATCCTGGTTGTTATATATTTCGGCTGATTTGACAAAATCATGTTTTGCAATTTCAAGCCAAGCCGGATCTCGGACCGAGATTCCTGTGCTAGGTGGCATCCCCCCGCCCCAACAAATACAAAGGGGAAAAAAATATGTGGAAAAAGGAAATCCTAGAACCTGTGGAATGATGCTTTGTTCTTTAGCCAGCTGATGACAATGGAGTTGAACTTGGTTCTTTTACTGGATTGTTATCTGATTTGGAATAGTTACATGAGTTTCACTTTGATGCTCTGTATTGTGGGATTTATTTGCTGGTTTTCTCTCTGTTGGACTGTTGAGTTTGTAGTTATGTTATGTGGCTTTTCCTTGCTATATTTTTTCCTGCAATGTGATTTGCTGCACATTTTATGCTCCTCTTCTGTTTTTTTAAGCCAACTATTCTTTTCCCCCAAGGTGTCACTGTCAGGTGTTTTGGAGTTGAAATGTGAAAGTATTCTTGGTATTTGGGAGTTGGCTCCTATTCAGGGGATTGAGCTGGAAGCTGGGAAATGGGAACACCAAGTGTTAAAAGTTTTATCTTGTTATACTTCATATTTCTAATGTATTATTGGTCGAAGTATGTATTAATGTAGTATGTAAAAAGTTAAAATTGTGTATAGTCTTTCCTGATCATCCCAGCATAACTTGGATTTAAAAACAATTCAGGAGGGTGGAACTATGAAGTAGGTATATTCTCTATATTTGAATCTATAGTATCATTTTGTTTGATTTAAAGTGTAGATATAAACTTCGAAGTATAATTCGTTGAATATGTAGGCACATAACACTGATTAAGACAAGAAATAAAGCTATTAGAGAAGTGCGGTGGCACCAAAGGACAAGATGAAAGAGGTACGGCGGAGCTACATGTAACCCGACAGCATCCTTGGACACTGCTGTGTCCAAAACAATGCTTATTAGTTGTTCATGAATGTCTGTAGTTTGGGTATAAAAAAAGTTACAAAGCCTAAAGAACATCCATATACAAGGATACCCATAGTTCAATTTCCTAGCTCCACAAGTGGGTAAGAATCAGATTATTTGTCACATCACATAAAAAGTAGTATAAGATGTAGATATAAGGATGTGAGATTAATAATGTTATGGATGGTAAAAGAGGGAGATAGATCGAAAAAGAACTAGATCAAAGTTGTCAGACTAAATTTGACCTATTGTATTAATTTTGAACATGATTTATGACAATATTTTTGGAAATCTATTATTAAGGTATAAATCATGGGTAAATTTGTTTTTCGGTTCTCAATAGAGTGTAGCTAATAATGCATCATTTACTTTACATAGATAGGAATAAATCGATTTGTCCCATAAAATAAAGATAATTTTTTAAACTCTGTTAGCATCATATTTAATGTATTTTTTCAAACTCTTTTTAGGCTCCTTATAATTCTTCTTATAATCGCAACTTTATAACCAATAACTGAAAAAGCTTCTCACCAAGGTGTAAAACTTGTTGAGCAATTTTGGTAGGAGGCGGTGAATCCTAATTTGTTTTGTTTATTAAATTCTTTTGAGCAGTAGCATCTGGAATATCTATCACCTTCCTCTATGCATTTTCCTTCTTATGAGCTACTTTTTTTAAAAAAAGTTTATGAGACTGCATGAGCTACTTGTTTTTTTGAGGCGTGAATTTTCCCACCAGGGATGGACGTGGAACGGGTACAATTGTACTTGCACTTATATTCATTTTCGAAAATCATCAGTATATTTATATTTATATCTATCGGATTTTCAAAATCTATCTTCATATCCATACCCACCGGATATTTCGAATATATCGGGCATTATTTGGGTATGTATAAATGTTAAAACAATAATATCCATCGAAATTTATACTATTAATATGGCATTAGCGATGAGTAGTTAAAAAATCTTTTGACTCTATCATAAATTTATAATTATACATCAATAGCACAAATAAAATGAAAATATATTTACTTAGCCCAATGTTTAACTCGCTTCCCAACAAATTTTATTCTTTTTAAAAAAAAACATTCAGGTATGGGTTCGGGCGGGTGAACCCTATACTCGTACTCGCACCTGCTTTACTCGTACTCGTCCCATGCCCGAAAATTTTAAAATTTTTTATACCCATAACCACAAAATTCAAGACAGATTTGGGATACATTGTTCGGATCCGGGTTGTATTCCCATCCCTATTTCTCACATAGATTTTGAATATTTGATTTTGTATCTTAAATTTTTTTTTTTGTGGGGATTTAGCCGATGCCTACCAAAGTGAAGCTAATTTTCTTTTAATTATTTAAAACACCATCCCTATTTTCCACATAGATTTTGAATAGTTGATTTTGTGTCTTAATCAGTTTTTTTTGTTTTTTGTTTTTGTGGGATTTAACCAATGCCTACCAGAGTGAAGCTAATTTTCTTTTAATTATTTAACATTCAAGTTTTAGGGTTATGTTATTTAACTGATAGAAATTTTCTTCTTTATTATTAGTATAAGGAAAGATGCAAAGGTCAATGTAAATGGACTCGAAATAAAGGTCTTTAATAATAATATTCAAAAATTTTATCTGTTAAACAAACCGACATTGATTATGTCTCATTTTTGGGTTTGCTCTAATCTAGTAAACTACTCGAGTCAAAATGATTTGATTATCGGTATGCAATTTCAACTTGTTCTATATTTCAATTTGGTCTTGATTTGGCCTAATGTACACCCACAACGAGACTTGAAAAAATTGACTGAAATAAAAAATATGTATTGGACCACTCGAATCAATATTCAATTCGACAACCAAATTGACTAACCTAAAAAAAAAAGAAAAGAAAACTTAACCCAAATAAAAAACTAACTAAAACATCGTAGCTCCAAAACTATAATGCAATTCGGATTTAACGTAACCTGTAGTCGAATTGATTACCCTAGTTGTCCTCATCCACTACTACCCTTTATTAGTTTTTTTTCTTTTATTTATTTATTTTGGATCAAAGTATCCTCTATTAGTTAAAAACCAAAAAAAAAAAAAAAAAGATTGAAGAAAAAAGTACGGAATTAGTCGCCCACTGTGACGTTAAAGCCTAATAGTTACCCAATGCTACTCCGGCTACTCTTACCGCCGTCGCCTCCGGTGCCATTACCGCTGCCGCTCTAGCGCCGGTGCCGCCGCCGCCACTCCTGGTCTCTCTCTCTCTCTCTCTCTCTCTCTCTCTTTTCGCTCGGTCTCTCTCTGCTGAGATTTTCTCTTATTTTTCTTAGTTTCAGTTCACGAAGTTTCTCTTCTTCTTTTTCGTATTCTGTACTGTAGCTGCTAACTTGCCCTGCCATTACATCTAAATTTTTCAGCTCCTCTACCGATTAAGACGTAATGGATTGATTTTCGTGAAATTAGTGCCCCTTCAATTAATTCCTCCCTGAAATTATTGAGGGTTTTTGAGGGTCCTGATTCATAACGCTTTTTCTACTTGTTTGGGTATGGAGTGTAGCTAATTTATTGATTGTTTAGGAGTTTATGTTGGATTTTATGCTGTGTTAGTGATTGTATCTTGGATATTGTGGTTATAATTGCTACATTTTAAGAATTCTAAAACCCTAAAAATTGCAAGAAGTTCATGTTCAGTTTTCAAGAACTTTGTTCTTCGCGTTCTCTTATTTCAAGTACTGATATGGGGGTGTGTTTGGTTGCTTTTTATCTCCTTGGTGAGAAAAAGGTTCAACCTTATTTGTTGATTGATGATTGACTTCTAATCCCCTCCCCCTCGGTTGATGATCAACATTTTCATGTATTATTTTCTGCTTTACTGGAGCGTTTGTTTGATTAGACATTTCTAATTTCCAGGTTTTCGATGGCTGGGGAATGTATTGCTAACTCTAGATACGAATACATAAATGAAACTGGAAAATGGCCTTCCCAAAGAGTTGATCGTCATTGTGTGGTTGCTAGGAAAAGCCGTCTTCGGAGTCAAGTTGCATGTTTGTCTGCTCTTGTTTTGCTGCTAAACGCCTACTATTCGTTTATGGGAAAGGTATGCTGATGCCATATTACAACTTCTTTCTCCCGGCCCTTTTCGACTTCTTTACGACATACTTATGTGATGTTTAGGCAGCATACTGTTGTTTATGTTGAGGTAGGATTGACCAGGATGTTCGTTCATGCCTCTGAATTAATTACATACTTTATGGCAGGGCGAATCTGTATATGTTCTGTTTTTCTACTTGGTCATAGGTGCTTCGTTTATCAAGTTCTTCTGTCAGAGACTTGTCGAGAAAGGTCAGTCGGTTGAATGAACACTCTATTTTGTTGTTCTTGGATGTTCACTATGATATGCATGTTGAAGTTGCATGATCTATTATGCAACAAGTTCATTGTTATATGCTGAAGTGAGTTTCCAAAGCTGAGATTCTCTGACCTTATTGTTGATCAAGGGACACTTCCATTTATTGGCTTTCCTTTCCAAAATTGATGTAAAATTTGGTAGATGAAAATAATCAGCATATCATTTGGGAGGATATTGATCTACTAATTGTTATATCCCCCAAAGACTGCTCCCAAGGGGGTGGGGGAGAGAACAAAGAATTTTTAGCGTTGTCTTACCTTTGCATGAATCCTGAAGAGAACAATTATGCTGCTTAAAATTTTATGTTATCCAATGATTTGAGAAGGAGTTGTATTTCTTACCGTTTCAATTTTCATATGGTGACAGAGTCTGTTGTGATTATTCCAGCATTTGGAGTTCAACTTGAAACCCATTATAGAAGGTACATTCTCCTACATTCCCCATGATCAATCTTTACATTTTAGAACTAGTTTAAGATGGTACCAATGGAACAGTCTTGCCTCTAGAAAGGATGAGCAAATTTAGAAAATATAAGGATACTATGAAGATTGAGATATGAAGAGATGATATGTGGGAATTTCTATTTTCGTTTTATCACGAGTCTTTGGTTCTTGTGGGGATCATTCTGAAAAACACCATTTGGTAGTTGGATACAGCATTTCCTAACAAAACTGTACTAGGCAGTGGATAAAATAAATAGATAGTAATTTATTGCTTTCTATAAATAAATGGCTATCATCTCAGGAACCAGGTTTTTCACTGATTATTTATCCAACATTTTTTTAACTAATACTTGGTTTTAGTTGATCACCACTTTTGTATGTTGCATTTGGCTCAATCCCTCATCATGCCCTGGAATTCCATAACAAATGTTGGATATTTTGGGCGGCTCACACTCTCTAATGCTGTTTTAAACTTAAATATCATTGTCTTGGAGTTTGTATGGTTGTTGAATGAATACATTCAAGAAACATGATGAAAGAATTGGCCGCATTATATTGGATTATATCGTTTTCCAATCATATCCTACTCTGATCGTTTTCCCTTTGGAGCTTCAGTATCATAACTTCTAGTCCTGCTGTTTCTTCTAGTGGCAGAGCTGTATGTCGTTTTGTCCCCATCGACAAGATTTTGAAGCCTCTTCTAAACGAATGTGTAACACCAGTTACTTGTTATTGGAGCCTTGCTTTGATTTTACGTGATGAAGATGAGTTAATGTTGGTTTTCAAGGTAAACTAACTTGATCTCTTTATGCTTGACATTATTTAAGAACTTCATTTGTCTCCAAAAAATGACTAAGGGGTACCCCAAATTATTTGGAAACTATTTTTAGGAAACTATATTATTAGAATGGTTTGTAAAGTCCTTTATATTATACTGGTATTATTATTGGGGTACTTGTTGTTATATCTTTATTAGTCACCGTTAAATTCAAATGAAATGACTTAAATACCTATGTGATTTCGTGAGCCAACGATTAAATGTTTGACAAAGAAGATGGGGTGGGCTTTATTTGCCCCTCTTCCAACCTTCCTTCCTTCCAAACTAACGCTCCCTGTCTCTTCTTCTTCTTCTTCTTCTCTTCCTAGTGAAGGAAGAAGTCATTGAGCAAAGGTAGGCTTGGCCCTTTAAGTGTTTTTTTAAGCTTCTTCTTCTATTCCCACTCTCTTTCTTTCTCTCTCTTCTAACCTAATGTTGGTTATGGTTAAGAAAGAAAGGTTAATGTTTTGAAATTGGGGTTTTAGTATATTAATTGGAAATGTGTTGTGAGTTTTTGAAAATCAATTGTATTTGTGAGACTTTTTAAAATTTCAAAAGTGGCAATTGTGATTAATTTGGTGATGTCAAATTTGAAACTGCAAAGGCTAGCAATGTAAATTATTTTCCAAAAATGAAACCTTTCAACTTCAATTTCATACAATTTCAAATAATCAAAACAAACCTTAAATTCACCGAGAAAACCCTCAATTTTGATTCTGTAGTTCATATTCCTTAAAATTATCCAAACCACCAAATAATCAATAACTATGAAACCCTAGATTAATTAATCACTTACCATTTCAGTCGTCCACAACTTTCTTCAACTGTGTGGCCCGATCTGCACTTTCTTCTGTTATTGCTTCGTCAATGCACTTAGGAGATTAAATGAAGGCGGAGATAGAATCATCAAAGGAAGAACGTGGGGGGAGAGTTGTGTTTTGCGAAATTGAGTGAGAAAAGCAATGACAGTAGAATATCGTGTGGACATTGAAGGCATTTCGTTTAAATTTAACAATGACTAACAAAAATGTAATGGTAAGTCCCCCAATAAAAGTAACAGTAATATAGATCGCTTTGCAAACCATTTTAATCATATAGTCCCCTAAAAATGGGTTCCAAAGAATTTGAGATACTCCTGAGTCATTTTTTGATCCGTCTCTGTCTCTTCCTTTTTTTTTTTTTGGGCGTAAGGAGGGTCTTTGAATTCCTGTCTTGAGTAAAACCTGCTGCAAATTTATTCCTCAAAACAATGGTACATGCTGAGCTTAGTGGCTGTGGCTGTGGATCTCTTAACCCTAAAGATTTTCCTTTTTATTAAATAATTATTGGCAGCATCTTGCTGATGGGGATTTGCTTGGCAGCCATAACTTTGTTCCAGAAGTTTTAATGCTATTCAGTTCTACTTTCCAGTAACTTTTATGAGCACATATTAAATCCCATGCCACTAGTGGTACTCTGAAATATTCATTTCTTGGTTCCTATAAAGAGTTCCTATGAAGGCTTTCTACTTTCTTGAGCATTTACTGAGGAAGAAGAAATATCCTGGACCAGAAGCCTATCTCTAGAAGAAACACTTAGTTAATTAAAGTTACCCTCCATATATAAATGTCTGTTAAGCCATGATCTAATTTTAGTTATTTCTTTCATCAAGAAAAATGGAAATCCTGGTGTCAGATATTTTAACCTGCTAATATTTGGAAGGACGGTTCCTTTCACAAATGCAGTAGCAGATAGTATCTGCTGTTTGATGTCTTCTTGAACACCTTCCAACAACTTAGGATTCATATAAATATAATTCCACCACACTTTCTGAACCTTTTAAATTCTTCAATCATGTAAGACAGAGTCTCCACCTCCTATGCAACATCAGATTCAACAATCTTTCAAAAGATAAATTGGTAATTTTGAGGACCCTGCGTCTCTGATGAAATTCTAAGCATAAGATTAAAAGAGCGGTGCATTCAGAACCGTGGATAATGTTTCATAACCTGTACAAATAGTAAAGGACCTTTTGCCCCAGCCACCTACCTCCCCTGAAGATACTACAATATTTCTATTTAGGAAGACAGAAAAGGCAGCTGATTTTACACAAGTCACGAGCCATGACCCTCTTGCCATTTCCTGGGAAAATTCCCATTATGTTTTTCTTTTATACCCTCTTGCCAATTCTTGACTTGGCACAACAGCATTACATTATGAACCAATTCCCCACCTTACACAAATCCTATGAATCTGATATTGCTGTTTGGAAAATTGAATTTATTGAAGAACTAGTGATTTTGGCTGATCCAGTTTGAGTTTTTTCTTGATGACTGATGTAATGAACAAACTTCTCTAAAATTTATTTAGTTTGTGCTTGTCCTATGTTTTCATGTTTGCCGCTTATTGTTATTTCCATTTCTCAGGAGCTACATCCACCGCTTAAGATGTTAGCACCAATTTGGAAAGCACTGTGTGCTGCAACTGATTCCGGAAAAAGTCTAGAGATATGTCCAGACACCAGTTGAATGCATATGTGAGCAGGGAGTGATACTGAGACTCAGCCATATCCCTGCTGGAGATTGGAATGTCTTCCAAATTATGTTCTTGGTGTAAAACGGGGTTTGTTCATACCTGTGCTAGAGTGTGAAGCATTCAACATATTTAGGGGGAGAATGGAGAGCCCAAATAGTTGAGCCAGGATCGCATGATTGTTCCCACTTTTGAGTGATGCAGCAGCTTCAAAGCCAGCATGATGCTCCCCTTGTTCAGACGACCCAAATATTTGACCGTCGTACATAGTGATCAGTGGTGGTTGTGACTATGGTTAATGTCATGTAAAGGCATTGATTTGTTGAATACTTAGGAGAAATTTTCGGGGTAAAAACTAAGGTGTCTTGTAACCTGAATGATAGAACGGCGTTGACATTGCACATACTTAGATATGTGAAAATTTTGGGTCACTAATTAAATAGCAAATATACATGTTTCCTCAACATTTTTTGCCACTTGGATTGTAAGTTTTTGGTTATATTTCTGCAACTTTCATTTTTAATGATATTTTACTCCCTTAAATGTCATCGGCAGCCATGAATTATGCTCAAGCCCGTGGTTCTATAAGATTAGATTATCCTAATGTGCTTAAATCCGATCTCTTTTCAAGAGTAATTAGGCCTGAGGGTTGATTTATAATCCAATGGCTGCGATCTTTATGTTGTTTGAGCTTGGAAATAAAATGGCCACTTTGGAGATTCATTAAGCTTAATAAAGCTCAGAAACGATCCGTTTAACCCAAAAAAACCGTCAGTTTATATCAAATACCAAATCATGTTAGTTTTTGCAGCAAAACCAGTACCACAATTCAATTATGCAGGTGTTACAATGTGATAACCATCATGCGATCACACATATCTGAATTCCAAGCCAAACGAGCGGGAAAAAGTGAGGACCTTTATTGCTCATTACCTGTATGCTAATACCACGAAATGAAAGAATGTGACGCAGTTATTGGTCATTATTGGAGGTGTAGGGAAGACCTGAAGGTAGACGAAAATTGGTGATTATACAAGGAATTTGACAGAGCATTTGAGAGGAACAAAGGAAAAAATGTATCTCTACATATTTTTGCAGCACTCGAGGTAATTTGAAGGTCTTCATCCGCCAAATCTTGCAATGTCAAGTCTCCGCTTAGCACGCTCGAGACTGATCTTTTTCCGGCAGAGTCCATGCCATGAATTTCCAGAACCTTCATGCCATGGTCGAAGCTGTGCTATGCCCCTTCGTAAAGCCTCCAGATTCACTAGAGGAACTGTAGTTGGCCTTCCATGAGCACACTGCAGAAGCAGTCATCACATTGACTAGTTGTTTATGAAGCTGGTATACATGGCATTATATTATAGTAGTAGAATCCTTGAGTGAGGCTGCAAATGTATTGCAACAGCAGGGGTGTGGCCCCACCCCTCCAAAAAAACACCCAAAAATAAAAGCACCAAAAAAAAAGAGCATTAACTACTAATTTGGGTCTGGTACTGAGTTTGGACTAGGAGGGCCATAGTTTGCATACACTATTTTCTTTTGTGTGCGTGTTTTTGTGAGCAGCAGGGGGGGACCTCAATTCATAATTAGTCGGTAGCAGTTAACACAAAGTTGGTTACATTAGCTGTTAACTAATTGTATTAACTTCTAAGCTAATTGTATTTAAGCTTATTTGACTGGCTGATGGCATTAGCAAATTATCTTACAGTTACATCAACAGATTTATAAAACTCACCTGAAAACATAATGAAGTTTGCTTCAGCTCTTCAACAATGACGTTGCACTCAGAAGGGAGGAGTCTATCCCCAAACATTATGGCACCTTCAGAATAGAAATTAAATATTAAGAGTATTAATGATTGGAAATTTTCTGCAATCAAAGGATTTGAGAACTAAAACGACGATAACCAGAAATGTGAGCTACCCTACCATAGTAACTATACTTTTTAAGTACTCAAAATGCTTCTCCACTAACCCATTGAGACATTGTAATCCCACATAAACTAATGAATGACGGCACATTTTCTCTCAGGTCATTTCTGTTAGATGTTGACAAATGGGTGATTATAAAAGCACATGACGTTTACAATCACAAAAAAGATTCACGCTGTGAACCAATAATATGCATCCTAATGCACTGAGAATTGAAAGCTCTAAGTATAAGGATATATGAATTACCCCTGCATGCTTTATAGTTTAGAATTCGAAGAATTGCTGGTGGAATTGCTGATGACCCATCAGTGTCAGCAAGCTAATATGACATGCTCAGAGCAAACAAAATTATGAATGAACAAAGAATAATAAAAATTAAAAAAAAATCATTATCTTATACAACAAATGAGAAAAATATCCTTACTTGCTCCAGGAATTCCAGCAAATCTGCACCAGATAAATTCACACCCAGAATACAAGGCACCTGAAACATTGATAAGATAATAATCTCAGCAAATGTGTAAAGTGATCTTCAAGTCGTTTAGTCAGAACTTGGGGGGGATTCCCTTGTTCCCTCCCTCTGCTGTTTCGAAAAGGGCCTGTAGATTAATTGGCAAGAAGGTTTCTGGTAACATGTTTTGCCTCCTTAGCACATTGTTCTTGCTCCTAGTCCAAATACTCACTAGTAAATATCAACATCCATGCATCACTATCCCCAAAAATGAAGCTGAAGAAAAGTTATCCATATAAAGTGAAGTAGCTGTGACCCTGAGATTGAGTTCTAGGCACACCTATTCGGTTGTATACAATGAAAGTGGGACGCTAAGCAGGTGTAATGGGCACCTAATCTCCAAACACCCAAGAACCTTTCATCAAAATAAGATAACTAACTAAGTAAAATAAATACTGCCACACAATGAGATCTAAATGGTAGCTATGCGATTTGAAAGTGTTGTACTTCATCATGGGCATGCTAACTATAGATGAAGATAACTTATTTACCGCAAGAAGCGAGAGATGCGATGGCTGGCCATTCAGAAGATTTAGATCCCTGCAACGTAAAAGTCAATTAGTTAATCAATGAAATGAAAAGGCATGCCTACTGCATCTTTTGATCATTTGCAGGACATGGGGAAAGGTGTAGTGTGAGAATTTTAGGGAAGGAACTTCTCCAATCGGCATAACTAGAAGTTACTCTTCAGAATTTTAGGCATTTGTTCAGAATCCTCTTTAGGCATTGTATTAAGCCCCTCCGGTTGAGGACATCTTGTCTTCTCACTTCTACATAATTTTCTGATTTAGTGCAATAGCTTTCTTTCTAGATGACTGCATCTAGACATTTCCGCTAATCCACATAATCTTCATCAAATTATTCCCAGAATCCCTTGGTCTTCCATACAGAGATGTTAACCACTACAGCCATACTCTTCTAGTTTCTTAACTTTGTGCGCAAGACAAAAGAACTAAGGAAAAAAGGACACACAATGACAAAAACTACCAGATGTAGAAGAAATATTACTTATTGAATGACTCAGAATCCTGACCGAAAATGTTGCATATCCATCCCCACTGTTGTACAGGCTCAGCATAATTGCACAATAACTGGTAGGCCATCTCAGGCAGTACCTACACAAATTGTTCCGAATATTCAGATGGGATAAAAAGAAAAACGGAGAGAACTCTTTCCTCTCCAAGCTGCCCCCAGTCAGGGGAATAGATGCATTTTTTTTTTTGGGGGGGAGAGGGAAGCAACATTGTTTCACAGAGCTTGTTTCTTACCAAGTCTTTCTCTTCTTCCAGATAGGTTATGGACTTCATTTCACCAGAAAGAACCTGAAAATCAAATGAGTCAGCTATGAACCTTCAAAACTGAGCAACAAATAAAGGCAAGTACCTTCTTACGCATTTCTTCCAGTCGAATTCGCTCATCGGCTGCATGCTGAAAAAGAGGTCAACACCAAGCCATAAGTTTAACATAATTCTTTGCAGGGAACTGCTTAAAAGACAATGGCAAAATGTGCAAATGCCACCCCGGGGAGGACGATCTACTTCAGTTGTTTGATCCAAAGCTCAAATGCAACATAGTAGGGTTAAACAACCAGAAGTTTAAGTGCTTATAATTTGCATAGCGTGCAATAGAAATAGCATGCATAGTTGCCATTTGCCCTTTGAAAATGGTGGACTCTTAATTGGAACACCTACTCTCACAGTGTGAGCAATACACATAGCTCCAACACACCCAAGCAGTAGTCCTTCCCTCGTCCAATGCATCCTAAACTCTCTGTGTCTGCACATGCACGCATGTGTCTTGAATAATAATGGAAGCTATAGACTGGTGAAAAAGATCGAGAAGTTTTAGATGAGTAGTGATTATACATCATTATGGACTATGAATTCACAATCTCTGACCCACTGTTTTGTTCTATGAATCAGGTCACTGATCAAGAGTTCTAGACAATGGTAAGCTTACATTGATACATTTTGCTCACAGGATTGCTGGCTATTCACGGAAAAATAACCATATGAAACAGGAGATCAGGCTACAACAGTAAAATTGCAAAGGGTACAAATCCTCTGTTATAGCCCAGACTCAGGGGTCATGGCAGTACCAATGCCCCCGTCCCCACTGCTCCGCCTAGGGTATAGGTTACGTGGTCAAGCATACACAACTTCCCAACTTGATAGCCAAAAAGATTTGATCTAGATTTAGCTATTTGACAGACAGCAAGGACCCAACTTAGTGAAAATGTATTTTTAAAACAACAAATAAAAAAAGTGAAGTGAGACTATGGCATCTCTCTTTCAGCATGTTCCTAAATGCTTGGACTAATGCTGCCCCGTCTCGAGCAGGAAACAGGACAGGGGCAGGGAAGCAAAATCCTTGCCAATCTGTTCGGTGCACACCACACCGCTTCAATCTACTCTTCGCCAACCATGAAAAAGAAGTTTTGGGAAAGAACTTGTCGTCCAGAATAAAGTGTTGGGCGTTAAGTAAGTGTCGAGGCGATGGTATTCAAAGTTTGACACCTTCGATTTGCAACCTAATTTCAATTAACGCCATCCCCGGCAACGGCACCAAATTCAAACCTTATTGAGCTTTTTGTAGAAATCCCAGTAAGGAAATTTTGGATTCCCGAAGAGCAGATTGAAGCTTAATGGACATGGTTTGGTAATGCTCCTTGAACATGAACAAAATAGAAAATCAATCAGCTATATTTTTTTGATAAGAAAAGGCAAATATATAAATAAATGAAAAGGATGGAAGCAAAGCAAGCATTCTACAAAAGGACTATGTACAACCAAAATGTAGACTATCCACAAAATCTACAATATCAAAAGAAGATTGGCAAAAATTGCCACTGTCCCAAATTGCAAATCAATGAGCTATATGAAGAGCTCAAACAGAACTGAAGTTCAGCGCTTATAGATTATCAAAAGAAGATTGGCAAAAATTGCCACTATCCCAAATTGCAAATCAATCAGGTATATGAAGAGCTCAAACAGAATTGGAGTTCAGCGCTTATAGATCAAGTGATAAAAACAGAGGAATAAGACTAACAGACCTGGTCAATAACTGCTAAAGTTCCACCTGCCACAACCGGAATGAATTTCTTATCAACCTGAAAAAGTACCTTGGCCCTCTCCAAGCAACTTCTGTTGATAAATTTTGGAACTAGTGAATCACCAGCAACATGCAATACACAAGAATCTATATCTAGGATTGTATTTTCAACTTTAAGTTGATTCGACCAGCCTCCAACCTGTCCACAGTTGAAAAAATAGCCACTAGTTAGCAAATATTTTGCATTATATTGACATGTTATTTCTTCATATTTAACTTACGCCTTGAAAGTTGGCAATATCCACCAGTCTATTATCAGGAAAGTCTTCTCGCCACTTAATCAATGAAGTTTCTGGATCCTGAACTGGCTTCAAGCTGTCTGTAACATCACATAGACAATCAACCTTCCAGTTTAACTATAAAATGCTGCATCAAGTAACATCCCTTTCGCTTGAAGTAGGAATTGTATTAGAACTCACATTCTGCTGTCAAAGTGGTATCACTCATGTGTAGTTGTGCACTAAAGTCAAATAGTTACAATAGAGAGGTGCATTTTCCCAAAAAAACAACATGAAAGATTAAAGCCTAAATACAACGACAAAGACAATCCAAAAAATAAAAACGGCCCAGTTACCTCCAAAAACCTCATGATAGAAACAGGGAAACAGTACAAATCCAAGGAGAATTATTTCCAATGTGCAAAGAAATTGCCAGTTATTTTTAGCCAGACTCTACTTCATCCATTCAAAACTCTCGCTCAAGTTAAATTTTCCTCCCTCTTCAAAGTTTTACAAACCTTTACCTACTCAAGTTAATACATCACTAAAATTCTCTCACCTTAAAATACCTTTAAAATGAAGATAATCCATGCTCCCCAAGCACACATTTCACAAATCCTTCGACAGAAATTTCCTCATCTATGCTTCAGCAAACTAATTGAAAGAATGAAATCTATCCACAGACAAAAATGAAATAATAGAAAATACCGGTGTCCATTAATCAACAGTTACCATCTACATGAATGCCGACATATGCTACCTTATCATTTGGTTTTTGGCAGAAGCATTGGAAAGCCTCCAAAAAACAAAAAGCAAGAAGGAAGTCTAATCATTTGTGCTTCAATATTGTCATATTTAACATAAAAGCCAGGATCTACAAGAGATATTTATCTTTGCTCTCTCCTAATAAATAAAGTGGCATAACTGTTAACTTTAGATCCTTCATCAGATAGATTTTCAGAAAGGAAAAGACCCCTCAGAGGAGGGTAAATGGAGTAATGTATGTTGACAGTTCAATAAATGAACTTGCTGTACATCTTATTAGCTTCTAGATTGATATTAATCTTTGCACTCTCCTGATAAAGAAAGTTCATAATTGGTAACTTTAGATCCTCCATCAGATAGATTATCAGAAAGGAAAATACCCTTCAGAGGAGGGTAAATGGAGTGATGTATGTATACAGTTCAATAAATGAACTTGCTGTACATCTTATTAGCTTCCAGATCTATTCTTTATTGATAAGATAAAGAAAAAAGAATAGATCTAGAAGCTACATCCATTTCCATTTATGTTCTTAAATGCTGTTAAAACAAGAAACAGGCATCTAATTTTTGCTTGGTAGTTTAAGATCGAAAATGGTCTTTCAATCAACAGAAATGTCAAATGGTTGTTACAAATTGAACTTAGACACACGATGAGACAAGCAAACTAGATGTAGACAAATTAAGTAATTGTGAGACTGAAGCTACAAATAATTACAAAAAATTTCAGCAAATATACCAGGGCTGCAACTGGAAGTCCCTGTAATGTCATCTTGAGATCTGTCGTCGATTTTCATAAAGTTTGAGGTTTCCTTTGCCATTTGTCTGGAAATGACACTACTATAACTAATCAAATAGTTAACTATTAATTCAAGTATACAAAAATGTAGTAAAACTCATAGGTCATAGAGTAGTCAACTACGAATTCAAGGATTCAAAAAGTGGTAAAACTCATACCCAGAACAGAATGGAGAATCATCTGCACGGTTCATCTCATGTAGCTGTTGTTGTTGACCATAAAACAGTGGCAAGCCAGGTGTGTGCTCCAACTTACCTCCTTCTACATAAAGATGTATAAAGATACAATTTGACTCAGCTCAGGACCAACAATGTTAATGAGTCTCAATTAGCCAATTCTACTAAACAGAATACCTGCCACATTGCGAACCCAAGGAGCCATCTGTGCAGTAGGGCTTTCAGCTGTAGATATCAAGTAATCGCCTATAGAGATAAACCTCTTTTTGGCCTTATAAATTGGTGGAGCTGAATGGCTTCTTTTTGATTTTGTAGAGCCTCTTCCCATTTGTCTAGAAAACCGACAATTTCGTTCAAGAGCTTCACATCCTCTTAGATCTATTTTGGGACCGTTATCAACAGACCTTCGTGAAACAAGGGGAAAAGATGGTCCAACTGTATTGTATTTGCTCTGGAAGGCTGAAAATGGAGAAAATATTTCATCAGCCAATATATGATCAGAGCTGAAAAATAGATCAGTGGGAGTGCACTTGTGATCGCCCCCTCAACCTCCCTCCAGAAGTATGATCTGCATGGAGGTCTACACCTCTTCGTGCATCTATTTGGGCTTCTATGTCAACGGATTTTAATGGACTCCAGCAAATCCATGGGGAATATATATAGTTTCTCTCCCTTCCGTCTATGCATGAAAAATGCGGTTCTTCAGAGAAGACATCATCATATACAACAGAGGATATGGCATCAACGGAAAATTCAACGGAAAATTGCGAGATGCCCTTTTCAGCGCCGGTATACTCATTCCTGAAGATTAAGTTTGAGTCTGACTGACCTGTGAAGGAGTTTTCATAATGATGGTTATCACTAAGATCATCATGATAGAACTCCTCTCTGTCACCATTAGAATGCTCAAAAGCAATGAAATTTCTAAGTTTAGATCTTCTTTCAAGTACTTCATCTTGGATAACATGCTCAAGATCCCGAGATTTTGTATTGGAAAAAGGGTATGAGGTTGTAGAATGCTTATCAGTGTTAGGTGACAAGCAGGGGGTAAAAACTCTGACTTGCTCACTCAGAGAGTCGAGAGTATGCTCCCTACTAGATGATCCACTGTAGGAGGACAAGAAATCATGGCAGTTTGGTGAAGTAATGCCAGGATCCTTCCACATATCACTTTCTATGCAGCGTTCAGACAAGACCCAGTTTCTTGCTACCCCATTTTGACATTGTGATCTCTGAAAACTACTGGAGTTGAGATTGAGACTGTAAGCATCTGCTTTGGGGGTGGAATTGCTACAGCTTCTATTGGCCTTGATGTTTTTATCTGAAATATGGGGCATCTAGGCGGTGCTGGAGTTTCTGATGCGAGGGTTTGCAGCTGGTCATTCTGCAGCCCAAACTTATAGCCCCTTCCGTTTCCTGCTTCACTGTTCCTAGCATAGGTGTCATCTACTCTAGGTCCATCCTCCCTTCTTGAACAGGGAAGAAAATCCCCATAATCATCATCTCTTTGTACAATAGTAATATAATTTTCCATAAGATCTTCATTTGATGACTTAGGTGCCTTATTGGGCTCCAGTGGACAATTGTCAATACTTCTGCCTATGTCAAAAGTGCAGTCTGAGGGACAAGTACCTCTAGATTCAGAAGAATCCATCTGATAAGGGAATTCCCCATCAGTTTCTGCTTCTCCAAAATTTGCTGTGTTTCTTCTCAGGTTTCTGTCCTGTCTATCAATGCTTCTGCAAAGAGACAAGTTGTTGCCATTTCCAACTATTTCCATAGGATTTAGTGGTGATTTAGCTGATAACTGCTCATTCTGAATATTCTGGATTCTACGCCTTTTTGTGGGGCCTTGACAGGTCTTCAACGACCAATCTGTATCAGGAAGCAGCTGATTAGATTGTCTCATAGCATGCTATATCTTTCCCCTTAATATTACTGCGGAGAGTTTGTTTTAGAAATTATGGGCTATGTGCTCACAAAATTATAGACTGCTCAAGAATTAACAAAGCAAGCCAAAAGTTCACAGAACCTTTTTGGCTGTAATGATGTTTTCAGCCAACTTCTCTTTACCACTTGTCCGAGGCTGGTCAGTCATACAATTATAGGAGTGTCCTAGCATGTCAAAAAGAAAATGAATGAACATGTCAATCTGATTAATGCAGTACAAAGTACATTAACTAATCAGTTACTTAAGGAATTTTACCCTCCTTTGTCTTCTTACACCACACAGCCATGACAGCTTTTTCCATGAATGAGAGAACAGAATCCCAATCCTAAAACATTAAAAAAGAAAAGGCCTACTACTTTAGTGGTTGCGTACTGCACATGCACAAGCATATCATTAATCTAGACGAATTACTTTTCAAATAGCCAGTAGCAAGAAAATAGGAAAGCATCATATTTGACCTGAAATGTCTAAATGAACATAGTGCAGCACAGGTCTAGCAAAATTGGGCAACAAAGTGGTTTACTGTTCTACTAAAAATAGTTAGTCCAGGCCATCAAATTCATTTATGGTCAGATCCTGGCAGACATTTCTTTTTTATTTGTTTCTTTGCTCTTTAGTGATTGTACAACAAATAAAACATGGCTACCTAACCAACACATGAAGACAACCACAACAATGACTGAGGCCTAAAGTTCAAATTTTATTCACAGTACTTGTACCAGTTTACATAGTCCTGGTGTTATGTAGACGCCAACCTAAACTACAGTGTTCACGTGGTAGAAAGTAGAAACTGAATCAATTAGAACCCAGTTCAAATGCATCTGGTATGAATGTACGACCTGCAACTGAAATTAATCCTCAACAAGGTTGGCACATATTGGCTACCTTTCATCTCTAAACCTTGAGGGTGACCAAGACCTACTTTCATTATATTTCATACGCCCATGCTATGTGGAATAAGCCATATCCCACCTGGTGGGCTTGTCTATCTAGAGACTTCTAGACAATGAGCAATCACAAGGGTAAATTTGTAAGCAAAATTATTTTCACACTAGGAGGGATGATAAATCTGAACCACCCAGTGAAGCTAGCACAACAGCTGATGGTGAAAGGTATTCCCAGCACCTCACCAGCTATCCAACATGCGCCGCCACATCCATATATGTTTATATTGCATACTGCACATGGCCTCACCATAGATAAGGAGGGGAAACTAAATGGATTTTGCAATATGAGCCTCCTATCATCTGACACTGATACTATAGTGAAGTCTCCACAGATCTCAAAATTAGGATGTAAATCTATTAGTCCTTCACTAGCAACCACACAGCCAAGTCCTATACATGTATACAATGCAAAATTGTATCAGTGTCGCCATAATACCAAGCACGAAGCAATGTAAAAGAGAACAAAATACCTTGAATTCTACAGATGTCCTTGAAAATTCAAGATTTAGGTCATAGGAAGAACGAGGACACATCAAATTCAAACAGTATGTTGGACCTGTGTGAGGATGTCCTCTCTTGCCACCTTTGTTACCACTCAGCTGTTCCCAGCACATATCAGCCAGGCGATTGAGGGCTTTATGAATTGGCCCTTTAACGATAAACCTTGAGTTAACATCTGCACATGTTAAGGTCCACGGGAATTCAAATAATTATATGCACCTTCCCTTCCACATGATTTCAAGTTTAACATTGATGTTCGAGTATTTTGGATACATATGTATTGAATTGCCTGCAAAAGATAATTATATATGTCAGAGACCAAAATTTTCATGTTGATGACTATACGCTTCATTGCACCATAGGTGTGAATGGATTACCTTCAATGAGAAAGAACTGGAAGGACCCGATACAAATCCTTTAAGTTTCAGTGAACCTTGGGAGAGGGTCACTTCATGCAAACTGGAGGCTTCAAAACCAAAATTATTACAGAACACTAGCAAAGGAGAAGAGGAAGAATGTGTCCGAAGCAGTTCATCCTCACTGCATTTGGACATCACAAGATAAGGATAAACAGATGTAATTAACCAATTAAAAAAATCTTATTCAATGATGTATGGTAGACGTACCTTTCCATATCTACCACCTTGAAGGAAACCCTTGGCTGCACAAGGGCAACTCGTACTGCACATTTTTTAACTGAGTCCAATACTTTCTTAGTACTACAAACATAGATATTTTATTTAAAAAATCAGTATTAACCAGGAACCCCAGGAGAATACGGCAGGTAGAGGTACCTGAAGCTAGAAATTACAGGTTGAGATAATCAATGGAAAAGAGAATACCTGGACTGCATTTGCCTTCGCCGGACAGGTTGATTGTAAAACAAATCACGAACAATGACTGCAAAAATTTTAGATTGTTACCATCAAGTCATTGAACATTAGCAAGATTAAGAGTGACAAATTAACAAAATTACAAAGGTTTATATGCAGTTATGCAAAAAGTAGGGGGAGGGGGAGTTGATGTTTTCTCTTTAATCACTTGCACTCCACCAAGGATAGCATCCTCAATACACAGCTCTAGTTGTCTTCATTGAAATATCCCCAGCACCCGAATCCAAAACCAAAAAGATTAAGTACTAGATAAATAGATAAAAAGCCACACTAACTTTGAAATGTGACAGTAAATGTTTACTGTGTTTGACAAAAGGTTGCCAATTAAATAAAATGTGCCTAGTGTTGCTCAAAATCTTAACCTAAGTCCAACATGCATGTTGCAAGTTTGGATAAAGTTTGGCAAGGGAACTGGAGGGAGGGAGATCTTTTTTCTTTTCAAGTTGCTTTTCAGTTGCCAATTTCAAATACTAAAGGCCTCATGATCCTAGAAAGCACACTTCTGATGTCAGCAAGGAAGAAGCATTCTCGATCTGTAATGCTACGTGATAAAGACTACACATCCAGGTTCCAGAATTTGGCTGTGAAAGAAAGCTGATTACCAGTTGTGCCGACATCTTGCCTATCACCGTCAATACTGCGATGAAGGCATTTGCGACCCTAAAGGGGGAGATACTGTAGTCAATGACAAAATAATCAAATGATATCATAAATAGTCAGAGCCTCGGATTATTGAAATTTGAAATAATAAGGTGCCTTACCTTCATGACTTTGCGATACCCATTGGGCCTCCCGTGGACTTTTGTTATAAATTCAATTAAAGAGGTATCAGCAATGGAGCATAATACTTCACCACGAAAGCCAAAGCTGCGTACATCATCATCATCTTTGGCATGTAAATGGTGGAGTTTTGATGTTGCTGCGTAAGGTATCCATATATTAACAAAGCTTTTCAAGGAGTAAACAATATCATCATCCAGGATTCAAGAGTACAATCACCCATCAGAAATGCATAATGGACCTTATGAATTTCTCCTCTTTTTCTTTTGTCAATAAGCTTACTAGCCATCAAATAAGACACTTTCAGTACTTGTATGAGAGAATCACATCCCAAGCAGCATGTATAGACATTGAAGTTCTTACACATTGTACAAAATTGATGACTTACATGGAAAGGCTTCAATGAAACTATAAATGAAAACCTCACTGTTGCATTACCCCAATGTCTCTCATAAGTCCCTTATTTAAGGAAAACCAAATAGTAAATGATATAATTATTTTGACGGAGTCACTCTAAAGCACAAGATAGACCACAATCATGAACGAAGATCATGAAAATCCCTATACTAGTACCACATAAATATTAGAATAAATGCAGCTTGCTAGCAAGCATCCTTATAGGACAAAGTACCATAAAGCTACAACTGCTATCTAGCTTCTCTCCTACTTAAAAAAATACACAGAATAGAGAGCTTAACTGCCAAAGAGAGTAATAACGATCACCCACCTGACCACTTCATACAAGCAGAAGGTTCTATCATTTGGGTCATGTCTACTTGGACACTCGAAACAGTGCAGATTAATATGCATAAAAAATCATGGATTCTAAATGAAAAGGAGTCATAGTTACCGTAACGTTCTCCCAGTAAAACCAAGCCATCCCTGCTAATGCCAGAACCTGCATGGTCAACATGTACAAGGCCAAAAAAATGATGAAATTAACCAAAAAGTTTGTCTTCTATAAAACACAGTATAAATGGCTACTCACCATCATCTTCTACTTTAACATAGCCATTGCTAACACCTACATACACTGATACCTGAAACAACACAGTAAGCACTAAAACTCAAGTATGCTGATATGTGTGCTTAGTTATATAGCTTAAGGTTAGAATAAAAGCTGAAAAGGGGGGCTCAAATTGAAATTGGTTAGAGGTACCAAGCCATATAAGATCTGAAAAAATCATCTACCAGCAGAGACTGCATTTCAACACCAACCCAAAATTGACATTCAGGATGTCACGTGCCTCATTCCACTCAACAAAAGGCTGTATCAGTATTGCATAGTTTCATTTCATGTACAATATAGATGATAACAATAAGTGATCCAAACTATAACTTTACAAAAGACCATTTTGAAAGAGAAAAATGGAAAAGCATGATATTACTAGTCAGCAGAAGCATCTTAAGTCAAGGAACGTGAGACAGGCAATGTGGTCAGCACCTTTTGTATGCGCACGCAAGAAGGTTGGGAGGAGAAGATTGAGTCTCCTCAAAAGATGTCATCAACAAACTTCTAATATTGTAATTTGTAAGGTAATCACACAAACTCTCAGTTATGGAGAGGGGGGAGGACAGAATGCACTCATCCTATGGTTAAATGATGGTATATGTCGGCTGTCATAGTGCCTAAATTGCAAAGTCATGAAAAGGACAATGATACAACTCAAGTATGGACACCGAACATGTCCGCATAGAGTTTACCCCCAGAAATCTAGGAATTTTGAAAGGGACCATTAAAGCAAAAAACAAGGAGCATGGCTGTGTAACTATGAGGAAAGCAGTAAAAGTTAAGCAAACAAATCCAGTACCAAAGCTACACATAACAATATAAGGAGATTGCTTTGTTGTAACTATTTTTGTACTTTAGTTACTACAACTAGCAGTCAAGCCATTCTATATTCTATACCAAACTATGGACTTTGAGAATCAACCTCTCTAACAGCACCCCTCAGCAATAAAATACCAATCACTGACGAGTAACATGTTCTTTCCCATATTGTAATTGGGAGAACAATTATCACAGAAAACTTTCTGTCAGCATTCTGGATTTTTGCTTTCCTTGAAATTTCTCAATTTCTTTTGAGCTTCCAAGTAGCAAACTGAGTCCCAATAATTAGATTCGGTCAATTTAGATATCAAAGAGCACAAAGCGGCAACATGGAACCACTTGATAGAAGTGAGGAGAATACCTTTGTTGCACCAGCATCTAGACTGTTGTATATAAGCTCTTCAACAACAGTCGTCAAATCACTGATAATGAACCCAGAACGCACCGCACTATGAACTGCCTCTGACAAAGGCTTTATGCTTTCCATTGAGACTGAGCAACGATCAATCATTACCTTTGGTCAATTGAGCTGCAAAGCTAATCCAGCAAAGAAACACAGAGAAATACAAAAATGTCATGAAAAATATATATAAAAAGAATAAAAAGCACAGTTTGCTATGACTATGTGTCATTACATGCTTCGATATCAAAATGGCAGCATACTAATGATAAGGTTCTGAAGCACAGATTTGAGCCTAGCAATGCATAGGATATGAGGTGGGTTCATCACCAGCATCCATCACCAGGTTCCTCTCAGTCCACCTGTGATATACTTTATCCATACGCGATCCACCTACCAATCCACAGTTGATTCGGGTGGTTAATGGGAGACTTAGCATCATCTCTAACAAGGCAAATATTACTAAAACTGTAAACTTCACCAATTTCTCAAAAAATTATTTATCCAAAACAATAAAATCAAATCCATGAATAAACAGAACTAATATCCCAAAACAAATAAGTTAGCAATTTGCCTTGATTAATATCCCAAAACAAATAAGTTAGCAATTTGCCTTGGGTGAGATGATCTCACCCAATAGATATGATCCAAAAGATTTAAGGATGATTCTAGATATGGAACTTCACTATTTAATATATTCATGTCAAGTATGGTATTCTTACTCATTCTTCAATAAAAACAACAAAACTAAAAATAGACAAAAACAAAAGGTCCAGAAATTGGTGAAAGAAAAAAGGAACAAGAAATTGTCGTGCCTAGCCACCATATGCAATATAGCCCACGGAAGTTTGGAACAGAAACATTCCTCATCCCCGAAATACATTATGAGAACCATCTCCCATGTTACTTCGGAAGTATATTAGGTAATGTCATTTCATCCTGAAATTGACTGATATTTCACATTTAGGTAGACAACTATATAGACATTATAAATTCAATTTTCGCTTTAAAAGGGACAGCCTAATTACAGTACTCGAACTATTTTATGCCCAGAAAAAACCCGTGAGAAGAAAGAAAGGGTTATACAATTGTACATTAGACGAACATCAATTGACATTTTGGATTGTGAAATTAAGAGGATTTCAAAATCCAATCCAATTCAAAAATATTTCAAGTTCACGGGAGAGAGCGGTAGAGGAGGGATTAGTGCACTTAACAACCATTCGAAATCGCGGAGAAAGAATTATATTGAAGAAATCAAATGCTCCGACTAAAACAATTATAAACCTCCATTAAAACCTAGTACGAACTAGTTACTACTCCAGTACTATCTCCACAACGGGGGCAGGGAGGGAGGGAGAGAGAGAGAGAGAGAGAGTACCGGAAGATTAGCACGACGATTAAGCGGAGGAATCTGGAAGACTGAAAAAGACGGCGGTCGATAATTCTCGGTTGAGAGCGGCAAAGGAGAGAGAAAGAGAGCTTAAACGCAGTGCTTTTTCGGCGATGTCGCCGGAGGATCACAGTCGATGGTTTTGGTGGCGGTTTGTTAGTCGGTTCTAGCAATTTTCCCTCTCTTTTTGTCTGTTTTTTTCCAAATTTTCTTCTTTTTTTCCTTTTTTTTTTTGGATAAGTGGGCTCCATAGGGTTTATTAGTATGGGTTTTTTAAAAATAAATAAATAAATAAAAGGGTTAGATGAGTTACACAACACAAGAGTACAATAACCAGGTTAAGAACTCAATTGCGAGGTATTACTAGGTTAGATTGTTAATCTATCAAAAATAAAACTAAAATTATTAGGAGTTTTATAAAAAAAAAAAAGAAATAAAAATACTTCCTCTGTCTCATAAAAATTATCAAAAGTTTTTATTTTAAATGTTTGCAAACTGTGAGTATTAAATGACGTTTTTTTTATTTTTACTTTGTCAAAGTTTGACAATTTTTTAAAGTAAGATGGAGTAAAAAGTAGGAGACATAATTGACTCTTTAGTCATTTAATGTCTTTTAATTCTTGATGTGGTAGGATAATTGAAGCAGATTTAATAGTTTTTCATACTTTTTACGGTTTAGATTAATAAATATTCTTACTAACACCAGATAAGACAATTTTATTTTTAATTTTTTAAAATAAAAATTTACAATAGTACAAATGTATGATACGCCCACATATTTTATTCCAAAAGTAAAATTGATATAATGACTGATATGACATCTAAAACTATGCACCCAAGGCTGGCATATTCTTTGACAATCTTCCCTTCAACCTAGTGGGCCTCTCTTTCTCAGTTTCTCATTACTGCTTCACCCAGGGACATCATTCAAAGTAACATCTTGTACTAATATGTGATAAGTTCCATGTGACAATGTTAATTATAGCATGGAAGTTGCTCCTTGACTACCTCTTAATATGTATTCTAAACTTTGATCATAATTAATTAGCCGAGTAATATAAATAATAGTTGTCATTCAATAAAAAAATTTATTTATTCAATGGTCAATTTAATGTAAATAAAGTAGAAGCAACGTTAAATCATGTAATTATGAGAAAAACCCTAACCACCTCAATTTTCTCTGATTAGGGGCTGCCGTCGATCATAAAACTCAAACAAATCCCTACTTATGTGTATCACACCTACTTACACTTAGCTTTTGCACCTATAGACATCACTAGTCATGCAAATGCACAAAATGAAAAATTTGCCTTAATATTTTTTATAAAATTATCAAAATAATATAAGTTTAGTTGCGGTTAACCATTGGTTTCAAAGTTTTGAATCGGAACCAAAGTGGAAAGACTTTCGGTTCACTCGGTGTTTAAACCGATTTGGTTTGACTGGTTGCTTTAATTTTGCGGTTTTTATTTTTTAAATAGTCTTACCTAATTCACTCTAACTAACGAGTTGGGACAAGTGCTATCATCTTATTTTTAATTTAGCCTATTGATCAACAACTTAACTTATAGGATTTTAACCTTAGAATTAGCCCTCAACAAGACGTTATTTTACACTTGGATTCAAATATTTATTATAGTATACTTAGTATACGTCTTTTATAAACTACGTCATGTTTCCCTAATATTTGGAATGTATGATATGAAATGTTACAACACCCCTCTACCTATATATATATATATATATATATATATATATATATATATATATATATATATATATATATACACGCTACCAAGTGAGCTTATCTTGTTGTATACCTTTATTGCTTCTCATAAGTGAGGTAATGTGAGATTAAATCCTACTATTACCAAAATCTCTTATGTGAAATGGAGCTCTGGAACTAACTGGGCATTTGAACTTGGGTCCTCACCTTCCCCGAGGTTACCAACCATGTTAAATACCCCATAAAATAAAGGTACAATTAGAATAATTCGTACTTACTCATTAAAAAACGAGTTCAACCACAAAAAATTCATTCAATCTTCTACTAACACTCATTTTACTTTTGAATCGACTATATAATTAATACTACTAATTAACATGTGAAAAAGCAACCTTTTTAAGAGTTAATAAAACAAAATTAATATAACATAAATACAAAGAGCATAATATTATATAAAAATCAATAAAAAAAAGGCCCTATTAAAAAATAACTAACTAAGACAATTCATCAATTTTCTTTGCTTTTTTCCCTAAACCTTGCATACCAATCAACTTAAAATTCCATTTGTTATTGTAACTTACATTATATACTTGGGATGTACATGAGAAGTGGATAAGAACTACAAAGGAAAAGATGAAGATAAAATCTGTACCTTGTCTATTTGCTATTTCATTACAAAGTACCTTAAAAAAATACAAAATACTACTTGCCCCTGGCTAGAGACCAAATAAGAAATAAATGAATTATCTCATTTTTATTATTTTCATAATTACAATAATTAATTTGGCAAGCATGGAAATATATATTTTTTGGGGGCATATGTTGATAGTTCAGAAAACAGAGGTGGGTTCATTTTCAAAGCCAACCAAATTTCAAGTGGGACGTTCACACTTCCAAGGGAAAAGGGCTTTAAAAATATTATTATTATTATTATTATTATTATTATTATTATTATTATTATTATTATTGTTAACAAATAAATAAATTAAAACAAATTTTAATAAATACACAAAGCATTTTAGTTTTGTGGGGTTTCTGGCCATAGGATCTTCCATTTCTCCTCCTCCCCTATTGCAACTGGATTTGCCCTCTTTGCTGTCTTCTTCTCCTTCCTTCCCTTTCTCTCTATTTCTCTCCTCCTCAAACCCTAATTCAAGTCGCCGTGTCTGTCTCTCTCTCTCTGATTTTTCCAAGATCAGGTATTTCCCTTACCCCACTTTCTTTGATCAGAATCCTGAACTGGGTTTTGCTCCTTCGATCAAACCCAGTTCACATTTATGGCTTTACCAGCTTTGATGACTCAATATCGCATAATTCTATTTAATTAAGCTGTTAACTTTGATGATTAGCATTTATTGTGATTCATTTTCTTTTGTTTTTTGTTGATTGTGTGTGGGATTATTGCATTGAACAACAATAAAACCTCTTGGAACGCGTTGGTCTTGTTTCTTTTAATTGATGTTCTTTAAATATTGTTTTGTGTTTATTTGATTCTAGTTCTCTTTCGCCTAGCTCAATTGTTTTAGATCGTCAAATTGAGTGGTTATCACTTATCATTTTGCTCATTGTATTTTTTGTCCTTTTCTTTTTTGAATTCAGATGTAAATGGATGATGTTGGTGCATAAATGATTGGTCAAAGGGTCCACCTTTTTCTGCTTTTGTAGCTTAAAATGGTTTTTGGTATAATGTCAAAAATCTGTGCTCTGGGTCTTTACTCTGTAGAGGTTTGTTAAAGAGAGGGGATTTACATGGATACCAATGAGTGTGACACAAATCACCTTGATGCTGATGTCCTTTTGCCACCTCGGAAACGTTTATTGGCGGGTTTGAAGAAACAGAGTTGTTCTGAGAGCACATCCCAATCCCAATGCTCACAAGAGAATAACCCTAGTCCAAGTCCAAGCACAAGCCCGAGCCCATTGAGTCAGGTCCCTTTGAGTGAATTTGATATCCGTCTTAATCATCTACTAAAATCTTACAAGAATGGATCCAACATGTCGCCGCAAGAGATAGCAGAGGCTGCTAAATTAGCAGCAGTTAAGGCAGCTAAGGCCGCTGAGGCTGCGCGAGCTGTTGCTGAGGAGAAGGCTGCCATTGCATCGAAGGCAGTGGCAGTTGCCAAGAGTGCCCTAGATTTGATTCAATCAATAGAAGACACGAGTACGAAGGATAAGCACCTGAGAAAGAACAAGCTCAAGAAGCATGTCCCTGTTCAGCTTTTGTACAAAAATACCAACCAGTTGAGAACTGTGGGACAGATGAAGAGTTAGCCCGGAGACTTCATCGGGCTATGAACAGCTCCCCGAGAATTTCAAAACACTCTCCGGGTTCTGAATGTCACAATCACAAGCACAAGAAGCTGAAAATCCCGCCACCAATTGAAAAAAGTGGCATTGCTAATGGCACCAGTGAGGGAAATGGCTCTGGCAAGTTCCTTTTGACATGCAATGGTGATGCAATAGAGGGAGCTGTGGACTGTGAAGGGTCTAATGAGGAGTCTTACATGACTAAAGTAGATGACAAGGTCTCAAAATTAAGTAAACTTGACGAAATAGAAGTGGATAGTGGTGAAGCAGAATCAAGCCGCTCCAAGGGGAAGACCTTGGAACTAGATGACATGTGTGTGAATGGTAGGAAGAGAGGTAGAATTAAGCAGAAAAAGTTGCCTTTAAGCATATGTAGTTTTAAGGATCAAGCAAACCCTAAAGAAGAACTGAATCTGACAAACACATTGTTAATGAGGGCTAGGGTGGATAAATCAAGTGCAAGTCATGTATCTTTGCTTTCTGTGGAGCTTCCTGCTGATAATCTCACACCTACAGAGGTTACACCAACATGGAAATGCCAGGATTTCAAAGTTTCTCAGTGCATTAAACCAGATAAAGCTGTGCAATCCTAAATAGGTTGACATATTATGCCAGCACGCTACCGCCATGATGGAGCTGCTCAGGTGAGATGGGACTTCATCATGGTCTTCTTGTAGAAATGGTTTTATTTCTTATATCTTTTTGCTTGCTGTTTCATTGTATTGAACTTGCCGACAATGTATATGTTTTTTTTTATGTTGAATTTTCATATCTAAATGTGGTATAGGATAGATGGTACAATAAGGCGTAGAAGTGTGTGCTACACTTATACGTGGCTTTTGACTTTGTAGAGGTAGATCTAGATGTACAAGACAGTCATGTGTATGATCTTTGATAAATTTATTCAAGGAGTGATTCAATTTGTTTCTCCAAATGTTGCATCTCTGCTTGGGATATCCTTTTTCTGGTTTCATGTCTACTTATGGAACTATTGTTGGACAAATTGCTGGCTGGGTCCCTTTTGCACAATATCTGTCTAAATTTTCCTCCCTCCCTCTCTCTCTCTCTCTCTGTTTTTTAAATGTGTACAGTGGAAACTAATAACATTTGCAGCCAAAAATCACAAGTAGTTAGAGATAATGCATGTTGTAAGGGCACAGTTATCACAATTAGTTAGAGGTAAAGCATCTCATAAGGGCACCCTTAATTTTATGTGTGTGGGTATCTTCTCGAGTTTTATGGTGGGGATTTTGGGGAAAACCCTTGATCATGTACTGAAACATAAGGGGGCTGCACCCTTTCTTTCTCTTCAACAATTTTTTCCCCTCGAAAAAAGCAAAAAGATTTTAAAAATGTGCATGGTGTAACAATGACTTCATGAATTGTTATGATCATTTGATGGAAGGTTTATTAGCAGTGGGATTCATCTGATATTGTCTCATGAAAGAAATGAGGCTGTCAGTACCTTTAGCAGAACTCTTGGCTTCCTCTAGCTTTTTCCGCGCCTCTTTTGGTTGCATCTTTTCCTCCTTTCTTACAAACTTCTTTCCCATTTTCGGTTTGTTAGGTTACAGGAGTTTCCTCTGTGCAGTCTGCTCTCATGACATTCCAGAAATTCTTGATGTTTCTCCCTGTTAAACTTGAACTCATATGACTTGGATTTTCCATATCCAACATTGCTTTGAGTTGCTTTGATGTCTAGTCTTAGAAAAAGGCATAAGGATTTTGGTGGATAGGTTTAGATTTGATGTCTATATGTATAGCGAGCTCCATCATTCTTAGGTACTTCGAGGGTGGCCCTTTGAGCGAGCATAGGCAGCTTGATATCAGAAAACCATCCTCGATTTCTGTTTGCTGTGTAATATTGACACCACAACACATGTTCTTTCCTAGCTAAACACCTCCGAAATCCTTGATGCTGCTGGTATAAGATTGCATACATCTAAACCCCGAGCCACAATATAGGTAAGAGCTTTATGCTTTGTTTTGATGGTCTTGGTTCAAGGAGTGCTAAGAATCTCATCACATACCTTCAATTTTTCTTCAAAGGCATGTTGCTTATTTTGTAACTTACAAGATCTAAGAGCATTTTGTCAATCTCTTAATTTATTTAACTATTTATTATATGATATGAATTGCTTGAAGACACCAGCTTGGTTGGATAATTGATGGTATTAGTTGGAATATTATATGGTATCATGGTGTTAAGTACTTATTAACATTTCTATTTGTATTTATATAGACCACGTTAAATTAGACAGCAAGTTTATGTATATTGAATTTGAGAATTTTTAACATATAAAAAGTATTCTTTTCACACATAATTTCATGGGTAGAAGCCGAAGGGAGAAAAAATAAAATATTTATGATCTAAATGCTAGAATATAATAATAAAACAAGAGAATTCTAAATTATAAATACGACTTAGAGTGTGAGAATTTTAATATAGAACTCCTTCTTTTTAAGTTTTTGATTGGTATATATATTATTTTATTAGGAAAAAATATTTTACATATATAAAAATAAAAATTTAAAGTTTTTGCACTTTTATACCTGAGCGTGTAAAAGTGTCTTCATAGTTGTTTCCCGTTTTGAGGCATGTATTTGCTTTTATTATTGTTGTTGTTTATTGCTAGTTATATTGTTTGTTTGTGTTATATTTGATGTTATCGTGATAAATATGCGCACATTCTCTAACTTAATGACACATACAAAACATACTTTCGAAAAACCGAGACACTCTAAAAAGAGGTGTAAAAAAGTTTCTAATACATTATGTTATACACATTCCCTTGCTAAAGGACACGAGAATTTACCAACTTATATGTTGAAAGTCCAAAACATTTTCATAGCAGGATTTAAATGGTCATATATTAATAATATGGCAATGCTAATTAGTTAAAAATTTGTATAATGAGAAGTTGGAAACTATATAAGGCACCTAGTACTGAGAACAACTTTGGCACTAGGCAGTGAGCATATGAGGGCTCCAAAGAAAAGACTAAAAACTTGATGTCAAAAAAGGAGGCTAAGGTCTGTCTTATTTAGCTTTAACTTATAATCTTATAATTTTTTGAGTTATTTTTTACTTCTTACACCTGTTTATAACTAATTTTTTAACTATTTTATAATTTTTTACAGTTAAATGGAACAGACGTGAAAAATAATTACAAATAGACAGACAATAAAATTAGTCTGAGTTTAAAAACTATCAAAAATTCCAATAAGAGTTATTTCACCCTTCCTTCTTCAGTTGTAGTCACTATGACATTAATTAATCTATTGGTAATTTTTCAGTGATAAAGTCAATGTCTTTGATTCAGGAGTTATTTTTCCTCTTTTTGGGAAGATAGTGAAGGTACAGCTCTCTCTCCTTAGAAGAGCTTCAATTACGTATGTATGTAGTACAAAAGCTACTGGAAAGACTAAGCTATTGATATGGGAATTATAGGGTGGACTGACTCTTGAGTATATATGTAAATTTATTGTTGATATTCTTCTTTTAGATTCGATTTACGAGGTATTAATTTATTTATCACAAAAGTAAAAGTAACAATTATAAAGGAGTTTTTTATAAGAACATCTATCGAGAAATATGGAAATTATAGAATGAAATGGGTACTAATTGTTAGTATGTTGCACCGTGGAAGATAACTTTTAGGGCTTTCTTATGTGATATTTTACATTTTATATGAGGTCCAATATAACTATAGATGTTAGTATGACTATTCATAGTAAAAATTTTTAACTTTTAACTTTTCCTTTTAAAAAGGGTAAATGCTTACAAGATTCCTGAGCAACTCTTCTCAAGGAATTTGCCTAAGTAATCATCAAATAAAATAAAAGAAAAAAATGATGGATGGGCCAACATTACCAAACAAGAGGAAATGAGATCGCATGAGCTAAGTGTGTCATCCAATCGAGTTACACAATTTGTTTTTTTTTAATAACAATGACGAATAATGACCTATTGAGTATTGTCTAGGATTTTCCTGATATCTTCGATAATGAAGTTAATTTGACATGAGATTAGATAATAACTGCTTATTGATGGTATTACTATCATCTTTAATATGGATTCCTTGTATGCCGAGTTTTAGACACTTTTACTATTGTTTTTTTACGTGTGTATTTATTATAATCTATAGCACTATTGAGTTTTAAACACTTTTACTCACCGATTTGAGATGTGATAATTTGTGTATTACACATGGATAATATATTTTCCTTCACTTTTCCAACACTATCATCCATATGTGATAAATAAGCCACTATATAACGAAATCACCTAGTCAACATATTGACGACTTAAAGTTGGTACGCTAAACATGAATGCATTGTACGACAACAGAAGGCAAATTAATATCATTTTCCAGATTTGTAAATGCCAAAATATACATCCTTTGAATCTATAAACTGTGACCAAAATTCTCCTTGTAATACTACCTCACCCACAAAAAAAAAAAAAAAATCTCTATATTACATCACAAATGATAAAGAATTTCGTAATCTTCCATACTCAGAGAAGAGGGAAAAAATCATAAATTTATTAGTTCTAGGGCAAACCAAAATCAAATCAATAAGTGATTTCTTCACTGGACACAGGAAGTGGGAAATATGGTCCTCATCTTCATTCATCCATTCATTCATCCCTTTAAACTTGAAGGTTCTTCATCCCAACCGCTAGTTTTTTGACATTAGAATTATCAGTATGGTCATTAGGAGTCAGTTTTCTGTTAAGCCACGGGTGTTGCAGGCATTGCTGGGCAGTAGGCCGTTTCTCTGGAGCAAAATCGAGAATCGGGCGCAGAAAATCGGCAAACTCGCGGGCATCTGTCTCTGAAAATTTATATTTCTCAATCAGCAATCGATCAAGTGGCCAGAATTTTAGTCTTCTGATCCTCTTTAAGTCTCCATATCTGTCAAAGAAATCTTTGGATCGTGCTCCTCCACCAGCTATCTGCTCAAACAAGTTAAAGCCAAATAGCACGTCAGAATTGTCCATCATCTCAGAACAAAAAGGGGTTCAATAATAGCTTTGTCCATTATAAGATGCCCTTGAGTCGATTACGACAAAGAAATATGAAACCAAACCAGACCTAACCAAGCCAAATATTTACCCTGGAGTCCTACCTAATGGTCAGAAGAAGTTAAATGCAAGCAATATGCGTACAACAAAATTGCAGAAGTGTTGTTTCTCTAATGAACCCAAATCTAAAGGGCATTTACTGCCTAGTGCCTACTAATTTGAAAACAAAGATGCAGAGGATAGTTTAATTCATGCTTAAGATGAACGTAACCCAAAGCTGAAGAAAATTGTCCAATAATGACTCTTTCAAGTTCAAATGGCTGAAAAGTGGGCAGAAAGTAAGAGAATTCAGAATATGAATATGGCATGAAATTATACAATGGAATGATAGCAGATGAAATAAGCACAATCAATACGCTCACCTTTTTAGGCATCTTTCCAAGGAGTTCCATCATCAGGGCAAGGTGATCCTGAAAGGCATGCGCACAAAACTAATCAGACTGTCAAACAAGGACAATTTCACCATACTCATCTAAACATTGCTTATGCACCACCATCTCAAAAACAAAGAGAATGTGTCACATGGTATATTTAGCAAGAAGTTATAATACTGACAATTATTTGCCAAACGAAAAAGTAATAATACTAACAATTATTGGACTAACATCAACCTATCGTGTGCCAACAGCAGAATATCATACATTAAGAGCTTGCACCAGACATTATGGTGAATAAAGCCATAAAACTGATTTTGCATTGTGGAAACCATGATTCACTGGGTCTGCAATTTGTTTTGGACAGATAGTGGCAATGCACCCTCCCCCCGCCCCCACCCCCAGAACAAAAATCAATTCCTTCTCTTCACAAGGTCAGTAATCACTATCTCAAAAACACAATGAGGGAACCATAAGCAATGATATTGCATGCATTTATGAGGATTTCTTTTAAAAGTTCACAAATGTTATGCTCATAGGACTCTTCAATTAACATCAAGTACCATGTCAAGTACTCAGCACTCCGAGATGGCTATGAACATTTGACCCTTCATTTTAAAACTAAAAACACCCAGGAAAATTTCAGACTTGCTTGACACTCTAACAGTGATAGAAGCTAGTCCAAACTCCAACTAACATTGCCACAAAGGTTATTCTCAAACCATTATGCATCACGAATACAGAAGAGCAATGAAATAAAGATAGTTAATAATGTTTTTGTGGGTCACTTTTGGAATCGGTCTCTTTATTTGCAATGATGCTTGCAAAGGTAAGGCGGCTTACATATGTATCTCCCAAAATCAGCGAAAACAGGATTCACGCTGGGATTTTTGAATGAGATAAAGACAACTAACAATGAGAAATATCTACCTCATCATCGCTAAAGCCTTGTCCACCTTTAGGAGCAAACAACATGTCACCTGTGGCAAGCTCAAAAGCTGTACAAGCAAATGACCACATGTCTGCAGATGTGGAGTAGCCAGAACGGATAATGACCTCAGGAGCTCTATATTGTCTCGTTTGTATTTCTTCTGTGAACTGCTGATCTGCCCAACAAGCATTGCCGAAGTCTACAACTTTGCACTTCATACTAATCCCTTCCAAAGATCTTTGGGGTTTTGGGTTCTGTGCACCAGTCATGGAAGACCTTCTCGCTGATATCCTGGCCACGGCTGCCTTCGCCCTTTTCTTAAGCTTTTTCTCAATAATGTTCATTGTTGATCCACCATTAAGAATTCCACCCTCAGGCCTCTCAAGGATTGGGGTCTGCCCAGAGTTTGCAGGATCTTTAGAAGAATCAATGGGAGAAATGAGAAGAATGTTCTCTGGCTTAAGGTCTGTATGGATTATTTTTAGTTCTCGATGCAAATAATCTAAGCCAGTTAGAACACATTTGCAAATTTCCCTGACTCTCTCCAAATCCAGACCCTTGTGATGATTGTATCTGATCAGGCGGAGTAAGCTGTCTCCAAGAAACTCAAGCACCATGCACAGATGCTGCCCATTAGGACCTGAATGCTTGAAGTGATCAATCAATCGGACAACATACTTTGAGTTTGTTGTGTCTCCATTGGCTATTGCTGAAAGTACTTCAATTTCATGAAGAGCAGCCTGAGCAAACTGTGGTGCACTTTTCTGAATCTTCAAAGCTACATAACCCTGATAAAAACACAACCCATAAAGGTGGAAATGAAAAATACAGAAAACATAATACAACCTAGGAATATCGAATAGCATGGAACAACTCTAATAAAGCAGAGACTAAAACTTGACAAATTTAAATACCAGGTATTTTCCTATAATAAGTTATCGTGAATCACTTAAACCAATTGAATGATGCAGACAGAAAAGTGTTCAAATCAGATCTTCGGAGACAAAGCTGATAGAATCATAATTCTATTAGACTGTTAAGACGAACTTCAAACAAATTTCAAGCAAATCAATATAAGCAAATTCTCCCCTGAACAGTTAAGAAGTAGCTGGAGAAGATAGTTTCTTCTATTTAAAAGTATAGGGGAAATTTCATGCATGCAATTTAGCTGGACTAGAACCACAATCATAGAGAACTCAAACCCCACAGATTTTTTATATTTCACTCCAACCAATCTGTGTACAGCAATACTAATCCTGAAGCCAAAATCAGCGTAACCAGGGAGCAAACAATGTTTACATACAACACTTACTACCTCAGAGACCCACAACCTAGAAATGATGATTTTAGATCCCCAGTTTCCTTTGGGTTGATAGGAATTTAATCAGCTGGATAAAATCCATAAGGTCATTTCCTTTCCCTTTCTCAAACATGGGGGAAAAAGAAAGAAAAGAGGATAGACAAGAAAATGGTTGTCTCACAATCGATGTGCATTTCTTTGAAAAAAGATAACATATTCTACAGTTCCTTCCATAAACCATCAAAGCAAGCAGCACGCCAACCCTAACAGAGAAGAGCATCACCAAATTTAAGGCCCAACAATATCTAATCCAACAAGTCCTCTCAGATATGCAGGTTATTATATTTCTCAATATCTTTCCATGTATGTCAAAGAGAAAGATTCAAATGTATAGCCTAAGCTAAAGCCTCGCACTCAAGAGAGACTAGCTTCAACTAAACAAAAGACTATGCTCAATGTCTTGATACAGCAAGCCCTTTCCACATAACATTGGTATGATCCACAAATTACACTCTGAACCAAGTGCAGATAGTTAACTCAACAAGATAAAAACATCCTAACATGTCAAGTATTTCCAGATCAAAATAGAAAAATGATCCAACTCAACGAAAAAAACTTCATAGCGGAAAATAATTCTCTTCAGATGAGTGTAGTTGGTCTAGCTCACTAACCACGGAGGCACAGACAAGACAGCTACAATGATAAGGCTCATACTGCTAAAAATGTGCTAAAAGCACTGCTTATTCATTAAACCTGATAAGTACAATCTACACGATAACAATCAATTTGAGGACCTAAATTTTACACAAAGTACCTTTCCATTACAATACTTTAAGAAACAAGTTCAGTGGTGTGCAAGGCGAGCACTGGTGCTTATCAATTGTCCCTTACGTTCATGTATTGGCTCAATTATAACCAATCAATACCATGTTGCAGCAAAGCATCACCAATAAATGGTCAATTGATTATTCTGAACAAGCGAACATCTTGCATATAGCTAAGTCCATCTGTCCACGATTAAACATTGCACCAACGAAATGATCATGTCCTAAATGATTGATCGCGATCGACAAAACTAACTGATCCTTAAATGCATCCCTTTAAAGGAAATCCCAATTCAACAACTCTGAAATCGTAAGTACTCTTGGCCCTTCCTAACCTTGATGGAGTAAATATGTGATCTGGGAAACATTCTGCAATTTAAGAGGAGATACAGCCTCCAATTCAATCTAAGCACCAAAATTGTCACCGTTATTGTGATGTCTATGAAGATCACAACATAGGAATCAACAAATACTATTAGTTTTAACAAGTAAACCCAGAATAAATGCAATCTAAGCCAAATAAAGACAACATCTTTCACTAATTCTTCAATCCAACAAATGCCGAAGTTTTTCCTTTATTTTTTGACATCAATAACTACTAAATCCTAACGAAACTTCCAAATCAACGGTCCCCAAAAATAAGCATAATTAAACAAAGGGCATACAAAGGGAAAGGCAAAAAAGCAGAATTCAGCAGAGATGGGAGATCAGAGAGAGAAAAAGAGACATACAGAGGTGCGAGTATCATAAGCGAGCCAAACAGTGGAGAACTGACCCCAACCCAGTTTCCTTTGAGCGATGTAACGACCTCCATTAAAGGAATCCCCAACTCTGACCGCATGGTATCCTCCTTTTCTGTAACAATCGAACTCCTCCTCCTCCTCTGATCCAGAAGATGATGAACAGGACATTTTGTTCCTCTTTTTGGTACCCTAATTGATCAAAATTATATTTTGCTTAATCTTGTTGACAATTTCTTGGATAAAGATTTGCAATGATTTTGATCTGATTTGAATTGGGGTTGCTTCAAAATGTTAGCTTTTTCAATGGAATGAAATGGGTATTGCGTGATATATGATTTGGGGAGGAGAGAGAAGGATAGGAGGGAGAAAGAGAAGTCAGATAAAGAGAAATAGAGAGAGAGATGGGTTTGCTGTAATTATATGTGGCCTTCAATACAAGACTTCTTCCACTTTTCTCTCCCTTTTCTTTGTTTTTTCTTCTCACTTTCATTTCCTTTAGGAGACTTGGAGAGATCAAATCAAATAATCAATAACCCCATTTTACAAAGAGAAGGTGGGGCTGGGGCTGGGGTTGGGATTGGGAGTGGGATCAGGGTTCCTCTTTTACAACTCTTCCCTCTTGAAAGATGATTGAGCCTCTCCTTCAAGATTTTCCTTGGTTCATCATGAAGTGAATGAGAGTGAACAAAACAAATCCTTTTATTGACTTAATTTTTTATTTTTATCAATATTTAATTATTAAATTTAATTTTATATTTCATCGCCGATAATAAAATATGAGTTAAATAGATATATAAATAAAGATTTTTTTTATAAAAAATATAGGTGTAAATTTCTTATCATTTAATTCAAAATTGATATGTTCTTATTCTAGTATTACAATGAAAATTATATGAATTTTGTAGGGTGCGTAAGGATCCCCTCCACTAACCTATATGACAAGGCAAGTCATTAGGATTTAATGAGAGGGGTGAAGGATAAGGAGTGGGACTAGGATATAAGCCACCCATGTCAACGAATCTAATTGGTTATTCTTGAAATTCTAAATAAGAAATTACAATCTTAAGGATGGAAGGCACCCTTTATACCATTTGAGTTATTGCTTTTTAGTATAATACAATAAGGTCATAATCTAATGGTTAAGATTAAGTATTAGGTACACATTCTCAAGTTTGGTTCTCTTTCCTCTTTGTATGGTTTTTTTTTTTTTTTTATCATTTGTGACTCCTTTAAACACCAAAAAAAAAAAAGTAACATTAATAGCATGTAATATGCTCTTGTGTTGATTCATGGGAGTTGAAGTTTTGGCTTTTTGCACAAAATTATTGCATACATGTCATACTAGGGTCCGTTTTTAGGTGGTTAAAATGAGTATGGTTAGGGTGAGCGTAGTTGAGAATGGTTAAATATTATTATATTTTTCTTTCCCAAAGAGTGGTTAAATGTAAATTTTATGTAATTTAAAAGAGTGTTAAATGTAAGTAAAAGTAGTTGAATATTAATATTTTTAAGTAATCGTAGAAACAAACGAACTTCTTGTTAAACCGTTAATATCTTGTTGTTAACTATCAAAGGGGAAGGTTAGTAAAATTTGTTCCACCTTCTTTTATAGAGGTATGGATTCAATTCAATTTCTCTATTGAAAGTATGAGAGAGTTATTATTTCCTTTTCCCAAATATTTTTAGTCTCCTGTATCTTCTTATGTTACAATGTACCTTTCAGGGTATAGAACATACTAATTAAACCCTATCTACTCTCTAATTCATGGGTGTACCAAATTAGATATGATTTGTTTTTTTAAAATATTTTTTTTAATCATGGGATACATAATGGGTTTAGTGTATTTTATATTTTTGCTTATTTAATTAAACTGCCACCTACTACCATAAGTATACCCTGTTTTGGGACACAAAATATGACTTAACTTTAGGTTATACAATGTTTCAAACCACACATTTAATCATCCAATTGCCCACCAGTTAGTTGAACAAAGATTAATATTAACCCAAATTCATTCATATTATAACATATACTATTTAAGAATTTATTACGTATCGATAATATGACACTTGTAACATAATTACATATTTATACAATGATACGTAAGTTTTTAAGTAAAAGTTATCTCCTTCATAAATATAATCTATTTTCTTATATATCTTAAAATTCAACAATAATGAAATCAGTTAAAATCTGATCCAAAGAAAATGAGATGCTCGAGTTTTAGTTAGTTAATTAAAATATTAATTTTAAGGCAATACTCGAATCTGAACTAGTTAATTAAAAGGAAAAAAAGATAAGATGAGACCTAGTTCTTTCGAATCTATATCTCATTTTCTTAAGTTATAACCTTAGTTTATATGTCCATTTTAACTAATCTCCAATATGCAGAAATATACAATAATCATTTTATCCTTCTTTCTTTGATATTATTACTATTATTTTATTATCCTTCTTAAACAATGAAATAAAACCAGAAACTTAGAAATTTTAAACAAAAGGAAAAAGAAGAAAATTCAGAGCTCCCAACCAAGCAGAGCCTTACTTAACTATTTGTCAGAGAAAAAAAAACCTATGGGGATTTGGGCCTCCAATTGTGTGAAATGGGCTTTCATGAGTTGGGCCTCGACATTTAAGTCAGATATACTTTCGACAGCAATATTAGTAGGACATTAGGACTTCGTTAGCTCTCTCTCTCTCTCTCTCAAAAAAAAAAACACCTTGTATTTAAACCCATTAACCCATATATCTTGCCTAGGGATGGCAGTGGGTCCCAGACCCGACCCATTTAATCGGGTTTGGGTCCAAAAATTTGGACCCGATGTGTCCGGGTCGGGTCCGGGTCTCAAAAATAAGACCCGGATGCGACCCGAGACTCGTTTAAGACCCGAACACTAATTTTATTTTTTTGAAAAATTCTAACAGTAGTATTCATGTAAATTTGGACTCGATACAATTTGGAAACCCTTCCTACAATTTGTTATTAAACTTTGATGGACTTTGAACTTTGTGTTGTCAAACTTTGATGAACTTTATGTTTAATATATTGATGTATTCGATTTGTATGAACTAAGTTTTTTGTTTGTACAATAGATTGGTTGATAGATAGATTAGTATAATGCTAAAGAGGTTATATGTAACAAAATTGCTTGTAAATTTACAATAATATTAAAATAGGGTCAAAATATTGATTTTTAAACTCATTTATGATAAAAATATAGTAGACCCGTTTAAGACCCGTGGACCCGTGGACCTACCGAGTTCGGGTCCGGGTCGGGTCTGGGTCCAAGTCTAAAAAGTTAAATGGAGTGCAGGTCCAGTCGGACCCGACCCGGACCCGACCTATTGCCATCCCTAATCTTGCCATAAACACCGTGGTTTATATCGGAATGTCAACCATACATTTAGGATTTAGGAGTACCTGCTTTTTATTCATATATCAATAAATGGTTACATGAATGGAAAAATTAAAGAAATTTTGTGAGCTTAAAATAATAATGTGGCACCTGCGAGTATAAGCTCCCAAGTATATGTAAGAATTTACTGATTTAGATAGATAATACAAGTTTTTTTTATCATATAGCTAGTCGATTTTTATGTCAAAACTGCGTCATGTCATGTTAAAGTACGTGTTTTCCTCGATAATTTTTAACCAAATTCATGTTGTATTATGGTATTGGGTGAGACCGTCCCAAATTCACGTAGATTGAACCATTTTAGCCCCCTTACCTAATTTCTATGTTGTTCAAAAGTTCCATCAAGCTGAAAAATCAATAACAAAAACCGTCCATATAGTCTCGACTATGTATTCCCTTGTATTCTAAATTTGCCATGTACAAAAAGCTCAAACAGAAGCTTTTAGACTAGATAATAGGCATGCCAAGTTTAAATTTCTACATATACATGATTAAATTCTGTGCCAGCTATTTTCTTGCAGGATGGGATCTTGTCAAAATTCATCCATTCACAAGACACAAATTTAAGACCTTACTTAAATTTGTGTCAAATTACTTAAACTGACCCATATTAGTCGCATTAGGAGCCTTTCATTGTTATTTTCACTTGTTACCTTTAGCATGTATATCCATGTGGACTGTATCCTCCTTGTGTTTTTGGCTGGTTTATGAAGATATTCTCTTGTTTGTTGTGATGATCGTATTAGGTATTGTAGTGGTTGCGAATACTTATAATAACTTTGCAATACCTAATACTTTAACTGTTTTTAACCGTTTTAACATATAATACTTATAATCAGAGATAATTGAAAAAAACTCCCGGGTAGTTTAAGGGGTAAAATACAGATAGCATTACTCAACTAAACCCGAAAAAAATCCGGAGTGAATTAGTCCATTAAGAACTACTAAAACAATTGGGTTTATGAAGAATTCATATGAGTGTGGTGGTGGGGTGCAACCCCTTGAAATAAAAATGAAAAAGGGTACTTGTCACTTTGGTTTATAGCAATTAACAACTTGCTCTGCCCTTTTCCCTATCAAAAATACTAGTTTTATTTTTGGAGGCATTCCTACCAAAAAACCATGACCACTTGATTTTTTTTAAAAAATGGGCAGTCGTTTTCTTTTCTAAGCTAACTAAAAAGGGGTCATATTTTAAAGGCCAGAGACTCAGCTGACGTTCTTAATTAGAGTAGTAGCCAACAAAAGACATTATCAACTTGTACACCACAAGAAATAGAAAATTTGAGGTTGCTGAAAATGAAAGGTGTTCAAAAAGGAGACGTCTAAAGCTGGAATTCGGTTGTCTGTGAATTGGCTTTTTCTCTTTTTCAGCAAAAAGATACGTTTCATGGGGATGTGAGGAGAGAGAGAGGATGCTTCCTTTACCGTGTGCTGCGTTGATGAGTACAAGTTTGACAGGTGCGTAATCACAATCTCCGACCATTTTGTGCAGCCAACAGCCACCCTACCGACTTTGACCAAATAAAACTTGTTGTAAATCCAATTGTAGGCCAATCGGGATCGGTTCGGATAAGAATCATGGGTTAAATCGAGTTGAGTTTTAAGTTGATTCGAATGTGTGATAGAACTAGCAGCATTGGGCACCACATTTGCTATAATGTGACGATTTAGACGAGATTATCGATTTAGGTAACTAAACAACAAAATGTCCTGAGACAGAACTAGTCAGTTAGTTGGTCTATTGAAATTTGATCAACATTGAGTTGTGCTTGATATCAGAGGGAATATGAAACTACCGACACTTAGTGATAATCGCATTACCCACGGAAATAAGAAAGACCAGATGGGTACAACATTTAATTTAAGGGATGATATTTAAGTTTACGAGTGAACAGTAGAACAAATGCAAACTGAAACCAAGATGCCATTATATTGATCATAACTTAAAAGATGATCAAACATAATACATTATCATACACCAAAACCAAGATCAAGACCAAGCAGGAGATTGTACATGGCATATGGTACAAAATTTTGCTAAAAAAATGGTGGAAGAACAACATTGGACGAGTTTCTTGTGGTATCTCAGCCTCATTTGGGAGAGATCCATACCAGCTAACAATTGAAATCCCGATCCATATTAGATGGAGGTGGTTGTTGGGTTCGATTGAAATCCCAATGAGATCAAGCCTTGGGCGCAAAAATCTCAACTAGGGAAGTCCAAGTTCCTGAGACACCAAGAAAGATGCCTATAACAATGATGCTACAATCCAAGACAAGCCTTGCCAAACCCATCTCATCCTTGAACACAATCAGATGGAACAAAGCAGGGAAGATAAACCCTAATGCAATGCACACACTGCTTCCTACAAGGGACAAGAAATCGGCAAAATTAGGCACGGTTAAGGCCACGAGGGACACTACGAAAACCACCAACCACCTTATCCACAAGCTGTATCTCCCCTTGGTGAACCGCCTCTCCAGCACCTCATAAACAGGGTTCATCATCAACGGGAATGTGAAGAAGAGGTTGATGCAAAGACCCAATTGGACCAAAGTGCTCACCAAGCCTTTGCCAATGTTGGTGGTGATGATATCCCTTGTTTCATCACCAAAGGCAAGGTAACCCATAACACCAAATACACCATAAATGAGGGAAATCATCCCCATTGACAAACCCAAAATCTTGCCAAAGCTCCTTTTGTCTCGGGCCTCGGATTCAAGTGGCAAAACCATGCCAATCCCTTCAAAGGCATAGGTACAAACCCCAACTAAATAGAAGAAGACACCCCAATTCCCAAATGCTTGAATTTCTGGCTTATTTTGCGCATAAACAACAGCATCTTTTCCCATCACTACCCCCATTGCCCCAATTTGCACAACATCAGCAAAGATGCTCAAAGGGGCCAAATGGGTCAATGTTGGGATTGAATTCAACCCCACTTGGAAAGGGAAACAACCCCATAGGTACCATTTCTTAGGGCTGATACCCAGAAAAGATTGAGACCCAGAAGAACTATTATTGAACAAATGAGCCAAAGTGTTTGTAATGAAGATCAAGTAGCTAACACAAAACCCAGCTTGAGACAATATAATCATCAAATCAACGGAAAACCGCCCAAAAGAACCACAGACAGAGAAACCCAAATCACCAAAAGAGTTTATTTTTGAGTACCCATGAAGAGATTCAATCTTTCGACGGGTAGACACGAGCAATAACATGCAATAATATGTGAGGAGAGAGACGCAAAAGAGGGTAAGGACACCAAAGAGCCAACCTGATTTCATGAAGGTGTAAGGAAGACCTAACACCCCAGATCCCACTATGGCGATGAAGATATTCGCCAAGGTTTTGAATTTAGAGGACTGATGGCTCGAACCCAGAAGCGGAGTATCTTCCCTTACGATGGGGATTGAATAGGAGCTTGAACCCGCTTCATTGTCGTTCTTAGCAAACACCATTTTCTCTCTCCAGAAATTTGAAAGAATCCCAGCTTCGATGTAAAGAACGGGATTTGAAGCTGGGCCTCTCAATTGATTCTCAGATTCTGGGTTGGTGAAAGGGGGTTGGCGGAGATTATGAGAAAACGGGACGGTGGGGTTTGATATGTGAGGAGAGAGGGGGCGAAGATGGAGATGAAGAAATGGGCGATAGCGAAGCAAAAGCAAAGAGTTCGTATCGGAGTTAAATAAATAAGAATGGAGCCAAAATGCCTTTTGGGTGGCATTTGGACGGCTTATCTGAGATTGGTACGGTGTTTTACTGTTCATATACTTGTCGTATCTACATCAATTTCATTCAGGTTTTTTCTTTTTTGTTTTACTAATTTTGTTTTTGAATTCGAGAAAATTTGATATAAGCCGCAAAAAAAATTGGATTTAGTTCAATCCTAAAATTTTCGATTATCTCCTCACTTCCCTTTCCTTTTTTAAAAAAATAAATTTAGTATTTTATTTGTTCCAAAAAGAATATCCTCTATTTATTTTTATAATGTCTCAAAATAATATTTATTTTTAAAAAATAAATACTTAAATTTTATAATTATTTCCAAATTATCTTTATTTTAAATTTAAAAAATAATTATAAAAATACAGAAAAAATTTAAATGATCATTTTAAATGTTAATAGAAAAAATATTGTTATTATTTTATCATAAAATAGGCTAATTCATAAATATTCTTTAAAATACGCAAAAAAATTAAAAGAGATATTCAATTTAAGACGGAAGGAGTATCCATATACTTCAATAAGGGGCTATCATTAGTAAGACTGGCAATGGGGCAGGATAGGGAGGGTTTTCCTATACCCTCACCTCACCCATATCCATTTTTAAAATTCATACCCATACATATACCAATACTTACCGGGTTTTATGGGTATGTGAGTTTTATTAAGGTATAAATAAATTAAATAAGTTTATATTCGGATTACACTGATATTTGACATTTCTCACAATTCAACAGAAAATAAAACTAGTTAGCTTTGTATTTTTTTCCTCTTTCAATAAACTAAGGGTGACTGAATTGGGACTAAAATTGGGACATGCCCATGTCTCATTAATTTGCAACAGTAAACTCTAATTTATTTATTTTTAACATTTTTCAAAACGGGCAATTAGTGTTGTTTGGAGTAAGTATGGAATATATGAGGCGGATGAAGCCTAAACTCTTATCGTTTTTACCATATTCAACCTATAACCGTTTTCCCCCAAATTTTTAGCACTCGGGTTCTCAAAATTTATTTAGATTTTATGCATGATATGAAAAGAAAAAAAGTCCAAACAAAAATAACAAGAAGCATTTACACTTTTGTAAATCTGTGACGTTTCAATATTTGTATAGTTACGTTTGAATTTTTCCTAATATTAATTTTGTATCTTCCTTCATAAAAAGTTCCGTTTTAATTTTCATAAGAAAATCTCAATTTCAATTGACAATGTTTTTATTCAATATACAATCAATTTCTATGCATTTATTTCTCAAAATGAGAAAAAGGCACAAATTTTCTACATATATTTGTCTTATCAGAAAAAGAAAATAATCTATATATTTGGATACAAATATTATTACATTGATCTTTATGTCCTTAAAAAGAAAAATCCATAAGATAATAGACCTAATTCACACTTGGTTTGAATTCAATCTTGAGGGATTATGTTTTTGTACCCAAATTTAAAAAATTAATAAAAAATTATAGTCCATAGGTTTACAATTATAACATCTCAATGATTTAAACAAAGAATTTTGAAGACTCACATTTTCCAACGCATTTATTATACACATAAAAGTTTATACTCGTAGATTATATGTAAATAAATAATTGAATAGAAAGAAAAATAAAAAAAATTTATAAAAAATAATAATGTGACACTTGAAAATATAACTTCCCAGATACAGTTACAATCTTCTACGCGGAGAAGAATTTCGGAAAACTTGATATATTGTTTGATAGGAATAAATGCCAACTTTGTCTTCCCTAATTAACAATAAAAAAATTACCTTATCATGAGCATGAGGGTGAGAGACAAGACAAAGGACATTAATGTGATAAGTAGGCATGGAGGTTGATTTTTCCCTCAACTTCTAGTGAATCTTGAATTGAAAATATCTCCTTTTTCTTGATCTTTTTGTTTGAGAAATATCTCCCTTTATGCACCATGATAGCATTAGCCCACATAAAACAAGATTGAAGGTGTGTCAAGCAATTTCCTATTTCCTAAAAACTAAGTGAAAAAAAAAAGCATGTTAGTTTACTAAGGGTATAATTTTTTACCAGTCGTGAGCGTTTGAGGTTAAAAATTTTCTAACATATATATTACAGTCGCAATCATCATTATTTATTGGTAAAAAGAAAAAAGAAAATGAAAATCTTGTGAATACTCATTATAAAGCTCCAAAGAAGGGGCTGACGGAGGAGGCCGACTAAAGAAGAGTTCATGTGAATACTTATACCAACTTCACAATAGATGAACATAAAGCATTATTTTTTTTTTTTATAATTTGGACTAGAATCCTCATGAAATATTCAATGCGAAAAATAAAAAAGATAAAAAAGAGGTAAAATAAGTAATAACAGAAAAAAGGATTTTTTTTTAAAAAAATATAACGATTAAAGAGATGCAAAAGTTGATATAAATAATAATCCACCTAGGATTCTTTGGTATAACTCCCAAAGGGTGGCTAAATACCTAGCCCAACAACATTACAGCCAAACTCTACTATCACGAAAAAACTACTCAATCTAAATACATATGCGGCAAAGGTTTGGAGATGGCTAGATCTGTAGATTTTGATGTTTTAAAGCCAAAGTTTAAAGAAAAAAATTGTTCCCAGGATACCGTGCAGAAACTTAATCTATAAAAGATGATGATATATGTGTTAGTAAGACACTTTTTACGTGTAACTTACATTAATATGATTAAATATTCAACAATTATAATTGTTAATAAGTACAAATGACACTCTAATAAGACGTAATATGCATGTGATTATAATAATAAAACTTATAGGTAAAACGGTGATTTACACAATTTATGAGGGGTAACACCCTTCTACTATTCAGTTGTACTATTTTTTTTAATTTAACACCTAATAAGACAATTTTTATGTTAAAGAAAGACACTGTTCAGCCAAGAAAGTAATGCATAGAATCCACAAAAACCCCTAACTTACAAAGGGAACGAGATGCAAACCATGTCAAATTACTTTATACATCAAGCTAAATGATCTAATATGATAGTTCTCCCCAATAAGAAAACTACTTTTCATCCCCTACATACTAGACGAAAGATCATAGGACATTGATTTTGTTGGTCCATAACTTGTTGATGAAAAGGAAGAGGAAATCAAAGCCTGATATGATCCGATTCAGATAAGCAGCTAGAGAGGGCCTGCTCGATGCAGCACTCTCGAATATGCATCAAATAGACCTATCAATTTTTTGATGAACGTTTTTCTGAGTAAATCATGCAGAGTTCTCTCCTATGGTAGTGATGGTGGCAGCCTGGAAGGCATGAAGTAGATATATGCAATATGCTATGACTCAGATAAATATGTGCATCTGCTTCAATTCCCTTACTGATATTGTAATCCTGCATACGAGTTTTTGACTCGGTTTCAGTACCCTGAACAGGATTATTGAGATTTATCCGTCTTTTCAAGGCATACTTGTCATGTTGACCTTCCTCATGGGCGGACATGTTCTTCCCTGATTTACGAAACGCTTTCTTTTTCTAAGGTACAGGTCGAACACTTAACAGTTCTCTTTTGTCACGAATCCCAAGTCCAAAGAGCAGCACAGCAAGCAACATAAGAGATTCTCTTCCTCATGTGGCAAGGAAAGCGTTTCACTATGACTTATGAGCAGCAGCTGGAAGCATACTATGCCTCGTAAACTCCATCGAGGTTAAGGAAAAATTTAAATACACCCTGCTTGGGGCAACAGTGGACAGAAAATTTCCCATTCGCAAGGTAATGAGACAATCCTATGATAGTCAGAACCTGGACCAAGTCTATTGTCAATGCTCGAAGAAGCTCCATGGCTAAATGCTCAGTCCCGTGACATGTAGAAGTTTAGCTTTAAAGAACCCTGTTAGATTCCACAAAAGCTTGTCAAAAGCTTTTGTTGAGAGCGAATAGTCTATTCTTTCGATGCACAGCTCCATATCAAAGCCTTTCTCAGTAGGGGAACCAGAGTTTTCTAATTCTATTTCTCCTTTTTGAGACACAGTTGGTTCACTGCCGACCGACTTGTTTGAAGAGGAGATTTCCCATAATGATATTTAAGTTTTCCAGTCCAAAGATCAACTTCATAAACAGTAGAATGCATAGACCTGACCATGGGATAATATGTGGGACGGAGGGAGTACTTACAAGGAATCAAAAGGACGGGAAGAACGTGCTTATGACTGTGGGCAGATGGCATACTTATGCTTCCTTCAGGTGCTGTATGTTCTGCTGTAACTATTACTTTTGAGAGAATTGTTGAAGCCTAGTGATCTGCAATCAACAACCTAAGGAGAAGAACAAAGTTATTGAAGAAGTGGTCGAAAATCTAAAAGAGAATCTGGCAAAGGCATAAATTCTTTGGTAGGAGAAAATATTTTTTGTCCAAAACCTGTCTGATGATCTCCTTTTATTATTCTTAAATTGTAGTTTGTTGGATGTTGCCTAGTTCATGTTTTTCTTATTCAAATGGTATTTATTAATGGAATAATATTAGACTACTCAATATTTTTTTCAAAAAGCAAAATCTTTTTAATCAATGTGTAATCTATGATCATGTTTTCGAAAATCTTTTGGAGTTTTTTCATGAAATATTCAAGTATATGAATTTGAGACTTATGTGTAATTTAGAAGCATGTTAGAGTACCCCACAAAAAACCGTCCATAGTGGACTATAATGCTAAATGATTCTCTAAGATTTCTTCGTGACC